>CM057384.1:89072500-90322500 GCA_030015415.1 Cynopterus sphinx | reverse complement strand
TAGCTTCTCTATCCACGTGCAGGGGAAGGATGGCCACGCCACCCTGTATCATCGGGTCTGGAGATCAGCCCTATTTCCTTGATGATCTCCATCTCAACTCCAAATTCCTGAGAAAATGGCCACGCCTCACTTATTCAATTATGTGTGACTTTGGGAGTGACTGACAAATGACTGAACCCTGACTATCAGTAAAACTTTCAAAGAACCAGAGCAGCCCAGGTTATCTCCAAGGAATCTGCAACTGAATCCTAAGGACACACATTTAAAAGCAACATGCTCAACTTGTGGTCATGGCCAAGTTACTATAAGTTCATAAGGAGAAAAATAAACAGGAAATAAGGCCTTGTCTATTATCTAGGCCGTATCATTAAGGCAGCAAGTGTGATGCCCACCCTATTAGACCCCAATGCACTGAACAGATTAGCCAACCTGAAAGGAACATTTTCATTTACCAACAGAACTCAGTGTTAAAAATGCACTTGGGTACTGTTTCTGTTTATTTGCCTCAAACTCTGCCTCAGGCTCATTGAACACTGCTCAATGAAAAAAAGCGTCTTGGAAATAGTTCAAGGCAAATTCCAACCTCAGGAAATGTATTGACAACTCAAAAAAAAAAAAAAAACTGAGAAGAAAAGGTATGCTGGAAACTCAATTTCTACTATGCAAAAAACAAATGACTCTTTTATCATATTATTATCCCAAAAGGTACTAGCAATGGACATTACAGAAATCTAGTATCACTTACACTATAGAGTTCCTTATTCCTAAATGTATGTGTTAAATTGGACATATTGAAAGAGCCAGAAATTATTCCTTCTAATGGATCAACCCTATTTTGAATAACAAGACAATCTGAAATTCCCATATCATGGCTTCCTAAGTGTTCATTAGCATAGAAATTGTGTGCTGCATCTACCATGTATGTATTTTTCACTTTTAAATTGAACTTCCTTAAAATGAAATAAAGTATCCTAAAATTAACTTAGGCTTTGGAGTCAGACTTAGACTCAAATTCTGGATCTGCCACTTAATTGTTATATGAGCAATTTAGCTCAGGTCCTTCAGAAAGCAGAACCAGAGAAGCATTAAAGTGCTAACAACTTATCTGAGAGATGCAACCCCATGCTGGTGGGCATGAAGAGGAAAGAAACGAGCCAAGTGTGACAATCTGGTATGTTACCAAGCTGGCTACTACAAACAAGCTGTGAAAAAGACAAAGTAAGTTAAAAGCAAGAGATGCATTCCCTTGGCACATAGGGCTTCTTTAGAAGGGTTACAAAGAATTTTAAAAATTAGAGTAGTCTACTAAGGATGGAAAAAAAGGATGAGTTTTGGAAATTTATGCCCAAATTCTTCCCATCCTTCACTTCCCATTAGACAATCTTTACCTCAGGGAGAGGTAACTTCCCTGTATTTCTGGACTATGTCACCTGACTCTAACAGTCACTCAGGAGGCCAGACCCATGTCCTATGGTGTTTGTTTTATATTAGTTTTTATTGCTGCATAACAAATTACCACAATTTAGCTTCCTTTAAAAAAAAAAGTTATAGTGTCTGTTGTTCATTTGCTTAGGGTGTTTTAAGGCTGAAATCAAGATGTCAGCTAGCTATATCCTTATCTCAGAACTTGACTAGGGAAAGATCTATATCTATGCTCTCTTGGCTTGTTGACGGAATTCATTTCTTTGTGACTGTATGACTGATTTCTCCGATTTCTTGTAGACTGCTGGCAGGGGAACCACTTGAGTTCCTAGAGGCTGTCCTTGGGTCTTCATTATGTCTCCCTCCTCACAGCATGGCTGTTTGCTCCATCAAGAACAGCAAGAGAAGCATCTCTGATGCCTTGCCTTCTCTTACAGGACTCCCTAATAGGTCAAGCCCACACAGAATAATTTCCCCTTTGATTACTAAAAGTCAGTGGATTCATAAACTAATCATGGGAATAACATCCTATCATATTCACAGGTTCTGCCCACACTCAAGAGGAGGGATTGTATAGGGCATACATATTGGGGAAAGAATCTCAGGATCATCTGAGAATTCTGTCTACCACAATCCAGTTCTAAAAAAGGAAGGGTGGTCAGTTGTTGCTGGGGCACCAAACAAGAGAGAGAGGCGTGGGGCAGGGGAGGGAAAGGAGGAAGAAAAGGGACACTAGAACACTAAAAGTTTTTGTCCCAGAGCAATGACCTTGGTCAATTTTCTCTTGTATTTTCTCCATACTCCCCCCAAAACAATGGGAAAACTGAAGCTAAAAACTTGTATCATTTGATAGAAGTATTATATTAAGGTGCATATTAGCTATCATTTTTTCCTATTTCTTCTGTGCCAGACACCAAGCTATGCACTCCACATGCATTTTCATTTAACTACTTCCTATTTTGACAAACCAGTGAGTTTGTCTTCAAAATCTCATTTTGCAGATGAGACTATCCATCTTGTTGTTACAGCCTACATATCATGTAACATACTTAGCACAATGTCTCACATAAAAGCATATTTTAAATGATAGCTGTTATTTTAAGAGTTATATAAAGAGTTGTATACAATTTTTGATGAATCATATTTTCATATTTGTATAAAATTTAAACAAATGTGGATCATCAAGAATCCCCATGCCTACCCAGAAAATAAATTAGTCAAACATAACACTTCTTTTAAATGACTAAAAACATCTCTGGCTGTTAATGTTACTATTTTATGTACTGAACTTCAATGAAGGAAATAAAAGCTTAACTTCACTGAGTGAATGTGTGTGTTCATGTACATGAGTGTGTGTGTGTGGATCCACAAAATGCACACTATAAGTATAGAGCTAGGTGCAAGAAAGCCTCATGTTTTTCCCTTTCATCCTGCTCAAACTGCAGAACAGATTCCTTACAGCATTACTTTCAAAAGAATTAATAACATATCTTCCAAGAATACAAATTCAAAATTAGAAATTTATCTCTTTTTCCTTTAATTATATAGCTTCTATTATCCCCACTCATCATCCTCTGACCCGGGCAGGGACTGTTTACCAGCTCATTTTCTCTATGTCCCTCCTTGTCTTCCTTTCTTCTCTTAGCCTTTGCTAAGAGAAAACACTAAAATGACCAGATTATAGGAATAAGACACATGGCAAATTTTACTTTAGTAACACCAGAGAGAGAATCACTACAATCTTAGTGCCCCTTAGTCATTTTTAAGTAAATTTATTGTCTCCAAACAGAACATACACAAAATGAAACCTATGAAAGTTGACCGTATCAGTCAATTTTACCTAAATTATGCTGTGATAACAACTTCTCGAAAATGTCTCAATTTGCTAAAACGACAGAGGTTTTTTTCCTCACTTATTTTGCATTTTCATCATGAGTCAGCTGTGGCTCTGCTGCATGAATCTTTAGGTCAAGGCCTAGGTTGATGGGACAGCCCCTAACTAGAAGATTTCTGATCTAGGGAAAAGGGGGCCAAGTAGCAGACCATTCAATGACTCTTAAAACTTCTGTTCAGAAGTGACACACATCATCATCACTCATTGGCCATTTCGTTTCATCGCAATGCACGTAGCAAACAAGATAACAAAGGGAGTGGGTGGGGATATGCAATCCTTCCTTAGAGAAAGTAGCAAGTATTTTGAACAACAAAACCTACCATGGTTAATTCATATTAATGATGTAAAAGTATTACTCTACCACACTCACACTTCTTTGTATATCACCAATAGCTCTCCAAATGAATGATTTTAAACTCTTACTAATTTTGGTAAATAAAATCCTGGAGCTGGATCCATTTCTATTTTAATAAAATCCTAAATGATAATAGAAAACTGCAGTCCAACAGCACAAGGCAAAAGTTCCAGGAGCACCAGCTGTCTAACAACTGTAGGATGAGACCTCTCTGTCTAGTATTAATGATTCATCTTGGAACTTGCATGCTTGGCTGGTTATTGTGTGTCCAGTGTAGTCCATTCAAAGTCAAACAATTCTACTGGCAGCCTCACTCTCTCTATGGCAAGCTTATGCACAGGGGATATTAAGATTCACAAGAGGCATAATACTCAGCTTACAGATGAATGGTAGTCAAACATTCTTGTGATCCAGACACCTCTAAGGTACTGTTTTCAAGCAGGCATAAGCCTACTTATAAAACTTGATAGTACGACCCTTTACCAGGTCTGAGGAACTCAATATCACAGGAAGAGTAAAGATGTTCTTCAACCCTGTAGCACTATTTGTCTCTGGAATAATACCTCTTAATTTTCAGTGAGCCTTGTAGCTGTGGTCTACCTCCCAAGTCTGCCTGCAAGACTAAGGCTCTCACCACCACGCCACCCCACCACCACTCCCCTGCACAGCGGTGTTGGCTACTGGTGATTCACAGCCATGTCCCTATCGAGGCATTGCCCTTGACTGAAAGAAGCTGCAAATATTACCTTTCCTCTCCAGGAGCAACTCACATTTAATTACTGGTTGATGTGCTATTACAAAAGACTAAACTGGGAAACCACTGGAGGCCTAGTTTGAGTTTCCCATAATATTGGCTGAAGTTGTGATTGTGTTGCAGTTCAGTTTCTCTTTCTGCCCAGTTCTGCATTCATTGCTCCCTCAACTGCATTGATTTAAAGAGCATGCTCAAATAAACATACTACAGGAAATACCAATGTCTCAGAGTCTGTTTCACAGAACCTTATCTGCAGCAATTGTGACTGGACATAAGCCTACAAAGCAGATTTCTCAAATGAATTCTGGAACTGGACCCCTCACTGACCAGCTGGAAAAGAGGAGCTGATTATTGGTAGCAGGAAGAGTAGAGATAGGTCCTGGCTTGCTGTGGTGGTGCAATTGTTGAAAAACTCTTATGGGTAATAAACTGGAATGGAATATCAGCAGAAGGGGTTGCACTGTCAGGTCCAATCTACAAGGCATTTGAGAGGTACAGGGGAAATAGTTATTATGAGGATTATGGAATTGTTGGCTGTTGCTGGGTAAATCCAATCCATTGAAGAAAGCAATGAAGTGCTGAGGATCATCAATCACCAATTTAAGACAAAACGTGAAAACCAAAGGCCCTCCT
Source organism: Cynopterus sphinx (assembly GCA_030015415.1). NCBI lineage: Eukaryota > Metazoa > Chordata > Mammalia > Chiroptera > Pteropodidae > Cynopterus > Cynopterus sphinx. Next base: position 90,317,442 of record CM057384.1, on the reverse strand, counting down.
TGACAACGTAAAAACTCATCTCCCACAGGCAGAGAGCAGAAAAAAATTGGATTGGGCCTAGGTCTTAAATGTAGTAGAAGAGTAGAAGAGCTCCAAAATAGGTTGAATGCTCAACTTCAACAAGTCTTCTCTATTGCTAAGAGAGTGGATCTTAAAAGTTCTCATTATAATAAAAAATAAATAAAATATTGACCAAGTGTGAGAATAATTATTTTGTACCATAGCAAACACACAAATTAAATCACTATGTGTACATCTAAAGTATTACATGTCAATTATATCTCAATAGAGCAAAAAAACAAAAAGTCTTCTGCTCCAAGATCAGGATTCTGATTGACAAAGAACCATATATGGGGTAGGGGTTGGGGGCAGGGATTGAGATATTTACATACGGTAAAGTACACAAATCTTCAGTGTATAGCTCAATGACATTTACATCTGTTAGCTATCAGCCGGATGGAAATATAGGACATTTCCATCACCGCAGGAAGTTTCCCCGTGCATCTTTCCAGTCAATACACCCTAACTCCTCGATGCTGAAGGTTAACAACTCTTTTATTCCCATAGTCTAAATATCAGTGCCTCCTTTAAAATAAAGTCCAAAAAAAGGGATTTCTAAGAGCCTGGCTATCCTTATCATGGTTGCTGGTGTGTTGAGAGGAAGCAGGGAGGTAGGGCTAAAGAATAAAGACTTGGATATTCTCCAAGGATAGGAAAGCTAGGAAAAGTTTCCATTCCTTTTTTTTTTTTTTTTTTTGAATCTACAGCAGCAGGAAACACAATCCAAATTCAATTCTCAAAGGATGATCTTATTACATTAAAATTATCTTGCTATATAGTTCATTTCCACATGACATGGACAAAAAGGAATATATCCACAGCGATAAACAACTGACCAGGAAAATCCAAAAGACAAACCTGAGCGCTGTAAAAGAAATATGTCAACAGTAGGCAAGCCTATGGACTAGTTGAGGACTCCAACACCACCATATAAGCTAAATGAAATTGCCCTAACTTTAAGCTTATTTTCTGAGTAATTGACTGGAGTTAGCAGTCAGTGTAATCACAGGACAAAGAAAGCTTAACCTTTAAAAGTACACGCCGGAGGTTAAAATGTAACAGATTAGAGTGTGCACACATAACTAATCAGCCCAGTGTCTTGGGTAAGGAGAGAGAGGAGGAAAGGAGGGGCACATTTAGTTCATTTGGTATTTCTCATTTTCCTCCCCAAAGATATAATATACCCCTTGTCTGATCTCCTAATCAAAATGTGCCTTGGAATGTCACTGGGACAGTCTAATGTTTCTGTGTTTCTTACCCTCTAAGTCATTTTCCTTCTTCAGACCTCAGGGGTAGCTGGCTGAGAACATTGTCTTCTATTCTAATGGGAAAATTTAGCGCCTTGATATTTCCAAACTAGGGTCCTCCCTTCAGAGTCAACTTGCTTTTCAGTCCAGACTTCAAGTGTTTTGTCTCTTATATCCTCCTAGAATTTGGGATACTTTTTTCAGGGAGAATGGGAATTATTATATTTTCATATTTTCCTTATACATTCTACTTTCCTTTTGTTGTAAGTGAGGTTCTCCAAGAAGCAGGCTGATGGAGTTTAGTTTTCAGTATGTTTGTTAGGGAGTATCCTAGGGATCAATGTAGGTAGAAGGAAGGGGAGGAAAACTGGAAATGGCAGAAGTTGAGATATAAGCCTAATAGTTTCAATCAATGAGAGTTTTGGAGGGAGCTTGGGAGCAGGACACATCAGAGTTCGCTCATGTTGGGTTAAAATGGCTGGATCTTTATATTCCCACCGTGATTGTAATCCATCTAAATAGTCAGGATTCTCCAGAGAAATAGAACCATGGAACCAACAGAATATATACGGAGAGAGAAAGAAAAAAATTGATTTAAGAAATTGGCTCACATAATTGTGGAAGCCTGGTAAGTTCAAAATCTGCAGGGTAGGTTGGCAGGATGGAGGCCCAGGGAAGCACTGCAGTTCGAGTCCAAAGGCAGTGTGCTGGCAGAAAGCTCTCGTCTTCTGGGGAGATCAGGCTTTTTCTATTAAGTCCTTCATCTAATTTGATTAGGCCCACCCACATTATGGAGACAATCTGTTTTACTCAGAGCCTACTGATTTAAATGTTAGTCTCATCTAAAAAACACCTTCACAGAGACATCTCAAATAAAGTTAGACCCAACATGTGGGTGTAGTAATCTAGCCAGGCTGACATATACAATTAACCATCAGGCCACCTTAGAAAGGCATGATCTTGGGAGAGGTGGCTCTTGATAGCTGAGGCAATCGCTAACGGCTGACAGCTGAAAACAGTCTGCTGATAGCATTCCCAGCAGGTGGGGCAATAAATCCTTCCTTGAAATGAAATGTGGCAGTGCACCTATGAGGTTAATTATATTCAATAATTAAATTTACAGTTAAAATTTTGTTCAATATTACATTTCAAAACAAAGATTAATAAATATATATTAAGATGCAGACATAAAGGACACATATACCTTTTTTGTTAAAAAGAAATGATTAAATATGGATGTTTAAAGTATGTGAAAATATTATTTATGGATGCCGTAAACCAAAGGCACTGTCTCATCTATGCTACACCAAATAGTTACCTTCACTCATCTAGTGAGCCTCTCTCTGAATCAGCTTATATTTCTTATTCTTTTTTGAGATGGATATAGTGACCTCTTAAGGTGATTGTGGTGAAGAAGGGAGAAACATAACTTAGTTACTCTATCACTTAAACAACTACTTGATAATATTTCCTGGAATCAACTAGTGAGTATAAGTTATCAGGACTCAGAACAGAAACATAAATCCACAGAGAACTTGGTTTCTATCTCCCTCATTTCCTGTTTCTCTCCAGCTCCTAGTAGGTATTACACTAGCGTGAGAGGTCCATCAACCCAGGAGTTAGGTGGACTGAAGTAGAAGAGTGATCACTTGGCAGGTGCCTCCCCCATCTACTGGAAGTGATTCCATTGGAGGATTCACCTGTCCTCTGGACTCAGCTAATGAAATTTGCCTAAATGTGATTTCTTTATCCTCTTGGCCACATCGATTGGCTTCAGGAATGAACATGTGGTGGAAAAAATACCAATTAAATATTTACCGAAGCTTCTGGGAAAGAGCAAGAATTCGTGTGGTAAAAGATGAGAATGTTGCCGACACTGTGAGTGCAAAGTGGGATGACAGAGAAGAGCCTTGCTGACATTTGAGCCTATGAATAAAAGACATTTAAAGTTAGTCTTACCTCTGAATTTTTCAGTTATGTGAGTCTACGGATTTTTTAAGATCTTCTTTGTGCTTTTTATGAGATTTATCATATACACAAAAGACAACCTAAAACATGTGAGGATTAAAGACAATTATAAAGCAAACACCAATATAACCACCAAAGAAAGAAATAAGATATTGCCAATACCTCGGATGGCACCTGCATACTTCTCCCACCCCCAAAGGTAACTACTTCCCTGACGTTTATGATCATTTCTCCGCTGTACTGTATAGTTTGCTTGCCCTCCAGGTCTACTGTCCTTACTTCACCTTGATCTACACCCCAAAAATTTGCATATTACATTAACAGATTCTTTTATCCTCTGGTTTCCAGTTGAATGTGACCAAAGGGAGGTACTGAGGTGAAAACTGAGAATTTTCACCCACTTTAGGCAGTGTCTGGCAGCAGCTATGTCCTTTCATTGTTTGAAGTTCCTGCCATGCATAGTTCTCCTCTTTGTGGTCCTTGTGTCACCATGGTTTTAACCTCTGAGGGCCCAAGTTTCTGGGCTCTGGTAGTACTGCCCCCTCTGTATGTCCCTCCTGTCTAATGAGTTCCAGCTGTTTCTCATCTCTGGTAAAATTCACTATACCTTCTTTGGTTTCTCAACGCTTCTAGCACCTATGTCATCATTTCCCTGCAGTATTTAATCCCCTATATTGAAATACTGTACTAAGAATGGTTTTGTTTTATTGTTTTGTTTCTTTCCTGACTGGATTGTGAGATTAAGAGCAACAAAAGGCTCTCCACAGTATCAGTCAAAGAGACAGCTCTGAACATTTTAAGTGTGTCTGTTTATCAAGCTAAGGAAGTTGCTTCTATTTATAGGTTTTATAAAGTTTTTATCATAAATAGATGCTGAATTCTATGAAAGTATTTTTCTGTATTTGTATATATCATCATATGATTTTTTCTCCTTTAATTTGGTAATATAGCAAATTACATTACAAATTACATTAATATTTTATTTTTCTCACTTTGATACTCCTCAAAAGCTGAGACTGAGACAATTACATACAGTAGTTAATTTGAGAAGTAATCCCAGAAATAAGGAGTGAGGGTAGAGGAATGAAATAGAGAAGGTGTAAAAACCTATGTGAGGCTGCATTACCAAGGTGGCCACCCCTAAGGGAAACCGATGCTCATTCACACTGAACATACTGAGGAGGCTTATGAATTGCATCTCCAAATTGTCCATTTGGAGTATGCAAGGGGGACACAATTATCTGTTAATCTTGCATTGCTCCCTCAGTGTGAACCTGCCCCCCAGTGGTCAAAATGGTGCCCACAACTCCCACACATTTTCATGTACATGCATGAGTGCCAGTAGGCTCCCACAAGTACCTCACATTGAGGTGTCACATCATCAGGCAGGAAACTAGAGAAGCATCCATAGCTGAGGTGAGATAACATCAGGTTATAGCAATGCAAAGACAGTTAAAGTCTATGTGGTACCACTATCCCTTTAAATATCATCTCTTCTTTACTTTCAACTACTTTTAGGCTCCCCAATGAAGTTTTGTTTTGTTTTTTTAAATTCATTCATTGAGGTACAATTTACCAGCCATTAGTTTTTTATTTTGGTTATCGTATATTTTATTTCCTGAACTTTTAATCAATTTACAAAATTTCTTTGCCACTTTTTATAGTTTCCTGTTTCATCCTTAGATTTTTCAAATTTGTCTTTTTGTTTTATTGCTTTATAATAAGAGTCTGATAATTCCATTATCTTTCATCTTTGTGTATCTGTTTCTTCCTGTTTCTGCAAGTGCCCCACCCACATCCCTGGGCCCTTTTCATGTGCTGTGGCAGACTTCTAACTTCCAGCATCTGCACTCTGTACCTAATGGCTCTGTCCCTCAGAACCATGACAGCTGTGCTACCCATGTGTGTGGCTTGCTAGAAGTGCGAAGGAATTCACAATATCAATCCCGCACTGATAACCATTAACCAATGATCAATCAACCAGAATTGGCTTATAAAACTGAGTTTCCTCACCTCCCAGATGAGATTATTCTGAGATGTGTGTTTTGTACTACTTCCTAGCTTCCTCATGAGTTTAAGTTCTAATCACCCACTTTTGGCTTTATTAGCTGCCTTTTCTATATCACTTCTCCATTTTCTAGCTCATGTCCCCTGAATTTCCCAAATAAACTACATGTTCTTAAATCCCTGTCTTAAGTCTGTTACAATGAGGAGCAAAATCAGATATGGTTCCTTGCTGTGTCCTGTGCTTAGTTGCCCCCACACCCCCTTTTATTCTGTGAGCTTGCCATCTAACTTGGAATTATTTTTTGTAAAAATTCTTTTAGGACCTAGAATAAAGGTATATTCATCCAGAAATTTGGGTTTGCTTCTGTCTTTCCTGGACTACTTGTAGGACTACCTAAATGATGCAAATTTAAGCTCAAAATGCACTTGAAAGCCAACCTATTCTTCAAATTTCTCAGGGTTTTTACACCTCCTTGGCCTGCTCACACAAAGGTAAATTTTCCTACAGGCCTCTGGTGGCAGAAATCTAGAGCAGATGTAATTCTGGATCACCCTTACTCTGAAGAATACTCTTTCTGAGCCTCAGCTTTATGGGGGAAGGGTCTCCCGTGAAGTGCCCGACTTGTGGAAATGCTATATTTGTCTTCTGTCTTCTATACCTGACAAAGTTAGCCGCCCCCCCCCCAAAGTGAGGGGGGGACAAGTTTGGTAAATATTCTTTGAACAAAACAAGATGTAATGCTCAACTTATTTCTCTGGGCTCCCATATTTGATATTGGCCTTATAATTTTTCACCATCTTTGTACCTCTTCAACACTTTTTAGAATAGTTTTTATTTAATATAGCACTTTTTTTGTTTTAAGAGGAAGGGTCCATTCAAATACCTGACTATTCATATTATCAGAAATGAAATTCTATTCCCTTCTGTTAAAAACAAACTTGAGTTAGGTTTTTTGGTCACTTGCACATGAAAAAGGTCTAACAATTAAGAGGCAGATGTGGCTACCCTTGCATCAAATTGTTCTAAAATAACTGGCTAAGAGGAGAGGAGGTAATATCACTGCATTTCCTCTGTCATTTAATTGCTCCTTGAAGTAGACTTTCTCAGGACTTGAGGTACACTGTTCCTATAGTACATTCTGTGCATGTGTTTATGTCACCCTGTGGGCATTACTGAGTCATGTTAATTTATGGATTCTATCTACCCATGGAGGCTATCCAGGCCCCTCAAGACTTTAGGACTATGGACCAGACTCATTCATTTATTATCCAGTTAACAAAATCCATTGACTATACTTTGTACATACACTAAAAATACAATTGGAAACTAAAGCAACCAACATTCCTGCCTTCATGTATCTCACATACAAGTGGGTAAGACAGACTTTGGTAAAATAATCAAATAAGGAAAAGTATGCATAGACATGGTGCTATGAGAGTATGTAATAAGGGAAAGTGTCCCAGCAAGCAAGTCAGGAAAGGCTTTTGAGGAAGCAGTAATTGAGGTTGTTAGCTTTTGTAGAAACCATGTTGCTATTTTGATTTTTTAAAGGCATTAAGTATAGGGGAAAAGCTTTTTTCTGTTAATTCTAAATTGTTCATTTAAAAAATAACTGTGAATATGAGGATCTCTGGGCTGGTTAATCTGAAAATCAATCAAGTAAATTATTTTAAAACCTGTCTGTCAGTAAACTCTGTATGGGATGCTGTTTAACTACAGGGTCATGCCTTATTCTCTAAGCATTCATCTCATACAAAATGTCAGGTGCATTTCTCTAATACTGATTCTTTCAAATTCTAAGACCTTTCCCCCAGAACTATCACTATTACAAACTAAGGCCATTATCAACAAATACTAGAACTATAAATTAAAGATGTCATCTCATTTATCCATGTTATCCTCCTATCTGTTATTTTAGACAATGTACAATTGGTCATGGATTATTTGCCAGCTGAGTTTAAGAAATTAGCTCAACCAAACACCCAAGGAATCTTTGCTTCCTAAACAGAAAACGCTAATATGTGGTAAGCATTATTTTCTGGACATGTTTTTTTCAGTGAAGTGTTTAAGATTTATGGGGTCATTTTTTGTGATTATTCCTGATGTTTCCTGACTACATTCACCATTTTCAGAACTCAAAGCAGCAGCTCCAACTCACTAAATCATGCCTGAACTACTCATAACTCACTCTAGCAGGGCACTAACTGAACCAGAACCATTGTGTGTTGCCATCTGCAAAGCAAGGTCTGAAAAGTAGAAAACTTTTAGTATTTAAACCAAAATAGGGCAATTCCATTTTTTATAAAAGTCACCTTGAATTTTTATCCCCCAATACATCTATTTCTCCTCACTTAACCTAACTCTTTCTAATACTGTAGAAACTCATTTTTAAGGAATACATTTTAAAATAAACGTTAAAAATATCATGTTTGTATTTTCTTCAGATTAAGCCAATAGGCTCAAAAATGTAATTTGCCTGCATCAAGATTTAATTCCCAATTGTGAATATTTCATTTGAAAAATGCTTATATTATGTTAGACACATCAAAGGCAGAGCAATTCCAAAATAAACAACTCTGCAATATTGTCAGCTGTCTAAAATTTAAACCAGCAAGTCAAGAAAACAGTCTATTCACATATCATATTGTATTTAATCACATTAATTTCAAATGAGTATTGATGATTTTGAGTTAAGCTGATGATGTTTATTTTTTCAATTTCTTCATTAATGCCATATTTGTTTAGTATTAGACAATAATTTGTCAAAGTGCTAGAACACATTTTATCGGAAATAATGTAAATATCTTTGTCAAGTATAAAAATCATTTCTATTATAAAACTGTTTTTCACATAGTTCTGAGAAACTTTCAAAGCTACTGTTCAGTAACTACTAAGGATAAATTTCAAAGTTTTAGTTAATGACGAAGACGATTTTTGTGTATTGACATGAAGTTCATGTTAGTTCTACTTACCTGACTTAAAAGGTCTATTAATCATGGAAGAACAAAGATATTTTACAAAGAGAAATGTAATGAACAGACTGATCATTCCTTCTTTGTCTTTACACTAAAAGAACAGTATGAGTGACCAAAATAAACCTCCAGTGATCACCTGTAATTGCTAATGTGAACCCAGAATGACATTTTTCAGGACAAAATAATAATACTATGTGATATTCTGTGTGTGCTTTTCTGTCTCCAGCTTACCTATATAAGACATACAGAGATAAATAAATCAGACTTGAAAGTAAAAAAAATTTAAATCCTCTCCCCTCACCTTTAGTCTCCTCTCCTGAGGACTCATTTCTCCCTGCTTCCCCTCCACTTCTTCTCAAAAAGTAAAACAAAAAACAAACAAACAAACAAACAGAAAGGAATAGAAGGGGATCAAAGATTTCAGCAGAGTGTAGAACTAGGCTAGAATAATGTCTAAAGCTTTTAGATGTGTTATTGGAAGATAAATTATGTTAAATTCACCAACAAAGATGAGTTACTGATTATTTTAAACCCTGTTACTTCATTCAACTGTATTTCTACAACTCTGTGTGCTGTGCCTGCATCTTCTACCTGACTGTTATCTAGGACAAACTCATGTGGCATTGTATAAACCAGGAGTCAGCAAACTTTCAGAATTATTTATGTAAGGAGTCATTATCCCTTCCTTTCCTAAGGAAGATTAGAAATGTGGTCAGAACACCTGTAAGTTTGAGGCTATGAATTCTCCATCATCTTCTCTACCACCTGGGCAATTCCCACTTGAAAACATGATAACATTACACAAGGGTGCTCCCTAAGTCTATACCAAACTAATTTTTAATTTAATTTTTAACTTAACATACTAAGTTATTTTCATGATCTAAGTCAACCATATACTGGTCTCTACTAAGATACAGCTCCAGAGGGCCTTAGGGAAAAATCATCTGAAGAAAATGGGGATCCTGAGACGGTAGCAAGAGTGCTGCTTAGAGAAGTCATACAGAATCCAAACCAAGCTTCTCTCACCTGATAATAGTGTATGGACTATGGCACTTGATCACTTCATTGTACCAAAATATTAGCCAGGATTATGCTTGTTCAAACTGAATGCAATAAAGCTAGTTTTAAATATGAACCTAGCTTATGACTACCTGTATTTGGGGAAAGTTATGAGGTAGTCATCCCCTTGGTGCCTTCTTAGGAATAAATAGAAAAACGTGTGTGTGTGTGAGAGAGAGAGAGAGAGAGAGAGAGAGAGAGAGAGAGAGAACGAACACGAATACGAACGGGAGTGATCAAGTAAGAGAGAGAGGATTGTTCCATCTAAAATAGCCTGTTCCATTCCAGTCAGAAGGTTTGTATTTTCAAATTAAACTGACTACTAAATGAATGGATGACTAGGAATATAATGGAGAAGGATCTTACCAGTGCAATATCTGGACTTCCCAGACTGATCGTATTTAAATTAAGTCAGATCATGTCTCTCATGCAGAAAAATTAAGGGAAGAGAGGGTCAGAGCAAGAAAATGAAGATATTCACAGAAGAGGCTCTGATCATGGTTGACCTTATGCTCCTGAGGATAAAGTAAAAATTTCAAGAGATAGTGAGGCAAGGGAGGTAAATCAGAGAAGGTGATGGCATTAAAGAATGGGGAGAGGCCTCTCAGTAGCAGGAGAGGAGAAGTATTTATCATGTATATTCCAGTTTTGTCAACTATAGATGCTAAAGACATCCTTGGGATAAGGCCCAGGTACCCTAAGCCAAGGAGGACTGAGGTAGACAATATATTAAAAGATACAGCTATCCACCCCACAGCAGCAAATGTAGAAAATAAAAAGGCAAAAACTCATTGATTGTGATTGCATTAAATAGCTTCAAATGTTTTTTGACCCTGATAACTATTGACTTTAATTTTTCATGTCTTTCAGTCCTTTTTACCATTCCTACCTTCCCCTAACTTGCCAGTTCACACATGCCATCTGAGAAATGGAAAGTTTTCTGGACACAGAATGGCAAACCACTTCTTTTCAATCTATTCTCAGTGACCCTGAAGTGCTCTAGATAACAACTGCATTCCTTAATTATGCAAGTGATGTGTTACTGAAATGTATATTGAAATAGCATTTTTTCCATTAATACCACATAACTTGAGATCCATCTCTAATGGGATAATCCTGGTCCCAAGATGTCATTGAAAAAAATCACACTAAGAATACAAAATGCTATTTAACAAACTAACCCTGATAAAATATTTTTAACGTCAGTTAAAAGCTATTCTAAAAAGGTGGTACTTTAAGCTACCAGAGCTGAAGTGACTGCTATTGAGTTGTGGACATGAGGCCTCCCTTCTCCAGAGGTACACTCAAGAATTTGTGTTACAAAAAAACTACTCAGATAACTAACTGCATTGAACAAATGTTCTTCCAGTTCAGTTCCCTGAGGTGCCTGAGAAGTCATTATTAACTCTCCTTGAAATGTTCAGGTTACATACATGATTGCATCCACTCGATAGGATTGCAAATCTGTCTTAAATTGCCCAAAAAGCTTTTGCCTTTACACTTGAAGCTAATTAGACTGAAGCCTTCACCAAATTTACTGATTTCTAAATTCCCTTAATCCAGGTGATGAAGCCTTAATTGAATGCAAAATACTTCACAGTTATTCCAAAAAGTTTCATCTCTAATCCAAGAGGTATGGGACCAAGCCAAAATTCCTGCAGTTCTTACAAGCATGAGGACCTGGGAAAGCTTCAACAGCATTAAGAGATGGATTAAAATTCTGACCTAGAACTTCAGCCCAAACCAGCCCTGACTCAGAATTCCCTATAGAGAGGATAATGTATATTTCCTCTTTATATGTTTGAGTGAGAATAAACATTTACCTTAGAGTGCCGAACACTTAGTAGGTGTTCAAATGTTGATTAATTCCAGTCTTTTATCTTAAAGGTCACAAATATAAACACCTAAGGGGCCAGGAACAAGGAGATCAGGGAGGGCCTGATGGGCAGGGCTCTCCCTAAAAGGAAGGGCTGCTACTCATCTCTCCTGGGGAAGACGGCTCCAACATTGATGAAACTTCTGGTTTTTCCCTCATTGTATAACTCTGATTTTTTATGTAAAAATATCTCAACTTTTAACTATTGGTTTAAAATCTTTTTAGAAACACTGTGTAGATATAATAAAACACACCTGCTAGAGCAATTTCCGCTGTGGACCACTAGCTTACAAAGCCAGCTTTATATCTTTTTCCTGTTATTTATTTAATCAGAAAAATAAAATAAAATACAAAGCCAGAAAAACAATTTTTAAAAAAAAAAAAGGCAAGATGATTCCACAGCAAAACACAGAAGGGAATACATTACTGACATGACATATAGACAGGATGGTTAAAGGGAAATAACTTTATTAAAGCAGTTTCCGCATTACAGACTTTTGAAACTGCATATATTGAATCCATCTATACTAAAGCAGTTGTTTTCAAACCTGACTGCACTCTAGATTCACTTGGGAGGCTTTTTTAAACACCGATGCCTAGTACCTACATTCAGAAATTTTCGTTTACTTGCAGTGCAGTGGGACCCACTTGTGTGCTGTATTTTTTAAAAGAACCTACCCACTCCCTACCTCCCTACCCATCTCCTCCTCCCTGAGACTTTCAGCCAAAATTAAGAACGAGATACAAAGTAGTGCCTCTCCAACTAGATGGATTTTTTTAAATGGCATCTTAGAACTATAGAATCAAAAACTAGTAACTGGAGGTAGAACACAGGAAATCACATTGTTAATTTGCTCCCAGATGATTCTGATGCAAATGGTCCACAAACCATTCTCTTAAACACATTGCTTGTGTTTGGATTGAAAAACAATGCCTTCATCCTATTCAGCATATTCAATACATGGACACTTTTTGAGTATCATTTCATGAAGTGGGGTAGTAGGAAGGGGCCAGAAATATGCTCACCAGGGAACATGGTAGGGCTGACATGGAGACTAAATCGACCTAAGTAAACTTGGAAGAGGGGAGCAGAATGGAGGCAAGGGCAAAGTACAGCAGAGAGTTAGACAGTTTTTAGTCTCTGAGGTCTTTGCCAATGCAGAGAACAGGAAACACATATTAGCCATCAGAAAGGCAGTGGCTATTTCTGAGAAAGCCACCAAAGTGCAGGACACACATCAGTGGAGGGAGCTGAAGGATGGAGGTGTTTTGAGCAGAGTGCAAGGAGCAAAGAAGGGCTGAGGAAGACAGAGGTAGATTGTAGGAGAGTTTACGGAGCTCTGCCACCTGCTGGTGTTCACAACAAAGCCTGGGTCATGGCAAGATTTTCAAGCAGAAGTCCTAAGTGGGAAATCGGCAGCACCCAGTAGAATATGAGCCTAGTTGTTCCCTCCAACTTTACAATTTTTGAGTCTTTTTCTCCTAGTTTTCCAGCATTGGGAGTTGAATGCAAGGATTCTGTTGGTTGGATATATTTGGCTAAGTAAATGAACTCCGCATGTTTATAATTCACGGGCACACCACATTTTTCTTAAGCATCAAACCATTCTTACAAGGTTTGCTTTCATAAGTATCTCAATCAGTGTAATTAGCTGAACACCTGTTGTGTATACTGAGCAGTGGCCTAGATAGGAAATAAAGATACAAAAAAAATTGTCCTATACCACACCCAACCCCTCCCCATCAACCATAAACATAATTGTAAATGACAAGAGAATACAGTCAAAAAAATATGGAGGGAAATGCAAAATCTCTACTATATTGTACTCTTCTTTATGATGCTGATGTTCTTGGGCTACTGCCAAGTTCATTCAAGTAACACCAGGGATCAGCACCACGTGGGTCTGAGGAGCCTCCGCTAACTCCAATGCTGCCGAGAATTAGAAAACACTTGACTGTGTTTTCTGGAGCTGTGAATGCCCTAAAACAAAAGTTATTTTCCCTACAGAAGAGCAAAGATAGCTTCTCTCTACCAACAGAGTTATACTTTTCCTCGTAAGCACCAAAGCAGTTCTGCCTATGCCCCAAGATCTCTGAGCTGTTGATTTGAAGCAATTTTCAGTTCTTACCTATAACCCACCCTTCTTCCACAGAACTAGTGGTCAAGGAACAAATCTGAATGCTTTCAAGAAGGATCCCATTAGTGACTCAGTACCGGTTACTGGGTCAACCAACCTAATTCTCTCTTCCTTTAAGAAGGCCCTTCCCAAGAGGCTCCCATATCACTTATGTAATGAATTTGCGTAGGAATGCTTCCTGTTATGATGATGCCCAGACACAATTTATGTACCAGCTGTACCTCCCATCCCCCACTCACAACAAAGAGAAAGTTTAAAGAAGTGGAGGTGTCTATCACTTATTTTTGCTGTCAAGTTCACTAACAATATATACAAAATTTGCTAACTGCAAGTAATCTAGAGAAAGTTGAAGGCAGAGTATAAGAGTGTCTAGATGAATTAATTTTATATGTATACAGGAGCCTGGTGGCTCTTTGCTTTCTGGTTCTTAAGAAGATGTATAGCCTTCTTGATTCTCTTAAATTTTCTCACTCCTCTTAAATCCAGTAGGAGAGTGATTCACTTTGTCCTCCTTGAAAGACTTCTTTCTTGTCTTTAATATAGTTACTCTGGTTTCCTAATCATTAGTTTTTGTACTTACTTCTCACTTCAGCAGTGAGATGTTGTATCCCTTTGAAAAGACATGTCTTTTAAATCACTCTCTCCAATACTTGAACTCTAGTGTACATCAGAATCACCTATTTGACTTATAAAAATAGACATTTCTGGGCCCCATCCCTTAGTTTCTGATGGAGGGGGGACCAAGAATTTGCCTTTCTAACACATTTCCAAGTGATGCTGTGGCTGGGGGTCCAGGCACCACACTTTGAAAACCACTGCTCTAAACCAACATCTTATTTCCTCAGATTTATGAGCTGAGTGGAATGTCACAATTAGTTTGCAGTTAGCATCAGAGGCATCATAGGGCAGATGCTAAAGCTGTGAACATTGATGAGACCTTCAGAAAAAGTCTCATGTTGAGCCTGTACCTCCTATGGCACTGTTTCAAGATTTCCTGCCAGATTTTGTATACCTTGGCTTTAGTGATGAGAATTAGAATAGGCTGTTTCTATAGATTTTTCAAATACACAGTTATAAGTCTTCTGTTCAGCCCAGTTATCATCTCTCTTCTGTTCAACCCAGTGGCTTGAAATACTTTTAAAACAAAGCTCTAGTTCTAATTCCAACTAGGTTTACAAAATATAAAACAGGAGTTTGTGGGAGCAGTCAGACTAGTAGTCTTAGGTCTCCCGTGCATCTGCAAGGTCATAATACCTAATTGCATTATTATAATTAGAGTCAGTCTTGAGTTCTCCTCACACATAGGGAGGTGCACAGAGAGAGTTATTAAAAGACTACTTGTAAAAATACACTATGGATTCACACTTGGCCTCCATCAGCTTATCCTAGCAGCCACAACTTTTAAAATAAATTTTAAAACCCCAGTTAGTCTCCAGACAATTGAAGTATCAGTTGAAATGAACATTAAGAAAACACAAAAATGTTCATTTTCCAAGCAGCAGACACTTATGTTTTGCTCTAGTCCCATTAACCCAAAGTTTTAATGAGATAAATGTAATCTGCTGGGCTAAGGCACAATGGAAGAACAATTATAAACTGTTCTGTTGTTGAAAACCAATGTTCTACCTAACTTGAAGAACAGACTTAGTGCTCAAGCTATAGGAATCGAGACTTTCTTCACTCCCCTATCAGGAGAAGGTAATCATATAAAGTTGAGAAATGCTGGCATGATATGAAGTCTGGTATTTATAAAGCTTCTTGTAGGTTTTGGGATAAAGGAGCCAGGAATATGAAAGGACATCATGAAATCCCTTTACCTGCATGAGAGCACATTTGACAGACGTTGTAGATGCTTTTTGCCATCTATTCTGTAGATGCCAATTTAAGATTTTCCAACAGATTCCTTTTCTTTCAGCATCCTCTCTAAAACTGTAGCAGAATCAAAGAGCGACAATTAGTTAAATCTTCAATAAATATTTACCTACACTTACATGTGCGAAGCACCTAATAATATATATGATAATTCAAATTTGAATTTAAAATTTCTTCCATTCTCCCTAGATTTTAGCAATATAAGAGGCATTCTGAGCAAATCTGAATGAAGCACTATATTCAGTACAAACTGTTACCGGAGGCAAATCAGCTGCCTTTAGCCTTGAGTTTCCTCATCTAAGGAAAAACCAGTGTACTATGTTGGAGGTTTTCAAACTTAAGCTACCATGAGAATCACCTGGAGGACTTGTTAAAACACAGATTGCTGAGCTCCACCCACAAAATTCTGATTCAGTGGGTCTTGGATGAGGCTCAGGAATTTGTATTTTTAACACATTCCCAGATGATATTGATGCTGCTGGTCCAAGAAATGTACTTTCATTACAGTATAATGATTATCGTCTAAAAATTTTCTGGCTTGCCAAGTTGCCCCTTTCTGGGTCCAAAAGCATCAAAAGCATGCTTTATCTGAAATATTTTCTTTTGTCTTTTTTTTTTTTTTTGGTCAGTGGCTGTGGTGTTTTTGGCCTGACAGTCTCTTGACCTCTAAGTCTATTTGTGAAGCTAAAAGATAACTTTGGGAATTCCTTACTGTGCCATTCCTTGGGTCCTGAGATCCCCAGCCAGTCAGCCTGCTTTTTTCCATTTTTCAGAGTCTTATGTTTGTTTTACATAAAATGTCCAGGGTGTTTAGCTGTACTTAGAGGAGAAAAACAGGAAGTAAGATAAGTACATTTACTCCCTCTCCCCAGAAACAGAAGTCTCTGGACCACTTTTTGAGAACCACTTCATTAGATGATCTCTCACATCCCTTCCAGCTCTACACTCTATCATTATGTTTTTAGAAAGTGTCTCTAAGAATTCATAAGACATATGGCAATGCATATACTGAGCAACATAGAGAAGAGATGGGGCTGGCTCTCTGGGCCTCTATCTCTTCTTTTGTTCTAATTAGCAACCAATTAACACTTCCAGGTGTGAGGTCTGAGGATCCTCAACTAACTTCCAGCTGCCAAAGTTTTCTACCACATCTATCCAAACCACACTTCCAAATAAGTATTCTGAGTTCTATTTGTTAACCTAGGACCCATTCTTTGGGGCCTCCCACTGTACCAGACTCATCTGTCAAACCTTTCTGTGCATGGTACTGGTGATAGTTAAATGGTCATCTGCCTCCCAGATTACATTTTTACAGGGACTTTATTTTTACTTAACTCAGAGAAGAGATTGGTGGTGATTTTATACTTTTAATCATCCTAGGCAGTTGGCATCACTTTGTATGTGCCAACTATCAGAATTTAGTAACTAAGCTATTCTAATAGTTGCTGTAGTATATTATAAACAAAAAAAAACCCTGAAAATTGTGAGCCATCAGAGTATAGCTACCAATAAGGAAAAGAATATAGTAAAACAAAAATAATCTGAATTGAGTCATGCAAAAAAAAATAAATTATTGTTTTAAAAAATTAATTTAGATTAAGGCAAGAATGGTTAACAAGTATTTTAAGTGCCTACTCTGATGAATTCATGGGGATTGCCTAGAGAGTTAGGCTTAAAAGAATGGTGAGGCGGGGGCTAAACTTAGCAGGAAAGAATGAATGGTCAACTTTCAAATTCCATGTTTTGTTGACTCTAGCCTAAGGTCTCTCTAGTTTTAGAGCTACCTCTAACTTTCCCTTGTCTTCACCAGCACAAGCAGCTGGCTTTATTGGAGTGATATTTTTCACAAAGAACTACCGTGTTTGGTTGTTTCACTTTAGCAGAACTTCTACCTAAGGGCTAATGCATAGAGGACGGCCAAATCCCACTGGGATGCAATGAGGTATACCAGCTGACTAAGTGGCTTGCTGCTGCCTGCTAGCCTCACAGTATAATCATCAATTTAAGTTCTTGCCTCAGCATTTTGTCAAATTACTACATGGGTATTTAGGGTCACTCACTATTGGTTAAAAGTATGGTGGTTAAATGTGTAAATGAGATTCGGTTCTTGGTTTGTGCATGTGACTGTTGCTCTTAGAAATAGTCCTTGATATGAGCTGACAGTTTTAGCTAGGAGAGTAGTTATAACTGATGAATGCACCTGGAAGTAATGCTAACTTTGCAAATGTGAAAAAAAGAGCCCTTTAGAACTGAGCCTTGAAGGATTAATAGAATTTTAAAAGGAGGTTAGTGGTGAAAAAGAAAGCATTTCAGGCTGAGCAGCCCTGAGGAAAATATTTTTCATTTTAGTTCCTATTGCTTCCTACAAAGATCCTACAGCTTCTTTACCAATACTATTAAAAGCTTAGTTTATGTTAACGGCCCACTCTTCTGCCTCTTGGCTGTGTGTATTAGTGGTGTTATAGAAAGACATACTAGTGAGAGAAAAAGAAACTTCTCAGAGCAAGAAAACCACTGCTGTGGTCCTTGAGTCCCTTTCTCATTTTTTTCAACCTACACAAGCAGAATTCAAGAGCAGGATGTAAACTATATCACATATCTCAGCATTCTCAGGATGACTAAAAAGAATTGCAGAATTTCAATAGATTGATGACAAGAACAAACATCTGTTTGCTGCTTCAGAGCCCAAGGCATTTTGGGGGTTGGATAAGAACACAAATGGATTCGTGTGCTTATTTCTAATAAAAACTTGGCTAAGCACACACTTTGGCCTTAAAGAGTACTGTCAGGTTCCATAGAAGCAGGGCCTGAGAGAAGAACCCTCGTTCGAGTGACAGATTGGGGGAGCTCTTTCAGGAGGAGCATTGAGGGAAACAGGCAAGGGCAAGGAGCAAAAAGAACAAGGATGTGCTCTCAGCAGGAGACCGGCTTCAGTTTGATCCCTGGGAAAGCTCTGGTGTATGAACTGCACCACAGAGTTACTGGCACTTTGAGGAAAGTGCCTTTGTAAACACCTGCTGCAGTCATTGGTCAAGGTCATTTCTCAGAAGGGAACATCTGTGGTGGTTATGAACACTCACAGTAGCCAAGGGATCTGGGTAGGGCACCAATAACATCCACTAAAGGCATTTTCATTGGCCATTGGTCACCTTTGTTTCACTGACCAATTTATTTTTCCTACTTCACCCTCCATCCATTCCAGTAGGGAGTCGACAACTTTTCACATAAAAATAAATGTTAGGCTTTGCAGGCTACATACTATTTCCATCACAACTACCCAACTTTTCTGTTATAGCATGAAAGCAGCCAGAGACGACAATATGTAAATGAATGAGCCTGACTGTGCTCCATTAAAACTTTACTTATAAAAATAGGCAGCAGGCCAGATGTGACAATGCAGGCCAGACTCCTGCTGTAATCTCTCTCTCCACTTCCTGACTCATTTCCTTGACTACTCATCTTTGCTCTCTCTCACATATAATTACATGTAATTGCACCTATTAATTCTCCATTGCTCTTCTTCCTACTCTTTCCCTCTCTAAAATGCCTCCCAGTCATCTTTACCTTTTATTCCTCTACTTATATTCTTATTTGACCTTTGAAATGCAGTATCATTTGAAATACCTCACACAGTGACTTAATAAAATTCCCATTGTTCTTTCTTTCAGTGATTTCTTGTTTTACCATCATATCTCTACTCTAGTTCCTTATTTATTTCTGATTGATCAGAATATCCAAATATCCTAAAATTCATCCTCTCAGGCTGGTCTTCTAGAATACAGCAAAAACAATGTACCCACTAACCAGTAACAAATCCTGTACTTAATTCCATATGCCTACAGGAGTCCAGGGTTTCTGTTCATCTTTATTCAGGATAGGCATTTCTTTGATACTATGAATATCGGTTCAAGTTTTATCTGTTGTATTTGAAACAAGAAAAAATATTGATTTTCAACACGTCTGGTAGCCCAGTCTAACCTCATACCCTCCTCAAGGAACATCTAAGAACATTATATAGTCAATGCTCAAAAAAGCAATCAGATATACAAGGTAGAGTTTTCTATAGAGCAGAGAAAAGTTTATTTTCCATGCAGAGGGCTTTTTTATTTTCCCCTTTTAAGATTGTTTCATTATCTTAGAACCCACTTCTTCATGTGGTTTTTCTCAAAACAATGGTGTAAAACCTCTTTCCACTTGGCAGGAAGCATTCTCCTAGGGTGGGATCTCAGAGGCGAGATGGCACAGAGGTATAGCATAAACCTCTAGATTAATAGTCATCATAATTCACTCTTAATTATAACTGATTCACTAAAGTAAGATACTGCTTAAGGGTGTGGGCCAAAGCTCTGGCTACTAATAGGTAGTTATTTTCATTGAAAATGACCCAAGGCACATATCCCTGGGGACTAACTGGAGTGGCAGCAGTCATGGTAGGCAGCTGAGCAAATATTTAAGGATTCAGAATCCCAGGTAAATCTTCTGCCAGAATCTCATCTGATGAAAGTGGGTATATGCAGAAAAGTGCAGGATATTGAAACAGGCTCACTCAGAAACATCAAATTGCAAAAGCAACTTTACTCCTCATGGGAAAAGCCCCAGTCCAGGAGAAAAAAAAATCTCTGGCTTTGAAAGATGTTCTCCATCACTGGTTCTAATAATCATCTCAGTGGGGATAAGGATTCATCTTAAAGGCTAAGACCGGCTCACTCCTCAAGTACAAATTATAACAGCAATTATGTATATGATCCCACTTGAAACAACAGGAACCAGTCTTAGTTAGAAATGGGAATTCATTTTATTTGGGGGCAGGCCCAGATCAGATAGAAAAGTGCACATTGTGCCTGACAGTAAGAAAAAATAGTAGGAGGCAGGGCACTCACTATGCAATATGTGCTTTTCTTTTTTCTCCTACATTCAGTGAGAATTGGAGATCAGTATTGCTGGGAATGCAAAGCTGCAAATTTTACTTACAGGGTTTTATTGGTGGGAAGTTAGTTGCTTGCTTGCCAGAAAGTAGGAGTATTTTAATTTGGATTCTTCTAGAAGCAGACTCTGAGACAAAGAATTTGATTTGAGAGGTGATCCAAGTAACAGTTATAGGGAAGTGGGAAATGAGACAGCAAATGGAGAGTGTTGAGGCAGCTACCACTGTGGGAGCTAGACCTTTATCCTGCTAGAAAATTCCAGGAATCAATGTAAAATAGGCAATTCAGAGATATCCCACCTAAGTCACTGATTAAGGGCTGATTATTGGGCATTAATTCTATGGTACTTCTAGCCTAACTTGAGCACAAGCAGTTGGTTTCAGCTGTCTTAGCAAACTGTCCAGCAAAGAGATGCGCATGTTGGTAATTGGAAGTAAGACGAGGATGTACCACAAAAATAAGGTCCAAGGGGATACAGCTGAGGTACCAACAGCAACCCTTATAGGATATGTAGCCTGAACTTATATGAGTGTAGGTCCTGGAGAGAAGTAGCAAGAATGCAGGGTACTAAAGGGATAGAAAACATCCCGTTTTCCCTTTTTGGAAATTCAAAATATATGATCTAGACACTAAATGAAAGACAAGGGTCTTACTGAAACCTGGAGAAAGAGATCTTACCACCTCAAACTTAAGAGGTTTTATTAAAAGAATGATTTATTTCACAGTTGTGCATATTTTTCCTCTCCTCTTCCCTCTTCCCATCAAACATGATAATAATAGTGTTAGAGTCCTCTGCCAGAAGAACTATTACATTTGAGTTTTTGAATCCAAGGGTAGTAGACCAGACAGTGCTTATCAATTAGCCTCGCCCTACAAATAACTAAAAGTCTCTCTCTCCCTCCCTCCCTAATCTGTTTACTCTATTTATATAATCTACCAAATATACTGCATTTTCATGGTGGTCTCTGGCTCATAACAGCAAATTGAGGGTAGATTCTAGGGTGTGTATTTAGTACTGGAAACACTAGGTTGCCTGGAAAATACAAGTGTATAAGGCAATTGTATTCAAATTATAACTATGTAGTTCAGTGGATCTGTGTCCTGATGGTTTCTTAGAACTTTGGAGATATGTCATTGCCCATAAAAAATACTCCAGACTGCAGCTACTGGAGAAGAGATCAGGTACTAACCAAACACCGGAACAATCCCGCAGAACTCAGACTAAGCCAGACAAGCATACAAGAAAAAAAGTACTGTGTGCATATTTTTGTTAGACCTTTAATCCCCCTAAGAACAAAGAATTAACTTTGAAAAACAATATAATTTTTAGAATTAAGTCAAATAACACTGTCAAGTAGAGGAACTGGATCCCTCGACTTAAACGATTGAAAACCTGAAAACCTGGATGATATATGAAACTAGTTTTCAGATACTGAATGACAAAGCTGCAGTACAGAGACCTCTTAGAGAAGGAAAACAAATAAAATGAGCCCTACAAATGTACCAGTTTACTTTCTAGAAGCAGTCTTTGGGCCTCCGTAAGGCAAGGAGAACCCAATATCCCAGCAGTTCTCCTTGAGTTGAGAAGACAGAGATTAGAATTCAGAAGGCCAAGGCAGCTAGAATTTGGGGGCAAGGAAGATATGCAAAAGGTAGTGCTCCAGATTTTGCAAGGGTGCCCCTAGAGTCTCTGGCTAAGTACAAAAGTGCATGTGTAACAAGGAAAGAATCAACAGAAAAGAGTAGGAAGAAAGATTCCAGAAGCCTACTCAGAATAGAAATAGTTTACATTCCTACCAGCCAGAGTATAAAAATATTGTAACACCGGGTACCTCGTGCAGAAGAGTATCACCAACACAGTGAAGCCAAACTAATGCTAAAGGATGCCCTGGATCCACCCTAATAATGCTTGAAATGCAAAACATTCAACTGATTCCAAGTAATTTAACTGAACATTAGAATAAAATTCAGCCCTATATTTAAATAAAAATAAAATCAAATATAAACAATATAAAATCAAAATATCAGGCAGGCAACCAAAAATTATAAGGAATGAAAACCAGCAAAAAATTTTGACCCATTACCAGCGAAAATGAAAAATAAAATAAATAGATCAAGAAATGACTGAGACAATGGAACTAGCACACAGGGTATAAAAAAAGGCTATTATAAATATACTCTATATAATCAAAAAGAAAAACATGAAGATGTGAAAGATAATTTTAAAAGATGCAAGTAGAATAAAAATAGCAATATAAAATATGTGCAATAAAAAGAATAAAGGAATAGCTATAGTAAGGCGAAGAAGATTTGAGAATGAAAAATACTGCCACAAGTAAAAAGGGACATATTATAATAAAAAAAGGGGTTGATTCATCAAAAGCATTTTTTGTTTTGATTCTTTGCTAGAGCTGCCATAATAAAGTACCACAGTCAGGGTGGCTTAAGCAACAGAAATTTACTTTCTCATGATTCTGGAAGCTAGAAGTCTAAAATCTAGGTGTCAGCAGAGTTGGTTTCTTCTGAGACCTTTCCTCTTGGCTTGTAGGTGGCTATCTTCTCATGTCTTCACATGGTCTATCCCCTAAATCTATCTGTGTCCTAATATCCTCTTTTAATAAGGATACCAATCATATTAGATTAGGGCCCATCCTAATAAAATCATTCACTTACCTTTTTAAGAACCTATCTCCAAATATAACCACATTGAGGTACTGAAGGTTAGAACTTGAACATATGAATTTCAAAGGAACACATATCAGTTCATGGCAGTACATAAACAATCCTAATTGTATCTGTATCCAGTAACAGACTTCAAAATACATAAAGCAAAAAGTTTTATAGAACTGAAAAGAAAACAGACAAATCCACAATTATAGTTGGCTGTTTCAGCACTCCTTTCTCAGTAATTAATAGAACGAGCAGAGAGAAACATCAATAATAATATAGAATGCTTGAACATTATTATCAATCACCTAAACCAAAGTAACATTTATTGCATAGTTCATCAACAACTGCACAATATATATTCTTTTCCATTACACATGGGGTGTTCACCAAAATAGACCATAGCCCAGACCAAGAAACTCATTTTGACAAATTTAAGAGAACTTAAATGATAGAAAGCATGTTTTATGACCAAAACAAAATTAAACTAGAAATAATAGCAGAAAGCTGTTTTAACAAATCTAATATTTTTTAATTAATCACTACTTCTAAAGAACCACATCAATTGAAAAAGAAATCACAAGGGACATTTTAAAATACTTTTAATTGAATAAAAATGAAAACACAGCATCTCAAAATTTGTGGGAAGGAGCTTAGAAAAAAATAAAAGCAATAAGTGTGTACATTAGAAGAGAAGGAAGTTCTCTAATAAGTTATCTAAACTTCCACCTGAATAAACCAGAAAAAGCAGAGTGAATTTAACTCAAATAATATGAAGTAACTAAGATAAGGAGAAATTTGTGAAATAGAAAACAGAAGAAAAAAAACAATAGGAAAATTCAATGAAACAAATTCATTCTTAAGATCAATTTTTAAAATTAATAAACCTCTACCCAATCATACTGATTCACCCCAGGACCACAACTTCTTAAAAAAAAAAAAAATCACTCAATATAAATCGCCATATTCACAGACTAAAAAAGAAGAGCCATATGATTATTTTAATAAATACAGAAAAGGTATTTGAAAACATTCACCATGTACTTATAATAAAAAGCTCTCATCAAACTAGGAATATACAGAAATTTCTTGATAAAGGGCATCTATGATAAGCATATAACTAATACTCTTACTTAATGAAGAAACACTGAATGCTCCTCCTAGATCAGGAGAGAGGCAGAGAGGTCTATCAACAGGTTATGTCCTAACAAGGGCATTAAGGCAAAAAGAAGAAAAAAAAATTTAAATAAAAGAATAACCATACAGATTGGAAAAGAAGTAAAACTCTATTTTCCAGTTGACGTGTCTATGTAGAACATCCTAAGGAATCTACAAATTAGTTATTAAAACTACTAAATGAGTATAACAAAGTTGTGAGATATAAGGTTAATATGCAGAATCAGTTCTATTTCTATATAAATCAACAACTGGAAATTAAAAACCATCAAAAAATGTGAAATAGGAATTCAACAAAAGACATTGAACCTGTACATCAAAAACTAATAAATATTATTTAAAGAAATGTTTAAAAATTTAAATAAATGGAATAAAATGTTTAATCCTCATAGAATGAAAGATGCAATAATGTTAAAATATTAATTCTCCCCAAATTGATCTTTAGATTCAACATAATCATAACAAAATCCCAGGTGTTTTTGATTTGCTAAAATGATGTTTCAAAAATTTATATGGAAATGTAAAGGACCTAGAATAGATATAACAATTAAAAAAAAAAACTAAATTGGGATTTCCCTGATTTCAAGATATGTTATAAAGCTAGATAGAGTAATCAAGAGACTGAAGTATTTGTGTGGAGAAATAGATCCACACATATTTGGCTAATTGATTTGTATCACAGGTGCCAAAGCAGTTCAATGTGGAATTTTCAGTCTATTTAACAAATGGTAAACAACTGGATATTTGTACACAAAGGAAAAAAAGGACTTTGACTGTTACAGTATAACTCAAAAAAATGAATATTGGATTAAAATAATATTACCTTATATTGATAGTACCTTATAACATATATAAATTAATAAAAAATTAATATAAATTTGATAAAAGATGTTAAACCTGTACAACAAAAACTATTAAATATTTTGGATCATAGGCCTAATATGATTAAATAGATCAGAGACCTAAAATTATAAAACTTCTGGAAGTAACCATAGGAAAAGAACAATACTAAATCAGAGTTAGAGTTAGAGTTAGCAAAGGTTTTTTCAGATAAGACACAAGAAACACAATCCATAAAAGAAAACATTGATAAATTAGACTTCATAAAATTTAAAATTTTTATTCTTTAACAAAAATACTGTTAACAAAATGAAAATGAAGACTATAGACTGGGAGAAAATATTTGCCAAGTATCTAACAGAGGATACTGTATCTAGAACACAGGCTGGCCAATTACAGCCACCTCTTTTGTAAGTCAAGTTTTATTACCTGTGGCTTCTTTCAAGTAAAAGTATCTGAGTGAAGTAATTGCAATCCAGACCTTATGGCCCACAAGCATAAAATATTTACTATCTGGCTCTTTAAGAAAAAGTTAGCTAACACCTGGTAGAGAATATTTAAAGAACTCTTACAACAAAGTAGTAAGGAGACAAATAATCCAATTTTTAAGCAGTAAAATATTTGAATAGACACTTCACCAAAGAACATATATGAATTGCAAATAGTTTCAGTTATGCTAAATGAATAAATTCTAGAGACCTGTGGTACAACACAGCACTCACAGTTAATAAAACGGTATTGTGCACTGCAAAATTTAAGAGGGTAGATCTCATGTTAAGTGTTCTTACTACAAAAACAAAAATGATAAAGGAACACAGGAAACTCTGAGAGGCGTTAGATATCATTATTATGTGATTGGGGTAATAGTATCACAAGTGTTTGCATATATTCAAATTTATCAATTGTACACATTAAATATGTATAGTTTTTATATATTGATTCTACCTGAATAAAGCTGCTGAAATGCCAAATGAGCACATAAAAATATGGCAAATATCATTAGTTATTAGGAAAATGCAAATTACAATCATGAGATACCATTACACACAAGCAGGATAACTAAAACTAAAAGGACTGACAACTCTAAGTGCAAGGATGTGGTGAAACTGGAACTCTCGTTCTCTGCTAGTGGGAGTGCAAAATATTATAGCCACTTTGGATAACAGTTCAACAATTTCTTATAAAGTTAAACAGACATAATTTTACCCAATAATCGTACTCCTAGATACTTATATGAGACAAATAAAAAATATGTTCCCACAAATATGTTTATACTAGTGAAAACCTAGAAACAATCTAAATGTCTATTGACAGGCAAACAGATAAATTGTAGCATACCTATATGATGGAATACAACAATAAAAAGAAAAGAACTACTGATACATAGAACAACCTGTACAAATCTCAAAAGCACTATGCTAAATCATAGAAGCCAGAGTTTAAAGACTATATACAGTATAATCTATTTATTTATACAGTATTTATACAGTATTTATATAGTATAATCTAAAATTTTAGAAAAGGCAAAACTCTACAGACAGAAAGCCAATTGGTGGTTGCCAGAGGCTGTGAAAGGGACATGAAATAACTTTGAGGAATGATGAAAATATTATTGTGGTACTGGTTGCACGGTTATATACTTTTGCCAAAACTCATCCAATTATATCCTGTAATTGGTGAATTTTTTGTAAAGCTGACTTTTTAAAGTAAAAACAGCAACAATTTATACATTGTTGGCACAATTCTATTTTTTTCACTGTACACACCAGATTCTTGACTCTAAGAAAATTTTGACAGTATACATGAGCACAACTTGAGATAAAAAGATAAAGTAAGAGATGATTTCTTGACCTACTGCAGTAGTTCCCAAACAGATGTGCATCAGAATTCCTTGGGGATGTTGTACAAATGTAGCTGTGCAGACCCTATGCCCATAAGTTCTGATTTAAGGCCAGGTACGGGAGACAGGCCTCTGTGGTCTAATGAGCTCTTCAGGTGATCATGATACATAGGAAAATTTGAAAACTACCAGCGTAGTATATAGGGTGACCTTGGAGTAAACCTAATTGATGTCATCTTCTGATCCACTTCTGAGAATAATATCAGAAACATCATAAAAGACCTTGAAGTAATAAATTTAATTGTATTGTCTATCACTCCGAAAGGAGGCTCAAGGCTTGGCAAAATTGCCTCTCGAAGGTACAAATCTTCTCTTAAGCCATTCATCCCCTTCACTGACCTCAGCCTGGTTAAAAGCATACTAATCTTTGAGCCTTAGTTTTCTTCTTGGTTGTTTGATTAGATCAATAGTACCTACCTATGTCATAGGGTTCTTTGTCAGAATCAAGCAAAATAATTCATATACACTATTTAATTCAATGTCTGATACATAGCATGCATAATGAAACCTGAAAAATTTAGTAACCTTAACTACTAATTTGTTCCCAACCTCCACAGCAGGCTCACCCTACTCATCTTATTAACTTTATAATAATGAGACCCTGGGTTTCATGCTTTTTAATTGTTTAGACTCCAGGTATATAATATAGTTGTTCTCAATTTCATCTCTTAGCATTACCATTATGTATACTATGGTACTTATTATCATTACCATCATCTTAGTAATTTTGATATCAATAAATTATCCTCTTCCTCCTGCCAGTGTTTACCACTGACTTATTATTTTGGGGGATTGAAAATAATCCTCCCTTGAGTATCCAGATAGATATCTCTTCCCCTATTAAAACAGAACTCTTTATTAGCCATTTTACTTTTAACAAGCCAATTCAGATAATTCTACAAATGCAGAGGGAAAATGACTTTAAAATTTAGGAAAATATAGCCAAGGATTGAACTGGTAATAAAAGAATGCCATTCAATCCTCTTCAAGTCTGTTATTTAATTACCTAAAATCAACCCTGATATTTCTAGCCACATTTCCTCACTTTTTTTCCTAATTTCTGCTCTCCGGGGGCTTGGTGAAGAAGGTAATTAGAGCTGGTGATGTTGATGGAGGTGAATGGAGGTGATGCAGGTGGTTAGTGACAAGGATTCATTGAAGTCTTCCCTCTTGTCCACTGCCCTCCCCTGAACTGTTCTTCCAGGTGGTCAAAGTCAACAACTAGCATTCTCCCAGGAACGCACATAAGCAGAGCACTGTGATAATGCCTGAAGATTCTGTATGCTGTCACTGGGGATTTTACAATGAAAAAATTGATGTTTGAGAAAGTGCTCAACAGTCTCAAAGATAGAGAGATGGCCTCATTTTTCTAGGTGAGACAACAGTCTCATAGAGGTTATCCCCTGGCAGAGATCACGCAAACAGTGTTGTGACTTAAACCAGATTTCATGACTCCAAATTTCACAGCTTTTTCATTCTCCTATGACACCTTTCCAGTTGGAGGAAAACACCTGTATTAGTACTTCTCAATTAATAGCTTACAGGTGAGCCAAACTTGACCCTCCTTAGCCCTGAAGGTGGCTGGGTGGGAACTGTGTGTCAAGATGGCCTAGTTGGTCCACTCTCAGCAGTGAGCGATCTTTTGTCTTTATCCCAGTATGCTATGTGGATTGTGATGTGGAAAATGTCAGGAAGCACTGCTACATATTATCTTGTATCGATGTATTAATTTTTTTATGTTTCTGCTTTATACGTCAAAAGAGTGGCATTCACATCTTGAACTATTGAGGCTTAAAGAATTCAAAAACTCTACTCCTTTCTGCCCACAAGTATGGTGCTGATGGAATCAGACACCCAGTCCAGGCTAAAGGGATTAGTTAGACCAGAGAGGTCATGGATAGGCAGAATTTGCACATTAATCCCCTATGTGCTCTTCCCAGGAACTCTCATAGCACCCTTCAGCATATTGCATAAGCTATCACTCTGAATTATAATGTTCTATTCTCTCGTTGATTTCTCGTGCTAGACTATAATCCTTTTAAAAGTAGAGGTTCATTGACTATTATACCTTACTTATCCAGCACAGTGCCTAAAACACTACAGTAGCCTCCTAAGAAGCCTCTCTACATCTACTCTTGCCTTCCTGTGACCCTTCTTCAAGTTTGAGTAAGGTTTTTAAAATGGGGGGAGGGAAGGTCATATAATCCCCATTTAAAACCCTCAAAAGGTTGGGAACTGTTCTGTCTGCATCTTGAGTTGACAGGGATCATAAACTTCATAAAACTTTATGAATTCACAACCTAAATAGGGTGAATTTTACTATATAGAAATCATACCTCAATATACCTGACTTAAAATTTTAAAATTTAAAATTTCCAGTGGCTTCCCATTTTACTTCAAATTCATACTCATTGCCACAGCTGATATGACTGTATGAGTCAGGGTCCCACAGGAAACGTAGAACATTCAAATTAGGAAAAAGTTGCAAATATTTTGTTGAATGCTCCTCAAAAGTGTGGGCAGGCTGTCATGAAGCTAAAACGACAGTGGAGTCCCCAGAGCTAGTAACAGCAGGGCACAGTTAGCACCGAGGGCATAATTGGGAGGGGGGATGCTACCATTACCTATTACCTGCAGACAGAAGGGCTGTGTGGAGCTGACTTGCAGTTAAATACCCAGGCCCCTTCTTTCATCTTCTGGGACTCCTCATTGGCTGGACCCAAACAGAAGACCCTCAAAGGGCCAGGGGGTAAGGGGAAGCCACCCCTAGGACACAGAGCAGGGTCACAAATGGACCTAGAGGGGCAAATAATGGGAGCATTCCAGGAAACAGTGGTAAATGGTCTACCTCCTCTTTACCTCTATAACCATCTCCAACTCCCTCCAGGAGGTGCCCCTCTTGCTCTCTGTGATCCAATCAGACTGGTCTTTTTGTTTCTACCTTACCACTTTTATAGTTACTTCTCTCTGTGCCTCAAGTTCTTGGCTCCTAGAGCTTTGCAAAATGATCTCTTCCTTGACATTCAAACCACTCTCTCCCTCAAAAGGAGAACCCATCCATCCCTCCCTTCCTAGCACTCTGCAATCATCTTTGTTATTTATTTGCTTACACATTACTCTTTCTCTCTCCAACACCTAAATCAGCATCCTGCACAGGGTAATTGCTTAAGTGTTTCAAAGAAAAAAAGAACAATGCAGGTGGTTTCTCTGCTTTATGCCCCGAGTTTCCATTAGCCCTGGTCAGATGAGTATAGAGGTGAGTGTGTGAGGTGGCGGGATGAGACTGGGGAGTGGGCAGGCGGCTTGTGAGACTTAAGTGAGTGGAACACTTCATGCACCATGAGAAAGTCAGAGCTAGAAAAGATATATAACCAAGATGCCCTTACATCCTAGGGAAAACGTGCTTTTTAGTTCATTCAAAATCAGCAGAAACCACTCTCTACACATGAGAAAGCAGCAGAGCCATAGTCAGAATTAAGGTCTAAACAGTGAACTAGTGTAGGTCAAATCATAGGCACTCAATAAATATTTGACCATTATTCTGATTTATTGACACACAGAAAGGAAAGAGACAATCTCTCTTTCTAAAGAAAAAAATAAGAGATTGTGAAAAAAAATAGCCTCTGATTTTTTAGTGTGGTAAATATTTAGTCAGCGAGCTACATAGCAAATTAAAGAGTTTTTTTCAACTAAGTTAGTTTAAAATAAATATCTATACTTTTCAGAAAGCTTTGTCCTTAGATTATTGTTATAGCTTATTTTTAAAAACAATTAATTGGGGCAATTTTTTTATAATCAAAAAATTCATTTGTAAAGATAATTTCTCCATACAGAGCCTGCTTATTTCTTACTGTCGTTTGGCTATTAAATTCCTTTACTGTTTTGGAAGCAAAAAGAAAACAAACAAACAACAACAAAAAAAAAAACACTGAAAATTTGTTCTAGTGTTTACTCAATTTTGTCCAGAGCTGCTCTTAAATTTTATACACAACAGTCTTCCTCTTTTGACAAAGAATAAATCTTTTGAATTGCAAAGAAGTGAACATTTTGAATTAGAATAAATTCTATATATGAAATAATCTTTCATTCTCAGCGTTCCCTAGTTTTAAAAGAATAACTATCCTAGATATTGATTGGATTCTTCTTTATGTAGTTTAAGAGACAGCAACATTGATTACACTGGGCTTTTCTTATTTACCACCTTTTCATTTGTGATAGGCCATTGGGGTATTCAATGTTTAGCTATGTGTGTCTAAACTCTTTGAGGAAGACAGTTTATTTGTCAGACTGCAAATATCTAGAGAGCTAGAAACAATTTTCTTTCAACAAGCAATTGTCAGGCTTCTATTGTCTTGGAATATTTCCAGCCCAATTCCTCCTGGGTGGCACACATGGTCAGACACAAAATGGTGTAGCAGACTCTGGACCTGGATTTGGATCCAAAATTGAGCTCCAGGCACCAAAGTCCATAGATGAACTTGTGGGGCAAGATGGCTGAGGCTCAGTGCCCCATTTTTCTTCTTTCATTAGTAAGTTTCCTTCTCACAAGGCTACCCAAGGAGGAAGACAATGCTTCATGCCTAGAAAATACACACACACACACACACACACACACAGTGTGAGAGGCAGAGAGAAAGGGAGGGAGGAAGGGAGAGTGGTATATTCTAGAAATGGGTTCACATGATTTTGGAGGCCAAGAAATCCCACGATCTACAGCCTGAAAGCTGGAGAACCAGGAGACAGGATGGCAGTGATAGTATACGTCTTCATCTGAGTCTGAAGGCTGATGTACAAAGACAGAAAAAGATGGATGTCCCAACTCAAGCTGACAGCAAGTTCACTCTTCCTCCACATTTTTGTTCTGGTCAAGTTGACACATGAAATTAACTATCACATAACTCCATACTTCCACTGCCACCATCAAATTCCCATTTTATGTATTCTCTTGGGGTTGATTCATTGATTTATATTAGCATTGTTTTTCAGAATCTAATCTGTGGCAGGTGCTACACATGCTGAGGATACAGTGGTGAGAAAGACACTCCCTCCCTCAAGGAGGTTGAGGGCCAGTGGAGATGACAGGCAAACAGGTGTCACAATAAGGGTAGACACACAGAGGGTCATCCTTCCCCACTTGTTTGGAGAATTGTGAAGGGAACTACATGGGAAAGTGATCTCTAAATGGATCCTGGAAAGGTGAAGAAGCTAAGTGAGGAGCGAGCAGCAGAGGTATGATATGCACTGTAGGAAGCAGCAGGGATGAAGGTCTGAAAGCGTAGCAGAGCACGGTGAGTTCAGGCTGGTGAGAGGTGAGAGACTGAGTGAGGCTAGAGAGATGAGCCTGGCCACATTAGACAAGGCCTCTCTGAGTCAGAAAGGACTTGGGCAGTGTGGTGTAGTGTTGAGGAGGGCAGAATCTGGATCTTGGGATTGCATCTAAATCAGGGCTATAACATGGAAACAATTTCCCTGTGTCATAAGGGTGTGGTGAGAAGCTACTGAGCTGACCCATGGAGAATGGCAAGTACAGTGTCTGGCATATACAGTACCTAGTAAAAGGTAGCTATGTTATCATTGGTGTGACTTCAATATGAGGTTCATAGGAGTCATGGAGGTATTCCAGGAAGAAAACAACACCATTGATTTACATTTTAGAAAGACAAACACATTTGCAAATGCAAAGCTAAATGCAGGTAAACAGAGAAGCTGTTGGGCAAGAAACAAACAAACCTGCATTCTTCACAGTGCACAGTAGGCATTTAGGAATGATGATCAACCAAAGCTATTGAAAAGTAAACACTTTATGGGAGAAACACATTAAGATATTGTCCATAGTTGTTACTTATATGCATTATACATTAAAGATAAATTTTGACATGAAGGGAGACCAAAGCAAGAGAGTCTGATACTTAGGGAATCATAGAATGGCATCCAGACGAATAAGCAGACTTTATAAGTTTGGGAAAAGAACACTTAGAAGTCAGGTAGGGACATGGGCAGATAAGGTGAGGGAAGGTGCTCTAAACATAAATTCTGCCTACTTGACAGTAGCAGGAAGTAATTGACCTGCAATTCAGACCCAACAATGCCTTCAAGAAGCTGGCGGGAATTTCAGAAACACGTTTTGTCACTCTGTGCTATCTGGTAGACTGACACGGCCGGCTTTGTCCCTCCACCTCACCCAAATAACTGAATACTGGAAGGGCAGCAACCTGGCTGAGTGGCCGTCTGTAGCTGAAGCAGATCCCAAAGCAAGTGACAGCCTAAAGCCATCTTGCTGACCACAACCCCATACCCCCATGGTTGAGCAAATGTCCTTCTCTCAAGGGTGGCATGAATCTATGTCTACCGCACTTTTCTTTCTTACTTTCTAAGGATATTTTTTGAAGGTTTATTTTGCTCCTTTTTGTCCTAGGTTAGCTTCATTCTTGGATCTTTTTTCAACTCATTCCCATCAGACTCAACGAATCACACACATTCACACACTCTCTCACACACACAGTGTACTGCAAAACACTTCATATACCAATAAAAACTGCATGCTGTCAAAAGATTGCACATTTTGTTTTATGGAAATTATGTTGGTCTTTGGCCATAACTGAGATTTAAATGACATATAGAGAGCAGGGGTGTAAATGATTACAGTGTGACCCTGATCTGATCTTCATTTAATTTTGTTCTAGCCTTTGGAGCCAGTACCAAGAGGTCTAGCTCTTGGCTAATACTCTTATCTGGTACACTGCAGCACAGCCCTGATGGTTTTACCTATAATCTCTGAACAGCTATAGGATTTGCCACCCTGTGTGTGTCTCTTCCAATGCTCTACTGCCATCTCTGCCCCACTTCCTCTTTAAAATAGTTACTTACTAAAATTATTCAGTCGGATAGAAATATATTTTGTCCTGTTCTTAATTATAAAATACACATGTAAAATTTTGTTCTGTTCTTTTAAAAAGAAAATTAAACAAAGTCACTTTCTATTTATATAGCTCTTGACTGACTACCTCCAACCATCACCTACAACTCCATTTTGTGCTAGTAACACTTAAAAAAGAATTCCCTACATAAATGACATAAATGTCAGCATTGATGAATCACATTTAATTCTCTTCATCTCTTGCCTTCCAAGAACCATTCCTGTAACTCAGAGCATTTGTCCTCAAAATAAAGTCTAGAACAGATGATTTGGATATCTCTCATTTGGAAGAAAACACCAAAATAAAAGGAGGAAAAGGGATAATCAATTACTGTTGTTTTCTTCTCAGGCATCAGGATAGCTTTATAAAAATCACTGCTAAATCAGGCTTAGAGGGAAAGGCATGGTCACCCAGCCTCCATGGAACCTGGGGGCAAGGAGCTTGTGTTGAACTTTTCAAGAGGAAGTTGGGGGAAGAAAAAACCTATTTTTTCCCCTATCTTTAGAGATGTCCTTATTTTACCTACATATGAAAAAAAAATTCAAATATGGGATTCAGGAGAAAGAAGAGAACATGCACTGTGCCCTAATCCAGAAATTCTACCACCATCCAGAACAACACAAAATATAGGCCATCAAGGCATGCTGGACAGATCCAAATCTGCAAGAATCAGGAGTCAGGGCAAAGACAGAGGGAGATTTTCTCCAGATTCTTGGTCTAATTTCTGTTTTAAAATATTAAGTAGCAAGACTAACAGCAGACTGTCCCTTGCCAACTAAGCCACAATTCTCTATTATACGGTCTTTCAAGAATTGATTCTAATCTGCTCAGTGATGCTTAGATCCACATAAGGAAAATAAAACTAATGTAGGCCCCATGGAAACTTCAGGGTACAAGCTCCATGCGTTTATATTCCAACACTGCAGGTGCAGAGTGGCATAGCAGGAAGCTCTGAGACCCCAAGCAAGATTTCAGAATGGCTTTTTTTTTTCTTTTATAACAGTAAAAATAAATAGGACTCTAACTCCATGCACTGAGTTTATAAAGTAGTAGTTACACCTGTGGAGAGAATGAAAGGCAGCTGAGAGGATCAAAGATTTTCTCTCTGACTCTAACTTGCTTTCCATTATTTCTGCAGTGCCATTTTGCAGGTCAGAAAACTCCATGGTGTTTTTCACTCAAGCTGTATAAATAACACCAGGAAAGGGGCCACTTTAAAGACCTTAGTTAAAATGAGTAAATGCTTGCTGCTGACTGTCTTAAACCCCTCCATTTAAGAGGAAACTGCCACAGGGTGGGAGAAACACCGCCCTTGGGCCCTGCAGCCCTATATTCTGCTGGGTGGCCTTGGACAAGTCACCTGCACTCCTTGAGCACTTCTTCCCTTACCTGAGATGAAAGTGGCACCACTTTAAGCAGAGACTGTAGTAAGGATCAAATGGGAAGGTACGTAGAAGCATTTTAAGGGATGTTTACAGAGGTTTCAGATGTTCCTTGTTAAGTGTGGGTAGAATGTGGAAGATGGTTTTCAGATGCTACTTCAATGTCTAATCCCCAAAACTTGTGTCTTGAAGACAGAAGTAGACAACAATATGCTTGCTTTTCTTCTTCTCATTCTTTTACTCCATCTCCTTCTATTCTGGAATTCCAACCCTTTTCTAACTCCATGTTTCCTTCCTGACCCTACCTGTCATTGGTTAATACTGTAGTGTCTGGGCCAATTACATGATGTTGTGATCATGACATGATTCATGCAGTGGATCAGCACAAACTGGCTTTAAAAAAGTGTTCCTTGTTGGATTCCACAGGAAGGGGACTCCTGGATGGGGATTAATGGGCAAGACGGTTGCTAGTGAGTATATTTGGGGAAGGAAAGGGAAGAAATCCAGATTGGGTGGAGGGAGAAGTTTGGCTCCATGCCAGTGTCAGTAAAGGCCTCTGCCTACCATATAGGAAGTTCTGAATCCTGTAGGGATAAAAGGGCTAAGCTTTCATATCACTGTGAAGGTTAATCGTGGAATGCAGGCAAGTGGGAAGGGGTATCACCTTCAGCCAAGGCAATAAAAAGCTGACAGCTGAGGTCTTCCTTCCATCAGCACTCTCAGTAGCTGGAGGAATAAACCCTTCATTTCTGATAGGGGATCTGAGTGTTGCATCTCAGCACTCTCCCTCAGAACCCATTAAGAAACCATTAAGCCACCATCATTATATCTACCATTTATTGAGGGATTGACCCTTTGCTCTTCTGTATAAAGAGACTTATTACCATACTATGGCCAGACATAGCATTCAAAGAAAGAGGCTCAAGCTAAAGGCCCAAGAAAGACCAGGCAGAGGTAAATCTAGGGTGTTCTCATTTTCAGGAGCAAGCAAAAAGTTTGGGAAACAAAAGACAAAGTCAGGAGGATTACCTAGGCCTCAGAATGTAAGTCTAGAGATAAGAGCAGTAGAAGACCCAGAACCAGCACTAGTGGGTTCACATATGACACAGAGGTAGTTTCTACCCTCAGTGTTGGTAATCCTCTGAATGC
The DNA here is from genome assembly GCA_030015415.1 of Cynopterus sphinx. Classification (NCBI taxonomy): domain Eukaryota; kingdom Metazoa; phylum Chordata; class Mammalia; order Chiroptera; family Pteropodidae; genus Cynopterus; species Cynopterus sphinx. Next base: position 90,281,283 of record CM057384.1, on the reverse strand, counting down.
CAGCCTCCCCACCTCTTCTCCAAACAGGAGGATAACATACCTTTGTGCTGTTGAAAACATATAAGAAATATGTGGTGATACAATGAGCAATATCCATTGAATGAATCCTTTTTATGATTTGTTTAGAGCCAGAAAAATGGTTGACCACCATTGGATAACATGCTTTTAATAACAAGTTATTACAACTGATTTGGCCATTACGATTTTCCTCGCCAGCCTTAAAGTCCAGGAAACTTAGGGTCAATTTCAGTGTTGATATTCAACAAACACATTGTAACAGAAACCTAACAAATTTTTCCTTCTCTCTTTTCTCTGTCCCTTTTCATCCCTATTTTTCACCCTTCCATTTCAAACCCAATTTTTCATTTGTAGTGTAACACTTTTATTTTAACTACTCTAATACATTAGTTAGTGAGCATGACATATTTTATAACTAGTGTCCTATTTCCTGATGCTAGTCACAACTCTAAGCAGAGAATATAAATTGTCTCTATTTGGGGAGGTACATAACCATGATCTTAGAACTTCTAGTCAAGGATAAAAGCTAAGGGAATGTTTACTCTTCTCCCTTTCCTGAAAGCCATAGCTATAAAAAGAATAAAAGCTAAAAAATATTTTCATCTAAAATGAAAATAGGAAATGGCTACAATCCCCAATCACAAATAGTTAAAGACAGTCTCAAAATATAGCAAAATTTAGACTGAGAGGTAATAAAAAAAACCATCCATACTTTCTTAGGTCTTGATAAGAATACAGATTTCTCTTAAAATAAGCGAGAGGTCCCAAATGGCCTAGCTTTACCGGTAAGGTTGAGTATGAGGAGATGCCCAGGCCACGTGGAGGCCATCTTGTTACACAATGAAGAACAGAAGGAGAACAAAGGTTGAGAAATACTATTTCTATCTTCACTTTCTTCAGTTAGGATTCCTATGTCCAAACCAGCAAGCAAGAGGTGAAACAAGGTTGAAGAGAGATCAGAAATAGCAACAATTCAACCTGCTTACTACACACAACTAAGCAAGATAAATGAAGTACAAAACCACCAAACAAGAGACCTATGAGCCATAGAGCTATGCTGTGAATTCACATGGATCTCCTCTTTGGCCAACTGCTTACCCAGAGAAGGAAAGAAGGGGCAGAATACCCCCAAATCTAAGAGGTTATGATAGCTACGAGAGACAAATACTGTGAAATATCAGAAGGAGGAAAGGAATAAAGAGGCAAAAGAAAGATAAAAAACACACATTAGAAAAAAGAAAGTGAAGTCAGAAAGAGAACATAATAAAAACCATTACAAAAATGAAGAACATTAAAAGAAGCAAAGAAGAAAACTGATACACCTGAAATGCAATGACATGGACCTTTCGAGACAACTAGCAACAAAATGGGAGAAAAAGGACAGGATAAGAAGCTAAAGAGAAGATCAGAGACATGGAAGATGAAAACAGGCACCTAATACATACTAAATTGTTATTTCTCAATAAGGGAATGGAACAAATGAAACAAAAATTTTTTTCAAAAATATAATAAAAGTTGGCAGAGGAAAAGAGAGCCCTAAATTTGCAGTAGCAAAGATCACACCATGCCATGTCCTAAGAAAATATGCAGAAAAGATACTATCCTCACTAAAAAAGTAAAGTCACTAACAAGAGGATATGTGGAATCAGGTTAGCACCTGTATGCTCAACTGATAAGATCACCCCCCAGTGACAAAAATTGGTTCTTGGGGAGGAGTTTAGAAAAAATCTTAAATATTATAAAGTTTGTGGGCCTCCTGAGGGCCACAGTACATGAACAAATATAGAATATATGTCTGATTCAAGGTTCTTTGAGAGAGTGTGCTATAATGTAAAGAGAACACTATGTATAGTGTTCTATGTGTAGTGTTCTATGTATAAAATATGTATTTTATATATATATATATGTAAATATAACAATAATGAAAATAAAAACACTGGTTTAGCATAACACAATCACAAAATATTTAATGCCAGGACAATGCTTAGAGTCCTAGGGAGAAATAACCATGCCCCCAATAACTTTAAGCCAAGCAATTATCAATCGTGAATAGTCATCAGTCATACACTAGTAACCATGAAGAGTCAGAATATACAACCATAAGCCCTTATGGGGGAAAACTGATAGAGAATGAACCCCAACCAGCCAAAAGATCAATTAAAATGAAGAACCAGAAATCAGAAAGTTGAGGTATTTAAGGACTAGTGGTGAACACTGAAGCCACTAGAAGTTTATAACATTTAATATCAGTGTTGTAAAATTTCACATTGTGAAAATAAAGTAAGTACAAAGCATGATAGTGATATAGAATGGTGTAAGGATGAACAAGGGCATGAATTTCCTTCATATTTCATAGTACGGAGTCAATGGATCTAGCTTTAAAATATATTTAGCCATAAAGGTAGCCACGAGAGGAACTAAAAACCAGATTGTAAATCTATCAAAATATCAATAGTAGGAGAGCAACAGAACCAAAATAAAGATTAGCCATATAGCAAAAAAGGAAAAACAACAGAAGCCTTAGAAAAAGAAAACACAAGATGTCAGAATTAAAACATATTTTATATTTATACATATAAATATATATGTATATATGTGTATGTGTTACACGTATATAAAATACAAATTCAGAGATTTTCAAACTGGATTTAAGAAACAAAAATCGTATGCCTCATATTACAGTCAGTCAGAAATGTTAAAAGGATTGATGTGACTGATTTTTTTCATTTTTTTGCATTTGGTCAAGTTTTTGCCAGGCAGGCTTCAAGGCAAAAAGCATTAAACAAGACAAAGCAGTAGTTTATCAGTACATAAACATTCAATCTACAATGAAGATATAACTACTGTTATATTTTTATATTTGACATTCCAATTATTGGAACATAAGAACATATAAAACTTAAAATGCAGAGAATTTAAGAAGAGTCCTCCAAATGGAGGAAGATTTTAGTTTATTTCTCTCAGCCCCAAACAAGGCAAATACTTAAAATGAGTAGGGTTAGAAGAATTTGGAATCTAATCCATTAGATTAACATTTTTGTAACTCTAACCCTGAAAACAGAGGATAAACCTCTTTTCAAATACTTGTAAAAATATTTCTAAAACTTAGTTATGTATTAGGCACAAAAAAAGCATAAAAAAACAAATAGTAATAATAGAACCATGCTCTCAGTTATAAAGCAATAAAAATAGAAATTAGTAACTAATAAAACAAACCACCTGAAATGTTATAATTCATTCTTTAACAAATCTGGTCATGACTTCTTTATTGACTCCAAAGTTGCAGAATATCTGGCTAATAATAATATTGAAAACACTGCATCAATAAAACCCAATGTAAACAGCTGAAGCTGTGCATTGGAGAAAATATAAAGTTCTATACACTAATAATACTAAATAAAAATTCAACTCAAAATTTTAAAAAATAATAAAACCTAAAGGAAGCAAAAGGAACAAATTATTTAAGAAAAAAAGTAGAAATTGATACATTATAAAACTGAAGAGAGAAAGTAGGATTAATCAACAAAACCAAAAGGTGATTCTTAGGGGGGAAAGTAATAACATTAAATCAGCAGTTAGTTTAAACAAAAAAAAAGAAAAAGGAAAAAGCACCAATTAACAACAAGACTAAGAGAGGAAAGAAACATCATATGCCTAAAATATTAAAAAGAATTATGAGTATTTTGTAAAAACTATAAAAATAATATTGAATTTCCAGATGAAATGGATAGTTTCTAAGTTATAAATTGTCAAAACTGAGAGCATTCTTAATTTCTTTCATAACTATAGATTATTTTCTTCTCTTCTGGGGTCAAAGAACAACTACTCCCCATGTCCCCACCCTGCCCAAAAAAACGAGGTCAAAATGATTCAAAAATGTCTTTTTTCAAATCTTCAAGGAACAAATAATGTGATATTATTTCCACTCTTTCAAAGCATAGAAAAGAAATAAAGATAATCTTGCTAATTAATGCAAAAAGCTCTAATGTAATATTAACATATAGAATCCACTAGAACATTAAAAAAAAAGAAAGAAAAAGGTACCATGACCAAAAAGGGTTAACTGAAATGAAAGGATGGCTCCAGAGTAATTAAAGACCATGGCCTTCCATCTAATATTAATCACTTCTTCCCTGGACCAGTCTCGTAACTGATCCCCTACCCTGTAGGTTCGTTCCTTCTCACTCTCTCCCCTCGTCCACCACAGTTGATCCTCTATATTGTTGACAGAGTGACTCTCCTAATGCACGAATCCATATTTTGTTGTTTCCCTATTTACACTCCATGAGAGATTCTCCACAGCCTTCAGAATAAAGTTCAACCCCCTGACTGCAGCCTGTGAGGGAGGCTCCGCCCACCACTCTAGCTTTGTTTCTAGTCTACAGATACATGGTTGACCCCCTAGCCACTGCAAAGTACTTGGAGAGCCTTAGCTTTTTTACTGTTTCTAGCCTGGATGCTTCCCCACATGCTGTTTTCTCTGTCTAGAACACTTTTCTTTTCTTCTTAGCTTCCTTCCCAGCTTATTCTGTCATCACCTTCTCCAGGAAGCCCTCCCTGACTAGGCTGAGTTGGTTTACTTGTCCATCCTCCCAATAGCACCTCATTCAGACCTCAGTGGGACTCACCACAGTGCACTGGACTGGCTGGCTTGTGTGGCAGTCTCCCACTCCACACCTTAACCTCCTTGAAGATGAAGAGATTTTTTTTATCTCTTGCACTGAGCATATGCCTGGCATTTGGCAGATATTAAATAAATGCTGAAGAGATGAGTACTTCCCAGTCTGGTAGAAAGTCATGTCAATTTGAGAAAGTCACTCCAGGCAGTTAATGAAATCACCCAGAAATGGAATTACTTAGGGAACTCTGCTTAAAACTACTATATGCTGGCTTCTGACCTCAGAGTGCTTCTTTCAGGATTGTCACCACTTGAGGAATAGATGAGTATCTCAGAAGATGGTGTGATCTCATGAGATGTCTTCCTTTACTTGGGAAAATTAGATACTCAGAATGTCAAAGTTTGAAGTGACAGAATTCTGAAGACAAAAGGACCCATCTAAAAATTCAGTTTGGAACAAACACAGGTTTATTTTGCCACCACTGCACAGGCAGCACATCTATCTGTACACAGAGGTTCTTGATTTTCCAGTCTAGAAGTAGGAGCACGGGACTGCTGCACATCACCTTATTTATATTGCAGATTTTATCATCAGCACAGAGAAGAAACCATAGTCCCTACTCCCCTGATTACTGGAAGCTGCTATGATGTTTCTCGGTAAAGTTTCCCCTGCACTTCTGGACACTGGATCCTTGGATTGTCCTGCTTCAACCATAGCTCCAGTTGTTTATCTTTCAGATCATTTATTTCCCCCTGCAATCTAAAGATGACTTTCAAGCTTTTGGGCAGAAAAGCACTCTGATTTAGTGCAACTCTTATTTTTCAGATGAAGACTGTGAGGCCAGACGTATTAGTTGAGTTTGTCCACATAGCTAGTTATTCAAATCCAAAACCATAACACAAATACAAAAACCTAGATATAGTGTTCTTTGTTTAGGGAGAATAATACTTGTACTCACTTCTACCTCTCCATAATGACCTATTATAGCACAAAAGTCTACGTGCTCATTGTCTAAGTCTCTTGATACAGCATAAGCTACTATTTTATTCAATTTTCTCGTGGGGGGGGCACATTTTCTAAAGCATTCCTCAAAGACAAAATTTTAAAGCCTCATTTTAAAAACTAACCAGACAACACACGCATTCACATGAGACTACCAGATACATAATGCATACAGCCAGGAAACTACCTAGCAGATTTCTACTCTAATCAAATCCACTGTCAATAAGTCACATAACAAATTAAAATGCAACAGAGAATGAGGAAAGTTAACTTCAGGGTCCACCAATATGTTCATTCCAGCACCATCTGTGCATCTGTTACACGATTAGATTCTGTGTTGGGCAATATTTAAATAACTGGGCAGCCCTACCATAAAGACCATATGCTTACAAGTGAATAAGAGTTGTCAATACAAAAGCCATCAACTGCTCTGTAGAAGAATCTACTCCGAGTTAAACCTTCTCTAAAAAGTTTTCTCTTTTCCAAGGCATAAGATTACAGATTTTAACTGATTGCTTTTTTGGTGGTTTGGGAGGTATTCGTGGAGGGAATGGGGGAGGCAAACTGAGTGTGTTGGAAAGGGAGTTATTTCTAAAGACCTTATAAACAAGAAATGCATTGGGGAGGCCACAAACCAATGCACCCTTGCATGTGCCTTGGTAGAGACTTCAGTTATGCTTTCAGACTTCATAGAATCACCCTGCAAAGTTTCACATATGAAGTAGAAGACGGCACTAGAGGAAATATCTTAGTGAATCTTATATATGCTATTTCAGTTTTTACCCCGTACAAGCTAGATCATGCCTTTTGTGTTTTAAAAAACAGGGTAAATTTTTTTTCTACTCTACTCTTTTCAGAACTCATTACAATGTCATCTCTTGCCAGATTATTTCTTACCAAAGAGGCTGTCATTTTTTACCTTTTATATGGAAATTATTACACTCTTTGTAATCATTTGTTTTTGTTTGTTTCCCCACACCTGACAGAGGGCAATTTTGAATATCCACTACCTAGCACAGTGCCTGGCAGGTATTAGGTACTCAGTAACTATTGAGAGGAAGAGGAAGAAGTGAGAGGGAGAGAAGGGAAGTAGCAACTGAGACATCAGAATGGGAGCAATGTGGGGGAAAAAAGAAAAAGGTACAAACAAGATGAATTATAAGATTATCACCATCAGCACAAGGGCTATGAAACCTCAGATTTAATAAGAGACATCAAGATACACAGCATACCTTCATATTTTGTTCTGTAATTGTGTACATACTGTAAATTAGATACCATTTTCATTTCAGAGTGTAAGCTCAAAAGGATTTGGTGAAAGTGACAAAAGTCTTTATGAAGCCCTTAATAAACCTCTTTGAGTATTATTATATACCTAAAGAGACACTGCATTACTATTAGAGTCAAGATTCCAGGGGTGAACATGAGCAAAACTCCTAGCACTCCACCTGCGCCTCTACGTTCCCTATTAGATAAAGTTTTCTGAGCTTGTTACCCATTCATGAGCCTGAGCTGAGAACCTGAGCTGAGCGTTTGCAATCTTGTCTAGCTATCTGTGTCATTTTAAAAGGCAGTAGCTAGACAGAAGGCTACTGTGAGAAGAAATCAAGTCCAAGACAGACTAGGAACCGAAGACTAAATTGGCCTTGATTCCCCAAAACTGACAATCCAAAACTGAAGTATCAATAAAGATGTGTTGAAATTTCACTTGAGATTAACTATGAGAGTTTAAAATTTCCAGGTTGTAAGTAGGAAATATAAAAACTATGTCACAGAAACAAAGTATATTGTTTTATCAGAAAGCACTGAGTAGCAAATGTAACACAATGAACAAAAGTCTTAAGCATACACTTAGATCTTACAATGCTGAAAGAACCTTAGATCATGTTCTGATCCCAAACTTTATAAAAGGAGGAAATGGAGGATCAGAGCGATTTCCCTTGGTCTCAGATCTTTAAGTGTCAGAATGGGATTCCTAATTCCAACTAAAATGTCCTCTTCTTTCTGTCCATCTGAAATAATTCACTAATTATGCATCATTTACTCAAATAGCTTAAACAGTGAGAAATTATATTACCTAATAGGTCTAGAACATAAAGTAGGTCCTAGGCACCCATGGTTAGCAGCTCAGTAATGTCATAAAAGACCAAGGTTCTTCCCACCTCTCCACTCTGCCTTTTTAGGTATAACTTCCCCCTAAGTCTGACTCCCTTCAGAGTTTCAAAATAGCATTACCTGCTACTGCGAGTTGTGTGCTTGCTTGTTAATATTGGTTTTGGGAGGCAAGGAAGGAGTGAGTATAAATCCCTTCCAATTTGGCAAACTTAGATCTTATGCTTACTCCTGGTCCTTTAAAGCTAAAGATAGGGTAGATCCTTAAATAGATCCAGAGTGTAGTTATCCACCTATATAACTTAGAGTTCGATGATAGATTTGGCTTGACTACTAAGTATCTGCCTCAGTAATAGTTCAAATCACTGTGCAGGCAGTCTGACATCCAAGCTGCCCTAGATTTATCTTAAATGCTTCCACCTCTATCCTACCATTCCTCAATATTTTCTCCATCAAACTTCAAAAATGATACAGCAGCTGGGGTGAGAAAGAAATTGACATAGTTATAATACAAATTTACATGTAAATTCTGCTCCTGGTTGGCAGAGATCCTTCTTCAATTTTCTTGGGATGGCACACATAGCAGACCCTGCTGAATCCAGCTTTTGGGGTTTATGTAAATTGATGGTGCACATTATAATGAGGATGCCTACACACCACCAGCAAGCTAAATTAGACTTTCTGAGGGTAGAACCCAGGCATAGGTATTTTTGACAGCTTCCCAGGTGATCCTACTATACAGCCAGGGTTGAGAATCACTAGTGTACCGAATATGCTGACTGAATGAATTTCTCAGTTAATATCCTTGAGTTATCTAGTTATGGCCCAAGACTTTGAATTGAGTTTATTTGCAATTTTCCCAGGTGACTGAAAGCATAATCCATTTAAATAAAACATCATTTGTGGTATGATAACAACTACAATTTTAGGTAAAGATGCTGCGTCAGCTTCCTTTTAGAGAACGCTGCTCAATAAATGGATGGATGTCTGAACCAAAATATTATATAGGCATGAGGGGTTTTGTATTGCTTTCTATCTATTTCTGGGTGTAGTGTATAATATACATTGGCAACATTTCATTTTTATATTGTAATGGGATCTCCATGGGCTTATATTGAAATTGGTTTTCTGCTATAATCTCACATTTTAACAGCCTCTATAGACCTGCTGAGAAACTGACTCAAAATTGTTGTGAAGAATATTTGGCATCATAATTTATTTTTTAAATTATATGAATGTCTCTCCCCTCCCCCCAAACCAACCACAAGAGATACTGAAATACTATTATAACTACAATTGAAAGTAAATACTTGACATACTTGATAGTTATTTTACAAAAGATAGAAACTGTTTTTTCTCCTGAGTGCTTAGTCTTTAGACATCCTCAGATTTTTAATGGGGTTTTAACACCCATTTCAAATGACGGGGGAAAGTAATTCTATCACTTGCTTTCTTTGACTAAATGTTAGATTGAAAGTAATATCATAAGAACCAGAGCATCTGGTTAGTGACCTTCCATTGAAAGAATCTATCACATTTACACTGCCTTCCAGATCAGCCATACCACTCTTTTTCTCAAGTACCCCCCAAACCAGCCACCCCCAAAGTGGCAGGAGGACTAAACCCACTGCTTCTGTGGTGAAATAGCATTATCAGCTGCCTCAGAACCCACAAGATTCAGAATGGAGGTAGCCACCTGCTCCTTCTGGTCTTCAACCCCTCTGCCCACTCTCTCTGGGCAGCTGGAGTCTCACTCCTTGGCCCCCTGGCATCTCTGTGTCTCTTCAGAGCTTCGAAGTAAGAGGCACCACTTAAAGAGCTCTAGGTTATTTAAACAACTTCACCTCTATAAGTCTCCATTTCTTAATCAGTAAAATGCAAATGTTGCCTCTTAGTGTCCTTGAGAGAATTAAATAAAAACATCTACGGATTGTGTTCAGCCGGCACAGTACATGGCACAGGGTAAAGTCTCAGATTTTAGTTGCTGTTAACACACCATTGCTACTGCTGATTGTTGTCACCACCAGAGTGAATATTCAGTGGGCATATCTTGCATAGTTCTGTGTTTTTCTTACATCTCATTTCTCTTTTCTATCTCCACTGCTGCCACCTTGCTTCAGGTCCTTGTCATACATACCCCTACTAAGACTGCAACAGTGTCCAAAATAGCCCCCTTTTCCTGCCTCTAGCTGCTTACTTGTCCTCTCCAGCAAGGGGGGAAACACTAACTGAACTTCTAGTCTACTTTATCATGTCACTCAAATCTCCACAATATGATCCCTTTTACCTCTCAAAATCAACTCACTTGCTCAAAAATTGTTTTCCTGACTCTTTGACACAATCCTTTAAAGCCCCATTCATGCCCTGGCTCAAGCCAAAGTGACAGAACACAAATGCAGACTAACATGAAATAATTCTTGTTTCTAAACCTACTGTCAATGATCTCTGAGGAGAAGGCTCCGGGAGAGATGATGATATCCAGCGAGGTCGTTAAGTCATGCACGTTAATGATGTCCAGCACCTAAAACTGCTTCTCAGACCTTTCAACAACACAGGAAGGATGTAGACTTCCCCAAGAAGGGGGAATTTCACTCTCCAAATCCCTCCCACTGACTTCTCGATTGCTTGGGTTTGAGGTGATATACCTAGTTGCTGCTCCAGTACATACCAAATTCTGTTCCATTCCAATTAAGCAAATATAATAGCTCAGACTCTGTAAAGAAAACTTTACTAGTTAGTACAAGATTTGTTTCAAATGCTGATAAAAGCGTGCTCCTCTGCAACTTCTCTCTCCATCAAAACATGCAGCTCTGTAAAAAGGCACAGGGGTCTTGTGCTCACAAAGGTGATGTTTGCCAGCCCAAGGTAGCATTCTGAGTCCTGCAGTGCTAAGCACCTGTTCTCCTGGTCTCAGTTCTAAGTCTAAGGGTATAGCAGCCAGTGTAACTGCAGTCACTGCTTCATGGTACAATATAAGTAGGGGGATCATGTTATTCATCATTCAAGCCAGAATACTTTTGAAAGTGAAAGAGGGAACTATTAACAATTATACCTGGACAATAGTCACAAAACACAACAGTCCTGGGAAAGCAGGAATTATATCACCATATTTACAAGGACTGTGGTTCTCAGAAAATGTTATGGGGCACAATTCCCTATCCTGTGTCCCCAGGGATGAAGATGACAAGAGTCCTCTGCCACCACCAACTAGAAGGAGAGAAGGAGCCTCTATAACTCTTACCTACCATCATGCAGACCTTTTCTGTTAATCCAGTTTCTAGGATGAAAGTTGTCTACAGTTCTAACCCTCCAGTATTGTTCCTCAGAAGAAAAGGAAGCTGGATTCTCTAGGTAGATTCCCTCTTTTCCCACATTTTTTATCCAAAGAAATAAATTCATTTCCTTCTAAATTAAATCATGAAATTAACTATTTAAATTAATAATTCTGAAAACGTAGCTTGATTTGTGATAAACAAAAAGAAAAATCAAAGTTCACAATACTCCAGAAATAAAGGGAAAAACTGAGTAACAATAACAGTTAATTTTAAGTGTATGAGACAAAAGAAAATATACTAAAATATATAAATGACTTGAATTTGGCATGATAAGATGGTTAACTATTACAAAAATAATGGGTCTTTCCACATAATTTAAAGATTTCATTAATGCCCATCAAAGGTGCAACAGAATTAGGAGATGGAGGAGTTGCCAACGTGGTTCTAAAGTTTATCTGTCAGTATATTTATTTTTCAACTTTGTTTTTGCTATTTTCATAAATGAGGATGTCCAATCCTTACAAATATTAGAACATATTATAAAATACAATACATAAAATACTCTTAAATATTTTTAAAAGTAAATGTGTATATACATCTAAGACCCAAATATATGAAAGTGGATTCATTAATCAAATTGAGAAAGGATTGTTTCAATAATAGTTGGAAATTTTATATTTTAGAAAAAAAATTCTGTATGCTCAGATCATACCACATAACCAAATAATCCAAATGAATATAAAAATTCAATGTAAAATTTAAACAAAATAAAATATATGTACATATTTCTTTGATTTCTCTGTGAAGAATGATTTTCTTTTTATTAAATGTATTGGAATGACATTGGTTAATAAAATTATATAGGTTCCAAGTATACCATCAATAATATGATTTATGTATATTGCATTGTGTATTCACCACCCAAAGTTAAATTTCCTTCCATGACCATATATTTGACCTCTTTACCCTTATCTTCTCTCTCCTTTCACCTTTCCTTCTGCTAACCACTAAACTGTTGTCTGTGTCGATAATAAAGACCATATACAACAAACCCTCAGCTAACATCATACTTAACAATGAAAATCTGAAAACCTCCCCTCTAAGATCAGGAACAAGACAAGGCCATCCACCATCACGACTATTATTCAATATAGGGTTGGAAATCCTAGCTACAACAATTAGACAAGAGAAAGAAATAAAAGGCATCCAGATTGGAAATAAAGAAGTCAAATTGTCACTTTTTGCAGATGACATGATTAGAAAAATTCTAACGACTCCACAAAAAAAAAAATCTATTAGAAACAATAAACAAATACAGTTAAGTTTCAGGATACAAAAATCAATGTACAAAAATCCGTGGCATTTCTATACACTAACAGTTTTAATACAATCCCCATGAAAATCCTGGTGGCATTTTTTAAAGAAATAGAACAAAAACTTATCAGATTTGTATAAAACAACAAAAGACCTCAAATAGCCAAAGCAATCCTGAGAAAAAAGCACAAGGCTGGAAGTGACTCTGTCTGACCTCAAATTATGATACAAAGTGACAATAATCAAAATGGCATCGTATTGGCATAAAAACAGATACACAGATCAATGGAACAGAATTGAGAGCTCAGAAATAAACCTCTGTATATATGTGAAAATAATTTTCAGCAAAGGAGCCAAAAACATGCAATGGAGAAAGGAAAGCCTCTTCAATAAATGGTGCTTGGAAAACTGGAAAACCACCCGCAAAAGAATAAAATTAGACTGCTATATGTCATCACACACCAAAATTAACTCAAAATGGATGAAAGACCTAATATAAGACCATAAACAATAAACTGCATAGAAGAAAACATAGATACTATACTCATGACCTTGGATTTAGAGAGGATTTTATGGATTTGAACTCAAAATAAATGAACGGGACTATATCAAACTAAAAAGCTTCTGCACAGCAAAAAAAACCAACAAGACAGAGAGGCAACAATCTGAATAGGAGAAGATACTTGAAAACAATGCCTTTGATAAAGGCCTAATATCCAAAATATATGAAGAATTCATATAACAACAAACAACAACAACAAAAATTCAATAAAAAAAATGGGCAGAGGACCTGAAGAGACATTTCTCTCAAGAAGACATACAAATGGCCAAAAGAAATATGAAAAGATGTTCAACTTCACTTTCACTGTTAGGAAAATGCAATTCAAACCACAATGAGATACCACCTCACACCTGCTTGAATGGCTATCATCAACAGGACAAGTCATACATAACTAGTGTTGGAGAGGATGTAGGAAAAAAGGAACCCTCATACACTGCTGGGAGGAATGTAAATTGGTACAGCCACTATGGAAAACAGTATGGAGGTTCCTCATAAAATTAAGGATAGAATTGCCATATGACTTAGCAGTCTGTCTTCTGGTTATTTACTCCAAAATTTTGAAAACATTTGTCTATAAAGATATTTGCACCCTGATGCTCACAGAAGAATTATTCTTGGTGGCCAAGACATGGAAAAACCCAAAATTTCCTTTAATAGAAAATTGGTTAAAGATGAGGTACATATGTATGATGAAATATTACTCAGTCATAAGAAAAGATGAAATACTGCCACCTGTGACAACATGAATTGATCTTGAGATTACCATGCTAAGCAAAATAAATGAGATAGAAAAAGTTGAGAACCATGTGATTTCACTTATATGTGGGATATAAAACTGAAAGCAACAAATGCACATGACAAACAGACTTAAGAATGATTTTCTACATATTAAAATGAAGAAATAAATAACAAATAAAAAACATATTTGGTTATATAAACCTCTTAAAGTTCTATATGTCAAAACATTATAAGCAAGATTAAAGGCAAAATCTGGGGTACGTTTATAAGAAATAGACAAAAGAAGCTAATAGTTGTATTAGTTACCTATTACCATAAGAACACTGTTTAACTAACAACCAAAGCTTCAGAAGAATAGAATAATCATTTATTGTTCACAGTTTGAGATCAGCTAGAAGTTAACTAGATGGCTCTACTGATCTTGACTGGGCTCACCCTTTTGTGTGGGAGTCAACAAATGTAAGCTGGTTTGCATTGGCCTCTGCTCCTTTCCATATGTCTCGCATCCTTCAGCAAGCCAACCCTGGCATATACTCACAATGATGGCAGAGGTACAGGAGGGAAAGCAAAAATATGCAAAGTTGTTAGGGCCTAGGTTCAAAAGTGTCATATGATCACTTCTGACTCATTCTATTGACCAAAGCAGGCCATATTGGAGTGGGAAAAGACTGCTTTTAAAGGAAGAACTCTAAAGTCTCATGACAAAAGGCATAATGGATATAAGAAAAGGAAAAACTGGGGACTATTAATACAAGCAATCTCCCACAGCAACATTAATCTATCAAGAAAATCTTAACCTAATTACTAAATGGGCAAAAGCCTCAGGTAATCACAAAAAGAAGATATACAAAGAGCAAGTAAAATATGAAATCTCAATCAATTAGAATAAAATGTATTTTTTTAAAATATGTGAAAATAAAATGTTTTAAAATCTATTCTATGTTCCAAAAATATAATTTTTAAAACAAGAAAATATACTATTATTTATTAATGTATTTTTCTAATTTGATGATGTCCAAGGAATAGAAATTGGACACTCACATGGAGCTGGAACAAAGACATATTAATACAACTTTTCTAGTGGAATATGGGCAGTATGTATCAAAAGTGTTTTATCCATCACCCCAAATTTAGAGGAGGTAATACCTGAAGAGATTTTTAAACTATAGAAAACACACACACACACACACACACACACACACACACACACACACACACAGAGAGACCATTATCAAGCTACCAGAGCAATAGCCGTGTATACTATAGGCATTAATTAAAGTTTGAGAGGGAGAAAGGAGAAATGGAGATAGAAAGGCAGACTACTAAAGGAAGAATCTGAATGAATGGTGCCTCAGATGCAGGCTTTCCCTGAGTGAAGAACACTCCTCTTCTTTGGAAGCATATACTTAGTTCTTATCTAAATCCATTTTTCATTTTCATTCTAACACAGCCCCAGTGTTTTCCAGGCATCCACCACATTTTCTTAAATTGTGAAAGATGTAACCCAATCTTTACACAGAATTTTTCTGAATAATTACTGGTCCTGATATGGGCACATAATCTAGAATGGGCACATCATACTAAAGGAAAGAATGTATTTTCCATGCTTGGGAGAAAGGTTTTCCTCACCCTTTCTTTTGGTGGTTGTGAATAAGGAAGCGTGCACCCTGATTGCCACAAGTGATCATATTGCAACCACAGGGAAAACAGCCCTAAAAGCAGCAGAGAAATGGAAAGAAGCCAGATCTTTGATGCCGTTATTGAAACTCTGATCACCTTGCCCAGAGCCTGCTTTTTCTCTGGCCTCCCAGTTATGTGAGACGTGTCTCCTTATTGTTTAAGTCTGCAAGAGTCTAGGCTTTCTGTCACTTTTGGCCAGAGGCATCCTAACCAACACATTGTCTCCACTCCCACCCCCAAACACCTCCTAGGAGTATCTCTTTCCAAAACACATTCAGCCTTTAATACTGAAATTTCTTTACAGACTTCATAACATGATTCAGAAAAACATCAGTACCACTGGCCACATCTGCCTCCTGAGGGAAGCACAATGTCAGACATGCCTGTCCTATGTCCCCTCCAGCCAGATACTGAAACAGCATTTCATACACCCCTGAGAGTCTGAGATAAATGGTGCACCAGTGGTGGCAGATGCCTAGAAATCTATTTGCACCTACAGATATGTCTGAATCTCAAACCAAGTTTGTTATATGAGACCAAAAGGGCCTAGCTGTATATAGTATCTCCAAACATATTCCTGATTTCAGTTCTGTTTTGCTGCTTGGAGTTTCTAATCTATGAGAATATCACTTGCCTCCCTACTAACGATGGTTTTACTCCCAATATTTTCTTATTTTATATCCAAAATGCTGAAGATATGAGACAGTAAATGTTTTTTATAAAGACATGAGTCACAATTTTGTTCTCCAAATCACAATTTTTTAAGCTCTATTACAGTGATTATGATCTTCCATTTGTAACATTCTTGAGATTTTTTAAAGCCATATCCATATGATTAGATATAAAAAGAATATTTTCAACACACTTTTAATAGGACATAAGGGTCCAATAAAACAAATGTTCTGTGGATATGAGAAAGTTCAAATTATTGGTGTCTTTTTCAAAATTTTTATTAAGATTATATTGAGTTTTAGCATTGAGTTGGAAGCTATTCCTATAGCATAAATGTAAAACCCATCAATTTTGACTGCAAGAGAATGCAAATTCTGTCCTTCCAAGTACCTTAATGAATAATTAATATCATGTTCAATGATCTGGCTGCAAGCACCAATCAACTGGCCAAAATAAATTGGATTTGTATTGAAGAAATAGTTCCACATGCTCATCACAAAGATTACTGTTTCTTTTAGGGAAAGCCTATAGTACTGTGAAATGAAGCACTATTGGAATACCTTGCTGCTATCTGCATGAATAATCACTCCTTTTTAAAACTACTCTGTCAAAAGACCAGCTGATCTTAAAAATTAAAGGACTGTTTATAAAAGAGAATTGCTCAATAACAACAGAAGTTAAATTGATTTTTTTATCGAATAGGTACACATTTTCTTTTCCTTCTTTTTTTAAATCCATATTTCCAATGCTTTGGATCCAAAGAAGCCCTTCCTAGCAGGGTGATAGTCAAAAACCCCGCCCAGTGAACATACCAATTATACAATAACTTCTGCTGGTGAGAAGAAAAATGTGG
The DNA here is from genome assembly GCA_030015415.1 of Cynopterus sphinx. Classification (NCBI taxonomy): domain Eukaryota; kingdom Metazoa; phylum Chordata; class Mammalia; order Chiroptera; family Pteropodidae; genus Cynopterus; species Cynopterus sphinx. The sequence continues at coordinate 90,264,438 of CM057384.1, read as the reverse complement.
AAATACTAAAATATGTGATGCAGCCTTATGAGTTCAGAAGAATAAATGGTCACCAGCTTTCACCTGCAAAAGTCTAAAGGGCATGAAAAATCAAAATCGGAAGCACAAAGGCCATTTCATTGAATCATCCATTTGGTTTGGGGACCTCATGGCAAAAAAAATATATATATATCATCAAGTAGATATTTTTGTCAGAAGGACATTTGGGAGATGCAGAAGACCCCCAGGGCCCGTCTTTATTTTATGAATGGGGTAGTATTTGGTGGTAATAACAATGAAATCATGGAATAACCAAACCAATCTGGAAGTGGTAGAGAGAGAATTTGGATTTATATACATAGAGACAGAGATATGTCAATAAAGATAAGTGCAACTCATATTGAGCTAAATACATACTTTTGAAGTCTAGTTAATGGAAAATCATAGGTGAAAAATGCTCCTGAAGCAAATATATCCCACTATATACTAGTGTTAATATGATAATTTACATAATTAGATAATAATGATGCTAAGCTAATAATTTTTAATTAAAACAGACTCTGTTACAAATGCATCATAAAAAATATCCAGTTATTATAGCTTAAAAAGAAAGGCAGCAATTAATCATGAAGCGTTGCATCTGGGAATTTCCTAAGAGTGCTTTATCTCTAAGTACACACAATAGTTTTGCCATGCTATCAACTGCTGAACACCATTTGTGAAATTACTACTACTCAGTAAACTGATAAATGCACATATTTTAGTTTATTAATATCAAAATTTAATAAGTTTTAATTTAGACACCCTCTGTAATTAACAGAAATAAATTCCATAATCTTATGTTCTCTGGATGGATGCCATTTGAAGAAAGAACTTGAATTTTGGATCTGTTCTTGACCCATCAGGGAGACCTTTGTGGAAGAGCAGTAGACTACAGAATACAGTTTTATCACTGCTGTGAAGATAACCTATTTCTTAGTGATCTTAAATTTAAAAATAGAACTTCCCAAAGATAAAAGGAAATGCTGTCTTCCATTTGCTTCTTTCTATCCATAAGTCTTAGCTGTCACAGCCTCAGGCTAAACAAAACTACTCTAAGCCTCTTCCACATGGCAACCTTTTAATTAAAGATGGCTGGTTTTTCCCCTATGAGTCTTCTCTCCTTCATGCTAAACATCCCTATGTCTTTGGGCATGGCTTGGAATCTCATCACATCCTGGTCACTCTCTGCTTAGTGCAAATAATGTGCTGAATTTGAATAGCTGGAAAAGAGAAAAGCAGGGAGAGACATGCTTAGCAGAGATAATGGCATAACCAAAGGTTCCAAAAGGGTGGGGAAAGCATCTGGTAAGCTCAGGGCAGAGTAGAGGGGGCAGTGAGAGAGGCAGTGGACAGGCCAACCTGCCAGGAGTAGAAGATAACTGGGAGCAATAGAGAAGGTGGTGCTGGCAAGCTAGGATGAAACCAGACAATATACTGCCCAGGTGAAGAGTTTGGACTTTACTCTGTGTTTGGGAAGAAACCAAGAAGGCTTTCAAACACAGGAATAAAATGTTTGAAGTAGTATTTTAAGAACATTAAATTTGACAGCAGCATAAGGTTAGCCAACAGGCAAGACATTGAGTTAGAAGACATCAAAGCACTAGTGATTATGAACTTGGGTTCTGAACCCCAACTATCTGATATGAAATTCCTGCTCTGGCTCTTACTATGTTAACATAGGCATGTTACTCAATCACCTGAGGCCTATTTCCATATCTGTAAAGTGGGCATAGAAATATTAACTACTTCAGTAGAAAAGGTGCTATCAGCAAAAAAGAACTATTTTATCTATGGGACATTTTATACAAGTTACATTGTAACCACAAAACAAAAATCCAGAGTTGAGATGCAAAACCTTAAAAAAGGAAACTGAGAAAAAAACACATTATGGAAAACCACCAAAATAAAATGTTAAGCAGAAACACAGGGGGAAAAAAATGAAGATTCTAACCAACCAGAAAACAAAACATAAAATGGCAATAGCAAGCCCTCATAAATCAACACTCACCCTAAATGAACTGAACACTGGTCAAAAGGCACAGTAGCTAGATGGTTTAAAAAACAAAACCCAGCTATAAGCTGCTTTTGGGAGACTCATCTCAGTTCTAAAGACATAAGCTCTAAGTGAAGAGATGAAAGGTGATACTCCTGGAAAAAGGTAGCCAAAAGAAAGCAAGTGTGGCCATATTTAGACAAAACAGACTTCAAGCCAAAAAAAATAATAAGACTCAAAAATGAACATTATACAATGATAAAAGGGACAATTCATCAAAAAAGACATAACGGTTATTAATAAATATACACCCAACATAGAAGCATGGAAGTAAATAGAGCAATTATTAACAGACCTACAGGAAGAAATTGTCAGCTATGTAATAGTAGTAGGGGACTTTAACACCCATTTGCTTCAAAGGATAAATCATCCAGATATATCTTTAAATCTGACAGCAACATAAGGCTAGCCAAAAGGCAAGACATTGAGTTAGAAGACAACAAAGCATTAGTGTTTATGAACTTGGCCTCTTGTTATAAACCAATGTTACTTCAATAAAAAAAATAAATAAAAATATTAGCTACTTCAGAGATTAGTTAAGGATTAAATGTGTTAATATGTGCAAAGCACTTGATATGCAACACATAGTAAGCACTTAATAAATGTTATCTTGTATTATCATTTTCATTATCATTTTTATTATCATTAGCAGACAACACTGGGAATAAGATATTGAACTGAAGTTATAGCAAAGGGAATGAAAAGGAAAGGGTGTATTTGAGATTTGTTGCAAATGAGATTTCTTACTCCTCTAAATAGCCGTTCTTTGTCTTGCTTCTCATTTCTGGTCAATGACACGGGTTTGAGTCCAGATGTGTGTGAGAACATAAAGTCATAAAAAACAAACTTGCTTTGTAGAAAAAGAATGAATTCAGTTTCTGGAAATAAGTCTAAAGAGTCTCATTAATTTTAGACACTTTAGAGAAAGACCTATATCTCTATAGGCTATATCCTTAAACTTTTGTTTCATATACTGACTTCAGTATTGTCCCAAGTCCCCTGTTCACCTCTGCCAGCTATTTTCAGATTCTAAAGTCTTTCTTGAGCCAAGAAGGAAAATGCTGAACTTATAAACCCAAATACTGATACATTTTTTATGTTCTTTTGTTTAAAATTTAAAAGAGTTTCAGGTTCTAAACTTGCTGTGTTCTCAATTCTAGAACTTCACCATCATTTCCCATTAAGTAAATAATCTAATTTTCAACTTAACCTTTGGGAATTAGAGTATTTCATCTAATTTATTAACATACTACCTGTATTTCTCCATTAAACAAAAATAATAAAAACTTTCAAAACTGGCTTGTCTTTTTATTATCCACATTCTTATTTCTTTTATGGTTTCAAAAAGTTGTTAAGTTTATGCAGCCTAAAAATTGAAAGAAGAGTTTCTGATTAATTAATTATATTCAACTCATATAATGCTAAACCTTCTCTACCCTTCATGCCCAAGAACCAAAATGGCATTAGGAGAAATGGAGTAAAGTTGGTATTTATTAGTTGCTAGTGTTATAAAACTGGAGAAATCCATGAAAAAATATACCACTGGACTTACTACTTAAAAATACCAGTTAAAAAAGAAAGGCCTCATTGCACTTCCAAGGAAAGGGGGAAAGACGTTGTGTGTTGACCTAAAAAAAGCATCAAATAATACCAATCCTCTTAATATGTAGAAAGATTAAAAATGTTTATTTATACACATTTGTTATATTTTAGTATTGTGTTAACAGTATACTGCAGATGTTTTAAAGTGAATGACATGTTGAAAAAAAATTCCAAACTATTTTGACTTGAAAATGCTGAGAAAGAGTTGCTCCCACCAGCCCTATGAACTTTTCCATTTTCCTACATTTAAATTCATATTTTAGATTCAAATTTTACCTAGGTCTCCTTACACCACTCCTACCCTGCACCCTTTTGAGCATTCTTATGTACCAACCCATACGTTCATCATACACCATGGACTTTACAGTGAGTCAGCATAATATGGGCACAAAGTAACATCTAATAGATGCTTTTCAGCAGTGAAAAAAGCCCATGCAAGACTTGGAACTACTCCATCTTTTCTCTCTCACTTTCTTGCAGGTCCTGCCTTTATCAATGACTAATAATAGGGCTTCTGCAAATGAAGATCTAGAAAGTTGGAACAGATCAATGATGTCAAAACTTAACTTAAAACAGGCTAAATACGTAGTCTCTAGAGGTAACTTAAATTGTAAAGACCTAGATTCTCTGACTCTGCTCATGATTTTTCAGACCATTTCTGAGGTTTTTAACACTTGGTAATACTACAGAAAGGCCATATTGTCTTGATGAAGTAGGGAAGCTCCACTTGGCCAAGTGCACCCCTCTATGACATGGAGTCTGGAGATAAACTTAGGCTCATCAGTAAAATTAGGATAATAACAGAATGTAAAGATGTTTTCAGCACTAAATGGGATAAATTGTATATAGTGTATAGCACAGTGCCTGGAGAAGTGCTCAGTAAATGTTAGCCATTATTGTATTAACAAGAGATGATTGAGTTTCTCCCCATTTGATCTCAATGACTATTCACTTCAAGGAAACATCTGTCACAACAAATTATTCCAGTAAAGTAGCAGCAGCCCTTCCTTTTAGGTAGCAGAAACAGCAAATGTACTTTAATAACTTCAGGTCCCACCTGGGTGAAGTTAATTGAGTTTTCTTAATTAAAAAATAAGTTAAGAATTCATACTGTCTTGTGCAGGTGCCATGAAGGTTTGAAAGCAAGGGTAGAAAACAGTAAGAATAAGGGTTAAAGACCTCCCACCACAGACCTCCAAAATGGCAAGAAGAGGGGCTCCTCTTACATATCAGGTCACTCCAGGACAAAAGCTCATGATGACAGGAGATTTAAACCAATGGGCACCATCACTGTCAAACTACTATTTAATATTTTTTAATAAATTCCATTAAAGTAGTCCTCATATTTTGGAAAACAGCAAATGTCAAAAAATACTAGCTTAGAAAGGAGAAACAAAAGAATGTCCCTGAAAATGAGATAAGTCAGCTTAATGTCATAAACCCTGGATGATACTGGAACAGATCATCAAATGATCGATTTATAATTGCTCAGAAAATTAACAGCTAACAATTGCGAACAAATAGCTTTGGGAGCTACAAATCATACTACACTAATTTAACAGAAGGGCAGGTTATCTAAACAAGGGCAACAGGATGGGAGAGGCAGAGATAAGCAGAGGCACTAGATCTTAGTCTGGATCATAGAACCTTTAGGGGTTTGTTTGTCCGAAACCTAAGGTGACTTACTTGGGTTGTTTCCAGAAAAAGGCTTAGAGCCTATTTCCATCCTTTACTGATATAGTTGAAAATAATAAGAGTAACAGAGTAGCTGCATTAACCATACATTTTCTATAATCTTCCTCTTTCCCTACTTCAACAACACTACAAAGTAATTATTTTCTTCATTTGCAAATGGAAAAACAAATCTGAGAGAGACAAATCTGAGCTGTCCAAGGCCATATAGCTGGTAAGTAGTAAGTGGTAGAGCTAAGGCTCATGCTTAAGTCTGTGTCTCCAGAATCTGAGCCAATATGAATTGTCAAAACTATAATTTATAACAAGCAATCTTATAAGCTCTTTCCCAGGAAAAGCAAATCAAAATAATTCACTTATTTTTCTCATACTTTAGGCTACACAAATTTGGTTATGATGAACATTTAAAAACATTCTTAAAGAAAAAACACATTTAAAGAAGAAATGTGCAGTCTCTGCAGAAGGGAGAATATTATCAGGCACTCAAGCCTAACTTTCCAGTGATGGTGGGAAGAAGGAAAAATGGAATGCAGGAAAGCTTACATCAGTCTGTGGGTGGATTTATGTCAATTATAGCATCACTTCCTGGTCCTTCGCTGACTGTCCAATTGGTTACCTCATCTCCCAGAATAGTAGGGGACACACACACAGGGTTTGAAATCTGAGACAATTATCCCTATTTGCCACTCTATGGCAAATAAATATGTGCCATGCTCTATGGCTGGCCTTGGTACAGTAGCATCAGTTAATTTAAAGAAAGACAAGCATAAAATGTGAAATAGAATAGGTTCCTGGAATACTAACATGAGAAGGTGTTTTATAGATCTAATTCTACCCTTCCATTTTACAAGTGGAGATTCTAAGATCAAAAAGGTTAAGTAACTATTTGCCCAGATCACTTAGTAATTTGATTTTAGTCAGGACATAACGAAAACCTGGTACTCGGGATCTGATATCTCAGTGCTTTTCTACCACAGCAAAGGTACAAGAAAATAACTCTAGGGTGCATGAATGAATGAATGAACACATGGTTCAAAATCTCCCTCTCCCACTCCCTCTCTTCTGTCTCACACACACATATATCACAAATTAAAATGAGTAGTTATTAGTAATAAAGTTACTAAAAACAAACAGTTACTAGCAGATATTAACCAACTACAGCAGGAGATTTCAAATATCTGTCAGTGCTTTAAAAGAAAAATAAGGTAACAGATTCCAGGGATTCCGGGTTGTAACGAAAGCAGTATCATGACCAAAGACCCAGATATTTTTCCTTTATACAGTAAAACCCTTCTTAAAGATGGTATCTTTTTTTCTCAAACTTTAAAAAAAGGGGTTGTTGAACTGGAGAGAATTCGGAACAGAGGAAAAATTTAATTAATCTTTTCATGTAGTATCTACTTTCCTTCCTATTAAATGAATCAAAATTAGAAAAAAGATGGCTTGAGTACTTGATGAAATTTGGTACCAAAAGTGAACTGAATAAAAGGGACAAGATTTGAGATGTCAAAAAGAGATTTAATTTGTTCTAAATCAAAAAAAAAGTGTCTTGACCATCAGATAACAATGCTCTAGAAAGGCCTACGAAGGAGTCCTGGGATCATTTTCAGCCCGGAAATGCTTGTACCTGCTTAAAAGAGACTCAAGCAGGCTGTGCTACATGAGGAGAGCAGAGGGGTGCAGGCCAAACTGTGTTCTGAGCATCTGAGGAGCCCAGACAAATGAATCAGATAAGCTCCCTGGCAGGAGGACAGTGAAGAAACATAACCCTTGAGAGGCCTATGGGCAGTAAACACTGATGACGCCTAGTGAAAGCTTGGACCTACTGGACGAAATGGCTTGGGTCTTGAGCAAAAAAAGATGGGAAAGAAAGAGCAGAGAAAAAATGTTTAACTGCCAGAGAGTTTGGGGGCTGGACTGGGAAGCAAGATACTCTCTAACGCTTCTCATCCCCCATTCCTCCTCTTCAACAGAAAAGCCACAGGGCTTTGGGACTCCTTAAGTAACATCCAAAGCACACACAGAGCAGGCACCCTCTGGGTCTTGCTAAGGAAAAAAAAAATCGTGTTGAGAAGATGAGGGACTAACATTTCAGTGTTCATGCGATGGAGCAAAAGTTCGTGCTCCAGTACTTGTTCTTTCATTCAATTTGCCCTATAACCTGGGCAATATGGGCTGTATCTTTACATTTTTATATGTGAAGCTCAAAGAGTTTGCCCCTTGACCAAAGTCAAAAAGCTAGAAAATGATATGCTGAAATTTGAGCCTATATCTACCTGACTCCAGACTGTTTATTCACTGAGATAATAAGCCAGGTATCTTTTTAAGGCCTTAAACCACTAAACTAATATTTATTATCAAAATATGTTCCTGTGTGAGTTTTTGTTCTTTTTTTTTTCTTTTTTCCATTTAAAGCCCAAGAGGGAAAAAAAAAAAAAAGATAGCAAGGAGAAGACAATCTTAGAAGATGAGATACCAGGCTTTTTGATACCGACGGAACTTCTTGAAAGTACTCTAAATTTTAAAGTTAGCTCTCTTGGGTGTTCTTTTTAATATGCATGTCACAGTTGATAAGGTGTCAGCAGGAAGGAATAGTATAATACTTACGGCAGACATCTGAAGAAGATAATTGCCCCAGCTGACATATGTGACTGCTCTTTCATTATCATGTCAAGAGTACAGTTCTGCTTATAAATTGTTTGCAGTGAAAATAAAATAGGAAGCACTTGCTTAAAGTTTATTACAGCCTTTTAGAGTAACATAATTACAATTATAAAGTGTTCTTTCTTGGTGGGAACATTTATTCATTCTTCAGAGGATTTCTTTAAGATCAGAAAAGAAAATGTTATTTTGGTAGATGTTAAGCATAATAGCTCCATTCATGGAAACTTTACTTGAATGTTCAATCATATTCTCTGAAGGACATAAGTATATAGGGCCTGCTGTGTGCTCTTACACAGATTAAGAACATCCTAGCATGTTGCCTTGCTGCAATTCCCCAGGATATCAAGGCCCCAAACTAATACTCAGAACAAGCATCAATCTGCAGTAGAATTTAAAGAGAAAGAGGAATGAGATTTATTAGAGTCAGGACCAAGACTACTCTAACCCCCCAGCAAAACAAGTCAAGCTGGAAAGTGGCTTTCACACCTGCTAAAATGAAAGACTGCTGGAATGGGTAACACCAAAAATCAATCACTGGCTCCTTACTGTGAATCGATTTCAGACTGTATTCAGTATTCATACAATTTTAGGAAGAAGAAGAGGCTTAGAGACCACCTTATCCAATGCTTCATTTTATAGATGAAGTAGCTAAGATGGCCAAGATTACATGCCTTGCCTGGGGTGATGGAAGATGATAGAACCAGGAAGCTGACCCACAACTTCTAACTCCAGCTCTAATCATCTTTCATCTAAGGAGCAGTAATCACCAAATACCTGAAAAGAGACAAAGGGGGAAAATAAGAATCAGGCAAAATGTGTCTTTGGTGCCCCTCAACTTTCTGTTCTGTTTGCTGTGATGAGTGAAAAGACAAGATGTAGAATCACATGAAAGACTATAGAACAAGCATTCCACATACAGGTGGTGTATATTATACAGCCTGCATTCTGTTGGTCGTAACGCATTCACATGGCCTCAAGCAATTGCCAGAGAAAAGTCATTTAGCTATGTGAATGCAAGGTAAAGGAAATTGGTTTGGGTAGATATAGAGCAGTCTCCTTAAAATTTTCTAGGTCCTTGGCTTCCATGACATTTTAATTTTCCTTTTCTTGTGTTCTAGATTCAGAAACCACTTATTGAAGTAGTCAGACCTTTTTGAGAAGAACAATGTAATTGACCACAAGTTTATACAGTGACTGCTTCTCCAATTCTAACCGTAAAAGATCTGAAGCCATTTTCCATGGTAACTGTATGTTAGGAAAAGTAATGTCCATAATATTCCAATTATTTTTAGGATTGTTAGATATAGGATCTGAGCAGCCACTAATAATAAGAAGTCTAAAATGGCATAATTCTCTGGTTAAAATGAATGGCTATGAAGGCCAGGTGATAAATGGAATATTATACCAAGACCACTTTAGAGAGGATCCAATAGGATGGCAGACCTGTCCTATGGTTATTCTTCAGTTTCCATTTGGGTAATTGGATAAGGTACATATAGCTCCTAGAGAATCCTCACATTTGTTATCTAACTTATGGAACAAGAGCCATCATGATAGAAAAGGCCAAGTGGAAGACTCTGAAACTGTCCCAGCCTTAGCTGAAATAGTCACAAACAATACTGTAAATCAAGAGGAATTTCAGAGATTAGCATTTCCCTCCAAGACTTAAAAAAAAAAAGGGTAGTACTCTTCCTCATAGTTCCCTTAGTGTTTTGGCACCTGAGAAAACCAGGTGAAATGTGGCAGATGACAGTAAACTACAATAAGCTAAACAGGTGGGAGCTTCAAGTGCAGATGTTACTTCCAGATGTGCATCTCTATTGAAGCAAAACAAAATGGCCAAAGGCACTTTCTCTGCAACTATTGAGCTAATGAATGTATTCTTCTCTATCTTTATCCATTTAAAGGATAAAAAGATCAAGAGTGGCAAGGACAGAATTATACTTTAACCATCCTACCCAAGGACCAAGATAACTCTCTTATACTCTGTCAAAATATCCACACAGACTTTGATCATTTTGACAGTACTCAGAATATATTAGCATTCCTCTATATTGATGACTTCATACTAATTGCACTAAAGTGCCAAACACTATGAATGCCCTGGAAAGTACAAGAAAAACCCTGTGACAATACAGGAGTCTGACATATCATTGAGGTTTTAAGGGATGTAGTGATCTGGGGCATGTCATTACATTCCTTCTAAGGTAAAAAACATGTTTCATCATTTATCTCCTACAGTAAGCATTTGACTATTTCACTGGATTTTGGAGAAGAGATATTTATACTTTAAAATATTAGCAGTACACATATCATCTGACCCATGTATCACATGACTTAGGAGACTGAACTGACAATTTTGAGTGGCACACAGGCCAGGCTGTGGTGCAAGTTTTTTTTTGTTTTGTTTTGTTTTGTTTACCATTCAGGTTGTATGACTCAAAGGATCCAATGTTGCTAAACATATCCACAGCAGGATATCATGGATATGTAAAATCGATGGCAAGCCCAAATAGGAGAGGGATAGTACAGATCCCTAGTAGTCAGGAGCATGGTCAAGCCTGATGCAGCAGAGAACTACTCACCATTTGAAAAGTAGCTTCTGATGTATAAACTGGGCCTTAGTAGAGATAGCATAATTAAATCATTTGTATAATTAAATTATTTGAAGGCATAATTAAATTATTTGGTTAGAGCTTAAAGTCCATGTGCCCGACCTCTACAGCACTGACACCTCTCCTTCAGCTCGTGACAAACTAAAAGAGAAAAAAAAAATCAGGCATGATTCACAGATGAATTGGAGTAATATGATGATTCTAACAAAAAGTGACCTACTTTCATAATACAGCTCCCCTCAACAGTGGCCCTAAAAGAGAAAAAAAAATTATCCTAATAGGCATATCTGTAATCAGTACACTTGGTGGTCTAATTTGTATGGAGAAGTGGCTCGAAGGAAAGAGAGCCACAGTCTGCTAGGTAGTAGCATATGGCCTGGCTGGTTGGTTACGGGCCTGAAAGTAACAAGAATAGGAAGACTGTACACAGGAATTATGAGGAAGAGGTATATGGGTGGGCTATGGCAGTGGATATTTTGTTTTTCTTATTCATGCACATCAATGAGTATCCATTACAGAGGAGATCCTCAACAACCAGAGGGAACAACTTAGTCTGTGAATAGTAGCCAGATTCTCTTTGGCTATCCCAGTGTTTACACAATGAGCTCCTAAATCTAGTAGTCATGATGACAAGGGCGCATAGTATGGGCTCCCTCTCACCAAAGCTGACCGAGCTCTGCCAGTACTACAGACCCAAATCTCTAGGCTTTGAAGTGGAACCATTCCTCCAGGAGAATAACCAACCATTTGGTGGAAGACTGATTACATCTTATCCCCTGGAATAAACAATAGATTATCCTTACTGGAATGGACATTATCCTTACTGGAATGGGGATGAGGTGACTATCCTTATCCCCAGTGTCCCCTCCAACTCCATCATCTAAGGGCTTATAGAATGTCTAATCTATTGACATGGGGCCCCAAACAACTTTGCCTCAAAGAGGGACCCACCTTACAGCAAAGGAGGTGTACCAATCAGTTTATAACAGTGATCTGACTATGTGCTCTATCTTCCAAAAGCAGCCAATTTAATAGAATGGTGAAATGTCCTTTAAAAGGCTCTTTGAGGTGGATGCAATAATTTACTACTGAAATTCCTCTTCAAGAATGAAAAACATATTCTCCCAGGTGCTGGGACTGCTGACAACAGATAGCCCCTAGCTGTCAGCCCTTTTTAGGAATTATCCCCACTGAAGAGATCCACTCACCTAAGGGCATGACTGCTTCCCAGAGCAGCCATAACTAATATTGGGGTATAAAGACTCAGACTTCTCAATCCAAGTCAGAAGGATTCTGAAAGGCCTTTCCATTTCCCTGTGGGGAAGGTGAGGCCTTTGTTGGAACTGCCTCACAACCCAACTTCACCCTCAGCCCAATCCTGGTTCCTTTACATTACTTTAATTCCACAGAAGGTGATCCCAAAGCACGGTCTAATAAAGCTCCTCACACAAATCTCATCTCAGAATCAGCTTCCCAGGAAACCCAACATGTGACACTCAGATAAGACACCAACTCGGAAATAACATCTTGGGAAGTTGTACACAACTTCATGTTTTCTAGCTATTAGGGATACAAGAGAATATACACAAGAACATACACATATAACTATGGCATTCTGTCTCTAATAGCTAGACTACATGAGTCTGAGAATTAAGGAATGAAAGAGAAGCCCCTTCAATTATCCCTCCCCAAGAACCCACTGAGGAATTTTTCTTCCTAGCCCCATCATCTTAGCCACTAATGGATTAGAAATCCTCATTGAGGTAGGAAGTACTCTTGTGAAGGTATACAGTAAGGACTCTGCTGAACTTGAAGCTGTGACTACCACCTGATCAATTTGCTCTTCATATTAGACCAGCAGACACAAAAGGAATTACTGAAACAGCAAGAGAATTACATAAATAGCCAAGGTTGCCCCACCACCCAAGGGAATAGAGTATGTCTGAAATTCAGAGGATGCCCTGGGGTACTTCTTTATGTTTCCATACTCAATTGTAGCAGTATAAAAGGGCAATTGTAGCAATCACAAAGGAGGGCAAAGGAACTAAGGCCTACATTGTGGTACAAGTCGGCCAACCCAGACCAGCTGAAGAGTTAAGGCTCAGGGAAATTAGTGGTAGAAAAAGTAGATTTAAATATCAACTAAGGCTTCAGAAAATTTGCTATAATGGAAACGGCACCTATTTCACTAACTCTCTTGCCTTAGGTCAATCAGAGACTGCAGCCAGCCAGCACAATGAAAGGGATTTTGTGACTGATTAGACCTATAATTCCTCTCTCAGGAAAATGGAATGAATAGTGTTCTCACCAAAAAAGAAAATGAAAGAAAAGAACATTTGTTCCTTTTATCCCTTTAGTAACATGGGAGCTGGATATCGGGAGGGTATAATCGGCATGAAGAATATCAGACACGGCCTACGCACCACCCCAGTTCTTGAACCTTCACCCAGCTATTCTAGCTCTGCATGCCTTCTCACCCAATTTAAGCAGTTGTATCTTGACAGTGCCTCACCTCCTACCTGTGCCTTGCCTCTTCCCTTTCTTAACACAGGAGTGGTACCCTGTTGAGGCTGCTGCAGGATCCTAACTGGTACCCAAAGGTAGAAATGCACAATCAGGAAATGCATAAGAGTTAACACCCTTGACAATGAAAGGCGAGGGTCAATAAAAAATTCTTTCCCTATCTCCCCTTTCCCATCAAGAAATAGTTCTGAGACAAAATTTATATTACTTCCCAGAGATGAGATTTCATGGTTTGAACAATTAATGAAACTAAAACCAGCTGGGTAGCATCTTCATATGGGCTCTCTGTCCTTGCCCACATTACTCACCTTGGTCCCTCACTCCTGTTACCTGGGATTGCATTTCCTAATGAAATAACAGCATATACACCTCCTACTTAAGTTTCTGTTTTCTTAGGAGCTAAGAAAAGCTAAGATAGTTATTATCGTTGAAATTATTTTTGATGTTTATTGTTATTACCACCTCTTGAAAAAGATTACAGTTATTAACTCATGTAAAATGCTTAGACGCAATGCTTAAACATTAGTTATCATCATCAACATTACCATTATCATTATTGTAACTTCCCCAGCCACATTTCTTGCCCTGCCCACCTCAAACTTTATATTCTATAAAAATTGTACGTTCTTACCAATGACAGGATATGTTCCAAGGTGCTCCTGAGTTGGGAGTGTGGGCACAGAGAGACAGTGAATTAGAAGTGGCAAGAGAAGGTAGCTGGGAACCATGCTGAGGTAGTCCTCAAAATCTTCAGACTATCTTAAATATTGATAACATCCCTCCTTTCAGAACTCATGCATCACTAATTGTCCAAACCAAGCAAGGTTACTTTTGATTTTACTGTGTTCTGCAATATTTCATTTATCCACACAGACACATACACATACACATGCCTGTGCACGCACACAAAAATGTTTCATCTTCCTATATAGACTAAAAGACCTATTTGAATACCCCTCCTAGGGTCCAAATTCAGGCTAAGCAGATTCTGGTGTTTGATAAAAGTTTGTTGACTGCTGGGCAGGCTGAACTAGATTTCTTATTACTCCCTAACAGCACCTTTTCTTGGCATGCTCAGTTATTCATTTCACCTGTCTAGATTCACAGCAAAGCACGATCTACTTGTCTTTAGTATTTCTTTTCAGTTTCATTGCAGCTTCTTTCTAATAAGACTTTGTTAGGCAGATAAATCTACCTTTTTGTGTGTGTGTGAGAAAAAGTACAAAAGAGCCCCAAGAGCTCCTAAGTCTTCATGGAATACTCTGTTCCACTCCACAGCCTGGTCACTCAGGTTAACCTGGGTACCCTAACTTTACCATAGACCCCTGCCTTGCACATCTTGGAAGAATTTGTGTAGTTGTGTGGGATCAGGGGAGACAACCAAAGTTGAGAAGATTAGCAAATATTCCCCCATGCGTATACAACCCCACACCTAGCACTTAGGCTGATTGTAGGAAATTTACATGTAAATGATGTGGGATAGGAGGAAAGTTCCTTCCACATTACCCTAACGTTTTCCTGTAATCATTTTTCCTTGTCTTGTTCAGCACTGATTGTGTCATAAACTGCCTCTGGGACTGGCTCTTGCTCTTGCTATTTTAATTTTCTCTCACCATTTTCAAAGTTAAAGCAGCTCTATTTTTATTCTAGACCTGCCTTCCTCCCCATCTCACCAGATTGCTTGGAATATAATCTGTCAAGAGGGAACAAAACCAGCTTTCTCCATACTCAGTATTACTAAGCTTTTCATCTTTGTCAACCAGAGGGGACAGCAGCTGTTAATAGGGCTTCCTTTACATATATCAAACTCTAGGCAAGATGAGACTCGTAGGGCTTAGCATGGACTGCAGAGTTCCTTGCCAACTTTGTTACCTTTGTGATTCACTTATGCTTAGATGAAGGATTCCTCTCTAAAGACAGTCTTATCCTTGAGGACCTATAAAAATAATCACTCCCATGAATTTACTTGAACATCAGATATTTTAACCCTTAGGGAAGAAATGTTAAGACCTTTAGCTCTACTGCTCTAAAAAATTGTAATTTTTAGAGTGTATTATTAAGGATTAAAAAGCACAATTAATGAAACATTCCATAAATAACTGAAAAAATTCTGACTTTTAGCTCAAACCAAACAAGTCTATCTTTTTGTACATAGGACAATCAGTGTGCATTGTCAGTTATGAACATGCAATAGTAAATTCTAGATCCATGGAAACTACAAATATACTAGAAGTTTTGGAGCTTATAAACTTTTTCAGAAAAAAAAATTACAAAGAAACATACATTCATCTAGACACTACACACATCAAATACCTCTTTACAGCTTTCCCTCCATTCTCCTATAGCACTATTCTAATTAGGTTTATCTAGTTACAAGAAAATATAAACTCACTCAATTTACTTCAAGTAATACTGGATTCATTGAAAGGATGAGCAAGCACAGGAGTCCCAGGATGAGCAAAATTCAGACCTCGGTACAGGTGATTATGGGTCCAAAGTAACTCTACAGAGGAAATTTTCATGGATCTTCATCAGGGCATAAAAAGTAACCTGCCATCAACATCACTTAGCAACTTTCCATGTCCATGTCTCTCCACCAACTGGATTCCTTGCCCTCTTCCCTCTGTCTTCCCAGGGTTAACACTTTTGCTGACTTAAAATCTGTTCCCTCATATGTTTCCATTTCCCAAAAGGAGAAGGAAGGAAAGAACTCGAGACTCAGCTTTCAGTTGGTGATGTTCAGTCTCTCACTATTTCCTGGTACAAACTCCCAGAAGTGAATGATCCAACTCCCTTGACTTAGTGTTGTTTTGTTGTTTGCACCACATAGCTGGCTAGCCTATAGTTTGGCTGCCTTGGTGTCTTGTGAACACTTCTGACCTAATCAACAGACTTACCACAGGAAGACCATCATACTGCCCTGAGCAGACCATGAGCCTAGGAGGAAGTCTGCATATGGCAGCCACAATGGCTGCATGGGGTACCTCAAACTCTCAAATTCCTTTAGATAGAACTTAGCACTTAATTGTGTATAATGTTATGTTGTTCACTCTTTTTTCCATGTATTCATAGCTCTTCTGAGCTAACACATAAGCTATGTGGAGGCAGAGGCCAATTTTTAGAGTTCTGTGTTCTCTGTAACACCTGACCCAGAGATGGGCTTGTACAGTAAGCACTCAATAAACGTTAATTTATTGATTGCCTTAGGAACCTAATTAAAAAGACAAACAAACCAAACAGCTTGTTTCTGGGACAATGTACACTCAACCAAATCTCCATATGCCTTCTACATCCTCTAATTTTGTATTATAATTTTCCTATTTACTGTATGTACTTCTATACCAACTCGTCCCACCAATATTTGAGGTTATGTGTGATCATTCATTTCCCAAATAAAGCAAAGGCACTAAGAGATTCTGAAAAGAACCTATAGATTAATTTTTAACACATAAGAAAAAGAATCAATATAGGTTGAAATAGGAATCCATGTGTAACCCAGAGTCAATCAAACAAATTTAATATCTTTATACATTCTGGTCCTTTGTAGTTCTACTGACATTTAGCCTTGTTCATGCCTACCAGTTGCCTAATGTTTCTTAAAGGCCAAAAAGGAGTGCCAGAAGTGATGCTTATAAAACAGTAGGGCTCTTTTCTCTTTGTGTTTAAGAAGCCACTAGATACAAAAAGATGATATCAACTTGTTCTACCTCAGAACTACAGCATTCATGAAATTCTAGAGCTGGAAAAAAATACCCTGATAATCCACAATGTAGAAGAGCATGGGTTTAGGAGTTATTCAGAACTGGATTCAAGCCCAGCACTACTAGTTACTAGCTGGCGGTTGCAGGCAATTAATTAAAACTATTTAAACTAGAGAATTCTCTTCTAGAAAAGGAGAACTGAATAAATAGTAACAGAAATTACTTAACCAGCTGCCCAGGTCATAGAAAGTATTCAGTGAATGTTAGCTGATGTGAATTATATCATCTACTTTCCTTAATTTACAAATGAGGAATTTAAGGCCAGAGAGGAAGCGTGAACAAGCTAAGGTCGCACATCTCCATACTAACAACAACAACAAAAAAACTTTCTTTGCCCATGTTAAAAGTAAACTACAAGTATTGAGTGTTTCTCCCTTTCAGACACTGACCAGATACAAAGTGGCAAATGAAAATGTAAATGAACCATAGTCCTGGTTTTGAGGCGGTTACAACTGGTTTGAAGAGACAAAAGATAACTCTAATTAACTAAAACAAATTTTCTAACAAAATGCCAGATATGTGAAATAGGTTCAAGCATTTTCTAGGCATTAAGTGGTCAGATATATCACGTCCCTGGAGCAGTCAGAGAAAGCTTCTTGGTAAGAGTTAGTCTAAAAACGGGGTTTCTGATTGGGCAGCAGAAGGAAGAAGAAAGAGAAGAGAATGAGCAGGATTGCATCTGGTTACTAGAGAGGGCATCATCAAAGTCTTCCATTTAGTTTAAGGATTTCACAGGAATGTAGTTTTTGTTTCAATAAAATCTCGCTTATATAACCTATTTTGAGAAATAAATTTTTATTTCTTTCAAAGATTATACTGTAAGTTTTTTTGCATTTTGCAAAAAAAAAAAAAAAAAAGCATCCTCATAAGTGAATGCAAAATGTAAATAATCCAGGGACAAAAGGTTTATATGTAAATGTAGCATTCTAGTGATACCAGGGCAGTGCTGTCCTTCATTTTCATTAGATAAACGTTTCCTTTTTAACCATTAATTTGCTTAATAAGCCTCCCTCTTTTATAAATCATTATAAAAATACATTTAAATTTATTTTCTTAAATTGGTTCTCAGACCCTGGTATTCTTCCTTTAGGAGACACTGCCCCATATAGAGAGTTTTGATACTATGTGTGTATTCAGCATCCTGGAGAATGGTACCACATCCTCAGAGTGTTGCCTCTGAGTTACATTTCAGCTGCACCCTCCACAGACTGTTCCAACACTCTACTAGGCCACTGCCTCTGGGTGGTGAAATATGTTAAACTCCAATAAGTAGGTAGTGATGAAAGGGCTGCTAGTGCAACTCTGATAAGTACCATGGGGCTCTGGGCTGCTTACTTATGTAGGTTGTTTGTGCCGTCTGGTCCTACTTATTCTAGATCCTAGACGTACTACTTCTAACTTACAATGGGATGCTCCTGGGTATACTTGATTTTATAACTTCGTGGTTCAACAAAATCTGACAATTGATGGGAAGTTCTGACCTCATGGTTACTAAGTACCCTCTCATGAACAGGTATTCTATTTTTACAAGGTACTATTAAGATGTCAAGAACTGTTTTTCAAAAGGTATTATAATCTTGTTCCAGAAATTCAGGGGTCTGCATTTTTATTCTAACACCAAAAGGGTTTGTCAAATCAAATAGCCTACGAAACAGCTGCTTGCACTGCAACCCAGACATGTTGCAATGCTTTTCTTGTTTTAGAGCCCAAAGATGACAGTCTTTCATGTCACCAAATATATGGCTCAAGCATCATCCCTAAACCTGGAATATGATACCTTCAAAACCCCATTGCTGTCAATGAATTAAGTACTATTACAGCTTCTCCTACTATCAGGCCTGAGCTGCAAAAGAGAGCCAACACCGAAATGCTTAACAATGCTGCTGCACCTTTTATAAGTGCCTTCCCATTAGTCTTAGTGAGTAATGGGTTTCTTTACCCCTTCCCATGAAACGTAATCTTCTGGTGGATCTTCTAATTTCACTTAACATCTCCACTCCAGCACTCCCACTTCCCTGAGACTCTTGTTTCCTTCCTCCAGTATCTGCAAAGAAATTCTGGCATTTCCAATTCACTCAGTAGGGGCCGTCAGTATTTTCTTGCTTCTAGAAGCCACTCTAGCAGTGAGTTTGCATGTGCCCTGGACTCTTTGCCAAGGCAGTAAATCATTTTTCCTAATACAGTGCTTCTAAGCCAGTAAATTCTTCCTTTCCCAATCTTATGTTCCTTAAGATCTCTCAAAATCCAGTATCATGGGTAGTTCTCTAGCTCCTGTCAGTATATGCTAACTAGGTCTTGTAATTCCTTTAAAGTATGCTACTATTCCTCCCTTACCTGACCCAGAACATCCCCAAGTGGAACATTCTTTGACTTAACCCTAGTAATAGGCATAGCAGACAAGAGAAGAGGTGGAGCCACACCTTGATGGGGTCGGGGGAAAACCAGTTACTTTTCAAGAGAATGGCCTATAATGGCTACTCACGTGAAAGGGGTATTAGTTCTTAGTAGAGAAAGAAACTACTTCAAACTCTGAGAATTCAGAGGAGTTTGGAGAGCCAACATCTGAGAGGCAGGCAACAAACTGTGCCCACCCCATGTGTCAGGATGAAGACAGTTTCTCAACCAGAGCCCTGACTTTGGCAAAACAGACCTGCTTCAGCAACATAATCAATTGTCTTTGAAACTCAAGACTCTAATTAATCCTAAATTTGGTATTTTTCTTCTCTCCCAATACTAGAGATAAAAGCCTTTTTTTAAACCACCAGAAAGGATTTCTGTCCTCCTTAGTTATTGATTTTTAATGCCTTCAGCATTTCATTACTCCTCTAATGAGTATCGATGCAATCCAATAACAAACAGCAATTCCAGTTCCCTTGTTTGAATTTTCCTCCTGTACTTTTCAAATGCCTAAATCATTGTATTGTAACATTCTTTCAATTTACCAAATTTTTTTGCAATTGGGCAAATGGCTTACACCAGAGACCATCTGTAGGGTGGGATTCTCACTGCCCACAAGGCAGTGAATGATCCAGACCTAGAATTCCATTTTACCACCCTCAAGAACTCCTAGAATCACTGTCAGTTGGGTCCTCTGTGAAGCAGGTACTGAGACACAGTTAAGAATGCAGATTGAAGAGTAATAGTTATAAAAAGAAAATGGAGGAAGTAAATATTGAGCAAAGTCTCTGCCCACCCAGTGAGAATCCTTGAAGTAAACTGCCCATTAGAAATCCCAGCTCCAAGGCTGAGGTGGACCTGAAGAAGTAAACACCAGGAGGCTGTCAATGAACTACACTTCTAACAACTAAGCATCAAGTCTTTTCTTAAAGGACCTGAGCAATGCATCTCTGTATCTGCCACTATGATAGCTAAATTAATAAAGTTTCCCCTTATATTGACATAATTAAAGCTAGACTTCCCCTAGTGGACATTTGGACAAATTCTGCATGGCTTAATGAGGCCCTCAGTCCTCTCTCATCTCCAAATCCTCTTAGTCCCTCTGAGTTTTTTCTTGGTGTGTACCTGGATATCTTCTTGACATCTCCATGTCAAAAGAGATTGAAAATAAACTGAAAGAGAGGCAAGTTTAAACAGCACCCTCACCTTTGAAACTCTGTTCTATTTACTAACTAGTTTGTTCTGTAGAAGAAATCAAATGGCTTGCAGTTGGGTCAACCAAAAACCAAGAGATGGCTGCAGTTCTCCAATCAGACTCCAAGTGTCGAAGAGCTCCTAAGTTGACATCTTGCAGGTTAGGTTAAACTACTTTAGTCAGGTAGAAAGTGCTGAAGGTAAAATAACAGCCTATGCGTGACTTTATAATGTTTTCAGGATTATGAGCATATGTAGAAAATTGTTTAATGCTTAGACCAAAGTGGAAAAGACATTCACACTACAAGTCCCTGCTATTGCTCAATGGAGTAGCTCCTCAAAAGCTAAAAACAGTATCATTTTTCAAAAGCCATCCCATTTGTGGACATTTTAGGAAAGTTTTGGACATTTTCAAAAAGAATCTCTAGCCCATAAGAACTCAAGTCTCTTCTTCTCCCAAGGAGAATTCTTATGGATTTAAGAATGTGTCCACCTGGATAGAAACAATAATTAAGTGTAAGTATGTTAAATGCCAATGTTACCAAAGAATTATCTGGTTCAGAATCTTGGAAAGATGCTTCCCAGAAAGCAAACAAAGATATGGTAATCCTTAGAGAGGAGAAGAGTTAAAAAAAAAAGGGGGGGGAGAATGAACAATAAGATTTGGGATGCTCTGTGGCCCCATAGAGGCCAAGGAAGAGATGGGGAAATTCAGAATTTGGTTGAATGGAGTGCCATCTGAGCTCAGAGAAGAGAGCCATGGGACCATGGGACACCACTGATCATGGACATTCACAGAGAAAGACCTCTGGGGTCACAAATGGGCTGATGGTTCAAGGTACTAAAAGAAAGTCGGTTTTTTTTTTCCTAAGGTGAAGGAAAATGAATAGCTAATTCCCACATTCCCAAAGATGATTGAAAGTGAGCTCATTGGGGCTCTGTGGATAAAAATAAGGTCAGCTATCAAGAAAGTCCACTGACCTCAAGCTTGGGGCAGAAGGGACAGCTCAAGAATAACCACATGTTTAAACATTATTAATAATTTTAAGATACAACAAATGAGCATTAAGCCAAGTGCACGGCCCTTCTGAGACAGGGTCCCTTTGTAACTACACAGCCCTAAATAATAATCCAGCCCTAAAGACCGATTTTATTAATTATTTATTGCTAGGAGAAGAGAATTAGGCCCTACCTTTGAAGAGAAAAGCCAAAGAATTAATGGACACATCTTAAAATCTCCACAATTGCCCTCTGCTAAGAAACTTCTTTTTTTACATTCCTCCCACATGCGAAATAGACTTACCTCCCATGACCCCTCAAAAATATCATTCTTTTATGACATCAACTAAAAATCTAGGATGTCAGCATCTAAATCAAGCCCAAATAAGCATAGCCAAAAGCTATTAATTTATTGCTACATAACAAATTGCCCCCAATAAACATTTCCTATCACAGTTTCTGCAGTCTGGAATTCAAGAGCAGCTTAGCTGGGTTGGCCTGGCTCAGAAACTCTGAGGCTCCAGTCAAGATTCAGTGAAGGCTGCAGTCATCTGAAGCTTGACCATGGCTGAACAATCCACTTATAGATGACTCTTTCACATGATTATTGGCAGGAGGCTTTAATTCCTAGCTGCATGGGTTTCTCTATCAGGCTGCTTGATGAGGGGAAAAAGGCTTTCCCCAAAGTGGATGATCCACAAAAGATAACAACAGGAAGTCACAATTCCTTTTATGCTCTAATTTCAAACATATTCCCTTCCACCATATTCTGTTCATTAGAAGCAAATCACTAAGTCCAGCCACTTCTCAAGGGAAGAGTAATTAAGCTCCACATTTGGAAGTAAGAGAGAGATATCCAAGAATTCTGGGACCAATTTTAAATCTATCACACTGACCAATTCAGTACAGAAAATTCTTTCACTCAAGAACATTTTCTTACAAGAATATTCTCAGTTGCATAAAAAGCAATAGTAGAAAAAGCAGTGGACCCAAGAAAGATCCCAATGACCTCCAATGGTGACATGAGGTATTCTTTGACATTCTATGAGTTAAAAAATTCATTTCCTCTCTTCACTATTGACATCATTCTATCTTTGCTTAAACTGGTTTGGATCTGTCTTGGGTTGAGGTAAGTGTCTATTACCCTGTAACAGAGAAAAGATGGTTAGGTGGGTATTTATCTGTAACTTATGAATACCATAGACTTAGCAGAAGAGGCCAGTAAGCAAATTAACAACAAGAAGTAACTACTGCTTAGGACCACACAAAGCCAGCCTTCTGCAAAGAAGAAGCTGCCTGTAGTAGGGGAAGTTTTCTTTGCCAACTTTCCTACTCCCTTTTCTGTACTTTCTCTCTTCCATCCTTTCCCTGAATATCATTCTCTGACGTGAGTAAATACAGCTTCAAAGTAGACCAAGTATAACCTGAAGACATCAGGCATCTACATACCCAGGTTTGTAATCAGTAAGAACAAGTAACATAAACACAAACAGGAGATAGACAATCCAAGAAATTGCCAAGGGTGGGTGAAAGACAGCTGAGGAGCAGCGCAATGAATCAGAAATATTTGGAAAACTCTAAAATCCTAAGGGGGGAAATCCTAAGAAAGTGTTTAGGTAAGGGTTGAAAAAAAAATGATTTGATACAAAATGATGCACTTTTGAGGCAACATCAGGCAACATATATGGATAATTTTCTTCTAATAGAGAATATAACAGTCACAACAAGTCTTTATAATATTGTGGATAGAACATTAAACATCAGGAATCTTGAGTTATAATTTTGGCTTTGCAATGTTTTACTTGTTTGATATTGGACAAAGCACTTTGTCACTTTTAATCTGAGTGGAGAAGAGGAAGGGAAGGGGGAGAAGTGAGGGGAGAGAAGAGAGAGAAGAGAGGAGGGAGAAAGGAAGGAGAGAAAAAGAGAAAGAGAGAAAGAGATTGATTGATTGATTGATAGTATGGGATTGTATCAACCCTTATTTTCTCATAGGATATTCTACTAAGGAGCAAATAATATGTAGCAAAAGCCAAAGCTGCATATCTAGAATGAATCAGAGATCTAGAAATGTCTTTCTAGACATGTAGGAAAAAATCTGTACCTCAGGGTTTACAATGGACAAAATGTTTGTGTCCCAAATTCATATGTTGAAACTAATCCCATTGTGATATTATTTGGGGGTGAAAAGTTATACTTTTCAGAAAAAATAAATAATGAAAGCTTGAGCAAAGTAAAAAACTGAGGTCATTGAAGGAAACTGAAAATATAAGGTCAGTCAATCCCATGCCTCAGTTTCAAAAAGCTAAGAAAGGTGTGAGTGTACTGTACCCTCTAAGTTTGACCATAAATAGAGCAAAGCTACTGCCCTCCCAATATGGTTAACATCAAGTATGAAGCATTTAAGGTAGGGAAATGATGACACCAAGCCATAGAGAGAGTCACAGGTGGCAGGAATGTTGTGAACTAGAAAAAGGAGACCCTCAGTTCTCTCAAGTGACTCTCTAGATGAAATTGGAGTTATTTGAGAATAAAAGTAGTAGAGCCTTTGCTAGTACAGCTGTGAGTCAAAACAAAAATGTAACATTGATTTATGCCCTAATTATATTGCCTAGGCTGCTACTAGGGAAACCATTGACTATTGAATAATAATGCCAAGGAGCTAAACAAATTAAAGGTATCAATTTTAGAAATGATAGAAAACAACTATTAAAAGGAGACAGAAGGGAACCAACATTTATATAGCCACTATCATGTTCAAGCTCTGAATTAGGAAATTTATATTAGGTCTCATTTAATCTTCATAAATGCTTTATGTGAGTATAGAATATAAGCCCCTTGAGGGCTGAGCTTTTGTCTGTTTGGTCATTGCTGTATCCACAGAACCTAAAACAGTTCCTGAAACTGTTTATTGAGAAAGCTCTCAATAAATATTTCCTAAATATTTACTGAAAAAAAAAACTAAATAAATAAAATTTGTCTCCTTTTCTTAGATGGTAAAACTGAGATTCAATAGAGTAATTAAGTTGCTGAAAGTGACATAGCTATCCAAGATTTTAAACTCAGTCTGTCTGACATTAGCAAATTCTACCTCCTTGGAAGTCATTTTCCACTAAAAGCAGGACTTCCAAAAAATTGCTGACTCCATTTATTATTTAAACTCTGCATACTTCCAAAGAGAATTGGAAGAACCTAGTACATAATTTATCTTTCCACTCACTTCATCTTCCAGAAAGTTAAAGAAATAAATACTCCAATTCTGACCAAAAACAAAGTAATAGTCCATGAAACAGTTGGATAGAAATCTTAAGAAACAATTTTATTTGCCATAACAACTGATGATAATCTTGGTACAACTGGGCATGTACCCTATGTGCTCTCTAATAAAAGTGAAATCTCTTGAATGCTAAAACCCTGAACCCCCTGCCCCTATCATAAGCCTAGCAATAAGAAACAAGCAATTCATCTCCGAGAAGGGGCTAGAGTATGGAGAGATACCCCTCGGTGGCACAGACAGGAACACAACCAATGCAAGCTGAGAGTGGACTGTAATTCTGAGAAAAATCCTGCTGCAACTTCAGGGCCCACATAAAGCATAATCTACCTACAGCCTAATGACTGAAAGAATTTGGGGTCTGTGGTAGACTGAAGGTAACTATAAAAAACAACCCACCAAAAGTTCAACTATTAACTAGATAAATTCAATCACCCCACTCTGAAAGCCTGACAGAAAAAGAGAACTATTTTCAGGCAGAAATTCTATTTTCCTCAGTCTCACTATTCTACACACAATGCCTAGGATCCAATAAAAAAAAATATGAGATACACGAAAAAGAAACACATTCACACATTGTCAGGGATAAAATAATCAATAGAACCAAGCCCAATGAGAATCCAGCTGGTAGAACTAACAAATGCAAATTTTAAAATAATGATTGATAATACGTTAAAGTGGAAAATATGGACATTATGTATTAACAAATGAGGAATTTCAGGAAAATGTAAAAACTATTTTAAAAGTACTAGAAATACTAGAAATAAAAATATAATACTGGAAATTAAAAAATATTTTACTGTTTTATGAGCAACTAGACATATTCAAATATGTGAACTTGAATACAGATAAAGTAATCAAATAGAAAAATTTAGAGGAAAAAGAATGGAAAGAACAGAACACAGAACATTCTAGGTATGAGAAAGTATCAAATAACCTAGCATATATAAAATTGGAGTCCAAAAAGGAAGAGTAAGAGTGAGAAAGGGAAGAGGGAGTACTTGAAAAATAATAGCTGAGAATTTTCCAAAATTAGTGAAGACAACAAAACAGGGATACAGAAACCACAGAGAAATCAAAACAGGGTAATTTTAAAAAATAACTATATACATGAGAATTAGCTTGATGAAAAACAGGTAGAGAAAATATCACAGACAGACAGAGAGGGGGAAAATTACACATAGAAGAAAGATATTATAATAGACACTTCAGACATTATGCAATTCATAAGACAAAGGAAAATCTTTAAAGAAAAAAAAAGTGAAAATAAAAATTTGTCCTTCTAGAATTCTACACCCAGTGAAACTGAATTTCAAAAATGAAGGGAAAACAAAAATATTTTTAAACAAATAAAAGATAAGAGAATTCAGTATCAGCAAATCTGTACCACAAGAAATGCTAAAGGAAGCTCTTTAGGCAGAAAAAGTATAATACTAAATGAAAATTTGGATTTACATAAATAAAAAGCAGTGAATATTATTTTAAAATCAATGTAATTTTTCTTATTTTTAATCTCTAAAAGATAATTGGCTATCTAAATTGAAAAAGAATAGATCAAATGTATTGTGAGGTTTATAAATTTATGACAATGATAGGACAAAGGATAAAAAAAGGTAAGAAAGAAGGTATATTGTTATAAGGCTCTTACACTGTATATTAAAGGTAGGCTGTAATGAGTTAAAAACATATATAATATTTATGTAGAAATATACATATATGTGTATATGTGTATCATAAAATTATATCTATAATAAAATAATATTTCCATAATAGAGATAAAATGGAATCCTAAAAAATGTTCAACTAAACCAAAAGCAGCTAGGAAAAGAGGACAGCAAGGAGCAAAGAACAGATAAAACATATGGAAAACAACTAGCAAGAGAGTGGTTTAAAATCTAAATATACTAAATATAAATTGCCTAAACACCTCAATTTAAAAATTATTGTTAGGCCAGATTAAAACAGGCAAGAACCATCTATATGCCAGCTATAAAAACTCACTTAAAATACAAAGCTATAGATGTTAGAAGTAAATTCATGGACAGAGACATACCATACAAATAGTAAGTATAAGAAAGCTGGAGTGGCTATAAAGAATATATGTCACTCTCTTACTACTCCCAATAAATTAATTGATTTGGCTATTGACTATCAATTGCTGTTAGTATCCCAAAAAGATGAATAACCAAATATTATTTGCCTCCTGATAAAAGACCACACACCGCCTGAAGTCTTGCCAAAGGGATTGATCATAAATCTGACAAATACTTTGCACCAGCTGCTAACATGCAGAAAATTCAAAGGTCAGGGGAACAAGGTGAACTGTACCATAAACATGAAATTGACAAAATCCAGACTGCAAGTAATTCTACAGTAATGGGAATAGTTGTGAGTAATGCTGGTCTAATGCCTCAGGTTCTTCAAGAGATAAATTATAAGGAAAATAAAGGGATGGAAGGACATTGTAAATTAAGAGAGACATAAAAGCAAATAAAAATGGTCAAAACTAAAATAGTGTGTAGGGATGCAAGAAGAGATTACTATAAAAGTCCAGTGAGAGGTTACTTCAAGGGAGTAATAGGATGGAAATTAGAATGGGTACATGGAGGAACTTCTCGGCTGGGTGGCAAAGTCCTATTTCCTAGCCTGGGTGATAGTTACAAGAGTATTTACCTCATAATAACCCATTAAGCCATACATTTGCTTTATGTGACTTTTATTATCTGTGTTTTAGTTTACAATAAAAACGTTAATAAAAGAAGTGTGATATTTCAGAATTCAGAAAGGAAAAGATTATATGAAAGTCAAAAAATGGAGGCTTCACAAAAGATAGATCCTAAAGAAAGACTAAAATCCTGCAGGATAGTGTAGACTAAATTCAGAGCAAAAATATAAACAAGAAAAAGTAGGCTCACTACTTGCAGCAAAAGGATTAATGTTAACAGGTTCCTCTGCGAGCAGAAATAAACTTCCACCTCCAGTTAAGGAGTGGCTCTTCAATCATCCTTTACCAGAACTAGTCTCGTCTTTTTGGTTCATAGTCTAAGATTGGCAAAATTAATCATAGACCTTAGTCACTTCCTACAAATTCATATTTTTGAGTTAAAATTAATTATATCCAGGGTACAAGAGTGATGTGATTATAGGAATGCTGCAGCCAGCTCTGAGAAATCGGAGAAGCCTCTTTTGTTCAGAGTGACTTGCTTAGATTCCACATTTTTTATTTAAATTGGAAATTCTGAAGACTTTTTGACAACTACTTAAACTATCTATGCCACCAAACTTCCTATTAATATGCATAGTAAATACACATAAAGATTATTTGTCAGAGTGCCAAAGCATCATAGGCATTCTTCCTAAAAGACAAAAGTCAAACATTTTCTTTTAAATTATTGTAGCCACAGTATTTGATTCAATGTTATGCAGTGATATGGATATATAAATTATGATTCTTCAAATATTGAACATCCAGTGCTTTTATCTTTCATTGTCTCTATTTTACTTAAGTGCCTTGATGATTTTCATGGAGTTTGCTAACACCAGCATTTCCAGCTGTAATTATGATAAAATAATTGCTATTTGTTTTCTCATGATGTAGAGCACTGGACTGGAAGCCAAAAATCTGATTTTCGTCTAAATTGTCAATAACTAGTTCTGTGACTACGGTGAAAGCACCCTCTAGGGTGCTTTTCCCATCAGTAAAACAATCGATGTTAACTTATATCTGTGGGTCAAAAAGTATTTTCACTTTAATAGAGGGCTCACAGTTTTGAAGGTTTCTTTGATTTCAAAGAGAACAAGTCTCTACTAGTATCATCTCAGACACCTTTTCAGGGTTTGTGATTATCTGATGCAGGAGACCACACACACTTTGCTGCTCTGCTTCTAAGTTGAATTCCAAGCTCAGATAAGTCAAACCCTAGGCTCCTAAGAGAGGATGGTCCCACCCTAGAGCCACCAATAGAAAGCTTTGGGAATCATGGACATTTTAAACTGACTTATTTAAACCCTATATGTTCATTTTTCACTGATCAAGTTGTCAAAATTTAAAAGAATGACAACACTCAGGGTTGATTTATCAGTGGATGAAGGTGCACTGTCATATATTGTTCATGGAAGAGCAAATTAGTATAATTATTGTCAATTTGGCAGTATTTATCAAAAGATTACATTTCATGCCCTTTGACTCAGCAATTTCAATTACAAGAATTTACTCGATTAAGAAAGTTAAATGTGCACATAAATATATGCATGTGAGAGTGCTTTTATCACCTTGTTTATAATAGTGGAAAACTAGAATAAACTCAAATGCTACTCAATGGAGGATTGGTTGAATAAAATTAAGCATAGTCAAACAATGAAATTCCATTCAGTCATTAAAAATGAGTGAGAAAGGTCTATATGTACTGATATATTTAGAGAAGTTATTATTCAATAAAAAGTGCAAGCTGTAAAACAAAATGTAGAGTATGACCCATTTCCTGAAATTGTAAATGTTTTTGTAGATATGTATACATTCATGTCGATATGTGGGTGTACACGTACACATACACACACATACACACACACACACACACGAGATTTCATAGGCATAGGAAAAAATCTGAAAGACTGCACTGCAGAGGCCTTGACAATGTAACTCTTGATCTTCTACTACAGGGAGCACAACTGACTGATGGAGCCTAACTACTGTGCTCTGAAATCCATTGCTGTGTTAGCACTAAAGCCACATTCCCCAGAGATTGATCACAGCCAGTGATTGAATGAAGTAGAGATACAAAAGCAGCCCCATTTCTGGAAGATACATGACTCCTGACAAAAGAGTATCTCAAAGACTCCCCACTAAACGAGAACTGTATCATAATCTAAGACCTTGCTTCCTTCTTTCCTCTCCCTTCACAGGGCTCAGACTTGCATTGCCATCCAATGATTCTCCTCTTCTCCTCTGACTCACTCCTCATTGTCCCTCGCAGGAGTTTTCCCTGATAAATCTCTTGCACCTTCAATCCCAAGATGACATGTTTCTTGGAGTACCCACACTAACACCAAGCTGACAGTAGCTGCCTCAAAGAAATGAAGGTGCATGTAAATATTTTGCTACAAGCAATATTACTTTTGCAAGTGATTTCTCTTAAAGATTCAAACTAACAGTAGTAGCAAAAATACCCACGTGTTTATGCTGTATCCCTTTTCTGCATGAGCACTCAGGAGTACATGTGCAGATCCACATACAGATGCTCTGGTCCCTCCATCAACATAGCAGGTAATGACTTCTACTAATTTTTAAACAGAACTTTATAGTCTTCATTCTCATTAGATCTTCACCGTGGTCTTGGTAAATAGGTTTTGCATTATGAACCTCTTTTTACAGCAAGAGAACTTCAGGTCTCTGAACCCCAGGTCTCTTGAGCAAATCCAGTATTCCTTTGTGATCCCTGGATTACTCCCCTGTATTGGAGAAGCTGGGAAAACTGAGCGAGTTACTGCCCTGACGAACGAGCACGCTATGCTCACAACCACCCAAAGAGTAGATGTTATCATTACCCTCATTTTACAGGTGAAAAATCTGAGGCCAAAGAATTTAAGTGACTTTTCCAAAGTCACACAGCAGCAGTAAATAGTAGATCTGAAATTTGAACCATATGAATGTGTTGCATAATACTACTGAGAAAAGCCAACTCTAAAAAAAAAATAGTGGAAAGATAGGTAAATTTGCCTTCTTCTATGTACATTTCCTTATTGCTCTTCCTCTTCTCCCTCTTCCAACAGAGACATCTTTTCTCTGTTCTTTTCCCATTCACTCTTTCCCAAGTGGCTTTTTGACTATAAAAATCCCACCTTCACATTATGCTTAAGTTAAGGCATAATCTATAGTCTGAACCCTGAAAAGGGGAGAGGGGCATTGACTTGACATTGAGGGCAGACCTGAGGGCCACACAAGACTAAAAGAGAGACCTAACAATTCAGGCGGAACCAGAAAGGATTTCACAATTGCATGCAAGCCTGGAACAGGACAGTGTGAGACCTATAAGTTCTCCTGATACTATTTTAAACTGACGAATACCTCAAGAATTTCAACTATTTTAAGACCTATGTGCTATTACATTAAGGAATGACCTAGGAAATGAACATGAGAAGTTGGGGAGTGGGACAGAGAGATATGGAAGATTAGAGCATTATAAATGAGAAATGGGAACTAATTTCAGTAAGTGGGAGATAAAATGCTTCTTTAATAGAAGGCAGAAAATTTTTCAGAAATTAAACATGATGTCAGTAAAATCAAGAGTTAGCGCCACCAAATCACACACCTATGCAGGAGACTGTGTTAATTTCCTCCAGCCACCCTTTTTGAAGAGGACCAATGTCTGATGTCTTCAGGCCACAAGAGGTGGAAGAGGAAACAGTCCCTGCCTCAGCTACCTCCAAGCTAAGGTTTTAAAGTCAGAATCCCAAGGTGTCAATAATCATAAAAGTGTGAGGTTAGTTTATCATTCTGATTCTAGAAATCATCTAAGAGGGTAGGGTGCCAATTCCTGACTCAGGATGGTGAGAGACCAAGCAGAAGCCAAGGAGAGTTCTCCAAGAATTCTGAAGACAATGGCTGGCCACAGCCAGCAGATTCTCGACACCCTAAGCACTCACTCAGTTCTGATGTTCTCATCAGATAAATATATGGACTCTAAATGGTTAGGACAAAGCTAAGCAGTCAGAGCAAATAGTACCAAATGCTGGCACAAGCATTTGTGAGAAAAAAAGCAAAAGGAATGCCAGGTAACACTGCACTCAGATTATGATGGGCTCCTAGAGTCAGCATCCTAGGAGGAAATAGTAAAGAAAGAAGATATAAAAGAAGGCTAAGGTTGAGATATTTCCTTTATTTCTTCTTCTCTGAAAGTCACAAACTAGGAAGAAGGTTTGTGACAACTCCTGGGATCTGTTTTCAATGTTTGGTGCAGGGGATCCTTTTTGACTCTGCTCTGCACTAAAGTGGCACCCCTGGGTGACTGGAAGAAGGGGAGAATATAGGAGAGGAATTCAACAACAGCTTAGTGGAGCCAAGGGAAGGGTTGAGTAGTTTAAAATTTTGACAGTTTCTATATGAGCCAACAAGTGCTAGACTAGTGACGAGACAATCAAATGACCTCTCCCGCCCCTCCGGCTTTGGTTTGGTTTTCTCAGATGTGGGTGACAGCATTATCTTTCACTTGGTTAACCATAGTAAAATCGTTTGTTTTCTTCTAAAGGTCAAGGTCAGTTTGAAGGAGACACCTGCCCTCACAGGCTGAGTAGTGGAAATGCTGCCTACACAGGGACAGAAGTCGGCTTACGAACACTCTCTTCAGGAACTATGTTGGGACATGTCTCAACATAAGCACTTCCTGGCCAAGCCTGTGCTTCCCCCACACTGTCACATCTCCCTGAAGGCTCCTTCCATCCTTTCGTCTCACATGTCTCCATCAGCATGTGCACTTCTTCAATGTTATGGACCCAGCTAATCCAGCATACTTCATTAACCACAAATTTTACAGGACAGTTTCAAATGTTTGGTTTCCAAAAATCATAAAACCATATGAGAAATTCCATTATTTCCACATCTAAATTATGCACTTTGAATCCAGAAGTACTATGGAAATCCTCTTGCCATACTTTTCATCCCAACTTTTATTTAAAATAGACTATTCATCCATCACCAAAAGATCTGAGCCGTGCATGGCCAAATATCAGCCTGAATGCCAGTGTTCTCCCTCCAAACCCACGATGGAAATTGTTAGTGAAACACATTGCTCCTTGCCATTGAAGTGTTATTCTACCCCAGCATTCTCAAGGCAACAGAATCAAGACTAAGGGTCACCATCAATCAATTATACTTTTGTTCTAAGTTTCATAAATTCGTTTATACTAAGATTTCACTGTCCAACAGATTGATATAATATTCCATACAGTTATCCCCTATCTAGATATGTGTATCCCAAGATACAGATATGGATTTTAAATCTCATCCTGCACAGTAAATTCATTTCAAAAGAAGGTACCTGTACAATTAATTCTCTTATCCAATGACTGTGTCCCTAACTATAGAATTTCAGTTCAAGAAGATGGATAAAACAGAGTTCAGGGCCTTCCCACAGCTTCAAAAGGAATCATGTGACAGACCCCAATTCCAGCTGTGCCCAAGACAAGCCCAGTGTATACATCAAAATTTCTGTTCAGATTAGGACCTTGTATGCCTTAGAGAAATTAAGTTACTGAGTTGTGAATCCACTCTTATCTATAATAAAATACCATAGATACAGGCACTCTACATCCACCCGAATTACGTGAGTTCTCTCTGGTGGCCAGGAAGGTTCAGAAAAGGGCGGAAATGATTGTTCTTACTCCCTACATCTTATCACACTGTGGTAAATGTGTGCACACATAAATCATGCCCATAAAAGGATGATTTGCAGATGTGTTTATTATAACAGAGCTATTTCAGAAAATGTTTAGTGTCTGGGGGATTATTTTAAAAATGATAATTAGCATTCATGTACCACCTCCAGAAGTAGTTCTGTATTAGCAATGCTGTTTAATTTCTGAATTTATAATGTCATTTTTTATGAGTTCAAATAAAGATGGAGATGAGACTCAGTGCTGGCTGAACTGTCTGAGGACAGTTTATAGGGATAATAATAGTCACCTAAAACTTTTGGAGCAATTGCTGTAATTTTCCAGTTTCAACCCCAGTTTCAGATATTGAATTGTAGGCTACAGAGGGTAGCCTGGCTCCTTAGTAAATTCATAGAGTATATGATTTAGAGAATTTGAATAAAAAGTGTAGTGAACTATTTTCTTCTGAATATAGAGGAAAATACAGGTTGGTTGCCAATTTTGGATTGTGTTCAATAACCACACATCGTCAGCATAATACATTCATAAGCTTTTTTCCTTTTCAAGTTAAAACCATCATAACAAGATTATAAAAATGGAAAGCAAAGCCTTTTTTGTGCTTTTTCAACTTAAAAGTACTTACAGAATAGGGATTTGCAAAGACTTTAGAATTTGGTCTTCATATATTTTAAAGATATACTATAATAAACCTGAGAAACAACCTAAATGTCCACCAATCTGATAATAGAAGAAAGTTATCATCACCTGCACAAAGGAATAACATGAAATCATTAAAGTTGTCTGTGGAGACCGTGTAATAGGAAAATATACAGAAGGATACACTAACAAACATTCTGACAGAGATGACCCCTGTGGGGAGAGTCTGAAAGTGTAGGGTGGAAAATAATTTGCTTCCCATTATTATACTATCTGAATTTTTTTATTATAAGCATTTTCATTTTAAAAGCGCTGTATGTACAATATAATTGCACAAAGTGATGAACTTATTTCTTAATTTTCCTCCCCATACTTTTCTGCATTTTCCAAATACTTTTGAACAACAGAAATTTATTTCTCACAGTTCTGGAGGCCAGGAGTTTAAAACCAGATGTCAATAGGTTTGGTTTCTCCTGAGGCTTCCTCCTTGACTTATAGACTTTAGTAAATCATTGAATTTCTCTAGAAGTCCAACTCCTTCATCAGCATCAGTTAAACTTAAAAACTTTAAAAGAGTCATCATGGTTATTGCAGAAAAATCAGAAATGTCAAGGAACAAAATGAAAAAAACTAAAAGTTAATCATATTTCCATCACTTAGATGTCAGTCTTTTCTGTATCATTGCATGGCCTCTCTTCAGCATCAAAAAAGAAATGTATTACTCTTTTTAAAGGGAAAATATACAAATTTTTAAATACATACAGTAATCTATAAAAATTTCATTTTTATAATGTAAAAAACACTGGGTACAGCCTGTGGGAGTCTCCTCACTGTAGAACATATGACTGACTCTCCAAAATCAGAGAGAACAGATTATTATGGGAGAATCAGCACAAACCATAAACTTCAAATAACATTGTCACAGAAGTAACACTTTGCACCAATATGCCCAGGAATTACATGGCTGGAAAAAGTGAAAAATATCCACTATGAAAAATTAGGATATGAGCTTGAGACTGAGATAGGTTTAATTTTCCTTTAAAAGGATAAAGACAAATACCAAATATCAACAGTAAAGGTTTTATATTACTGAAGTTTCTACAAACTAATTTAAATTGATGACTAAGTTACATTGGATTGTCCAGACAACAATAAAAAAGTAATTCTCAGTAGTGACACAAAAAGACATTCGGGAACGTTGTTAAGAAAAGAAAGCAAATTACACAGCCCTAGGCATAGTATGATTCCACTGAATGTGTGAGTGAGTGAATGGGTGGATGAACAGATGGATGAACAAACAAATCGATTTTTAAAAAGGGGGGGAGGGAACAAAGGAAGAGGAAAGAGAAGAAGAAAAAGATATTTACCAATTACTAAAGATGGTTTTTCCAAGTGATGGAACTAATTACTTTCTAGTTCCTTCTTTTTGTTCCATGACATTTGATTTTTCTACAATAAACATGACTTTTTTAAAGTTTTTAATTTAAACTGATGCTGATAAAGAAAATAGTCCTCCAGAGTAAGTCAATGATTTACTAAAGTCCATCCAGCCTAGCTAGAGCAGAACTTAAACTTAAACCCAGGTTTATGAATCTTAAAATTTTGAGATTTGGTCTGAAGTTTCGGCCAAGGGGTTTCAAATGTTTCTATTCTAGCAAGACAAGAAGGCATCTTTTCTATGTCAAAAGGAATATTTACACATTAAGTCCCAGAACTAATGGCTTCCAAACTCAAGAACAAATTCATATACTATATACAAAGGTCTGTTTCTGCTCTCCTTAATGGGAGAATGTTGGGTTTGTTTTGGGTTTGCTGCTTCTTCTTATGCCTTTCAAAGAACTAGGTTGAAAAACTCCTCCCCAGGAACTAGGAGTTGAGAGGAGGGGACCCTTATTTAAAGCACTGCTGTGGAAGAAATGAAACTTGGGTACTGCTGACTGCTCTAAACTTACACTTCAAAATAAATGTTTGTTCTGTTTCCACAGAGCCCAGCTCACTAGTTTGCAGAACAATCTGGTACTTTCATTGAGAAGAGTGATTACTATATCCGTAGTTGCTGAAAATAATGCCTATTGTCCTGATTATTCATTGTAGAGAATCCCATGCAATCAGATCAGTGATACTTTATCCAAGAGCAGAGTCCCCACAGGGTTGCTCACACTGGCATCTGTGCACTGATGCAGAGCAGGATTTAGGCTATACTGTTTGAACACAGGAATGTAAGTTTTCCAAATAGCTTCACTTGTCCTTGCTGAAAATGCCATCCTCACACCCATTTCTTCTTTCTATCAAACCCAACAATACAACTGAACAGTACTGAAGGGTGATCTCATGAGCCATGCAGTCAGGCTGCAATATACATGTTCTGTTAGATGGGCAAGCAATATGCCCAGGAAACATAAAAGTATCCTTCATACTGAAAAAAAAAGTAACCAAGAGGCTGGTTGGAAAAGGAAAAATATTTTTAAGTCATTAGAAATTGTTGTTCAGAAAGGCTCTGTTTCCTGAGTAACCAAAGATTATGTGAATCTCAGTTGAAACAAAAGGCATTTCAGATCTTGGAACTTGAGTGGAAATGTTCCAAGACTTCCGGGGAGGGGCAAGCAAGGACAAAGGCCAAGGATAGGCCAGGTCCAGCATTCAGGATTAAGATTTGCATCCTAAATTCTACATTTAGATCTTGTACCAAATTGATGTGTACTTGTCTCAGTGCACAGCTTGTCCTCCTACATCACTATGGATGTCCACCTATTTCATTCATTATATCTCATGACCACAGTTTCAAGGGTTTTGATGTATTCTGGATGCCTAACTTAAGACTATAGTGTTGGTTTCTTAAGACTTGCTTTTCAACAGTGAACAAGTTAAAGGGAAGTGCATTCCATTCCCAGGCCAAGGCCACAGAGAAGAGCTTCTCAGTTAATTATCATGACCCAAGGGAGCTGAGGCCAGTAAACCAGCCATCTTTTGTAGGTGAGTAGTTCTAGATAGTTCCATTCACCATGTCATTTATTTGCTCCAGAGAAAGATTTGGTGGTTCTTTGTTGTGTAGACATCTCCTGAAAAAAATAATATAGACTTGATTAAATGATCTCAAGACTCCAGATTGCAGTAGCACCAACTTTGTTCATCAGATGTGTGTAGCAAGTTAACCATAACTGGCTTGGGTTCCCAGGGAAATACTGATAACGATAATAATAAGAGTAGTAAATATTTACTTGACACTTATTAGGTGCCAGGCACTGTTCTAAGCATTTGCATATATTCCCCTCTCTGAGCCTGTTATTCCATATGTAAAATGAAGCTGATAATAGTACCTGCACCCTTCAGTAATGATCAAGGTTAAGTAAGTTACAAAATGTCACAAGGTCAATACATAGTGGGAAGCCAAGATTTATACTCAGGTAGTTCAATTCTGAAATCTGTGCTTTTACTATTTGTATTAATCATGTTTCTAGCTTCTGTAAACTTGATGCTCCAACATCTGCTCTACATGCATATGTTAGACATGTTATTCTAAACACAACAATATGCTTGAGTCACCTTGCCTTGGCTTCCTGACACCTTTTCACCCAACACCTCTTTTCTCAGGAGAAGTCCTCCTCCCAGGAGCATATTTCTCAAATACAAACCAACCCATCCAGAGTTCACAACCCAACCACCTCCTCTGTCAGGTTCTCACACTCCAGGCCACAACCTACCTGCCTTAATTACCCTACAGCCAAATATCAGATAACCTAGGGACAACCCTTATACCCCATAACCTATGAAATGATTCAAACTAGGTAATGCTAAGCCTGCTTACCTTGCCTCACCCATTCCTTCTGAGAAAACTGCAGTAAAGACTTTTGCCCAGTTTCCTCCTCTTCCTTTGCCCCCAACTGACCATTGTGCTTCCTTGTATGGCCTCCTATAGCATAGAATGTGCCCTCCTCTTGGTAGCTATGAGTGTTAAACTATCCTTTCAGTGTCAATCATCTCCTGATCTGCTGGCCTTACCATACCTCAAATTTTCTATTAATGTACTTATTCTAAAACACCACTATGCTATACCCAGCAAAGGGGTCTCTGTGAATCAGACCAGGACCACCTGCTGTTTATTCAGTTCAATCCAGCTCTGA
Organism: Cynopterus sphinx; assembly: GCA_030015415.1. Taxonomy (NCBI): domain Eukaryota; kingdom Metazoa; phylum Chordata; class Mammalia; order Chiroptera; family Pteropodidae; genus Cynopterus; species Cynopterus sphinx. The sequence goes on along the minus strand of CM057384.1, from coordinate 90,226,498 downwards.
AGTCCTCCTTGCTTCCTATCATTACTGGATGTAATTTCAAAGAGTTAATCTGTGTCAAAGAGAGCCTTAAAACACTTTCCTAAATGGGGTTTCTGATTCTTGGCCCCAACTTGCAATGATGTTTCCTTCTCACAGAAGCATGTGAGACCCCTGTCCCTAAAATGGCACTGACAAGGTTACTGTACATCTTTAAAATCTGTAGAGATGTAAAATATGCAATAATATACAAAATACATATCTACTCCAAGAAAAGAAAATATTAAAACCTGCAGAGTGGATGTATTTGAACTAGAAATTCTGTTCAATTGACATTTACATGGATGGGTAGAAATGTTTACAAAAATAGACAGAAAACTTATTCCTTGGTATTCTATATAAGGCAAAGAAAACTATGATTGGATATATGTCAGGCCAAAGGAAGGCTAACAAATGGGTTAGTATGTTCTTCCATCTCTTGCTGGAAAAGCTTCCTACAACCCCACAATGGGCTACAGACAAAACCCCTAGTATGAATATAAATATAGAAGCCAGATTGAAATCTCAGAAGTGCTTAAACTATGTTCTTAGTTCAGAGGAAGTAGTTGTACAAGGCATTATCTGACAGAGAAGATAATATCTAAAGATAACAGGAGGTGTTATTTGATAGGAAACAAAAGATGAATAAAACCCTTTGGCTACTCTCTGACTCTCGGTATCCTAAAATATTCATCTCCTTGTAATCAGAAGAATCAGTATGATCAAGTCCAAATCAGGAAAGTCCTAGTAGTGACAGTCATTGAGACAGCCCACCTGTGAAAACCTGGTGCATAATGAGACAAGAGCAAATTTCAAAATCATAGCATCACTTCAAGGCAATTTGCTAAAATGAAACTTTGAGACCTCACCATATCAAACTTGCTTCCTCATTTAAGTAAATTGTATTCGTGAGAAAATGCTTTATTTGCATCCACAGTGTATGCGTCAGTTGCCAGGTTTATCTCAATTCAGATATGCATTTTAAAGTTGTAAACATATGGTTACAATTTCTATGGAGTTGTTTAGGAAATTTTATGGATCAAGTCCTTAGTGCTGACATCCCAGCCAGGTTCAGAGGTATTTTTAAACTGTTGCAAAGCTCTTAACTCCTAAAAGCTCATCTATAACAGGAATTGGCTTTGGAAGTGTTTACAAGGTCTTTGGTGTTGTCTATAATTACTTTCTCAGCTGAAGTAGTGGGAAGGAGAAAGATCTAGACTGAGAAAGGAGATGAGAAAAGCCCGAATAAATAAATAAAAGTATCTTATGGGGAATCTGTTTCATCTCTCTGGTCTTGTAATTTTCTTTTTTCCCCCCAACTATAATTGAAAAAATGCCCAAATCCTACCATAGATATATAAAGAAACATCACTGGTTTTTGTTATGTGGGTCTCATAGGCTTGAAGTTCAAATAGCTGCTATATAAAGGGCAGTGTCCGGGAGAAGATTGGGGTGGTGATAACTGAGTTTTGTCTCCATGGTTATTTAGACACACTTGAGGAAACAATTCCACTTTACTTGGGAGAAGAATATGAAAAATAGCTTTTTCAGCCTTCCATTATATGTATGAACAAGTTCAAGGTAGGGTACTTGAAAGTAAAATTATTATTTCGAGGGTTCCTGAACTAATGAATGAAATTTGTACTATATGATGTTCTATGAGCTGTTTCATGGTGAAGGGTTGTGTCTAATTCAGGGACTCTCTGGGCTCTGTGGTCTGGGTCTGAGAGAGACCTAAAGTGAAATTGGGGTAAAAAAAAAAAATCCACCAATCTTGGTTTCAGTGAAGACTTGTGGGACAGTGGACTCCTTCTTTCTCGTATATCATTTCTCTGATGGTTACACTCTGCTGAACCGAACATATGTCACTTCTCTCACTGCATCTACCTACTCACTGGACTGAGTCTACCTACAAAATGCAGAAACACAGCGAGGACCCCAGAACAGCAAGTGAACAGGCAGGGATCACCTAGCAGAAATCTCTAGTAAAACACTGCATCAAAATGTGGCCACCACTTATAATAACAATGATACAGCACTTTTTCATTCATTCAACTAGGGTATTTATAAAGGCATGATTGATATTTTTAAATGAAATACACACACACAGACAGAGGGAGGGAAAGAAGAGAGGGGGAAGGAAAGGAGGGGGAGGGAGGAAAGAGAGAGGGAAAGACAGGGGAGGGGGAATGAGAACAGTTTTAGATATGTTTTAAATTTAAAAAAGCAGAGTCTGAACTGTTGAGTATAATTCATTTTTTTAAGACAAGAGATTACTTATACACATATGCTTCTATTTGTATAGACCATTTCTGGAAGTACGGAGATAAATGATAGCACGGCTGCTTCAGAGAGAGAGAGAACTGGGCAACTCGTAGTCCAAGATGGGAGGGAAGCTTATTTTTCATTTTGTTCTATAGAAATTTTTGCCACTTATATGTATACTAATTAACCAGAAATTAATAAAATGTAAAGAGAAATAAAACAATGATTCATATGGTCTAGTTCTCCAAATTGTATCTTTCCAAGGAAACACAGTCTACAGACAAAAAATTAATCTCAGAAAAATTCAAGTTTCTCTTCTCGAATACCATGAAGGAAGCTTGTCCCTCTGTTCTACTTCTCTTCACACCACAGTTGTTACAGAACCTTTCTCCTCCCCTTTTCTCTCCAAACTCCTTTAAAAACTCCACCCAGGCTTTGACTCCTGCACCTCCTATCCTTTCCTCATTCCTCTTTTCTCTATATTTTCCATAATAAAGTCCAAGAGAGTTTGACTTCAGGTGCAGGACCCCACACACCAGGGCAGGGAGAGAAAAAAAAAAACTGAACCAACCCAGAATTCTCTTTAGTGCAACAGGGAAGGGGCACAGTTGTGAATTTTTCATCCCACTTCATGACGTTTATTGACCTAGCAGGTAAACTGGAGGACTGAAGCACAGGGAAGCCGAGGTCAAGACACCAGAGCCACAACCTGCTTTGTCGTCCAATGATGGGCCTGATTAGTAATCAGTGTATCTCGCTATGTAAGAGACAGAGAGCCTTGTGCAGTTCTTGTTTTATGAGTTTGCTCATCCTTGCCCTTTGCACATCGTCTTCTTTACACACTGATATGTAAAATCATTTTTAATAGTAATCCCATCTTTCATATTAAATTTTCTATCCAGTTCATCTCATGTAGATTAGTTATGCATATGAGATTGCTTTTTTTTTCCTCTTTAGATGGACAGAATTTTTAAAATTTCTTTTTAATCTAGAGATCTCAATCAGCACCTACCTGTCCATATCACCTTTGGAGTGAGTCAGCAGTCCATGGCTCCTCTGCCCAGCACCCATGCTTAATACCAAGTGCCCCTGTCTTTCCTGGTCACAGCTGGTGCATCCAACCCAAGAACAGTTTCTCCATAAGATGACCTACAGCCTATGCCTATAATGTAGCCTGGCATAGCAGAGATGTGGCTATTAGGGAAGCTAAATTCCTCTCTCTCTCTCTATCCTCTCTCCCCCTCTCCCTCCCCCTCTCCCTCCCCCTCCCCTCTCTCTCTCTCTCTCTCTCTCTCTCTCTCGCAGATAGCAGCAGGGAAGGATCTGAAATAAATAGATTCCATAGGAAGAATTGACAAGCTAAAGGAATATGCAGGCAAAAGGGAAACAGGATCAGAAATGAAACAGAGAAAGGAAGCCAATGAGTAGAGAAAAGACAAAAGACAGGTGCATATGAGAATAGACAGTGCTGCTCTGAAAGAAAAACCCTGCAAACCCTGCCACAGAGATAGAGAGGCTAGAGCCAGTCCCTTTATCTGCTTGGATCCCTTGAAATTTCACATCTCCAAGACAAAGGCTCATGTCGGCATATAAACCCCCATGATTTGACTTTTTTTTGGGGGGGGGGATTTTTCCCCCTGGCATCCTAAACAATCATTCTAGCACCATAGTACCCAACCACTGGTGATTTTTCCCTCTAGGAAACATTTAGCAACATCTGGGAACATTTGTTTCATTTGGCTGTCAAGACTGAAGGCGTACTACTAGCATCTAACAAGTAGAGACCAGGTTCTAAATATCCTACCTACAAAGCTCAGCCTCCCACAATAAAGAATTATCTAGTCCCAAATGTGAATAGTGACTAAGTTGAGAAACCTTATCCTAGAACAAGTTAGATTTTTATGGTTTCTCCCTTTATATTTGTGTTTAGAAAGTCCTTCCCTATTCTGTGACAAAATATTGTATAGTTTATTCTACTCTATGATTTCATTTTTGTAGTTTTCTCAGAAATTTCTAGTTAACAAGAAGTCCATGTTAAAGATGAGACCAGGAAACTGACTAAACATATATGACAGATCACAATATCTTCATGCCTGTGATTAGCACATATCACTAGAAGAAAATGTGGCAGATTCTCACAACTTTCTGGATTTCTGGATATAGGATACTGTATTCACTTGTTCAACCAGATGTTCAAAATTTCCAGGCTGGGAAATGCTTCAGAAAGTGGTACTTAAGCAACTGGTATCGGTATCAACAGGCTTATAGAAACACTTGTTCACTGGAGTTTTTTAAAGGTGACATGAGATGGTAGAAGTAGGTGAATACTGTGAAAGATCATGCCACATAGAGTAGAATGTAACTTCCAAAATCTAGTTCATTTACACTTTGGAGCTGGTCTTCAGATGTCACACGTCTCCTCCCTTCTTTTTGCCAGCATTATGGGGTCCATGAAGTTTCCTATGGGAGGCAGATGGTTTCTGTTCTCACATCACCATAACAACCCATATTCCACAGAAAGTAGCAAGCATGATTAGGAAAGACAGATGGAATGAGCCTGAAAATGAAAAATATGCCCCTAAATTTAGAATTCTTTATTCCTGGGAAGGGATTCTCATCTGGGAATTTAGTTATCTTCTTGTGAACTCCTGGCTCATAGCAAACAGCTCTCACATTAGCCTTGCTCCTTGAGAACTTGGATTTTCTTCTCTACATCAGCCCTGAACAGATTACTTCATTCCATCTTTCAGTGACCTGGGAAGTAGGAAGACATAGGCGTTTTCCTCCCAGTTATTCCAAATGCTATCCCTACTGCAATATAAACTGTGACCCCAACAGTTCCCTGAAATTTCAAATAGCAGCATTTTGGGGGTCTGTACTTGCTGACAAATTATCACCATGACCCCCCTTAGATCTTTGATTTCTTGTGTTTAATCTTTCTTGCAGGCATTCCTTACTTTGACACCAATACCTATAAGCCTAAGTACACTCACTTCTCTACTACCCGTGAGCTAGGTTAACATACATAAACCTTGCTATATGTAAAACATCCACAAGCAGAAAAATGGAGAATGATTAATAACTAATATACAGAATGTGACTTTAAAAAAAAACAGTAAAGATCAATGTGATAATTGGAAAACATATTTCTAAACAAAAACAAAGTGGAAAGAAAGAAGTTTAAAGCCCTCTCTGGCCCTATCTATAAGTCCAAAAAATGGTCCCCTGCCCCCCCCCAAAAAAAAAAAGAACATTAAGATAAATAAGTATTCATCAGGAAGCAGTCACAAGTCCATGAGATTATTTACTAAGAGCAATTCTTAACCTTTTTCTTGTGTAACACTATCATATAGACCACAGGTCAGTTAACCTTTTCTGTAAAGAGACAGTAAATATGTTAGCCTTTGCTGGTTATAAGGTTTCTTTACCGGCTACTCAGCTCTGTCACTGTAACACAAAACAGCAACAGACAATACAGAAATGAATAAGTATGGCAATGTTCTAATAAAACTTTATAGATATTAAAATTTGAATTTTATATAATTTTAACATCTCATGAAATAATACTCTTCTTTTGATTTTTAAAATTATTTTAAAATCTAAGACTGTTCTTAGCTCAGGGGACATATAAAACAGGCAGCAGGTTGGATTGGGCCCATGTGCCAGTTTGCCAAACCCTGAAATAGACTATTGTCTTTTCTTCACTTGAGTGATTTTCAAAATGCCTCAGTGAGAAACACAGCTTAATCATGTCCAACTCTCCTTGCTCTGTTTACCAAGTAATCTTCTCCTGATCCATAATATAATCAGTTTGTATATGGTACTTCCTTCTGGTGAATCAATTCAATCAGAAAATCAAAGAATGAATTCTAGGAGGTGTTCTCTCTCATGTTGCATTAATAAATCAGTTTCCAGATTCAAGATAGTGTTATGTGATTTTGTCACTTATTCCCCCAGGTTTATATAACCAATTAAAATTACATATCTCATATATTAGGAAGCAAAGAGTATATATAATATGGAGGTAACAGCAACTATCAAATCACTCAACATCACTCTGTTAAATGCCAGTACATCATTGTCAACTCCAAATAAGTCCAATTTAGACAAGCCAAGAGCTGAATCAATTGCTAGGTAGTCTGATCAGTGGTGATTATGACATAAATTATAACCATAAAACCATAGTATCTCAAACATCTACTGTGCACACAGAGTCAAAATATGCTAAGATGGTACCTAAAAGATATAGGTTAAATTCCAACAGCAACATTGCCACAGTAGAGATAAAGTGGAAAATAAACATCTAATAAACAACTAGAAAATAACACAACTATCCAAGAACATATCTCATAAAATTAATGGAATCATAGTTATTTATACCCAAAAAATTGTAAAATAAATAAGAACCTAGTTTAATCCTTGCCAAATTTCCCCTATTACACAACTGATCAATCATAGAATAATATGAAGGCCATTATTCCCCATAGCTCACCTATTGGATGGTAAAAATGGGTTCCATCACTAATTTTCTCTCATTCTTTTCCTCCTATACTGCTGAGCTAAACCTATATGCACCTTTTTTTTTTAATGCAAGTTTTTTCAAGAGGTTTCTGGAATTCTCATTCAAATAAATTCTAGTATGTCCATCCCACCAGCTCTTAAACATGGCACGCTAAAATCCTGGCATAGTAGGAGGAAAAAAAATAAAGCAAACTTCTGAAATTGGAGGCAGAATTGAGGTTTAAACCAAGGCTACTAAATCCAATTAGCTCTGAATGGGGACAAATTGTTTTCTTTTTTTTTCTTTTCTGTGCCATGAAGTAATAGAGAGACCTTAGAGCTTATCCAGTCCACCAGTATTCAAGCTCTTCCTCAGCAAAGAAATCTTTATTTAAAACGTGGTTTAATATGTAACCCCAAAATATAAAACTGGAACAGCATAGCTGCTCTGTTGAAGAGGAGTCAAGGCACCAATAGCCCTGCCTACTCTGCCTTCCCAAATCACCTTTGGTGGCCCCTAAGGCTCCTCTACAGACCCTAGACCTTTGGGGAGTCTAGACTGAAAAAGATCAACACCATCTTACAAATGAGGATGAGACCTTGAAAAATGGCTCTGCAAGCAGCCGGACAGTGCTATTCCCAACCGAACATAAACAATAATATGAACAGTGTAGACAAGGCTGCACTGCTGCTGTGTTTGGAACCAGACAGAGACATGGTCACTCTACAACCTCAAAAAGGATGTATCAACCCTAATTCTAATATGAGAGACTGTTGTTTCTCTTCCAATAACTCCTAGCCCCACTTGAATCCGCCAGCCTCTTTGAGAAAATGTATTAAGATACCCAGTTACTGAATTGCCCCCACTTCTTTACATCCTCTAATCCAGAACTGGCCCTCCTAATCCCTGCTTGGAATTATCCAACATAAACCCGAATCCAGAGAGGGTCCTCCCACAGTTCCTCTTAAGAGCATTCTCCTTGCTGCAGTAAGCTCAATAAACCTGACTTTTTGTTTTGACTCCAGGTGTGTCCCTGATGGTCTCTGGTTTCAACACTACATTATTATCATTCAAAGCCACATCCTCAAGAAAAACAGAGCAGCACCAAGAATCAGTGGAGAGAACAGATAGCTGAGTTCCCACAGTGATAAATAAACATGCTAGAAACAAAGAGAAAATAATGCAGACCTTTAATGAACCAAATGCTACTGATTCCTGCAATGGTGGCATGGGCAATATGAGCTACCCTTGATGAAAACCCAGGGGCCACTGCTTGACAGTGACCCTGAGGTGGAAAAAAGACTCACTACCAGCTCTGTCTGAAATGCTCTGTACCACTCAGAACATCTGGCAGAGCACCCAGAGTAGAAAAAAAATCCCTCAGAGATCAGCCCAGGACTTGGAAAAGTCTGTCATTGTTTAACACACATTAGCTTCACAGAAATTCAAATATTTGTAGGTCATATGACTGTACAAACAAAGTCTATGTGACAAGCATCATTCCGGGTAAAATAGTAGTACAAAGCACACTCTGAATGGTCAAGGCTACCCCAACACAGATAGGATGTCACAGCAACTTCTATGCTGGTCCTGAAATGAAGGGTCTGATTTCTTCTGGGACTTACCCATACTGTGTATTCAATAAACATGTCTTGAACTGGATTACACTGAGCAGAATCCTCCTTAAAATAACCACAGTAGAGCTGAAACCAGCCTTGGAGTCTGTGTGCAGTGTCTGTTGCCTAACAGTAGGTTTGCCCAGTCCTATTTTGCCAACAGTATTGCTGTCTGGGATTTATTATAAATCTTTGCCTTCTTCATGTGTGAGTTCATGTAAGGGCTGAAGATGTAAGAAAGAGGCTAAAAGCAATGACTGTACTGGGGGAAGCACTGGAAGTTAAGAAATACTTAAAATCCCAGCAGGGGCCCAAGACCTCATGGTGAGTTTGTAGCCACCACTTCTTGGATCCTCAACTAGTTCCCTTACTTGTTCACTGAGAGGCTGGATGCATGACAGCAATGAAATATCTTCTAGTCCAACAGTCCAAGTTCATACCTCTCAACGTTGAGCATTTTTCTTAAACCTAAATCCCCTAAACAAAGCTGCCTCCAAGTGTTTTATTTGGGCATCACCGATTTCCAGCCCATGATTGCCCTTCTTCCCAGGCTGCCATTTGCTGGGAGTCTCAGCTTATCCATCCTTCAAGACCAGCACTAATGCCACCTCCTATCTGACTTTCTCTGACTGCCTCCTCCCCAAAGACCACAGAAGAATCAACTATTCTCATATAAAGAAAGGAATTTTTAAACATTGTACGTGTTAGATCAGATTGCTTTGATATTGAACCTCATCCTCCCCTTCAAGGAAAAAGGGAGTGACTATATAGAGAAATGATCATATGCTTCTGTTTCAACCCTCAGGCTTGGTGCTTTTGTATATGGCAGAGATGATGATAATGGACTTCTCAGCTAGGCATCCCATCCCAGCAAAAAGAACCTAGAAACAACTTCCAAACTCCCCAAAATACAAGTGTGGCTACCCAGGCCATTCAAAAGTTATTCGGTCTGAAATATTTAGAGTGACTTTCACACAGTAGGATACTCCCCTAGACATCTCGAAAAACACCTCTGCTCTAAACTCATTGCAAACAGCCAGTTATTTAATGAGAGTTGTCACCTCTTCTGCCATCTTCATACCAAGACATGCTTCCTAGAACTTGAAGCCTATATGCTTTGCCAACTACTTAGAGCCCAGTAAAGTCTGTCACCTCTGAGCTCTTTTTGAGTAAAGGAGGGTCCATTTCCCAAAGAAGCAGTTTACCTTGAAATGTAGCGATGAGACAATGAAATCTTAGCCACCATCCCTGATAACCTCCCTCCCTGCATCTCACCCTATAAAGTGTCTGTGAAATTGCTCAAAAGAAATGTGTTCCTAAACTCTAACTAGACAACAGCCATGTGGAGCCAGACTACTCTCCTGTGGTTATATCCTGAAACCCTATATAGCTTATGTTCACAGGCTGGAGCTAATTTTCCAAGCAGATGCACAACGAATAAGTAACACTATTAGTTTACTTAGGCATATATTAGAAGCTCAATGAACTCCCTAAGATATCTTCTTAAAACTTCTCCTAAAGTACTTAAAGTTTAGTAATATAGTTTAACTTTTTATCCATTTACTTCACCAGCCAGAGAACTCTAGAAGGGCAGAGAATACGTTCACACGGTAAACGTGTGTAAGTGTATCCCAAGTGGCTGGCACAGTTCTCAGCATATCACAAGGGCTCAACAAGTTCCTGTGCACCTGTCTTCAGCCATCCTGAGGATGGTCCAGGAGACAGGGGCCTTAGGCCCTGCTCTGGAAAAACTTACTGGGGCTAGAGTCCTACACTTGTTTAGCACCCTGATGCCTAGCATAGACCAGACATTCAAGAATTATTTGTTGAAACGAAAAACTCTCTGTTTGAATGCAAGCCACTAAGTATCAAGTGAGACCCTCTATCTGACACACTAATGAAGCCACTCTACTATCACCGACAATTGTTAACTCTTGAGAATGGTATGACAATTGTCTTGAGAATGGTATGACTGTCAAGTGCAGGAGATATTTTCATTCCATAAATTTCTCTCCTCCAGAGCTCTTTACCCTTTGGCATCTGTGACACCCTCCCCTCTAGTTTTCTACTTACCTCTCTGGCTAGTTCTTCAGTCTGCAAATAGCACCTCTCTCTTCCTCTGATCTTGAAATGATTGATTCCTCACATGAGGCTCTCTACTTCTCTGATTCATTACCCGCTCCCTGGAAGAATTCCTATGGATTAAAATTTATGTGTTTGATTATTTTTTTATTAATTAATAATTCTCAAATCCAATTTATAGGCTAGACCCTTCTTCTGAGCTCTAATATCCAACTACCTTCTGAATACCTACACTAGTTCACCTCACAAGCAACCTAAACATGTAAAAGCTTTGCTCATCTTTTCCTTTTCTTTACTCCCACCCCAAGCCTGTTCTTTCACCTACATTTTATAGTTTATCTTGGTGACCTATTCGCCATCCCCCACACAATCACACCAGAAATCTTGGAGTCATTCGAAACTCCTCCCTCATTACCTTCTTTCATAAAATTAGTCAACGACTAAGTATTTCTCAAATTCTCTCTTCCTTTCCAGCCTTCCTGACACTCACATTAGTTTGTTTCTTATTGGAAATAGTCCCCAGAGTGTCTTCTCTGCTTTCATTTTCCTCCACCTTCAAACAAGCTGTCACATCTGCTGGAAGACAGAGCTTTCTAAAATGCAAATCTAATTACATCATTCTCTGCTTAAAACAATCTTTTCAGCCATCACCCCACTGTCTCTGAGGGCAAAGTGCAACTCTCAAGCATGGAGTAGGTGGCCCCTACCTCATCTTCTACAGCACCCCCAGCCCACACTCCTGCCACTCCAACTTGCATTTCCCTACCCCTGGTCAGTGCGCCACCCATGCTCTTTGGCTCCATTCTGCCTAGGTGAACTTAGGCGTTCTCCAAGCGGTTCAAACATTACTTTCAGAAGGCTTTCTCTGTCCTGATCCTCCCTCCCCTGACTGAACTGGAGGTTTATCTTCTGTCTCTCATTCTACAAAGAGAGGTTCTACTCTGTGTGAGGCTATTCAGAGATTCTCGATTCTAGCTGCATGCTAAACTTCACCTGAGCACCTGAGTGCCAGAACTCAACCACAATGATTCTGATTTAAGTAACTAAATCAGTGAGTGATTGCTCTAGGAATCAATACGATTCTCATGTGCACCGGGCTTCACGCTTCTCAGACATTATTGTAAGGACCAATCACCTGGGGCCTTTTAAAAATCAAGATTCTGATTCAGCATGTCTGGTTTGTGTCTGAGATTCTGCATTGTCAATAAGCTCCCAGGTGATGTCAATGCTACTGGTCCACAAATCACACTTAGAATAGCAAGTGGCTAAATAAACTCTGACATTGGCTGGCCCACCTGGAGGCAAGAAAGCTGTAAATATCCAGAGCAACTACAAAAAAAAAAAAGACACCCTCTGTCAAAGAAAACAGATGTTACCAAAACACCTAACATGGCCTGGCTCCAGAAAAATTTACAAGTGTCTATGACAACTGCAAACACCCAGGTTGTAGAAGCTACTGTCACCTAAAAGAGTAAAGCCCAGAGAGGAAAAATGATTGCCCAGAATACCACAGATAATAAACAGCAGAACTGAGGTCCAAACTCAGCACACTGACTCCTCGGTCAGTATATTGTTCAGTATATTCAGGGTCTGTGAGAGACGTTGAAGATTCACCCACACTAGGAAAGTAGCAACCGAGAGGCATACAGTCAAGATTAGCAGGACCCAGCCAAGCCCTTTGATAACAAATAGCTGGAGCAGCTTCCTCAAAAGATTCCAGCCAAAAGCTGCTAGTAAGAAGGACAAGGCAGAAACAGGTCACTTCAGTGCAAGGTTGATGAATACGTGTTGGTGTTCCTAAAAGAACTTTACCTTGCCCCAGAATCACAAATAACACTAAAAAGTGTAAACTGTGGGAATCTGGACTATTCTGATGTCTACAAGCACTTTGAAGGTAGCAGGGATGTCTTGTTCACCTTAATCCTCCCAGCACCCAGTACAAAGCTTGAGACATAGAATTCACTGAAGATCTGTTGAACAAAGCCTAACCAGAGAAAATCTTGGTTTTCTGTACATAATACTTTACCTATGTTGTGGCCAGCCTCTTCCTGGATGAGATAATGGCCTGTTCCTGGGCTTCCCACTGCAGAGATTTCCTCCAGTTTCTGAGTGGAAGCTGGATCTGGTGGGCATGTGATACAGTCCCTGAGTCCTCAAGGCCTTCACACGTACATCTAAGACATGAAGTGATAAGCATAACCACAGTAGTATTTGTTCTAATAGAGAACCAGGCAGAAGTCAACTGCTTTAAGTAGGTTGTGGGATAGAAAGAGACTGGAAGGAGTGACCTCAGTGGTCCCTCAGCCAGCAAAATTGTTTACCAAAAATAAGGGAACCACTGAAGGATAAGTTATATTGCCTAAAGGTCAAGAGTATGGGCTTTGGCATCAAACAGATTTGAGTTTGAATGTCTACCACTTACTCATCACCTTGAGCAAGTTACTTGATCTAATTAAGCCTCGGCTTCATCATCTGTAAAATGGAGAAAATAATTAACTTCCTATGAGAACTGCCATAAGCACTAAAAGGGATCATTGTATAAAGTACTTAGCATGATGTCTAGGCTACTGTGGATGTTAAGTAACAATAGTTCAGTAAGAGAACCAATGGAAGAAGACTTCAATGCCAGGTGTGGCTGTATGACTAAGTCTAGAAACAAGGGTTGTGGCCACCATCTATGTCGGATTTCTTTTCCTTCTAGAGCATGCAAGAACAGGAGAAGTACCTTATTCTTGTTTATTTCCCTTTTTAAAAAAATGGAATTTATTATTTCATTCTAATTGTCTCAATCATATGATGTTTTTCATATATTATTGTGCATGAAGTGGGCAGGTGATAGATTGAATAGGTGAGGGATGACAAACTTTTCCCATGTCTAATCAATGCCAATTGATTGGGGGTGGCTGCCTGGATCGGTGTATTAAGAAGTACGTTGGTTCTAAATCCGAGCTTAGTGGAAAAGAAAGCTATGATTGATTAATAATATTCAATGAGTACTCATCATGACTCATTTTAGCTCATAGATGATAGAATGGGGAATAATAAGAGCTAGGCAGGGTCACAATGGAAGCACAGGGAACGAGCAGCAATGGTAGACTGTAGGGAGAGACTGATGAATGCTCTTACACTGACACTGAGACATCTCTCGATATAGTCACAGTGTGTCTGCCAACTGCCTCTCCACATCCACTCTCCACTCTTTTTAAACAGCTCCCTGACTAGTGGCTGACTTGTGTATAGTATATAAACAGGGCCATGTGTCCTTTAGCTCTGGTTGGTTTGGCCAGCTGGGATCCCTGATAGGAGATATGAGTGAGGAAACAGTGAGAACAAGGTCCTTATTCCTCTCCATCTCTCCCTGCAGGGTTGCTTCAGGCTACATTCCTCAATTAGAAGTCATTGATCCTTTCTAAGCAGTTGACTTTATGTGATTCTCTCTTCTTCCAGGTTTCAAAAATCATCCTGTCTTCCCATCTCTTTGGAACAAGAGGTGAAAACAGCTCCAATGGCACAAACTCTGGAGTACTGCACTATCTTTGGTGGTTCTCCTCACTCACACTTTTATAAATAATAGTCCCTTTATAAATGAGCCTCATCGAACTATATTATTTTGAAAAGACCACCCATTGCCTGTGGGAACCCTAACTGATACATTAGGCCTTTGGGTTGCTTCTATGTTGGAAGTGAAATGAGAGTCCACAACATGCATGTGACAGAATGTGCTAAGTAGGGCAACTCTGTACATCTTAGAAAAGGAGTGTGTGTCTGGTGGCCAGAGATGAGATGAACTGGAAATAGCAATACAGATGCCCACCACTCCCACTTTTCCATCTACTTTAAACCATCCACTATGATTTGGACTTTTCTCTCATAGGCATGTCCACTGAGCAGAGATAGGTCCAAGCATTAAACCATCCCTATTTTGACCCAGTGAGACAAAATGTCCTAGACTATTCTGTTTCCCTTGCTGGGAAATTAAAATTCAAAATTTTGTCATCTGGATGTTGATGAGAATGAGAGCTACAGATCGGTAAAGGATGGCTGAGTCAGGTTTTCAGCAGAGAACAGTGTGGTCCAACCCTTGCAAACACCTGCCTTTCCCGCCAAGCCTGCCCTTCCTGCAGTCAAGTTCTACAATACTTCTTAGGTCTCTATATTTGGGGAAAATAAATGCATGACTGGTCTTCATTCAAAAAAATAAAAATAAAAAGGAAAAAAATGAATGCAACTCTGTTCAACACCTCTTCAGTGATAGAAGAACCCATACCACATGATTAGCAGTGCAGATCAAATCAGGAGAGAAAAGAGCATGCACAGGTGACCACTTCACCCTCAAGGTAAAAGAAACTGTCCTTGAGTGTCACATTCAATAATCTTGTGCATCATTTTCTAGGCAATCGCACCTGAAAACCCTCATCTAGACTAAGATGATCCCACTTCTTGTTGGTAGGGAGACCCCTCAGAACCCTTAGGCCTCCCCCCAGTGTCCAAAAGTCAGAGGTAAGGCCTCCATGGCAAACACAGTCCAGATAAAAAAAAATTTAAAAATTTTTTAAAAACTCTAGCTCTGATGCTCTTCTACAGAAGACAATGAAGCATCTGAGAAGAAAACGTAAAGCATGATACCTTGGAGAAAGTGGGTTATGAGAGAACAATCAAGACACTATTTAGGGGAACAAAAGGGAGAGGAATTATGGCCAAGGAGGGTTGCAGGCCTCTGCCCCTTAAGCAGGGAGGACAGTACAGTGCACCCAATCCCATTTCAGCACAACTCTTTTTAAGCTGTTCCAATACTTCGATTCACTATGTTCAATAGCCTTCTCATATCCCAAGGTCCACATCAAATAGCTTCTTCTGTGGAGGCTTCCCTGACCCCAACCCTTCCTGCTCCCGGTCAAAATTAACTGTTCCTTTTTCTACTCTTAACTCATTCTAACGCTCCTTTAGCACATTTTATTTGTAAGAGATGAACGTGTTTGCCTCCCCCACATGGTCTGTGAGCTTGCTAATGGCAGGGATCTGTCTTCATGATCTCTAAATAAAAACAGCCCCTGAATCATAGTAGAAAACTGTTAAATGTTCACTTTGACATTGATAGACTCTTGCTACCAATTGGAAATTGAATATCCCTCTTTCCCCTACACCACACTCACTTTTTTCCAGTTATGTCACTGGTGGGAAAGCATGAGAATCTTCAATGCACACAGAACTGACATACTCTGTCTTAACTTGGGTTCCCCCAAAAAGAGGACCCTGAGAAAAGGGTTTCTGGGAACAGAAGTGGAGATGGAGGGGCTGGGAAAAGTGAAACAGGAAAGGAAAAAAGCCAAAATCAAGTATATTATCATGCTGGGCCCCTCTTGGGCAACTGGGGTTATCATCCACTAGGGATACTCTGAAGAGCCATGTAGAAAGTTCTTTAGAATTATCACCCCAAGTTAAAGAAAATAGACTTACTCCTTTTGGGCAAAATGGTTTCTGGTGTTTGACTTGACTGATGTCACTTTAAGAAGCAAGTTCACCATCCATATCACCTGAAAGAAATGTTCTTACACAGATAAGTAGGCCACTTAAGTTGTTTACTGCTTTGGATCATACAGCTATTAACAAGCACTTGCCACCTGACTACAAGCCACCTGTGTTCCTGGAGGCTATACACACTTCAAAACCCTGTCCCCTTTTGGGTGTGGAGATCCACTGTCTTACCCAGGACTCTGCTTCTGGCCATAAATTCTTATAATAAACTCTTCGCTTAATTCTGGAGTTATCGGCCTCTTTCTTCTGTTTCTCTGCCCACTCCTCCTTTGGAGGTCAGTTCCAGTATACCTAGGGAAATTTTCCCAGCATCATATGTTCCCATTACCTATTGGTCAAGGGTTGCCTTTGGGATATTACCTTCCTCATACTTTTAGGTGTGTGGATATGTCAGAATCAGCAAATTCTGCGAGTGTCTTGGTGATGATAGCAGAGATGCCCCAGGACAGAAAGCAAGTGATAAACAATGTAGTTGAGGTGAGTCGGGGTCAGGTTATACCTGAGCACAGCTGGTTGCCACAGCAACAACTAGAATAGAAAAGTGAATCAAGAGAATATGAGGTGGGCACAAGAAGTGTCAGATACACACAACTTATGATCATTTTTATTGGCCCTTCGTAATTTTTATGCACCTTAGAGAGTTTCATTAATCCTAGCATTAATTATTGTTAAATTGTTAGCATAAAGAAAGTATTGGGAGATATAGCTAGAATGTTCTCAATGTTCTCTAGGCTGTGGGTACAGAGTCACAATAAATACCCAAATGTCAATGGCTCTAACCCTCTAGCTTCTAACTAGTTCTAGCTGCTAGCTCTAGTCCTGGAGCTCCCTGTAAGCTTTTCCCAAGTGTACCTCCAAGCTCTCTCAGAGCACCTCACATATACTTGGAATCAGTTTGTCACCATGTCACATCTGCCATGTTCTTCTGCTCCAGACCTCCTTTGGAATTTCCTTCTGTCAGAAGCTATCCCTGCATCTCTGCTGCCCATGAGACCACTGAGAGTGTTACCTTCCTTGCTCCCAAAGTCTCCAAACCCTCCAGATGCCAAGATGACAATTTCTTTTTCACTCTCCTTGTACCAGAGCCATGCTTCTGAAATGGGAAGATGCTTCTTCCTGCCACCCTGTCCGCCCTTCCCCCAGGTCACATTCTGAGCCAGAAGAGTAAACAGTACTGCATCAGACCCAGGACTCAGTCACTGAAGACAGCTTCCTCGGTTTCAGCTCTAATCCAAGGAGTGATCTTCCTCTCTCCCTCATCCTCTCTCTATCCACCCACCCCCCACTACCACACCTCACAAGAAATGGCCTCCTTCCTCCTTCAACCAAAAATAGTCACCCTCATGCAAATAAACTCAAAAAAGCCAGCAGCTTGCTGCCCATTCTAGCAGGGACTGGACATGCCCAGGCTAGCCAGAACTCAAGCAGCGCCCACAGCCTCAGCACAGGCCTTATCTTCACTATCACAGCAACTATTTGAGACTTTCTACACACAGATGATTATGCACACTGAGGCTTAGAATCACAAGGATGAAAACAGTTTTGTGGGGTTGTTTTTCCTAGTGCCACAAAATGTAATCTCACCAGATGTCCTAAATAGCTTTTATCCTGGCATTCTCTCACACACTTCCCTTTAAAGAAAATTGTTTTTTTGATTGACAAAGGTACAACCTCTAAGTGACCTACCTATCAAGATTCATGTGGTATGAGTAACTCTAGTGCACAAAAGTTTCACTGGATATATTTTTTAATGACAAAATTTCCTAAAAGTGAACTTAACGGACATGCAACATCCATCCCTAATAGTACCTTCAGAAAAAAAAAATGTGTTCACAATGTGCTACAGCTTGGTCCAACTATTCGAAGAACAAATAGCTGATAAAAGCCAAGAACAAAAGAAAATGGCAATAAAATAAGGAGGCATATTGACAGCTGAGATCTAGTGTGACATCTGTAGGTGGTTCTGTGGCTCCAGAATTAGATTGTTCTCACTTCAAAAGAGCCCTCCATGAACTCTGTCAATCAGCAGCTCAGTCATACATACATAAAACTCTTTCTCCCATGCACTCCTCAAAAAAAGAAAAAATCCTTAAAGATAATGCTAAGAAAATAATGCATAGATCACATACATTTTAGTGAAAGGCAGAATTTTTCTCTTTGACTCACTTACAAATCGAGCTTGAATTTTTATCCAACCTTTTCTGTGCCTCATTTTTAACAAAAAGAATTCCATTTATTGTTCTCCTTGGACTTCAAATGAACAAGTAACATCAAAGTGTAACAGAAAATGAAAGCTCCGGTCAGACATTTTGTTTTCCTCTCCTAAGTAAATATTTGCACTTGCTGGAGATGCTTATACTGATGTGTCTGTAAATTGAATATATATTTTTATGAGAAGATAAGTAGCCAGGAACAAAAAGACATAAAGCAAAGTTCCTCTGTGCTCGCTTCCAAGTGACCTCTAGCCCACGATGCAGATGACACGTTTAAAAGGCAGATGATTTTGTCTCCTTGGAAGCTCAGTTTATGGGCTCTGCTTTGGAAGATTGACAGCTGTGCTAAATGATGTTGAAATTACATTTAATAGATTTTAGATTATGACTATTGTCCAGTAAGAACTGAAGAGCCCCATGCAGTGAGAGATGGCTCAGTTTGGTTATCTTCTTAAGCTTCATTCCTGAGTAAAAAGGCACAGACTCTTGTTATAAATTGGCCTTTTTGTTTGCTGGAGGAGGTGGAAAGTATCAAAGTCGTTTCACTAATTAGAAGCCATAAGCCCAGAGCAACCAGTATCACTCTATTCTGGAATGAAACAACCACACTCAGTAATTTCCGTACACAATTCTACTCCAATTTAAAGCTAAGAATAAATTAAATGCTCAATTTTTCAATGTCGTAACAGCAAATTAGAGTAGAATTAGCCCAAATTGGCATTAGGAGTTTGACTCTTTGCAGGACTAGTGGGCTGTTGACCTCCTCCAGATATTCATTTATAGATAGCTTAATTTGGGGTTTTGTTTTCTTTGTGTAAAGGAGGAAAGTGGAGTTAGTGTGAGGATGTCCAGGAGAGAAGAAAGCAATGGAAAGGATGCAAGTGTCAACCCCCAAGGGAATGGAGATTAGCAAAAACAAACTTGAACCTGAGCACAGTGGAGATGAGCCCCAAGGATTCCCAGAAATGACTGGGAGAAGCAATGACTTTAAGGAACTGAGTGCTTGTATGAGAGGTACTAGTATAATATCTGGGGAATATAAGTTTCAAAACATTACCATTTTTGTTCCCAAACACTGAAAGTTGAAGAACACAGCCTATCCTAAATCCTAGGTTTCAAAAGCATTCTCTTTGTCATAAAACAGAATGACAATGGTCACAGCCTACCTTTTTCTTTTTAGAGTAAAGTTGATGTGTTGTTCAATAATAACATCCCTGATTAAATGACTTGAATCTCTTTGCAGAAAACCAGCACTTAATGAGACCATTGGATAGAGAAGGCAGAAGGGAACAGGAGGAGAAAATAAGTGAGAAAGATATTTTACACTTCATGAAAATATAAAATAACATTTCATGTTTATCTCCTCCAGCATCTCATCATTACCTGCAAAATGCAGCATCGATCATATGGAGACAAGCTCCTTTTCTGAACTAAAGAGACAGATTTAGACAAGTATGTGTATTGGTTCTAAAAAGACATTTCAGGAACAGTGGTCTGAAGTTCAATCAGAGCCAAGGGAGATTGTCCACGATGCAGTCTCGTCATACCCAGAAGTTGTCTGGTATCCCAACCAGCAGCCCCAGCATCAGCTAGGAGTCTGCTTAAAAAGCACAGTCTCAGCCACTCCCAAGACCTACAATATCAGCAATTTACAAGATTGCAGTGATTCATGTGGACATTAAATTCACACCCAGCTCAGAAGACCAGTCTACAGCCTTTAAATTAATTGGGAGAGGCAAAAGAAAGAGCTGAAAATAAAAAAAGAACTCTGAAAATAGTGAAAGTGGTATCTCTCTTTCTTACCACTACCATTAACAAAGAAGCTTCCCAAAGTACAAAAAGGCATCTTTTGTGTAAGAAAGAAAAGAAAATAAGAAAGCATACAAATATCTGTTTATATTTACAAGAAGAAATACAAGACAGATCAAACAGAAACAACAAATCTGGTTACTTAGAAGGTGTGAGGGAGGAGAACAGGGTAGAAGGGATACAAGAGAGAGTGACACCTTTCTAAGTATACCTTTTGGTATAGTTTAGACTTACAGAAGAAGCCTGTTAATATTCTGCATATTTGAAATATAATCAATGATAATGGGAAGAAGAAAGAAAAACCCTAAAACCTAAAAGCAAACTAAAACAAATGAACTGATAGTACTTCTAGTGACTTCTATAACCAGAGGAGAAAAAAAAAGAACTCATCCAAGTTACTTGTAAGCATAGTATTTGACTGAATACCACCAGTCTTGGGTAAAACTGAGGGATGACAAAAGCTGCAAATGAATCTTGAACTCGTAATACATTTGTTTCTTATACAGGTATTGGCAAAGCAATTTTGAAACCTTTTAAAATATATTACATGGGATTGAACAAATGAAAAAGTGTATTCATGCTGTTGGGAGCCAAGGACCAGTGCCTGCTTGAGGCACACATCAACAGCCACAGGGTAAGAGGGGTTTGCCTGAGCAGCAGTCATGAGAATCAATATGCACAATGAGACAGGCAGACGGAGTTCCAGAAAGATACAGAGGAGAAGGCAATATGAAGATGGAAGCAGAGACTGGAGTAATGCAGCAGCCAGCCAACAAACACCCGTCGCCACCATAAGCTGGAAGAGACAAAGAACAGATTCTCCTCTAGAGTTTCCAGAGGGTGTATGGCCCTGCCCACACCTTGATTTCAGACTTCCAGCCTCCACAACTGTGAAAGTGTATGTTGTTTTAGGCCACCAGCTTTGTGGTATGTTACAGCAGCCCTAGGAAAACTGAAAAGCGGATATGATATATTATTATCTTAACTTTCCAAATAAGAAAATAGAGAAATGAAGCTCAATTATGTTGCTCAAAGTCCAGAACTAGTAAATAATGAAGGCAGTAATGTTAAACCAGGAAATGTGATTCTAAAGATAGCCCTTATAACCTTGATTTCAGACTCTTTCTACTATGTAGTCACTAAAGAAGTTAACAATATAGAGTAGACATCTTTCGATATCAAAATATGATTGTGTAGAAAAGCAAGTTACAGAACTCTATGTAGGAATAGTTTGATAAATGAACATGGAACATCACCTCACTAAAAGTTCATAGAAATGCCAAATAAAGAACTAAAAGAAATAAATGACTAGCTGACCCAAAAAGAAAGGAAAGTCCCTAACTGTCGGAAATGAAGAAGGAACATAAATGGTAAGCTTATGACTAAGGGCTGGGGTTCAACGAAGGAGCAAGATTAGTCTCAGAATGCACAATGTCGTCATGTACGAATTGAATACCTGCCCACAGACCCAGGACTCTTAAAGGGCTGGCTACCCCTCAGTAAAGTAGGGCTAGGTACGAGCTCTACTCATCTTCTCAGGGAAGGTACAAGAAAGCTTGCCTATGCCCTGCATATGAGGAAAGGTCTCCCATTAGAAATATCAAACCCAGGCCTGTTCCATACATGTATATGGGGTTTGAATTTACATAGCCCATATGGTGTGGGAAACTCCAGCCAAGAAGTTAATGTAAAAATGGGCTCCAAAAAAGTAAAACCCCTGGGGCTTCCAGCAAAAGGAAACACAAAACTGATTAGAAACAAGCCTTCTGAACCCCAAAACATACAGAACATTCTAAAACACACAAAAACACATACAAATAAATATATTCTGGCTGCAAATGAGCTCACGGTAAAAAATTACAAAACACAGAATAAAAGAGTTACCATGTGAAAGAGTCAGCCGTCATTGTCAATAGGAAGATTTGCTGGTTGATAATATAACAACCTGAAAGAGACTATTAAGTAATTAGGTATCAAATGATAAAAGACCTTAGAACCCTAAGGAAAAAACAGAAACTGCAAAAAGAACTGACATATGAAAATGACCAAACTGAACTTCTAGAAATGAAAATGTAAAATTCAATAGGTAAAAAGTGATTAGAGATGGCTAATGAGAACATAGTTATAAAGAAATCATCCAAAATGGAACAATAAGAGACAAAGAGATAGAAAATGGGAAGAGAGGTTAGGAAAGATTGAGAGATTAAAAATCTATCGCACTGGAACTTCAGGAGAGAAATTTGAGAATGAGGTAGAAGCAATAATCAAAGTATAACAGTTGAGAAATTGTGAGAATTGATAAAAGATATGGGTATCAGTCATGATCTAGGCATAAAACAAAACAGCATTCTAAAACTAGGTAATCAGGAAAAGTTTTAAAAAGTGACTATTCACAAAGGTGATAATGGGGTTCATAAAAATTAACAAGGGCTAGAGACACACCAAGGGCTAGTTAAGAGCAAGGAGTCTGAAAGGACAAGGGGAAGGAGAGATTGCTGGAACTCAGAGGAAGTGCCATAAAGGAAGCTGTTCAGAACAGTAGTGGTTTCTTCAGTGGAGGAACACCACAAAGCCTGGTAAATTAGTATGGAGGGAATGTCAGAATAAACATATGAACCTCACTCTCCTCAGTCCTTGGAATTTCAGCTTGTGCCTCCCAATGATGGAACTTTACTGGAAGCAAAAGGAGAAGACGCCATCTAACCATTAGCCTCCCCAGTGCAGGGCCTTCAGGTGAAGGAAGAGTAACAGCTCCCCATTGTCACCCCAGGATAATTTATCTGTTTTCCTAAACCCTGCCCCACCTTTTAAACAGTCCCTAGGCAGTATAAATAGGCAGTGTGCTACTGCTTCTGGCCAGAACCTGACAGCTTTTACTGATAGATGTCTGTGTGAATTATATAAGTGGAAGGAGAGAGTGGGGAGAAATAGACAGAGGAAAAGAGAGACAGATTAGAAGTAAATATACCAAAATGCTGTTATTTTGGTGATCTGAGTTGTTTTTATTTTTTTACTTACTACCTTTTCTAATTCTTCTACAGTAAACATGGAGTACAATGATGCAAAAGATCAATCTTTTAATAATGCTGAGTCTATAGAAAATATTGATTCTTAATCAATTCATTCCACACTAGACTGACATCATCCCTAACTCAGACTCCCTACCTGATATCAGTGATAAAGACACAGACCCATGATGCATCTGGGAAAAAAAGAAGAAAAAAAAAGAGGGAGGATTGCTCCCTAGTAGGGAGCAATGGTTTGTAAATAGCGGATTTTTATAGATAGGGTTATACATATAGATAGCCTTGGTTAAGCTCAGTAAATACATAATCTCTCAAATAGAGCATGGCCAGGTTGTGGAGCTGACATCCAGGTCTGTGAAAGGCAACAAGAAACCTAAGTTGTATCTTAGGTTTCACATATGTAAGAATAAATTTTACATTTCAAAAGACAACAATAATATTGCATCCCTGACTATCTAAAATGCTTCAAGAAACAGAAAGCTGAGTCTTCACTTAGGCCAAGATTGAAGCTTGAAGTTATTTGTATAAAAGCTTGCTAAATTTTTTTTATTAATCTACCCAGACAGCTAATTATTGTGTGAAATTCAAATATTCATACTCTGAGGCTTGGGGTGAAAAACTGGCTTTTGGTGGATTAGCAGGCAGGTCCTCGTTTCATCTCCTACTTCTGAATGTTGCTACCTGGACTGTGATGCATCCCTTGTCCTCCTGCAGTACAGTAAACTGGCTTGGATTCAAAGCAAAGAGCGCCATCTACTGCAACGCTATTCGAATCCCACAGTTCACTGTATGCTTTTCCCCAAAAGCTCCTCACTTGATTGTTCCAGCTCAGTCAAGTTTGTGAGAGTGAACAAGATCTCAGCCACGAGCCAGCAGAAAGGGAACCTATGGCCACAGACCGACACCTAACAATGTTAAAAATCCCAAGTCTTTGGTGAGAACTGTTTGTTATTAGCATCGTGACGCTATTTAGAAAGGATAATGACTGACGGAAGTCATTTTACTAGGCAGTCAGATACAAGTGTCAATTTCTTGGAGTTTCTATGAGAAATGACATCATCAACCCAATTTTCTGGTGAGGAGTGAAGAGGCTATAAAAGCCAGTGGAGCTATCTATAAAAGCCTTTTTGGTCCTTGACAGCAGCTGCTACTTCCTGTCACCCTGACCTGCACCCCTAAAGAGAATACCCAAATCCTATTTTAATGCTTTATCTGAGATAGAAACTCATGTTCAGGTGAAGGAGACAGAAGGAGGCATCTCAACTACACCTATATGGTGATCCTATATTCAGCTTGAGCAGACTTTTGTACAGCTCAAGCAAAGCAGAATAATAGGCTTAGGCTTAACGGGTGGGAAAGCAATGCGCTTCAGTGGGCAAGGCAGGATCACAGAAAATTCCACCGATAGTGGACTGAAAGCTTCATAAGGGGCCAGCAGTCAGTCCCCTATGAAATGAAATGCAAATGTAGCCGTGTTTGGACTGTGACTTAAATTCTGATAGGCATGCAAATGCACATTTACTCCTTCCAGTTCTATAATTCAATGGCAACTTATACCCACACTAAACTATCAAAACCAGAGTCCTCTGCAATGCAATCAAAACCACAATGAGATGTCATCTCACACATTTTAGATAGCTATTATTTAATAAAAGAAAAAAAAAATAATAAATAAATAAATAAATAAATAAATAAATGCTGGAAAGGATGTAAAGAAAAGAGAATCCTTGTACACTATTAGCGGAAATGTAAATTGGTACAGCCACGATGGAAAACATTAAGGAGGTTCCTCAAAATATTAATAGAACTACCATATAATCTAGCAATCTCACTTCTGGATGTATATCCAAAGGAAATGAATTCACTATCACAAACAGATACTTACACTCTCATGTTCATTGAAGCATTATTTACAATAGCAAAGATATGGAATGACCTAAATGTTTATTGATGGATGAACAGAGTCTTAAAATGTGGTATAAAAACACAATGAAATATTACTCTACCTTAAAAAAGGAAGAAATCCCGCCATTTGTGACCACATAGATGAATCTGGAGATTATGCTAAATGAAATAAGTCAGAAAAAGACAACATTGTACAACATCACTTATACATAGACTCAAAAAAGAAAGTCAAACTCATAGAAACAGAGAGTAGAATAATGGTTGCCAGAGGCTGAGGGGAGTAATGTGAAGAGTTTTGTCAAAAGGAACAGACATTTGGTTATAAAACAATAAGTCGTGAGGATCTAATGCACAGCATGGTAACTATAGTTCACCTGTTGAATACTCAAAATTTGCTGAGTAGATCTTAAACACTCTCACACATACACAAAAAAAGAGATAACACTTGATGGTGGGAATCTTTTCACAATGTTTACACATATATCAAATAATCACATTGTACATTTCAAATAATTACAATTTTATTTGTCAATTATACCTCAGTAAAATGGGGGGAAGAGTCCACAGCTTGTTTTACTACTTCATGAATTCCTACCCCATAACCCACCCAAAAGGCTGGAGGAATTTCTTCTTCAACAGCTGTCTTCTTGGGTCTATTATCAGCAGTCCCCAACCTTTTGGCACCAGGGCCCAGTGCTCCTATGATAATCTAATGCCAGATGAGCTGGGCTGGAGCTGAGAAGATAATGCTAGTACCTAGGGAGCAGCTACAAATACAAATGAAGCTTCACTTACTCACCTGCCACTCACCTGCTGTGCAGCCTAGTTCCTAACAGGCCACAAACCGGCACGGTCTGCAGCCTAGGGATTGGGGACCCCTGGTCTATATCATTTCCCAACTATGTCACTTCTCTCATCAGATCTTCCATATATAGAACTGAAAATTCGGGGTTTGGAAAAAAATAAGTGTCTCCACAAAAAAAAAAAGTTTATATATGTGTAATTATAAGATTGCCACATTTCACACCTTTTATTGTTTCTATTTCATTCTTTCTGCCCAATTTTTAAGAGTCACCCCACCACTCACACTTTCACCCATTCATTTGTTGGCTTTTCCAGCCATCTGTGTTGAATTCTACCATCTGGCTGCCTTAGAGTGCAATGACCTAGTAGCTGGGTTTTATGGACTTCCAACAGAGTGAAGTACTCTATTATTTCAGCAAAGTTTTAGTAGTAAGTATTGGCAGTATGCTTGCAACTTTTTTTAACTCATCTTCAGGAGTTTTACTTAAGATTAGACTTTGAAGATTCTGTCACACACATTCAGTGAATCCCCAGCTCGGCACAGCACTGCTGACCACCTTTCCATTCCACATCAGGATCTTTTAGAGAGAGAATCGTACATACACAATTCTGTTGGGTGGGGAAGCATAAAATCAAAAGCCTTCCACTTTCCATGGTGCTTTGCAATTCATCTATGTGTCCCATTCTCAGTCCTCACAATTAGCCATCTCTAAACTTTATCACCCTTACTAAGTCCCCTATCTCACCATCTCCCCTCCTACACAGAGAGAAAAATAGGGACATGAGGAATGAACTCCTTTCATGTCCTGCCACCCATCTCCACCTCCTAATCACATCTCTGTCCCTGTCAGATGTTCTCCTCTTGTCCATCTTTCCTCCTGAGATTTTAGCCCAACCTTTCCCACTTCCTCAGAGACCTTACCCTGTCAAGAGTGAGAGAGAAGGAAAATAAGTAAAACACAAAAAGTAGATAAGAGAAGGGGAGGGAAAACTCCCTTGAGACAACATCTCCTGATTTTCAACCTCTTTCCCTCCCCACACAAACTACCCATAAGGGTGTGCAATCTACTTGTGTCTTCCTTTCCTCACTGACTACTGTTTCACCAACTCAATGCAATCAGGATTCAGCCTCCATCACTTCAATGAATACTAATTAAAGTACATTTGTGCCATTGTATGTACGGTGCATTACACAGTGCCTGGCATACAGTGAAAGCTCAGTAATAAACTTCTGTGACCAATCTCTCCCTCATTGGTAAACTAGACAGGAACTTTCCAGTTCTTCTTTTACTTGATTTTTCTCCATCAGTAATGTCTCCTCTTAAATCTTTCCCATCGGCTTCTTGATCCCTTCTTTCTCCTGGACTTTCTCCTACCTCTGACCAATATTCCTGATGTCTCCTTTTCAGGCTCCTATCCCTCTACGCCTTAAATTAGGACCACTTTTAATATTCACCTGTTGCCTGTATACTCTTGATGGGTAACTATATCAACTCCCATAAAAGCAACTACTATCTACATGATCATAAATGTATTATGGTGCAGGGATGACTAACAGGTCTGTACTTCCATCTCAGAGCTCTACCATTTTCATTCACTTGACAAATACGTAACGAGTTCTCACCATGTGCCAGTTTCATAGTCCTCCCCTGGAATAATCCACAGGCATCTAAACTCAGCATGTACAAGACTAAAAGTATCATCCTAAGCACACACACAGAGACACACACAGAGATACACATGATTTCTCCTTCTCTATGTCCTGTTTAAGCAAATGGCACTACCCATCTACCAAGTCAGAAACTACTAGGTGAAAAACTTAGTAATAATCTTAAAATTACTTCTGACCCACCCCCACATCTAATAGCCACCATGCCTGTGGATTCTACCTCCTAAATTCTCTAGAATCACTCCCACCTTCTCCAGTCTACTGGCCCTGCCTTAGCTCAGACTTCATCCTTTCTAATCTGAATTACTGAAACAGCCTCTTGCTTTGCCTCCCATTTTAGTCTCAGTCCCTATCAAGCCATTCTCCACACCATCTTTTCTAAAACATAATCTAATGATAGCACTTCTCTGCCTAAAAAATTCAGTGGCTTTCACTGCTTTAGCTTAAAATTCAAACTCATTAAAGTGCCAATAATCTGGCTCCCACCTACATGTGCAGTATCACATCTCGACACCCCCCACTCTCCTATGTTCAGTACCTGTGGTCTCCCATGTTCTCTCAGTGCTCCATGACTCTGTGCGCATTATACCTCTGCTCAGACCCTCTTTACCCCCTTACCTGACTGTCCAAGTTTGCTCACATTTCCAGTCTCAGACCAGCTGCTATCACCTCCAGAATATTTCTGAATAAGTCAGACATACCCAGTCTGACTTAGGTGATGCTTTCTTGGGAATCCCAAAGCACTCTGTACTTCCCACTACTTTATAATTTATCACATTTATATAAATACTTATTTACATGTTCATATCCCTTATATTTTAAGCTACACTGTAAGTACTCCAATGATCCCTGATCCTTGATATTCAGTATCAACAGTAGCTATCACAGTGCCTGAAACTTGTAGGTATTCAGTAAGTATGTGTTGAATAAATGCTTGTAAAATGAAAGAATTATAAAGCTTTCCCAGGCCTCACCAGCTATGGCAACAACAAGGTCATATTAACAATATTAATTCAAAGGTCAATGAAGCTAGGCCCTTCCTTTTCGTGTGAGATCTGACTCTGCAAATACACATGCACATGCACACACAGTAAAATGTGCTCAGGAAATTGCTTGTGCATGATTCACTCAGCCTGCAGGAGTACCCTGTTCCATCTGACCTCACCATGGTCTCCATCCGTCACTGATGCTCCTTTCTGGCACCTCTACTGATGCCCCAAAGCCCTAATGTTGGTGGTCCTTGGAAAAGGTGGAGAGGAGGAAGTAAACAGTGAAAGCCTATCTCCTCCATTAAAAGTGCCTCAAAACAATACAGCTTGTGCCACAATTTTATTACACACCTGCAGATAAAACATCTTTTTACCACTAATTTGCCTACCCCTGCTCTGCATGTGGACCCAGGTATGAGAGAAATCTAGGTTATAGACACTAAGCTGACTCACTTTTCCTTTCCAACAATTTACAAAGGAATCTCATCTGCCTGGCTTCTCTCTCCCTCTGCCCTGCCCCAGTGGTTCATTGGATATTATTGATTCTCACCTTCACTGAACAGGGATAACTGTCCTCACCATACCATGCATCAGACACTGTGCTGGCACTGGGCACAAATAGTCAACAAGGTAGACATATCAACCATTATGGAAGCAACAGGGCATAGAGGTGAAAGGTGGGAACACTGGAGCTAAACCATCTAAGTTCACATCCTGGCTCTGCCATGTTCTAGCCTGCGTGACCTTGAGCAAGACACTTTACTTCTCTATGCCTCAGCTTCTATATCCATAAAATGGTGACAATATAGTAACTACTTTATAGGGTTTTTCTGATAATTAATGTTAAACACCATTGCCTAGCATATAGAAAGTACTCTATAAAAGTTATCCGCTATTATAATAGCCTAGTGGGAGGTAAACAAAATAAACAGACAAGCCAAATAATTACCATTTGTAGTAAATGATAAGAAAGAAATAGAGAAGTGCAAGAGAGAATAACAGGAGCCATGAGAATATTTTAGACAGGACCAAAGAAATCATTTAAGCTGAGACCCAAAGGTTAAGAAGGAGCCAGCCATACAAATAGCTGGGAGAAGAAAATTCCTGGCAGGGGGACAGAAGGAACAGCAGTACAGAGTCCTAATACTGAAACAGAGTTGGTGAGCTGAGTGGTATGAGCTAGGAGCAGAATGTCATGGGAGGGGAGAAGGAAGATCAGATTGTATGGGGCAGCTGGACTACAGAAGAAATTTTCAATTTCATTCTCTGTTAAATGGAAAGACTGGAGGATTTTAAATGAGGGAGTGACGTTATCTAATCGACAAATTTTAAGATTACTCTGACTGAAGGATTGAAAGGTAAGCAAGAATAGAAACAGGAAGATAATTAGGCTATTGCAGTCACCCAGGATAGAGGTGATGGTGACCGGGACTAGGAGGTGGCAGTGGAGATAGAGTGTTATCTGCAGAAAAAATGCCATGGTCTCTGCAACAAGGCAGAGCTGGCTGAAGCATTTAAAGGTTTAGAGAAGGTGAATTAACCTCCCTGCTACAACCTGAAAGGGAGAGAGGCCTTTATTTGTAAACGTGGTTTTCCACGGAAGACATACCATCACTATTGTCCACAACATAAAGCAGTGATTTACTGAGAGCTGACACAGTGTCTAGCTCTGGGGTTGGTAGAAATGACTTTTTGTTCCAGGATAGATGTATGGGATACACAGATGCCTTCTTTTCTTCCTGATACATGTCCCTGCAACCGCTAGTATTTTTAGGTCATTGAAATTATTTTTATAAATCTTGTAAATAACAAAAAAGTAAACAAAATAGGTAGTAACGATAATAATCATGAAAGGATTAATTGACATGTTTGGGTCCCTTATAAAGTGGTAGACTTATATTTGATAGGTTATATGTGCTTTTATTACTTTGTGGTCCCTTCTATAGTAAATATATACAGTACATTTATGGATATTTTATAGAAATTATAATATAATTTTAAGGAATCAGCTTAATTTTATAATATTCTTTTGTAAATATTGATGACCATATACATGACTGTTTTTTATCCTATACGTTAGACAAAAATGTAGCCTCAAAGAAAGAAATGAAATTTCCTTCACGAGAGTTTTTAGAAAATGGAGCATACTTATGGTCTCTACTTACTCTTTCCTGGCTCAGAGTCATATAGCAGAGGTTTTCAAATCATTTAGCAGCCTCTCTGCTCCCAAGTAACTGAAGCTTTATCTCTTATAATCTCTCTTGCCACCAAAAAAGTAGACTCCATCTAGGAATGGTATTACAAAAATACTGCAAGAGCAAGAAAAATAATCAAATCAAATCAACAGGTATTTATCTAATAACTAATACTTGAGCTCCCTTCTCTATATATTCCACTTCCAAACTCCATTATTTCATCCCAACTAAAAATAAAGTACATGTAGAATTAGACCACATGAGGAAGTAGTTTATTAGATAGATTGA
Source organism: Cynopterus sphinx (assembly GCA_030015415.1). Taxonomy (NCBI): domain Eukaryota; kingdom Metazoa; phylum Chordata; class Mammalia; order Chiroptera; family Pteropodidae; genus Cynopterus; species Cynopterus sphinx. Next base: position 90,195,586 of record CM057384.1, on the reverse strand, counting down.
GAGAAAGCTATAGTCAGAGAGAAATAAATTTTTTTAAAAAGAAGAGAAAATGACTCGAACTTAAGGGCTACTAGCACCCTGTCCACTTCTCTCAGGCTGGCTTTCAAAATAAAAACTCAAGAGAATTAACATTTGTTGAGTGTGTAAACATTTTATATTAAGTAAGCAAATATGAAAGCTAATGACAGTCTTAGGAAGATCGTATTTCTTGTGATCAGCAAATGGGAGGAATGACAAAATGAAGAGAATGGAATAAGCAGAGCCAGCATTGGAAAATAGGACAGAGTTTGTGAGAGATCATGTCGATTTTCATTTGGTCAGTGCATCGATAAAGGCCAGCCCAATGGAAAGCCATCCAGGGGACTCAAGGTTAAAATATATACTTTGAGTTAAACATTATGCAAACATTAATTCACAAGTATTTAACAGCTTAAAAATGTCCATACTAGAACTTTCTCAAATCCACAATGAACTAGGAATTCTATATACTAAGCTTATAAATATATAAGTGGGGGGACAGCGTAGAGAGAGACTGCATGTCTCCAAAATGGTCATCCTTCATTTTTATATGCAGAGATTAATCTGCTTCTTGGCTGACATAATGTTGAAGGATCTTTTTTCATCCATTTGTCAATAATCAAGATGGCAGGCCTGATTGTCTAAGACACTGAATCCTAAGGCCTGCCTGGAAACTAGCTAAAAGTACAGGGAAATGATCAAATCTAAATGAAAGCAGATTCATAATGGCTATTTTTAAATGGGGCACATCATTGTTGAAGGCCAAGAAAAAAATCAGATTAGGGAATGAGACAGAGTAGGAACAGAGGGATATGGTTAGAAATCCCAGCCAAATAACAAGATGCCTTCACTCCAAAAAACCAAACACCAAGCTGATTTCCTTGCTTTTGTCCCTATGCCCTACAATATATTCTCAACACAGAATCGTGCAGTTCTATTAAATACAAGTCATATCATGCCCTTTATCTCCTCTAAACTTTCCAATGACTTCTGACCTCATTTAGAGTAATTACCAAATCCTGAATGGCTCCATGTAATGTTCAATGGTAAGGACCAGAGCAGACGTTTCCATGGAACATTTCTCCCTTTTTTGACTCTCAAACATCTGTACTTCCTTCCATGTTGGCATGGTTCTTAGTAGGAGGTAGGGCCTAATGTGGTGGAAGGACTATTCTCTTTTCCCATTCTCTAACCATCAGAACAATCACATGACCCAGGAGAGGCCAGTCAAGTCTATATTCCTGTATAACTTCCTCAATATTCAAAGATAGAAACTACTTGTAATAATAGAATCAAGAATCCAGTGACTATCTTCTTATATATGGTGGCAGCAGCACCACCAACAGCAGTTATCCATCTCCAGTAATGCTCACAGGAACAGCTCAACCAGACCTTTCTTGTGCATGACCCAGTGGCATTCTTGTCTGCTGAGCCTTCTTTAGCTCCTGCTCTTTTTCTGAGCCGCATTCTATAGCCTCTTCTTTGATTCTGAGAGTTAATTCGACCTTCCATTAAATCTCTTTTCTGCTTAGGTTAGCCAGCATCATTTTCTGTTGTTTACAACCAACTTTGTTGAATGTTGATGAATCTTTAAATACAGAAAGGAAGGACTAGAGTCTAGCAGAGCACACAGGGCCAACTTTCTCTGCATGTTAAAGTGAGCAGAATTAGGAAAAAAAATAATAAAGTGAACAGGATTGAGTTTCTTGGGGCATCCAGAGGGAGCGACCTAAGGTGCAACCTTGAAGAAAGAAGACAGAAGAGTCTGAGTCGTTGGGCTGAGTCTATGAAAGAAAGAGAACCAGAAAAAAATCAAATGAGCAACAAGAAAAAAGGCAAAGGAAACGTAAAAATGGCACAGAAATCTTCTATCTAAAAAGTTTAATCTAAACACCCCTACTGCTTGGAATCTCACCTCTTGCCCTACATCTTATCTGTTCATAATTCCTTTTCTTTCTGCTCTTCATGAAGCAGGTCCAAAGCTTGAGGTGAGATGTCATTTGCTACAGCTGAATAAATAAATAAATATTTGTGTGTGTGTACATATACATATATACACATATATAAATAAATGAATGAATAAATTAATATATGTGTATATACATATACATATACATATACATATACATAAATATGTATATATATACCTTTTTTACATTAAGACCTAAGTAAATCTGACTTAAAAAAAGAAAGTTCAATGGAATATGGGGTATGTATTCTGGTCTGCTTCTACAGGACTATCAATTGGCCTTGTCATTTGGTTGAATAATTAATGTATCTTATTTCTTGTTGGCCATTATTCAGATGTCAATTTACTAAAACATAAAACTTTAGAACAATCAACAAAGAATGCTATATTTATGAGGTTTATAAGGTGAGTAGTGATAGAAATTCCTTAAGTCCCACATGGAAGTTACTGCATCATCCAAGTCTTACCACCTGGATTCCTCTCCATCCCTGTCTCTGTCTTGCTCTGTCTTTTCCTCTTCTCTTCTCCACGTCTCTGCTCACCTCTGTCACATGGATTTGTCTACATCTGTCTGTTTCTGCCTGGTCCACTCTTTGTCTCATGTTTAAATAAGGGTTTACTGCGTCTCATAAATATGCATACAATATACCACAGTAATGGAGACTCAAAGTAGATGAGAAGGGAAAAAAAAAAAAAGAAAGGCACAAAGTAGGGTCAGAAATGAGACTAATAGGAAAATGCATACTATGGAGCCCTACTCACAAGCTACAGATGCCATAAGTTTTCTCTACACTCTCTAGCAGTCATTGCAAAGATGGCGATACAATTCAGTTTCCATAAGATAAAATTATACCAATTGTTTAAGCTTCCTAAATCTGCATAATAACATAATTGATGAAAATGATGCATCACAATGACACAATTTGTCAGAAGATTCCTCCACCTCACAAATGGCCCTGCCACACTTAATAAGCAGAAATAGCCGGCAGAGAGTTTACGTCCCTTCCCTAGCTGGAAAAGCTCGTTCCCCAGTGTACTTGATGAAAGTATTACTTCACACAGCAGGTAATAAATTTGTGGAATTCATTACCCCCAGGAGAAGGTGCAGGCAGGAAATAGAAATGGACTCAGAAAAGGTTGGTCAAAGTTATAAATGGTGAAGCCATAAGTGGATCTTATTTTGTTTGCATTTAATAATATTTTATACTATGATCAACCCTGCACCTTTACCTGATACCCTAAAGTTCATCCTTATGACATTTTACCTCTCTAGTAAGATTTCTGATGATATATAACACTTGATATCTATGTATTTATTTATTTGTTTGTTTGTTTGTTTATATGTAGAAGTACTATCATTTTCATTCTTTGTTATTAGAAATATATTTCAAATCTTGGTAGCTTTTATATACAGATGTTTTGTCTTTACATTTTCAGTATGTTTTATAACATTACATAACATGTCACTAAATAATTCTAAGACTGTAGTTCCAACTTACACCCTGCTTTAAAACTAATTAATTATGCTTTGCCAACTCAGCTGAAGTAAACGTAGCCCTGGGAACATTTTGAAAGCTTTCTTATTGCTCAAGGACCAAAAGGAAGTGATGAAGGTAATTGGGGTTTGATTAAGCTTGAGTGGTATTTTGCCTGGGCAAAAGTAGGTTGAAGCTCTATTGTTTTCTACAGCAGCTGGTCCCTCTCTATCCTAGCATCCTACCTGCCTAAAAGAGGGGAGATACATGGTCATCCTTTGCAGAGAACCAGATGCTGGCACTACTCCGAGAGTCACCCATTAATTTGCAATGTGACAGTTCTGGGGACCAGAAACACTTTGGTCAGAGCGGGGCATGGAGTATCCTCACAAAAATCTCTAAACATGACAATAAAAGACAGGGCTCTGCTGGGCTTCAAGGTCAATTTCTCCTCTTAATTTGGGGAAAATTCTGGAGAGTTTACCAAGTCTCTGAGTGGCTGGAAAAGGTAAACAGAAGCCATAAGAACCACTGGCTTTTTAAGGAAAGAAGAACTTCTGGGCACCCAGGGAAGAAATTAGTATCAGGGTGTCTACTTTATAACAGGAGGCACTGAGGCTCCAATTGGTGGAGTTCTTTGTTATTTTGAAATCCAAGAGTTGTTTGTTGAGATAATTTTGGAGGTGAGAATGAGGGTAGTAAATGTAGTTTTGTACCAGTAAAGATTTGCTCCTTGTTTGAGGATTTTTTTATAACTGTTACCAACACAGCACAGGCAGTTCTCATGACCTAGATACAAACCAAGAAAAAGGTCCAGTGCTCTCCTGGTCTACTGTCACCTTAGTCCTACTGTGGCTTGCTCTGAGCTCCATTAAATTGGAATATTACCTTGGACAAATTCTTTACCTAACTCTACATCTTCTCCCTCATCCATAGGCAGTTAGACTAGGTTATCTTGAAGGTCTCTTCCAGCTCCAAGCTTCTGTTCCTCTGCCTTGGGCTCATGGGTTGTGAACAGCAGTGCCCTGTTGAAGGGGCTCCTGACAGCTACCTGCTAAACTCATATGATGCTCCTAAGAACTGATTTTTCTCCTGGTAACAAGAAAGAAACACTCATCTCATCAGAATAGTCTTGATGAAATGTAAAAACATGTTTATATACACTAACAATTGTACTAAGCAATAATTATTTGAAGGTTTTTCAGGAATGTGCCAGGTAGAAGAGAGCTGAGAAAGCCAATACAGGTCACTCACTTTCCTTCTCTTTAAAATGAAGATATAAAGGACACCTTGTCTCAAGGTGTTGTAAGGATCAAATGAAATCACATTTAGTTACCACAGTATCCTGTGTAAACAGTGCCATAAATACTATGGTAAGTGCTACTATGAGGTGGCCATGATTATCCCTGCACAGAAGAAAAAATTAAGGTTTAGAAAGATGAAGAAAATACCCCAAGTTTACATGATTAAGATGTGGTAGAACTGGTATTTAGATGCACAAATTTTGACTCCAAAACTCATCCCCTTAACCAGTAATTTTATGAATTGTCTAGTTTGACAGCCCTCTCTGTGTATGGGCTTTGGAGTCAGACAAGAAGAGATTTACAAAGCTGACCCTATTGCTTACCAATAGTGACTCGAGACAACCTAACTAATTTTGCTGGGCCTTAGTTTCTTCATCTGCGAGGATTAAATGAGATTATATATGTAAAATGCCTAATAGACAGTAGGCCTTTAACAGATGGTTTTCATTCTCTCTGAGTTTATGTCCCTAAAGCAGACCCTGAGAATAGAGTTTGAATGGATATGGGAGGTGATCCTTAGAAGTACAAATGAGGAAGAGGAGAAAGTGAGCCAAGAAATGGAGAAGAGTCAATAAAAGGTTAGTGGCCAGGTAATCACTGTGAGCAACTGGGGCTCAAACCCATCTAGATCATCTAAAAACCTGTGTGGAAGCCAGCTCAGGATCACCCTGCCATTCTCAAACTTAAAAACACAGCAAAATTACCTGGAGGGCTTGTTAACCAATGGCTGGGCTCGAGCCCAGGGTTTCCCATTCAGCAGATCTAAGTGGGGCCCAAGAATTTGCATTGCTAATAAGTTCTCAGGTGCTATTGGTGTTGCTGGTCCAGGGACTACACTTTGAGAACCACTGCACTAAAAAATAAAAGGTTAGGGCATCTAGCAACTGACTGATCCCCTACTGACTGAGATGTTCCATTGTTCAAGGATTGTCTGGGGGTTATTACTCCCACACATATATTTCCTTGTTGTTCCACAGTGATAAAGCAAGGTTGAGCAACACCAAAGCAAGCTTTCAGGCAGAGCAAATGAGAAACTGGTGCTTAGAGGCAAGAATTAATGTCTCTAACAGCAGCTGATGAACCCAAGTCAGCTGACAGGTAGGGGCAGGACACCAACAGTATCTGCCATACTTCCTATTCCTTATGGCTGTTGCATTTGTGGCCTTTATTAGCCTTTAAGCTGAAGGGCTGTAGTCAAGGCCATTAGTGGAGAAATCTCTGAACCCAGTGGCTGTGAAGGTAGAAAACTCTCTCAGCCTGAGGTTGATAGCAGCCATGGACTACTTCAAGTCAGTACTTTCTTTAACAAGTCAAAGGAATGAGGAGAGGACTGAAGACAAGACAAGAGCAGTTAACAGTGAGTGGCTCTTCAGTGACCAGCAGACCCACTGTGACCCAACACAAACTCCTGTCCCCACTGAGGCACTTCAGGCTTCAAAGAGGATGCATTTGACATGCAAATCATGCAGAGCACAGAGCTCTCCCACACACGCTTTGTGCCCCGTGGAGAAAATGGCTAACACTGGTGATAAAATGGGACTACTCTATTATTCTGTTCCATGTGCACATTTAATTGTCATCATTGTAGTAGCTGTAACTGCAAATAAGCACAATCTCATTGCCCATCAATTGTTTGATGGGAGGAAAACAGGCAGTTTGGAGATGATTTTGAGATGAGAAACATCATTATTATCTTTTCGTATGAGGTTTCACTTTCATTCTTCACTTCCCTCGCCCTCTCCTCAGTGATTTTATTTTTCCACAAATTCAACATCAAAATATTATAGCCAATACAAAATAGTCCAGCATTCATCTGAGTCCTGAGGGTTTCATTTACTAATTCTAGATAGCTGTAGTTGTATATTTTTTTCTTAAAACACTTTTATATCTCTTAATCCATGCATCCCCATGGATTAAGTGCCTTGAATTTAAAAAGTTGAGAAAAATGCTGTTTATTTGCAAATGAGAAAACTGAGGCACAGAATAGCAAACTGACTTGTTCAGGAACTGACTGGCAGTGATTGAGCAGATTCCCACTAATCTGCAGAGTGACACATTCAATTTTGCTTGTGTGATTAGAAAATCTTTGGAAATATTAATCAATAAAGATAGGGAATTCCTCATAGTTCCTTTTCCATTTATTCAAGGTAGTAGCAGAGCTCTCTGCTCAGTGCCCTAGGAAAGCCATCTGATTCAAAAAATAAAATTAGCCCTGGAGAATTCCACAGTATCTGGAGGCAATAGGAAGAAAAGTAGAAGAGCAGAATTGGGGTGTTGGAAAGGTACAACAGAGTCATAGAGAATAGAGAAACATGGAAGGAGATTTCCCTCAGGCTAGAAAAGGACTCCCTGAGATTCAGGAAGAATTGAAAGAGTGGGCTGTGACCCAAATCAGCAGGAATCCATAGCCCCACTTCCTAGCATTGCAGCTAGGGAAGGGGCAAGACCCTGAGAGAAAGTGAGGTGAGTGTGTGACCCCCTAGGTACAGACCCTGGACTCAGCAAAGCTTTTCAGAGCCCCAGCATATGCATGAAGTTACAGTGTCCCAACACCCAAAAGGACTGTGAGGACAAAGACATAGGATGTCTCAGCTTAGAGACAGATAACCAATCCCAAGAGGTCCCCCTAAATTCTCCTCATGGCACTGAGTATACCAGAAACATTGACCCATGAACATGAGGCAGAGGCAGTGTAAAGGGGAAATATTCAGAATGGCTAAGTATTAATTATCTATCAAAGGAAGATCACTCTGAATTTAGGATATAAAGCAAGTGATATTTCACACATCTGAGTTCAGGGTTGAGCTTCAAACCTGTTATGCTTCTTTTGGTATTAGCAACATTCTTGAACCATGGAGAGTCTTAGGTAAAAGAAGTGAAGATTTCTCTAGACTCTGCCATCCCAAAACTCTGGTTTCCCCTCCAGGCCTTTCCTCTGCTGCCTCCTGGCTCCAACACTGCATCTTCCTGGATGCAGACATATCTTTCACTACCACTATCAAAACTCTACCCTGTAGTAGCAACTAGACTATCTATTAATCATCATCAGTCTTCTCACCATCCAGTCCCTAGGAGATACAAGACACAAAGCACAACGCCCATGAGAAAGAGCAGATAACTCCAATGAAATTCTCAGATGAAGATGTAGGCCTGGGAAAATGTAGGGATCTAAAATGAATGTTAGGAAGAGAGGTGAGGCATGAGCTTCTTATGTTTACCCAAATGGACATAGGTTTAAGTACTATCACCTTAGCACAAGAAGAGCACCTTTAAAATTTGAGCATGGCCAACAGAGTGCTGGAGATATAAGAGCCATGCAGGACAAGAGGTTCAAAAGTACTGCCTTATGTTAACTCAAAAAGGCTTTGGAACTATGGAAAACCAGAAGAAGAGGACAGATCCCAGCTCCACCATGTACAAGTTAGGAATGGCATCTCACAGGATAACACTAATATTAGCCAACAGCAGCAATAGCATCTTACAACTATTTATAGCTAATACTTACTGAGAATTTATCATGGAATGAGTATTATTTTAAGTGACTTTTTAAGCTGCACACAAATTGTTCACAGTATTCTTTTTATTCCTAGTTTCATGGGATGAAACTGAGGCACAAAGAAGTTAAATGCCTTGCCCAACAAGATAGGCAGTTGTAGCCACAGAGAGCAAACCCTGTGGTGTGAACTGAGAGCTTTGAACTTCTTTGCTATCTTGTGCATAGAGGCATTAGGGGGATTATAAGAGACAAGCTATATATTATAAAGCAATTTGAAGGGGATATAATCATGGGAAAAAACAGGTTCTTCCCCAATTCATAGTCCTTGGTTGCAAACAGGAAACCTATCTCTGATAAACCTAAACAGAAAGTGAATGTATCCAAAGGATATCATGTGACTCAGAATCATAGAAAGACTGGCAAAGGAGACTTGAGTGGAAGTGAAGGGCAGGGAGGTATAGTGAAGACACTGCCATAAGAACAATCCACTCAGGACCCACCACCAGCACTGTTAACTTCAGCCATAAACCATGGCTCTACAGACACACACTACCATGCTGCCTGACTCTAATTCAGTTACAGCCACCAGAAATAGTGGCTTTCTGACCACCCCCCACTGCCACTCCAATCTTCTACAAGTTCTAATGGCTCAGTCAAAAGCATTTCATTAATTGGCCACACTTAGATTATAGGCTCACTCCACATCTTGCTAGAGATCAATAGTAGTCAGCTATTGCTACAATACCACTGCATAACAAACTGCCTCAAAACTCAAGAGCTTATAACAACAAGCATTTACTTTTCTAGGTCACTACAGTCAGCTGAGGTAGCTCTGACTGCATATCAGCCAGGATCATGTCTGTTCAATGAATCACTCATCCTTCTTGGACCAGAAGCTAATAAGGGGCATGTTTTTCTCATGTATAGTGTTATCAATGCAAAATCATAAGCTGAAACATGATGCCTCTTGAAGCCCTGGCTTAAAACTAGCATACTGCCACTTCCACCCATATTCTATTGACCAAAGCAAAGTCCCAATATCAAGAAAGAAATACACTCTCCTCACTATACCAGGAGGAACTGCCAAGTCACATGACAAAGGACATGGATGTATATAATTCTAATGAGGGAGGGTGTGGCATATTGTGAATTCACTCTATCACATGGGCCAAAAAGAATGTATGTGTTTTCATTCCCCAAAAGGTAGAAAGGGTGTTCAGCTTCTACTCAGCCAAGATCAAGCAAGTCCACTATTCCCATCAGGGGGAGGCCAACTGGGAATAAGGAGATCAGATCCAGAAACCTTAGAAATAAAGAATTCTCCCACTTCACAAGGTGAGTTACAATCCCAGCATAAGATCCAGCTTAGGGTCAAAATTCTAAGTTTTGAAGATGTATACCTATTCGATATGTTTCATCTTGTGATACCTATCAATTGTATTATTTCTCTAGATGATTTTATTTCCACTTTTATTAGAAATGACAGTTCTTTTATTAAAAAGCAGGAGCTATTATATTGAAAAATACAAGCAACAGTAATCAAGTGCTAAAGGATATGAAAGTCCTATCTTGTGATAGAGAAGAAATTACTACATCTTTACAGGATTTGAGGCTTGAGTGGTTTATTAAATCTGACACCAGGCCTGCAATTACCACCAATTATTTGGTCATAGTGTCAGTTTCATTTAAAGTGAGAAAGTTAGTGATGGCAACAGCTTATTTTTAATAACTGATTTCAGAGGAAACAATTTTGTGTCCAATTGCTACTTCCTGACTTCTTGATCTCCAAATAAAAAGTCTTGTACCTGCAGGGTTACTGGCATGAACCTACCCAGGCAAGTAGTCACTAGATGCTATTTCTGGCTAATGCTGAATTATATATGCACTCAACCACTCATCCATCCTACAACCATGTAGGCGGCCCACCAGGTGCTACACCCTGCAGTAAAGTCCTTCTAAACATGCTGCACTCAACTAAAATGCTGAATTTGAAAAGTCCCACCCATGTTCCTAAGAAAGCCTTCATCCTCTGACAAGAAAGAGATTTTATAGTTTCATGTATTGTGGTGATTGTGTGTAAGAAAATGCATCCTTCCAGGTCTATAAATCAAACCCCTCTTTACTCATTTAACAGAGTTGGGTGGTTCGTTTGATTAACTTTGTTTAAGTTTGTGGTCCTTGAGATGAATGGATGGCTCTCAAGTCCCAGGAATTCTGGTGGGACAGCATCTCGCCCCTCACAGGTGAGCCTGGGTCATTGGGGGAGTAACGCCAAATAAAGTTGCAAAAATCAAATAAATTCACTTTTTTAAAATCAACCTTTCTTGCTATTTGAAGGCATGATCTCCCACAAATTATAAAAATCTATGTAATTTAGGCACTAAGTATTTTATACTTTATTATCTTTCTCTTCTATTTCCTGGTACTTGTGTTTAATATTATATTCAAATATTCCTCCCCCAAACAAGTTTTTGCTTGACTTGGCTTCTTTATTTCCCATACTGCCTTAATTACTATTATGATTCTGGACTCTAAACAACAGCAACAACAAATACTCAGAAAGCATAAATTTAAGATGTTTTAGCTATCCAATCAACCAAGGCGTCTGAATGAATTAGGTGTCTAGATTCTGCTTTGGCATAAAGAGGGAATGGTGGTGAGAGACTAGACTGAGGTCAAATTTTTCAAACTTTGTCAGTTTTGAGGTATTAGGAAAGAAGGGGGACAGAAGACACTAGGGAGAATTCTGTACATTCTTATTTAAACAAACAAGCAAAGTCTGAGAGGACCTTTAATCCTTTTGGTGAAGGCTTCTCACTTGAGAGAACACATGTCATCCCCTGTCTCAAGCTCTGAGCTTCTTTTCAGCACATGCACAGCTGCTTTAGGAAATGAAGACTGAAATAGAAAACCAGCCATGGTGATGAAATGTGACAACTTGCTTGAGAAAAGACATGTCTGACATGTTTTCCAACTGGGTATTTCTAAAATTCATGGCAGTTTCAGACAAGATTTCCAAAGAAATCCTTTCTCTTTCTCATTTCAAGTCTCCAAATCTAGAATATCCATATCAATGCTCAGAGAGGCACCAAAGAAAAGTTTCTTCCCAACAAGTTTTACAAATTACATTTTACTCTTCAGAAGATATGTCTCTCCTTGGCAGACTCGGGTATCTCTCTCAGGTTGCTCTCACTCACCTCTCCAGCGATGCCACTTTTTATTGTAGGTAAATTACTTGCCCCCTCAAGACCTCAGTTTTCTCATTTATGCAATGAAGAGGTTACACCAAATAATGGCCCTTCAACATGTAACATTCAGAAACCCAGATTTTACAGCAAACATGAAAGCATTTTGAAGGGCACATTGTATTGATAATAGTGCAGAGAAGGACATTCTAAGAACATAAAGAAAAAGAGAAAGAGAGATATTTTAAAGTAAGGATCAAGCTTCCAGTAATAGCAAGTGAAGAGTGTACTTCACATACAATAAACCCTCTACCTAATCCACAAAGAACACATAAAATAAATGCTCCACAGTTTGTATCTAAAATAGGGACATATACAAAAAGCTACAAGTAGGTTCAAGAGGGTGACAAAAAGAAGATTCCAGTGAGGAGTCTGCTTGAAGGAGGGTATTGTACTGAGTTAATACTCACATTTCCTGCTGCTCTTCTAACCTGAGAGCAGACACAGTGAGCACACCCAGAGGATCTGGCATGACTGAAAAAATCAGATTTTTCTGGCCAAGGGTATCAGAGTACTGAGTCCAGGGCAATTACAGACACTGGAGACAGGGTAAATTTGGGAAGAAAAATATCCAAATTCTGCCTGTCCGTATGTCTGGCTGACTACTGACCCATACACGCATAGAGTAGCAGACTTGTAACACTTCACCTAAAAAAAAGATCTGAGCTTGGAACTCATATCCAAACAAGTTTGTTAGAAAGAAAAAAAAAACATAACTCATGAGAGGAAATTAACAGAATTCAGTCTCCACAACATGACATTCATAATATGCATGCTACAATCCAACATTACTCAAAACCAGAAAAATTAGGAGCCTATCAGGACAGTCAGAGAGAAAGGAAGAGGGAAGAGAGGAATACTATAATATTTATCTCTTATCTCCCTTCCTGTGAGGTCTGGCTATATCAGACCATCTTACAGTATTTTAAATTTTTACTTCCTTCACACTCTTCAGAATCAAAAGCTATCTTATTTCTCTAAATTTTATATTCAACGAGCTCTTCATTCCACGTGATGATAAGGGATTTTTTCACCAGTGCGTGCCCTGAACTGCCAGAAGATCATCTGTTAATACAGAATGATTTTTACCAGCTTGTGCCCCAACTAAAAAGCCTGGATTCCTCCATTTTTCTTGAGGATCTGTTGCTTACAATCTGCTCCCAGTACCAATACTATACCGCCAAGGTTCTTAACAGCAAACCACAGAATTGAACTCCAGCTGATTAAACATAAACAAATTTCCAAGAAGGAATATGTTTCAGAAAAATATAGAGAGGCAACTTCTGCTTCCAACTATGGTAGAGTAACAAGAAATATACTTTAAATATAAAGGTGCAGATAAGTTAAAGTAAGAAGATGAAAAATATACCATGCAAACGTTAACTAAAAAAGCTAGAATGATCACGTGAGAACACAGCAAGTAGGCAACTATCTGTAACCCAAGGAAAGAAGCCCCAAACCGAACCTGTCAACACCTTGGTTTTGGACCTCCAGCCTCCAGAACTGTGAGAAAATAAATTTCTCTTGTTTAAGAAAAAAAAAAAATTTAAGATGGTGACAGCAGGGCATTAAACCAAACACGAATCCTCTGTGACTACATAGGTCACACACCCACAGAGCATGTCTATAAAACCAACATATCTATGAAGGCACATGTACATGAAGGCTACTTGTAAACCATAAAAGCCATTCTGCATTAGGAAAGTCCTGTACATATAATTGGGGGGGGGGGTATTAAAATATTCTCTGTATTACTTTATAGCACTTCTGATGGTTATTCCTCTTCATGTATTCAAAAATGTTTGAAAAAACCAATTCGTGTCTTTTTTTGTAATTTTATTGAGGTAACTAAACTGTACATATTTAAGTGTAAAACTTGTCAATTTCCAACATATTAATCTACCTAGGAAACCATCACCACAATAATGATAATAAATATTTCTATTACTCCCCCAAAAGAAGCTAGTGTGACTGTATTAATATCAGACAAAGTAGACTTTAGAACAAAGAATATTTCAAGAAATAAAGAGAGACATTTTATAGAGATAAAGGGATCAACTAATAAAGAAAAGACAGGGTGGCTGAAGAACCAGGCTTAGAACATAGACAAGGAACCAAAAGAACTTTGGTAGCAGAGAACAAAAACAGTGTCAGCCATGACAATGGGGGCTACCTGTATGGATACTCACTAGTGCCACTGTTGCTGATCCCATGGTAACCAGTTCAGTAACAATTCTGCCACCCCACACCACTGTGCATGATCTCTAGGTGTCACTCATGTCTTCAGATCCATATCCTTTTCAGACTGAAGTCCAGGGCAAGAACCTCCAATGGCAAACCCTGCTTTACATGCCCAAGCGTTTGTTGCCAGGGAGTACAGAGGAAATATCTGGTTCTTTCACTTCTAAAGTGAGAGGCAGAGCTCTACTTATTGCCAAGATTCAATATTTTAGAGATGCCCATAAGAGAAAAATATTCAGATGCTAGGCTTTCAAAAACAAATAGCAAATGACTACCTACAGTAGATATTTCACATTGGAAGGCAATTTGGATATGTATCAATGGTCTAACATTATTTTAATTTTTTGACCAAGTAATTCTATTTTTAGAAGTTATTGTTTATGTTTTCATTTAAGTATGGTTGGCATATATTATTATATTAATTTCAAGTCTACAACATTTGAAACTAGCCTAGGATCTAGGTATAAGAATGTTCAACTAAAATATTATTTATAATAATGTAATCCTGGGAAATGATTAATCTCTTATATAGATCACTCAGATTCTCAACAGGAAAAGATGACATACTCAAAATAGGATATTCGAGTGACTATACAAAAGTTTGTGTAGGGAATCCACAACTGATAGTGTAGTAACCCTGGCTGAAACATCTTCATCCAGAAGGGTGAAGGGAGAGAACAGTTACTGGATCTCAGAAGGAGAGAACTTGGCCTTTGCTAGGAGGATACAGCCAACCTGATGTCACCTGCCAGGGAGAGAGTCTAAGGGATAAAATATCTGTCCTTTATCTCCTCCCTCCCTCATTCCCTTCCAGGGCTTTCCATTGACCAAACCCAAAAGGAAGCCAAAGGACACAAGGACCCCTTGATATGGTCCATAAGATCAGTCTCCAGAGGCAGAGAGTAAGGTGGCAAAGGATGAAGAAAGATGGGCAGTGGAGCTGGAAGGGCAGATGGAAGATAGTATATTTCATATGGTAAATTCTTCTGCAGACATTCATTAAAATTATTCTGAAAAATATTTAACAGTAAGGGAGAAGATTCCCAATACCATGACAAGTTGAAAATGAGACCCAAACCATCTAGAAATTATGACACCAAATTTAAGAAACAAAAATGCAGACTGTATTAATGTGTGGGGTTGTTTATTTCTTTTTTTTCTGTTTTCCAAAATATCTATAAGTAATACATGTTATTTTTGTCATCAGAAAAAAAGTGTAGTTAACAAAAAAGATATTTCAACTAATAAACCTATAAACAATGATAAAGACCAACAACCTTATGAAAAGAGAGGGGAAAAAAGTAAATGGTATATTTTCATGGATGCACCATATTTGAATCAACAAGCAGTTACTGACTCTCTGCCATATGCCAGGCACGATTTGACCAGGTCCTGGGGACATAGCAATAGAAGAATTTGTCCTCGGGGAGCTTACTTTCACTAATATAGTGAAACTTTGGGTTAAGGTGTAGAATTAAGAGAGGAAGAACATTGGCTGGAACATGGACATCCACAATGGCATTCAATATGAGCTGTCAGTGTTTATAGTGTGCATAAACCTCACAGAGAAATACACAGTCAGATAAGGGCTGGGAGCAGCTGGCTGGTGTGTGTGCTGAAACTCTGCCTCACATTGCAAAAGGCATAAGGATTGGAAATGTTGTCAGTGTTATTGCTGTTCTGAGATCTATAGCAGAAGTATTACATCTGATCACAGTATGATTAACATGGAGACCAATTTTCTAAAAGAGATTCTTACAGAATGAGTACATGATATTGGGGGGGGCAGAAAAGATTAAATTTATTTACCCCTCACATAATAGGTGTTCAATATATTTGCTATTGATAAAAAGAAGTAAACAAACTGAACCCATTATACTTGTTTTAATAAAATGGGTATTAAGTATAAATGTTTTCCTAGGATTGAGATGTCCTATAAACATGATTAGTTACCTATAACCTTCTTTAACACCTTGAATTAGATATATTTTTACAAAAATTATAGCCTATAAAACCTTTTTGGAAAAAGCATCAGGAAGAAATTAAGCAATGAGTCACAGCCCTGCGTAAAGACAATCAACCAGAACCAATTTTCAGGACTTTGTCAGGGCTGTATTTACGGTATGTTAGAGCTGAGTCAGTCCTCTTCAAATTAAGGGCCATGCACTAAGTCCTAATTGCTACTCCCAAATGCGTGTTAACAGGACCCGGATCAGTTTGGCATCAAGTGATACTGTGATTATGTTAAAGAGCTGGCACACAGAAGACCTAAGGCAGTAAGGGCAGATTTGGACTTTAATGAAATAAATGGGATGTAGCTGTCTTCTCTTCTGGATACTGCACCTCACTTTCAGTCTGCAAGTCAAGAAATCAATGACATAAGGGATGCACCTTCAACTGAAATGATGCTTAAATAGGTCTAGAACCTTACCGAACACAAAACTTCACAGATATCTTTTCTACATTGTGTGAGGTTTGTTTTCTATCTAAATTTTATACTTACCAAAAAATTTCTGCCAACAATACAAACTTTTTGAAAGCAATGTCAGTTGATAAATTTTTCTCAGTAGGCTCTAAATTTTTTAAAAGTTATATTTTAAAAGTATTTTGTAATTTTGCTTAAAATATAGAATAGAGAGATCACAGCACTGGAGTCAAAGCAACTGAGTTTAAAATCCATGTAAGAGTAGTGATGCAACCTGAGAGAATTTATGATGGCTCAGCGCCTCAGATCCCTCAACTGAAAAATGAGAAGAGTAATAGCATCCTCCTCGTGGGTTATGAGAACTAAATGAGTGAACAAACTCAAAGTTTCTGGCACCCAGTAGGCATTTTTTTAATACTACCAATTGCTATGTTATTTAAAAGACATACCCCAGAGAAACCACAATGCATCAGCATCTCAAAATCTCTTTTAGTCTTCATATTAAAAAGCATTATCTTTTTTATGTCTTAGAACATTTTATAAGACCTCAATTTCCAGCCAGGTTGAGATTAGCTTTCATTATCTTAAAGAGTCCAATAAATAATAATATTGTAGCTCCACACCTAATTCTATTTAAGAAAAATGAAGAAAGATTTCTTATAATTAACGAGTTATAGGATTTTAGAATAGATTTTAAGCTACTCCTACTCATAGGTAATATAGATGGTAATCTATGATAAAATTTAAGAGCCCTTCAAAACCCATCTGATTTCAAAATAACTCATACATTTATTTAGAAACATTTATAAAAAACTGAATATGACATGGCCTTGGTCTTGACGAAATCATGAACCAGGGGAGACTGATCTACAAAACTAACTATAATATTAATATGGTATGTTTGTTAATATAAAGAATGACAATAAACAAATTGCCTCTTACCAACCAGTAGTGCAATATAGCAGGTATTTTAAACAGGAAGACAAGAATAACTATGAGGACAATGAGATTGGGTAGCTATTGTCAGTGCATTGATGCTCCTCAGAAATAAACTAGATGCTAATTTTGTATGCAATTAACAAACAATTAGAAACCAAGTGTGAACAAAGAAGCCTTCATCACCTGCAGTGCAAGGTCAGAGAAAACCAAGGATAAAGGCCACGTTTATTGGTTTGAGTAACTGAACTTCAAAGAAGGTTAAATGCCCAACAATGGCAGGCCTGTTATGCCAAGGTCAGGGTAAGGTTTCTCCACCTGGGAAAACCTAGGACCTGACATAAAATGGAGACATCTGGGAAGATGCTCCTTAAGATTTTAATTCCCTAGTCTCCTCTGAATTTTCTGAGCCCGCAGAAGTGGCCCATTTCCCTATGAAGAGCTTTCATTTTCCTTTCCACCTCATACTAGAAGACAATGCAAAGACCTCACCTCAAGAAGGCAATAGGATATGTTTCACTTCCTCTCCTGGCCAGTAGGCCTATAACTATGGTTTAAGTCACAACAAAACTCAGTTGAAAATGTGCAGAGCCTGATAAGGAAAGGGATTACACCTTCAAAAGAGCTGCAAACCTAGCCTATGTGTGCTATCATGTACCATTATGTACCATGGAAGTACATGTTCATCTGGGACTGGATTCTGAGGGTGCTTAATCAAGGTGACTGGAACATAAACTTAAAACAGGGAAGTGTTCATTGATTTGAGTGTGGTCTCCCAAGATACAGAATTTAACACTTTGGCAAGGACTGTCAACAGATAATGCAAGCTTACTATGAAAATGGCTACTAGAAATATGAAAAATAAAAGTAAGCATCTCTCTGAGTGAGATGCCAAGATTGCCACAGCAAAGGGTGGAGGACAAAATCTGAAGACTCAATGAAGTAGTCAAGCTTGAATGGAGAAACTATGTGTACCAGAAGCCCTGCTCAATGATCATTCTACAGAAAGACCCGTAGGACCCACTATTTATAAAGCATGTGCTAGAGCGAGAGTGGCCCCACGTTATAATGTTTACTCATGTTGCTCCTCTGCAGGCCAGAGGTGATAGTAAGAGAAACCGTATGAGACTTGGTTTCCTAATAGCAACAGGGTTGATATGGCCCCAAAACAATAGAGGACAAATGATAAAGGTGAACAGCTTATAGCCAGTGGGTTTCAGTAATGGAAATAAATTGCAGGGTTGGCATGGCAGTCAAGGAACCTGAACTGTAGAAAGTTATATAGATGGTTAATAGAACATCGAATACCTAAAGGCAAAATAGATGGGTACAATTCACTTTATACCAGCAGAAGAAATCGAAGATGAATGAGTACAGCCACCTCAACAAAAGCCATGATCTCTTATGGAATTTCCAGATGTGAACCAGTTTTCAGACCCAGAACCCACCGACTGAAGAAGAGTTACCTGGCCCCCAAGAAGGGCTCCGTAATACCACAGCAGGAATACACTGTAATGATTGCTCTTACTCTTCCCCCAAGGAGACCTATGACCATTTATTTGGGTAAAATACACTGGGGAAAGGAAATAGCCAAGACTATGGGGCATAGGCTTTTAGGACCAGAGCAGATACCTGAAGGTCTGAAGTATCATCATGGACCCCTGTTAGAGTAGCAGTACATGGGGGACAGGTAACAAATGGAGACGTAGCCAACATCTGGCTTACAATTGATCCACTGGGCCCACAGATTAACCTGGTGATCATTTCTCTGGTGCCAAATTTATAGTTAGCAACTGGCATAATGAAATACAGAAGAGAAGGTTGGGCAGAGAAGGTAGAAATTAGTTCTATTCTTGCAAACCTAAAGGACCAAGGGGTAATTGCCCCCACAATACTCCCACTCTGGCCCCTATAGAAACTAGACAGACCCTGGAGGATTCATATAAACCAAGGGTCAGCACATTGTTTCTATAAAGGGCCAGATAGTAAATATTTTAGGCTTTGTGGGCCATATAGTCTCTGTCACTATAATTTAATTCTCCCATTGTAATATGAAAGTAGCCACAGACAAAGTGTGAATGGGCACGGCTATGTGTTCCAACAAAACTTTATAGAAACAGACAGCAGACTGGATTTGCTATCATTTGCTAACCCCTGATGTAGGCTCCTGCAGCCTTTACCAAACATTAACCCACCTGGAGCCACTATGTCAGATGTGATATCTGCTAGAGCAAATTAACACAGCATCAGGTACATGGTATGTGGCTACTGATTTGGTGAATGAATCAGAAACTATTTGCACGTATGTGAGATGGACATATTTATTTACAGTTTTCTCCCAGGTCTCTGTTAACTCTCTTTAATTTGTCATATTATAATCCAAAAAGATCCGGACCATCTGGACACCCCATATTACAGTAATTCATCACATTGATAATACCATGCTGATTGTACTAGATACACAAGAGGTAGCCATCATGGGGACTTCATAAGACAGGCACATTCCAGAGGATAGAAGATAATTTCTATTAAGAGTCATAAAGTGGGGCCACCACTTTTGTAAAAATTATAGGGTCTAGTGGCCAGTAGTGTGTTGGAAATCGCCTCCAAAAATTTATCTAAAAACAAAGTATTGCCCCTTGTACTTCCTACCACTAAAAAAAAAAAAAAAGGAAGGAAGGAAGGAAGAAAGGAAGGACAACACATACCGAGCCTTTTTAGATGTTGGAGGTAGTATATTCTACACATGCAATATCTAGTACATTAGCCATTAACCACACAAGGTTACTTAAGCTTAAATTTAAATTAAATTAAAATTTCACATTCCTCAGTGAAATGTGAGCACTAGCCACATTTCAAGAGCTCAGTAGCTACTACACTGGTAACACAGATATAGAATATTTCCACCAGTGCAGAAAGTTCTATTAGAAAGCACTACACACCTGGAATTAAGAAATGTTATTCCTTCCATACATTTGGTGACCAAAGAGCAGCCAGCCTTGGATAAAGCCCAGAGCAGGAAAGAGTTCTGTGGCAGGTCCAAATGGCAGTGAAAGCAGCCTTGCCACTTGGGCCACACAATCCAGCAGATCATACAATAATGGAGGTATCAATGGTAAGCAAAGATTCTTGGGGTTTGTGGCAAGCTCCAGTGAAAGAATCATAATGTAAGTCTCTGGGATCCTAGAGCAAGGTTATGCCATCTGTACTGGAGGTTGCTGGTAAGGTTAGAGTTAGAATATGAACTGAGAATGGGTAATTATCCCTGATCATGAGAATAAGGTGGGACTGTTGTTACTTAGTAGGGGCAAGGAGGAATATGGGTAGCACTCAAGTAATCTGTTTGGACAATTTGGTCCTCCCTCACCCAATTATGATTGTAAATGAAAATATACAATAACCTCTGCCTAAGAAGGTCATGGTTACCAAAGTCGCAGACCCCTTAGGGTCTGGTTTGAGCCACTACTTAAGCCACTGAGGCTAGTAGACCTGGTCTGAAGGTGAGAGGAATCTAGAATGGACAGCAGAGGAGGTAGACAATGAATATCAATTGTAGCCCAAAACCAACTGCAGCAGCAGAAACATGGTTTGTCCTGCTAATCTCCCTCTTCTAAGTTTTCTATCAGCAATGGATCCTGCTCATATCCTGAAGAATACACACACACACACACACACACACACACACACACACACACATATCTATCTATCTATCTATCTATATCTATATCTATATATATCTATATCTATATCTATATCTATCTATATATCTATCTATATATCTATCTATATAGATATAGATATAGATATAGATATATAGATATATATATATAGATATATATATATATATATATATATATATATATATATATATATATATATAGAGAGAGAGAGAGAGAGAGAGAGAGAGAGAGAGAGAGAGAGAGAAATGGAACCAAGAAGACTCTGGACTGTGGTAGACCAGAGAGATGTAACACAGACCGCTCTCTAGGGGATGACTTTCTGCCCAACTTTAAGATGAGAGGGGACTCTTTGAGGGTCTGCCTCAGCTAGAAAGAGCTGCTTTGCCCAAAGTCACATCCTTCCCACATCCAATGACTAAGTGAGACAGGGATACAAAGGCTCAGTCATTTTCATCCAACACAGAACAACCCTGATGGGCAACACTCCTGAGCTCCCCAATGTGCTGGCTGAGGCTTTGTCCGGCCTGCCCCACAGTTCAACTGTTCCCTCTGCCCAATCCTAATTCTTCCTTCTTCCTTTCTCAGGAGTTGTTCCCCAATAAACACCTTATATCCCAAACTCCATCTTAATGTCAGCTTCTAAAGAACCCAACCAGCAACTGTGTGTGTGTGTGTGTGTGTGTGTGTGTGTGTGTGTGTGTGTGTGTTGGAGCCCAGGCCAATGGTAAACCCAGCTGAATGTAATAATGTAGGAAAAATACGTACCCCTTTCCTCTCCAAGAATATCCTAATAAATTATTCCTGAGCTAACATGTGCATCATTCCAAAAATCATTTTCTTCAGTGGTCAGTGACTTTCCCAGGCTACAGGACCACCAATGTCAATGGTAAGTGTGCCCACATCACCACAGATCTTTTGGCCATGGTTAGGTTACAATGCTGGAAACATGATGTGACAGTAAGAATGAAAGCCAAGAGAACAAGACTGTTCTGCTGACTACACACATTTTGTAGTCCTTTCTCCTTGGCAGAACAGTGACCAAGACTGAGTCCCAGAATTAAGTAAATACCTTTGGTTTTTTTAACTTACTGGTGGTGGTGGTGGTGATAATGATAGATTGATAGGTAGATAAGATAGATAATATATATGAAAGAGAGGCAGGAGAGGCAGAATGGGGTGGGGTGGGGTGGAGCGAGGTGATATTCTTGTGTATTATAGCCACAAGTCAATTTGACTCGAATATTAGAAGTAATGTGACCTCATTTTGTACCTCTAAACTGATGAAACAAAGCATACTGACAACTATTAAATTTAGCAGATTATAGAATAGTGTGCTTAGTATGAACTATTATGAAATATATATATCAATATGTTAATTAGAAAAAATATCAGAAGGCCAAGATGTTGTTAGTAGTGGTTATGCAGGACGGTGGGTTTTTATTGCATTATTTTTCTATCTGTATTGTCTGAACTTTCTGTGATTGTTTGCATTTTGGTAACAAAGAAAAACGTTATTGTTTTAAATTTACTGAAGTGGTGAACCTGTTTTCCCTCTACAGCTTTAATTTTTGTTAGAGTGGTATGCATTCTTTTCCTAAGAAATACAAATATTTCCCCTATATTTCATTTTAAATAATTAGAACTGGGCTGCCATTAGAACTTTGAAGGCCATTTCAGGTGTCAATCTACAAAGTTGTCTAGGTTGGCAGAAATTAGCCAGAGAACATTTTAATTGCCTTCATAACCTTGATTAAAGAAAGGAGAAATCTCCTTTGTGATTTCTGCTTCTGAGAAAAGGCTTGGATGCCCACATAATCCTCCATCCCTTTCCATGAGCATTATTAAAGAGGAGGTATCACACAGAGGAATTGTGAAAATAAACATGGTATCATCCATATGTTCTGTGAGCTCATCTAGCCCAAAGGGCCATCACTAGCAGCTGCAAGATCACTAGCAGCTGTCCATGCACCACCAGCTCGAACATCTCTGTAATGAGGAAATCAACCCCTAATGGCAGTCCCACTTGGATATACTACAGGTACCTCAAAACACAATGAATCCCAAACTAAATTTATCACCTTTTCTCCCCAAACAGTATGTTTTTATGTGTCCTACTGTTGCCCTTTTCCTGACCCTGACTCCAGAAGACTGTGTGCAGGTCATTAACCCTATCTCATTTCTCTATAGTATTACCAGTGTCTAGAGCAGCAGATAATATAGTAGTTGCTCAATACATGTGGTGGAATCACTATTGAAAAAATAACAAGTACTCTAATAATTCTCTTTAAAAAATCCAGGTCCCTTAGTAAGCTTTCGTCTTTGATCAGCTTGTCTATTCAATATCTGCTGCCCTTTTTTTGATTGTGACCCTGTGCTATCTTGAAAGCAGTTGGTTTCTGTCAATTCTCTTTTACTAATTATCTCAGTGCTAAGATCCAAGGTCACCTATTTCAAGGAGCCTATTGAGTGTCAACATTCTACCTATAGTCATATTCTTCTGCTAACCCTCCTAAATAAGACTTGACAGAGAAAGGCATTTTTGAAATGTAAAGGTGAAAGAATAGCTCAATATAATATATACTCAGTAATTTGAACTAAATGCAGGGAAGGTTAGTCTGACAGTGAAAAGTACAAATTATAAAATCACTTTTTTAATAGAGAGTGACTGTTCTCACATATAAGAGGGTTATAGATCAAACTAAAAATGTACCTTTAAGAAAAATTGACAATATATTATAATTGATAAGAGAGAGAGAAAGGCAAAGGCAACCAGAAACAGAAAGAGGCAACTGGGCTGAGACTAGGGCACAGAACATCAGGAGAGGCCAACACTAAAAACATAGCCTCTCTGTAGAGGTTTCTGAACTATCCAGAAAGATGATAGACAGCTTAAGAGAAAAGGAACATCGCCCACATTTGACCTGACCAAACAGATACAGGGTTCAAAGTGAAGCAGGCATTATTAATCACTGCAGTGGTGAGGAGCAGGGACTGTCAATGAGCACTGAGCATCTACTGAACATCTAATACAGGTCCCTGTGCTGAACCAGGCTCTGGAAGAAACATACATGTCATACTAGTCTCAGGCATAAGACCTAGGCTACCTACCTAGGCCCAAACTCCATGAGGACAAATAGCATCTCTCTTGAAACCCTGAAATAACTAAGCAAGACCCTATGAAAGCACATGATGGTGAAAATTAGTCAGACTATAAAAACCAGACCTCTGAACCAGCAGAAACCATCGCAAAGGAAATGGATCTCAAATGTGGTCAAATGGGTAGGATTTGGTTAGAGATACAAGGAGAGAAAAAGCAGGCTTGGTAGGGAGAATAGTGGGAGCACAACCCAGAAGTGAGGAGAGGTGTTGCTTGCACTGGGGATGACAGCTTAGGAGACTGTGGAGGCTCCATGCAGGGGACTGGTGGGTAAGAAGGCCGAACAGCTGAGGCAAGAGCAGATACTTATGAAGTCACTGGGTGCCAGGCCCTGCTCACAGCACCAGGTGAACAGCAGTGAGCAGGACAAACAAGGCCCCTGCCTGGGGGGACTTAATCAGGGGCCACACAGATACCATTTAGTAGTAGCAGAGATCTTATTGAAAAACTGGTAGTGAGATGAAAAACACACATTAAAAAAAAAGTACAAATAAAAGCCCAAAAAAGAAAAAGATGTAGTTTTGTCCAGCTGACACTGGCCAGGGAAAGGGAGTAGGTTACATAAACTGGTAAAAATAACCATCTCTGCCACTGTATTTCTCTACAACTCTAAGTCACTCAGCAAGATAAGTGAATCCAAGTTAAAGAAAGAAGGAAATGAAGTGAAGAAGGACCTCTAAAATAATTATGCCCCTTTACAGAGACCACCAAATCAGAATAAATGTACTACTGATCCTTTTTTTTTTTTTTTTTTAGATATGCTGGCTCATGCCTTAAATTATAGCTCTATTTACTTATAAAATTACAAGTCAAAAATCTGCAAATCAATCTAGTTTCCAGGAAATTTTTTAGATCAATTATTTTCCTCTTTGTATGGAAAAGCTCTTCATAGGATAAACTAAGTTGAGAATAATAATATATCTTTAAACATTTTTATTCCTATCTATTCCTTCTCTTCTAGCCAAAATAGTCATTGACAAGTTCATCTCAATTTTCAGATGCAAATATTATTTCAGAGAGCTGCCACCAAGTGTAAACATCTTCATTCACTTTCCTTTAAATTGTACTATTTTATTGAATAAATTACTCAATGTCAGGGACCTAGACAAGGGTCCACATTACTCTGGAAGAATTTGAAATATTGTATTAGAGACTGGCAAGCTGTCATGGTAAATTGGGCATGACCCACCACCCCTACCCCCACCACAGCACCACAGCCCCTACCATGTTCCTTAAGCTTCTGTTACTGAATCATAAGTCTGGAAAACTCAATTTGGTAAGTATAAGAAGACAGATATTAATTGAAAAGTTCATTTCTAATGAAATGTGAGGTGATAAAAGGTTGGGCTGGCAGAGTAGATCATTTGAGTCTTTATTAATAACACCAATTCATTTTAATTCAGTGAAGCACATAATTGGCATCAAGCTTTTCAAGTTCACCACACATTCCTGTGCCTAGAATCCCTAATATTTTAAAAACTTTTCTTATTTGGTAATAGATGTTTTAATAATTTGCATTTTAACAAGAGGTTACTTGTAGCTGACTGATACTAATTATAAGTGTGTTGGGTTTCACAAAGCCAATGGTACCCACCAGCCAGTGACAAATCTTTTTATGTCTTAGCTTGAATTCCCTGTAATTATTCTACAGTCAGCTAAGACTCCAGCAAAGAGATGAATGAGGCCCCTTGAGATTACTGTACCTTGAATAATCAGAGGTGGTCAGCAGGGTCAATTACTGTTTCAGTTTGCTCCCTGGCTCCTGCATCTAAATCCACTTACTAGGAGCTCAGAGAAAGCCTTGATTGCATTTGTTTCATTGCCTTTATCTCTGCAACTGCAGCCATTCTGAGATGCAAGACCCGGAGAGTTAAAACAGACCAACTCCATGGGATGCTGCAGAAGGGCTGTTTATGAGGAGGCAAAAGAAAACTTTCTCTTATCCATAGGATGGAAAAGGGGTAAAATTGTTGGCTTAGTAAAAAGGACTTAGGACTGAGAGTCTAGAGACATGAGTTTTCTAATCCTTCTTGACTGAGATAACTAACCAGCCAACCTCACCAAGATGAGTTTCCTCTATGACCTTATTCTTAAGGAACTTAAGCTTAAGGAACTGTCATGCAGTTCTCTACTCAAGAAATGAAATGTGGAGTAGCAAAGGAAAAGAGGTAAGAGGGGAAAATAAGAGGAATAAATCCTATCATGAAAGTAAAAACAAATAAGTAAGTCACCCACAAAGCTCTCATCAGTATAGACACTGACACAACAGTGCCTACAGAGGAGCTGAGTAAATGTGCATGTTTCTGATTTAATTGTGTAACATATTTTTTTCATTTGCTTCATGTAATTTACGTAACTTCCAATTTTACATATTTGACCCCTTTTACCCATGTACCTCCCCCCTTCCTCCCCCATCCCTTCTGGTAACCACTAGTCTATTGTCCATGACCATGAGTCTCTGTTTATTTGTCCTGTTCATTTGTTGCTTTTAGGTTTATATCCCACATGTAAGTGATATCACATGGTTTTCAATTTTTTCTGTCTGGCTTATTTCACTCAGCATGATTATCTCAAGGTCCATCCACGTTGTCGCAAATGGGAGTATTTCATCTCCTCTTATGGCTGAGTAATGTATGTATGTGCCACAGCTTCTTTATCCAATCATCTATCATAGGACACTTCAGTTGCTTCCATGTCCTGTCCACTGTGAATAATACTGCTATGAACACTGGTGTGCAAATATCTTTTAGAATATGGGTTTTTAAGTCTTTGGGGTAAATACCCAGTAAAGGGATTGCTGGATCATATGGAAGATCAATTCTTATTGTTTAATACTTACTGGATGTTATTGAGGTTATAAAGTTAAATAAAAATAGTCACTGTCCTCAATCTTACAAGCCCATAGAAAAAGACACACACAAAGAACATTATTAGTAAGCTAATGGATAAATATTGTTAACTCAAGTAGAGGTCAGGAAGTAAACTTTAGGACTCAGAGGTTTCCATGCCTGGCTGTTCACCAGAATTACAGCACAAAGCTTTTTTAAAAATATAGAAGCCTGGGTCCCAATCCAAACTTCAGAGGGTAAACCCTGGAATCTACATTTTTTAACCAGCCTCCTAGGTCATTCTTATTCAGCCATGCTGGTGTAAGAAAAGGTTCAAATTTTGAAACAGATATAGTCATTATCATAGCTTTCCTCATTGTAAAGAAAGAAAAAAGTTCACTTTCATTAATTCTCTGGGCAGGGAAAAATGAAAACACTTCCTTAGTCAACCTAGAACCCAGAGTGTTCCAGTTCACTTTATCCCCATCCTCTGTTCATTACAATTTGTTTTCTTTGATATAGTCAGGGATAGAAAGGAAGGGGAGTGTCAGATTCTCAACTTTAATGGACATTTCTGAGAGTATGAGGAAGGCTCAGCAAGCAGCACTGTGGAAATGCATTTAAACTGTATCTAAGGACAGCTGAAAACATTTGGGAAGTAAAAGCAGCTAGTGTTGCTCTTAAAGCCTGCCAAAATGATTTTAGTATAAATGAACAGATAAATGAGGAGCTGACCACAATGACCACACCTCTCCTGGGTAACAATGACAGGACTAGATAGAACCCCAATCTCTGAATTCCCAGTAAGCTAGTCCTACAAGAACTTAACCCATCTTCCTTATTGGCTGCTGGCTGGCACTAATGAAGTAAGATACACACAGTCTACTTTTCCTACCAGGACACTTATTTACATAGGAAATACACATTCTCACCATGTGTTTAGCTTACTTAAGATATATTGTCTCGAGGCTATTCACTTACTTATTCAACCAGAAAGCTCACCTTCACATTTAGTGGTTCCACTTCCCCTGAATAATGTGTTTGTGGCTAATGAATACATACTGAAATGGTGAGTCACCATTCCTGGCCTCTGAATTAATCTAAAGTTGGGGAAGACCAGTCCTGACACTCTAGGCTACTGGTGGCCATGGGTAGAATTGCTTAGTATCCCACAGAGGAACCAATATGAAAGATATAAACTGAAAAATCCTTGGCCCAGGAAAAACAGACAGGTGAAGACAAGTACACATTCTAGGTCTGGTTGGTCAAAGGGGTGACAGCCAAGATTGGGTGGAGCCTCAGCACGACAGGGCAAGGTAAATGCATGGGCATCAAGCTGTTGTGCTCTTATTTTAATGACGTGGACATTGGAACCCTCTTACATTGCTGGTAGAAATGTGAAATAGTGCTGGCACTATGGAAAGCAGGCTGGCCAAACATAGAATCACCATATGACCCAGTAAATCTACTCCTAGGTTTAGACCCAAAAGAATTGAAAACAGATACTCAAACACTTATACATTAATGTTTATATTAGCACTATTTACTATAGTCAAAAGGTAGGAAAAAGTTCAAATTCTCATTAATGCAAGAATGGATAAACAAAATGTAATATGTACACACACACACACACACACACACACACACACACACACACACACACACACCAGAAGATTATTCAACCATAAAAAGGAATGAAGGTCTGACATATGCTACAATGTGAATGAACCTAAAAACATGATACTAAATGAAAGATGCAGACATAAAAGGTCGCTCATATATTATATGATTCTATTTATATGAAATATTCAGGGTAGGTATATCCAATATAAATAGAAAGCAGATTAGTGGTTGCCAAGGGGTGGAGGGAGGGGGATGGGGAGGGACTATTTAACAGGTATGGGGATTTCTTTGGAGGTGATAAAAATGTTTTGGAATTAGATTGAGATCATGGTTGTTCAACAATGTGAATGTACTAAATATCATTGAATTGTGCACTTTAAAATGGTTCATTTAATGTTATGTAAATTTTCCTCAAATTAAAAAAGAAAAATCTATATGACCTGAGAGAAACCAAACTCTGCAAGTCTACAAGTTACCTGAGTATTGGATGTGCCGCAAAGGCACTATGACTTGGAAATGAGGAACCAAGGGCCAGGGTCTTCAGGTGAGGTTGGGGGTCAGAGAGCAAAGGGCAGAGTTAAGGAACCAGGTTGTGTCTCTGACAGCACATGGTCTTCACAAGAAAGATTCTTTTACAGAAAATGACCCAAGCAGCAGGCACATTGCCTTAGGACCACAATTGGCAGGCAGAGAAGCATGTAAGATAACCTTTCATTAAAGAAGCCAGTTAGGAACGTGTGGCACTTTATTGAGGGAAGGTTCACCTTAAGGCCTTTCTGTCTTTTCACTTTCACTGAAAAGAATTTTAAACAAAGAACTGCAGTCTAATCTTGCAATTCCAAAATAGTCAAGAAAATAATTCATCTTTGGAAGAAGCTGAATAAACCACTGCTCGTTTGGACATTTTAAGGTCAATAAGGAGACTCCCAAGAAAGTCAAAAACATGTCTTCCAATACTAACTATTGCTTTTGTTTCACATGCATTAATTAGGTGACTTTGAGCAATTGATGTCACCTCTCTAGACTGTGAAACTAGATATCACAGATATCACTGCCATGTTACAGATGAAAAAATCAGCTACCCATGACCCTCTTATAATTCTAACTAACATGCTACCATGAAAGATCCATTCCTTTTGGTTTTGGAGGCATTTTGTTTTAAGGAGACTATTTTAAAATGCAAGTGTCGCTGGGAAGGGTTGTTTTATAATTGATTTTGTTTGTCTCTACACAGTTTTCTGACATTCAGCTGAGGAGGAGAAATGCAATAGGATAGATAGATGGTAGATTCCCAGAGACAAGAGAGATGTTTGATAGGGCAAGAAAGGAATAGAAGAAAGAACATAGAAAAAAATATACAAAGAATGAGAATATGAATTGTCAGTGACTGACTTTATTTCTGCGATTTTACTTATAGTTGGAACAAGCAGGAAATTTCTCAGAATCGGTCTGACTTTCTATAAAACAAATAACTTCAAGGAACCTATTACCTTTTTTTAAAGGTAACAAGTAGCCTCCTTCAATATGTGACAAAAGCCTTTTTCAAAAAAAAAAAACAATATTCTCTAGAGACTAAAGTTTATAGACATATAGATCAATAGAACAAAATAAAAAGCCCAGAAATAAATACACATATATATGAACATTGATTTAAAAACAAAGGTGGTACTACAGAGCAATAGGAGAAAGACAGTATTGTCACTAAAGGATGCTGGGACAATGAATATCCATATGGTAAACAATAATATTTTGACTCCTAGCTCATTATATGCAAAACACAAATCCAGGTAGATATAAGCCCAAATGTGGAAGACAAAACAAACAACAACAAAGAAATATTTTTAAAGAGAATATGATATAGGAGATCGTTGTTCTCCAAGTCAGGAAAAGTTTTCTTAAACAGAACACACATACACACAACCCACAAATAGTAAAGGGAGAAAAGATGGAAATGATACATTTGACTGTCTTTTAATTGAGAACTTATGTTCATGAAAAGACACTATAAAAGAATAGAAAAGCAACTTAAGTGTGAGAAAATATACTTGTAACACATTTTTCAGTGAAATGCTTTATCCAAAATATAAAAGAAACCGCCTACACATCGATTTTTTTAAAGAAGTTAGATAGGCAACAGAAAAATGAGCAAGAGATTTGAAAAAGCACATCTGAAAAGAAAATATCCAGGGCTCGAGAAACATATGAAGTGGTGCTCAACTTCAACTTCATTGTTATTGGAGAAATACAAAGTAAAACCACAATGAAATACCAATACATCCACCAGAAAATCTATTTTTTAATACCAAGTGTTAAAGAGACTGTAGCAAACAATAACTCTCGTGTACTGCAGGTAAGAATATCAATTAGAACAACCATCTCGGAGGAGGTTGGTACTATCTACTAAAGATGAAGATACACATATTTTATAACCTAGCAAGTCCACTCCTGGGTGTGTGTGTGTGTGTGTGTGTGTGTGTGTGTGTGTGTATCTCCAGCTGTAGTTTACACACATGCACACCAAGAAAGCACCTACACTTGAGATAATAGCAACATTATTCTTGAGTCCAAAGGGTAATGACCCAAATTGTCCAACAACAGTAAAATAGATCAATTATATATTTGTACAATGAAACAATGCATATTAAAATGAGTGTACTATTTCTGTTAAACAATATGATCGAATATCACAGAATATTGATTTTAAACAGAGACAAAAGAATACACATGCTCAGAATCCATTCATATAAAATTTTAAAACACCCTAAAATACGGTGTTAAAAGTCTGGATTATAGTTACTTTGAGGGAGTAGGCAGGGTTAATGATTGAGGGGACACAGAGAAAAGGCTTTTGGAGGCCGCCACTATTGTTTTCTGAGCTGAGTGGTGATTACATGAATGTTTATGATGATTCATTAAGCTGTACACTTAGATTTTATATACATTTATATATGTTTGTCATACTTGACAACAAAAAATAAATGTAAGCGAATGTCCTTTAACCCAGCAATTTTACTTCCCAAAACTTACCCTAAAGAAGTAAGTTGATAAAGGACATAAAAAGATATTCATTGCAGTGTTGCTGATATGGTGAAAAATTGGAAGTCATCTACAGGTTCAACAATAGGGTACTGGTTCAATAAATTAGAAGATATCCACACAGTGGATCTGATACATCGTATTAAAATTGTTGCTGCAGATCTCTATTTGTTCACGTAGAAGAATGTCATGTTATAATAAGTGAGAAAAATGGTTTATAGAATAGGACAAGTAATCTAACCCTAATTTTGAAAATATGTGCATAGAAAATTATGGTAAAATAATTAATATGTTAATTATCCTATATGGTAAGAATTTGGTAATTTTTTTTAATTTTTCTACAAACATAGATTACTAAAGTTATAAATAATAACTATGATTTATTGAACATAAACTGTGTGACAAATATTGAGAAAGATATAAAACATATATTTCTTATTTAATCGTCACAAAAACGCAGCAAGATAAATACAATGATCTGCATTTTGCAGCTAAAGAGACTGAGGAGAAAAAACGTACAAGATCAAAGAACAGAAAGTAGTCAGAGTATTTAACCAGGGTCTGTCCGGCTCCCAGCAAACACTCCTTTCCACCACATCACACAGTAAGGGTGCATTAGGAGTTAGTTTCATAGCCAGGCTTTGAACCCAAATCTCTTTATTGTTTTAAAGCAAGAAGTTCTATAAGCTCACAAAGCAATACACAAATACCAGCTTAAAAAAAAAAAAAAAACACCCTTGATACTAGTTATGATGTCAATACAGAATACTAATCACTTCTCTCGTTCATTAAATGATCACTATGTGCTGAGGACTTGCTGGGTATTATCTCATCTAAACCTCATTATCCAGCATTTGTGGTCACACTCTGCCTCTCTCCTTGTATCCACATTCTTTGCATACCTTCCCATTCTGATCTAGGATTAGCAGTGTTGCCTTGGCTGACTGAGTATTAGCGACCATAGAGAAATCAGAGGCTTGGAAAGCGCTTCGAAATGTTTCTGCTTGCTGTTTTTGCCCTCTGCCATCACCATGAGTCTATACCCAAGCTAGCCTGCTGGAAAATGAAAGACACGTGGAACACAGCCGGTCACCAAAGTCATCCCAGGTGAGGCTATCTTAGACTACTCAATAGCCAGTCACACTCAGACAAGCGATCGAGCTCAATCAAGATCAGCGGAGCTACTGAGCCAGCAACCCTGTGACTCTAGACACATGAGCAATGAATGTTCAATGCCACTGTTGTTCTAAGCCACTGACATTTTGTGGTTATTTTCTAGGTAGCCCTATCGTAGCAAAGGTTAACTGATACAAACTCTGGGAAGTAAACAGTACTATTCTTATTCTTATTTTACACAGAAGGAAAGTGAGAAAACCTCACAGCTAAATCGTGGAGTCAGGATTTGAACACAGGTACGTCTTAATCCAGAGGAATTGCTTTTAATTGCCACACTCTATTTATTGTCTCTACAAATGGATTCCCAGCTCTGATTTTAAAAGGAGCTCCAGCAAAGTGTATGTGTGCACACACACATGCATGCAGGCCTCCAGACAGCTGCTCGGTGTCTGAAAATTTAAAATTTGGAAGCAGCATTTCTGACTAGCTCAAATATAGTTAGCACTTTCAAAAAGCTGATTGATCATAGTCCTTGTAGTTTAAACCAACATGGGGACTCTGTTTCTTTCTCTCGCTCTCATTCTTGTGCGCGCTCTCTCTCTCTCTCTCTCTCTCTCTCTCTCTCTCTCTCTCTCTCTCTCTCCTACACTATTTCTTATATAGTCCACAGACATTTAATTTTGAGTGCTGACATGTATCTCAGTGTTAATGTGTGTGCTTCAAAGATTTATCCTAAAAATGCTGATGACACCAATAGAAGATATAAGATCTGACCTTCACTTATACAATGATTGGCATTCACTGTAATTTCTTATGAGATTTCACATAATCAACATGCTGATGTATGCAGCTAGAGTACATAATCAGTTGTTCTATATAAAATCACCTTGCAGTGGGGCAAGGAATTCTTATATTTGATGGTCAGGAAAACCAGTTATTTGATACACAGACAACTTTCAGTAGTCCAATTTAAGGATGTGCCAGAATAATAAGTGAATAAATGCTACACCTACCCAAAATTTTGTTTTCTAACCAGAAATCCTCAAGACATAGGTCTCTAATAGCAGAGAGCTCTCAAGTGGTTTGCGGACAGGTACTATGAACTCTGATTCTCTCCCCTAAAGGAAAGCATGGCATATGGGCACACAGTGAAAGGAGGATCTGGAGATGTGACTTTCCTGGGCCAACCTTGCCTCAGACTGACCAGTGTGGCAGACAGCTTCCTTTGCTTCCTAGATCTCTCTCCAGCCTTGTCCAATCTACCAAGTGCTTGGAGATTCACAAGTATGGACTTTCTTGCCTCTGGCCTCCAGCTGGGTTTGCTGAATAGGGAGCTCCAGCAAAAAAATGAGGAGGATGGAGGAGAGGGAAGTGTTCCCCTGGCTTTTTCCCTGTGGTGTCACCAATGGGTGGCCACGTCCCTCCATAAAGATCTTAGCTCCTTTCAGATAGCCACCTCTGCACATTCCTCCCTACCTACTGGGTTCTGCTCATTGCTTCATGCCTTCAGACTTAGAAGTAGTAACAGTCTCACTGCTTATAGTTCTAGGATTCTGCACTACCTCTTATGATTTTTCCCTATACCATATGTAAACCTTTGTAAATATGATATCTCTTCATTAAACATTTTTTGAGATATCCTGCTTTGAGTGTGCTGGCACTAATCTACTCTGCGACCCTAAGGAAGCACTCTTACCATGTGTCATCTTCCTACTCTACAGAATGGAGAAAATCTCCCCTAGTATGGAGAGTGGGCAGATTTTTTTCTGTAAGAAGTGAATGCCAACATCACTAAAAGGATTAAGTGTTACAGAAAGAATGTAAAGATATTATTATGTCAAGTCAAGTCAAGTTAATATTTTAAAGACTGACAGGACTGCAGAACATAAAGGAATTGTATGCTAGAAATATGAGGAGGGATGGAAGTATGTGAAGTATCCTACTAAACATAGAGATTTAATATGAAAAGGGGGGAGGGATGAGGAGCAGAAAATAGACTTTCTTTGAACTACAAGCCTTTGTAGGATTAGTTCTGAGAGTAGATCAGAGGTCTCAAGTACCTTCTTGTTTTCTGCTCCTTTTCATCACCATCTCTTACTTGCAGTCCACTCAGAAAAGTCTTTGCTTTATTGAAAGTTAATATATGCTAAACTTTCTGACATAAAAGATAAATATGCGTGATGCTGAAAACTCTGAATGAAAAGTGAAAACTTCACTCAGATCAATACTTATTGAAACTATGCCCATACTTCCTCCTGACACTCTCACCTGGTCTCTAAAATTGTGCCCAACTGGCTTTTCACATTGTGATGTTAACTGACAGGTAAATTGTTAACTTTCAATAACATTCACTTATTTGTTCGGTCTGATTTATCGCACACCCAGTAACTCTCCCAGACGATGTTTAACAAGTAGGATGAGGTTCTTTTTCTCTGAGAGCTTATATTCTGGTGCCATAGTCCATGGGATATGTATAATTTTATAAGAAAGTCTTAGGGAAAATAAAAGCACTAATATTGATTTACAGTATTCTTTACATACATGCACAAATATAAGAAACTGTTGAGTATTCAAAAATAGAATTTTACTAAATTCAGCCCTGAAATCTTCATGTTCCCACCCCACCCTGTTCCTCACACACAGAAATTACAAATGAGAAAACACACTGTGTGACTTTGAACAAATATCACAATCTCCTTGTTCCTTAATAAATGGCAGAAAATTAGATGATAGATAGATAGATGATAGATAGAGAGATAGAGAGATAAAGATATAGAGAGATAGAGAGATAAAGATATAGAGAGATAGAGAGATAGATGATAGAGAGATAGAGATAGAGATAGAGAGAGAGAGAGAGAGAGAGAGAGAGAGAGAGAGAGAGAGAGATAGCAGAACCAGAACTAGAATCCAGGCCTCCTGAATGCCACCAACCTTCATTCCCAAGAGCTCATTGCTCCTGATGTTTCCATTCTGTTGTAACCTTTGCAGCAGCTGGGAGATCATCTTAGAAGGTTTTCCCTCATTGGAGCCTTCACACCTGCTGCTTTCTCTCCCAGGCCATGCCGCTTCCTCCTTCAAGGCTCACCAGAGAAGCTACCAGACCAGGCTGGTTCTCCACCATCATGCATGCTTCCTGCAACCTACCCTACCCCATCTGCATTGTTTATCATTCACAGTTCCTGGTTCCTGATTGTCTTCCCACACTAGACTATAAGGTCTGCAAGGCCCAAACCTGTCTCTCCCCTGTGCCCCGCAGATGGCAGGCAAGCTGACAGGATTTGTGAATAAATGAAACTCTTATTTAATTTATAAAGGAAATCAATTGGGTTGTGTTCACAGAATTTTACATGGTATAAAACTCTTAAGAAGGCAACAGTTCTATAACTTAATTTTTTTAAGAAATCATAATAAATTTGATCATGTTTTTGAATAAGAAAAAATAAGGGGCTACCCACATCCTCTGGTCTTACTAAGTAAGGAAAGAGGTCCCCTTCCCCACTCCTTTTTTTCATGCCCGTTTTGTGGTCTTGCCTGACATCACTGCCTTCTCTTGTGCCAATGGTAATGAACATGAAACTGTCCCTTTCCTTCCCTTCACCCAGAACAGTACAGAAAACATGTCTGTCTCCCAGCTTAGAAAAAAAGCAATGTCCGCCTAGAGTTTAAATGGGAGGTGAAGAGAAAAGATTCAAAAGGAGGAAGCCTTTTGCTTCCAAACTCGAGAACTGCACAGTGCTTGGGGCACAGGAGCGACTACAGAGAAACACAGATGGCACACTGGCAGTTGAATGAATTAATGTGATTGCATCCTGGTAATGTTTCAAATGAGATATTCGTGTAATTCATGCAAATTCAGAAATAATTGAGGTTCGTGTTTCTAGGATAAAATCATGACATTTTGCTTTTACCTGAATTACCCCCCAAAAAGGGTCATTTTTATTATTCCATATTCAATTATTCATAACCACACACTCATGGATTTTAGAACCGTAAAAGGTCAGCCCTCTCTGGTTCTGCAATTGTTTTCTTCTGAAGTCAGGAAGTGTTCCATGAATATGCACACGCACGCAATCCTGACACTTCCCTCACTGTTCATTAACAGTGTGTTCACTGTATATTTCAAAGTCAAACAAATAATACCTGTCATGAACATGAATTTTTAATATCTCCTATATTTCACTGTAAATGAAATGTCAAAATGATGGAAAATATTTCCATGGGAGTTTGGAAAGGGCAGCATCTCACCAACATCGCCTTGTGAAATTTGGCACTGGTGCAAAAACATCGTTAAAGCAGCACCACCGCTGCTCAAATCAGACTGGCTTTTTTTGGTATTTTACTGCCTTTGTCATTCCTGGGAAATGTCAATGTGAAATCTGTTTGCCGAGTCAATATGCTCTGGGAGGCTGATGGGAATGCTGCCCTCTTTTCATCTGAAAATGGATGCTGTTTGTTTACAGCCTGTTTCAATTTCCTGCTTCTGGTCTCAAACTGCATTTTATTTGCATGTGACGCTCCTCTTAGCATATGTGCCCTTTGTCCCTCTTCATTCTTTAATCACTACCTCCCATTTTTAATGTCAAGGAACTCAATCGGTCTGACCTCCCTTTTCTCTCCAATCCATGATCAGAATTTATTTGTACTCTGTTAGTTACCCACTCCTGTGCAGACACCTTCAGGAATGCTTAGGACAGATCTGCAAGGGTGTTGGTGAACATTCTCCCGCACCCAGCTCCCACCACAGCCCAAGACTGTGAGTAGCTACAGGTCTTTTCTAACTACATAATCTCACATGAAAGGGTGAAATGAGATTTATTCTGCATGAGAAATCGGTGTGACAGGTAGAAAGAGATAAACACTACTTAGTGACTAGTCTTTGCAGGGAACTTTGCACATGAACCAGCACAGTCCCTAGAACAGAGCAGTGGCTCTCTAGTAATAGAACCATTGTAAAGGAGAAATGCTGAAGGACCTGAGCTGTAGAGAAGCTTGTGAGGCAGAGCGGCAGTGGGAACAGGAATCATGGGAATGCTGTGAAGAGAGAAGAGAGCACCCCCACACAGCAGAAGAAAGGATGGTAAATAAAGATGATAGAGAAAAAAGTCAGAGAGCCAAAGAATCCTGTATCAATAAACCCACAGGAGAACTGGTCCAAGTTTACTTAGTGAGAACCTCAATGATTAAATGTTCATCAACATGAAAAATGAAAATCTTCTAAAAACAAAAGTCTCTCTTGATTTAATGATTTAAGGAACAGCTCCATCAGGAAGTAGTCGGCTACCACTCACGTGCACAGCTCACAGGGACGGATGTCATGTCACTAGGCAGCAAGGCACAGGGAATGATTAGCCACCTGGATTATGTATTGGCAGTATTATTGACCACCAAACTACATTTGTTGAGCCATCACATGTTTTCCCCCATTTTCTATTAATCATTGATATACCTCAGAACTATACACAGCTTCTGATCAGTGCTGGATGATCACTGTTCTCAGACAAGAGTAATAGAATCCCACGCAAAAGCAGACAGGTGTTCTTGCTAGCCCATTCAGCTATTTCAGATGGAAATGAAGGATTTCCGTCTGACATTTAGAGACTCAGAAAATTCTTCAGAGTCCCAGCACAGTATGTACTGACCTCTAAGGTCAAAGGATCCTAGACTAGAAACCACTGATTGACTATGATTTGTTTGGTCTAGAAGCTGGTTGACCTATACAGTGGTTCCCTTCAATCCCCCGTTCCTATGGTTTTGTCCCATTCTGTCATCTCCCCTCCAACTCTTCTTTAGAAGTCTAACATTTCCCCATCATAGCAGAACCCTTATCAATTATTCTTTTCCCTTTTTGATAACATTATTACATAGGTCAGATAATGCTACAGAATAATACACAAGACATTCAAATTCTTAAAACTTGGATATAATTGTTTTCTATATCATAACCTTTTTTTCAGTTGTACTAATTCTAGATAGGGCCTCAGTCTTGAGATTTAAGGAATGTCTCATTTGTTTTTCTATGATTCATGTACAAGTTTACAGTCCCTCATCCATAGTTCTGACATCCCAACGAGAATCTTTTCAGTAATTCCTTTGGCAGCAAAACCTGACCTCAATGATGTGCTGCTATTTATGGTCTCTATTTATCCTACTTGGTATAAATATCCATATACTGCTTTAGAAATACCGATATAGCTGATGATTAGGTGCTGTCCCAGACTGTATTTGAGGTGTTTCATAGTATGTGTGCTAAATTTTCAAAATTCAAACAATTCTGAAACCTACCTGTCCTAAGTTTTGAGGAAAGGGACTGTGAGCCCATATTCCAGTCTCTGAGGAACTGCCTTTGCCAGGAGAAAGCAAGGCTAAGCACACTCATTTCCTCGAGATCTTAAGCAGGATATTTTGTTTTAAAATTAGGTCGTTTCACAAGGCCTAAAATTAAAACCATTAAAATACAAGCCTTTTTATCACCAAGATTTGTGCACTGTAGACATTCTTATCTCATCTCTAAACTCCTTACCTCTTGGTAGTCTTGGGGATAAGGTGAGATTCAGGGATAGAAAATGATGAGGGCTGAAAGTCAGAGATGGAGTGAGGGTTAAAGGTATCTCTTGATTCTTTTTAAGTTCAATAGCTATTTTTATGGTCATAAAATAGATATGAATATCATTATAGCAACCAGATGGCTTTATCAAAATGTCATGAACCCCATGAGAGAAAGAAAGAAATCTTTATAGCTACTAAAGGAGAAATTGCACCTACTCCCAAGAGGTCTAAGACCCCTGAGAGAGAAATGACACCCAGAAGTCTGGCCCATGAAACACCAGAAGCCCATACATCAGAACAGGAAAATCATAGGTCTGCTTTGTTTAGATGGCACAGCATTGATCGCTACAGGCTTTATTTTGTTTTATTTACTGTAAATATCTTGCTACCATTAAAATTTTGAAGGTTGTATATTAATACCTTGGTATCTCTTTTTCTCTTGAAAAATCTAATGACCTGGCAACACTGGGCCCACATCTGTGCACAGCAACAATCACCTAGAGCTAAGGACATGTCGTTGCACCATTTTAGACAGGCATAACCTTCCATCTCACCACAGTCCCCATATTCTCCTGGGAGCTCCACGTGGCCCCTGCCAGCATTCAGGAGTTAGACACATGCTTTGGCCATCCCAGGACTTCTGCAACATGCCATGGATTCAGTGACACATGGAGGTTACACATGATTATGCACAAGCTGAGGAATGGGTCTTTTTCTCCACCGAAGGTATTGATAGCCTTGCTCCAAAGCACATATTTGAGCAGTAATGACTACTAAAGTGATGCACAGAAATCCCAAACGGAAGCACTAAGCAGAACTGCGAAGTCAATGAGGATTATTGAAGAAGCAAAACAACCAAACTGGGGAGCAGTGGATGCAAGTACTCTTAGCTAAAATGAACCTTAGGGAACAACTAATATAATTATTTTCACTAATGAGCAATTTTTTGCTTTTAGCCCAGCGAGATACAAACCGCCCCAATATTTGTAGTATACCTACTAAACACAGGTATTTTACATGTATTGCCTCATTTACTCTTTATAACATCCCTGGGAAGCAGATATTATTGTGTTTATTTTAGAAATAAAGAAACTGAGCCCTAGAGATTCTAAGTAACTTACTCAAGGACACTAGCTTATAATTGTTATAACCAAGATTCAAACTTAGGTTTTTATAACTCCCAAATTAATTCACTTTTCATTATACCACTAGACCAAAAGCAAATGTTTATCTTTGTCCAACAAGAAAGTAATTACTCAAGTAATTGAGGCATCCTATCTATTTCTTCTCTCCTCTTAATAAAAATGACTCTCAGAATCTGACATAGGCCAGTTATACATTAGTGTGAATTTAAGTTATTTTTGTAGTCTTAATGGAGACCTGAAAGTTATTTCACCCAAATGAAAATACTCCAGGGAACAAGGCCACTTCCTGGTGTCACTGAAGTCACAATAGCCTTTTTTAATCATACTTAAGTTCTGGAGGAGGTCATCGAGAGGACATGCCCGCTGATTAGCCCACTAGCTGGACTGGTAATCAATGGCTACTCACCCTCTCCCCTGTCCTTGAAATGTATGTTCTGTGAAATGTGAAAACAGTGGGAGCTGTTTTCAAGGATGCAGATTTAAGAGAGCAATGTGTTGTTGAGACCATCTGGACAGCCTACATGACTGAACCCAGTTAAGGTCTCTATATAAACTTATAAGATGCTGGACGGTGGGTGCAGAGACCTACTCATTCTTTGACCGCCCAAGACAAGCCTCATATGTATATTCCCTTGCTGATTATCTGCCACCTACCAGTCTGGAATGGCCTGACTCTTTCTCCAGTCTCTCCTTGTCCTCCACGTATAGAGGCCAGTTTGCAAACCATTATAGTCCTTGCCAAATTTGGAAATATCATCTGGGAGGCGTGCTCAGGGGCCGTATGTTAAGGTTTTCTCTGTTAAACCCTGATCAGTCCAGGCACAACCTCTTGTCAAGGAGACAGCTTGGAGAAC
This sequence comes from Cynopterus sphinx, assembly GCA_030015415.1. Lineage (NCBI taxonomy): Eukaryota > Metazoa > Chordata > Mammalia > Chiroptera > Pteropodidae > Cynopterus > Cynopterus sphinx. The sequence continues at coordinate 90,154,492 of CM057384.1, read as the reverse complement.
AATAAAGCATTGATTTTTCAGCCAATGCAAAAATCTCTGGCATTCAGGTACCTACCCCACGATCTCAGAAAACCCAATTATTAATCTGAGTATATGAACATCATTTTGTTGTGATTAGATTTCACTTTAATTTAAATTTTGTTAAAGCCACAAGGGAGGAAAGAAACAGTCTCACAAAATAAACGAGTCAGTCTCAGTTTTATTTTTCATGTTTGCAAGCCAGGATTATCAGCAAATCTTATCAGTCAGGCAGCAAATTACCAAGAACTCCATTAAAAATGTGTATAGTCATTTTCATTTTTGAAAGATTCAAGACTATAAATAATTAAATGCATTAGACATCTGTTATTTATGAGCTGAAATGACAGTTTTAATTTAGTTCTTCATTTAGCTGAGCCTGACGTATTATGACTCTAAAGAAAAACACAAGAAATATCTAAAAATGACATCTTTCAGAGCGTGCCGTGACCATAGGTGCAAATCAAAACCTGGTTATTTTCACTTCCCTTCAAGGCCTGTCAAGACACAATCTTCATCACGACCTTGTGTTGTTTGTCCTTAGAAATTCTGATTGGCTGACAGACCAGCCCCACATCTGCTAGTTTCACAGAGTAAATCAGGAAGCTTAGTAGGAGCTGTGAGCACACTCCCAATTAATTATACATGCATAACTAAGTCATTAGATCAGCTCTACAGACCACCTCAGGGAAATGCCAAAGAATTCAAACTGCCTGCCCTTGCCCTTTTCCATTTTAAAGAAGGATTGTTATTTGGGTTTCCCAAAGATGTGCAAAACATGGATTATGGAAAGGAAAAGGCAAGAAACAGATGCAGAAGTCGTGATTGGGAAGCCAAGGATTAATATGTTAATAATTAAGGTACACTACACACACTCACTTGTCAGAAGTGAAAGACCATTTTGGGAAATGTAAGCTCCCAATTCAGACAGCCCCACAAATCCACACATATCAGCCACGTGCCCTATGAGAAGATACTTCTGGATTCCTGGTTCATTTGGAAGTGCAATTCTCTGTAGCTTGGAGCTTTCTAGACTGTGATGAATCCTGAAGTCTCCACAGCCTCAGGTGATGGGGAATCACAACACCCTGGCCAATTTCAGAGCTGCTGGAAGTATGACAGGTCACATTACCTATGCTCAGCCAGCTAAGAAGTGCTCCATTTGATTGACCATGTCAAGCATTGGCCACAGGATACAGTTTGGAAATTACTGTAAGATTTAATGTTTGCTAACTGATTCCAATCCATAGATTGATTGATGGATTGATTGACTGACTGACTGATTGATTTGCAGTTTGTTGGTTTTAAACAGTTTGCCTGGTGAATTTTTGTCTGTGCATTTTGTGTTTTATGTGTACAAAGCTTAAAGTACTAGGACCACTGAGGGAAAAGACCAGTACAGAATTAGGTGAATCCAGAGCCCATAGAATTGCTTAATGGGCTAACATGGATGCACATTTCAGGATCATTTGCAACCACATTCTCCCTGGGGAAAGGACCAATGTGTTGTTTTTTCCAATATACAAAACAGAAATCAGGGTGCAAACTAATGCATTCCAGCAGAAATGGTCCCCATGAGTTAATATTTCCCCTGGCTTCCCACTCCTACATCTTTCCAAAACCCCATCTGGTGCCACTCTTTCCTTCCTTAGGCACTGGGGCTAATCCTGTGGTCAAAGAAATAGAAGAACCACTTGCACTCAGAGATTCACATCTGGTGAGCCTATGGGGTACTCTTGCGCTGACCTTGGATCTCAGATCCAGTGCCAGGCATCCTCCTTGCCTTGCTTCTTAATAACACCTGCCTTGTCTACCAGTGTCTACAATGTCTTCAGAGCTCCCAAACACTTGTCTTCATCTCCTCTAGATCCACTTCAGTGGTCCCCAAACTTTGTGGCACCAGGGACCCATGCTCCCATGAGAATCTCATGCCTGATGATCTGAGGTGGAGCCGAGGTGGTGATGTTAGTGCTGGGCAGTGGCTACAAATACAGATGAAGCTTCACTCACTAGCCTATCACTCACCTCCTGCTATGCAGCCCGGTTCCTAACAGGCCACGGACTTTTATGGTCTTCAGCCTAGGGGTTGGAGACTCCTCTACTCTAGGAGACAGAATCACCTTTGCTTGACCTATGCTTGTTCCCCCAGAAACTAGTGTCCTATGCTTTAAACCTACCGCCAATAAGAGCTCAGACTTTGTGATGTGACCAGCCTGGATGCCTACCATGACCTTCCTGTGGTTCCCAGGCCGCCAGCCAGGACAACCACCAGGGACCTCTGCTGAAACTCCCCAGGGGCCTGTTTTGCCCCCTTTCCTTCTCACCTGCTGCACCGAGCTGGGTCTTTCAGCCTCCAGGCTGACCCATCCTCACAATGGCATCCCAGATCTGATAACTAGACATTTAGCTTTTTCCTCTGCTCCAACAACAAGCCTGATTGACAGCTTTTCAGGGATTTCTGACTTCCCCAGCTGCTAATCCTGCTCTTCGCCCAGCTCTGTATTCCTCTGCTCAAATTAATCTAGGCAGAAGCTGATTTAGCTTCTAATGTGAGGTTAATTACAGAAGCGATAACATTTCTAAATAAAAATGAGCTCCTCAATTTTAAAAACATAAATTAAAATAAAACCAGAAGGAAATAATTTTTGGTTACAAACCACAAAACAACCCCAGTTCCCAACTCTTGTGAGTGCTTCTGTCAGCAGTACTTGTCCTTTTCAGCAGGGCCAGCCAGCTTTATGCACATACAACCTGAGCAGTCACACGGAGCCCTGCCTGTCCTCAGAAGCGTCCCATGCTTGGTTTAATGCTCTACATGGCACAATACTAACTCAATTGTTTTTATTTCACTTTTTGATTACGTGCACATTCTATGAACACTCTTTGCCTTACTAAAGAGTAAGGGAGGACTGAAAGAAAGAGAACTATCTTTTCTTTTCTTTCCTTTGATGTCATCATTTTCAGTAGACTTGGTTAAAAGTGATCTTCTGGAACTCAAGTAACACAAGTAAGAAAGGGTATGCTAGGGTTCGTGGTTGTTGGTGTTCCCTAGAAAACTACTGCTTTCTTTCTGAGTTCAAAGTAGGTTCTGTTTTGAACAGAAAGTATGGCCCCTTGGGACTGTCAGTGGCCTTGTATACTCAGTTATAGATGTAACATGTACCTGTAGTCACTGCAAGCCTTGCTGATGCATCGTGGGTTCACCAAAAGTCTAGGCAATAAGATTGCTCTATGCAAATGGAACAGCAAGGAACCAAGGTGAACATGCATATCAAGCACATTGCCTCTGCTTGCATGTATGCTCCATTGTCCCGCTGAGCTTCACTTATAAAACACAAATTCAAAGATAAAATTAGGATGTTTATCAAAGCATAATAATCTCTTAAGTGAGTGAACTGCCCTATCCTGCTGTTTAATTTAAAACACCCCATCAAGAATTTTAAGGAAACTGCGAAAGCAAAATGCCTTCTATCTTTCAGTGGGTTCTCAATTTTTCTCTTTTTTCTCCCTTTTTCTCTTCCTCCCTCCCCTACTTTTCTCTTACTTCAGCTTTCTTTCCCTCCTCTTTCATCTTCTCTGAGTGACTCATATTAGAAGGGACTTTTTTCAAGGTATCCAGTCTAATTCCTTGGCTGATTCCATTATTAAATGGCTCTGCTAAAAGTGATAAATCAGCCATCTCCCAAGGCAACCCAATACCTTCTCACACACCGTCAGAAGCCTCAGACAATACAGCACAAAAATTTCCCTGCAGCACCTGTTCTGTGGGTTTCTCTTTCTTTCATGAGGATAATTGGTTTCTAGCCCACTTATAACATCCCAATTAAAGAAAGTTAAAGAAAGTTTTAAATAATTAAAGAAAGTTTTCCCGCTTCCTTTCATCCCTTTACAACTAAACCTTGAGTCTTCTATAGGAGGCAGTTTTCCTCAATGTTCTCACTTGTCATTTTCGTTGGGCTTTCATGGGGATGGCTGAGGGTCTTGGCTCTCCCAGCCCTAACCCAGCAGTCACTGTGTGGAGCCGGCCTGATCCCTGGCTACCTCTTAAAGTTGGCTGCAAGTAGTCAGGTGGCAAGCCTAGAAACTGAAAACAGTTGCAAGAAGCAAACCTCAGGACTGGCTTGGGCCTTGGCAGGCAGTTTAGGGGATCAGGAAGGACCTTTTACTCTCAGAGGCAGCACATCCCTAGTCAGCACAGACTGTTCTTGGGGTAAGAATCAAAGAGTGATTCATTCCTTTTTATGCCTACAGTTGAAAATGCAAAATGTTGTTATCAGAAAAAGACATAGGAAGGATACTTGCTTTTCTTGTGCCCTTTTCCTAACACACACACACACACACACACTCTCTCTCTCTCTCTCTCTCTCTCTCTCTCTCTCTCTCTCTCTCCATAAACTCTCTATATCTATCTTTATAATTTTTCCTCCTCATCTTCCTCTATTCTTTTTCTTTCCCATGCCTCTCCTTCCTTTAGAAATAATTACAGATTTTTAAAAAATTGGAGTATACATATTTTCATTAAGTAACTGGTAAGACACCTTAAGATAATTAGTTGTGGTCATTGAGGACAACAAAACACTTAACTCTATCAGGGTTCACTCTTTTTAATAGACCTTATTTTTTTAGAGCAGTAAGGTGCACAGTAAAATTGAGTGAAAGATAGAGAGTTCCCACATGCCCCCAAAACCCCAAACACACATACATACAGAGTTCCCACATGCTTCCTACCCCCCACATACACAGAGTTCCCACATGCTGCTTACCACTCCCTACACATATACAGAGTTCCCATATGCTCCCTACCCCACTACACACAAAGTTCTCATGTGCCCCCTATCCACTCCCACATAACCGAGTTCCCATGCCCCTGTTCCCACACACACACATACACATAGAGTTCCCACATGCTCCCTATCCCCCACATACATAACATCCCATACCAGAGGTATACATCTGTACCGGATGAGGAACCTAAAATGATACATCATTACCAGCCAAACTCCATAGTTTACATTAGGATTCATTTTTGGTGGTATATATTCTATATAATGTATAATGAGAATGATATGTATCTACTATTATAGTATTATATGGAATAGTTTCACTGCCCTAAAAATCCTGTGTTCTACCTATCCATCCATCCCTCCCCAATGCATCCATGGCAACTTGATCGTTTTACTGTCTCTATAGTTTTAACTTTTCCAGAATATCATATAGTTGGAATCATGTGGTAAGTAGATTTTTCAGATTGGCTTCTTTCACTTAATAATATGCACTTAAATTTCTTCTATGTTTTTTCATGGCTTAAAAACTCGTTTTCTTTTTCAGCACTGAATAATATTCCATTGTCTGGAGATACCACCGTGCATTTATCCTTTCACTTACTAAAGGGCATCTTGATTGCTTCCAAGTTTTGGCAATTATGAATAAAACTGTTACAAATATCCATGTGCAGGTTTTTATGTGAACATAAGTTTTCAGTTCCTTTGGGTAAATACCAAGGAGCACAATTACTGAATTGTATGGTAAGAGTGTGTTTAGTTTTATAAGAAACTGACAAACTGTCTTCCAAAATGATTAAACCAATTTGCATTTCCACCAGCAATAAATGAGAGTTCCTATTGCTCCACATCCTTGCCAAAATTTGGTGTTGACGGTGTTCCGGAGTTCAGTCATTCTAGCAGGAGTGTAGTGGTATCTCACTGTTGTTTTAATTTGTATTTCCTTAATAGCATATTCTCTGAAGCATCTTTTCATATGCTTATTTGTCATCTATGTCTTCTTCGATGATGTGTCTCCTCAGGTCTATGTTCCATTTTTTTCAGTTCCTTCATTTTCTTATTGTTGAGTTTTAAGGGTTCTTTGTATATTTTGGATAATAGTTCTTTATCAGATATTCTTTTGCAAATATTTTCTACCAGTCTGTGGCTTGACTTTTCAACCTCTTGACAGTGCCTTTCACAGAGCAGAAGTTTTTAATTTTAATGATGCCTGGTTTATCAGTTCTAACACTAACAAAAGTCTGCTCTGCAGACTTAAAAAAAAAAAAAAGTACCATGACCTGACAAGCAAGTACTACCTTCAGCATTATCTCTTCAGTAGTAACTTGCAGAGTCCCCTAATTATAGAGAATGACCAGAGCATGTGCACATCCCCATGACATAGCACAAAGAGTCAGCTTCAGCTTATAAATCATAGAGTATTATACATGATAAATACATATGGACAGATCTGAGTCTGTTAACCAACCCAGTCTATTCTTATCTGGGTGACTAGAGCTAGGATTTTGTGCTCCTTCACCCCTCCCCATCTTATGTTATGAAATATGAAGGCAATTCCTCATAGTCTTGTCTTTTAATTCTTGCTAATGACACAAATTTACCTGGGGTAAGCAGTGTGATCTCTCTGGGCACCAGGAGTTCTGCATGTTTGCCTATTTCTGGGAGACACCGTATGAGTAAACAAACAAGCATGGACTTTAGAGTCTGTGTTGTATGACCTTAGACTGGTCTCTTTTTTTTTATCCATAAGACGAGAGAGGAGAGGGAAAAGGGGAATACAAAAATAAACTTTTTCATAGTTTGTTATGAGGATTAAATGAGATATAGTAAGTAAAGTTCCTAATACAGCCTAGTACGTAGTAAATGCTCATAAAATGGCAGAAAAGTATCTCTCTAAAATTGCTCATTAATTGCAAAGGGGAAAATAGTAACCTTGGGTAAGACACCTTACCCAAGTAATCAAGATTAATATCACCAATAATGAGATAATCTGACATCATACCACTTGATATGTACTTATGTCCCTGCCAAAAATGCATACCTGAATCTCATTTAGAAGAAACACTAGACAAACCCAAAAGGAGGATGTTCTACAAAATAATTGGCCCATATTCTTCAAAATTATCAATGTCATAAAGACAAAGGCTGAGGGACTGTTCCAGATTAAAGGACTAAAGAGATATGACAACTGAATGCAATGCATAATCTTGTATTAAATCCTGGACCAGAGAAAGCAATAGCCATAAAATACATTATTGGGACAATTGCTGAAATTTGAATATGGGATGTGTATTAGATTACAGTATTATTGCAATTTAAATTTTCTGAATTTGATTATTGTGCTGTGGTTATGTAAAAGAATATCCTTGTTATAAGGAAATCCATGCTGAAATATTTAAAGGTAAAGGAGCATCATGTCTGTCCCTTATTATCAAATGTTTCAAAAAAAATTAAGTGAGAGAAAGAAAGCCAATGTAGCAAAATACTAACTAATAGTGAATCTGGGTGAAGTAAATACAGGAGTTCCTTTGAGCAACTTTCTGTACTATATGTAGCCATTTTTCTGTAGGTTTAAAATTATTTCAAAATAAAAATGTTTCAAATGGCAGAAAAGATTGCTTTTCAGTGCTAATTGAAAAAAGAAATCAAGGTACACTGTCACACTCTTGAAAAGCAGGAGGATCTCTTGGGGAAGGGCTGTCTACGCTCAGTATAACCCTGTTCACAGACACACAGTATCTGGGCAGTCCGACCCAAAGCAATGCTCTGAGATTTGTGCTAGTGAAGCACTTCACTGAGGAGCAGTGGCCCTCCAGGTACACACACACACACACACACACACACACACGCACGCACGCATACATGAACACACTGCACACACATACATAGGTATACATACAGAAACACAAACATACTACGATACACATACACACAAACACACACACAAACATTAACACAGAGACAAACCGAATATGATTGGCACTTGAGCCTGAAAATCTGTCTTTCCCTTACATTTCATTTTATCTTTAGTATCTCTAACCTGGAGCCTGATAATAGCATCCTAACTCATCCCCCATCTTCAGTTTTCACCTCCAATTTATTCTTTATACTATCTCCAGAGTATCAGTAAAATATAAATGTGATCACGTTATTCACTTGTTTAACAACCTTCAATGCTCCCCAAATGCTGAACAAATCCCTTAGCCTCACTTTTCTCAAACTGTCATCAATACAAGGCAGCTGCATATATAGATTTCTCCTAAAAGACTGTAGGTAATTGGAGGGGCATTACACTGCATCACAGAAAACCATTTGAAATTGAAAATGATTACCATTTATTTTTCTTGAAACGGAATAATTCAACTCTTTTTTCCTTAACCAGAACTACCTTGGAACACCAAAGGGTAACTGATTTTGGGGTTTCGGTCGTTTATCCAGTGATTGTCACCCTAGCTGTGCACTTGAATGACCTGGGGAGCTGGAACCACACCTCACACCAGATTTGAAATCAGAATGTCTGGGGCTGGGGCCCTTCCAACATCCACACACACAACTAGTTCTTATAGATGCAAGGAAAACAACGTGAAGATTCATCCTCCTCCAGAGCAAGCACCCACAGGACATGGTGGTTTTATTTATTCCCCTTTTGGCCTAGCAGCATCAGGAGAATCAGAGTTCTGTGTTGTGTATCTTTGTCAGACACTATTAGGCAACTTAGGAGACTTATAGCAAGACCTCAATAGGTAACATTAAGAGTTACTCTTTTTCAAACAAATCATAAAAATCCTTCAAGTTAGGTATTATTATCCCCATTTCTTAGGTGATGAAACTGAGGCTCAGGAGAATAAATAATGTGCCCCAGGTCACATTTTAGTAAATAATGATGCCTAAATTTGAACTCAGATCCATCTAACTCTCAAGTCTTTGCTATTTCTATTATCCCCTCTCCCAATATTTCATATTTGTTTAGCAGAAAAATTCAAAGAAGGCAAAATCTTTGACATCTCTCTTGTTACATGATTCTCAACTCTTTCAAGCAATTAGCAAGTTCTGGTTGCAACTTGTATAATTCCTTAAAACTGACATCAGAAACAATCCTTGGATGTGGACACTACTATGGATAACCACAGACACCAAGGTGGGTGTCCCTGTTTAAACCCGTACTTCACATGACTGAACAAAGGAAAAAATCTGGGCTAAAGTGCTTCATAATGCTAAAATGAATAGATCTCAAATAGCAGGGGATGGGGAGTGCCCTACAATGCCCAGAACCATGTGAAAACTCGGGAGATCTCACACAGAACTTAAAAGTGTTCCAACCCTTAATTGTGAGTTGCATAGTAAGTAAGCCATGCTTGATGGTGGAGGTAACTTGTTAATGTTGAAAGCATTGAATAAAGTCATTATTCTCAATGTGTTTCAGATGCTTGTCTAAACATTTCACTGCTTCAGAACTCAAGTGACACAAGGGCATGGCTGATAACATGAAGGTTGTTGACTATCAGAATCTCATGAGCACTAAATGTCAAACAGTAAACCTGTCCAAAGATTAATTCACACCTGTGGCAAAGCATGTCCTTGCATTAGGCAGTAGCTTATAATTCTAAAAACACTAATGTAAGGAGGCAAAATGGAACACTCCATTGCACTACAGCCTTCCAACTACCATTCTTCAATGAAGGTAAATGTGTCTGTGTTATTTATTGATGCATAACAAATTACCCCCAATATTCAGCAGTTTTAAAAAAACCACACATTTATTATATCATAGTTTCTGTGAGTCGGGAACCCTGGAGCAACTTAGCTGGGTCCCCTGGCTTAGGATCTCTCACAGACTGCAGTCACTCACACAGGTGGCAGCAGGATTCAGTTCCTCAAGGGCTGAGGGCCTCAGTTCCACAGTGATTGCTGACTGGAGTCCTCTCTCAGTAATTTGCTATGTGGGCCTCTCCGCGGGGCAGCTCAAAGCATGGCAGCTGGCTACCCTCGAGTGAGCAGGGAACAGAACAAGAAAAGGGAAATGGACAGAAGCTACTCTTTTTGTAACCTGATCACAGAAGTGACACCTCACCACTGTTGCCATATTCTATTAGTTAGAAGCAAGTCACTAGATCTAGCCCACACCCAATGGCCTGAGTGCCAAGAGTTGGGGCTACTGGGAACCAACTTAGAGGCAGCAACTCCAGTGTTATTGGACTTGGTACAACAGAAACATTCAGATCAGGTCTTACGTAGACCCCTTCCCACTCCTGCTGCATAAACAGTAGCTCCCACTCAGGTACACCAATGTTACCTGTTCCAGAGGACATGGGCTTTTGTTTCTGTGGTTTGACTCTTTGTAATGTTCCCTCATAATCTCTGCTTCATCCTAACAGAGTGATACTACAGAAAAACACACATGCACTTGGAGTGAGCAGACACGCAGACAGACAGACAGACAGACAGACACACACACACACACACACACACACACACACACACACACACGACAACTTTTCTCATTTTTTTGAATGCAGACTGAGTAACATCCCTAAAGAATGAACCTCACAAAAGTGGTAAAAAAGAAAGGCCCTTTAAATATCAGACAAGAGACCTATGTTCAAGTGTTGTCTTCAATAGGAACTAATTGTATGACCTTTGTTTGGCACATTACTTAACCTTTCCTCACCTACTAAAATAAAAATAAGGAGAAAGAAAAGATGATTCTAGTCCAATTCCTTCAAAAGTTCCCATTCAGCACTTTTCCAAGAAGAATTCTCACAACTCTTTCCTTGGGCACCCTGAAACCCTGGTCAGTCAATCTCTGTCAGTGCATTTAAATCAGAAGCCAAAGGCTTTTTTTGGGGGGGGGGATATAATTTTAGTTTTTTGATGATGATACTGAAGCATTGAGTGATTAAGTCCTTTGCAGGTCCACATAGTAGCAGAGGTCAGGCTACCAATAACCCCAAGGATTATGCTATGAAGTGTCAGACCTCTTATAAGATGACAATTAGGGACAACATAATTATAGAGCAATCTTGTTATTAATAAACATTCTGAAATAAAACCTGATTTCTAAAGAAACTGGTCCTATTTTTTTAATTATATATGTATAATTTAAATGATATATTTAAAGATATATCATTTAAGTTATGTATTTATATATCTATATCTTTAAATATATATGCAATCAGCACCATACCATTTAGCTTACATGTGACTTTGAACAAGTTATTAACTTTCTGAGCCCCAATTTGTTCCTGGTAAATGTGGGAAAAAATAACTCTTTGACAATTTATTGTATTAAGTTAGATATGCTATCTAAAGTGCATTTCACAGTATATGGTTAAAACACTGAAACTGTAATTATAATATATTTTATAATTATATTTCTATTATAATTATTCATTCTCTTGACTGGCTAAGAAAAATTCATGGGGTATATTTAAGACAATGGTGTTAAAGTTTGGGGTCATAATGGACAGACTTTAAACAGTTTTTCTTCTCAGATGATCATCTATCTGTTCTTTCAAGGACCAGTCAAAGAATTGATCTGGAAACGTTTTGCAACTGATTTCCTAGGAACTTCCAGGGGCTAAGGAGCCTGGTACTCATAAAGTACAGGGTTTTCTAAAAACCTGGAACTTCCTTCCCTTAGCATATGTCACCTTCATAACCTCTCTATTCCTCTAAATTCTGTAAATTGTCTCTTTTTTGTCACAAAATTCCTAGATGTATATGTTTTCCCAAGCAAGCTAATATCATTTTGTTCAGCACTTAAATTTTTTCTCTTAATCTTTATACATAACACCTTAGAATGTATCTCCACATCTTCCATATTATTTTTATTTTATGGTAAAGAAGCTTCTTAAATATATGAAATGTATTACACATGAAACAGTGCCCGGCCCACAGTTTTCAATGGATGTTGGTATTAGTGTGGCTGGCCTGATGATAGGAGCTAATAGTTATTGAGAACTCTTAGCCAAAGGCTTTTTTGTGGGGACAGATAATCCAGGATCAATGCATTTACCAGGACATTTTTAAGCCATTTAATTACTATCCAAATTGTGGTCCAGATTCTTTCTCCCTCACAAAAATAGATGCTGTATGATGCACAGGATGCTGAAATATTCCTGTGGAGGGTATACTTTGAAAAAACTCTTGCAATCTCATCATTCCCAGCAGTCTCACACATAAAATTTTTGATAGCCAACAATTTAACACATCCAACCAGAAACAAATCATCATCGTTAAGCATCACTGATAGGCCATCCACTAAGCAGATGTGTGAGAATTTGTGTTGTAATTACCTACAGAAGAGTTGCCAGCAGCTATTGCCCCAGAAAATTTTTTCAAGCACACAGGAATATTTTATGTCTACTGTCTAATATGCCGGGAATCAAAGGTACTTTAGCAGCAGTATTAGCAATCAAACTATCTGTTATAACCTATTTGGTGCCTTGAGTCTCAAACCAATATTCCTCCCAATTACTCATAAGTCCTAAAATTTCACTGTTCATCTTTGATTGTAACTGTATTTCTGATCCATCAAAACTTAGGAGTAGATATTAAATGGCCCATCTCCCCACCTCTACTGGTAGCACACCTCTCCATAAAAACAAAATAGTAATCAAAGCCCTGCCCTTGTATTGCCAGTGTACGTAGAATCCTTCATTTCCATATCCAAGCCTTGGAATGGGATGAAGTACACTAACTGATTCAAGTCCAAATAAACAAACTCCTCTCAACACTCCCCACATTTCTCTCCCTCCCCCAACACTATCGTGGCCTGCCTCTTTGCTCCCGCAAACCACAATTACTGTCCTAGACTCAAATAACCATTATATATTTTTCTTTCAGGCTCCTTTCAACCCTATCCAACTCTACTCACCCCCTGCTCCAGACTGAATCAAGCCCTCTCTTCTCTTCTACCATGTTCAAATCAGAAGAGAGATTCTTTGAGTCCACCTGCCTCTCATCCTCCAAATCTTTCTCCTTCCACTTCATCTCCTTAATTGAAACATGGTCTGCTCCTTCACCATCCTCTCCAAGGAAAACCACTGCTTCTCCTACTCATTCCAATTCTAGGACCCAGAAGGAAGGATCCACGTATTGCCCCTTCTTTAGTCCACTTCACCTACTCTACTCATATCCTCTTGAATCGATTATTCCACTCTCTCCTCTTTCCTATGGCTACTGTATACTGACATTCAGAACTCTTTTCTGCTTCCCTGGGGACTTCCCAATTTTGTTTGCATCCTTGTAGACAATGTCCTCTTCCATCATCCTCAGAGATGTAAACATCATCCTTGGTCTCACATCATCCTTGGTCTCACAGCATCCAGTGGCCTTCCCCCTCTCCTTCAAATACTCTCATGTGCTGTGTGAGCATGAGCCTGTTTTACCTCCAAAACATCAAAGTACTGTTGCTCTGAATGTCTCATCTGACTGCCACCTCTCCCCACAGGCCTCAGTCCCCTCTCTTATTGACCCTGCTGTTTGCCCTCAAACATTCAGTCCCATTCTCGACTCAGCCTGTCACCTCTGGCTGGCTAGTCCACAGGCTCAACCACTCAACTCTCCTTCTACTAATGCCCCAGGATTGGGCTGCTCTTGACCTTCTACCCACCTACTTACCACACCCCTGGGTGATCCCACACTGCAAAAGAATCAGCATAGTAGTGTGATGTTACCAGGCAACATTAGGCAAAGTCAGGCTGTCCAACCACAGCTGTGCCCCAATGAGAGGTGAAGTATTGAGTTGCAGGGCTCTTCCCCACTCCTCAGCTGTACCCAATCATTTTCACTCTACTTATCCTTGGTCCAACTCTCTCACTCTCAGGAAATAATCTCAACTCCTATTTCACTGAGTAGACCTACTTTTAAAAAAAAAATTCCAGCTTTATTGAGATATGATTAATATATAACATTGTGTTCATTTTTGGTATACAACATGATCTGATAAAAGTATATATTGCAAAATGGTTACCACAATAAGTTCAGTTAACACTCATCACCTCACATAGTCAGCAATTTTTTTTTCTTGTGATAAGAACTTTCAAGATCTACTCTTTTAGCAATGTTCAAATATACAATATACTGTTGTTAACTTCAGTCACCATGCTGTACATTACATCCCCCAAATCTTATTTATCTTATAACTAGAAATTTGTGCCTTTTGACCACCTTCACCCATTTTCCCCACCTCCCAACCCCCCACCTCTGGCAACCATCAACCTGTTCTCTGTATCTACGAGTTCAGTTTTTCTAGAGTCCAAATATAAGTGAGACCATATGATATTTCTCTTTCTCTATCTGACTTATTTCATTTAGAATAGTGCCCTGTAGGTCCATCCACATCTTCACAAATGGCAGGATTTCCTTCTTTTTTATAATATTTAATAATATTTCTATAAATACATTTATTTGTTATATTTATATATATTATATATAGATACACACACACAAATATCTCACATTTCTTTATATATTTATCCATCAATGAACACTTTGGTTGTTTCCATGTCTTGACTATTGTAAATAATGCTCTAGTGAACAAGGGGGTGCAGAAATCTCTTTAACATAGTAATTTTATTTCCTTTTGATATATACCAAGAAGTAATTTTATTTCCTTTTGATAATTTTATTTCCTTTTGATATATACCAAGGGGGTGCAGAAATCTCTTTAACATAGTAATTTTATTTCCTTTTGATATATACCAAGAAGTATTTTTTTTTAATATTTTGAAGAACCTCCATACTGTTTTCTATAGTGGCTGCACCAATTTACAATCCCACCAATAGTGCACAAGGGTTTCTTTTTTTCTCCACATCCTCTTCAATACTTCTTATCTCTTATCTTATTGATGATAGCCATTCTAACAGGTGTGAGGAAATATCTCATTTGGGGTTTGATCTGCATTTCCTTGATGATTAATGATGTTGAGCACCTTTTCATTACCTATTTGCCATTAATATGTCTAAGCAGAGCTATTTTTAATTCCTCATGTCTTCAAGCTCCATCTCCCCACCCCATCACCTATGGAATTATCTCCTCATGTGTTTTTTGCCCAACATGTTTACATAGTTTGACTGCCTACTGCTTGTGCTCTACCCTGACCCCAGCTGGTTGAGTTACAGAGCAGCTGCCACGTCATTGCTGCAAAATAAAGTGTTGGGAAAATAAAAATAAATGAACAAACAAAATAAACAGGCTGATGGATACAGAGAACAAACTGATGGTTGCCAGATGGGAGAGGGGTTGGGGGACAGGGTGGAAAAGGTGAAGGGATTGAAAACTACAAATTGGCAATTACAAAATAGTGACAGGGATATGAAGTACAGCATAAGGAATGCAGTCAATAATATTGTAATAACTATGTATGGTGCCAGGTGGGTACTACTATTACTAGACTTATCGGGGGATCTTTCTGTAAGTTATGGAAATGTCTAACCACTGTGCTATACACCTGAAACTAATAATAATATCGAATGTCAACTGTAATGGGGAGAAAATTTTTAATTTAAATTTTATAAAAAGGCATTGAAGGCAGTGAGTGCAGGCTTCTAGGCAAAAAGGCATGTCATACTGGTTCTGCCTTTGCCAAAAATGCTACTGCTACAACAGGGAACTCTCCTACGCAGGGCCCAGGACCACCTTGGGAATTTGCATAACTCGATTTGTTTCTGTGGTCATTGGGCATTATCAGGGAAACATTTGGGGTTTATTACATAGATTTTTACCTTTCTTCCTATGTGATTAATGCTGATAATTTTGTCATCTTGATTTGTGCTAATTTGAATTTTCCTTTCCTTTACTCTTACTTTATTATCTATCCCTCTCAGTTCAAGCTTCTTTTATTTTCTTTTTAAAATGTTTTCCTCTTAATCTTCTTTGTTAAAGTATTAGCACTTGAAAGAGCATTTTTAATTCCTTAATCTTGCACTTAAGCTTCAAACCCATCTACTTTTATGGTTTTAATATTTTTTCCATGGGTTTTAGTCTGTTATCCACTTAATCTTTTATCTCCTTTACTTATACATTTAACATTTTACCTTATTGGTTTATGTTATTGTCTCTTAAATTTTACATATTATCTTGACATTACTTCTTGTTAATTTTTCTTTTTTTATTTTATTTATACCTTGCTTTAACTTTAATCTGATTTTAGCTTTATTTTTTTACTCCTCTCACTTTCTTTCAATGATTCCATTCTTTGATTTCCTTTATCTTAAAACTTATTTATCTCTCACAATTATTTTAAGTCTTAGTCTTTTATCTGTATCGGGCTTTTATTCTCTCACTGTAATACTATTCAACTTTTTTCCTTTCAACTTCCACTTAAGAAATCTCCATGTTTTCATTTTAATGTTTTCTTAGCCTTCTACCCTTTCATTATTTTAACTTAAATTTTCTCTTCATTCTTCTCCTGAATTTTTATTTATTTTATGGTGGTTTAAAATCACCTGCAGGAATAGTTGGGAGAGAGAAATCCTCCCTCAGGCAGAGATTGGAAAGCTTCTCCCCCACCCCAGAGTTCTCCCTGCAGCATCCCCTGACACCACAACCTCATGGGTCCCTCAGCCCTTTAAGAAGACTAAGAGACTCTCATGTAACTCTCTCAAAGGCTAACATCCAGGGTGGTTAGGGGCGGAGCAGTGGGCATGATGGGTTTACTAAAGGGCATTATTTCATAAAACTCATATGAAACTCATATGATATTATATATATATATATGATATATGATACATGTAATGTATCATATATCATATATCATATCATATATAATTAATATATAATATATAATTAATATATAATATGATATATATATAATCCGTGTTTCAATTTTTTGCTTCCCCCAACCTCAGTTTACATTGAAACATTTTAAAAGAAACAGCCCTATGAAACCAAATAATGGGGGTGGTTGAAGATGAGGCTCGTTACATTTTTGAGGGCCCATAAAAAGAACATTTACTGAGAGTGGCATCAGGGGTAGAAATAGTGACAGCGGTTCCTCTCTTGTATGAACTACTCATGCTTCCCTCATTGCACTAGCCACTAGATGCCTCACTGCCAAATGTGTGGCCTGCCCTATGCCAGTTCTGGAATCTGAGGGCAGACCCTGCATGCATTACCCACCCACCCCACTTCATCCTACCTTTCTCTCAGCTACAATTTCCTAACTTACTGATTTTATTCTATTTTGTAGTATTATGTATTTTTATGCTTCATAAATCCTTTCTGAAATAAGGCCAATTTGAGTTACTACATGAGTAACCTTAGGCAAGATCATTGTACTCTATGTACTTCTTCTTCCTCATCTGTGAAATGGAAATAATAGCATCTACCCCATGGGTGTCTGTGAAAAATAAATAGAGGTAATGCATGTCTATCTCTTAGTACAGTGCCTAGCATACACGAAATGTTTAACAAATTGTAGCTTAAATCAAGAAAGGGACTTGAGAAAGAACTGGAACCATCTGACATGCTGAATAAAGGATTATATGAATGAGTTGTGATAGACGGTATTTTCCAAAATTGGTAGCAACGATATTTTCCAACCTATCGGCTCTTCTGCAGTGTGAACCTGCTATTCCCTCATCATACTGTGTCCCCACCACCTTAAATCTGGGCTGGCTTTGTGACTGCTTTGACCAATGGAATACAACTGAAGTGACTGTGCCCATTCTAAGCATAGCCTTTAACTTTCCTGGCAACTTCTACTTCTTGCCTTTAGGGAACTAACCACCATTAAAAAGTGTTACTACCATGAGACCAACATACTCTGAGAATCCCAAGAGAGGTGAAGAAGCCCTGGATGACAAAGTCATACAGACAAAAAGAGGCCAAGGAGTCCCCAAGGCTCCAGACAGGAGAGTGAAGAAGCCATCTTGAAGATGGATCTTCTCAGCCCTCAGCTACCCAGCTGACACTCAGCCCGGAACATCCCAAATTCCTGCCCTGAAAACTGTGAGCAAAATAAAGTGGCTGCTGTAAGGTGATTTGCTATGTGGCAATAGATAACTGAAACAAAACAGAAGTTCTTTGTAAAACATAGAACTTCACTGGAACATCAAACCAACTCTTTACAGGCAAGTAGAATGAAATTAAACATTGTTTTAGTCACATGCTAAAAGTCAACCTCCCAGGGGCCAAAGACTATGTTTTATATTTAGGATTCTTCCATAATTCCTAAACTCCAAGTGGGGCATTTTGTTAGAAAGGTCACATGTCCAGTTACTTAGGATATTTACTCATTCAATGGACATGTGTTGAGTACCGACTATGCCCAGCACTATTTCAGATGCTGGAGATACAGCAAGGAACACATTAGATCAAGTCCCTGCTCACATGCAGCTGTGCAGATACCTCTCTGTGCTGGTTACTCTTCATTCCACCCACCGAATCCATTCTCCTTATTTTTCTGCTCCCTGGAGGTTGACCTATGGTCTGCTTCGCCAGAGCTCCTCACTCTCTGGCTCCCTCATTAACTGAGGAGAAGTTACTGAAAGGGTTGTTTAGTAAGTAGGGTTTAGACACTGGAAGGCATGAAAAAAAAAACAAACAGTAAAAGTTGAGAAAGGTCAAGGTGTTTGCCCCACAGCTCCCTCTCTCTCATCTGTCTCACTTGTGGTCCTCAGCCACAGTTCCTATAGATGGGCCCCACTCGCTAGTCCCCAGTTCTTCCCAGGATCCCATAACTCTATATCCTCTACTTGCCCATTCAGACCAAGGAATGAGTATGGCTTCCCATGTTTGCTAGTACCTGGATGTTTCACCACCCCCTCTTTAGTTCCTTTGACCCTACTCTGGTCTCAGTCAATAGCCCCTCCAGTAAGTTCTCTGTAATTTCATCACTGTGGGTGTGTCATCTGTTACAAGCCAGGATCATGACTGATACATTCTCATTTCAAACACTCAACTACACTATAACCTTTACATGGAACACATCTCTCATTTAAATCTGAAAAATGTGGTCAGCATGGCCATCGTGGGCTTCCAGAAGTAGTGACCACTGAGTTACCAACTTTACCACAGCTTGAAACTCAGCATTAAAAGATATAAATAAATAAGTCCCAATCATTAGTGATTATGCATAAAGATAATAAAAGAGGTCTCATTTCATGTAACCTCAATTAGTTGGAAGAGGTTGCCTAGAGTACTGTATTGAAAAGACGTATAGGTCTAAATCTGGGTTCTGTAGAAATGGGTTCTGGATCAATTAGTAATGTCTGATGTGAGCACAGGATGGGGTGTGAAACACATATATGCCATTTCAGGCCATGGTTTTATTATCACTGCTACATTGGTGTCTTCCACAAATACCTTCTTTAAACATAAATATATGAAAGCCCACAATGAATAAATTCTGTATTTGTACAGATCTATTTCGATGAGTCAGATATTTTTTTGAGTCACCTAGAGGATCAAGAAACTGAGCTGAACCTACCAATGTTATACAGCTCTAGATGAATCCAACTATACTCAACAAATCTGTATTTCTTCACTGTGGAGCTATCACAGTGATTTTTAAAATTTCTTTTAAATTTAAAAACTCTTCATTTAAATTTCAGTTCACACAGAACACTAACAGATTAAAAGCAGACTTGCTCTAAAGAAAGAGGAAAAAGCCGAAGTCCCACCTTGCTGTTGACCCCCCCACCTCAGACCTGCATGGCAGGTCAAGTTTGAACACTAACAGGAAATCTCTTAGGTCCCTCGGGGCTCTACGTAATTGCAACAGTATAATATTTTGTTGTATCAAATAATTCTCACTTCCACATTCCCAGTCACTCTGTGAACCAGCCCCTTTTAAGCATCCAGACATGAAGTATCCATTCCCTCAAGGAGGATTCATCCACAGAACTGCAGAACCAAAGAGTCAGATATCTAGCTTTTATTTTCAAAAGGCAGGGTCCAGGATGAATTAGCCTGTCTAATTAATATTAGGTTATCCTACAACAAAAATCGAACCAGAAATACCAGTGGCTTGGCACAAGATAACTTATTGAGTTGGACCTTCCTTCTCCATCTTTTGGCAACAGCATCTGGAATACATGACCTTGAAGGTCAGTGCAATTGAGGAGAGAGAACTTAGACCCCACACTCAATTTTAAATTCCTCAGCCTATGTATTAGTTTTCTCAGGCTACCATATATAACAAAACATTACAAACTAGGTAGGTCAAACAACAGAAATTTACTTCTCACAGTTCTGAAGGCCAGAAGTCCAAAATCAAGGAACTGGCAGGTTTGGTCTCTCCTAAGGCCTCTCTCCTTGGCTTACAGATAGTTGCCTTCTATGTCCTCACTTGGCCTTTCCTCTGTGTGCACATCCCTGGTATCTTTTCCTCTCCTAATACGGACACCGATAACATTGAATTAGGGGCCTACACTTTTAACATCCTCTAACCTTATTTACCTCCATAAAGGCCCTCTCTCCAAATACATTGGAGGTTAGGGCTCCAACAGATGAATTTGGAGGAATGCACAATTCAGTCCATAGCTGCTTAAAACCAGTAAGAGCAACTCCATTTTATTGGCTAGAACAAATTATAGCCCCACCTAACTACAAGAAGGGCTAGAAAGTTTCAACATCTTAGGCATGTGCCCAAGAAGGAAATGGAGGTCATGAAAAGGAAGTGATGAGAGGATGGGAGAGACCACATGGGCATAAGCACATGGGCATAGGCAGAATCCAGAGATATGCCCCTACACTCTGCCTGCATTCAAGCAACAACCCCCAGCACTGGGAAGACAAATGGAAGCTGAATTCATGCTCACAGATGGTCCTGACTCCATTCCATTTGAGCAGGCATTCTACACCCCCAGAACTGAGAAGCCATGCTAATCATTCTTTCCTCTGCCATCTGGACAGGATGTCTTAGCCAGCACGCTTCCCACCAATCATCCAGAAGGACTGCTGCCCATGTGCCCCAGACTGAGTCAGTATCCGACCACTTCATCATCTGACTGCCCAGTGGACAACCCCCCTGTCTCACACACAACACTCACACACAACCTGAGGGTCTCAAAGATTCCAATGCAGAACATGGGGATGGGGGTGGCATGGAAGCAATGGGGAGAACCTTCGTCTGCCATTCTTCTCACCTGTGGGACTGAATAAAACAGCTCAAGATTCCCCACTGACCAAAGCAAAAGTGAATTAATCTCACACATTAAGAGGCACCAAACTAAACACGTGTCAAATCAAGGAAAGCCATAGAGCCATCTACTGGTCACAAGTGAAAAGAGATGTCATCTGAAAACAAACAGGAAAAAATAAAAATAATTAAATTTGACTCTAATAACTTCATTATAGAAATAACTTCATTATTAAAATATTTTCAAAGCAAGAAAATATAAGAGACACCCAAGGTTAGACATGCCTTTAGTAAATGTGGTTAGGGAATTAGAACTGTAATACACTAAAAGGTGATCTGGCACACAGTTCTAGGATTCTTTATGATTCTCCCAGTTCTACATGTTCAAATTCTGTAAAACTAAGACATGGATTCAGTTTTTGAAACCTGAAGCCTCCAAGTTTAATCAAGGAATTTGTGATCATGCAGCTTGGCTGACAAATGACACACTCAGCATCCTGCTTTTAGGTGTTCTGCATGCAGTACACAGAGAGGCCCTGTAAAATCATAAGACTGGTTTTCCTGAATGGTCATGAAAGTTGTTAAAAAAAGAAAGACCTCCGAAGGCTTGGGCACAGGGTGGGGGGAAAGAAAGGCCTCATTCTAGTAGGATCCACTGTAAAGGGCAATATTGAATTTAAACATGGAGCTATGTCAGGTAAAACACTAAGCAGCTTGCTGCTTACACGGAATCTGATGAATTATGTTCTTCCCAACTCCCACCCTCACATGCTTAGAATGTGACTCTAATGTTGCCTCTGTGTCCAAGTACAAAATCCAGAAAAGACTTCCCAGGTAAAGTCTTGGAGGAAACACCTTAGGGTCACTTTCACAGCCTATGGGCATAATTCCAAAGCCCAGCTCCAGACATGATCCCGCCTATGGTGAATGCTCGATTTGCGCACACAACAGCTGACCTTCCGTTTAGGGTCAGAAATCAGCTAATCTGTTTCTCAGACTTGCTCTACAGAAGCTAAGCGGATAGATGAAGTTTAACTAAAAAGATGCCAGACTCCATCTCTTCAAAGGCAAATCTTGGAGACACGCGGACCACCGTGTGCTGGGTACACAGTGCCACCTACAGCACCATGGGTGCAGTTCATCATAGCCCATGTCAAAGGCAGTATTAGAACAGCCACAACAATCTGGGAGAACACTTCAGGTATCTATCTGTGCAAGGCAGAAAGAATCTACCCAAAGTTTAAACTTAGCAGATATTAAGTTTATCCTGGTGTTGAAAAAATAGAAAAGTTTTATAACAGGAAGGAGACTGAGGTGATTGGTTATAGGCTTATCTGTTTGCTTTTTTGCTTGCTTTTGGCTAAGAGCATTGAATTCTGCCATGGTGATTTTTTTTTTCTAAGGTCCATTGCAAGAATTCTCCAGGAAGTAATATCAATCAGAAATAACAATAAAGAGCATTTGACACTGAGATCTGATGTAAAACAGTCAATCATCTTCCATTTCTGAAATTTAGAAAATAAAACCTCAGCAGAAGGGTGCTCAAAACTTACAGGAGAGTGCTCAAATGTACAGAAGCCAAAATTGGGTGTAATCATAGCTGAAGACTATAAAAAGGGTTGCTACAATCATCTTCCCACAAACTCCTGAAAGTCCACCAACTTTCCCTTCCCTTGACTCCATCTTCACTGGTTCTTTTCTTATGTTTTAATTAAACTGATCATCATCTACTATGTGGTACAGTGAAAGAGAAGATAGAAGAGAGAAAAACAAATATAAAAATGAGATTATATCTAAACCTTAAAACCATGTGCCATTTATACTGCGTAGCATAATTTTATCACTTTAATATCATGTGCTTTAATATACAGACGCCTGATTTCTACCAAGTTTTATTTGTTCAAAGAAGGAAAGGATCACTAGGTGTGGGGCAATCAAGGAAGACTTCATGAAGAGGGGGGAAATCTTCCATTTCAAGCTCAAATATTAACAGGGAATAGCATGTCAATAAAAAGGAATGACGTGAGCAAAGGTATGGAGGTACTGGATGTGCCCTATGTAAAACACTCACAACCATGCACATGGGCAGAAAAAGACACACCCCCTCACACAAAATCTCATTCTATCTCTTTTTCTTGCTTTATTTTCTCACAATATTTATCACCTGATTTATATGAATTCATGCGATTACTTTCTCTCTCCATGACAAGCTATAAGACATCAGGAACTTTGTTTCATTCATTGCTGTATTCTCAGTACATTGTTTAGTACCCAGCACATTGTACTGTCTAAGTAAGTATGGAAGGAAGGAGAGAAGTAAGAAAAGAAGGAAGGAAAAGAGGAAGGGGGAGGAAGGGAAATGGGAGGAGGAGAAGTGTTTGGGATATCCACTGAGAAATTTATGAGGGAATCACAAGAAATTAGATAGCCAGGGAGGACAAGGACAGAGTACAGAATGTCTTGAATGTCTGATGAGAAGCTTGGATTTTTCCTTACCTTTTCAAAGCTGCCAGCTTGATCAAAAGATAACGACAGTAGCAGAGCTAAGATTTCAGAAGATTAATCTGGCAAAAGTATAGGATGAATTTGAGAGGAGAGAGATTAGAGGTGAAAGGAGCACTTACTTTAAAATAAATAATGATAGTGATGGCTTATAACCATTAAATAAAATGAGAATCTATGAGACATTAAAGATATAAATAAATTGATGAATACTAGTACAAGATGAATCTAGAATATCTAGTCGTGTCAGAAAGTAAGGAATTGCTCAAAGGTTAGTTAGGACACATCAAAAGGAGCCAATCTGAAAAGGGTCACACCAGCCAAACTTGGAAAATTTTAATTTTAAAATAAGTGATAGTAATGGTTTACAATCCATTGAATAAGAATTGATGAGACCGTAAAGATAAAAATCAACAAATTAATAAAGTGAGGAAGGAGGAAAAGCTTTTCCATACACTGGAATGCCAACCAATAAACATAGATGGAACGATAGATATAGAAAATCATCATTTGACAGCCATGATGGGGACATCATCAATAATTGCTAAGGCTGATGAGTAGAGGTTCGAAAGGAATAGGACATTGGTATAATTTTAGAATATCTCCCCACAGATACTACTAATCACAATGGGGAGGTGGGCAGGGGGGTAAATGGTGGCTTTATGATGGAGAAAACTGACAGAAACCAACTTGACCAAGTGGTCAAGGGTAATATAACCAGTGGTAGGAAGAGTTATCATTAGGTCCCTCTTAGCATGATGCGTCAAGATGAGCATGGCATTGAGAGCCAGGCAAAATAGATGATAAAAGCTTTGCTTATCCCCTCTTGTGACCACATCAAAGTTGAGACAGAAACACAGAGCAAACAGCAAGCCAAGTTGCCTGGGGGCCAAGGTGAACAGAAGCACTACAACTAGGGATAGAAATAAGAACTCACCCTGCAACTGCTGAAGGTAGGAGAAGGCGAAGCTGTGAGGCTTCCCGGTCCCCAGAGGCTGAATGGGACAGAGGCTATGGCAGCTGCAGGTGCCTCTTAATTGGGGCCGTGTCCTCAACCAGACTTTCACAGTGACAGACCTGTTCACTCTGCGCATCAGCGCCAGGTCAGCTGCTCAGGGGTCACCAGTGACTTACAGGGGGACACTGAACTGTCAGAGAGTTGTCCAGAGATGAGGCTTTCTACTGGACAGAAGAGCTAGCAGTATTCATTGCTCCTTTGTTGAGCCTCCTGCCTCCCAGTGTGTGGATACAGGCACCGCCATACCTGAGACGTCACCAAACTGCATAACAGAGGTCACTCTGCCCAGAAGATTCCCTGAAACTCCAACTCCTCCAACTCACGGCCCCACCCAAGTCATTCAGTTGTGTCCTTGCAAGTACTGTGCCACTTGTTGAGCAGCACCAAGATGCACATTGGTGGCTGCTGACCTCGGTTTCTGGCATGACTTCTTGAGGCAACTATAAGCACAGCATCTGTGGACTGCTTGCTGAATCTTAACAGGTGACCCTGGAGGGGCAGAGGCTTGGGTTATATTGTCTTGCAGCTGAACCCCTCTCAGGACTGTGCTGCTGGACAACTACTACACAAAGTCACACTTATAAGACTGGAAGACTTAGGAGCTTTGCTTAGAACACAGAAACAGATACAGAAAGGCAGCCAAAATGGAAGGCAAAGAAGCAGAAACCACATGAAAGAAAAGAACACAGATCAAGGAAAAATGGAGTCAAACACTCTCACAGATGCAGAGTTCCAAACACTAGTTATAAAGATGCTTAAGAGAAGTGTAGATGAACACAATGAGAACTTTAACAAAGAGGGGGGGAAAAAAACATTAAAATGGAAATAGAAATTATAAAAGGAAATCAATCATAAATGAAGAATACATTATCTGAGATGAAGAGTATGTTAGAGAGAATCAACAGATTGGAGAAAGAAGAAAATCAAAACACCGGTGTAGAGGATGGGAAGCAAAGGACATCCAACCAGAATGGCAAGAAAAAAGTAATCAAGAATATAATAATAATTTAAGGAGACTCTGGGACAAAATTAAGAGTAACAACATCTGTGTCATAGGGGTTCCTAAAGGGGGAGAACAAGAAGTTGAATATATATTTGAAGAAAAAATGATGGAAAACATCCCTCACCTGGTGAAGGAAATAGACATACAACCCCAGGAAACTCAGAGAGTCCCCCAAAAAAATGAACCCAAAGAAGACCACACCAAGACACATCACAATTAAAATGTCGAAATTAAATACAAAGACAGAATCTTAAAAGTAGCAAGAGAATAGTAATTAGTTACATATAAGGGAGCTTCTATAATACTGGCAGCTGATTTCTCAAAAGAAGCTTTGCAGAACAGAGGGCTTGGCATGAAATATTCAAAGTTATGAAAACCCAGGATCTACAACCAAGAATATTTTATCCAGCAAAGCTATCATTTAGAATCAAAGGACAGATAAAGAGCATCCCAGACAAAAATAAGCTAAAGGAATTTATCAACACCAAGCCAATACAAGAGGATATGTTGGAGGAACTTCTTTAAGAAGAAAAAACATGTATCGAAATTATGAATAAAGAATGGTAACAACTATATATTTATCAACAAGTACCTAAAATGGAAAAGAGTTAAGTGCTCCAACCAAAAGATAGGGAAATTGAATGGATAAGAAAACAAGATCCATACGTGTGCTGCCTACAAGAGACTCACTTCAGACTAAAAGACACACACAGACTAAAAGAAAGGGGATGGAAAAAGATGTTGCCTTGATGAATCTTGAGGGTATTATACTGAATAAAGTAAGTCTGATAGAGAAAAACAAATATATGATTTCACGCAATGTAGAATCTAAAGAACAAAATAAACAACAACAACCAAAAAATAGAAACAAATTCATAGGTACAGAGAATATTTTGAGCGCTACTAGACAGGGGGTAATTAAGGGGACAGTGAAAAAGGGCAAAGAGATTAAGAAGTACAAATGGATAGATACAAAATAGTCATGGAGATATAAAGTGTAGCATTAGGGAAATACTCAACAATGTTGTAAAAAATTATATAAGGGGGAAGAGGGGTACCTGATTTAGTGGGGTGACCATTTCATGAGTTATATAGATCTCTGATCACTATGCTGTATGACTGAAACAAATATATTATTTATGCCAACTGTAATTGAAAAAAAACTCATTGAATTATACAATGTAAATATGAGCAACTGTCTATTATACTTCAACAAAATGGGAAAAAAAAAAGAAGAGCTGCTCATGAGAACACAGACAAATGCAGGTTGAAGGTTAGCCTTCACACTGAAAAGTCAGTACTCTGCAATTTTTCCGGGGTCGTGCAAGAAAGGGACATACCAAGGAACTATAACTACTCCAGACCGAAGGATACTAAAGAGACACAACAACTAAATACAATGCAATCCTGGGCTGGGTCCTAGACCAGAAAGAAAGGAAAAAATGGCATTGTTGGAATCGTTAAAAAATAAAAAAATTTTTAAAAACCTCAAATGGGGTCTATAGATCAGATGGGAACATATCAATGTTGATTTCTTTTTTCATTTTGAAATGTGTATGCTGGTTATTTAGGAAAGTGTCTCTTTGGGGGAAAGATCCATTGGACTATTTAGAGGTGTAGGGACATTATCAGCCTGCTCTTAAATAGTTCAGAAAAAAAAAAACAGTAAATATATAAAATATTTCTATATATAATAACAAGGTTTTTATTTTTAATTACATAAGTTGGTATATGTAAAGCACCTGACATCTGGTCTAACTTTTTTTCAAATTAGTTGTCTCCCCAGAAAAAGAGGAAGGAAACATTACAAGGAAATATTAAGGCTGTGTCTACAAACTCTGTCCGATATAAAGACTGATACCATGTAAACTCTCACTTCAAAATACAAGAGTGAGGCCCACTAGAGGACAGTAGTGATAATAACAGGTATTTAGCAACGTGCCAGTATAGATCTTTTTGATTACAAAGCACTTTTGATTTCATTACCTCATTTTATACTTATAGGACCCCAGGTAGACAGGCAATTATCATTATTGTTGTTGTTGTTTTACATTATTATTACAGTCATTATTATGAAGAAATGGTCATTCAGAGACCTCAGAGTAGGGCTAAATAATAATTAAAATTATGTTTTACCTTTTCAGGAAGAGAAGCAATATTGTTCTTATAACTACATGCACACACACATACATAACCACAAGCCTAATATTCTCTGGACCCAGAGGCATCTCTCAAGATCCAAAGGAAAATGCTATGATTGTGTACTCAGCCTCCTCACTATGGAGCTGCTCCAGCCTGACCTAAACATTCCTGAGAATAGGCTCTATGACCCTCAATATACAACTACATATCTCTCAGATTTCTACCTCTGCACCTACACTCATGCCATTCCTCTCTGTAGACCCTTCTCCAACACAGCACACTTGCTCAAGGCCTTTAGTTCCTGAGCAGATGTTGGAAGACTGCATTTACAGTGACCAAAAGGGGCATGAATAAAAGAACCAAGAAAATTAAACCAGATACTGTTATGATCTCATGTATACGTGGAATCTAAAAAGCTAAACTTGTAGAAACTGAGAGTAAAATTGGTGATTACACGGGGCCGGGAGGTGGGAAAAATGGGGACATATTGATCAAAGAGTGAGAACTTCCAGCTGTAAGGTGAATAGGTTTAGGGACATGATATATGGCATTATGATTATGGCTATTAACATTATACTATATACTTGAAAGTTGCTAAGAGTAGATTTGTTCTCACCACAAAAGAAAAAAGAAGTGGTATTTATTATGTGACTTGATGGAGGTGTTAGCTAATGCTACTGATAGTAATCATATTACAATATCAAATCAACACTGTCTCCTTAAACTTACACAATGTTATATGTCAATTATATCTAGATAAATATAAAAAAAAGTCAATGTTACAAAGGACAAAGAAAAGCTGTAGAAATGTTCTACATGAAAGAAAGCTATAGAGATATGACAACTAAATGCAATATCTGACTCTAGTCAGGATCCTACCCTAGAGGGGAAAAAATGCTGTAAAAAAAATCATTAGATCAATGGATAACATTGGGATATGTACAGTATATTAGATAAAATATCAGTGTAAACACGTGAGGTTGGTAACTATACTGTGGTTACGTAAGAGAATATCCTTACTGTAGTATTTAATATACCTCTTATTGCAGTTCAGTATTTAGTATAATGTAGAATTTAGGGTTAAAGACTATGATGCATGTAACTTACTCTTAAATTATTCAGGGGAAAAATGTATACACACACATATATAGTATGTATAAAAATATTTATATGAATGCATGCATATTAATGTATATCTGTGTATATAAATATGTACTTAAAATATTTCATGTATTTAGAGAGAGGAAGGAAGGTAAAGAATACAAATGATAAAGTAAATGGGAGTAAAATGCCTATTAGATAAAACTTAGTAAAGGTTATAAGGTGCTGCTTGTACCATTTTTGTTTGCAGATTTTTATAAGCGTGAAATCATTTCCAAATGAAAATGAGGGATAAAAAAAAGAAAGAAATTGGCAGTCCTGGCCCCCAATGCTGGCTTCCTGAAGAGCCAATGAACAGGAAGAATTCTTTAACCCTCTTCAGTCCCTTTTCTGTGCTCCAAACTTTTTTTTCTTTTTTGAATTTTTTTGTTTTATTAATTGAAAAAATGATTTAAATTTTTTTTTTCTTTTTATTTTTCCCCCCTTCTCCCTGTTATTAAACTTTGTTAATAATAACAATGTTACATTAAAATAGCTGATGCTTTGATAGCATTCTTGTGCTTTTCAGGCACCGTTTTACATGCCTTTTATGTATGTTAACTCACTTAAAACAGTTCACATAATATTATCCCATTTGATGTTTGATCACATACCATACATGGGAAAAGTGTGTATACAAGTAGCCAGTAACTGAAGAAGGCAGGTCACCTTGGGCAAGCAGTGGGGCTGACACATACCTGCCTCTTTCTGCTCCATGTTCCATCCTCCTCGCCCTCCTCTCTACTCCCGGGTGGTTCCCAAACCTAGGAGAGCAATGAATTTACCTCAAAGCTTTTTTTTAAAAAAAAAAAAAAAGATTCCTAAGTCTTCCCTCAGATTCACTGGTCAGAACCACCAGAGAAGGCATCTAGAGACCTGTTTCTGAGTTTTGTTGAGTCATTTGCCACCCTCTTCTGCTACCATAAGCTCTCTCCCATTGCCTCTGCTCCTACACATCTAGCATGCCATGGAATACACCCTCCCAGACCCCCACTCCTACTTATCTGGCCTCTGGCCCCCTACATGGAAAAATCAGCATCCAGAGCCGATTCCAGCTGAAGGGTAAAAGGCCCCATAGGCCATTTCAACCTTCTATCAGACACAAGGTGATGTCATATATGGTAGGCCCAGAGGATTCTCTGCTCATATGCCCTTTGTAACATTTCCTTCACTATAAATGAAGTTTCTTTTTTGAAAAGCTATTACAGAGGATCCCATGTCAGTAAGCAGACACTCTGAACCCTTGCACGATACTAGCAGATGCACAAGAAAGGCAAATGGACATCTGGTAGAATCAATTCTAAAAAGGATGTCCCCTGTAGTGTGAAAGCGGCCAGATGAAATCAGCTTACCTACAAATATCAAGGTGGACTCCTTGAGAGGTGGTACCATACCATCGCCTTATCTTTGGTCTCTGCCACCAACACTTTGGATATTCAGTCGTGACAGTAACTGGACCAGCTTTGGTCAGAGCCTTCATCCCTGTTACTATAGCTCCTCCACCCTCGGGCCCACTGTGTGAGCACTGGGGCTATCATGGTAGAGGCTGACAGACATCTACTAGATAAGTCACCTTTTCTGCCTAGTTGTGACCCCTCTGCTGGGTATTGATGGTCAACACAAAAATCTGCATGCCTTGTGCCCACTCCCACAGGTTCAGTCACATGACTCTTCCTCAGACTCCTGGTCTCACATACTCCATTCCTGCTCCTAACCAAATTATTCACCACTGCCCAGAAATCCATATAAACTACCTCAGGCCACCTCTCTCTCCATACAAATTGAATAAGCAAGGGCACTGCTCACAGCCTGGACCATTAAAAGGATTTCCCCTACCACAGTCCTTAACACCACTCCTGAGTGGGGCAGCAGTCCATTTTCAATCCCTACCAGCAGACCCATGCTCTTCTCCAGTGCCGTAGGGAACCCATTCCATAGAGCCATGATACAAGCTGGCGGAGGTATCACTGCAGCAGAGGTATATGCCATGACAATGGGGGCCACCTGTGCATGTGATGCAGATTGCCAGGCTTTGGCCCAAACTGCTCTAGACAGACTCCTCAGGCAAAGGTTTTTTTTGTCCAACCAGCTCTGGGAACCATAGATATGTAGTTACTCAGTACCAAGGCCCAACACAGGTACATAGTAAGGCCTCAATGCATGAAGTAAACAGGAACTTGGCCCTCAGAAAGCCTAAAGGCTGGTATGGGGGAATCAGTAGACACAACTCTCTTAATGAAGGTTTAAAAACTACCATTTTAAATCAATGGATAATTCGATAGAGTGGTTATTTATAAACAAAAGCGGCCAGTTGAAATGGGGCAATCAGAAATGGCCCATTCCGATACCAATATTCTACTTTATAAAGAATAAGTAGAGGACGTGGTTCCATAGTGTAGCGGTTAGCATGTCTGTTTTACACACAGAAAGTCCTGGGTTCGCACCCTAGTGGAGCCACAGTCCCTGGTCTATGGCCGTGTCACCCTGAACAAGCCGGAACCCATCTGATCTCAGAAGCTAAGCAGGGTCGAGCCTGGTTAGTACTTGGGTTAGAGGCCACCTAGGAAGACCAGGTGCTGTAGACATAAATAATAATAATAATAATAAATAAAATAAAGAATAAGTAGAATGTAGACGTGTAGAATCCTCAGCCAGACCAAGAGTTGGGAACAAGGGAAAACTGGGAGAGCAAAATGGAGAAGGAGGAATATTGGAGCGTTTAGGTTATCTCAGGCAGAGGAAAGCAGCTTCTCTAGACAAGGGAGAATAAAGGACTAACCTGAGAGGAAGCTCTAGGTAAGTGTGCAAGCTAGCATGCATACGCACACCATGTGGCTTGCGGCTTGCCAGCCATAACTCACAAAGGCCTCTCGCAGATTTAGTTTCAGCCCATATGGTACTGATGACTAACATCCCAGATCATACCAGACTCCTAAATTCAAAAATTCTGCCTACTGTCAGACCAGATGTAGCATAATTCCAGTTTCAGAAGTACGCTCATCCTACCTACATATTCTCAACACCGTTCGTCTCCTCAAACACACACACACACACACACACACACACACACACACACACACACACACACACACAGTGTTTATGTGGCTTTTTGCATTTATTAAATATAATATTAGTTTTCCCCCAGGAAAAGCGAGATTTCACCTACAATAGAGAAAAAGGAAGGCGCGCCCTCTCGTGACTCCGGCCTGACTTTGTCACCTCTTAGCTGTGCGAGTTCCTTCTACAGTCTCGGTCCCCTGTGAGTGAGTGCCCTCCTACACGGCCATCCTGAAGATCAGATGAGAAATCGGATGCAAAGCCCCTAGCCGGTGTCTGCCTCGAAGGGCCTAAAATTGGAGCCGTTACCATGACTTCGGCTATGCTGATCACTGAGCTGGCTCACCTGCGCGGAAACTGGTCCGGCCCGGAGAGGGCCAGAGCCGGCCCGGGCGGTGTGCGCCGGGGGGGTGCGGGGAGGCGGCCAGGCGCGCTGCCACGCGGCGTGCGGCGCCGTCACTGCTGCCGGTGGATAAGGCACAGGTGGTGACACACAGCCTGGCGTCACTTCAGTCCAAGCCCTTGCAGGCCGGGTTTGTAAACGGGGAGGAGGGAGAGGAGCTCGGCGGGCCCGGGCGCTCCGGCTCTGCCGCAGCCCCGCCCCCGGCCCGGGCTCCAGGGCCCAGCCTGGCGCGCGCCCTCCTTTCCCGCGCATCACTGGTTCTGTCGCGGGCCCACTGAGCGGCCCTCTAAAGCTGAAAGGACCCTTAAGGGCAGGTACTGGCAGGAATCCCTCGTATCAACAGACATCCTAGGAGGAGGTGCAATTCGCATTCCTAGTCAGGAGGATGCTTTGCAAGTATCCCAAAAGACCTTCCCTGAGAACTCAGGCTCCTTGAGACACCAAGTCCTCAAAAGCAGGAACCCACCTTACTTACCTGAGGGCCCCCAGCAGCCACCCAGGCCCCTTGCATATATATTCGTAGAATGAATGAACGAATAAGTACATCAACATTGAAAACAGAAAACAGGAGGTATCCACCTTCTCATCCTTGTAGTTTTCACATTTTTGACAATCACCCCACCACCACCACCACCACCATTCCCACCCAAATTCTCAGTCCATGTGGCTCACACAGGGCTGACCCAATCCTCCCCTCCAAGACCTGGCACATGACTGGTTCAAGAAAAGTCACAAACCCAGCTTGAATCACCAAATCTTCCCAGGTTTTTACGATTTAAACAATCAGAAAAGAGGGACTGTGGGCTCTAAGGACCAGATAAGCCTCTTCCTGCCTGGGGCCACTTTGCCAGTGTGCAAAGTGGTGTACCTGAGGAGGAAACCAACATGATGGAAGGCAGAGCAAGAACAAGAGCAGAAGAGACTGAACCTCTGGATCCAGCCATACCTAATCTTCCCTGACTTCTAGATATAAATCTCTAAATTGCTTTTTTTGCTACTTGGAAAATGAGAGAATTTGAACTAATGCATTTCTCCTTTTTCTTTTACTCCAAATAAGAAATATAATAGCACTGAACTATAAGAAGCCTTCCAAGGTAATCCTGATATCCACAATTTTTCCAAGATACTGTGAGAACAGACTGAGGTCCAAATCTCAGTTCTGCTTCTCATGGGTTATGTGATCTTAAAAATCTTTCAGGCCTTGTGACAATGAACACATAGTTCCTTGTCACAAATGGTCACACTTTTCTAGATTTATGAGTTGGATCCCAGAAAAGTTTCAACTTAACTACACCATTCAGATTACTATGGTTTTTACACTTATTGATGTTTAAGCATCTATAGTATTGCATTTGCACATAAAAACCATTAGAAGGCATATTTGGAAATTGTATAATTATATTAACCAACGTCACCCCAATAAACTTAGTTTTAAAAAATAAAATAAGTAAGTAAATAAATAAATAAATAAATAAACAAACAAACAAATAAATAAACAAATAAATAAATAGACAGACCATTAGAAGGTGTTCCACATTTAGAAGACAACCACTAATTGGTCTGATATAAAGTGAAGTAGTAGGATGTATACATGGGTTTACAAGCTGGATTATTATGAATTTGGAAGAAGTGAGCTAGTAAAATCAGCTTTGCTAGAGTGAAAAGTCACACAGTTGACGTCCTTGAGTCTCACTGCCTCCATTAGCTCAGATAAGGAAGAAGTAGGACAAGGGAGAGCTTTCTGTCACAATCTTGTTAAATTTCAGAGCATGGTGCCCAGTCAACAGTAGGGTACCTACTTTGGGAGGAAAGGCCCTGAGATGGTCAACAAGGTGGGGGCAGAGGCCTAGGGCTGGTCAGTAGTTATCCCAAAGCCCCACATCCTCCCATTGCCCCCATGTGGGGATTAGGTGACCTCTCACCTTTTTAATGAGGCCCACCCCCAGGTGCGCCCCTTTCTCTTCTCTACACCTTTGCCTCCCACCACCTCTCCCTTCAGTCTGCTCTTCTCACTTCATTGTTTTGCCTCAGGCGGGTCTGCTATTCACAAGACTACATATGCCAACAGGACAAGTGGGCCAAGGAGATTGCCAATGCTATATATATATATATGTATACATACACATATATATGTATACATACACATATATATGTATACATACACATATATATGTATACATACACATATATATGTATACATACACATATATATGTATATATATATATAAAATACACACACACATATAATATAGTTTCAAGTATACAGCCCATTGGTTAGACATTTCTGTTATTTATAAAACGATCCCCTAATTGCTCTTTTCTCCTCTGTCTGTCCACCTAGCCACTACATTAATGCTAGCTGCATTCCCTATGCCATGTCTCCATCTCCAGAAGTTCTTTAGACCTACCAAAAGGAAGATTTATAACTGTCTTAGCTTGAAAGCTAGACATCCATCAGTCATGGCAAGATCTGTTAATCCCAGGCTTGAAATGCCAATATTTTTTATATCAAAAGTACTTTATGGTTTGACTCCACAAATATCACTAAAGTGAAGGAGTCTGAGTAAAAATCCATTTGAGCAGATGGCTGTGACTCCACAGATGACAGAGGTTTGGGAATCTAAGCTCCTGGTAGTGCTCTTCTTCCTGTCCAGAATCTTCTCTTCTGCTCCTCTCCCTCATCATGTGTGGCACTATCATCTACCACAGTCACCCAAGCCTGGAAATTGTCCCAACCTCCATATCCCTCACTCCTTACTAGTCTCCCCAAAGCCATGGGCTTATGTATCCTTGTCCCTTCTACACCCACCACTATATCAAGGAGGAAAGCTGGGCAAAGACAAGCAGTTGCATTTAGAGTCTGCCAGTCAGGGAGGAGCACTTGTACCAAACTGAAAGTCAGAGGAGAAGCCCTTTTCCCCTCTGGCAATGGTGGGCGCATATGTCTGTGGGTCTGAGACTCAGATAGGCTTGAAGGCCGTCACCTGCTTTGATGTGGCAAACAGCTGAGATCAATGAGGCCAGTATTCCTGAGATTTCTGCAGCTTCCTGGTCTCCTGGGAAGTGCAGTAGTTTTCCTTGATGTTTGTTCCCCCAGGCATTCCTAGAGTTTTGTACATGCCTACTTCCCAATATCCCAGCTGGCACATTTTTTCTATAAAGGGCCAAATAGTAAGTACTTGAGGCTTTGAGGGCCACCTGCACTCTCTGTCACAACTGTTCAACTCTGCCATTGTAGTGCAAAAGCAGTCCTAAACTATAAATAAACAGCGGAGCATGGCTGTGTTCCAATAAAACTTTATTTATAGAAACAGGTAGTGGTCTGGATTTGGCTTACAAAGAATAGTTTACAGACCTCTGCAATATTTAATTCCATTCTGCTTGAACTATTTATATAATGGTTTCTTTCTTCCTGACTTATACAATAACTTAAATATCCATGAACTTTTCCCCTCTTCTTTCTTAATAGTTTAGGGGTGCTCAGAACACTTTTCTAACAATCTCCATGTTTTGGCAGCAAACCCCACTCCCCTAGTTATGTACTGGGCTCATGACCAAAATTTAGCTGGTGAGTTCAGTTTTAACAAGTATTTATTGAGAACTTACTGCGTGCTGTTTTAGAATATATAAAGTCTAGGTGCCAAAATGCTTAAAAGCTAGCAATACCTCGTCACCTAATGCTTACCTCAACTCTGTGAATCGGGTGTTATTATTACCCATGTACAGGTGGGAAAGTGGTGGTTAAAATGCTTGAGTTGGAAGCTATGAAGCACTAGTCAGTGGTAGAGTTGGGACCTAAATCCAGGTCTGTGGCTTCAGATCCTGTGTTCCATTGGGCTGTCTCTCAAGAAGATCTGAACTCAGCTCATGTCATTACAGCACCTGAGCTCCTGCCCTTCTACGCCTCTCTCTGTCTCACTATGGGCCTGTGAGTGGCACTGAAGTGTGCGTACCTGAGGATGCAATCACAGGAGTTTTTTTACTGCATGAAAATATGGAAAGTCATGACTTCATTTAGGGTTGTTCACAGCATGCTCCACTCCGGGGAAGTTACTTTTCAAAAATCAATACTGGGGGAGAAAACTCTGCAGTACTTCACCATCCATCTTTCTCAACTGTCTCTTGTGACCTTTCTACCTATCTGTTACAAAGTATTAACTTTGACTTTTTCCAGCATATAGACAAACAATCTCCTTAGCTGCCTGGCAGTTAACCTAACTAGAGAGACCTGTTTTTCATCAATCTGTTCAGAAAGCCTCATTGTATCCAAAGCATTTCTCTTGTTCCTTTCCTCCCTGAAATGGTCACAATGAGCCCATCCTGAATAAAAAGCGACATCTGTGGTCTCAGGGCAAGAATCAGGGGCACTTTGTTTTAAAATCAGACGAGTTATTCAGTGCACTAAACAATAAGAGTAGCTACTCTTAAATGTTGGATTACAAAAGTCACCTCCCTCAAAAAATAATAATATTGCATGTTTTTGATAATTCTATTAATAGGATTGTTGTAGGATTACACAAGTATCTAGTGCCAACTGTATGCCAATACCCTACTAGGCACAGGACACACTTGTTAAATTAATCAGTGATTTTTCTCAGCCAACTCAAATGATGTGTGCTCCTTTGATAATTACTCACCATTCTCCTCCTCTAACCAACCACTGGGTCTTCATACACATCAAAACACAAAACAGTACTTACAGTATAATCCTATTTGTTTTCAGGAATTTTATATGTAATAATATTAGGTCAATAGAGAAAGACATGATGATATTATTAGTTGCTGTGAATAGGTGATGGATTTGGAGTGATTTTTATTCCTTTTGTCTATCCCTGTTCTCTAAATTTTCTACAAAAGTTAAGATATAAGAAAAAAACTAAAAGTTTTTAATACCCCACCCCACCCCTCACAAAATCTACTAAATCTGAAACTTTGTGTTCCCCCCCGCTGACTTAAGTCTTACTTCCCTCCCCATATCCCAGGGATCCCTAAGCTGCAACCCCAGCTCCGTTTCATTACACCGCAGTTCACCCAGGCTGATGCCAAGGCAGGAATTTTAAATCCTAGGAAGAAGTTCCAGAGACAAAGGGCAGAAGCAGAAGAGGGATTTCCCAAGAGAGCAGTGTCAGCCAATGTCACTTCCGGACTCTGAAGGAATCAGCCTGAGTCAGAGCCCTCGGCAGGGTGGAACTGGCAACCACACCCCACCCCAAGGCATCAGCTTTGGAGAAACCACTTACCCTTGTTCCCATCCTGGTCTTACCCCGTCTTCCTGCTGCCTGATCCTAAAAACTTGAGGTAGTCCTGAGGGAAGACCTCTCCCCTGGCCAACCCCACATTTGTGGTTATGGGGATAGGTTTCAAAGGCTAGGATTTTCTCATATTCAGCACATTTATGATCTTTCCCAGCTCAGAGGAATGAAAACTAGGGACCAACAGAATGTACTAGCCAACAGTCGTTACTGCTCCCTCCAGCCTTGGCAATAAATTCTGGCCAGCGTAATGTGAAGCCAGAAGCAATTCCCAGATGCTTGGAGGTTTATTCAGAATGCATGATCATAAACAGACCCAGGAGGCTCCAGTTTACTCTGCAAGGGAATTCACAGTGACTCAGCCGAGAGCCCCAGCCATTCCCAGAATCATAGCCTATTCCCTAAAAACACAGAAACTGGCCTTGCCAACACTTTTGTTCACATCCAGAAAGAGTTCTGGCTGGTTATTCCCAGGACCTCTCAGACTTAGCAGAAGATGATCACCTGACTCACACACCTGCTAGAGAGAGCAGCCTGACACAAGTTTGGCTGCGCCATCTCAGATAGGAACTCTGCAAAGGTGCGGGGTTTCTTTGCCAAGATTCAGAAAACATGGCAGAATAATCCCACCCTGCTTGTTTCACAAGTACCACATGAAAGCAAGAAGTGACAAGCACCTTTGTAGCATTGCTCTCCCACTTTGGGGCTGGGTCGGGGGCAATAATAACGAGTGTGAGCACTAAAGTGGTCATATAATCTGTTCAAATGGGACATTATAGAGAATAAAATAGGGTGCTATGAATAGGTATACCAGGATAACAGAGGTTAAACAAGAATATACCAGACAAACCAGAATGCATGGTCACGCCAGAAAATATCTTCCATTCCTGTTACCAGGGTAGTGTCCTGTCCTTTCCCAGAACATGTGCTACTGAAGAAAGTCTACTTTTCAAAGCAAACAAAGGCCTCATTCAGCAAGCTCCCTGACATCCCAGGAAAAGAGGAAACCATCACAGGAACCACAAAAATATGGGCAGGGCCCTTATCTGCCTGGTTCATCACTGCATCTCTTGGGCCAAGAATAGTGCTTGGCATGTAATAGCTGTCCAGAAAATATTTGTTGAATTAATAAATGAGTGCTTGAGCAGAGTTTCTAAAGTCATCAGGAGAACTCTAGGAAAGCAGAGAGACTTGGCAGTCCTAGGTAACACGTAAAAGGGTTTGAACTCTAAACTGTTGTAAAAACTTCAGGCGTTGCATAGACTGCTCTGCAATTCCCTTTGGTGGAGTTTATAAATATGAAATGTACAAAGCTTTCAAATACCAGATTAAACTGAAACTGTAAAGTTCTGCAAATAGACTGATTGGGAACAAATTATTTTAAAGCCACTGCTGAATTCAAATAAACTGGTACTATTTCCTGCAATATTTCCAATGTGAACTTATTCAAAATTTTCTTGGCCAAAATCAAGACTGAAACAAGCAAATGCTTACCACACACATAGAATTCCTCTAACCTCATTCTCACTATTAGTTCCCTGAGAAGCATGTGTTGTGAGAGACTTAGATTTTCAAGAGATTTAGTCTTAGAAATGTCTATGAAGCCTGGAGGGCAAGGAATAGGAAAAGGCAGGGAGGGCTTTTAAACCATGATACAGGTGGGCCACCTGGGAACAAAAGAGGAGGAAGAGCAGCGGGTTGAAGAAGAACCTCAGACTCGATGCAGTTCTAAGAAAGTTTCAACCAGACTGATGGGAAATCCTGGAGCCAGAGTTGCCCAGCAGAGTCCCACGTCCTACAGGAACGGGCCAGCACTAGTTTCCCACCACGTCAGTCACTGGCGGAAAGAAGGTGTGGCCTCAGCACAAACATGGTACAGCAGAAGGGCTGCGGCTGGGCTTTGAGTCCACCGTGCTCCCGCAGGAGGAGTTCTAAACAGCATAGGCTCAGAGTTATCACACAGTGCTCTCCCTGGAATGACTCTTGTTTTTTGTGAATCCAAACAGGCTCTGGTGCAATTCTGCCTGCTATCAGCTGAATATTTACAGTAGATAACTCAGTACAGGTAAGCTATCCCACCACCACCATCTTTTCCTCCCAAGTTCTGGAACGTTTCATTCCACCAGCCCAGATAAAATTTCCTCATAGAATCTCAGACAATGACAAGCCTTTCGTTAAAAAAATAGAAGTCTATTCTTTCATTTTAATATTTCCAAAAAATCAAGCTCATTCTGGTCAGCCTGCACAGTGGCTGTCCAG
Source organism: Cynopterus sphinx (assembly GCA_030015415.1). Lineage (NCBI taxonomy): Eukaryota > Metazoa > Chordata > Mammalia > Chiroptera > Pteropodidae > Cynopterus > Cynopterus sphinx. The sequence goes on along the minus strand of CM057384.1, from coordinate 90,114,829 downwards.
AGGTACTGAAATGAGAAGCATTTAGTCACCATCATCCATCATCTGGCAATAAACTTTTTACAGGATCAGGTTTTGAGTTTTTCATGCTGCTCTTGGTCAATCATTACTATGATTTCGGTTCAGAAGTCATCCAAGGAGGGGAAAAGTTGAACCATCCTTAGCTCATACCCAGATGAAACAACTTCCGCAGAAAGGCTGGTCCTCCCCAGTAACCCCTGTAAGAAATCACAGGGAAAAGATATTTGCATCAGAATAGATGAGAGTGACTTATTTCTCAGTCAGCAGGATGTTGAAAGGGAAGCCAGACTGCTTAGAGAGCAAGCTTATCAGCACGAAAAACAAGATTTGTCTAGTGAGGTAGAAAGACCCTGTTACTAGGACAACCTGTTTTGAGTCCTGGCTTTGACACTGACTTGCTATGTGAGCCTGGACATGCTGACTCGGTACAGCAAACCTGTATGAAGCCTCTACCACATGTAAACTGCAATCCTCTCTACTTTCATTTGCTTATAAGTATAGGTCAGGGTTTCTTAACCTCAGCCCTCCTGAAGTTTTGGATCAGATATTTCCTTGTTGTGGGGACTGTCCTGTGCGTCGGAGGGTGTTTGGCAGCATCCCTGACCTCTGCTCACTAGATGCCAATCCATCACTTCTAGCTGTGACAACCAAATATATACCCAGATATGGCCAGGTGTCCCCAGAGGGGAAAAATTGGCCTGGTTCAAAACCACTATGGTAGATATCCCAATTTGCCTATCTTATAGGGATTTGAACAAGTCAAAAAAAATCATCATTTTTGGATCAAAGAAATTATTCATTTTTATAGCCCTATTTATTTACTGAATGCCTACTATTTGGTTGTCTTTTAATGTGTTATCTCATTAATCTCCATCCTGTAAGGTAAGCAATGTTACTTTCATTTGCAGATAAGAAACTTAAACACAGAGAGTTTAGGCAATTTGTCCCAGGACACACAGCTAGTAAATGGCAGATGCATGGCTCAAACACAGGTCTGACTCCAAAGCTTATGCTTCTAATCACTATGTTTTATTTTTCCTGTTACATAATAAAAACAAAAGTAAGGTCACAAATGAAAAAGTACTTACCATGTGAAAGTGATTTACTATGATTATTATTTATCCAGCAGTGACTGAAAATCAGAACATGAAAGACAGAAGACTTGGCCACTGCCAATAAAGAAGAGAAGAACCTGCATCCCCTGTGGGTGGTGGATGTTTTACTGCTTCCTTCCCTCACCCAGGGGAACCTCTCTCCCACCAAGTATGGCTGAAGCTTCAGAATCCTGCACAGGCTGCCATCACTCAACCACAAGAAATGGCACAGCAAATCTAACCCCATTAGCCAGTCCTGCTCTGGGTCATGATTTCTCATGAAGCCGGAAGGCCTTCTAGAAACAACCATCCTGCACAAGTGGATGCAATGTGCCAAAAGTGTGCCTCTACCCCAATGATGTACTTACCTCAGCATCATATTCCAGTACAGGAAGGGCATCAGGTCGGCCTTCATGAGGTACATGGAAAGCCTCTCTTTGCCCTGGTCAAAGGGGAAGGTTTCCAGGGGCTGAGAGCTGTAGTCAAACTCCGCGAGAATCACACGGTTGTAGCCAGTCACCAGTGGACATGACGTGTAGCCATCATACTAAAATTGTATATAAGACCGAGTTGGAAAGTGGTTTTCTTCATGGTGTTTACATTGACATTTTAGAATTTATCATTGACTCCAAGCAATTGCAATTTTTTGTATATTCTAAGTTTTTTACAGTGAAAAATGGAAATTATATAACAAAAAATAATACTAAAAGCAAAAAATTGAAGTGCCCATAGGAGAACCTAATTAAGAAAGTGGCAAAATTGGGGGGAAACACTGTTTTCATATAGAATGAAAGATAATTAAGACAGTGATTCCTACAAACCTTCTTCAATGGTTTTTCATTCTTCATAATCAGAGAAATTGTCCTGTCAAGTATTCCTGACTGGGCAGCTATAAGAGAAATGAAAAATTCAGAAAAATATAAGCATCTAATTAGTTTTCCATGAAAACTAATTTGCAAATAACTTTAATGTGAACAAGTTAACAAGTGTCCATTCCCCAACCCTCTAGATTAAAACTGCAATACAACTCTTCTTAGTATTCGAAGTTCTGAGTACCAGAAAGGGTTCTTCAGTTCATCCCACAAAGATGTGTCCACAATTTTGAAACTAATGAGCCAGCTCTCTCTAACAGGAGGGCTGGCAATTTAAAAGGACTGTAAGGGTGGCCATATTTCATCCGTACTCCCCCTTCTCCTAAGGTTCAGTGAGTAACAGCTTGGTCTGTATTCTAGCCTAGATTGGTACCCCCATGTATATCAAAACAGCAAGCTTTCCTCTGTGTTAAACTGCCCTATCTGAGGTTGGACGAAATATAGACAAATAGGTGAATGTTTTTTGGTTTTTGATGTCAAAAATTTTCATAATGAAAATTTTCAAACTCTGCCGTTCCTCTCATCTATCCCATCACACATGTCACTTTTCTTCCTGGAGTATTTTTAGAGCAAACAGCATAACAATTCACTCATAAATATTTCTATGTATATTTCCAATAGATAAGGAATTTTTAAAACACAAACACAATAACATTTTTATACCCAAAATACTAGAAATAATTCCTTAATATCATCTAATCCCAATCTGTGTTCAATTTTGAATAATTAAGACTTCCCTTTTAAACTGGTGGTCACCAGATGAGAGGGGGTTGGAGGGATGGCAAAAAAGGTAAAAGGGATTAAGAAGTACAAATTGTCAGTTATTAAAATAGTCACAGGGATGTGAAGTACACCACAGGGAACAGAGTCAGTAATATTGTACTAGCTATGCATGGCATCAAATGGGTACTACAGTGATCAGGGTGATCACTTTGTAAATTATATAAATGTCTAATCCCTATGTTGTACATCTGAAACAAATATTGAATGTCAATTGTAATTGAAAAAAAAAAGACTGCCCTTTTAAAAATATAAGCAGCTTGTGTCTCTAGAGGTGGAAGGCTGGATTTACTTTTGAAAAAAAACTTTACCTATATATTGTAAAATGCTTGTTAAAGTGACTATTTTGCAATCCCCAAAATCAGGGGTCAGCAAACCTTTTCTGTAAATAAATTTTAGACCTCAGGGGCAAAGAGGCAAAATCAAATTTAGTATATACTGGGAGAAAAAGTTTTTATTAACAAAATTCAAAATGTAACAATTTTTTTATAATACAGGTCTTTCAATAAGCAGAATGGAATTCATTTTCTCTTTCTTTCTTTCTCTTTTTTTTTTTCTAATAAGAAAAAGTTAGTTGTTTCCTATCAACAAATCAATTATAACTGTTCATCTGTAGAAAGCATTCTTAGCCAGGCAGCAGGTGACATCTAGCCAGCAGACTGTAGTTTGCTGATGCCCAAGTCAAAAGAGCAATTAATTTTTTATTGAAATGAGGGGGTTCAAAAAAATGAATAAATAACTCTGCCTGTAAGAGAAGAGGCATCCAAACAATGCAAAGGAAAGGGCTTGCAGAAGTGACCGACTCAACTGTTGTAGATTAACCACACCCTACAGATCTTTAAATGGCCTTCTGGAAACTCTTGCCATACCTAACAACCTGTAAATAGACAGAACTGGTGGTCCAGGAATTCCTTCCCCCTTGCAGTCTCCGCTTGAAACTCCCCCTCCCATCCTGAGTTAGGAAGTACACATAGACCGTCACGCAAAGCAATCACAGGCCCCTTGCCTAGAACACTGCAGGGGTATATAAGTTGTAAGAAAGCTAACCGAAAGGAGTTCATGCCTTTTGCCTCACGTGCTCCACTGACCTAATAAACTCCCCTTCCTCTAACAAAGTTGTCTGAGCATCCAAATTTCCTCTATCTTGTGTCACTTCCTGCAACGCCTAAAAATATTAATTGGCTGTCTTCATTGTGGGCAAAGTATCTCTAAAGATCATAGTTCTCTTCCGGAAAACTTTGTTCCCCTTTGAGGGTCATAAAGAATTTAGAATCTGTGCTGAGAAAACTCAAGGAGGCCACTGCAGCAGAGCATGAAGGCCAACAGCAAAGGAGAGAAGATGGCCAGTGGGTGCCATCTACAGAGGGGCTAGTCCTTTTGACCCAGCAAACAGCCACACTGTCCAGGTTTAAGGTTTGCATGTGTAGAGGCATATGTGAGTTGTGGTATTTTTTTTTCCTGTATTATAATCCCTTTCTGTTATGCCCAAACCTTCAGTTAACTGGTCTGGACTGTGCGATATGTAATTAAGGGCAGAGAGAAACAGAAGAGGCTGAGCTACAGGAAAGGGAAACTCAATGTGGCAAGACAAGGTCTCTCTCAACAGCACAATGGTCTGGACTGAGGTAAGACACCTGGCTGGTGGCAGGTAAAGCCAAGGACAGATATGTGGAAGCATTGCTAAGAATACTCAGAGGACTTGGGGATGCCTGGTTGGGGGGCGTGGGGAACCTAGTAAGAAATGCAGATCCACTTTGAGAAAGCTAGGACTATTGTTATGCAGATACTAAGAGAAGAGCAAACAGACTTTTGCACATATGAAATGACATCTGAAGAAGAGCATTCACCACAGCACTGTTTGAAATAAAAATAGGCTGGAAACAACACAACCATAAAATGGAATACAGATTGTAAAAAAAAAAAAAAAAAAAAAAAAACATGTAAAAACAACAGGAATGCTCTCTACATGGTCAGGGAGAATGTAGAAACTGAGAAGATGGAAGGCAGGCCTGGGAGCAAGACTGTTCATTTAGAACTTTTTATTTAATCACATTTAATATTATATATTTGGAACACTGAATGAAATGTGTTTATTTGGATAGGCCAAAAGCTGGGTAATCTGGGCCTCTCATAAGGCACAGTATTTTCAACACACAAATTCAATAGGCTTACATTAAGAGAAATGTAAATTCAAAGTCTCGTCCCACAGTCTATAAATCACAAAGAGAAAAGATACATTTATAGTGGAGACAACCCAGTGACAAAATCCAGCTTTACCAAGGACAAGACAAACTAACATGACAGGCTCCTGAGGTGACACTGTGGGAGGCACACAGTCTCACAGGTAGAGGGTCTTGCCAAAATGTATAACCTGATTCTAACCATTAAAAAAATTTTTTTAACTAGACAATTCTAAATTATGGCATATGCCAATGTCATGGAAGTAAAAACAAATGTCAGCAGGCTGTTTTAGATCAAAGGAAACCAAAAAAACATGACAACTAGTGTAGTATGTGCTTCTTGTGGGGTTCACACACTTAAGGAATAAGGTGGGGATCAATAAAGAACATTTTTGAAAAGCAAGAGAAATTCAAACTGGATTATATATGAGATGATTTTATAATACAATATTCAATGTCTTGGATGTGATAATAGTCTAGTGGATATAGAGGAGAAAGTCCTTTTTCTTAAGGTGAAGTATCATGTCGAAAACTTAATTCCAAATGACTTGGCAAAAAAATGTACATAGAGTGATAAAACAAATGTCTCAAAATATTAGTAACTGGTTAATACCTACTAGTATATGGGTATTCACTGTAGTTTCTTTCAAATTTTTCATAGGTTGGAGATTTTTGAAATAAAAGTTTGGTGAGAAATTACTATTAATAATGAAAAATACATTCAGTTGGTTTCCTAGAAAGGCTTTCTTTGGTTCATGTTGTCAGCAAAAGTAACCCATGTGCTACAGGTGTGTAATTCACACAAGACACTGCCATGCCCATTAGCAGGAAGGTCTGTGTTTTACAGCATCTAGAGAAGACAGTTTCTGTCCACAGAGAACAGACTCTAAAAGGCAATTCTACCCATCACTGCTAGTGCATAACATCGAAATGAAGAGTTTTGTTTTCGAGGCTGAGGCCTTAATCGTGTACCAATCAGGACACGCTCCACTGTATTTGTCTTAATAGAACAATTTTCTGGTCTGCAAGCATTCATTGACTTGCTTGAGTTTTCTGGGGAAACAAATGCTTCCCTAGCTTTACAGTGTTTGAGGCAGAAGAAAAATAGCTAACCTGCCTCACATTAAAGGCAAAGAAGGCCAGGGATGTGAGAGTGGCAATAGAAGAAATAACAGAATTCTAGAGAGCTGAAAAAGCGGTATCCTCTCTCTAATGCACCCTCCCCTAAAATCATCCTGTCTGACCAAGAAAAGGCAAATGCTGTCATGCCAGTCTGGTGCAAAGCCTTCAACAGATAACTCTCTTCTCTACATATTAGGTTCATTCACAACTCACTTCTGTGTCAGAGAGGTCAAAATCATTTTTAGGCTATGAAAATTTCTTCATTATTAATAGAATGTTATTTGAGCCAAATTTTTTTTTCTGTTCTGATGGTGCCTTGGGGTAACATCATTTTCAAAGAAGAAAACACATAGCATATTATTATCTTACCCACTGCAGCAGCAGTCTTTGACGTAGGAAGGTTGGTGCAGTCCCCTATCCCAAACACATTTGGGTATCTCTTGTGCTGCAGAGTTTCTTTATCCAGGTCCACCCATCCAGCAGCATCAGCCACAGGACTCATCTTGAGGACATCTGGTGGGCTCATTGGTGGTGTAACGTGAAGCATTTCATACTACCAAAAGAGGAGAGCATCCAAATTTGTGTTTGGATTTCTACAGGCCCACAAGCTCTCCTTCCATTTTCCTTACCCATGCACGTACTATGGCTAGATGGAGCCTATGCGATTAGTGCTTATATTGATTCATACCTTCTCTAAGATCTAAGATCTAAGCTTCCTTGGAGTCTGGTGAGAAAATAACTAACCATCTCTTGATTAACATGGTCCTCCCACAGAATCCATGTGAGCCCTTTGGGAGCTGACATGGAGGAATCCAAGATATTGGAGTGAACTTCACTAATATTCTGAAAGAACCCACTGATGTTTCCTATTGCTAAAATTAAAATGAAGAGTATGGTGTATTCCAGTTACTCTCTCTCTGACCCTTGGCTGTTGACTTGTAAAGTCTGGTACTGCGAAGACATGCTCAGAGTCCCTGAAACTTATAAAGGTCATGTTAGGAGCTGGTCTATAAGTGCCATTCCCAAATATGGGTCAACTCTCAAAAATAAAGGAAGCTGTCAAAACACAAACTTAAAATAAAGGGTGGTAATAATATGGGCTAGCACTTTAGGGAAGGAGAGAGGGGTCTGATTCAGTATTGAGTTTACTGAACAGTGTAGAAGGCAGGGTTAATTTTTTCCCCCAAATATCTTTACCAAGGTTACCCTTGGCAATAGTACACTGACCTATCCCGATCAATTCTGATGGCTCATTTAATTTTTTGTATGTTTATATACAACTCTTCCACTTTTGGTAGTTCATCAATAACAACCTCGGACCTATGCTCCTAAAGAGCCACCAAAGATTACCCTGTAGAGGAGCAACGCCCATTTGCAGCACTTTCTCTTCCTTAAGGTTAATTAAGCTTATAATTGTCTGAGAATAGGAATAAATGCAAGGCACCTTCCTAACTCCCAGTGCCATCAATGATTGCTAAGCCCTGATGAGGGCATAGGCCTCCTTATGAAAACTGGGGACTATTGACTCTCACAAGGTCAAGACTGTCTTAAGGTGCTAAAGTTCTCACCTTAATAAAATGTTTTTGTGAACATTTGAATCAATTTGAAATTGCTAGATAAAATTAGGAAGTACAAACTGGCAATTACAAAATGGTCACAGGGATGTAAAGTATAGCGTAGGGAATATAGTCAATAATATTGTAATAACTATGGTGTCAGATGGGTACTAGAATTATTGGGGTGATTATAAATTATATAAATGTCTAATATCTAATTGTCTAATCTCTACTATTGCATGTGAACTATAATTTTTTTACCTTTATTTTAAAATTTAAAAAGTTAGACATTTATACAATCCATGAACTGATCCCCTGATTACTCTAGCACCCATCTGGCATCACACACAACTATTACAATAATATTGACTATATACCTGATGCTAACTGTAACTATTTTAAATTAAATATAAATTTTAAAAGTGGAATTGGGTCTCAAAAGACAATCTGCCCCTAAATCCCATAATCCAAAAGAGATACAAATATCTTCTTTCTTTACAATCCCCTTAGAAGAACAATATCCATTTATTTATCCATGTCCCTATCTGCAACCTCAGCTACCCAGAACATAGCTGAGAACCTAAGCGAAAAAGACCAGATGACAAAAGGAATTTCATGCACTCAAGCTCACACACTTTGCTCATAAAAGTATGCTCTGGTCCCTCACTCGTAGCCCATTTGCTTTTACTTTACATAAAATTTAACATTTGGCTATCTCTGTTTCCAGCCAATAAAAAATTACAAGCAATAATTTAAAAGAGCAGAAGCTAGAGGGACCTCTGAAGTGACATATAACTTCTTGACAACTAGGAAAGAAGAAAGCCGGAAAACCACAAAAAGGACACATACAAAATCAAAGAACAGAGCGGTCTGAGAACACTTCTTTCTGTAAGGTGATAACTAGCCTTAAACCACCAGTAGGTCCTTGGAGCATAACTACATAAGAGCTATTCAAAATTATGACCCTGAGCTGGGGCACCTCAATACTAGATCAGCTGGAAATTCTGTGATACCAGAAAGCAAAAAAGTGCTCAAAAATATGGGGACATGTCACAAGGACATAAGCAACATCTTGACCAAATCTGGGACAATTTGAGCACCAAAGTAATTAAGGACCATAATGAATTATAAACCATTGGGTAAATAAACAGGAATTTATGAGTTCAAACCGATAATGAACTAATTGAGAGAAGGGAGGATTTTACTGACAGAATGCCAAGAGCCTACTGGTAAACATGGAGAAAAAGTTGGAAAATCATCATTTTGCAACCACCACAGTAGAGATTGGATTAGGCAAATATCATCAGTGGATGCAAAAGCCAGAAGAAACTTTAATGAGAAGTAAGGTATCTGCATGGTTTTAAAGTGTCTCTCCATAGGCTTCTTATTAGTAGCAAGAGAGAAAAAGAATAATTACACAGTGGGAAAACTGAACCATATCTTGAGCAGTGATCGAAATGAACATCATCAGCGAGGGGAAGAGGAACACTGTGTGCTTTCAAATAAATGTGTTACCCTAGAAGGACAAAGCATTGCTTATGCAGCATTTCAGACTAAAAGGCATAGCCTGAAACTAATCACAATATAGACAAATCCAAATTGCTGAACATTCTATTAAAAACTAAAAGGGGTGAGAGTGGGACCGTATTATTTTGAAATGCCAGTGTCATAGGAGAAAGAGAAAGGCTGTGGAAATGGTCCAGGTTAAAGGAAGCTAAACAGACATCACAGAAATGCAATACCTGACTGCAATCTGAGTTCTGTCCTGGTGGAGAAAAAGTATTATAAACGCTTTTGGGGAAAAAAAAAACTGAAATACAAATGTTAGATTAAAATATTATATCTTCACTAAATTTACTGAGTTGGTTGCTGTACTGTGGTTGTTCACAAGAATACCCCTATGTCTTAGGAAATTTACAGTGAAGTATTTAGGGGTAAAGGGTTATGATATGTAACTTACCTTTAAATGCTTTGGGGAATGGGCAGGGGAGAGGAAGAGAAATTAAATGACAAAGCAAATGGGATAAAACTATATTAAATGAATCTAGGTAAGGGCTATATACAGCTTTCTGTATGTATTATACGTTTACTATTTTTACTTTTTTTCAGCTTTCTCCAAGTTGAGATTATTTCCAAATAAAGGTTTTTAAAAATTATTACCTTGAATCACCAGTAACATTTTAAATGATAGCCAATTCACTCACGGTTAAGATGTTGTGCAATAGATTCATAAAAAGCACGGGCTAAAAATCTTAAAATGTGAAGTTTTGATGTTTAGAAGATTAGTCTTTGGTTCAATTCAAAATTGCTTTTTATGGAACCCTTCATTCCTCTAAAAATGGTGAATAAATAAAATATGACTGTGAACTGTTTTCTCATTGCTAACAATTCATGCCAGAATGATATAAGCAAATGATTATTCCATGCAGTCTTCTCCAGACACCTTTTCATCTTGTTCTTAATCTTTGTATACCTCTCCAAAAGTACTACTTCACTCACTGAAGGAGAAACAGACATGTAGAATCCAAGGTGATACACAAAGGTTAGATGTTTCCATATAAGCTTCAGAGCTTTCAAGGAGTTTTAAGTGCTTCCTTTTATGCACAGGTGAAAGGTGTTTAAAGACAGCTTCTTCCAGAGGTAAAAGACAATTCTGTCATGGGCGGTTTCTCCCATGCCATAAACTGACACAATCTCCAGATCCTGTTCTTAAGGAAGCCCTTCCTGAACTCTAGGCAGTAAATGAAGTTACAAAATATTTGGCTGCATCAAGTGACTCCGTGCCAAGAAAAGTAGAGACACAAAACAGGATAAAAACCCTATCGGTACCCATAGCTAAACACTTCTCAACTGCCATAGATTGACATAGCCTCTTACTCCATTTGTTTCCCCACCCGTTTTGGTCCACCTTCTCCCCTGTCACTGTCCTAAGATGCTCATTATAACCAGCCTCCCCTGGCACACAATGATGGAGGACAGGGAAGCAGGATCCGCGGTGTCCTCTGCATCTATGACACTGACAGCTTAACCCTGCCACTCACCGAAACCACTTGGGTCTCTCCAGGCTTGTCCAGGTTCTCAAAAACAGCCTCTTGTTTATCAGCTCGGACTTCAATAAGGTTTTGCTTGTAGTTAACAGTGAGGTTCCTCTCCTTGATGATCTTCTGCAAGGCATCTGCATACTTCTTAACCCCAAAAATTGCTCCAAGAGAAGTGTTGAAAATAATATTGGCCTTGGATCGTTTCCCTGTCTAAAAAGAAAGAATAGAAACAACCAATACCAATGCATTACTCCAACCATGTTTTTTGTTTGTTTGCTTTTGTTTGTTTTTGCTTGTTTATTTTTGTTTTAACTAAAACAAGAATTAAAAGAGACCTGAAAAGAGACCTTGCCAGCTTTCTCCATCACTATACCCTGGTGGGGGCAAGGTGTGGACCAATTCACCACCTCCTTATTTTCTGTCAGTAATACAACTACTAAGTACACAGTTGAGTAGGAGGGTAAGGTGGGCACTGTTCGATTGAAGGTCAGGTAAAAATAGAGTTGGATTGCTTATTCATATATGCATTTGTTCATTCACTCAATATGTATTTACTGAGATCCCAGAGTTTCCCAGATACTGCTCTAGGTGCTATGGGGACAGCAGCAAACAAGACAAAGCTCCCACATCCCCTTGGTTCATACACTCTAGTCACTGTTCATATTTCCAAAAGGCTAGTATTTGCCCCAACACCTGAAATAGAAAGTTCTCTCAGGTCATCCAAGAACTTGGAAAAAAGAGTGAGGCAGAGAATTTCCAGGAGGGAAGAAACAGCTAGTCTCTTACTCTTTTCCTTTGTTCAGCTCCACTTGGGATTTTCTCACCTGGATCTCACTATTTGAAAGAACTTAGATAGGTAAGAACCTCCAAAGGCTGTGCCAGCCTGGAATTCTCATGACCCAGAACGGCCTTTCTCAGAAACAGAAACAATTGAACTGTTCCTCCATTCCCTGTCCCATGGAGTTTACGTGACTCAGGTGAAGGCCTTCCTAGTGCCAGGTTCCAAGCACATGTTCAAGTCCTCTCCAGTCCCATCTTCCCCTCCCCTTCTCCCCACCTGCCCCTTTACAGAACCACAGGCTGATCTGAATTCTGCCACTGTCTCAGGTCAAACTGCGCTTTGGTAAACAAAATGTGACATTCCACACGAGGGCAGGAGGGCAAGAGCAGCTTACTCATGCTTCACACTATGTGTTCATCAGCTGCAAACCACCTGCTCTGACACAGAAGGTGTTTGAGGATGCTGAGAAGATGATTCCATCCAAATATCTCTTTCCACTAAGGGTTGAAGTTCTATGTGAACAATTTTTTGCCTTTAGAATTGGCATTTTGCCTATTATACTTCTAAAAGTGTATATCACAAACCAGAAAATGTTAATAGCCTTGAACTTGAGTGGGGGCAGTTGAGGATATTATTGTGTATAAAAATGAACTGTCCAATCATATGGAAATATTTAAATAATCTCTACCATATCTCCCCAGTAGACTTTTACACATACATTAAAAAGTATGTTACAAAAACTATTTAACATGTAACACATTTAAATTTGTATGTACAATATGATTATAACCATGTTTTAAAAAAAACAGAAAAAAAATGGAAGGCCATGTTAAATTGATGACAGCAGCTATATTAAAACAATTGAGTCATGACTTTTTCCTTTTCTCAATTTTATAAACTTCAATTATAATTTTGTATGCATATAATAAAATTTAAAAATAGAAAAGGTATTGTGACATGGATAAAAATAGAATTCTGGCAATCACTTAGCACCATGGGCCCCCATCCCTTGTTGCTGTCCCTAGAAAAGAAGCATACCTTCCTGAAATAGGCTTCTGATAAATACATGATCTTCTGTGGGGCTCCAGCACACTTTATTGGAGTATTCGGGAAGGTAAAAATGGCATTTCCCTCCTTGAAGTCCTGCAGAGCTTTCCATGTCTTCTCTACTGTCTTAACTGAATAATTAGACCCTATTTTGGGATGGGCAAAGCCTTCAGGTAGGCCTTTAATCTGCAACAAAGCACACAAAGAAAAAAAATTAACCAAAGTGCAAATGGCTTTAGAGTACTTGCTCTTTGCCATGTTTACAACCTCACAAGCATTTCAGCACAATTATTAGCCCTCAGTACTCACACACAATGGAGCAGGCAGGTGGGTGAGGGATCTGCTAAGATCAATGTTACAACACCTGGAGTCACCTGTCAAGCTGCAGACTGAGCTCAGACCAAGAGAACCCCTCTGCCTTGAGACCATGATCTGAATATGTCTCCATCTACCATCAGAGTCAAGACAAAAAACAGCCATATTTCCTTTTAGGAGAACCAGTTGCCTTACTGGGAAAGAGAAGAGTGACGGGTAGAACCAAGAGCCACACTGTCGGTAAGAGCAAACTTAAATTACCCTTGATCAGGTTGTACCAAATAAAACTCTGAGTAAAAGCAGGTAATTACAAACATGAACTTGGGAACCCCAAAGACGTGGCTTGAGTCCAAGCTTTTCCACTTATGAGTGTTGTGACTCAGGATAAATTACCTAATATCTCTAAGCCAGTGGGTCTCAAACTATGGCCTCCAGATCAGCAGCACCAGCACCACCTGGGAACTTGCTGAAAATGTACATTCTCAGACCCCACCCCACACCTCCTGAATCAGGGATTTGGGGGCAAGCCCAGAAATCTTTTAATAGGTCCTCCAGGTGACTCTACTGTACAGTGAGGCTTGAGAACCTTGTGTTCATCATCTGCAAAATGGGGATAAAAGTAACTGCTTCTTAGGGTTGTTGGCGGGAGTAAATGAGACCATGTGTGTAAAGTGCTTAGAAAAATGACACGCACATAGTAAGTGCTCAGTGTTAGTGTATTTCTGCCAGTAAGATTAACTAGATTCTTGTCTTAAATATCTGAAGATTCACAGAATGCAGTAAAGATGGCACAGACCAAGTTAAGAGACTCAGGCACCAGTTCTTCTATCAAGAGCAGGAAACGCTCAAAAAAACAGTCATAAGATGAGCTGGTACTTCAGACCCTCCCCAAGCTGTCTTCCATAACATAGGGCTACAACCTTCAGAGTCACTTGACACTTATCCCTCAGGTCTCAAAGAAACAGAGTCCTAGGGTGTCCTCCAAAACACTCAATGTTAAGTGCAACTCTTCCTCTGATTATTGATCATAACTCCTGCCGCAGTTTAAGTGGTTGTAATATTAGCAGTTTCAACAACAATAATTTATTATTATAAAATCACCTTATATTTTAATGTTTCTGTAGTTTCACATCTATGCTAATACTGGATATTTACCGTACTCTTCTGAGGGAAGGATTTATTATTCACCCATAGACACAGATAAGGAAACTGAAATAGAACAGGGTTGAGAGACCTACCCAGAACCTTACAGAACTAGAAACTGAGTCCCTTGCCTGTATCACATTACTGACCTAGTTATCACTGTACTTTATGTGCTTCAACTATTTATCCAGAGTTCCCAACAAATTCTGGAAATCTCAATTGTTGACTTATCCCATGATGTTTTAGAAAACTAAACTTGAATCACAATTGTCAGCTTCTGGCTCTATAGCTCACTGAAAAAAGAAATCTAAGGAACTTCCAGGGTAGTATTTATATTGCCGGTCACTTTGTACCAAAAAACCCAGCCTCTACATAGCAAAACCCAGACTTCCTTCCAGCTTCTGATAAACTAACTGCTGGTATTTAACCTTTAAAGTTTGCTTAAGAATTCAAATCTTACTTTCAGAGGAAAATTTACTCTGTAATACAACCCACTCAATCCTATATTGAAAGGCAGTTTTCTTATAAGTGTAGAAAAGGCTGCTCTTTTGCAAGAATTCCCATTAAGTCATGGACATGCTTAACTCTGATTAAAGCTGAGAGCTATATCATATTATCATTGACAGAATCTTAGACAATTAAAAAAAAAAACATAAAATACTGCTGAGAAATAAAACTTGAAGAGAATTTCTTAGTAATCTTTCTTGTCAAAATGAATCCAAAGCCACTAAATGCAGTGTTTAACCTTGGCATAAGTAAGTCAGTGAACACAGAAGTTCAAAACAGTACCTTTTCATAGTCCAGCTGGATTCCAAGAGCAATAATAAGATATTTGTAGGAGATCTGCAATACAAAACAATGCTATTTTAGACCAAGACCCAAAAAGTGTATGTCCAAGGGCTGACCCTGGCCCCAGACTTGTGTGGCCAACACCATGTTTCCATATTTTAATGTGAATGACTTGTGTGGGTGGGTGGCAAGCAGAGCAGTTGCCATCATGGCCACTGTTCTCTGTTGCCCCACAGCTCAGTACTTCACAAATATTGTATAACCTGCCCAGCTTCTAAGGGCTTAAGACTGCACAGCAAAAAGTGCACACTTTTTGTGCAGTGTTTGTGTTAACATCTTTTCATGTTGAGGAATGGTAGAAGAACTTTCTAATCTTAAAAACGAGCAACTCTCCTTAAAACCTATGAGGAACTATATAAATCTCAAGGAAATCTGATCTGTCATATGGAAGGATCAGTATCATAACTAAGAAACTGCTCTTTTGAGTGTCATTGAGAAGGATGTGATACAATGTGCCTGATTTTATTTAATGATCTGTTTGGAATTTTAAGTCCCCTTTTTAAACATGAGCATTGTGATTATTCATACTGAGAGCAAAAGGCTCTATGTTTATCATGATGAAGTGTGGGTTTAGTTAGGATCATGAGGAAGACACGTTGAAGCTATAAAGTGTAAGCAAAAAGGATGTAAAGTAAAAAGACTTGCCTAGAAAACTGGAGATGGAGAATGATTGCAATGAAAGTCAGGAGCCCAGAAAGGAACAACAGGTGTGAGTGTCTCCCTCTTCAACTAAATAGAGAAACAGAACACATAAGCTGAGCAGATCACAGTTGAAGAGAAGAGACTCCAAGACACGAGACAACTTGGTTCAGACTAGGGAGTCAAGAGGAGCAAGTCATTGAAGGGGTCCTTGCCCTGGAATCCAGAAGATTCATCCCCGTGGTCACTTCCACAGTGAGGCATTCCTACCACTCTCTTCCTCCCCACTGACCCCTTCTGGAAGCTCCCTGAGCACAGTGTACATAATGCTTTATAGCACTTGTTGTGTTATATAGCAACAAGGTCCTCCCCCACTACATCAGACATGACTAGAAGATAAAGGTTATGTCTTATTCTTTATATTCCTAGAATCCAGCATAGTCACTAAATTAAACTGAGGAATTCAGTAACATTTGTTGGATGGATGAATGGTTGGATGATTGATTCCCGTTCCCTGTGAACAATACAATTTATCAAAGTGGATAGATAATATATACATCATTACCCATATGATTTGCCTATCAATAGACAGCAGGTGCCCTGAAATTACTTGTTCTGTAGGAAAATGTACCAGGCCCATTAAACAGCTGACTGACCTGTGTTGAGTCAGAGGGGGCATGGGGTCTGGGGGTGATGATATACAGATAAAACATATGAACACCATCAACAAGGAAAGCCTTTGGTTTGTGCATGCCTTGATGGTTCTATTAGAGCCATAACACTGATTATTTTTTAGGACTAGTAATAACAGATAAACTTAAGATCATGAAAAAAATTGTTAAGGGAGAATAAACCCTAAACTAGCACAGAATAATAAAAAAAAAAAAGCCTCAAACCTTTGAATGAGTTCAAGTTTCCAAGCTAGATGATCTAAACTCAAAAGAATTACAAAAACTTGCAGACATGACTTTTTTGTAATTGAAGAGAAAAATACAGACCTTGCCAGAAGGCTAAATATGGGCAAATATTCTAATTTTATACAAGGGGTGGGGGGAGGTAAATTCTGAAACTAACAACTTAATAAATAGAATGTTCATCCATTTCAAAATTCTAGTCCCATCTACTAAATAGATATCTCTTAGATAAAGAAAAGCATCAACTTGGGTTCACAGATTGCAAATTCGCTTTCAATCAGCAGTCTAGAACTATGCTGGTACGTAGTGGGTACTCAGTAAATATTTCCTTTTCCTTTTTTGTATTCTTTTAAAAATAATAATAGCAACATTTCTTGAGCATCCACTTTATTCAACGAAGATGATATCTCTCAAGAAATGCAATATGCAGATTTCTGATACCTGGCTATGGAATACCTTTGCTTGAAAAATCTTGGAAGAAAGTGCCACCCGTTTTTCCCAACTTCTTCCCCAGCCCTAAAACAAGACAACTTCCCCAAGGGTCTAAGCCTGAGCAGTCTAAGCAGGGCTCAGAAGTGAGAACACCTATCAGAGTGCCTTTCATTCTTAAGAGATGAGAAAAGTTTACAATCCTTAAGATGAGCACAAACGCAACCACAGAGGGCTCTGCGCTATTCCTGCAATATAAAAGAGTCTGATCAAGGAGACAAGCAGTGCTGTACCAGCAGGGTGATATGGGTTATAAAACACAAGTCTCCTGGCCCCATGAGCTGGCGGCAAATTGGAAAGGGAAATGAGTGCCAAAGTTCAATCTCGTGAGCTGAGAACAATCTTGTGTTTAATTCAGTTTGCTCCCCTGGGGGAAATAAGGAAATTCATCAATGTGGGGGGGGGAGATAAAACAAATTTTAATTTAATTAAAATAAATAATTATTATATATTAAATATACACTAAATATTAAATATCATTTATTTATTTTAGGATAGGGGAAGCCTTAACTTGACAGTGGATCATGTGAAAAAATGACCCAGAGATTTGAACTGACCTCAAACCCAGAATGAATCAGCATTGCGGCAACTTGTTGCTAAAAAGGCAAATGCTAACTTAGGCTATACCCAATAGTGGGCTATTCTGTAGAGTTGCTTACTCTTCCAGGTGCCTCTTTCATGGAAGCGCTAACAAACTAGACAATGTCTAAAGTAGAGTAAAGAGGGTGGTGAAGGGACTGGAGACCTTGAAATATAAGGAAGAGCTGAGGAAAGTAGGGATGGGAGGACAAGCCTATCTGATGAGAAGACTGACACAGACTATGAGAACCATCTTAAAATAGTTGAGGGGTTTCTCCACAGAAAAGAGAGAAAACGTCCTCTCCACACTACATGAAATACAAGGAGCAGGACAGGTATTAAGTCCAGTGACACCCTGGGGGCCCAAAAAGAATAGGAAAGGTTATAGGAATATGCATTCTGACCCATTAAAGGCAGAGCTTTCATATAATCTAAGAAATGGAGAGGGATAATGTCAGAGAACTCCTTGACCTTGAGACGTGTAAATACCAACTTTCAACTCAAACCCCCACCCCAACATGTCCCAATCCCAATTACTTGGCTTTATTATTTTTCATCAATATTCATCACCTTCTAACACACTGTATAATTTACTTATGTCTATTGTTTATTGTATGTCCTCCTCCACTAGAATATAAAATCCAGGACAGTAAGGACCTTTGTCTGTTTTTTGTTCATTCATGTGCCTAAAACTGTACCTAGCTTATGGTAGATGCTTAATAAATATTTGTGGAAAGGAGAAGGGAAGGGAAACCAGGAGACAGGCAGGTAATCTTGATCAGTGTTCAGGAAAAGGCTACACAGAATCTCTCAACTCCTCAAAATTAATGCAAAGTTGGGACTATATTTGCATTTTTCTAGAACAGGCTTTTACCAGGTGTTCAAAAGATCCACAACCCAAGGAAAGGTTAAGAGCGCTCCTGCCCAGAGAAAGGGGTCGACTTGAAAACCTTTCAGATTGCCACCGACTCTCGAATTCTGCAATTCTGTTTACATGCCAGAGTGCCTGATACAGAAGGAGAGGGGGCAGTGTATTAAGGCCAATAACACCCTGGGGGCCCAAGAACTATAGGAGCCTGGAACAGGCAGGGTGCAGCATAATGGCCACACTGCCTGCTGCTGCCATGGGCTCAGCAGCACAGGGAAGGACATGATGCTACAGATGGCTTCTGAGCCTGTCATCTCAGCATCCTGCTCTCATCCCCTTAAACACAGGGGCAACAGTTGCTGAAAATCTTTGATCCCTGGGTGGTGGCAGTGAGAGGAGACTTCTAAATGGTGCTAAGCAATTAAGAGCCTCAAGCTTCCGCACCAGCAATTCTCCTTAGCCCTGGTGCCAACCTCACTCTCATGTCTGTCTCTTACAAGAGGGGCCCCTAAACCCCCTCCCTTCACCCCCCTAGCCGCAAACCTGTACTGGTCTGTGGCCTCTTAGGAACTGGGCCACACAGCAGGAGGTGAGCTGCGGGTGAGCAAGATAAGTTTCATCTGTACTCGCAGCCCTTCCCCAGAGCATCACCACCTCAGCTCCATCTCAGATCACCAGGCATTAGATTCACATAGGAGTACCTGTCCCTGGTGCCAAAAAGGTTGGGGACCGCTGCCAACCCTGACACAGCTCTCCCTAGTGTGACTGGAATGGATATTTTCCAACATCCTCTTCCTCTGGGAGTTGAGCTGTCAGGTAGAGAAGCTGGCTTTTTCAGAGGGAAAAACAGGAAGGTGCCTATTATTTTAACATGTAGCAGTAGTATTTTATCAGTGAGCATGCAGGTGCAAGATACTGTGTCAAGCAATAGGGCAAAGAGTGGGTGTTCGCAAATACTTGTCTTAGTTGCTCATTTATTAACTCAACATCGCTCAGCCCTTCCTTCTGTCCCCTCCTCCATTCACCACACGCCCTCCCATTTCACGTATTAAACACACACACATGCACACGTATGCACGTATATCACCCTCTCACCATAAAGTTGTCCAGTCTGGTAACAGCTGTGCATTCCAAAGAAGCCCTCAGATTAGCAAAAACCAAAGGACCCCGGGGGTTACCTCCTTGCCACTGTCTGTGTGGACGCAGCTCTTGTCTGGGTTCAGCTCAACCACTCTAGCTTTGATCCACTCTACACCGGGTGGAATCACACTTGCTGTGGGTCGACCAGACGAGGACAACTGTTTGGCACCAGCGCCCACCAGCGTCCAAATTGGCTGGTAGAAATGTCTCTGAAAAACAAAGTATTGGGGGATTCATTTCAATCTGAGGCTGATTAAAAGCGTCATAACTAAAGGTCCATAAGCTAGACTCCCTCAGTTGCTCCTTCCGAAAGCCTTTGTAAGGTCACATGGGAAGTCTCCAGGCTGGTCTTCCCTGTCCCTCCTCCCACTGGTGTCTCCTAGTATATTATGCTCTGAAGGGCAGTCACCTACACAAGAAATCTGCTCATGGAAAACACAGACATTCCGCATCAACCTGTTCCCCCTTCTTCTCTTTTCTCAGAGGTTTTACACCCAAAGTCAGTAGGCATCAAATGCTACCCCATAATGTAACACATGCCTAAACTTCCACAATTTTCTGGGGTTTTCTTGCTTCAGATGGTCCACTCTTGATTTGAGTTACTTGTGAAAGCTCCTGACTCAGGAGCAAAGGGCAGATTGGATTCACGGCCTCTGAGAATTCCAGTTCACTCATGGAGTGGACTGAGGGACCAAGAGCTCTCAATACTGCCAAAACGCCTAACTGGACAGAACTGCCACAGCCCACAGAGAGGTGAAGAGAACATGAGGAACAGCTTTGCAGTCTCCCTACAGCCATTCATGGATGTGATCCAAGAGGACAGAGGGCAGAGGTCTCCAGTTTTGAGAGCTCAACAATTTCAAGTCCATTTGCAACAGAAAAAGAAATGAAAACACACACTCGAATTTTTTTTTTTTTTTACTCTGTGAATAAGCTTCATTCCCTCCAAACACAGGAGGGAATGTGCCAACTGCCTGAGCCACAGGCAGCTCCTTCAGGAGACTCCTGTCCTACACTTCTTCATAGGACAGGGCAGATGTGATTCTGGCCTCCTGAACTATGCTCAGTACCTCAGAGGAGCTCATCTCATTACAAAGAGTAGCCTTTGTCCATGGGTTAGCTATAATACCCCACAGCCACCTGACACAGCTCTCAGAAGACTGTCCTTTAAAATGATGTCTTTGAATTAAAGTTACTTTAAAAGGGAAGTGACCGAGAACACCCTCTAGTCTCCTCTCAGATCACAGCATACCAGTCAGAGATTGCCACAAAGCCTGGGCAGCCTCATTCCTCCTGGAGAGATTTCTTAAAAAGGAATGTGCCGTCCTCATCCTAAACACCCAACCAAATGGGAACCAAATCTATTTTGTTTTTTCCTCCCAAGGATACAGCTCCCAATTGGTACACGCCTGGTTCCTTAGGAAACAGGCAAACCTCCAAAAATCTTAAATATTTTTCTAAAGCTTTTGGACAATCTTAAAGTGTTTTTTATGAAACAGTGCCTTACAGTTTCCAACTTCCCTCCTGGTGTCTGCTGCCTTTTTCTGCCTTATAATCTGTTTATAATTCTTTGCACTTAAATTTCTGAAACCCACTGACACCTTCCCAGAGGCCTCCCTGCCCCCTCAACTCATCACCCTTTCTCCAGACTGGAAAGAGGTAGGAAAGTAAATGACCACTGATTGTCCTCTAGACATGACATTGGAAGTGAAGGGTTTCGTGGGTTGAATCATCTCTCCCAAAAAAGGTAGGTTGCAGTCCTACCCCCGGTACATGGGAATGTGACCTTATTTGGAAATAGGGTCTTTGCAGATGCAATCAAGTTAAGTTGAGGTCACACTGGGTTAGAGTGGGTCCTGAATCCAAAGACTAGCGTCCTGATAAAAAGGTCAGGTGAAGATGTCATGTGAAAAAGAACACAGAGCAATGCAACTACAAGCTAAGGAACACCGAGGACGGTGCACAACCACCGGAAGCTATGTGAGAGGCATGGACACATTACCCTCCCCTCCACAGCCTTAAGAGGGAGCTTAGCCCCTGTTAACACCTTGGTTTGGGGCTTCTAGCTTCCAGAATGATGAGAGGATAACTACCTGTTGTTTTAAGCCACTTGGTTTGTGGTAATTTGTTATGGCAGCTTTAAGAAACCAATACATAAAAGAAGATAAAAAGCCAAGAGATTTGTCCTCTCTCTCTCCTTCCCTTTACTTTCTCCAATCCTTTTGGACTGCTGCTTTTTGTGCCCAGAAGGAGAAGCACTAAGCAGGGACATGACAGCCCAGTGCCTGAGCGTCATCCCACCCCACGCCCTAGCGCACATACTCAAGGGCAGGCCCACACACACTCAAAGAGGACAGCTTACCTCACTGGGCTCAATGATGGCCACATTCTCTGCACCCACTCTCCTCTTCATACGGGAAGCCATGGTGATCCCACCACTGCCCCCACCCAGCACCAGCACCTCATAGTGGTCCTTGGCTGCTAGGCTGGCCCCTGTGTGCAGCTGAAGTGGGTCAGCCTGCTGAGCACTCAGCCTGAGGAAGGAGGCAAAGAGCCGGGCACGGGAGCTGGACACCACAGCGACCAAGGGAGTCATCTTCACACTGGATCAGGCTAGAAAAGAGTAGACGAGGCTACGAGTGAGGAAGGCACCACTATGCAATCAAAGCATTTTCGTTCCAGAGGCAGGGGGACTGGCATTTGGCCAGCTCCAGCTGGTGCCCACCATCTCCCCTCAGGACCACCTTCCCATCTGGCTGTGGCCCCAAGCCTCCAGAGAGTGCCCAATATGTAACTAACAACTGGCTAAGTTTTCCATTTCTCCCCTTCCTCCTTCTGTCAGGACATCTAGGACTTTGAACCACGTAAGGCTTTTAAGTTATTTCGAATAGTTTGCCTGTACCCATCCTTATCTATCCAAAACTTCTAGGGCATCCTGTGTTTGCATCCAGCTGTCACCCATTCCTCTCTCAGGCGCACAGCTCAATTCTTTGGCTTTTGAGGCCATCAAAAATGTGTGAGTCCACAGACAGACATGTACTAAAGCAGTAATCCAGCAGGAAACCCACCTTCTGCAAATCAGAGTTCAAATCAAGGTAATCAGTGCCTGCGCCTGGCTCAGAGCTTTGGCCCCACTCACAGCCTCCGGGCTCTGCATGCCCACTAACCCGCAAATTGATTAAATTACAGGCTACAGACAAGCAAACAAAGGCCCTCCATGCCTTGGCAATTTCAACCAGATGATAAAGAAGTCATAAAAGGAGCCCTGCCTAGTATCATAAAGTTATATGTTATGTAAAGAATCTACACATGCTGACCAGTCTTTTATTAAAACCAATCAGTAAACAATCTCTTAATAGTTCCACCAAGAGACAGGCCTAACTTTTAAGAAAAGGCATTTCTGCTCCTAGCAGTTAGTGCTTTGGCAGTGAGGCCTTTGCATCTTGGATACTATCTATCTGTATAACTCTAAGGGCCCAGACTCACTATAGCTTCCTCCTTGGTGTTATAGTGTCCCAAATTCCACCATCAAGCTCAGTCTTCCATGTTGACACTGGTCCTTTTATTCGAATGCAAAGACCCAGGTGGAGATGACATTTCTAGCTGCTCAAGTCACTGAGTTCTTAAAGGGAATGATTTAATTATGTCATTTCCACACCCTTCACCTCCCACCAACAGGAGAAAAGGTAGGCCACAGGAGGGAATCAGAGAAGGCTGAGAAGGAAAAGGCCCCAGGGCAAGGGAGAAGTGACCGGGAGTGAGAAGCAGAAGACAGAGGGAGAATAAAATTGTCAGTGTTTGGCGCCCTGACAACTTCATCCACAGAGCTGAGAAGCAACCCAGAGATTTGGGGGCCTATGGAAAGTGGGGCGGGTTTATACATTGTTGCTGCAAATTTAAAATAAGTATGACCCTTCTAGAAAACAACACGGACCATCCTTCAACCCTGCATTTTCATTTCTGGGCCTCTGGTCTAAGGAAATAACCTTTAATACTGAAGAAGACAAACCTTTACAAAGATGTATCTCCCATATTCATTCATAATATGGTCACCACTCAATCACTGGTTTGTAGATTGGATCTCATTATGCCCCATATGAGATCCAATCTACAAACCAGTAATTGAGGGAAAGTTCAGTTCCCAGACTGCTTCAAACCAAGGTTAATTTATGGTTTACTTCAATTTAATACTGAGAGTGGAGGCAGAGATAGCAGTCTGAATGTCAAAACTTTGGGGGAAGGTTAAGTAAAATGTGGTTACAGAAGATGATTATGTAATAGCTATACAAAAACCTACAGAAGTCCTTCAAAACTATGTTTACAAAGAGCATATCAAATGCCTATGTTGTGATTCGTACACAAAGTGGAAATACAATATGGGCTCAACTACGTAAAAGAAAACTCACTGAAAAAAAGATAGCAAGATGTTAACATTGCATGATTGGTTTCCTCTGAGTTTTAGAATGGATTATTTTGCTTCTTCTTTTCTGTATTTTATGAAATTTCTACTATGTACATATATTAATGTTGTAACAATAAAATCTCTTGAAGGTAATAACTAACATATATTAGGTCCTTTACATAAACATTTGACTTGTGGTTGGCTGCCATTATCATCCCCATTTTACAGATGATAAAACGGAGGAAAGGGGCAGTCAAGCGACTCTCTCACGATCCTTAAGCAGTGGATTGTGATTTGACCCAAGGCACCCTGGTGTCAGGCTCTACTTTATACCACTATACTCTACTATCTCCGTGATCTTTATCAAAAACAAAACAATGAGAATGTTGCAATGTTAAATTTTTTTTAAAAGGATATCTTTTTCACACATCCCAGAAAAGAGAAACCATTTTTCGTGCTATTGACAACTAAACATTAGCAATGTTCTGATATAACTATAAATGATATTTCTTCTTCTTTGTATATGCTTTCCTCAAGTTTTCTTTAAGAAACATTACTATTTTCAATTTTAAAAATCACTTCATTTTATGTTTTTTTAAGTCAAGGAGTGGAGGAAATCACTAATTAGGATGTTGCTGTTTGATAGGAGAGGAAAAGTTATTTTTATGGTGAATAGAAAGTCGTCACATCTTGCCTTTCTAAGTGTCCACAGGATGACAATCACAGCAAAACTCGTCATTTCCCAGAAAAGGGAAACTTTTTTGCGGTCCTGACACTACATGTTAACCCATGGAAAGAGTTAAAAAAATAGTGACCTAAAAGGAGGCCTGGCTACATTTCTGGTTTCCAGCCACTCCATCGGAAGTTATTTAACCTCCAGTTCCCTTGAAGCCTAACACTACAGGTTCTTCTCTTGATAGAGGTAGGATTTATGTAAATATTTCCCTCATTCAGCCAAGAAGGTAAGTTCCGTTTTATTCCAGCAGGTACCTGTGGCCTACTCCTGGAATCAATATTTATAAACACGAAGTCCTTCTGAACCAGTTTTACCAACTTTGTTAATAACAGCCACCAAGCAGAATGTCTGGTTTCTGCAGTCAAATTTCACTTACAAAGTATAAACAATTTCAAAAACACAAAATAATGTTAAAGAAAATGTTCCAAGTTTCAAAACATCTGAAAATCTCAAAAACACTCTCATTCTAACAGTATAAAGCCATCTAAACCTCCAGAACAGAAAAACTAGAACCAAGGTCTAATACTGTTTGTAGAGAAGGTGTGGCAAAATACTATGTCAAAGATTAGGGCAATAGTACACAATCGCTTCTTAATATCTCACTTTATAACTATGGTATACACACACACACACACACACACACACACACACACACACACACACACACACACACACACATTTGGTCTTTGTCCCTAGTTCCTAACACAAAGCTCCTAAAACCCTTGGAATTTCCCGAGTGAAGAGTTATTTGTTACTCATAACAAATAATAATAATGAACCCTTTTTGACCATAAATAACTTTGTGTTGATGGGATGACTCGAGGTGGGACCCCTAGGTAACTTCAGGATGGTGGCTGATCACAGAAAGACCAAACTTGTGATTAGATGGGAACTGTCAGCCGCATCCTCTGGGAGGAAAGGCAGGCTAGAGACCGAATTCTGTGAAAACACTTGACCACCAGATTCCGAGAGTTACCAGGCTGGTCAACAACACATTGATGTGCTGAGAGGGTGGCATCAAATGCCGGAGAGGACATGGAAGCTCTGGACCACCCCGCCCCACATGCCTTGCCCTATGCATTTCTTCCATTTGACCATTCCTGAGTTGCAGCCTCTATGGTAAACTGGTTCATAAGTAAAGTGTTTTCTGAGTTCTGGGCAACTTCTCAAACCTGAGCGGGGACCTATTGTACTCTCAGACACTCCTGGGAAATGACTCACACAATTATGTCGACTGACAAGTCTCAAGACCAGTCAGTAGTCAGCAAGCTGGAAACCCAGGGCAAGCCAATGGTATAGTTTCAGTCCAAAAGTCAGCAGACTCAAGTCCCAAGAACAGCTGATCTTTCAGTTCAAGTGAGAAGGGGGAGAAAAACCAATGTCCCAGCTCAAATCAGTCAGGTAGAAAGGCTTCTTCCTTATTTGTACATGGGAGGGTCAGCTTTTTTCTATTCAGATCTTCAACTGATTGGATGAAGAGGGTGATCTGCTTTACTTAGGCCTCTGATTCCTCCAAAAAAAGCCCAGAATACTGTTCGACCAAATGTCTGGGTACCGAATGGCCCAGTCAAGTTGACACAGAAAATTAACCATCATACCCTCTGACTTAAGCTATAAAATGGCAGGTTCAAATCTGGAAACATCTCAGGAAAGAAACTGTTACTGTCACCAATTAGTACCACTTTGGGTGCCAAGAAAATGCCAAACATTGGCCCATAAATGCTGTGGTTCCTTAACATGATCTCATCTTAATTTGGAGTACCTGTAAGGAAAGTATGCAGTCATATTTGTGGCACTCAGCAGTAACACTGGATTAGACACTTCAAGAAACCTTCCTGGAGATAGTGTGAGCCTTACCGTATTCATCATGTTTTTAATTTGCTGTAATTTATGACTGACATTTTGGGGTTTTGTTAGTCCTAATGAAACTGCCCCTCTCAAGATTAGCTAACTCCTAAAGACAGTGATCTTGTTGGGGAGTACATCTTTGATAAGTAAATCAACCAATCCAAAACCCATATTAGAACTACCTCTGCCATCTGGCTTTTACTCTCCAGAAGGCAATATTCCTCTGTCCTAATCATCCCAGAGCCAGACATCAGATAATGAGGGCAGCCCTTATAGCCCAAGGCCCACTAAAATTATTCAAAGTAGCCAATCTCAAACCTAGTCAGGCCCCTGCCTCATGAAAACCACATAGAGGTTTTTTTGTCCAAGCTTTCCCCTCAAATTTTCTGCCTCCTGACCAACCTGGGTACTTCCCTGTGTAGCTCTGCATGGTACACCAATGCCTCTCTATGTTCCTAGGGAAGTCTGAGTAAAAATGTCTTTTTTCATGGCTGGCATCCCCTGGTGTGCTGGCCTCACCATACCTAAAACAAGTCCTGGGTACATTTCAATACACTGACATTACAATGCATTCACTGATTATTCAGATGGAAGGTTTTAAATGTTGCACAAATTTTTGCTTTGCTCTTTTCCTTACACATTGACTGAACTGTCAGGTGGCATTTTAAAAACAATTTAATTACATATTACTGTAGAATGTTATAATTATGTGGGCGAGTGGGCCAAATTCTTACAGCCAAATAACAGAGCTACAGTATGATTTTTTTTAATGCAATAATTACTCTAAAAGAATACAGGACCAAACCACCTTTCCTTTGTCCCATTCTATCACCTGCTCTGTTGAAACTTCTGATAGCTGCTCCACCAAGGAAAGTTTTCACATCTCTTATATCCTTTAACTTTGATAAAGTGGAAGAGTCATCAGCCAGAAGAGCTCAGAAGATGTTTAAGGAATGAATCTTCTATAGGATATAAATATATGTGCAAAAAATTCAGGTTTATACTTATATTGAACTTGTCTCAATCATACAGTGACTAAATATGTAGAACCAAAAATCAGAAAACATAAGCTAAGCTATATTTTTATTTATAATTTCCTATACAAATGCAAATTAAATTACATTTTGCTATGTTAAATGTTTACATATATCTTATGGAAAGAACAGTTACATGAAATCTGCAGTGTCACAATTCTGCTGTGTATAAGAATGTTTCCACAAGTATTCACTGAGTGTCTACCATGTATAAGGACCCATGCTGATAGACACATTTTCCTACTCCAGTCCTGGTCTCATTCCCAGTCTATTAGCTTTAGGTGCTAAAAAGAGAAGAGCTTGCCAGATGCTGATAATGTAAGCTAAGAAAGAGATGAGCCAAATTTCAGAGAAAGGTTTTTTTAAAAGTTAGACGGTCTTATTTAAATATTAGAATGTATAAAGTAGTTAGATATGTGCACATCTTTCTCTTTCTAGCTTGAGTTATAGCCTTGTGTTTTGTTTTCCTTCACACTCACTAGTTGTTTTGTTTTTTGAATGAATAAATGAAGTTCCACCTTCATTCACGTGTACACATCTGATATGTAAAGGTGTTGAATAAATCCATCTATCCATTAATTTATTCTATGGTCTGAAAGTTTGTGTCCCCCAGAAATTCAAATGTTAAAATCCAAACTCCCAAAGGTGATGGCATTAGTAGGTGGGGCCTTTGGGAGTGATTAGGTCATGATTGTGGAGCCCTCATGAATGGGGTGTGTGGCTTATAAAGAAGCCTCCGAGAAATCCCGAGCCCCTTCTACCATTTGAGGGTACAGGAGAAAGGTATCGGCTATGAACTGGGAAGAGAGCCTTTACCCAAACATGCTGGCACCTTGTTCTTGGACTTCCCAGCCTCCAGAACTGTGGGAAATAAAGTTCTGTTGTTCATAAGCTACCGAGTCTCTGGTATTTTGATATAGCAGCCCAAAGAGACTAAAACAATTACTGAGATCCTTTGCTGTGCCAGGTGCTGTGCAAGGTACTAGGGAAGAAAACAGAGAAAGTGTCACATGAGGTCCTTGTGCTGACAGAGCTTACATCCTAGTGCAATGGAGTACACATTAGTCCTTATCCCCCCAGTATTATACTCCCCTGTCTTAGCCACAGCCCAAAGTCCAACCCAAGTTGCAGCTTCTCTAGTCCATCCAGTCCAGGTTGGTTCTATAAGTTGTGCTCCAATTTGCCCTTCTTGGAACTTTCTCGTAGTCGTTCAGTTATTTGTTGGCATTTTTGATGCATCTATTTTCCCAGACAGATTGAAACCTTTCAGTGGTTTCAGACTCTGGTTCTAGATTCTGGTCCCGGCTATCCCCACTGAGATGTGTAGAGTATCTGGGCCATTCTTGTCATCCCCTGGGGTGGTCCAGACAGTTGGTGTAACAGGAAGAAACTTCCTGCAGTCTACCAAGAGTGTTAACACTGATCTCTCTGGCCACCTCCTCAGGAACAACTACAAAGAATTGGAGGTGAGTGTGGAGGGGAGGTTTTATTTCCAGCACTTAACTACATAGTCTCTGGATTTGTGGAAAGAGGGTTGGGTTTGGCTTCCAAAAATCTGGATTTATATTCCAACTTAGATTTAGCTAACTGAAGCAAAATGCAATGTAATCACCGCGAGTTAAACACCTTAGGTATTTTGACATGAGAGGAAATAGTCAATGAAAGCTTTGTGAAACAGAGTAGGAGGTAAAAGACTGGCCACATTTTGACAGTGGAAATGCTATAGGAAGGTACACCAGGAAGAGGGAATGGCATAAGTAAATTAGTCAAGGAGATGGTGACCGCCCTCCAGATCTCTCTCCAGCCTTCTCTGCCCTGCTTTGGACCTTGAGAGCTGACCTATAAGGTGGGCATAAGCTGGCCTTCTTTG
Source organism: Cynopterus sphinx (assembly GCA_030015415.1). NCBI lineage: Eukaryota > Metazoa > Chordata > Mammalia > Chiroptera > Pteropodidae > Cynopterus > Cynopterus sphinx. The sequence continues at coordinate 90,085,512 of CM057384.1, read as the reverse complement.
TCCAGTTGAGTTCAACCAATAAGAGGTACCAGGGGATTAAAGAATAGAAAAAGAGTAAGATCACAGTAAGTATTCCTCAGACCCCTCCCTGCTGAGCCTGAGCTCAACAATGGCTATATTCTGAAGGCCTTGGCTCCTGTGGGGTAGCCCTCCCATCAGCTACAACTCTTTCTCAGAGTTCCAGTACTCACTCCCTCTACTTACTTCTTCAAGTCCTAAAGCAATACAATTGCTTCACCACTCTTATTGATTTCCTTTAATTCTGCCCAATTATTTGTAAATAATTATTTCATTAAACCTTTTTTAATAACATGTTTGAGTGTATAAACTGTTTCCCAGAGAACCTGGCTAACAAGTAGGGAAGGCCCTGAGTATATTTGGGCAATGGAAGTTCAACCAGATTTGACTGATGTTGAGAGGAGTAGACAAGAAACAAATATCATAGCCCAATTATAAAGGGCCATACTAAGGCACTAAAGCTTTCTACTAAAAAATCAAGGTTTTGAAAAGTGATAGAACAGAGGAAGCAGCTTTGAGAAAATGAATCCAGTGTCAGGAAGCAAATTAAATTGGAAAGACAAAACCAGTGATGGGAGTCAGGAGACTTGTACAGTGGCCCAGGGGTAGTGATAAGGCCCTGACTAAGTGTTGGCACCAGAAATACAAATAAAGATTCAGATAATACAGAGGCATGGGAAAGAAGATGGTTGGATGAGAGGTAGAAAGGGCCCCTGGGAAGAAAAACGTCAAAGTTGGCATCCAGGAGCTGAAGAGAGGAATTATGTAGGCAGAAATAGGGCAGTCAAGGCAAGGGCCTATCTGGGCTAGTTTGTGACACTAAGGTTTGAGGTTTGGGAAGTAGAATCACCTAGAATGAGCACTGTGGTCTAAGAAGAAGGCAGCCTTGGGCAGATGTGTACTGGGAAGAGGGAGAAATTAGACTGGATAGGCACGCATAAGCAAAGTTTTGGTTTGGGAATTTAATTCTAAACAATCACAATCCTATCTACGTGTCACGAAGCAGCCACCTGCAGTCCAAGAGCAGACCAGAGCTATGCTTCGTTAGCCTCACAGTGTTTTCTTAAGTTTCGAATTAGTCCCAACATTAAAAATGTGGGTATCTCACACACAAAACTTCCAGATTATTGGCCTTTCTGACAGTACTGGGCCCATATTCTCACACATCAGCACTCGGCCAGAACCGAGCAGTCATCTAGATCCTGCACAAGGTTCCTGTTTACTCCAACTCCACTCAACCTACATCTCTCATTTATGTCACCTGCTTGGCCCTGGCATGTACTTGAGATTTGTGGTCCCTGCTAATGGTGATGAGAGTCCTTGGCAGGTTTTAACAAAATTGATGTCTCCAAAGACCCCCTGGGGAAAGCTGAGAGGATGAATTGGAGCAATTCAGTTGAGTTCAGTATGTCTGAACACTTACTATGTGCCAGGCATTGTGGTAGGCAGCACAGAGCCTGTGATGAATAAGTGTCTGTCTATCGTGTAACAAGAAAGACGAGGAATATGAAGACTCTCTATGTGGCTGATTCAGAAATTCTGGCACCAATGAGGGCTCAGACTAGACAATGAGAACAGAGATGAAGGCATGAATACAAAACATGTCGAAGGAACTTCTGTGACAAATTAGCGATAGTGGATAAAGAAAGAAGAATGTGAACTACAACTTTGTTCTGGTAGATATAGTGAAGAGAGGGTGTAAGTAACAGAAGTGGATTACTCAAAATGCAGTAAAGGCCCAACGCAGGGGAGAGAGAAGGAACTGAAAATCAGATGAGTGGTGTTCTACAAAGAGGTTGCGCAGGCTGCACCCTTCCTCTTGGCACAGTTCCTCTTGAGTAATAGCAGCTCTACCACCACCTGTGTGGTCAGGAACTGGATTACTAGTTTGTTAACAAAATAAAATGAAGCAATCTTCATTTAATCCTGCAGGGCCAAGTTGGAACTCTATCTCTGAAGCTGTTTAAACGTTGTTAAATATTTGTTTAAAAAGTAAGCTGTAAAGCAAGGCTTTTGTAGTAGACCAGGAGAAAATCATCCAGAAAACAAAAACAATCATATACAGCTCCCTGATGATTTGGGGTTTAAAGCCACACCGGAGTTCTTTAGTTCCCTAATTCTTTAGGGGCAAACTGTAGAAATTTTTCTTAAAGAGTTACTCTTACAGTAATGAGGACTTGACAATGAAACAGTGGCTCCCTTTGCTGCTGAGAAATTTCTAACCAGTGTCTCTAGCTTATACTTAGTTAACAATCAGGCCTTATAATGGGGAGGGGCTGACAATTTCACTCTCACACGGTTAGCTCCAGAAAAGTAATAAATCGGTCAACCGGTTTATTTCAACTAAAAGTTAAAGGTTTTGACTGAATTATAGGGGGAGGGGAGAAATGCTTTGTTTTTCTGCTTGCTTTAACCAATGGGAGCTTGATCACTCTGTTCCAGTGTATAAATTATCACTATTTAGCTAGCTCCACTTTGACTCCATCATTTACAGTTAGCCTCTAGTCAAGTTCACTGAAAGTTTACTTTCAACATCTGCACATGCTTGTGTGTGCCCATACCTAGAGCACAGAACACAATACACTGGAGAGAGAGGCTTCATGTGGAGTGAATTTGCTCCCAGACACACAACAGGGCTCAGCTTAGGCATTGTTTCCTGAATCTATTCAATGATCACAATAAAATTACTCATCAGCCTCAGGAGCACCGGGCTTCTCACTCAGAGTCTCACATAGAAGACTCTAAAGGGTAGGGTTTCATAAACAGGACCTGGCCAGTTAGTCATACATATTGTTCCCTGAAGTTCAGTGTGTGAGGTATTAACACAACGAGAAAAGACTTTAATTACAAGTTATATATCTGTTTTTCAGAAATGACTGAAGAGATGCCAAACTCAATCCTTTAATGGTTAGGAACAGAATGGGGGGTAGGCTAGGTAACAGGTGCCTCCAAGCTTTTGTCTTCCCTGTGTCTAACTAAATGATGCAGTACTCAGTCCTGGTGAAGCTTTGTCTGAAAATGTGTCAGGAGTCAGGAGACCCAGGTCCACATATCAGATAGGGTCAGGTAGGGCTCGTCTTTAACTTTTCTTGGGCATGCTTTCTTCATCAATGGATGAGGGACTAGACTGGATGTCTTCAAAGTCCCCTTCCTTTTATAAAACTCTGTAATCCTCTAAATGAGGGGGAAATGGAAGTGGAGGTTCACAAGCAGGTACTTAAATGGGAATATTTGTTCTGCTAACGTCTTAGATTAATCAGATCTGGAAATTATTGCAGCAAAGAATGACAAGCATTACTAACCAGGCCTGCCCCTCAAAGTCTCTTCCTCTTCTTACAAAGACACAAGTCAAATTGGATTATGGCCCCACCATTCAAGCTATTCTCATTCAACCTTAATTACCTTTTGAAGGCGCTATCTCCAAACACAGTCACATTCTAAGGTACTAGGGGTTAGGGCTGCAACATATGAATTTTGAAGGGACAGAATTTAGTCCATAACACCAGTATTTAACCTTCCCAAAATTATATGCTTAGATAGGCCCAGTGTGTTCTAAATTTCCTGTTCTTTACAAAATTCTCTCCCCATTTTCCTGCCCCAATGCAGCACTTTGGGGATCACAGGGATAGATGGATGGACCTACTCTCTACCTTCCTATTACCATCTACATTTGTTGAATTACATAGACTTTTAAGGTTGGAAAATAAAGAGCAATTAATTGGCTTCAGGCTTAGTCTGAGCAGCTTCTAGCAATTTATCCCCATTGCTCCTTCAGGGTTAGAGGAGCTATGTAGTGGGTGGTAGGGCAGGGAAAGGTGAAAGAAAACAGGAAAGAGAAATGTACATCTATGCCCAGAGATGGTTCATCATGGGTCTGTCTCTGTTCCCTATAACATAATTCCTGTTAAAATCTATCAGATTAACAAGCCTAGACACAAGCAAGACGGAAAAGAAACTGTTTTACAAAGAAATCCTTACTTTCATTTTCTCTGACCAAACACCAGCAAAACAGACTGCATACACAGACGCATGGGCACTGACTGACATTTCAAGCATTCCAGCTCTGAATGTATTTATTTACACATTTGTTCAGCCAGTTTAAAAAAAAAAAAAAAACAGATTTTAAAGTTATTTCTCAAACCACCAGCTGTCTCCTTGATAGATTCTGGATTTTTAGATGTAGCCACTTATTCATTCAAAAAATATTTGTTGAGTACATCCCATGTACCAGCGATGGAGATACAAAGATGATGGTCATGAGCATGCAGTCCAATGAAGGAGACAAACAAGTTCTAATAAATGGTACTTATTTCACCCCTCTGTGCCAGGTGCAGTGCTGGGGCACTTTATAGACATGGTAAAGCACAGTAATCTCCACTGTACAAGGAAGTGATGGCGCAAAGAAGTTCAAAAGCCAAGGCCACACTGCTAGTCAAAGGAAGTGTCAAAACCAGAAACTATGTCACCTGACTTTCTGGACAGAGCCCTTTCCACTATCAGAGAATCTGACCCTGGGGACCATGAACTTGATGGAAAAAAAAAATGTTTTACATGTTATTTTCACGAATTTCTGAGAGTTAACACTTTTTTCAATTATATATGTAGACAACAACCATGGCAGTAATAGTAGTACCTACTCACCAACAGAAATCACAGATATTTTCTAATATTACAGGTGCTGCCTGGATCTTGAAATGTTGTTTATGCTCATTACTACTTCAAAATTATGGTAGCTATTAGATCCACTGCTAGATCTTGTTATTTAACACACTATTTTTAAAGGCATATATATTACTTATTACTACATCATAAATCCTTTTAATATCTGACCAGTGTTTTGGAATCGGTTTCCTTTATTATAACACTGTGCTTTAAACTTTACATCTTTAAAAGTTCTTTGCTGAGAAGGGGTCCTTAGCCTTCCCAGAACTGCCAAAGGGGTACATGGCACAAAAATGAGGCAGAACCCTACATTACAGCAATGGGCAGCCCAGACAGATCCAGAGGCTCTGTTCGCTGTATCTTTGGGCAAGACGCTAGGTTGGGATTTTTACCATGAAGAGAGAGACATAGAGAGGAAAGAAAAGGAGCCACAACTCCACCAGAGGCCCCCTTCTTTCTTCCCTTTCCACTTCTTCCCGGTCAGCGCGTGCCCCGAATGCTCCCCTCCGCCGGCCGCAGCCACAGCTGACTCCTTCAGGACACCTTTGTCCCACGCTAGAGCCAGCGGATTAGTGCGTCCCCAGCGTGGGCAGGCAGGCTAAGAGCGTCAACCTCTGACCGTGGAGGCTGAGCAGCCGCCACTCCCCGGGATGGGTGTTGGGTGACACAGTAAACAGGTGGGAGGCGTCAGAGATTCCCACACGCCAAGACGGGACGCTGCGGGCTTCAGCCGCCCCTCGCAGCTCGACCCCGGGGCCGGACACTCGGAGAAGGAAGCAAGAGTCCCAGGACCCGGGTTGCAGACAAGGGCAGCCAAGAGCTGCGGTGCCGCGCGGGGAAGGAAAGCGGGGAGCGGCTGGAGGGCGCGGCACAGGTCCGCGGAGCCCGGGCTGCGGGCGCCGGCCACCCACCAGCCCAGGGCTGCTCCCTGTCCCTGTCCCTGCCCCTGCCCCGCCCCCGCCCTGGCCGAGGGCGCGAGATCGGCCGCCGGACGCCTCTTACCCGGCGGCTAGCGGAGCCTCGGGCCACGCTTGTTGGCACAGCAAAGGCTGCGGCTCCCTCCCGGGCTCCGGGCTCCGGGCCGCGCCCGCCCGCCCGGCCCCCCTCGGGCGGGACCTGGAGGCGGGGAGAGCGAGGCTCCCCCCCCCCCGCAGGAAAAGTCCGGAAAGGTCCCGCCGCCGGCCCGCGCGGCGCCCCAGCCGGGGCACCAAGGCCAAGTGCTGACCGCACCGGCTGTGTGAGCGCACAAAGGGCAGGGCAGGGCAGAGACGCGTCCCGCGCCCGCGAGCGCGCCGGGCGCCCCGCCGAGCCGCAGCGGAGGTCACGGACCCCACCTGTCATTCCCCTCCTCGCCCCGACGGCGGCGACAGCTCCGCGCAACCAGACGGGCAGAGCGAGGCGGGGCCGTGCGCGGGGGCCTGGCTAGTCTGGTCCGTCCTCCAGGGCGTCCTGGGTGGGCTTCTCACGCATTTCCCACGAGACAGCTGTGCCCGGACCCATCTCACGGGTGAGACGACCCAAGCTCGGAGAAGCCCACTGCCTTGCCTGGGTGAGCAGAGGGCTAAGGCAGGGCCAGGTGGCTTTCAGCCACTGCCCTCGGGTTTGCTCCTGATTTCAAGACGGGTCGTTTTCAACGGGCTGCTCTAGAATTCTAGGTGGATGCAAAAGTAGAGGTGGTTCTCCACAATATCATATCTAACAGCCCCTTTTAATAATAAGAACAGGCTGTCTCAAAAGTCGTACTGAAATTTTAAGTCATTAACTTCAGATGTGTGTTACAAACTTTCCCCCAAAAAAGCCCTCGAAAGTATCTTTACGTTTCTTTCGTTTTGTGTCTTCGGAATGATTTAAAAAATTTTTGTTACAATCAATATTTTATACCTTCAATCAGAAGGACTAACTGCATTTATGATAAAATCACTATAAACACTATGGCTACAAAAGCAGACAGTAGACTTCTTTAGGCAACTCAGTTCCACCTGCAGCTTCGCTTCTGTGACATGATTTTCTAAAAAAGGGAACAACTCTGGTAAAGAAGTGCTGAACAAAACAATCTTGTCTTAGTTTTTCCAATAGATGCATTCCTGGAAATTTCAGTATATTAAAGCCATGCAAATTGCATATTTTGTAATTATCTGAGCTCAATTTATTTTACCAAAAAGAAATTTTGTTGTGTTTTTTTCATACTTGAATGTTGGGGCAAGAGGTGGGAACACCAGGAATCATGCAGGACTCATGAGAATTATTTCATGGCACTGTCCACACAACAAAGGATGTTGGAATCCCTGGCTCCCTTTAAGTGTTAACAGTTTATTTTCCAGCATCTTAACATACAAAATGCCCCCCCCCACACACACACTTCTAAAATGCCCACCTGACATTCCAGTCCCACCACCCTCTCCATCCCAGTTAAGATTCAGTTTAGAGGGAAAGACTATAGGCACGGAAGACTCCCTTTAAGTGTTAACAGTTTATGTTCCAGCATCTTAACATACAAAAATGCCCCCCCACACACACACTTCTAAAATGCCCACCTGACATTCCAGTCCCACCACCCTCTCCATCCCAGTTAAGATTCAGTTTAGTGGGAAAGACTATAGGCACGGAAAGAACCACAGGAGACATGCTGCTTTGTAGTTGGTTGGAGTGGAATCAGATTCAGTTAAGAAATGTGTCCTGAACACATCTTATGTGATGGGGGCTTCTACATGTATTCATTCTACAATCTCACCTAAGACCATTTCTTCTTCTTTGAAGATCAGGGACTATAACATCAGACAGCCAAGAAGGAGGTTAAGAGTTTACTTACTCACCTCATGCAGTTGCTCCTTCATTTGATGGATATTCCGAGTCCCTACCTACTATGCATCAAGCAAACCCTATGCCTGTTGCCTGGTCATATACTGTTAACAAAATCACATTGGTTCCTACCCATGTGAGAGGCTTGCAAAGTAGTTAAAAGTGCATGCTTGGGAAGCTAGGAGACTAGGAGAAGCATCATTTAAGACAGGGTGGGAAAAGGCAGTGAGTGATAGGAGAGGCTGGCACTAAGAGGAACACACTCCAATTCAATAACATTTTAAAGAAAGAAAAGCAAACCGGCAGGGTTCTGGGAAGGCACGCAGACTCATGAGCAGGAAGGGCTGGCAACAGAATGGGCAGGAATGAGGAATGGAATAGAGAAAGGGACATAGTAGAGACCAGGAAAGGGCAGGTGTAGGAGAAAGAACACAGTGAAGAGGCTGTTCCTGCAGGCATGCATCTTTAAATTGTGCCCTATGTTTTGCCCTATCAGCAAGCCCCACTCTCCTCTCTTCCCTATAGCAAATTCTTCTCTTCCCTGGATGAATGAGCAGGTAGAGAGAAGCAGCTTACCCCCTGGCCTCTGCAAACCCTTCCTAGCTCAGAGAGCAGCGCTCCCAAGGTGACACAAGCTTCTGAGGAGCTGCAGTGAAACTGCAGGGGTGCTGGGGTTGAGTGCCTAGTATGTCCCTACTATAGTGACTGAGCAGCACCCAGTGTTCATCTTGTCAGACCACCAGGCAGTCTCAAAACCGGAGGTGGGTGGGCAAACAGCATGATGACTGTGTATTATGCCAGCACCTCCCATATGTGCTGTTTTCCTCACAGCCATCCTGCATACCAAATAATAACTAAAGTTGCTATCAGACTATAGTATAACTAGAGTTTCCTCATCTGTTGCATAGAAAATCAAGCTGCTTTTCAGACTTTTCAGAAGCAATAGTGTATGGAGGTGCTTCACAATCTACAAAGGACTCTATCTCAATAAGCATACTTGGTTGCTAGCAAAAAAACAGCTCTGGATAATTTATACAGAAAAAGAATATTAAAGGCTCTCAGTGGTTCACAGAACCATCAAAATGATGAAGTGACGATGGCAGGAAAAGTGGACAGGAATCAGGACATCTCTGCAGAATCAAAAAGCAGAAATCACAATACCATCTTTTAGTGGGAAACTCCTGGCTACCCCCCGAATATTCCCATTGCCTTCGCAAATGACATAAACGTAAAGGAAGTGAGAATTCAGCTCCTCAATGGGAGTGTCTACTGACCAGATCTATGCCAAAGGCTAGCATCACAACTATCAGAACAGGAAGAGAGCATACGTGGCCCCTCTGACTTCCACCAGGATTCTTATGGCAAGTATTTTCCCCAACCGGAGAAGGGGGTTGAATAGTAAGCAGCTATAACAAAAGGAAAATGTCTACTATAGGTGACATAAGTATAAGGAATTACATGTTTTCTACATACATAGGCAAGGTAATACAATAGTGAAAATCTACAGTTGTAAAGTAACAAACAATTCTGCTAAATAAATATATATGAGTGCTGTAAAGTGAGGGTGTGACTCAGGCAGGCTCAGACTCTCCATCCAGCGGGGTCTCCTAGGACACAGGAAAAATACTAAATCTGGCACCAAGTCTTTCTCAGAAATTTAGTCTCAAACTCAGTTTGGGGCAATTCTTTTTGCCTAAACTTCCTTATATATAAAAGATAAAATCTGTCCTACTACCTCAAGTACCTCAAGAATATGCTGGGAGAATCAATACTGTCTTTTGTGCCATGAATACCTCAGAGTATATAGGATTATAAAGACCAAAGGTTATTGTTGTGTTGGTACACTGCCATTCTCAAAGAGAAAGCATTAATATGCCTCAGTTAACTGCAACAGTAAGATGGGTATTTTTATAAGTACCTACCTCATAGGATCCTTATGAAATTTAAATGAGTTAATACAGATAAAGTGACTGGTACTATACCTGGCATAGAATAAGTATTCAGTAAATAGTAGGTAATAAATGGTAGGTAATAAATATAGTACTAAAGTAACTACAGTATTATAGTTATTGTTATTTATTGTTCATGCAGGTGTTATACTAGGTTCTGAAGAGAAAGAAGTTCAATATGCCTGCCATAAGACAGGAGAACCAGTATGAATATAGGGCCTGTGTATGGATATTAGATCTAGTGTCTCAAAATGGGAGTTATCTGATATGTGGGAAAGCTATTTACTGTACAGGCAGATGTACTGCACTGAAAAGTGTTCCTTAGACACAAAATTAAACCTGAGAGTGGATGTGATATTCCCAAGAGATGAAGCAAAAAGTGAGAGATGCTTGTGGGTGTTCCTTCTGCCTCAAGAGTACCAGCAGGGTCTCCAGGGAGATGCTCACTGCCCAGAACCTCCACTATATAATTTCATGGCCTCCCAGAGCTCCCTTCTGGATGGACTTTTCCTGTGTATTCAAAACATGCATAGAAAAGGGACAGATGAACTAGTAGAATTGCTTCCTGCTCCAGTGGTCAGGAAAGCCTTAGAGGGTTTCATTGAATACTAGCCTTCCAGGTGCTTATCAAATGTGAGATAAATTTAATGGATTTTCTTTTGAAGCAGCCTGTTTTAGCTCATTGTAGGTAGTTATACTTCTACTTAGGAACCAGTCTGGTGAATCCAACACGATTTTATTGGGTAAAAGACAAGGTTCTAAGCCCTAGGGACAAGAAGATGGAGAAGACAGTTCCTGCCCTCAGTGGGTTTATCTTTTTCTGAGACACACAGTTTGTCACATTACACATCACTTTATTAAAGGGAATAATAGGAAACCATGACACAAAGTACCAAAGGAACAGAGACTCGGAATGATGAGGCTTGCTGCTGGCACAAAGGCAGGTGTGAGAAGTATCTTAAGGAACCATCACTGACAGAGAGCCAACCACCCACTACAAAGGCCCTCCCACTCACCAGCTCTTAATCTGAGTGATGCAGTACATGACACAACCAGAGGAACCCAGGGTCATGACCCACTCCCACATGTTCTCCACTTGAAGTAGATCCCTGGTTGGATGTGCTGCTATATGCAACTCCATACCTGTGGATCTGACATTCCTTAAGCCTCCAGATAGAAGTGCTGGCTGAGATTCTGTGGGCAGGAAGAACAGACAACACTCATTTATAGTTTGCTTCAGGATTATGTTAACTCTCTCACCTCCTATTATAATATAGCCTGAGAGAGCTGGACTTCTTAAATCCTCAAGAAAATATAATACTGATCGAATACACTGATATCAAGCTGATAGGACATGATGAGAAAGAGAGGGCTTGTATGCTACAGGTCTCAATAGGATGCATGCACTGTTAAGGATGGGAAGCAAACTCTGTGAGAGTCCAAAATAGTAGATTTATTTACTATCTAGCCTTTTACGTGAAGTTTGCTGACTCATTATAGATGCTAAGGAGCACCCTTGTCAACAACTGTCTGCTTATTTTGCCCTTAGGTGCAAAAGTGATACCATTAACCACCTCCACAACTTCTTACTGGTGAAGCCCATGGATTGCCCTCCAACCTTGCCTTTTGGGAAGGTAATTATGGCCTCCTAGATTCTGGCCTCTATCATCCCTGAGGATGCTAACAAGCCCAGTTAGTAACCACCTCCCCTTCCGTCATCCCTGGCCTTTCATGATGCTGGTGCCCATCTCACCAGCACATTTTGATGGCTTGGTGAATGGCTTGGTCCTGTGTGCCCTCTCATAGGACGTATGTTGTGGTGGTGGGTCTTTTGGCCTTACATAATAGAGCCCTTCCAGCATGCCCACTTCCCTCAGCCTCTTTATTACTTCGTGTACTGTCTGCCAGAGGGAAGAGAAGGAAGGTTGGGAAGGATGCACCTGAAGCTGCTGAGCACAGCTTCAATGAAGCCAATGGAAAGTCCTTGAGCCAAAGTCACCCATCAGAGAAGTTCCGTGTCTCTTGGGAGTGAACCATTGGCTAGAAGCAACCTGTAGGAAAGTGGTGTTTCAGTGTGAATACAGACCTCAGAGCATCACAACTGGGCCCTTGGTCAGTTACAGTCCTCATAGTTAGAGGTGTGTGAGACAGTCTCATGGCATAATAGGAGCCCAGAACAAAGATTAGAATGGGCATGACACAGCCAGCCTGCTTTAAATCCCAGTTTGCATCTTTAATAACAGGTCTGACCTGTAAGGTGGCACAAGTTGCTGCTGCTCAAGATGACACCACTCTTGGCTAGAGGGTGAGTCGGCAGAATAAAAGGGCTCCAGAGCAGACAGCACATGGGCAAGGTGACTCATGTTTACTTCACCTCTTCTCTGCCATTATACTTTCAATTCAGACAGAAAAGAAACATCTGCCCTCATTCAGAAACAATTTATTCCCTGCTCCCCTATTCTAAAATGGTTAATTTCGCAGAGGGTAAATTTGTCTGAGGCCCAGGTTGTAAGGTAGTTAAAGGCCAGAAACATCTCATCTGAGATGAATGCATCTGCCTGGATGTTGCCTCTGCACTAAGCAGATGGATTGGTGCCATTACAAAGTAAAAACAGCCTATAAGCCAACGCTCCTGGTGAGGCATGGGGTACAAGGTACCTGGTAATGTTAATGCTGGAAGAGTCTGGGGAATCACCTCCTATCTGCATGTTTACCCCAGAGGGAAACTGAATTGCGCAGGGCTCTCCAGTGAGAAAACCTGGCTGGCTTCAATCCCACTGTGCTCTTGCCCCAAAACCATAAATGTGCAAAAGACATGGAACTGAATCATAGGCTGAAGACCCAGAAATGCAGGCAGCAAGACACCATCAGTGGTAGCTTTCTCAAGGTTCTGGTGGGGGCGAAATGTCTCAACACAGACGTAACGGGAATGTCCTGGCCATTCTGGAGTTGCCCAGTTCTCCCAGCAGTTTGGCCTCTCTTCTGTCTATTCCAGCACCATCATCACCCCAAGCCAAGGCTCCCGAACCACATCTCACCCACTTCCAGCCTCACTGTTGCTTGTTTCTACCAGAGAGGTGTGGAGCTTAATTAACAGTCAGTCTAGAATTAAAACTGCGTTGCAGGAAAATCAAAGAAGAGTTCTGTGCCTTCTTCTCACTAGGCTCTCTCCCGACGGGGACACTCATGCCTCCTCTGCTTCTGTTCTTCCACTATTATCAGACTGGATTAAGAGAATTGGCAGATGAAATAGTGTATTCATATAATTCTCTATCATTGGTATAGTTTTATTAAAAATTTAAGGTAAAGCTTTAATAAAATACATCTATAAGAAAAAACTGGATTACATAAATGCCGAATAAGGAATAGCTTTGGGTTTTTTCCGGAATGAAATTCTAACTCTACCACTTGAGCTGTGCAATCTGGGCAGTTACTCAGACTCAATGTGTCTCAGCTGTCCTCATCTGTAAATGTCCTCATCTGTAAAATGGTGTTATAAGAATGTGGTATGGTGATAACCTCCCAAAGCTGCTGTTATAAAATAACATGTGTAAAGCACCTGGCATAAAACAGATGCTCAACTGAGCTAGGGCTTCAAATTTTGGATTTAGGAATGAGCCAGAAGTATATCTGGGATTAGAAATCAGCCAGAGATTAGAATGGCATAAGCAACTGAGGTGAAAGAAAAACAGCAAGCAATAAGAACAGGCATGTGGCTGGAGCAGGACTGCATCTGGGTGCCAGCCATCGTTATTGCCTTCCTTAATTCTCGGATTAGTAGGCATGGAAATACATAAACTCCTAAGTAACATCCTTATTATTAAATTAAATAATGCACATTAAAACACTTTGAAAAAATGGAACATGCTAGAGCAGCCTAAAAGACAATAATGTTAGATGCTTATAGTTGCAGTATATAGATTTGTTAAGTTTAACTCATAAGTGGGGGGATGAAGGGTAGGAGGATGGTATTGTGAAATATCTGTGGAAAACAGGAATCTTGGACCAGTAATCAACTCTCATAGGAACCTAAGAATAGCTTCCAGGTCGCAGAGCCTTATACAGGGAAATCACTCAGGATCCAAGGCATCTTGAGGACCTGATGACTGTTCTTCCCTTTTGGGAGTAGAAGTTCATGGAACCCTACTCCTCCCCACTTAATACACAGATGTTCTCTGCATGCTTCTTGTGTCCTGTCATATCTCCTTCAGTTACCAGAAGTCTGATTCTCTCTGAGTATTCTAATACACTTTCCCAAGACAGAAATTGACAAAGTCATTGAGAGTCCTTATAGTCCCTATCTAGACATGATTTTTCCCAACAGGCTATTTTTTCACCAATTAGACCATGGGTTGGCTGCCCTTGGACCAGGTGAGACACAATGTGGAGGGGCAGGTGAATAAAAACACACAATTCCTAGGGCCTTTGCCCACAGTAAAGTCTTCAACTTGTAATATTTTTCTTAGAACAGGATTGAATACAGTTAGTGATGACAGATTACATGATTGGAGAAGGAGGAAAAAAAAAAACATTAAAAATCTCAAGTCCAGTATCTAAGACTCAAAGTTAGAAAAATGTAGTTTAAAACCTTATAAAATGTTCCACACAGATAACTTTCAAACATCTTACTGTTTAAACAAAAGTTCAGACCATACAGAAAATCCTGATTTACCTTAAAAATTATAGTAGTTAAAAATGCTTAGGTCAAACTTCAGCAAACTTAAATACTATAAACCCTGTTGAACTAGGGGAGCATAAAGTACCACAAGATGGCAGCACTGTCCCATCTGTGCTTTATCACAGGTTGCAAGATGAAGATGTGCTCACCAGTTGAGCCTGCTCTAAAACTGTCCGCATCTTCCCTAAAGTTGCTGTATTTTTAAGAGAACTACACAGCGGCTAGTTGACAAAGCAGGTAAAAATTTAAACGGAAGATGTGCTATCAATTTTTCTACAGTCCAGTACACTCATTATCTCTGACGTCATTTGATTCCCAAGATCTTGGGACCAACTATCATTATTATTATTTTGTCTAATTGAATATGCAATTAGGCATGGAAGCAGTGGCCTGGATTATCCAAGGATTACAGTTCCCAAGCTATGTTTGAATTACAGAAATTTAATCTTTTAATGGTAGTTTTCCTTACTTGGCATTTATGTAATCCAGTTCTTTATTATAGCTATTTTTAATATCTGTATCTCTCTTTTAGGTTCAATTTAATCTCAACTGTGATGATTAATTTTATGTGACAACTTGGCTAGACCATGGCACCTAGATATTTGGTCAAATATCTAGGTATTTCTGTGAAGGTTTTTTTTTAGATTACACTAATATTTAAATCAGTAGACTTTCAGTAAAGATTAGCATCTAACTCTCCATAATGTGGGTGGAGTTCGATCAATCAGTTGAAAGCCTTAAAAGAAAAAGACTGAGGTTTCCTGAGGAAGAGGGAATTCAAGACTGCCTTTGAACTCAAGCTGCAACATCAACTCTTCCCTGGGGCTCCAGTCTGCCAGCCTTCCCTGAAGATTTTGGAATTGTCAGCCCCCACAATCATGTGAACCAATTGCTTAAAATAAACCAATCTCTCTTCTTCTCTCCCTCCTACTCTCTACTTTTTAAACTAGTCATGATTGTCTTTCTTGAATACTTCTTTCACTCTCTTAATGGTTTTGTAATAAACCTAGTCTCACCCAAATGCTAACCTGAACACTACACAGGCGTCTGGCTTAATACATGCAAAAGAACTAAAACTATAAATATACAATATAGAGATTATCTTCATCCAAAAGGAAAACCTAGAAACAAGTAACTTTTAATAAGTGCACAGTGAATTTAGAGGTTTAATCATTAAAAATCACTGCTTTAGAGGGAATTATATATAGGATGAATCTAATAAAATCTATAGACTAACCCTGAGAAACAGACATATACAAAATTCTGTGACAAATTTATGAGAGTTCACATCTCTTCCAAAGGTCATCTAGAGAAGTCCCTCTCCCAGGGGATCCAAGGACTCTGAGGTTAAAAAATATAACAAACCTCACCTTGAACATTCTATTATTGGAAATTTCTGTTATTTATAGGTTAAACATGTAGGAATCCTCTTGAAGCACTTTCTACCAAACCACTAAAAGTAGTGGCTATTATCTGTATTTTTGAGTACTGAATGACTTCATGAAGTTGGGTTATTTCAACTAGAATCTTTTCACAATATTTTCGTTCACTTTTCTGAAAAAGATTACATGAGTGGACCAGTCATTTTGTGACACAATCTACAGAGAACATTGAGAGGAAGGTGACAGAAGAGGAAAGCAAAGGAGTGGAATGTGTACATTATTGTGTACACCGCTATGTACGCAATATTGCTTGATCGATGACTTCGGTAACTTAGAGGCAATTTTTTTAATTAAATGTGTAAAAAGTACTCCTCATTTTACAAGCTCAAAATCAGACAAATGTATAAGAATGAATGTATAGCTGGCATGTTTACAAACAGTATCCACCCAAAAACTCACTGAGGACACAATCCATGTTGTATTCCACAGCAGCATATATATATATTTCCTACCAAGTAAATACAAAATTAACTTCCATCATTTTAGTTCATTACATATGTGATATAGTGTCAAAACAAATGCATTTTTTTACCTAAAATATCAAAGGCAATATTTTCAACCCAAGTACAAATTCATTATTTTGTGCAAAAATACAATAAGACAAATTACAAGGAATATGTTCAGGTTTAGTCAGTAGGGTATGTTTCTGTGCTACTAAAATACAACTAAAGTTTTAGATTCAATTACCAAGGTAACCATTTCTGATTAACAATTGACCTAAAAATAGTGAATACTAATACATATATTCTTGACATTTAAAAAAAAATCTTCAAAATTTAAATATAATTCTAAAAGTATATGTGCCTTGCCATTCATTCAATAAACATGATTTATTTAATACAGGTCACAAAAGCTCAATTAACAGGAATTTGCTATATCTTTCTGCCTCCTATCTATTTTAGTCTTAAATCTGACTTTATATAAAAAGCAGCAGTTCAGAATTTATTTTATGATTAATCCCAAAAGTTCTGAGTAGCTTTTAAACTATTTCATTACTTATAAATATAAATCACTAGATAGTCTGAACCAGCAGTAGTAGTTCCTTGCATCAGAATGATCTGGGGAGCGCTTTAAAATTTGCATGGGACCCACTTCAGAACTACTAAATAAGAATCTTCCTGAATGTCTGCTCTTTTTTTAAGTTCCCATGTGATAATGATATGCTGGCTCTTTGGGAACCTCTGACCTACACGACTAGACAGCAGTTCTCAACTTCTAAAGTTGCAGAAACTTAAAAAAAAAAAAAAAAAAAGCCAAACAAGCGGATTTGCTTTAGTAGATAAAGTGGTGTCCAGGAACCAGCATTTAAATAACCATTGCAGTTAATCCACAAATCACTCTGAGAAACAATGCACAGCTTCTGTCAGGTCATAAATGAGTACATTCAGTAATGTAGGTGACATTGCCCTGCAAGCCCTAATGAATCCTGCCCTAGGCAGTTTTAGCTAGTAATTAGGGTAATATGTAGACTTTCAAAATAAAATACATATTCTTAAATATATGGTCAAAGTCAAGTAAATTATGAGATCATAATTCATTCATTAAAGAAGGGAAAGGCTTTCAAACAAACTAAACCTGTAAACAAACTAGTTCTTATCACTCAACTTAAATCTAATGCCCTCTCCATCATTAATTAGACAATAAAGTGATCAGAGGTAGTGAGACCAGCTTATCCAAAATGTAATGCAGATTATAAAAGATACACTTCTAGCTACATACCTTTATAGGTTCTGTACAATTTCTATGTAATAGAGATTGAAGATAAGTTGGATATTAAATAATACTAAAACAGTGAACAATACACTCTCAATTCTAAACAACAAAACTTCATTATTTCCCTCGTGTAAGTTTCTACTTATTAGGAAGAATCTAGAAAACACTAAAGGTATCATGCTGCATCTTTTGTGAAGAAGCTATTTACTAATATTCCACAGTCTTTGTCATTATCTATAAAACAGGTAGCTGGTATGTATCATTTACTTTAAGGACTTTTTGAAAGCACAGAAAAAGTAACCACAGGCAATGCCACACAGCAAATCAGAGAGAAATTGCAGTTAGACCTTCCATTTGGAAAGCTGAGCTCAATATCTTATCAACTTGACAACTGTATCTCAGTGTGTGATAACTCTAAGTATTATAAATATTTAAGCATATCTGAATGTGTGGAAGCTCTACCACCACCTCTGCCAAACTTGAGGAATAGATATAATGTACTATGAAGCCAGAAGCTACATAAGAATTAAATAGCAACAACACTAGGATGAAGAAAGTGTGTATGGCTAGTGGAATCTATCTGTCATCTTCTTCACCCTGGCCTTTGTGTTAATGCTATTATTTCCTGTGTACATGCTTTTCTATCTTCTTCACAAAGGATTATTCCACCTTTTTTTCCAGTGGCATAATTGAACAGTTGGCATTTCTTCTTAATCAAACAATGAAAAGGCAACTGCCAAAAACCAGCACTGTGCTGCCAGAAAGGCAAGTCATTTCACAAAATAAGAAATCGAAACTTTTAAATCCACACTTACTAAAAATCTAAAAAATCCATACTAACTTTTAACCATTTAGAGTCTAGAGTATTAAAATAATCAAACCATTTACCAGTTTATAAATGATTCAAGGCCAAAATAATAAATTTTAAAATTAAGAAAAACAGAAGTTGAAAAGTTACATATAAATAACCAAACCAAGTGACAGTAAATCTTTTACTTAGGGGAAAAAAAATCTTGAATGGCTAAAATGAAAATATAGAGACAGCATTACCGGGGAAAGGATTTAAAAACAAGACACAATGAATACATATAAGGCACTACCTTAACTTCAGCCCATTTAGGTCATCTTAAATCCAAATACTCTGGAAAAGGGGAAGGGAAGAACACACAAACACAATCAACTTTTCATGTCCTTTTAGCTGGTTTGGCAGTCAACTGCTTTTCTCTTTCAAATTCCTTCTCTCGTTGCTGCTCCCTTTCCAATTCTTCTTTTTGTCTCTGCTGCTGCAGTTTAAGTGCTCTTTTCTATGTCAAAAAATTCAAAAACCAAGAGAATAATCAAGGCTTATAAATTATGACATAATTTAAAAGTAATAGTGCTTTGAGTTGAGGTAATCAATACTTATTAATAAATTTCATATGTAACTTTTGAATTCATTCTGGGTAATTTAAGGTCCCTTTGATACAAAATATTTGTTACTCCAAACTCTTATTAAATGAAAATTGCAGTGACATAGAGAATGAGCTGACTAGACCAGCTATTAGTAGAAAGCACAGAGAAGGCTCAAAAAAGTATGTTTAAAAGAAAACAATGTACCATGAACTAAGTATGTTATTTTAAATGGAAATATAAGAAGTCAGAAAATGAATCCTAAAGAAAAATGAACAATCAAATCTCTACTTTTACAAAGAATGTGAAAGAATTTTCAACTCACTTTTAACTTTGATGTCTTTTCATGAAGCATCAGCATCTCTTTTCTAATATTCACCAACTTGGCATGATAGTGTTTAGCTTCAGTGAACTTAACATAGAAAAGTAAATGCAAAGTCAAGTTCAAATAAACTGAAATATCAAAATGGATAAGTAAAACAATGCTTAAATTACAGTTCATTCTTCCTAAAATGGACAAATTTTTAAAAACCTTAATTATATCCACATTTTAATTCCAAAATTTAAATTTCACTTAAACCATTAACAGGATTGAAAAACAATTGATTCAGTTCAGATTGATAAAAAGTTGCTAAACATAAAATAGATATTTATATTGTATAGAGATTACATTTTGTTTTAAATATAATATAATCCTAAATTTCAGTGAGACTTCCTAATAATGCTATCAGTTTCATCTGAGAAAAGTAAAACACTCTCTACTGCCTTTACAAAGGAGAGATTGAGCCAAGAATACACAGGATAGTTTAAGTATCTGCCCATCAAGAAAAGTCAAGCTGTATCTACAGAGCCTGAGAGGGCTGTGGGCTTCTGAAACCAGATCAAGCAGAACCACTGCTGTAAGGACACTTTTCTTCCCAAGAAGTGATAAGTGCAGACTTTCCATCTCAGCCAGAGATGGCAGAGAAGGAAAAAAAAACTGCATTCACAAGCAAGGTAACAGAAAAAGATGACCAGGTAACAAAAATGAGAGAAGTATCAGTAGAAAGATTAGCAACCTTCAGGCAGCTATATGTAAAGTCATAGTCTGATAGGCTCTAGAGCTTACAGACCCTCTTTCTCTCCAAACCTTCCAATTTTCAGTTCCTAAATAACAATCAAAACCACTCTTGGGCTTAGAGAAGGAAAAAGAGGAAGAGACTTCATTTCTGCTCCTTCAGACTGAAGCAACAGTATTACATCTCCTTGGTTCATTTATGTATCATTCATTCATCAAATATTCTTTCTCCTGCAATAGGAACTCAGGAAAGACAAAAGTAGGTCAGCGTAGCCCTGCCCATGTCTTTCATAAGAAGTAGGGAACTACTGAGTAGAAGATTTTGCATTTACTACCACAGGCCTCTGCCTAATGCTAGAGAAGATGGACATTCTTTTTGATTGTTATAAAAGGAAAACATTCCACAAAATCATGTGAACCAAGCTATCTGTAATATCAAGATGAAAAGAAAGGTAGCCTAGCTTCCTTTTTTTGTTAATTTCTGTATCTTAAAATAAAGAGTATCAGTTCCTCTCATCAAAAAGCTACAGAGCTTCTGATAAAATTCAACTATTGTCATTTATATTGAAAGATATAAAGAGGCCTTAAAGGACCTTCAAAGGGTCCATTTCAGTGTTAATTTATTACAGCAACATGAAAATGCCATACAATTAAATAAAATCCAAATTTAAAAAATCATGTAATTGATAAAAAGAATTACATTTTCCTTAAGAAGAAAAACAGTACCCCAAAAAGTTCCTTACTTTTAGTTCTCTTTTATAAAAAGTCAGTAAGTACAAGATCTATCCCAGACTTTCATAAATAAGTTCTACTTCTTATCACAAGTTCAATACATGAAATATAACAATTCAAGACAATGAAAGTTTCAGTAAAGTAAATCAAGGCTTACTGTTTAAAGACAAAGTCTAAACTTTAAAAATTAGAGGAAAAGATCCCAGACATACATAAGTCCAAAGTTGGGAGGATAAACCTATTTCCAAAACAAAATGTCATCAAGCTATGTCAACTAAATCATACTTACCAAAGCATTAATATCCAGCATAGAATGACATTCTTTAAATTTTGAAATCTCTTGTTCCAATGTATCCAATAATACAACTTGGTTCTGCCTGAAACAAAAGCATACGGCCACAATAAACTTTATATACTGTAAGTGTTGGTTCATTAAAAGGAATCACATTCATCTTTGTTAATGATAAAGGCAGAAATTAAGCTGGAAATTTGTTAACTCTTCAAAGCTTATTCGGTCTAGTATAATCTTTTTCAAAATAATACTCAAACCCACATTCTAATAACTAAATATGTCTTGTATTCTTGCCTCAATTTTAGGTTCTAATAACTAAAACCATCAAAGTATTAAAAATTATTTTATTACTTTTTATTTCAGGCAATTCTCTATATTATCCCATAAGAGTTTTTTTACACTATTTTATCCAAGAGACTTGATGTTTTATATGTATTAAAATTACAACATTACCACAAAGGAAATGAGGAGCAATGACTTTGGGGAAAATGCAGTATCAAAGGATAATTAGTATAAAGGAATAAATAAGATGATAAAAACAGGAATAAGAATCACAAAATTCACCTGCCAATAACCAGGTGTGTGATCTTGAAAATTTTTATATCTCTGGGCCAGAATTTCTTCATTTACAAAGTGAGAAGGTCAGACCAGGTAACTTCTAAGATTCCTCATTAAAACTGATTCAGAATCTTCTGTTTTTGAAGAAGAGAAGCTAACCTAGTATTTCTCTCCAGATAACCAATGCTAGAATCACAAGAATAAGTGACACTGAGGGGTCACCCAATGAGATATTTTAAAAACAACTACAAACAAAGAATATTATGACATGATTTGTTTGTGAAACTACACTGAACAGAGAACAGTGATGAAAAAATAAAGAGCAATGAAGAGACTGAAGGGCAGTTACATCTCCACCACCCAGCACTAACAGGACACACCCCATAAGTCACAAGTTTGTCCTCTCAGCTCTGACTAGACTACAGAAAGTGAGATACATAATGGATAAAAGAACATATGAATGATCCAAGATAAGTGAGATAGCAAAACAGGCTATTACAACTGAAAAACAATAAGAGAAAAATTAACAAAATCAAAAATTGGTTCTTCAAAAGATCAATAAAATTGATAAACCTCTACCTAGACGAACAAAGAAAATGAGAGAAGACATAAATTACTAACATAATTTATAGAAAAGAAGTCATTGCTACTGATCCCATGGACATTAAAGGGAATAATTTCAACAACTCTATGCCCACAAATTTGATAACTTAATGATGTAAATGACTAATTTCTTGAAAGACACAAACTACCAAAATTCATGCAAGGAGAAACAGATAATCTAAATAGGCCTATATTTATTAAAGAAATTGAATCAATAAGTAATAACTTCCCAGAAATTAAAGTAGCAGGACCAGCTGGTGTCACTGGTGAATTCCACCAAACATTTAAGGAAGAAATTATACTAACTCTCCACAATCTCTCTCAGAAAAAGAAGTAAAAGAAGCACTTCCTAACTCATTCTGAGGCCAATATTACCCTAAGGGCAAAATCAGATAATGACATTACAAGAAAGGAAAACTATAGACCACTACCTTTCATAAACATAAGTGCAGAAATCATCAACAAAACATTAACAAATCAAATCCAACAATGCATAAAAATTATATAGCACAACCAAGTGGGATTTATTCCAAGTATGCTAAACTGGTTCAACAGTAGAAAATGTAATCCACCACATCAACTATCTAAAGAAGAAAAACCATATAGTCCTATTGGTTGACAGAAAAGTTATCTGACAAAAGTCCAACACTTATTCATAATTAAAACACTCTCAACAAACTAGGAAGAGACAGTAACTTCCTCAACTTAAAAAAGAGTGTCTAAAAATAAAGCCTACATCTAACATCACACTTGTGAAAAATCAGAAGATCAGAAACAAGGAAAGGAAGAAATTAAACTGTCTTTGTTCACAAATAACATGATTTCCTACATGTAAAATCCCCAAAAAAACTCCCTGAAACTGATATGTGAATATAGCAAAGTTTCAGGATACAAGGTTAATAAACAAGTCAGTTGCTTTCCTCTATACCAGCAGTAAACAATAATCCCCCTCAAATGAAATATGCTGGTATAAATCTGATAAAATATGTACATGATCTATATGCAATAACTATGAAACTCTCATGAAAAAATAAAAAAGATCTAAATAATGAAGAGTTACTTCAAGTACATAGAATAAAAGGAGTCAATATTGTTAAGGTATTAATTCTTCCCAACCTGACTTATAGATTCAATGTAATCTCAAGATAAATCCTAACATGTTATTTTGTAGATATCAACAAACGGATTCTAAAGTTCACATGGAAAGGCAAAGACCTAAAATAGCCAACACATACTGAAGAACAAAGTTGGAAGACTTAACACTACTCAATTTCAAGATTTATTATTAAACTATAGAAATCAAGACAGCATGGTGTTGGTGAAAGAAGACACACATTGATCAATGGAACAGTATAGAACAGTATAGAAATAGACACAAATATAATCAACTGCTCTTTGATAAAACAGCAAAGGCGATGCAGTGGAGAAAGGACAGTCCTTTCAACAAATGGTGAGGGAACAACTGGACATTCATGTACAAAGAAATTAACCTAAACACAGACCTTATACCTTTCATAAGGATTAACTCCAAATGGATCACAGATCTAAAAGTAAAATGTAGAACTCTAAAACTTCTAGAGAAAAACACAGGAGAGAACCTAGGTGACCTTGGTTTGGTGATGAATTTTTACTTGCAATACCAAAAGCATGCTCCATTAGAGAAAAGGGTGATTAAGTCAGATATTTAACTTACTGAAAACTTCTGCTCTGCAAGACATTGTTAAAAGAATGAAAAGACAAGCCACACACTTGGAGAAAATATCTGCAAAACACATGAAGGACTTGTATCCAAAATATACAGAGAATTCTTAAAATGCAACAATAAGAAAATAAACAACCCCATTTAAAAAAAGGGAAAAAGATCTGAATAGATATCTGTTGTATAATCATGAATTTGTCTGATCTTTGTCCCAGGTTCCTGGCATGTCAATTTTCAGACTTTCAGACTTTCCCAAATGATACAAGTATCTTTGTTATTCATGAGCCCCCTGGATCATATCTGAGTTTATACTAATGAGGTATAAACATCTAAGGCCTCAGAATGGGAGCTGGTCATGCCAGACAGATCAACAATGTGGTCAGAGGATTGGGGCTTTGAGCCATGTAATAACAGCCTATCCTCCAGAGAAGGGAGGGCGGGCAGGAGACTGAGTTCATTTACGTGGCCAACGAGTCAATCAATTATGCCTACGTAACGAAACCTCAGTAAAACCTCTTGACACCAAAGCTGAGGAGAGCTTATTGGTTGGTGAACACATCAACGTGCTGGAAGGGTGGTGTATCTTAATTTCATTAGGAGAGGGAACAGAAGCTCGAAGCTCTTTTTGGGGTGCTCCGAGGCCTTGCCCTATTGTATCTGTTCATTTGGCTGTCTTGATCTGCATCCTTTTTAATAAAATTGTAATTGTAAGTATAGTGCTTTTATGATCCATAAGTCTAGATGCTCTAGAAAAAGATTCTGGAGAATATTTAGCTACAATATAGTGGAGCAAAAGTGACTGAACTTCCTTTCCCTTGAAGTTTTGTATAATCTTTGGTAAGTATGCTAGTGGTGACTGTAAAGCCCTTATGTAGTACCTAAGGAATGATACTCTGAGAAAAAAGCTATTCCCAAGCCTGTATTATTTATCTCAAAGGGAGTTCCGCTGAGGTTACTCACAACTGCACCTCCCCAGCTACTTTTAGGGACTTGAATCCTAGAACCTCTTCATCTTTTTCAATGTTCTTAAAATGATAAACACATATAAAAGAATATTCATAACCCTTCTTTTAAATAAAACTAAATTTTGTTCTTGGTCTTCCTTACCCATTATTAGCTACGAAGTAAACTTAATTTCTGTCTATCACTACCTTCTCCTCCACCTCTGTAGGCCTATTTCTTTAATGGCAAAGTGGCTTAATAAAGATTAAACTGTTTGATGACAGAGTCAAGACTAGGACCCAGGAGCCTCTTGGTCCAGTACTCTTTCCCCTGCATCTTTATCAATAGGGAACTTTATGGAGATATAAAAGAGGCAGTTACTAAAAAAAATTTTTTTCTTTCTCTGAAATTTGCTTATCTTTCCTTAACACTAAAGAAGTATAATAACTGATTATTCATCATATTTGATTGCTACCACTAATTCTACTACTACTTGTGTAATCTTTTCAAATTACTTCTCTAAACCTGTTCCTCAAATGTAAACTGGGATAATAATAGAGACTTCATAAAGTTAATCTCAGGATTAACTGAAATATAGTACATAAAGGGTGGGCATGTAGTACGTATAGTAATAAATAGTAGTTGATTTTACTGTCAACATCATCATTATCTGGGTGCCTAGAAAGATAAGTGGGATTATTCAAAACACTAAATTTTAGCCAATGGCCTTATCAACTAAACTCTGCAATTAAACCTTGACTTCTTAGAGGTGAAGTGCAGCTAAACACGTTTTACTTGCAAAATTTCTTACCCTCCTTCAGCCTATTATACATTATCTAAATGGCCCCACAAAAGTTTTATGACTTATTTTGACATAAGGAGTGACTGGTGTTAAAATAAAAAGCATATCACACACTAGGGGATGAAACATCCCACTTGGAACTACCCGAAAATCAAGAATGATGCCAACTCCCTAACTATGCTAGTGTGCCACATTTAGTAGACACCAGTACTACTTTTATACTCATTTATCACTTTCAAATCCAAGGATTATAATATTACTTCTAATATTTATTAAATGAAAATAGTTGTTGATTATTCCTGTTGATTATTTTGCCCTAACAAAGTCTTTCGGGATAGTTTTCAAAGGGTATATCTTAGAGTCACAGCAGTTCATAGCCAGTTTAAAGCTGACCATCACAAAAAGAAACTAAAGGCCAGCTTGAGAAATTCAGAAAGGTACTAACCCAGAAGTAAGGAGAAGCTCAGTCTGTTGTTTCTAGGTGGGAGGTGACAAAGTCAAGTGTATGTCTACATACCGATCCCACTCTATGGGTCTCATTCTTCCTTATCCTATCACTCTCCTAACATATCCTCTAATCTTTTGCTTAGCTAGCAGACTTATCTACTAAAAATGAAATGAACCATTTCAAAAAAAGATACCTAAGAATTTCTGGCAATTCATGTGAACCAGTGATTGAATACAAATGTGACTCTAAGGCAATTCTGCAATCTACTCAGATATAGGTGTATGCCCATCCCACAACATTCTCAATAGGCAAGACTTTCACTCTTTTGCTCCCATTTTCTGTCACTAACGATACAGAAATACTCAACTGTATGAAATGTCACAAAATATTATACAGTATATACTTATACAATAAATGATGACTATGTCAGAAGGAAAGTGAGTGCATCTATGGTTTTTGTTAGCTCACGTGAGTTCCTGAAGGGCTTGTTTTGATCTCTGCAGATCTGGAAGGTAATGAGAAAGCAATCCTTCTGCCAGTTGCTCCACAGCTTTGTCTTCTACAGTCAAGTCCTCTATTAACCCTTCATCTGGAGAAGTGTCACTTAAACCTGTCCCCAAGCAAAAATCAAATTTAGGAAGCTTTTAAACTGACACAGGGATAAGAGAGTAGTAGAGAGGCAGGGAAGGAGGCTGGCAGTGGGGTTCAGCACTCATATAACGGGGTAGTACAGGTATCTTTTTCTGTTTTTAACTTTTACCTTCTGAGCACACTCTAAAAAATGGATTATAAGCATTCAAAGCATGTTTTAATGCTACTTGTATAAGAGCAAAAAGCATTAATGTATGCAAAATTCTGTTTATGTATATTTCATGACAAGATTTAGTTTTCAATAGATTATTAAAGTAGTCTGAGGCAGAAAAGTGGAAAACAATCGGTGAATGAAATTCTTCTTTTCAAAAGCATGAAGGAATTTAAACACAATGCCTAAAAGTTTTTTTTCATTTCTATGGAAGTGAAAATGTGGGTCAATATTTATTTTGAACATAGCTTGATATATTATTTATATATAAAAGGGGGTTGTTTTGTCATTTATTAGGAGATATTCTAAGAATTTCTCCTCTTAAGATTCAGAACCTTAATTTACCATTGAAAATCACGTATAATAATTGTCATGTTTGTAAATCTAGATGTGATGCCAGGAACTATGCCTCAAACTTTTCCTTTGAATAAAAGCAGTGTGCCAGTCATTAGAAATGTCTAAAAAATACCTATCAACTACTACCTAAAAAGTACAAAACAATTTCTAAATAGGGTTCGATGATTGGTTTGTAAGATTTTTAGAATCACTGATTTAAAATGAGAAAAAAAAAATGAGGTGGTCACATTACTAAAAGTGTGCTCTAAAATCATTTTAAAACTAATATTAAATTCTAAAACATCTATCTTTCTTTAATCATAACCTGGCACCTTCAATAGGATCTGACATCCACTTTTATTTATGTACATGTTTTAAGTGCAGTTAGTGCAAAACAACGTCAACTATCCAGCAAGCAGATGGAGGAACAACTGGAGAGGGACCCAAGTTGCACACATACACAAGGAAATCATATTTATAGAGTCAACTTATCAAAGTGTGAAAAGGAGATCACTGAGGAAGAGCATGACCAAGAAAGGGCTGAGAGCATATTTCTGGGACAGGAGGAAAAGAAAAGGCACTTTCAAAGCTCTGCATCCTTTCTCATCTATAGTTCCTCATTTGAAACACAGAACACGAAACTGCTCTTGAGTGACTATTTCCTCAATTCTCCCAAAGACGGTACAGAAATAGTACCATTCCAGATGCCTAGGAAGTCAACATATTCAATGGATGTCTTCTTTAGGGCTTCCACCTCTCTCGGATGGCAGGGAGAGAAAGACCGCTGGAGGAACAGGGATGCAGTAACGACAACAACCAAAGCAGAACGTGCATGACTGTGAGTGGTTAATGATCCTGGATACATCAAGCCTCTGAATTACAAATTTACCCTCAACCACTAACGTATAACAAATAGCCAACGTGTTGCAATCACGTAAACGCGGAATGACCTTATCACCAACCACCTGCAACTGCACCCGAACACCGCTTCCCCCTCCAGACCTCACGACCCGCCCATTCGGCGGGGCTGGGGGGCCCGGCAGTGAGTCACTTCCGCGCTGGAGCCGCAGCCTCGGGGCTGCCGCTGCCCAAGGCGGCGACTCCCGAGGGCGGCCGGGGAGACCCACCCACTCGTCCGCGCTGCCCCGCCCCACAGTGCATACCCGGCGTCGGCTCCCGGGCCTCTAGGCGGTCCGGTGGCCCTGCCAGGGCCCCGTCCGGGGGCGGCGGCTCGGGGACACTCATGCCCTTCCCGCTGGGAACAGGAAGAGGACGCTTGTGCAGCCGGTCAGGTGCAGCGAGGGGGGACCAAGTGTCCAGCGCTCAGCCGGACAAGCAGCGGGCGCACTCGGAAGTGACGCGAGCGGAACACTGCGGGCTCGGGGCACGTGACCGCGGGTCCGCACATGGCCGGGTCCCGTGTGGCTTCCACCACCCCGAGTCCCGGACGCTCCGGGGGCTCTTCGCCGACGTCGCAGCAGTAGTCAGCTCTGCTGGGCTCGCATCCCTGCGACGGCTTGTGGGGGCGGGGAGAGAAGAGGGCGGTGACGGGAAGGGGCTTCCCGGGGTGGCTCTCGAAGATGGGAAGAGCTTGTGGAATGTGGGCAAGCGGTTAGTTAGGCTGTGTTCACTGAGGCCCTTCCCGACTTTTCAGTTTTATGTCCGTTTTAAGGCAACACCTTAAGAACAAGGGTTTCGCTGCAGTTTGGAGCCTTAAAAAATTCAGGGTTTAGCGCTCTGTGAGTTTCAACCTCGCTAACTGCGGGTGCACGGGGGGGCGGGGTGTGTGGCTGGCCAGGATTCCTGTCTCCTCTTGTTGGTTGTAGGTGAATAACTTAAGGCCTGTATTGCAGCATTTACTGAACAAATTCAGCTAGATTACTCGGAAATGCATTTGGTGAGATCCTGTGGGATCTCATGAATTTTGATGAAAAACACTTAGAAGTGGGCAGAATCAGCCTCAGACCAAATAAAACCATCAGCTATGCCCTCTCTACATTAGACCCTCTCACCTGGACTGTAATAGTGGCCTCCTAATTTGCATCCCAAAATTGCCTTTCCAAGCAATTTTCTATGTTTCAGCAAAGCTATCTGCGAAAAAATGACAGTTCATGTCAAAGCCTCAGAAACTCGTACCTGCTCCCCCACTGCCCTTATCAGTGCATGCATACCCCTTCTTTTGGTCTCCTTTCCTCTCAAGACTAGCTCCTCACTACCTGTGGTAAGTAGAACAATGCCCCCACCCAAAACTATCCAGTATTAATCCCCCAAGTTTCACTGAAAAGAGTAATTAAAATTGTTAGTCACCTGACCATAAAATCGATTATCCTGGATTACTGAGTAGGCCCATTGTAATCAAAGGGCCTTCAAAACCGGAAAAGGGTAGCAGAAGAGAGTCAGAAGGGAGAAATGACTATAAAGGATGATTAAAGAGTTGCAATATTGATTTTGAAAATGGAAGGGCCATTGGCCAGGATTATGACCCCTAAAAGCCTGAAAAGACAAGGAAATAGATTCTACCCTAGAAACTCTAGAACAGAACACAGCCCTGCTGACACCCCAATTTTAACCCAATAAGACCTAAGTTGGGCTTCTGACCTACAGAACTATAAGATAATAAATTTGTATTGCTTTAACTTTGTGGTAATTTGTTACCACAGCAATAGGAAAGTAATGGACTACCCTTCAAACATACTTTGTTCTCTCCAAGCATGGAATGTCTGCAGTGCTCTTAATCTTGCTTCAGCCTGGTGGTTTCAAAGTCTAATTCATCTTTCAAGGCTTCACCTAAGTATTGTCTTTAATTTAAAATTATTCACACTCTCACCTCCCTTCCATTCCCTGTCAATCACTGACCTTTTTACTCCATAACTGGCTTTCCAGATGTCATATATTTGGAATTATATGGTATGTAGCCTTTCCAGTTGGTTTCTTTCACTTAGTAATATGTATTTAAGATTCCTTCATGTCTTTTCTTGTCATAGAGTAATATTCTATTGTCTAGAGGTACCACAGTTTATCTTTTCGCTATTGAAGGATATCTTATCTGCTTCCAAATATAGGCAATTCTGAATAAAGCTGTTGTAAACATCCATGTGCAAATTCTTCTGCAGAAATAATTTTCAACTCCTTTGGGTAAATACCAAGGAGCAAGATTGGTGGATCACATAGTATGAGTAGGTTCAGTCTTTTAAGAAACTACCAAACTATCTTCCAAAGTGGTTGTACCAATTTGCATTCCTACCAGCAATGAATGAGAATTTCTGCTGCTCCACAGCCTCACCAGTATTTGGTGGTGTCAGTGTTCTGGATTTTGACCATTTTAACAGGAGTATAGTGGTATCTCATAAATCCTTAAATTTGATTTTCTGATGACATATGATATAGAACACATTTTTATTTATTTATTTTTATCATGGTGACATTGGTGAACAAAATCCAGTAAGTTTCAGGTGTACACTTCAACAGTTAGACATATATATATACTGCACTGTGAGAACACATTTTTTCATATGCTTATTTGCCATCTGTATATCTTCTTTGGTGAGATGCCTGTTTAAACCTTTTGTCCATTCTTCAATCAGGTTCTTTGTTTTCTTGTTATTTTAGGAGTTCTTTATTTTAGACCACAGCTCTTTATTAGACATATCTTTTGCAAACATTTTTTCAATTCTGTGGCTTGTCTTATGGCTTTAAAAATTCTTGATGGAATTTTTAAAATGAAGACATGAAGGGAACCTAGAATAGTGTGTCTCCAAGAAAAGAAGGCAGGTTCTCAAATCTCCCACAAAGACGCCTAATCAGTTTTGACATTTATATGTAGGGCACCTTTCTGAAGTATGTAGCAGTGAAAATAGTCAAGTATTTGATATCAAAGACATATTTTAATGAGAGCTAAAACATTTATTAGTTAGGATTTTTTGGTTCCAAGTTAGTAAGGCCAAACCCACCTAATCAAAACAAGGAATTAACTAACTCACTGAACTTAAAATCCAAGAGTTGATCTAGCTTCAGGCATTGCTATATCCAATTCCTCAAATGAAATCAGCATGTCTTCCTCTCACTCTCTCTTTGGTTCTCCACTATCCTCTGCATTGGCTTCACTCTAGCAGTGCTCTCTCACTCTCTCGTTCTCTTGCTTGCTCGCTCAAGCTCGTGGACTCTCTCTCTCTCAAATAGCTCCAAGTTTTTGTGGTCCTGACAGCTCCCTATTGAAGCCCACTCATTCCTACAATTCATTTATTTCTATCTCTTTAAAAAATTCAAGTTACTTGGATCACATGCCAGCTGTTTATCAGTCCTGCATCCAGGGGATATAGAGGGTTCTTATGGGCCAGTGTGGGTTACATGTAACAGAGAGGCAGAGTCCCTTGATTGACAGTCCTGCTAGGAATTATTTAAAAGCACAGGGTAGTTCCTTAGAGGAAAATCAGAGTCCTGTTACCAAAAGGATGAAGGAAATTGCTCCAACCAAAACAACAGATGACAACTGTATCAGTTATGAGATTTTAGTCAAGTCACTTATGTCTCTGAGCCACTGTTTTTCTCCATCAGTAAAAGAGGCAGGGAGATGATAATACCAGACCCATTACTTGGCATAGTTCTTGTGAGAACCAAATACTTGATAGAGCATAGGAAAAGGTTCAATAAACTGTAAAACACTGTTACAAATAATATCAGCCCCTAACTAAGTACTTACTATGTGTCAGAAGAAATATTATTTCTGGTATTAGCGCCTTGGTTACATATATTCACTAACTTGATTTGGTTTTGAAGGGATTCAGAACAAGCTTTCCCAGGATATGCCACTTTGGCATGTGAATTATTTTGAACTGAAGGCAATCAAGATGACTCATGGGAAACTTTAGTCTCTCCGTTAAAGAATTTATATTAGGGGTCTTGCACAGAATAAGACTTATACCAAAAATACTTTTTATGACCTATCAATAGGGCAAGGAAAACTTCTAATTACTGAACACCTGCGCTTCCTATCAACCTACAAATGAATCTTCTTCCCCTCCAAAGCCCCAAGGTTCCCTACCTCATCCTTAGCTCAGAATGTTATGTATGTCTCATTTTCCCTTTCAGTCTCTGAGCCTCTCATGTATGTGGGGGTTTGACTCTCATGTATGTGGCATTCCCATATATACATATGTAATTAAACAGTTATTTTCTCTTGTTAATCTGGCTCATGTTGATTTAATTATTAGAACAGCTGGCAGAACTTTAAAAAGGTAGAGGAAGATTTATTTATACCCCACAGTTTTTTAAATAGGCTTTTGTTTTTTAAATAACTTTCAACGTTAATTTATTTCTTAAATAGGCTTCCATGGAGAGATAAGAAAGACTAAATTATTTAAATAAATATCAGAGAGTATGACCAGTATATGTTTTATAATAAACTCACTTCTTATATATAAATCAATATCGTTCAATAAGGTTGATTTTTAGGAGTAAATCTCCACTGGCTAAGCTGGCAACTGAAGTTCCAGACTTGCAGTTCGACAATCAAGTCTTGAAGTATAAAGACCACCACCAACACCAAGGCCTTCTTTACCATCAATGCCACTTTCAGTGTTTTGAGTTTATTGGGGGGTAGGAGTGAAGAATAAAATGTCTTACTTTCTTTTGTTTTTTAATTATTATAAGTCTGACTCATGATATTATTCATGAATAAATGAATATTTGAAAGATTGAGTGATAATCATTTGAAATATCAGTAAGTACTTTTGGACTATTAGTAAAACTAGTGGTGAAAATTTTACTTATTCAGGGAACTTTATATATTAAAATTCTTTTCTTGTATATGATTCAAAAGACAATGATTCTTCCATTTTGGGGTCTTCACAAAATTCATTTGTTAATCTCAGAATATAGATATCAAAGAGGCCACTAACCATTGGAGCTTTATTCTCTTTCTATTTGATACACAAAGTGGGACATTATTGACTATATGCAGCACAAATTATTCCAATACTCAGGTTTCCTTTTAGGATAAATTTTTTTAAATTAGCTAGAATATATTAATTATGCTTCATTTCAAAATTGCTAAAAGTAGTACATGCATTAGCTTTCCAAAATAGTCCTTATTTCTTATTTACTCTCTTCAAAGTGTTTTCAAATATGAATAATTTGAATAATTTTGAAAGATCCTCCAGATCAGATGGTGAGATGTATAAAAATTCAGTTTCTCTGCAATATGATAAGGTCAATAGTACAGAGTTCAGTCTCCAATTCCTTTTTGAATTTAAAAATTCCAATGGATTGAGTTATTTTTAAATTATTTCCCATCTTTAGCCTTCCTCTAAATTTCTTGTCAACATCTTTTGAATTATTTTATGAAAGTGCTGTCTTTAAAATTAACTTACCTTCATCTTAAAGTATTTTTTTCTAAACTGCCAACTTAGTTCACTAGATTAAATAGCACATTTAAAAGTATTAATTTTTATTAACAGCTGTTAAAAAACAAGACAACAGGCCCGAAACTGAGACTAAATTACAGTTTCAGCTCTCCCAGAAAGGGAATCTTAAACCAGTCAATCAGGAATCACTTGATCAATACCAGTTAAGTAATCTGCCTGACAGACCCCAGCCATTCCCTAAAAGAAATTAACTTTTCAATAACCAACCCAATATTTTGACCAGTATCACTTCCTTGTTCTTGCTCTCCTCTACCTATAAGTCTTTCATTTTGTACAGCTCCTCAGAGCAACTTTCTATCTGCTAGACTGGGTGCAGCCCAATTCAAATCAATTTTTGCTCAGATAAACTCTTAAAACTTTTACTACGCCTCTGAGGGAGATAAGGATTTGCCACCCCATACTATGGCTTTTTTTTTTTTTTTTTTTGAATGTTGATCATTTTAAACTGGTTATTTTTAAGGAGGCCAAAAACTGGAAAAACCTTCAACCTTCCCCTAACTGCCTAAAAGAACTGATAGAGGACATAATCCAAGAAAGGAGTTATCATCATAGGTAACTACAGTTTAATATGAACAAGTGTGTGGTAGACAGGGAAGAACCTATCAAGGCTCATTTGTTTAAAGTCTTCTCTCTGTCCTGTTGGTAAAGATGGCCCAGCAAACATTTGTTTACTAAATATTTGCTTTTTCATTTCCATCTGAATTGCCTGGCTGCCCTTGGAATTTTCTAACCACACCCACCCACCCTCACTCTCTTTAGTTCAAGGTGGCATATAAGCCTCAACTGCCAGAATTTGCCCTTGGTTCCTATATTCTTACAGAACCCTCACATGTACATATTTAATAAATTTGTTTATTTTCTCTTGTTAATCTGCCTCCTGTCAATTTATTATACTGGCCAGAAATAATTAGAAGGGCAGAAGGAAAATTATTTTTCCTCTCCCCACACCTGTTTATCTTTTAACATAGCTCAAGATTTCAAATAATATCTCCTTTTAAGGTTTTGGAAAAGTCTCTATTATGTATTTCCAGAGGAAATATACACTCTAATTTAATTTACTTAAAGAGGTAAATATATTTTATATTTCATCATAAACCTAGAACTAATTCCTCACTGTCAGCAACTACTGCAGGATTTTGCCAGTGTCCTAAATTCCGTTAGATCCAATCCTTACCTTTCTCTGTAATGCTCTGTATCACAGGGGCCTCTGTTCCCTGGTCACTGTGGCAGCAGGCTTCCATCTAGGTTTGACCAGTGGTGGGAACCAGTAGAGACTGGAAGCTGGGAGACAGGAGGGGAGAGCAAAGGAGAAGGAAGCCGTCCGTGTTTCTCAGCAAATGGGTTGGAATGTAGACTATGCTGCCTCCAGAACCCAAAGAAGTCTATGAGGTGCTGTTCTTTCTTCTCAATGGTGGAAAGTACAATTGCAATAATTTGCCTGTTACTTTCGAGGAAAATGTCCTGGTATGCCCAGACCAATGGACCTCAAAAAAATTCACTGATGTCACAGGCCACTGAATGTTCATAGGGTTTACCTTCCACTCACTGGAACACAGGTATCTTTCCAGGATTACCAATATACTCATGACTTCATGCTCATCCAGCATAATGAAGCCATAAATATAATAAACCAATGTTACATTCTGTATCTCCAGGTGGTACAAATCTCTTTGGATTATATTATGTCAAAGAATGGAATGTTAACATAGCCCCAGGACAACAACATAAAACTATACTGCTGTTTTCATCCCATAGGAATGCAAACTGCTTCTTATGGGATGCAAAAGAATGCATACATCATATCAATAGTCTGTTCCAGCCTGGCAAAAATACATCTGACACAGCAGACTTCACCCACTGGACTCTGGATCTGAAGACCAGGACACAGAAACTGGGCAAGGAATCAATTTTTTATTTGGGTGGCTGCCCTCAGCCTCCTGGCCACCATTAGTGAATTCTTTTTATTTTACATATTGAGCAATACTCAAAACTTATTTTTTGTCCATCTTGCCCCTAGACACACAACCTCTTAGCCATCTTCATAGATCTTTGTGTTTCAGACTCCTCTGAGGGCCATTCTACCCTTTCCTCTGATAATTGCATCCACTTTGCTTCTGATGGTTTTGATCTTACTGTCTGGCCTCTGTTACTTTAAGATCCTATCATCTCCATGGCTACCAGGGAACTCAATGTGATAACAGCATAGCTTACTTCTGTAGCCTTGGCTACAAAAGAAAGTTGCCACTGAGTTTCTTAATGATTCCAGGGCTCCTTTACCAGCACATTCCTTATCACTTTAGTAAATAAGGTACCATCTTAGTTCTTCTGCAGAACACAGAAGGTGAATTTTTCAGACTTCTGTAGTATAACTACTCTAGAATACACATATATGAGCCTTTTAATCCTTTACTGTCTTCCAAAGCAATTTGAATCTCCTATTTCACCTTTTTCAAAGCTTCTTATAACACATTAACACTATTTCCCAGGGTGTTAAATCCTGTGTTACAGAGAATGCTCTCATATCCATAAATTCTTCTTGACCCAACATTGTATCTCACTCCCATTAATCCAGCATCCATAGGATCCAGTCCCATTTATACTCTCCCAGTTCCTGTTAATACATGTTGGCTAGATCTTGCAGCTCTTTTAGTATATAGCCCATTTCCTCCTTTAGCAGCTAAGGAAACTGCTAGGTTGTATTAACCCTAGTAATTAGCCTGAAAACTAGGAGAGGAGATAGAGATTGACTGTTTTACAAGCTAAAGGACTCCACCTTATCTTTAAATCAAGGAATCTCTGGCCTTTAAACAGGAAGGAGAGGCTACTGCTTCAGGTCCTGACGGACCAGGGGAAACCAAGAATTCAAGATTTTCAAGTTCATCAACCCAGATGAGATAGGCCCATCTCAAGTTTGAGTCCCATTCCTTCCCATTCAAAACCCTAAAGTCCTGGGCCTTAAGTTCAACTTTTGCAGCCATCTGGCTTGCAGGATTTGAAAGTCTACTTAGATGCTGCCAAGAAGACCCTCTGGCTTTCACATTTCATCTTGAATTGCAGATTAATTAAATTGCAGATTAATTGTCCTCAGTGTTTCATTATTTTTTATCCAATGCTTCAATAGCATGCAGCAAGAGCCATTTAATTTCATAGTCCTTATAATTACTACTTCTCTAAAATATTTCAAGGACCTAAGTTATTGCAGTGTATCCCCTCCAATACAACCCTATCTCAGTTTCCCACTGGTGAAAATTTTAACATTTGCACAGTTGCAGCATGCCAGGCACCATCAATATTCCACCAGTTACTACCAGTGATGGGATTTTAATTGCTAGCAATGACAGTAGGCTGTCATTGCTAGGAGAGCATGTTCACCAACTTTTCTAGATGGGATTCCCTAAGAAATAGATTCTAAGGCAGAGATTTGAATGCAGGAGTCCTATTGAAAGATTATTTTCAGGAACAACACCTGTAAGGAAATGAAGAATGTAGAAGTGGGTAGAAGGAGATGAGTTGAACTGCTCAGGAGTTGCATCAGAAGCTTCAGATGATCCTATGGGGAGCTCTGGAGCTACAAATGACTCTTCAAGTTGTCCCAAATAGAGGAAAGGGATCGAGCCTTTATACATCTGTAACAATCATTGGAAGAGGTGCAAACTTGGCTGAGTTAATGCCCTTTAGCAAGGAGCTCAACTGTGTAAGCCATCATCAGTTAACACTCCAGCAGCTAGGAGAATTCGCATATCTGTTCTGGAGTAATCTGGGCAGCACACCACAACAGCCACCATAATTACTTTCTTCTCACACTCTACAGATTCACAAGACAAGAAAAAAGAGAGATGTATTGAAGCAGTCCAAAGGAGATTAGATAACTATTGTATTCTTGAAGGGATCTGTTTCTAAGACAGGAATGCTAGGAAAATGACGGGTTAATAATGAAAGAATAATTTTGATGTTACAAAGAAGTAAACTGAGGTAATTTTGACTTCCTTAATATCAATGACCAGACCTCCCCTGAGTCTCATCCTGCCTATCTGATTATTCTCCAATTTCCTTCACTGACTCTGTTAGGTCTGGGAGGGCCCTATCCATTCCCACCTACCCTTCACCACCCACTCCCCACACCTGTAGTGTGGGAACCAACTGCTTCTTTACTTTTATGTAGGAATTGGACCTTACATCTGGGTTAGCAACACTACAGGCTTACCTCCCACTTCATTGGACTCTCCTCCCTTCCCTGCCGATTTTTCCTGCCCCAAATATTCCTACCGAAAAAGCCAGCTTCAAGCCCCATGTTTCAGGTTCCCTTGCATTCGGGGCTGACACCATCTTCTGCTCCGCCAGGCTGTCACTCTGCTACAATAAATATTGCTTAACCCCTTCAGCCTAGTGCGTTCCTCCTTTGGCAAACCTAACAGACTCCTTGGCCATATTCCCCTTCCCCACACCCGTACAGATGTGGCCTACTCAACGTTTCCTCCTCAACCCTCTACTCACTCTTCTCAGTCCCTTAGATGTCAGTGACACCCAGATCTACATCTCCAGCTCTCACCTCACTTCTGAGTTCCAGAGTCTAATTTCCTGTTACATACTAACCATCCTTTCTATCCCACCTCAAATTCAACAAGTCTAAAACTAAATTCCTTAATATAACATTCAAGGGCCATCACAATCTGTTCCCTATCTAATTAAGCTATTCATCCTCTACATTCACTTAAAATCCCGCCTTTTGTACTGGTTATTTTCTAGATACATGTGTATTTTTATGTCTTTGTGCCTTTACACAGGCTGTTTCTTATGTTTGGAATGCTCTATTTATCCTTTTCCCTTTAACAGAATTCAACTTATTGTCAAAATCCCAAGTTGCATTTCACCTTATTTAAGAAGTCTTCCCTAATACCACAATTATAATTACTCTCTTCCACCAGATTTTGTTTATACTGCCACTAAAGCAGTTAACCACAGTCTACCCTGTATTACAGTTATTGAATTTGTATCTGTCTGTCTCACTAGGTTGTGAACTCTCTCAGGACTTGCATGGTCAAGTTGTTTCACTCTTCTTTAGAGAGTCATTGCCTAGCTCAGTATCTTGAATATGGTAGGATTTATATTAGGATACATATTCAGCTGCTGTAACAAAGACCAAGATATTGGTGGCTCAAACAATAGTAGTCTATCTCTCCCACACAGGGATACAAGCTCCTTGTAACTTATAGCTCTGTCATCACTTAAGTTGTTGCCTCATGTGTATGTCCCAGAGAGTCCCACCATGTCCACATGTTACGCAGCAGCATGGAAAAGAAGGGATGGAGAGAGAGGACACACCCTCACCAAGCCATGACTTGGAATTGTGTATACACTTCACTCAAATACCATTGAACAGAACTTAGCCACATGCAATACTTAGCTGTGGGAAGGACTGGGAAATGTAGTCTTTCACAGAACAGCCATGTACACAGGTAAAACATTGGGAAGAAGGGGGAGAATGGATTTTGGAAAGCAACTAGCAGCCTTGCCACAGAATCAATGGATGTCTCCTTTAGTAAATAACATTAAAAAACATTCACTTGACTCACATAAGTATGCTAGCAGATTAAGAAAGAGGAAAGGTAAAAAAAAAAAAAAGGCAAAAGTAGGCACAACTGCAACAAGATAGTTGCTGAGTAAGAAAGAGATGAGAGACAGTAAAGCAGATCGCAGGTAGGCATTCTAACTAGATGCCCCTAATCGGCTAGGGACCAGTTCTCTCTCAATATGTTGGCCTTTCCTTCCTTAGCAAGGATTCCTTCAAAGTCATTTGGGCCTTTGGAATTCACATTTCTGATTTGTTTCAGATATAGGAAACAATTCAGGATTTTCCATCCAATAATGACTCCAAGTCACCAAATAATTCACCCATTAAGAGTTATCTCTTTCAAATACTATTTGCCCCAAATATTCTAGAGTACCTGTATTTTCCTTTCTATTTAAGGGAGGAAGAGGATGGGAAAGGGGAAGATGGACCCATAGGAAAGAATTAAGGAGAAATTGCTAGTCCTACCTGCTTATACCACATTCTCTGCTTAACCAAATTTAAGGGCTAGATCTATCAGTGGGACTAAGGGATATCCAATGTCCTTGCCGTAATTTATTCTTATTTTCTTCCTCTTTCCCTCCCTTCCTCCCTCCCTCCACCTCTCTTGTACTACTAATAATTCAACAGCCCTAAAAGTTATTCATATTTTTTCAAAGGAGAAATACCTCAAAACTGAAAACCCACATGTCCATCAAGAAAAGAGCAGATAAACAAATGAGTCTATTGACACCTGTAAAATATTATGCTACATCAACTGGATCAAATTACTAGTACACAAAACACGGTAAAATCTCAAATCATTATGCTCAACAAGAACAGACAGATGCAAAAGAATAACTTTGTGTGGTTCCATTTACATGAAGCTCTAGAACTGGCAAAAGTAATCAGAATAAAGTCTTTCCTCTGTTCTGGGCTTGTTTCATTTTGTCCCCTGCACTAAAAGCCAAGGTCATTCAGGCTAGGAATTGAATCTATTTCTCTTATAAATACCACTTGCCAATGCCCTAGATAAACTTGTTGGATGGCTGAATGAGTAATTTGGCCTTCAAATTACCGGAGACTCCTATAATTTTACAGAACGCCTATGGTTTTATAAAGCTCCTATAGCTTTAGAGGGGACTTTAAACAAGAGACAATGAGGAGTGACCATACCTGTGGACAGTCCTGACCTTTTGAATAGGTGGTTGTTTTCATTCCCATCCCTATTCTACCCCAACTCACATATTCCTTAGCTGTTTTTATTTAATCATTGCTCATTCCATTGGTTTTTGAGGATTTCTTCATAATAGTTACTAATTAAGCCATTATGTAAAAGCCAAACCCTAAAGGAAATGAAGTGTGGTGGTTAATTTTATATATCAATTTGGCTAGACTATAGTCCCCAGTTACTCAATCAAACACTAATTTAGGTGTTACAGTAAAGATATTTTGTAGATGTGAATTAAGTCCATAATCAATTAACTTTAAGTAAGAGAGATTATCCTAAATAGTTTAGGTAGGATTGATGCAATCAGTTAAAAGGTTTTAAGAGCAGAGCTGAGGCTTCTCTGAAGAAGAAACTCCATGTCGATAACAGCTTCAGCTGGTACCAAAGAGTCTCAATCTGCCCTTCTAGATGGGCTACTGTATTACCAGTGTGCCTTGCCACCTACCACAATTGTGTAAGCCCATTCTATGCCATAAATCATTTTATATCTCCTACTGGTTCTGTTTCTCTGGTTGAACCCTGACTAAAAGTTGAAGGCTGGGCAACAAGAGGCTTGCATGAAGGAATAAAAGAAGAGGGGCAGGCAGCGAAGAGAATGCTGACAGAGGAGTTAATCTGACAATTCCACACAAGGCAGTCTTTACTTGGGAAAACAAAAGAAAGTCTAGAAAAGACATTTTCTCAGAGGCAGAGGGCACTAAGAGTTCAAAGTAAAGAAAGGTAGAAATGGTGGAAAGGCTGCACCATAAATTCACACTTCTTCAGCAGCTTTAGTTATTGGTAGCAGTGGGAGTAGAGAAGGAGTGTTGACTTTCTAATGGAACATAGCATCTGCAGACAGCATGATAGTTATTCCTCAGAATAGCACAAGCTCACTTTGGCTTCTTTGTGCATTTCTATT
This sequence comes from Cynopterus sphinx, assembly GCA_030015415.1. Taxonomy (NCBI): domain Eukaryota; kingdom Metazoa; phylum Chordata; class Mammalia; order Chiroptera; family Pteropodidae; genus Cynopterus; species Cynopterus sphinx. Next base: position 90,044,489 of record CM057384.1, on the reverse strand, counting down.
TTTATGTGCAACCACAAAGGGAAATGCATATCTGCAACTGCAAACTCACCTGCAAAGTCAAAAACACCTATAAAAATAAAAATAAATAAAAAATAAATAAAAAGAGCAGAGAGGGAATTAGGTTCCTTTCATATCTAGAATGTTTTCCCAAATACCATGAATAATTCTGCCTAATTTTCCAGGAACTAATATATATTCTAAACTGTGTATTTGAATGACTCAACAGCAAGAATGTGATCTAAAGTAGAGGAAAAAAGGATATTTGGACAAATGCATACTTAAATAAGCAAGTTAGTAAAAAGATGGCAATGTATATGAGCTTTGAAAGAAGAAAATGACTCTTGATGACTCTAAGGCAACTACATGGGCATGATAAAACACACAAATAGGTGAAAAGTTAGAGAGCCAAAACTGAACAGACTTAAAACTATACCTAAAATTAAAGGAATCAGCAACTGGATGAGAAATGTAAAAACTAAGCTGGTAGGCTATGATTTTCACATAAAAATTACATGAAAAAGAAGTTTAAATAAATTAGAAAACCTTCACAGTAAAAATTTCTTCTGAAAGGAATAAAGTACTTTCTTGTTGAGCATAAAGATTTGAGTTTTTACCATGTTTTGTGTACTAGTAATTTGATCCAGTTTATGTAGCATAATATTTTACAGGTGTCAATAGACTCGTTTATCTGCTCTTTTCTTGGTGGACATTTGGGTTTTCAGTTTTGAGGTATTCCTACTTTGAAAAAATATGAATAACTTTCATAACTTTTAGGGCTGCTGAATTATTAGTAGTACAAGAGAGGTGGAGGTACTTGACTGTGTAAACTCAGAGATTCTACACTAACTCTAACCAACAGAGCTATTTTGAGACACAAATTTATAATTTAAGATTTTGTTTTATTTTACATTTAGACATTATAAACCTTAAGGTTTGAAGCCAGTGAAATTTTTCTTTCAAAATTCCAGCAGGACCCCTAAAAACACTAGCAGGACTCCTAAAATTACATTACTAAAATGAAACAAACAAAAATGTAATATTTGCTTGAAGGAGTCAATAGTAATTATTGTCCTACTCTATCAGTTGGGTAAATGCACATGATGATAGCAGAGGCATTTAAAATATCCATATTAGTTCAGGTAAATAATACTAGCTGCTATAACAGATATAACCCTAGAATCTCCAAATCTTATCCAACTAAAAGTTTATTTCTTTTTCACCATACAGTCTTGTGTAGGTCAGCAGGTTGTGGGGGTTCTGTTCCACATAGTGAATCACGGGCCCAAGCTCCTTCAACTGTATGTCTGTGCCTCCCTCTAGGTTTTCAGAGTTCTTTCCATTTACCTGATAGGTTGGCAAAGAAAGTGAAGATTACCTGGACCTTTTTATGGGGCAGACCTGGAAGTGGCACATATCACTTTGTTTATGTTTTATTGGCCAGAACTCAGCCAGAAGGCCTCACTTAAATGCAAGCTAAATGCCCCAAGGAAGAATAGGACAAGTATATTGACAAGAATGAACAGTCTGTGTGGACACACCCCACACTGGAGAAAGTGGGGAATAACTTCTCATAACCTAACAAAAGAAGACCAGATATTTATTGATATAATGAAAACATCAAATAAAATTAAACTATAAAGGAAAAGAAAATGATAGAAATGGATCACAACTGGGTGAAAACATCTATATTTATTGTTAATAATTGAAAAGATCACAATTTTTTTAACATCTAAAATTCAGTGCAAAGAGAAAAAGGAGAAAAGGAAGATAAACTTACTCTCTAATTGTTTTTAATCTGTACTAGGGATAACAGGGGTCAATGTTCCCTGCTCTGCTTACCAACTGCTGTGTTGTAGACTAACCCCAAACCATTTTATGGGTCATAAATTCAAGCAGCACTCACATGGAGAAATCTGCTCCATGAAGCATTGACGGAGGACACTTGGCACTCATCTGGCAGACAGAATATTCTAAAGAGTCCAAGATAATTTCCCTCATATGTCTGGCATCTTGGCTAGAAGACTAGGCTAAGCAGAAACTATTAACTAGAGTAACCATACATGGTTTCTCAAGCATGATGGCCTCAGGGTAGTTGGACTTCTTACATAACATCAGGATTCCTGGAGAGTGGGTGGCTATGCTTTCATTTGACAAAATAGGCTTTAAATAAAAAACTGTCACAAGATAAAAAGGACATTATAAAATGAAGAAACATCAATAGACCAGGAAGGTGTAATAATTATAAATATATACACACCCAACATCAGAGCACCTAAATATGTTAATCAAATTGACAAAACTAAAGGAAGAAATAGAAGTACATTAATAGTAGAAGATTCCAATAACCTACTTTCAATACACAGCATCCAGACAAAAGATTAATAAATAAACAGAGAACTCAAGTAACATCATAGACCAAACTGACCTAACAGACACATTAGAACATTCTTCCCAACAGTAGTAGAATATACATTCTTCTCAAGGACACACAGATCTTTATTCAGGAGAGATAATGTTAGGTCACAAAACAAGTCTTAACAAATTTAAGAAGACTGAAATCATACCAAGGATCTTTTCCAACCACAATAAAATAAAACTGGAAATCAACAACAAAGGAAAACTGGAAAATTCACAAATATGTGAAAATTAAACAACATGTTCTTGAACAACTATTAGGTCAAGAATAAATCAAAAAGGAAATTAGAAAGTACATCAAAATAAACAAAAATGAAAACACAACACTCCAATACTTATTCTACGGTCAATAGTTAATACTGAAGAAAAAGTCATACTAAGACAGTGTTTATAGTGATAAATGTCTACATTAAAAAAGATCTCAAACAACCTAATTTTACATCTCAAAGCTAGAAAAAGAACAAACTAAGTCCAAAGTTAGCAAAGGGATGGAAATAACAAAAATTAAAGCAAAAATAAATAGAAAATAGAAAAGCAATAGAGGAAAATCAACAAAAGAGTAAATATTTTAAAAGATAAAACTGACAAATCTTTCATTAGACTAAGGTGAAAAGAAAGTACTCAAAATCATAAATGAAAGAAGAGAGTTTACAAAAAAAAGGATCATAAAAAACTGCTATGACCAATTACACACCAATAAACTGCATAAGCTAAAAGAAACAGATAAATTCCTAGAAGCAGGCAATCTACAAAGACTAAAAATCAAGAAGAAATAAAAAGTCTGAATAGATCTATATATAACAACTATGGAGGTTGAGTCAATTATTTAAAACCTCCCAAGGAAGAAAATCCCAGGCCAGATGGATATACTGGTGAATTGTACAAAACATTTAAAGAAGAATTAATGTTGACCCTTTTCAAATTCTTCCAAAAAAATAAAGAAAAAGGAACACTTCCAAACTCATTTTATGAGGCCAGCATTACCCTGAAAACAAAGACACACAAGAAAATGACAGGCCAACATCCCTGATGAATATAGGAGTAAAAATCCTCAACCTAGTACTAGCAAACTGAATCCAACAGAACATTAAAAGGATTACACACCATGATCAAGTGGGATTTATTCCTGGGATACAAGGATGGTTCAACAATTACAAATCAATTAATGAAATACACCACATTAACAGCATAGAGAATAAAAATCACATGATCATCTCAACTATCTGAAAAAGAAATTAGGAAAACAATCCCACTTACAATAGCACCAAAAAGAATAAAATACCTAGGAATAAACTTAACTTAGGAGGTGAAAGACTTGTTGTATACTGTAAACTACAAAACAGTAATAAAAGATACTTAAAAACACATCTCACGTTCATTAGAAGATTTAATATTGTTAAAATCTTCAAAGTGGTCTACAGGTTCATGCAATCCCTATCAAATTCCCAGTGACATTTTTTAAAGAAATAGAAAATTTCTGTAAATTCATATATAGCCACAAAAGACCACCAATAGCCAAATCAGTTTTGAGAAATGACAAAGTTACAGGTATTATACTTCCTGATTTCAAAATGTATTATAAACCTACAGTAATCAAAACATTATAGTACTGGCATATAGATATATAAACCAACAGAACAGAATAGAGAGTCCAGAAGTCAATCCACACATATATAGTCAACTGATCTTTGCCAAGAATACACATGGGGAAAGGATAGTCTTCCCAACAAATGGTGGTGGGAAAATTGGACATCCACATGCAAAAAAAAAATGAAACTGTACCCTTATCTTACACAAAAATCTCAAAATAGATTAAAGACTTAAACATATGATCTGAAACTATAACACTCCTAGAAGAAAACATAAGAGGAAAGTTTCATGAAATCGATCTTGGAAATAATTTCATTTGACACCAAAAACACAGGTTATAAAAACAAAAATTAACAAGTGGGACTATATCAAAGTAGAAAGTGTCTGCAAAGCAAAGGAAATCATCAAGGCAACCTATGAAAATGGAAAAAAATATTTTCAAATCATAAATCTGATAAAGGGTTAATATCAGTAATATATAAGGAACTCCTACAACTCAAAAGTAAAAAACTAATAACCTAATTTTTAAAATGAACTTGAATAGTCATTTTGCCAAAGACATAAAAATGGCTAACAGATATATGTAAAAAAACGTTCAATAGCACTAATCATCACAAAAGTGCAAATCAAAACCACAATGAGATAGTATCTCATACCTGTCAAGATGACCAATGTCAAAAATATAAAAGGTAACAAATGTGGGCAAGATTGTAGAGAAACTGTAACTCTTGCACATGTTGGTGGGAATGCAAAATGGTACAACTGCTATGGAAAATAGCATGGAGAGTTTTCAAAAAATTAAAAATAGAACTACCATATGATCCAACAATCCCACTTCTAAGTATTTGTCTAAAAGAACTGAAATCAGGATCTCAAAGGTATTAGCATTTCTATGTTCTCTGCAGCACTATCAATAGCGAAGATGTGTAAACAAATGTCCAATGACAGATAAATGAATAAAGAAAATGTGGTGTATAATACAATGGAATACGATTCTGCCTTTAAAAAGAAGGAAATTCTGTAATATGCAACAACATGGATGAACCTTGAGTACTTTAGGTTAAATAAAATAAGTCAGTCACAGAAAGCTAACACTATCTGATTCCATTATATCAGGTATTTAAAATTGTCAAATTCATAGAATCAAAGAGTTGAATGGTGGTTGCTAGGGACCGGAGGGTGGAGGAAATGGGGAGATACGAATCAATGGGCATAAAGTTTACTTAAGCAAGAGGAATAAGTTCCAGTTGACAGACAGCTTGCAGGAGGGTTCCTGAAGGCTGACACGTGGTTGTGGTTAGAAAGCCCTGAAAGCAGAGTGGTGAGGCATCTGGAAGTACCATAGGCCGAACCCTCCACTCCTGCTCCTGCCAATCTATGCCCGGTTAGAAGCTGCTGACACTGACTAGCACCCTTGTTCCGGGTGGCAGCCTGGGTGCTGTTCAGGGATTGGGGAATAGAACAAACATCTGGCTTTTGATTAGAAGTCTCCACAGCAAGAGTGGTATTTGGTGGGATGACCTTCTTTCTAAAGAAAATGTTCCATTTGTGAAGCAGTTGGTTTCTAATGGAAAAAAAAAAAAAGCAAGCCCAATTAGCAAGTAAACTGTGTACTCTGAGAGCTGAACTGTATCCTATACATCTTTGGGAACCATGCTCCTCTGGAGTTGGCCTTATCACCCAGAACCTGGGAACTTTATGGACCAAGAATGGTCAAAAGCATATCGTCACATTATTTCAGATGTAAAACTCGCACATTCTAAAATATACTCCAAAGGAAAATAATAGTGGAAAAAATAGCAGCCCTAACTAGAAGGAAAAACTGTATCATGGTTCCATAAATCTATGTCTATACTGGAATTCTGCTGCAAATAAACTGCTTCCAAAACAGAAAGTTAAAATCTTTTATGTAATCAATAATGCTACAATAAAGTAAGGCAGGCCCTCTTTATGATGCTCACTTTCACGCAGGCAAGTATGCAAATGTCACAGCAAAAGTTATTGGTAAAGCTTTTCAAGGTATCATGAAAAGATGGAAATTTAAAGGCCAACCTTCTATTCATGATCAAATGAAAATTCACAGGAGACCAGGGACTATTTTAACCAGTGATGTTGTCAATGCCTACCCTGGAACTACAATGCGTAGACAAAATGAAGCATAGATGGGACAGCATATAGACTGAAAGTATGGACAAAAAGGATAATATAACCTAAATAAATAGCTCTGTACCTAGACATAAGCATTGCTCAGTAATGATCAGAGATTCTGAACTGCCTGAATAGATTTCTGCGAAAAATCTTCTATGAACCAATCACAAGATTTGTATAATGAAAACAGATGACAACCCAGTAAGCCTTCTATTACATCTACCTATCCTCACTGGACATGGCAGAACCTCCTATATTCTGCGAACTTTGATTAGCTAGAACAGTAAGATACCCAGAACTATATTCTACTTTCTCAGTCACAGTAACACCACACTTGTCACCTTTGTCAAGGGCATAACTATATCACTCATCCTCCAACTGATTTTTATTAGAAAAATTACTAAACAAATTAGTTAAGTAAATCACATACACCAAAGATAGATGGACTGGCAGTTTGCATATTAACAAAATCTCTGTTAATTTGTGGGAGATTCATTCTTTTTCTGCCACAACTTTCCAACTTATCTTGAGGTGTGTATAAATTTAACTTCTTTCATTAAAAAAAAAATGAATAAGTTCTAAAGATCTGCTGTACAACATTGTACCTATAGTCAACAATAATGAACACTTAAAATTTGTTAAGAGGGTGTCATGTTAAGTGTTCTTCCCACAATAAAGTAAAATACAGAAATAACTGAATTACTAAAAGGATTCTTATAAATTCGTACGTACATACATACATACATACATACATACATACATACATGCATACATACATAAAAGCATTCTAACAAGTATCAGGGTTAGTCAGGACTCCAAACTGTGGGATGGGTACCTTGTTACAATCATCAGATATAAGATTTGAGGGTTTAAATCCCACATACACTTGGTGACATTTGCTCAAAACCAAGCAGAGGAAGGAAATCTAAAAACATAAAAAGAAACATGAATCAGACTTTTGGTCAGCTCTGTGGTGACATTAAGTCACGAGAGCAGAGTGATTCAATTCACAAACTTCCCTTTTGTATCAATTCTAAAGGAGCCGAGAACCAGTAAATTTCCTTACAATAAGGCACTGTAATATCCTGACTCTCGTACACAACACAATACAATCACACTTGGCTCTTCCGTGGAAAAAGGAAAGAGAAACACTCAGAATCACTTTACATTTGAACCTGCAGACTATTCCATACACTTTCATATTCAAGGCATGCTCCTTGAAAAAAATCAAATAGTATTGAGAAAAAAATCTAATAGCATAGAAATATGTAATAATTAATAAAAGTCTCTTTCCTCTGTACTTTGATATCACTTTAATATGCATCCTCTCAGTTTGGTATACACATATACTGACCTACCTACCTACACACACGTGTGCACATATACACACACACACACACACACAATTTGAAATAAATGGTATTATCCTAACTATATCATTCTTTAATTTGTTTTTCTTACTTAAAATTTGTATAGATGTATCCTGTTTTTGCTACTGGCTGCTTAGTATTATATATGAATATTTAAGCAATCACTCATTGATAAATACTTTTTATTTATTTTTCTATTTTTAAACTTTTTAATTTATAAAAGTAATACTTATACATGTTTTCAAAATTCAGACTCTAAAGAAGTATCTAAAATGAGAAATAAAAATCTCCCACCACCCATCCCCACCAACCCCACCCCCGTCACACCTGTTGCTCAGAGGTTTTATTAAGTTTATTTTAAGTTCTATTAACTGCTATTGAAATTCTATGTAATATATTTATATTTCTTTGTCTTGATTTATCAGTTATAGATATATATTGACTACTCATGATAAAAAATTTGAAATGTCTGGTTTAAATTAATAAATTCAACATATGAATGAAAATTAATATGGCATATGGCTATTGAACAATCTCAGTCTGCTGCTAATAATGAGTCATCTTTGTGGTAGCATAGTGGGGTTGCTACAAATAAGGTTTTAATTATAGGAATATAGTAGTTTAGTAATAACTTGGATTTGGATAGAGATAAACTCTTCCTGGAGGCGGAATATCCCAGTTCATATCATGGTCTCGTTACCAATTAACTTTGTGACTATAAACACATAACTTCATGGTGCCTTAGTGTCTTATCTCTTCAAACAGGAATAATAACTATCTCATAGATCTGAAAGAGGGTCAAATTAAATCATGCCTTTGAAAACAATTGATAAAACACAGAGGTATCATTAGTGCCTTTCTCTTTAGCCAGGTGTGTCATTCCTATAGCTGGTGCTACCCTAAGCAGAGAGTTGGGCAGACTGGTCAAACCACAAAATCAGGAATCCTAAGGTACCCTTCTGTTTCTCAGGTTCAAATAGTAGAAGATTAGATAGAACAGGGATGCAGACAGGAGTGTTAGCTGAAGAAGTGGCAGTCCAAAGGTCCTAGAGCAAAACCAGAAACTGGAAGAAGAGGAAACGGATGTCTGTGGCCATTGGTGGTGGCAATAAAGGCACCAATTCTCCCTTGCCTCAGCCTGGAGCAGGATTTAAGTGCATGACATGAGGACGAGGATTGTGATGGGAGAAGCCCATGGGTGCAGGCATCAGCTGTCTAAGTCTCTGAGACAGTGCCTGGAACTAGATCCACGGAGAGACATGCAGAAGGGGAGAAAGGAGTTCCTAGCTACATACGGGATTATTTCATTGCCTTGGGTGACTACTACAGTCCCAGGATTCAAGAGTCATGTGAGAGAACTCAGACCCAGAAGCCTCTGGAGTCCTCATTCTGCGACCTTGACATTAGCTTTCATTCTCTAAAAATAATCTCTCCTGCACTAACTCATCTGTGGACACATGAGGAAAACCTGTTATGTAATTAATCTAAACATTTCCATAATAATACAGTTGCAAGAGGTCACCTGTGGAGGGCGGTACTTCACAATTCTAGTGAACTGAACCCCTCATGGTGGGTCAGTAAATCTGATTTTGGCTTGTTCCTGGTGGTCTTGGGCTGATTAGGTTTTAACTTTGCTATGTGCAGATAACAGACAGCCCCACCTGAGACATGGCTGGGGTGGCGAGGGAACAAGTGTGAGGACCTCACAAGATTTCAAATGAGAGAATAAGCCAATCTCTGAGAATTATTCTGGTAAAGCGAAATCCAAAGGAAGGAAACAGTTATCTGTTGGAGTAAAACAGGAAGCTCTACGTGAGTAAACAAAGAATTTGTGGGGGCTCAAAGATACTCTGAGAATATTCTCAGAGAGGTGAGGTAAGACCCTATTGGAGTTATAATTTAGTAAGCGGAGATCAAATCAATTGTTTCTGAAGAAAGACGTGGAAACAGAAATGGACGGTCCAATCATTTTGTATGGTTAATGGGAGCAGTAATCTTTTGTGTAACACATTGGTATGTTACAAAAATAAGAGTAAGTATAGTAATACGGTAGTAAGGTGATGCCCTGGATTTAGAGACAGATAAATTCCTACAAGAGCACCAGACCAGGAGGCAGAACACCGAGCTTCTATTCAGCCTAAGACAGCTCAAGGTCTTTCCAAAGCCAAGGTATTTCCAAACAAAGCTGAGGGATAGAAGCAGGTCCCACAAGAAGTGGATCTCCTTGGTGGAAATAACCCCAGAGTGAGGAGCCCTTATCTTGGATCCTATAGCTAACTCCCCTTGCTAGGATTCTAGATGTACCCAGAAGTCTTAAATCAAATTGACTTTCCATGTTGTACTCCTGGTTAAGGTAACTTGAATATCCAGGCCACCTATTTTATTTCTCTCTATAAATCACTGTTTCCTTTATATTTTAAACATTTATATTAAGAAAAATTTCAAACACATACAAGTAGAAAAAGTAGTATCATGAATATACATAACATATAGTGTATAATGAATAGTTTAAATACTCATTAACCAGATTTGATCATTACCAAGATTTTTCCCACACTTGCCTCACTAAAAACAAAGATATTTAAGCAAATGCTACACCCAAGTCATTTCATCCCAACTTTCTTCAATATGGATCTCTAAAACATGTGTACACTTTCTTACATACCCATAATGTTCTTCTCTGTATTTATTATTTTCTGTGAGCCAGGTTAATGGTAGATGAATGCATTCTCAGGGTGTCAACAAAGTGAAGTTTCTTACTCTTGAGGCACATGCCACTGTGAGGACTCTTCTAGTCACCAGGATCCCTTTGTCTGAACATGACTTTAATGACTGAACTACGACAATCCAGATTCCCTCACTTCTCACGTGTGTAAGTCGACATACACTTTTGTACACATGCACACACTGTGCACACACAAACACATACAAAAGAAAAACTAAGGGGATAATGAAGTAAACCCCTTCTGCACAGTACAACAGTCAGCCACTGTAGCCATTTTGGTAGGCTATCAAGATAGTGGAAATGGTACCTTTACAGAGAACAAAATGCAATGGTAACATCTATGCTGACTGGGGAAGAGTAAAACGAGATCAAAGAACTGGGAAGTACCGGTTTATTGGGAAGGGAACTGAAAAAAATAAAGTGTCAGTATTTCATGCCAAGGAAAAATTTTGCTGGTTCCACATCATCACTTTTATCTGGGTATGTAAGAATCTCACGAATCTTCTCCTGCTTTCCCCATCATACCCAATGTCCTCCCCCAACCCAGGGCCCAGACAGTGACTTCATAGGAAGTCCTCCTCTTTTCTCTCCATCTTTCTTACCTCTACACCCTTCTCCCCAAATGCTTCCTCCACTAACTCCCAATATATTCATTTTAAAAACTAGGGACATATTTTTTTTGGCCTAGGGCATGTACAGTACATGGCACAGTGGCTGCTATACAGCTTCTGCTATGGTCTAAATGTGTCCTCACTCTCCCACCAAATTCACATGTTGGAATCCTAATGCCTAATGTGGTGGTGTTTGAAAGTGGAGCTGTTGGGAGGTGATTAGGTCATGGAGCCTCATAAATGGGATTAGTCCCTCATTAAAAAAAAAAAAAAGAAAGAAAAGACCCCAAAGAATTCCCCAGTACCTCTCATCACGTGAGGGCACAGTCAGAAGTTTCTGGCAATGAATAAGGAAGAAGGTTCTCACCAGAACATGACAGTGCTGTGGCCTTGGTTTTGGAACATCTAAACCTCCAAAACTCTGAGAAATAGATTTCTGTTGTTTATGTGCCACCCCATCTGTGGTGTTTTGTTATAGCAGCCCAAACAGACTAATATAGCCTGTTAAGAAATATTGGTTAGATGGATGAATGGAAAAGGTAAGACTTCAAGACCTATCTAGGTTCTGACTGAACTCTAGTATGACACTGAGGGATCATTCATCAAAATAACTAACCAGTCATAACAACTGGCTGCTCCCAAGAAGATTAGAAAAGGGAGACTATGACACACACCCTTCCCACCACCATCACCAACCACCAAGCATAAGAATGGAGGAAAATGCCAGAGTAGAAAGACAACAGGCATGTGGCTGGGACAAATCAGAATGTAAATCAGGACTCTACCACTTTCTAATTGTGTGGCTTAGTAAAATTTCATTTAGCCCATGTATAAAATGGGGGTCACAGTGTCTACAGTGCAGGGTTGTTATAAGGATTAAATTAAATAATGTATATAAGGCTCCTAGCACAGTGCTTGACACATACTGGGTGCAAAATATTATTTTTACCACATGGTATTTATTATGATTAATATAATAAATATAAATCTGGAGAGAACCTGGGACACTATAGTTTACTTGTGAAATGGGTAGGCTAAACACTCAAACAAAATTAACTTCAAAGAAGGATGGAAAGATGGTGTTTTTAAGTAGAAAACTTGACAAATAAATGTAATTTTTTGGAAGTAAATAACATGCATATAAAAGGGAACTACTTAATGTTATCTACCTTGAGACCTTAAGAAAACCTTTGACAAATTTCCAAAGAGAGTCTGAAATGAAAGTCGCTTGAAATTGGAATGTTTTGTGAGGCAATAAGGAACTAGCTTAAATGGAAACACAATGTGTGGGGCCTGCTGATTCTAGTCAGAGGAGGGAACTAGAAGGCCCAAGTGACAGTCCTGGGAAGGCAGCAAATATACAAAGGGCATGGTAGATAAATTTCTTCTTCTGGATTTCTCTGAGGAAACAGTACAGTTCTCCTCAGGAAGGCGGAGTCCTGTGCACTTGGGGAATCTGGGTAAGTGGTAGTAAAGCACCAGGCAACCACAGAGTTGACATCCATGAGAAGGAGTGGAGAAGAGAACTAACATTAACCTAACAGTGACTAAGGCAAGCTGTGTGCCAGGCACATTATTTCACTTAAGTCACCACGACCCAATTATAGTAGTTGTTACTTCCATTCTACAGAAAAGAAAACTGAGGCTCAAAGAGATCCTGATAATTCATCCAAGTTCACTCTGGTAGTAAGGGGAGAGGGATGTCATAGACAGTACTGCCCTAGCCAATAGGTTAGGTTCTGGTTCCTCCGTTTAACCAATACCTATTGAGCATCTACTTCATGCCAGGCATAGGGCCAGGTGCAGAAGATACAATGCCAACCAAAGACAGTCTCCCCCACTCATGGAGCACAGACTCTAACAAGGGATTTAGAGGCAGTCATTAGTCTAATAATGCCACTAATGAAAATAAAGTTACAAAGTGAGACATGAGTTCATGTAATCAATGGACTCCTTTAGACTTGGGGTGTGATGGGTGCAATGAGGGAGTCACTCTAGAATTTACCTAGGATTAAGTAGGCAAAGGAGTAATGAAGAAAATCATTTCAAAAGAGGCAACTGCACATACAGTAGTTGTCGTCAGAGCCCCAAACAATCCAAGTTTGGTGTGGCTATAGCACAGGTGTGGGAGAAAGCGGAGACACAGTCAGATTTCTATTCTGGAAAGTCCAACACATTTTAACAGGAGCCACTGGGAAGTTTGGGCAGCCACAAGCAGAGCCCTCTGGTGGGTTGTGGGGCTCAGCTATATCCATCCTCTATAAGTACAGTTAAGCTGTCTAAATATTGCTATTGAGAAGCAAGGATCATGAAACCAAGTAATGAGCCTCAAGCATCTGTGATAGGATGGGGCTCACTAAAACATGTACAGATGATCTGGAGGAGAGAGTATGCGTAAAATCTGTTACAACATGTCTAACTAGCAATGGGCCTAGATCAGGGTCAGATTTAGCCTTCAAGCTAAATCTGGCCTTTGCCTGTTTTGTGCAGTCCCCAAGCTAGGAGTAATTTTTACATTTTTTAATGGTGGGGAAAAATCTAAAGAAGACTAATATTTTGTGACACATGAAAATTATATGAAATTCACATTTCAGTGTCTGTAAATAAAGTTTTGTTGTTTGTTTGTTTGTTTGTTTATGAGAACAAAGCCCCATTTATTTGTTGACTAGCCTCCATGGCTGCTTTCACAACACAACAGCAGAGCTGAGTAACTGCAACTGGCACCAGGGTATTGCTGCAAAGCTGAAATTATTTATTATCTGGTCCTTTATAGAAAAAGTATGCCAATCCTTGAGCTAGTCAGAAGACCCTATAAATCTGACCACGTAGTCAGACAACTGACAAATGAGCATTAGTGGAAACAAGTACAAAGTGTATTTTGGGATAAAAATATCTAAACTATTTCCAAAATGAAGTCAGGGCCTGAGCAGTGAGGTTGCAACTCAGAACTAAGAACACTGGAAGGACTAAAGGCAGTTATAGTAATACTAAGAGAATTTCATGCCCTCAACTATAAAAATCAGTATACAACGGATGAAGTTGGTTATCTGTAGACTTCACCTGATGGGGCCTGGAAAATTATTTCAGGAAGACTAGACTAAAATTCAACTGAGAAGAAAGCTGTATTATTTTTAACTTAAAATTTATATAGATATCAACGGTATACATTTAATTTAGGGGAAAATTAGTGATATTTAGAATTTAGGATGTGTATACAGTACTACTGGGGGATGGGATATCAACAGACTGTCTAGTAAACAACGATAGCTCCAGTACCTAGTTTCATGACTGCATATGCTAAGCATTCAAAATAATATTTGTTGAAGAAAGAAGGAGTAGAGGAAAGAGAGAAGGAAGGAGGTAGAAACAGAACCTACTGGGTTTTTAGGATGAACAAGAGCTAGCCAGATGCTGAATATAAAGAAGAACACCCCAGTAGAGAAACAGGCACGCAAAAGGCCAGGAGAGACCATGAGGCCTAAAACAATGTCATTTAGAACTCCCAGTCCCCTTTGCTCTAGTTCTATGATAATTTCTCACAACACTGGTCCTGTGAAGGGAGCATCCAGGGCAACAGGAAAGGTGCATCCTCAGGATAATTAAGGTATCAACTACACAGTAATATACTTAGTCTCTTGAGGCCCTTTAGCACGCACTGATTTCCCCAGCCTGATCCTTAGGTGAAGTTTTCATACCTGTAAAGCTACAGAACTAGCCTAGGACTTCAGGAACTCTAACAGAGTTGTGGTGCCATGCGTGTGGTTGATCTTCCTCTTGGACACTTCTGATCTCCATCATTACAATGCAACAGGAGTCATATCCAGAGAAATCCCTAAGAACACCTAGCCCAGTGTGCTGCATGGCCCAAAAGGAACAAAGTGTCTTTCCTAAGGAAGAGTCTCTCCCTGCCCAGCAAAGGCTCAGCTAATATCAAGAACCTATTCTTCCTGAGAGGCAAACTCATCCCAGAAAACTATAAGTCCCATGTCCTAGAAACCCCTGTCCCAAGTAAACCAGGACAGTTAGTCACTTGCCAGACAGACTCCTCATTTATAATGGGCCTCTTATCCTACTGTTCCCCAGACCTTACATGGGTCTGCTCCAGAGTTTCTGCTGCCTCACATGTAACACTCAGAATATCTAGAGCAGCTCCAGGGGCAGGGTAAAGGACAACAAGGGCTGGGTGGGTCACTGGAGACAGAATCAGAGAAGATCAGCAGACTGAAGAGAAGGGGTTCCCAAGGATCAAAGGCTCCTGTCTTTTACATGGTGTCTGAGTCATTGTGTGTGAGTTTCTACACACACAATGAGGATTAAACAGTAGCTGGCACCAAGTAAAACTTAAAACATTCAGAACATTTGGAGATAAGAACTACTAAAGGGAAGGTTGCTTTAAGCTCTATTTGCAAGTGAGCAAAATGTAAGTTATTAAAATATAAATAACAAAGAAGAAAGTAAAACTGTTGGTCAGTAAAAACCAGCTATAGTAATTACAGTAATTTAAATCTAATTACCATGTGGCATAGTGATTATAAGGCATTGTTATGTCATGTAAATCATATACCAAGATCTTTGTGATTAGGATACTAAATTTTAGGCAGTCATGTGTACTCCCATAATCAGTTTAAAACCATTAAAGGTAATTTAGCTTGGCCCAGTCTCAGGTTTTTTGCTTCAGGGAAAATAGGAAGTTAAATAGCAGGTGAACTTGTTACACTTGGTTCTGGGAAGACCAATATAAAGATACTTAAAAAAAAAAATTAATGCTATCTTTATTTATAAAAGAATTCCGAGAAAAACGCAAAACACTTTGCAGATTTTAATCTAATTAATCCTCACATTAACCCCAGGAGGGAGTTCTTACACAATGGCCTTCATTGTTCAAAGCTATCAGTTGTTAGAGGCCACAAAAGAGTCATTTTGTCTGCAGTTACTTCTTTGTCCTGGCTTAATTCAGAAAGGTTATAATGTTCTTTGAAATAAGTCTAGCATAAACATAAACTATTAGTGTGTTAGTAACCTCTAATTATTGTGAGACAGAATGATCTCACCAGCGAAATTTCTTAGAAATGACTTTACACACTAGCTTAAAGAAATAGAAATGTTTTTTAGAGGGTAATTTAAAATTATGGATTAATTCTCTATGGTTAAGATATTTTCTTATATTAATCCATACGTATTTACAGAGGTCCTGCTATGATTGTGATGTTAGGTGCTATGGACACAAAAACAGCTTAGTATAGAAATGAGTAATGTGTGGTGGTGATCTAGAGATCTAAATAAGTCAGAACACGTTGTTAATAAACCAAGGACTGGAATTCAGCAATCCTAAGAAGGGACAGATACAAGAGGAAGATTTTTGATAACCAGTATTTTCTGGTACCCTTGTTTTGCAGTTTGGTTGAGATGGCATGGTCTTTAATAATTCTTTCTAGTAGATAAAGAAATGCTTTCACATACAAAATCTCATTGGATTCTTATAGCATCCCTATGAAATAGGGCAAATATTATTTTCTACTTTTACAGACAAGAATATGAGCTCAGCTAGGAATCACAGTAAATGGATGACAAAATTAGCAGCTGAACCAGGTTCTCGAAGTTCTCATGTGGTGCTCTTGTCTATGATAAGCATTCCCAAAGCACTTCCAAAGTCACGCTTCAACCCTTCAAGTTCCCCCAGCCTGGCCACCATCTCCAGACTCCAGGACTGGTATGCTGGGCCCTTAAAACCCCTGTCCCAGCTGGGACCTTCTATCCCCTCTCCTTCAGCCAAACAGAAAAATCCATAGGAATGTCTACTTTTAAAACTAAGAGAAGACAAAAACAAAAGTATGAAAACAGTGAACTTGACTGAGTAGGTTCTGGCTCACAGATTTGCCCAAGACAAGCTAAATGAACTCCCAGGCCAGAGATCCTTTTCTTTAACTCCTCTCTGTCCAAGAGGTAATCCACCTGTCCTCGGGTAATTCTCTTATCAATTTTGGGTCCCTCTTCCCCTCCCCTGGACAAGGGGTTAAACAATCTCCAGCTACTGTTACTAGAAAGAAGAAATGATTACACTCACCATAGTTGTATATCACATCAGTAGCCTTGTTCATATGCATCCAACAGCTTTCATCTCCTCCTGAAAAAAAAATAAGGGGACATATTCCCAAAAAATCCTATGGGAACCTGCTATTCCAAAGGAGAAAAAAGTTCCCAGGATGAGGAATAGGCATTAGGACCTGTCAACTAAGTGGCACCTATCCCCATATTTCAATTTTAAAATGTTTTTGTGTTTTTTTCCCATTTCCAAGAGGGATTTCACAGGATGATGCTGAGGTCTCACAGAGATGGCAGATCTTTGATATAAGAAACAGAGATCCCACCTAGCACACCTCTAAGAAGTTTAAATGCTTTTCTGCAGATCGTTCCATTTGTATGTAGAAAGTAACCAAGGGGGACAGTGTAGAGTAATGGTTAAGAGTTTACGCTCTGAAACTAAACTAATCTAAAATTGTGTTCCTGCTCTGTTTGTTAGCTGCACAACCCTGACCAAGTTACTTTACCTACCTGAGACTCCATACCTTCATCTACTTAAAAAATAATAATGGCTTCCATTATGTTCTTATTATGTGCTAAGAACTATGTATGCTAAGTTTCACATGCATTATCTCATTTGGTCTTCACCACAGCCCTGTATAGCAGTACTACTGTCACCAATTTATAGGTAAGAAAATTGAAGCACAAAGAGATTAGTTTGCCAGAGATCATATGACTATAAATGGTCAAAAGCCAGGATTCAAACACAAGTGGTCTGATTCCAAGATCCATGCTTTAAATCACTACCTTCTTCATAGTGATGCTGTATGGATTAAATGAGCTAAAGTTGTCAGGTCTGTTACATAGTGCTTGGCAATGTTAGTGCCTATAAATGTTAGCTTTAGTATTATTTTCAGCAGTGACATTTGTTCCAAGAGCTATCTGAGCGAGAAAACAGGTTCAAACATAGGACATTTTGTGTCTATTAATTTCCCCAAGTCATATGTCTTGCAAGTGAACTGACAGCCCTCTGCTATTACCTAAACAATCTGTGTATTATGGGTTACCTACTTAGGTGATAGGCTAAATTTCATTTGCCCATACAAAAAAGCTCTTCATACTAGAAAGAAATATGAAATATCCTATAGAAGAATGGTATACTGGGCAATAGCTAGCAGAACTAAAGGCAATTTCCAGATTATAAATAGATTGTTTCAAAAGTTCATTTGTCTATTGTTATGAACTATGAATATATAAAAATAAGGTTGCAAATGGTGGTTACATTCCAAGACTATTCACAAAAGTCTATTTAGCCCATTTTCAAACTCAATGGTAGAAATCATGCCTCTTAACCCAAAGGCAGGGCTAGGAAATAGAGGCCATATGATTTTTATATCATCTTTTCTGATGCAAAGGAAAGATGATATAAAGTGTATTAGTTATGTATTGCTGGCTAACAAATTACCCCAAAACTTACTATATTAAAACAATACAGTTTATTATCTCATAACCTCTTTGAGTCATCTGGGAATGGCTTACCTGGGTGTTTCCACTCAAGATCTCTCATGAGATTTCAGTCAACACTGGCCAGGCTGCTGCCATGTGAAGGCTTAAACATGGCTAGAGGATCTACTTCCAGCATGGTTCACTAACATGGCTGTTGACAGGAGGCCTCAGTTCCTCATCACATGGGCACTTCTATGGAACTTGAGGTCCTCATGACATGGTAGCTCTGGCTTCCCACAGTAAAAGTGATCCTAAAGTGAGAAGAAGGGAGCTGCAATGCCTTTTATGACCTAGTCTGATAACTCATACACTGTCACTCTGCCAGATTCTATTCATTATGGGCCATAAGCTATTCATAAAGAGCAGCCCACACTCAATGGGAGGGGAAATTAAGCTCCACCTCTTGACGGGAAGTGTCACAGAATTTTTGGATATATCTTAAAATCCCCATAGTTTTGCTAACCTCCCATCACAGTGATATAAAACAGTTAAAATAAATTGGGATGCAGAACTGCAGTCCTTCCTAACAAAGCTTACTGTAAATATTTAAAAAAAAAAATCCATGCCTCAACTTTTCTTGAAAACATCTATCCCCTTTCCTTAAATGAAATCTCATTTGAAGAATTTATACTAAAGAGAGAGCACTCACACTCCTGAAATATTTGAGTCATTTGTATCTCTCATTAGAATTTCATTTATTTATTTAACAAATTAATTAAAAACAATAAATAACCTACTCCCTACCTGGGTGGACTAAGATATTTGGGGTTAGGAAAGAAACCTTCAGTAAACTCCATTCCGCTGACCTCAGTGCCCTGATTATTGAATATTCTGGGTTTGGAAACCGTGGGATCTCTGATCCAGGTTTCCTAAACTGTCTCCTATGGCTGCAGCTCCATAGGAATGTTGTGGGCAGTCAAAAGTGAGGAACTGCCCTGAAGTCCCAGAGCAGTTAGTGCTCTCATATCTAAGGCATGCAAGATTCTAAAGTGTCATCTGAATCTTTGGAGGAAAGTAATGTGTCTTATGACTTTTTAATTTTTGTAACTTGAAATTTGGTAATCCATGTAAACTGTTATGAAAATACGACATTTAAAAAACACTGGAGTCTGTACTACAATTCAACTCCAGGTAGAAGCTAGGGGATCAGATGATTTCTCTGACAGCGTTTTGTTGTTGCTGTGGGTTTAAATCTGCAGTCTTAAAGACATTTGAGAATTCGAAGGTGAAAGCTAACGGACTTACTCAGGGAAATACGTATTCCCACAAAATTCTACACGTGTTTAAGGCCTCTCGAACTCCCTAAATCCCACCCATGAAATCACGGGGGTTCGAGAGGGGGGAGTTAGTTAGTCATTGCCATTTCATCTTGCCTTTAAATTTTAGATATCAATTGGAAGCTACTACTCAGAATTTAAAAAGATTATAAATTAGTTGTTTACTTAAACAGAACCAAAGCGGGGGGGAATACTTCTACTAGATCTTCTGTGCTTGGGTTTAGTCTATCTTGTGAATCCTTACTTGGGGGCCAAAGGAATGTGCAGTTGAGCACACAGAGAACAAACAACACGTTAGCTGGGAAAACAAAACAACAATGGCCAACATAAATCAGGACACAGAACTGCTGACGAGCATGAGCCTTGCCCTCTCCAAGTTGACCTGACTGGGCAGCAAACGCTGCCAACTCGCCCGAGCGGCAGCGATGCGAAGAGTGGAGAGCTGCTCGGCTTCCCACCTGGCAGGAAAGTGCTCCCCTGGTTTTCTGCCAGGCCTCGGCGGAAGACCAGGATCCGACCCAAGCCTGCCCCCGAGGCCCCCCCTTCGTGGGAGCGCACTCCCGGCCCCGACCCCCACCCCGTCGGTCCGCGCACCCCGGCTACATCTGCCTCACAACGCGGGGAAGTGGCAGGGCCGAGGCGGAGACGCGCGCTTCGCTGGTGAGCGGACCTCAGGGCGCGGGGCCGGGCCGCCAGGGCCGGACAGGAGGACGCAGGCCGCGGGACGGACTGCGCCTCGCCCGCGCCCCCCGCGCGCCCCTGCGTCGCCCCCCCGCCTCCCCTCGCGCCGCGCCGCGCCCGCGGTCGCTCCCGCGCACGCGCGCGGCCTCGCGCAGAGCAGGGCGAGGCGGCGGCCGCGAGCGGCGGGCCGCGAACCTGTCAGACCCGCGGCGCCGGCCTGGGGCTGCGGGCGCTGCGTGCGAGAGCGAGGTCGGCGCCGCCGCCGCCCCTCCGGGCCGAGCTGTGCGAGCCGGTCCCGCCGAGCCGGCCGCGGGCGGCGAGGAGATGAGCGGCGGCGCCGCGGCAGCGCCCCAGGTAGACGTGCCGCCCCCTCGCGGAGCCGGCCCTGCTGCGCCCCCCTCCCCGCCCTTCTCGGGGCTTCGGAACTTGTGGGCTGCTGCGATGGGGCGCCCTTAATCGATAACGTGTTTCGATCTCCACAGGATGGGGCGGGGTGCGCGGCAGCGCCCTGGGGCCCCGGCGCCGCGGTGAAGTAGGAGCCGCCGGCCGTCCGCCGCGCCGCGCCGCACCCGCGCGGCCTCTGCCATGGCCGGATCGGGCGCGTGGAAGCGCCTCAAATCTCTGCTGAGGAAGGATGATGCGCCGCTGTTTTTGAACGACACCAGCGCCTTCGACTTCTCGGACGAGGCTGGGTACGAGGGCCTCTCTCGCTTTAACAAACTGCGCGTTGTGGTGGCCGACGACGGTGCTGAAACCCCGGAGAGGCCTGTCAACGGGGCACACGCAGCCCTCCAGGGCGACGACGATTCCCTGCTGGACCAGGACTTACCTCTGACCAACAGTCAGCTGAGTTTGAAGGTGGACCCTTGTGACAGCTGCAGCAAGCGCGGAGAGCTGCTGAAGCAGAGAAAGGTGAAAACCAGGTTGACCATTGCGGCCGTTCTGTACTTGCTTTTCATGATCGGAGAACTTGTAGGTGAGTTGTGTTGCCAACTCACTTGCCATTTCCATTTGTCAAGCTTTAGTTACACGCGATTTGAGATGTAAACTTTCTTTTTAGGAAGCGTGTTATCAAGATACTTACCTCTTAGGATGGGAAAAGGCCCCGCGGTTCCAAAGTGCACACCAACCTATATACAACATAAACTTCTTATATTAATATCTTCGTTGTGTATCATGGAACTTCGTCTTTTAAAAAAAATGAACTCTGGTAAAACACCACATTAGTTTTGCAACGTTTAAAATAGTAAATGATTCTAAAATTACTTGAGTCGTAAAATTGTACAGTACAAATGGAGGAACCTTCTTGGACACCTGCTCCACCTTTTTTTTTCACATTAGGGATCTGAGGGCCCAGAGAGTAACGTTAATAAATTGTGAGGAAATTAGATGGTAATGGAAGAGCCACATATACATTCCCAGTCTCCTGATTTTTTTTCTCTCATTTGGCTTAAGTGACCTCTTTATACCATTCCTTTTGGACTTATAGCCAAGAGATTTACAGAATTAAATACTACCAGCTAACTTGAAAGTTATTCACTATAAAGAACTGAAAGGAACCAGAAAATGGCTCCCCCAGGATTGATGAACTTGGTTTTACTTTTAATTTTTTAATTATTTAATATATTCACAATAAAATACATTTTGTTTAGATTAATTTCATAGTCACATTAGTATAACTTCTCTTAGTGGCTGTTTACAAAGTGACATTAAAACAGGGAAATCATTCTCCGATGTGTTCTCTCTTAGTGATAAACCATGATGAGAACAGAGGTGGTAGTCCAGATTTAAGGGACTGGTTGGAGATTGAATGTAGGAAAATTGTATACATTTCCTACCTCATTTCATATCACTCCTCCCAGTGCTCACTTCAGCCAAGCTGGCCACCTTTCTCTGTACAATTCACAAAGTTCTTTCCTGCCCATAAGGCCTTCAAACTGGTTGGTCCCTCTACCTCAGTGGATTTAAAATTTTTTTTTTTTGACCTCACTATAGTAAATACAATTAACATTGTGACTCATGAGGGTGTGCGTGCATTCATGTGTCTACACATACACACAATGTGTAAATATATGTATAACCAAAACAAAAGTTTTATTTTAAGTGATGTGTGCTAATATTTTTTTCAGCTGTGGTCCCACTCCACTTAATTGATGTCGCGGTCAGGGCCTGCAGCTTGGAAAACACTGCTTTATATGGATTGCATTTTCCCAAATCTTCTCTTGGCAGGTTTCTTGTCACTCATGTCTCATCTCAAAAGATGACTCAGAGAGACCTTTTCTGACCTCTCTTCTCTCTTGTTGTGTCCTCCACTTTAAAATCCCTCAGCATCTGAGATTATCTTGTTTGTGTATTTACTTATTTAATATCTGTCTTTCTCTACTGAAATAGGAGCTGAATTCCCAGCACCTAGAACAACAACAGGTACAGAGTAGACACCCAATAAATTTTTGTTGAGTTAATTTTTATTGTGTTAGAATGTTATAAATGCTTAAACTGCGAAGAAATTAAAAAGCAGGAGTGAAGCTGTGGCCAGATATGGCATGGTGTCAGCAGACTAAAACTCAGTGACTTGCCCAAATTCATACAGCTTGAATATTGAGTCATTCAGACGTAGTGATTCTTGAAGTTAATATTTAGTATTTGAAGTTAAAAATCACATCATTCCAGAGTTTATTTTTAAATTTAGAGTTTATTTTTCCTAAGTGAAAAATATTAAGACCTAACTGTCCTGACTTAACATTTTTGAAATCTCTTTATTTGGTAAATGTTGTTTTGTGAAAGCCACAATAATTATTTCCTTTCGAATATTGGCTTTATTTTCAAATATGAAAATCATTTGTTAAACAATACAGAGTTGTTAGGATTGGCATTAGGATAAGGCATGAACACTATTATTCAGAATGTTATATAGAATTAAGTTATATACTGTAGAGCATTTATTGTGTCAAAAGCACTTAGAAATAAAGCATTAGTTTTAGGAAGCAGAGAGTAATTTAAAGATCTGAAAAAGGAGACTTGATTTTTAATCTTAGATTTGCCACTGACTTGCTCTGAGTGAGACCTTAGACAAGGTTCATTCTTTTCCTCCTTCTAATAGGCAGGTATTTTTTGAGTACTTACTATATGCCAAGCACTGTGCTGTATATTCTGGATATACAATGGAGAACAAAACTATTATGATCTCTACTATCTAAGCATTTAATCTAAGAGGACATAGATATTAAACAAGTAAATACACAAGTAAATTTAAAATTCAGATTGTCTTAAGTGCTATGAAGAAAAAAAACAAGGCACTATAAAACATTATAACCATGGGGCATAGTTATGCATGAGCCAGATACAGTTAAACTGAAAAAAAAAAAAAAAAAGAATAGGAGATATTTAAGCAAAGGGAGTAGAGGAGTTTCCAAGTGAAGAGAACAGTGTGTACAAAGGTTCCAAAACCTGCAATTCTTTAAAATGACCTAAAAAGAAAGCCAGTTTGGCTGGAGTGTAGTAAGCAAGAGGGAAAGAGGCAGGGATACCAGAACAGGCAGGTCCTGATAGACCATATTAAATGAGTGTAGGTTTTTTAAGTATAGTGGGAAGCCAGTGAAGGCTTTTAAGTGGAAAGTGACATGATGGGATTTACCTTTTTAAAAGATTACTCTGGCTCTCATTTGGAGAATATATTGGAGGGTGCAAGAATGGAAACAAACTATTGCAGAGGTCCAGAAAAGATGAGTATGACTTGGACTAGAGTGAATGGAGAAAATACTGATTGGGAAACATTCTAGAGGTAACATTGACAGTATTGGGTAGTGGTTTGGATATGGGTATTGATGGAATTGCAATGTTGGGAATGATTCTGGAGTTTCTCTCCTAGGTAGCTGAGTGTATGAAAATATATGTCATTTATGAAGCAGGGAGAAAATACAGCACAAGTTTAGGCACGGGCATCAGGTTTAATTTAAATATATTATCATATATATGTGAGATAGCCATGTAAAGATGTCTAGTGAGCATATGACCCTACAGTTCAGAAGAGAGGTCAAGGTAGAGGTACACTATGTAATAACATAGGAATGGGAAAGAATCACCTAGAAAGCCCAAGTCTTGAGGAACTCCAACTTTAGAAGTCAGAAAGCAAACAGGTATCCTAGAATCCAAGAAAAGAGAGGTTTCAAAGTGGAAACAAATAAGGTAAAGCTGCTGAGAGTTCTAATTAAGTGAGAACTAAAATATCCATTGGGTTTAGTAACAGTTATTGATTACTGTAACAATTGCATTTTTATTGGAAATGCAAAAGCTTAAAAAGTGAATGAAAACAGACCTTCAGGTAAAGATGGCAAATGATCTCATGCATCTAATTGTACTCTCTCCTGAAGCCTCTCTTAAACTTTGATAAAGGGATACACACACACTCACACACACACACACACACACACACACACACACTCATGCACGAGGGGGAAAACTGGAGAAGAGACAATAGTAACACAAATTTAGGAAACTAAAAAGGAAACTGATAAGAGGTAACTGACTTAATAGATCCAAGAAAACTAACTATTGGGATATTTCAGTCGTTCCCCCTTATCCACATTTCACTTTCTGCAGTTTCAGTTATCCATGGTCAACCAAATTACAAAAATATTAAATCGAAAATTTCAGAAATAATTTGTAAGTTTTAAATTATGCACTGTTTTGAGCAGCATGCTGAAATCTTGCACTGTCCTGCATCCCACCTGAGACGTTAATCATCTCTTTGTCCAGGGTATTTATGCTGTGTACTCTGGACCCTGTGTACACTGGAGCCGTTCCAATAGTTATTTGGTAGCCTTCTCAATTGTCCAGATATCACAGTGTTTACATTCAAGTAACTCTTACCTAATAATAGCTGACCCCCAAAATGCACGAGTTCGGTTGCTGGCAGCTTAGATATGCCATAGAAAAACCATAAACTTTTTACAGGTATGGATGTGTAGGAAAAAAACAGAGTATATATAGGGTTCTGTACTATCCATGGTGTTAGGCATCCACTGGAGGTCATGGAATGTATCCCCTGCAGACAAGAGGGTACTGACTCCTTCAGAACTGAAGGGTATACATTTTCAGATTGAAAGAGTCAAGAAAAAACACAGCAAACTGTGTACTTTAGTATAAAATTTCAGAACATATTGTTATCTGTTGCCTCTGATTGTTTTTGACAAACACTCTCTAGGGTTTCCATGGGGCAGAACTCCAAGTCAAGTTAAAAACAGTCTTACAGGTAAGAAGCTCCAGCCCCATTTTATTCCCTTGCAGTGGCTGCCAGGCTGAAGTTTTAACTATGTTTAGGAAAAAAACATAGTATATATAGGGTTCAGTACTATCACTGTGATTGCTGCTTGTTGGCTTTCAAGGCTACCAAAAAGCTGGGGATGGGGCAAGATGGGTATAAGACATTAAAAATGCTACAAAGCTCACTATTCTCACCAAAAACCATCCACTTTCCTTGAATAAATGCTATTGTAACAGCCTTTTGTTCATTTCCAGAGTTCTGAGAAAGCTAATTTGGACAACTTTTGCCCATATTCTTATTGCTTTTATGGAAAAGATGATTTTCAGAGATCTTTACTCAGCTATTTTTGCTGATGATCAACATGTGGCTCTGTAAATTTGGGTTAATTAAAATAAAATAAATTCAGTTTCTCAATTGCAGTGGCCCATATTTTAAATGCTCAATAGCCACATGTGAACATTTCCATCTCAAAAAGTTCTGTTGGATTGTATGACGTTATTATTCTCACTTTATGGATAAGTAAACTGAGGCTCAAAAATGTTAAGTAACTTGCTCAGAGTCTCTGAGATATCAAAATACCATGTTCTTAACCAGCAAACTGTTTTCTCTCAGAGATTTTCAGCTTTTTCATGTCAGGGAATACATAATAAATGATATTTGTATAGAGCACACCAGAGTTAATGGAGGTGTCTACAAGACCGCCAGCCCCAGTTCTCCCACTACTCTCGGCTCTGCACACCTATTCAAGGAATAGGGGGTCAGTAGCTCAGCACATTTATGTGTCACAACACCCTGATCATGAAGTTCCACTATATATTACAATAGTGGTTCTCAAAGTGTGGTTCCAAGAAGCATCAGCATCACCTGGCATGTTAGAAATGTAAACCCTCAGGCCCCATCCAGACCTACTTAATTAGAAATTCCTGGAGTGGGGTCAGTCAATCTATAGTTTAACAAAACTTCCAGATGATTCTGATACACATAAAAGTTTATTATAAAACCTTATTTATTGAACGGTGCTAGGAAAATTAGTTGACCATCTGGAACAACGTATACATCACATTGTGTTGGGGGGGGGTTGGAAAATCAATGTAAAATTGAAAATTTTGTATTCTAAATACCCCTCTATTTGGAAACATTGCTCTCTATATCCATGTGAATCAATTAATTCTTTTGTTTTGAACTAATGTACATTTTATGAGTTTCTTCGGTTGGATTTTATGTTCAAACTCTCCTAAACAAGTGAACACCTACTTTTTCTTCAGCATTATTGTAATATTTAGATACTGTGTTTATTAATCTCACTGTCTGATAGTAGAATTAATAAATTAAAGGCTGCAGTGCTAAACACAAAATTTCTCTTTAAGTGTTAGCCCAAGTTTAGTGGTTCTTTTTTAAGGTCATTGACTCCTCAGAGAATCTGTTCATTGAAATGGACATTTTCACTAGAAAAACATGCATATTTAATGTTTTGCAAAAAATTTCAGGTTCCTTGATCTAATTGTAAAGTTCATGTTTTGTAGGATGTGATATATTTTTCTTGATTGCTTTACTTTTATTATATTATTTAACTTTTTGCCTCTCACCTTTGCTCTAAGGTGGATACATTGCAAATAGCCTAGCAATCATGACAGATGCGCTTCATATGTTAACTGATCTAAGTGCTATCATACTGACCCTGCTTGCTTTGTGGCTGTCTTCCAAATCACCAACGAAAAGATTCACCTTTGGATTTCATCGCTTAGGTAGGTAACTGGCAGTTTCTTTTTGTCTGTAAAATTTTATGGTAAAACCATAATGAACTGTAACCTTTGATTAACTGAAATCTTTCTGGTGATAGATTATCTATTTCAAGATAAGCAAAGCAAATGAAAATAGAACAACAGGATTCATTCAAATACATATCTTCCAAGGTACATTCGGCCCAGTCAGATAAACAGTTTACACATATAAGATTATATGGTAATCATTAATTTTTAAATGGGTTTCCTATGTCCTTAAGATGTTGCTAGAATAAAATTTACCTTTAGTTTATTGAACCAAGCAAAACCACATGGGTTTAATTCATTAATGCACATTAACTTCATTCTTTCACTTCAGGTATTCCAAGCAAAGTTACTGTAAACCAGATTTTAAGCATTACTGTAATACATATAACATATACTGTGTGGCTGACCTTCTTTGAGGCCATTGTATCAACATAATTCTGTAAATGCTGACAAAGATTCTTTGCTTGTCCAACCTTTAGTCAGTCTCCTGAACATTCTCCCAAACCCGTCTGTGCATTTCCTTAGAAAATCTAGTTTTGCTAAGCGAATTTAACAGAACCTACTACTCTTAATATCTGATGTCTCCTCACCCTGGCCTGTAATCAGCAAGAATCCTGTGAGATCAATTTAACCAGGATCTCCCTTTCTCCTGATGTTTCCTCTCAGTAATTTTCCATCCGGTGACTCCCACCCTGCTTCTTGGCTATAAATTGCTACTTGCCCAATCTCTCTCCCACTGTAAAATTCCACTGCAGTGGTCCCTATACCTACCTTAATAGCTTCCCCCCTTGAATAAAGTCTTCTTTACCATGTTTTAACATGTGCCATTTTTCTTTTTAACAATGCACACATTTTATTAAATATTAATCTTTAATTTATTAATATTAAATATTAATGTTTAATTATGAGGTTAAAATTATAATGTTATCCAGACAACTGTGCTTCTTGCTTTTACTGTTTTTAAATGTTTTACTTATTTTTAAAATACATATGAAATAATTACCTGAACTATTATAACTTGTCACTTGCTTAGAATCCAAAAGCTGACATTTAGGTAGCTTCAGCAAAGTTTTCTGTCTTAAAAAACCAGAATTAACATCTTGTCATTTTATTTTGTGGAGACACTGACACTCTTGGCTAATATATCAATCAATCATTTCCTTTCCTTCTTTGGTACTTTTTAACCTAATCTTGACTTAGAGTCTAGGTCTTCCAAATTTAATCACTGGGTCTTCTAATGTAAAACTTAACATTGTAGCTAAATGGCTGTATTCCAAGTAGCTATCCAGGTCATCAGGTTGGGAATTTATCTGGCATCCCCACCCCTCAGGACTCTCCACTGCTGCACAATAGAGCTAAAGCCCTGAGTGAAGTTTTTCTGCTATTTTTAAGCCACTGTGTAATGCATTTGGATGTGTTCCTAAAAGAAACCCCACTACTTTCCAGCATATTATACATTTGTTTATTCATTGCCTTGAGGTTTTTTAACAACTTTAAAATTATTTTCAAACTTTATTTTTTTTTGCAATTTAAATACCTGCAATTTAAAATTGAAAACATAACATCTTGGAATGGGGATTATTACCCTCTGGTTCTTTGTAAGAGTACATTTCATTTAGTCCTGTGATTCTTAACCTCTTTTAGGATATAGACCCTTTAAGAACTCTAATAAAAATTATAGCGGCACTCTACCTCCAGAAACATGCAGTAACAGAACATAGGAAGTCCTACATGTAAGCTAAAAACCAATAATCATGACAATTTTATTAAATATCAAAGAAGTACTTAGTATTTATCTAGGTAGTCATTTTATTTCTTCATAGATAACAAGCACTATGAGATGAGAGAAAATTGAACCAATTAGTCCTATTGTGTCTCTATAGAAAGTCAGATCTTTCCCTTTTATTAAAAGTACTAAGTTCAAGGTGATGGACAAGATATCAACATTTGACTCCTGTCTCTTCTGAGAGTCCACTGAAATAAAAAGTACCAAAATAACAAAGAGAAGCAAGTGGTTGGGTCACCAATAAACAAGAAATTTCCAGAAATTTCTGTAAGTTGGAAAGTAAATGGCTGTGGAGTGAAGAAAGATACAAGCCAAGAAGTTGCAGCCCAGAGTACACTAAGCTAGAAACTGGATCAGCCCAACATATCTCCAGGAAAGACCTGGAACAGAGATGAGCAGAAGTGAGAATTGGGGTTGCAAACAAGGACAATTAATTGAATGACTGTAAGTGGAAGCTGCTCCCACTAGTTGACTAGGCCCCTACCTTCCTTCCTACCCCCACCTCCACTCAGGCCAACTGCATTCCTCTCCTCCCCCCTAAAAAAACAGCAGATAAGCAGATAGTTCTAAAAAGAAATTAAAGAAAATGTTTGGGGGAAAGTTGAGACTTCTAGTGTGGATGTTGATACTCCAAAAGAAGTCTTTTTCCTACTAAGATCAGGGTTCTGCAGCCTTATAGCTTGGTCCCCTACCTACTCACCCTAAATATACTTGTCCTAGTCTGCCCTGCCTTACACTCCTTATTAGTAACCATTTTAATTAGTTGATTGCTTATCCTTCTGGCATTTCCTTTCTACAAAAGATAATTTCCCTGTTGTTCTGCCCTAAATGTGAATGGACAACCAAAGATCTTTCTGCAAGTTAGAAAAAACAGCAGCATGAAAGAAAGTGAACAAAACTAAACTAACAGAAAAATTAGAATGAAGAGAAGTAACTTAAGGAACAGAAGAAAGTGTTTTAAATACTCTTAATATACTCAGAATAATAAAAGAGTAAGATATTTTGAAATAGAAACAAATAAGAACAAGCTCTTTGAAATATTTCTGAAATTTAAAAAAAAATTTCCATAGAAAGACTAGAAAACATAATCAAGAAAGTCTCCCAGAATATACAACAAAAAGATAAAAATGGGAAGAAAAGTTAAAAAGTATTAAAACACAATCTAGGAGGTCTGTTGTATTATTAAGAACCTCAGTAAAACAGAACTTGAAAAATAATGAGAGTGACTGCTTAATGGGTATAGGGCTTCTTTTTGTGGTGATGAACATGTTCTGGAATTAGATAGTAGTGATTGTTGCACAACCTTGTGCATACACTAAA
This sequence comes from Cynopterus sphinx, assembly GCA_030015415.1. Lineage (NCBI taxonomy): Eukaryota > Metazoa > Chordata > Mammalia > Chiroptera > Pteropodidae > Cynopterus > Cynopterus sphinx. The sequence continues at coordinate 90,014,007 of CM057384.1, read as the reverse complement.
ATCCACTGAATTGTATAGTTTAAGATTGTTAAAATGGTGAATTTTATGTTATGTGAGTTTTATCTGAATTTTTAAGTCATTTAAAAAATTAAAGAGAATTATATATATACATATATATATACATACATACATATATATACATATACATACATACATATATACATACATATATACATATACATACATACATATATATACACATACATACATCATTTAAAAAATTAAAGAGAATTATATATACATATATATATACATACATACATATATACATATATATACATATACATACATACATATATATACATATATACATATACATACATACATATATATACACATATATATACATATATATACACATATATACACATATATATACACATACATACATACATACATACATATATATATATATATATTATCCAGAGCTAAAGAGGGATTCAAGCCTTCACACTAGAAGGCCCTTTTGGGATCTTCTTTGTATACCAAAATCTTATAAGGATATATCACTTACTCTGTTCTTTGAAGTAACAGTTAGTAGTAATGGAGAAAATTTTGTGGTAGCTTGGGTAGAATTAAAAAGACAAGGTTATGTAAAACTGAATAAAACTATAAACCAAAGCAGTGGCTGTCCCTGTTTCATAAAATACCACTGCTTCATGAGTAATCTCAAAGTTCTGTGGGAGAAGTTATGTTTCATTGGACATATTTAAATAGTGTGCCTCTTGTGACCTAAAATACCAAGACTTGGAGATTCAGGTCCTGAAAAACACTGAAGAAGGAATCCCCCTAAGAAACTTTTGGTTTGTTACTATTGTTGAATTTTGTTTTGTTTTGATGGCATAGCGGGTAGGACGGGTTGGGTTTTGTTGTTGTTGTTGTTGTTGTTGATTTATTTTGTAAATATGTAAAATATGTTGAAAAGTCAAAAATTATTTTTAAAGGAAAAGATTTATAGAGAGGTCTTACTTTCATTCTGTCCCCTCCAACCCAGTCCTCCCACACCACTGCTTATTAGGAGCCATTTTAATTCATTTCTGGCCTGTCTTTCCAGTATTTCCTTTTGAAATTATAGGCAAATGCATATATGTGTTCATATCCCACTCCCTGCCACATTTTCTTATGCAAAAGGCAGCATACTGTATACCCAGTTGTAAACTTAGAGATATTTGTCTGTGAATGGTAATCAGATAGTAGTAATATCATTGCCTAAAGTTATTCCCTTTTTGTTTTCTCATAATACTTTATACGTGTCTGACAGCATTTATCACATTTTTATAGTATTTTTATGAAACTGTGTTTTCTTTAAGACCATGAATTAAGTAGGGACAGGAACAGATATTAAACTCTGTGTCTGGCACTAATAAGTGCTATATAATAGATTATTAATCAAATTGTTACATATTCCGGCTGAGTAGCTAAGGATACAAAAACAGTGAAACAGATAATTTAGTATAACTCACAATCCTCAAATTAAATAGTTTCCAAACTGGGAGAAGGGGTGTTTTTGAAATTTTGGGGTTAAAATACTTGGGACTCTAAAACATTTATTTATAATTCTGAAACTGTGGTCATGTTCACAAACTAGACTATACATATTTATTTGATCCATAACATAGCTGGATGGTGCCGCTTGAGTAATTAAGAAATTAGTTAGAAGGGAGTTTCTTCTTTTCTCAGTGAGGAGCCAATCCAATTTGTTTTGGTACTTACAACTTTTAGTGTTTTGTGGTTAAATTGTCTTTAGTTCAAATCTGAGATCTGCAGTTTTTCCAGCTATATGACCTTTTGGAGAATGATTTAATTTTTCTAAGTATGAGTTTCTTCTATAAAATAGGGACGATAATACTTGCATTGCATAATTGTAAAAAATACATAAGGTATGGTGGTAAAGTATAAGTGCCTAACATGGTACCCGGCACAGAGTAAATTCTCAGTAAAAGTTAATTCCGGTCTTCTTTTTCTTTCCTCTTCTACCTGCCAGTATATCATCTTACTCAGACTTTTTATATCTCTCAAAATTGCCTGCCTTCCCTTCTCCCCCTAATCAGAATTCTTATCCTCTCAGCATAACTGTCTCAGTTAGGTAGTTGGGGAAAAGTAAAATGATTAGATAACAATTTTAAAAGATGTGCTTTTTGGTTTGGGTCTTTGGTAACACTTCTGGCAATAAAACAGAATTTATTTTAGCTAAAATCCTTCAGTCAATGTGAGAGAAAGGTTGTTTTAGATCTGAAGGGTAAGCCTAAGTGATTATCCCAGGAGTCAATTCCATTCTTTTGGTACCTTTTTCCCTTTATGTGAGCTCATAGATAGTGTAAAATCATTCAGGTTTTTCTTTTTCTTTTATTTTCTTTATTACTTTACAGTGAGCTACAATAGCAGCTCTTTTGTGGGAAGAGGGAGAGCAGAGTAGATTCTGTTTTTAAGTGCCTGGATTTATTTGACTGTGGGTATGCCATCTTAAAACTTAATGAAACCACACTATGGGAGAAATCCCATAATTCCTTAGGAGGGAGGGCACTATCTCCCAAAGGAACAATGCTGTTTTGTAAAGAGAACAGCCCCATCCCCTTGCTTGCTTTCTACTTTTTTCTTTCTCTGTGGATTATGAATATAATTGACTTTATTTATATGGCTTTTCTTCCAGTTCTTGGGCTGAAGAGGCTGCATGGAATAGATAAAGATAGTGGTCACATGAGAGGACTGTTGTAAGCATAATTGTCTGTATTTGAAATAAAAAACAAGATATACGCTTTGGTAACACAGATCATCAGCCTAGGTTAATGGCAAAGTGACAGTGAAGGAGTCTTTTGTAGTAATGTGTACTACTGAGCAAAAGCCTTGGCCATCTGAATTATAATACTAGTTCTATGTAGTTTGTTATTTTACTCCCTGATGCTAAAAGAGCAGAAAGTATACAGCTAAAAAATCTCTTCCCCCATACATCAGCCAAAAAAAAAATTTTTTTTTCCAGCTAGTGATTCATTTTAACATCTTCCTCCCACCCATGACAAGAGTTATGCCTATTCATTATTCATATCTTAGAATTAATTCATATCACCTGAACATCTATAGGAAAAGAATAGGTACTTCCTAGAAATGAGAATTTTTTACTGTGGCAGAAGGAAGACATGAGTGAGGTAGCCGGTGTTGGATAGCCAGAAGTCAACTTGGAGTCTTGGGCACCTTGGGATGAATAAAATGGACAGAGTGGTAAAAAAGCAGGAAATAGGAGGTGAGAGGCTCCAAAGACAAACCTTGCAGTTTGTTTTGGCATTGTGGTGGCAAGAGTGGGCCACTGAAAATCCTATATGATGTCTTTAGCTTGAGTGCTACAGGGTTGTCTCTGGCTGAGCTGAAATACAAATATGAGTTTGGAAGTTGCAGGCAAATCCAATACAGCCCACTGATTTTTCTATTTCTTTCCTATCTTCTGTTGGAAGAACATAGAAGAGAAGAATAGCACAAAAGAAAATATATCTCTACTCTCCTTCCTATTGATTTTTATAGACCTCTGAAATCTCTCTTTAGATATATGCTGTATATAGTTCTTTGAGACAATAGAAAGACAAGTGTTATATAATTTAGGGGAAATGTATTCATTATTGGCTTCATAGCATTAGCAAAGTTAAGTTATGATAGGCCAGTACATTTAAGCAGCACTCACAGAAAAGCAAATATGCTTAGGTTGAGTACAGTTGACACAGTGGAAGCAGATTGTTACTCATTCATGAGTAGGCACTCAATAGTTACCTGTCAAAAGAATAATAATATAGGAGAGGGAGGCAGGCAGTAAATTTGTATACAAACACAACATAATCATAAATTATATTAAATCCTACAAGGAGAAAGAATAAGGTACTATGATGGAGACTAACAGGACAGAGAAGTACTGAACATTTATCATATGAATCTTGAAAACTTCTAGTTTGGGCAGTTTACAGATATGTTAAATGTGCAGTGAACATTTTTTATATTTTATAGTATTATCAAAATTTGACAATCATCTATGTTTTCTCCAATTTAATAATTCATATTTTATCTTACCATTTATTGGCCATTCATACTAAAACTGTTTATTCTCTGTATGTGAAATTCAGAGTATATTTTGGTCTTTATTAGATCATTGACCATAAACATTTGTTTATATTTCAGCTGAATAAAAAGACCCGAGTGATGTATAACAAAAAATACATATTTACTCATCTTACTCCCTCCTTCAATGCTACAGTTCAGCCAGGTAGACTGGTTTAATTGTTTATGTGTAAAGTAGCAAAATATGTTAGGACTACTATAATAATAGGTTTTCTAGAATTTCCATAAAAATCTTATTCAAGAGTTTTTCATTTTTACTAAATTTTCATTTAGTCAAGTTTTCCTAAAGCTAATAGAGTAGTTACTTACACAGAAATCTAGGGTTTCAATTGTTAAAGTTCCTGGGACTCCCTTAGAAAATGAAAAATCTATATGCTATATATCTTTTGTCTTGAAAAACTTAATTGTACATTATGTGACCAGAGACCAACCCAGAGCAAGAATGAGAAGATTGGAGGGAGTCAAAATTTGGTTGTTGATTTAAAGCATCTCTCTCTTAAACATTTTGGGGGGTTTGTTGCAGGGAGAGAATCTTGCCTATTATCTGCATTTCAGCATGTTAAAAATACTAGGAAAAAATTTTAAACACTGATTAGTCCTATCCATGATATTTTACCAGTTTAATTCATTCACAATGAAAGAGCTTTTTGTTTGTTTTATCAGAATAAATGGTCATATTTCTACTATTAGGGTTTTTAGCTATATAGTATTATCTGTGCCTTATACTTAGTCGTAAATCTCAGCCCTAAAAATCTATTTAAAATTTTTTTTCTTTTGTATTTATCAGTTTTCTAGCTAGAAGACATTTTGACAGGTGATTAGAATTAATAATAGATGAATCTCTTTGCTTTTCACCAAGAATACTGGATATAAGGCACATTCCTTATTTGCTGGAAAAGGGATATCATTGATAGAAATATCTTATGTCATTTGGGAATTTCTGGGAATCGGCTGAATTCCTTTACTCTTAACTGTGGACAGGCATTGGGATTCCTTCTGTGCTACCTCACGTAGGTGAAAACTATTTTGGCAAACTGCTATTTTCAGCTTCAGGAGCCTAGTGGACCTTCTGAGGGTGGAATCTTCCTTACATTGGAACTCTTTTTAGGCTTTAGTTTGACTCTTATTTTACTTTATTTTGAAGGTTATTTTGCCTTATCTTAGTGTTCACAAGAAGGTAATTTTAAGTGTTTCAGAAAATTATCACTGGGATGTGAGCTTACCAGATTTCACGCATGCACAAATACACATGTGGCTCTTATGGGATGCCCAGTATATCTGAAATATTGCATGGCACATACATATACTAAAAACTTATTTGTTGTTTATCTGAAATGCAAGTTTCACCCAGCATCTAACATTTTATTTGGCAGACCTTCTAGGGTAACTATGTGACTTATCGTCTAAACCAGGATACTTTTGAGAGTGAAATGGGGCACTTGTAATAATATGCTAGGACAACCTGCATGAATTGGAACTATGCTGGGAAAACTGGAAAGTATGGTCAACCTAATTATAGGATGTTTTGAAAGAATTTTTAATTATTGGTTTTAGATTTTCATAAGCAATAACTTGTATAGCTAAATGTAAAGTGTTTTGCTTTATAGTTTCATTCTTAAGATTTTAAGGCACCTTAAAAACTATGGAGGCCTAATTGCCATCTTCAATCTTGACACATAATTAAAGTTCTCTTTCTTTTTTATTTATTTTTGGCAGAGTTTGAGAAAGATTAGTATTTTTTAAATGCCAATTTTAAAGAGAAAAATGTTCTCTGTGAATAAAATAAGCTGCCATTAGTACATGAGATTTTACAGTTAAAAACTTTTAATTCTAATTATTTCTTTATATTATTTATATATGTTTATTTTACCATTAGCAGGTATAACTTAAAACAAGAAATTTCGTGTGTTTTCTGTCTTGAATTTGGCTTAATTCTTCCCTTTTAACCTATTTACTTTTGGGGGGGATTTAGTAAATATAGTAGTCCCCCTTATCTGTAGAGGATACATTCCAAAGTCCCCAGTAGATGCCTGAAACTGTAGATAATATCGAACTCTGTATATTCTATTTTTCCTATACACACATCCTATGATAAAGTTTAATTTATAAATTAGGCACAATAAGAGATTAGCAGCAGAACTAATAATAAAGTACAACAATTATAACAATATACTATAATAAGTTATATGAATGTGACCTCTCTCTCTCCCCTCTCTCCCCACCCCCATAACCGATCTGATAACTCAGAGGACTACTGAGCAACTAACAGTCAGTCGGGGAGCATATACAGCATGGATACACTGAAAAAAGGATAATTCACATCTTAGGTGGGACACAGTGGGACAGCTTGAGATTTCATCATGCTACTAAGAACAGTGCATTATTTAAAACTTATGAGTTGTTTATACCTGGAATTTTTCATTTAATATTTTCGAACTAAGGTGGCCCGTGGATAACTGAAACTGCAAAAAACAAAACTACAGATAAGGGGGGACTGCAGTAACCTATTATTCATATTTAGTTTAAATTTCATAATTGTAGTCTTTTATCTTCCCTTGCTCAACCTAACTTCAGTTTTTAAAATTTATCCATAAATATTTGAGTACCTACTAGATGCCAGCCACTCTGTCGAGTGCTACGTTGCTTGGTCCTATTCTCAAGGAGCTTAGAGTCTGGACTTAAAATGGTTGTCTCTCCACAGCTTTGTATATTTCAGTTGGTCTTTTCTCTGTCTTCTTCAGCCCTGTGTGTCTTTCAAAGCATGACGATGTCAGGAATAGGTGTACCATAGTTTTGAATAGTAATTGTGTTTTTAGTCTTATTCCAACATCTGGTTTTGTTGATACACAGGACTTTATTGGAGTTTCATCTAAATTAATGAGATGTCTTCAGGAAACAGCTTATAATTGCTAAATAATTTTTCTGTGTTGTAATTTATATGTTGGAATTAAAGTGTATCAAAGTCCATCCAGTATACTTGAAGTACCTGGAACCTTTGAGCAATGAGTCAACCCAGATAACAGTTTTTCCAGATCATTTTACCTTTTAACATTTCATAGTATTAATGCCTGGTTTCTCTAAAGGAAAATTTTTCTTTAGAAGTATTTTCTTGCATTTATTGTTTTAAATGTCAACACTTTTTTTATACAATGTTCATTAGATTATTTTAATATATATATTTCACATTGCCCTATTTTTTGTTATTTCAAAGATAGTTATTTCTACTTTATACTCATATGGTAGAAAATTCATATCATATAAAAGCATGTATAGTGTAAAGTCCCTGTCTCCCACACACCCATTCTCCTCACAATCAGTTTTTTATCTATATTTTGTACATCCTTCCAGAGAGTACATGTACAGATTTTTTTTTTTCTTTTTCACTCAAATGGTAACACCGTACACACTGGTATGTACTTTGCTTTTTCCACATAACTCTGTATTTTGGAGATTATTTCTTATCAGAACATAAAGAGCCTTATTCTTTTTTACAGCTGCATAGTATCCCATGTTATAAGGCCTCTACTAATTACTTTTTTATTGTTTTTAATTATTTGCTATTACATACAATGCTTGATGAATAGCTTCATAATATACCTTATTTTGCACATGTGCAACTCAGTAGACAAGAGTGTGTATATCATTCTTAGAAGAGGAATTCCTGGGTTAGAGTATACTCATGAATACCTGCATAGATAAAAAAAAATGTGTTTGTTTCTAGTCTAAAGGTAATATGTGTTTGTGGTTAAAAACTTAAAACTTTCCAGACATTACCAAAAAGAATAAAGAAAAATAAATTCTCTGAGTTCCTACTCTCACTTTCCAGATGTAACGTTTTCTTGTCTTTCTTGTGAATATCAATTTGCCTAATTTTATACACACACGCGCGCGTGCGTGTGCGCGCACTCGTGTGTGTGTGTGTGTGTGTGTGTGGCTGTATGGTGTCCCATTATATGTAGATACCATAATTTATCTATTAGGTTCTTCATTAGTGATGTCTCCAGATCTTTTTTTAATACTACAGAAAAACCTACAGAGAAAAACATTCTAGGTATCTTCACATACATATGGATGTGTTTCTTATCAGATAGATTCCTAGAATCAAGGAATTTTGAGTAGTTTTACTAACTGCTCTCCAAAACAATAGTTCCTTTTGGTCCTTCCATCAGTAAGTCCTTGCTAACTCTGGCTATTATCAAACTTTTTAATCTTTGCCAATTTTAGTAAGAGTAAAAAAGGAATTTTATTCTTATTTGAATTTCTTATATTAAGACTGATTTTGACAAATTGGCCATTTCTGTTTATGTTCTGTGTGTTACTATTTATGTTTGTCACCCATTTTTTTCTTATGAGTTCACTTTGTTATTGACTTGTAAGTATACTCATCTAATAACAAATTAGTTTGTGGTCATGCATGTTACAAATGTTTTTTTCTCAGTTTTGCATTTTCTACCATGTGCCTGGTCTGTAAATAGACATAATTTAACCCTAAAGAAATGAAGAGATGGAAGGATATAGTAGGAGTGAATTAGTGGAGGATCTAGATCAAACTACTAAACACTTAAATAAATATATATACACATTGTATACCTAAAACTAACATGTCAATTATATACAATTTTTTAAATGTTCTATATCAAATAATAAAAATATTTTAAGAAAAATAATGACAAAAATGATATAGTGCTTTTATATCCTTAGAGGAAAGAAGATATAAATAGAAGACTGTATATAGTTTATATGAAGTGTAATAACCATCTGCAAATACATTTTTTATATTTTTTTCTCCAGAGGTTTTGTCAGCTATGATTAGTGTGCTGTTGGTGTATATACTTATGGGATTCCTCCTATATGAAGCTGTCCAAAGAACTATCCATATGAAGTACGAAATAAATGGAGATATTATGCTCATTACCGCAGCTGTTGGAGTTGCAGTTAATGTAATGTAAGCTCTATTTTAAAAAAAAAAATTAATAGGCTTAATTTTTTATAGCAGTTTCAGGTTCACAGCAAAATTGAGGGTAAGGTACAGAGATTTCCTGTACATCTCCTACCCCCACACATGCATAGCCTCCCCCATTATCAACATCCCTCACTAGAGTAATACATTTGTTATAATTGATGAACCTATGCTGATAAATCAAAATGACCCAAAGTCCACAGTTTACATTAAGGTTCAGTGTTGGTGTTGTATATTAGATGAGTTTGGACAAATGTGTAATGACATGTATCCACCATCATAATGACGTATCATACTCTTTTTTTCTATTTTCAAATACTGTGAACTTAGAGACATACATGCATTCAGTAATGTGCAGTGACATTTTAATATAAACTAGTACATCACTTTTTCTTATAAATATTAATAAAACACTGTTAGAATTATAAATTCCTCATTAGTTTGCTCAGTGATACCGAAGTTTGACTAATATTTGGGAATTTAGGACAAAGCTCGCTTTATTTAATTTTTATAATTCTTTTATATTACTGAGATATTTTTTAACTACCAACTTTTTTTCCCAAAATCTGTGAAATTTGTAAGTTACATACTTAATCATTTGAGTCAGGGGTCAGCAAACTTTTTCTGTAAATGACTGGATAATAAACATTTAGGCTTTTAAAGCCAGTCTCTTTTGCAGCTACTCAACTCTGCTATTACCGAACAAAAGCAGCCACATTCAGTATATCAACAAATGAACATAGCTGTGTCCCTATAAAACTTTATTTACAGAAACAGGCAGTGGGCCAGATATGGTTACGGACCAGTGTTTATCCATCCCTGTCCTAATGGCTTTCATTCATACATAGAATAAAGTCCAAAGTCCTTACCAAAGCCTTTTTAATAAGATCCTTATTTTAAGTTCATAGAGCACATTTTCATCTGAAGACCTTTGCCTTCGTATTCCTTCTGCCTAGAACACTCTTCCCCCACAGCTTGCTTCTTGACTTCATTCAAGTCACTACCCAAGTGGAATCTAAGAGAGGCCTTCTCAGACCACTCTTTCTATCACTCTCCATCCCTTTGCAATGTTTTTCTTTTCTTCAAAGCATTCTCATCTCCTGGCAGTAGTTCATTAGGCATTTGTTACTTCTCTGTCTTCCCTACTAGAACATAAGCTCCATGGGGATAGGGATATGTCTGTCTTATTCACTGTTTTGACCCAGCACCTAAAACAGTGCCTGATACATAATACTCAAATATTTATTAAATGAATGAGTTCCATGTTGCCTCATTAGTGTCTGATTAGTAACAAATATTTTTAATAATGGTAGGAAGAAGAATAATGTTTTCTTTTATTTTTAACAGAATGGGGTTTCTATTGAACCAGTCTGGTCACCATCACGCCCATTCCCACTCCCTGCCTTCAAATTCTTCTACCACAGGTTCTGGGTGTGGACACAACCATGGCCAGGATAGCCTGGCAGTGAGAGCTGCATTTGTACATGCTTTGGGGGATTTGGTACAGAGTGTTGGTGTGCTAATAGCTGCGTACATCATACGATTCAAGGTAAGATGATTGCTAATTTTTCTATTTGAAATATATTTAATTTCAACATTAAAACCAAAGGTGATTCTCTTTAATCAGTATACTGGACACCAGTGCCAATCATATTCATTTTGCAATTATACAAGACTGATTGAGCCCCCAGTATAGCTCTTTTGTTAGCACTATCACATCTTAAGGTAACTTATGTAGCTGGCTTTGGTAGTGCCTTCACTGGATAACTCAGTTTTAAGCCTTGTCCCTGAACTGCCAGGTACTGGAATGTGCACTGTAGAAAAATCCAGAGATCTGGATTGTAGTCTTGGCTCTGCCGTTAATGCTTTGGTCTTAAGCAAGTCCCTCTATTCTAAACTTGTGTTCCCCCCTCTTTAAAATGAGGGGCTTAAATCAGATAGATGACTGCCAAAATTCCTGGGAGGAAGATTTAGAGAAGGCACAGAGGAAAAGAACAATAGAATGATTAAATTTCTGGAAATAGGTCACATGAAGAAAGACATTTAAACATTCTAAGAAAGAGTGAAAATGTTTCTCAATTGCAATATCCCAATTTTAAAGGTATTCTCCAGTCCTGCTAAAGAACAGGGAACAGAGTATGCCTTACTCTGCTTTTCAGTCTGTTTTACATCTGTCAGTATTTAATCACTCAATTTTGATCCCTCACCTTACAGCCAGAGTACAAGATTGCTGATCCCATCTGTACATATGTATTTTCATTACTTGTGGCTTTTACAACATTTCGCATCATATGGGACACGGTAGTTATAATACTAGAAGGTAAGATCTCACTAATATCCCCATTGTGGATTTATTACTTTCCTAAAATGGATTGGGGTGGGGCGGGGGCGGGGGACTAGGATCCAGGTCTTTTCCTATTTTTTTTACTGATACTTATGAGACTACAGTACCACTACCTTACATGTATATAAACGTGTAAGAATAGATGGACTCTCTCATCTGTTATCCATTTGGTCCTTATAATAGCCAAATAAAGTGGGTAAGACAGACGTTATTATCCCCATTTACCAACAAGAAAATTGAGACTCAGAGGGGTAGCATAACTTAAGGCAATGCTACTAATAAACTGTACAGCTAGGACAGGAATGCAACTCTTTTGATTCTTAAAGCAGATATATTTAGGGGTTTATTAAGTCCTTAATATGCATTTGCTACTTTGTTATATTTTCAGCATCCCTGCTTTACTAATATTAAGTGTAAGCATGTAAATATAAATTCTCAACAATAGGTTTATTATCATTGGATTTTTTTTCATCTATCCTAGCTATTTGTTAAATGAAGTATTCTGGTATGAGTAACATTCCTTTTTAATGAAAAGAACATTTTAAAAATATTAACCTCTTGTGTATATCCTCTATAGGTGTTCATGGTTTATCTTAAAGTATTGATATATTTTAAAGTGTTTATTTAAAATGAATTTGGTAAAGCCAGTTGGTTTCTTTTGAAAAAAAAAAAAGTCCTATTAAATAATGTATTTTTTCCCTAAAATAAACTTTAACTTATAAATGATATATTCTGAACTAATAGGTGTACCAAGGCATTTGAATGTAGACTATATCAAAGAAGCCTTGATGAAAATAGAAGATGTACATTCTGTGGAAGATTTAAATGTCTGGTCTCTCACTTCAGGAAAACCCACTGCCATAGTGCACATACAGCTAAGTATGTCACTGACGGTAAACACTGGGGTGGGTGGATTTCTATCTTTGGAATTAAAATCTGTGCTTATAATTAAGTAGGAAGACGTTTCTCCTAGAAAGATTTAAGGGAGGTGTGGGCTCTTCAAAAGGCAAGCTGCAGGTCAGTATTGATAGCAGAGCAGTAATTTTGATCTCTTTGAGATGAGACATTACAAATTTTTGCCTTCAGATTAATGGCATTAAGTTTATTTACCATACTTTTTCTACATAAGAAAGCTAGACCCTATGTTTTTATTTCTTTATTTGGCAGATTGGTGTTTTTTATTTTATTTTTTATCAAAATAGTACATGCATGTGGTTTATTTAAAAAAGTACAAAAGGTGAAAGACTTGTAATTGATGTCTAGTATTTTCTCTGTACCTCAGAGTGGACTGGAGAGATTGAGATAATGACAGGCCATTCTAGCTTTGTATGCTGACACACTTTTCTGACAGAATAGCTTCAAGAGGGTAGAAATCAAACTAATAAAAATATGTTCACATTATACTAAGATTGTTTTTTCCCTTGTCTTACTCACTAATGTGCAACTATGTATAATGAATAGTAATGATATTTTCTTGACATTGCAGTTCCTGGAAGTTCATCTAAATGGGAGGAAGTACAGTCCAAAGCAAAGCATATGTTAATGAACACATTTGGCATGTATAAATGTACTATTGAGCTTCAGAGTTACAGGCAAGAAGTGGACAGAACTTGTGCAAATTGTCGGAGTTCCAGTTCCTAATTTTAGATATTTGGGGGACTACTGCCTTATTTATCCTGCAGTCACAGACTTGAGAGCAATAAATGCACACCTAAATGAGAAAGTAGACTCTCTGACAGCTGTGTTCATGTCACGCACCAGTCTTACAGCCAGCCCAGTAGTTCTAGTTTTTGTTTAATGGTAAATTGAGACTTCACCATGGTTTTCAAATGAAGATGTTTCCAAAACAGTTTACAGAATGAGAAGTGATTCTACAGTTACCTCATAGAAGACAATCCAAGACCATACTTTATTAATTATGACAGAGTACATGTCTTAAAGGAAGCATCAAGAGTTCTGTGTTTGCATTTAAAAGTTCTTTTCAAAGACCATTTTATATCAAGCCAGTGCTGGAAAACTGAATTTTTTTTTAACATAATCTTGACACCCAGCTTCCGGAATTTGCCACAAAAATTATTTCTCAACACGTTTCAGACAGTACTAGTAATTATCCGGAGTGGAATAAGCATGTATTCCTAAGTGTTTCAGAAATGTTTTATTTCACAAATAAGTCTTAATGTTATAGTTATACTCTATGAACAACTTTTTCCAGACGCTACAGGGTTTTAAATCTCAAAGTTAATGTTATTGGTTATTTGTAATCGTATCAGAACCAAATCTTTACATTTTGTGGTCACTGTCATTAATTTATTTAGGAAATATAAGGAATAATATTTTCAGTATTATTCTAAATGGCAGAAGCTTAACTCCAATTACTATATGATCATTTAAACAATATAGGAGCAAGGACAGAGTATGGACAGATCTAAATCTTCCTGAAATCACTTTTATTGTTCATGGAATTTATCTTTACTTAAGAATAACAGAGACTGCAAAATGTAAATGATGATGCTCTGTCTTTTTAAAAACTGCCTTACACTTTGTACCGAAAGTTTGCCTGGTACTTTGTTCCCTGCCGCCATACCATGTGTGTGTGCCCTTTCAGGGCAGAACTCTGGAGGGCTGAGGTTTCGTTTGTGATATCCACCTCTCACAGGGGGATAAACCACATTGCTCCAGAAAGAATTTCTGTTTGATGACATAGGTTAGGGATTCTCTATGGACTCCAAAATCCTTAAAATATAATTTTGAAGTTTTTTAATAATACCATGGCAGAAATGCTCAAAGGAATTGGCGGAAAACAATAACTTAAAGTGTTTTTTACTCTGTGTTTGTGTGTGTGTTAAAGCACTGAAATAGGGCGGATTAAATATGTTTTAGGGAGGCTAAGCATGTTTCCAAACTGAAGGCACCCTAATTGATAACAGTTTAATTAAAGAGGCAATCATAAATATTCATGTTTTATTTTGCAGTTGGTTTTGAGATTATCTTTATGCACATGAGGAGTCCATTCAGAGTAAAATAAATGTGTACCAAGCAAGTTGAGCCAAAATCCTGGATAGGTGTGTAGATGACTTAGAACGTAAATGAAGGAAACAGATTTCAACTTTCTACCAAGTACCTCACTATAAGTAAACCTAAGATAAAACCTGGATTTACCTAAAATATTGTTAAGAGTTGGTACCCAACAAAAAAATTGATGAGAGTTAATGGCACCTAAAATCAAAAGCAAATAAACTTTAAATCAAAATACTAAATATAGAAGGCAAGTAAGAATAACAGAGGCATTTCAGTACACATCTGGGCATTTACAGATTTGGGTGCCTACCAAGAGGAAAAACTATTCATTATGTTATCATAGATTTTCCCATATTTGCAGTTGTTTCTCATATCTGCTGAGCTTGTTTCTCATAAACTTTCCTTTATCTTAAATAGGTATATCTGACTTTTCATATTGACCTGTTCCTTGAAAAGTTTTTGGGTAAAACAGTCTAAAATCCACTTGAGGATTGAAAAGGATCCTTTTGTAAAATGCAGAAACACTGAAAACTTTTGTAAATTTTAATTATCATGTTCTGTTGAAAAGGAGGTACACATGAAGTTTCCTGTGCTTTGTTTTTTGTAGCAAGAACTACAGATTTTGTACTTATATTTTCCTAAGTCTGAAATATGAGAATTGATAGATTTAATTTTAACTTGACAAAAGCCACAGAGATGGATGTGAACCTAGCAGATGGGAGCAGGGACTGCACAGTTTCTGACACAGTATTTGGTCTGCCATCACCCACAACCAGGAATTATGCTCTTCACCCAGCTGTCAGAGAAACAGCTCTCCATTGTCCTTTGAGGGGAGCTGTGTGGATAAACATTGTTCCTTTTTCCCTGGGAAAACAGATCACAACATTAAAAAAAAAAAACTGGGCAGTTTTTCAGAGCAGTGTGTTTTAATTAACATTTGCAAATAATCAGAGTTACTTGGGTTCATAAACCTGTGTTTCACAACTCTGGCCAGATGCAACCTTTTGATTAATTTTAGGGAAAGTCCTATTGTTTCATTATTGACTGAGCTGCCCTTGGAAATAAAATGTGAGGAATGTAGTTAAATAAGGCATATTTCAGAGAGCTTTGAAATGCAGAACCACCAGTGACTGTAATTCCTATGTACATTTTTCATTAGCTATGCCTGTGTAATGTGAGTCCAGATTCTCACAACTTATATTGTTTCACAATCAGTATTATTTACCAAATCACAGGATTTCTTATTTTGCTGTTTCTTTTTCAACTTTGAATGCTTTATTTCCATTTTCTAAAACAAAGTTTCCAGCTCTGAGGAGTCCCAGTATTCTGGTTCTGTCTCTTGAACCCAGATGTCCTCACTGACAGTGTTTGTCTTCAGAAGAATTTTCCCAGAAGAGATACAGGCAAAATTGGAGACATGAGATTCCCTTTCATTTTAATGTGAGGAAAGAACATCTTTCAGAGACAAAGCACCACTTACAAAAGTGTTTCTAGAGGGGGAAGAACCTTTTTTTAACAGCTGACTGTTTCTAATTCAGATTGTCTTACACACTGTACTTTATAGAATAAGTGTGATAGAAATAGACTACGCTCTGCAACAAGTGAAGATCATCGCTTATAAGACCCTGAGTCATGTGTTTCAAACAACCATTTTCACTACTTATAAGAGAAAATCATTCACTTCTGAAACAAGCACAATTAGCTAAATTTATTTTCTTTTTATGCACTTATATTGGTTCATCATAACGAATGGGTGTCCTTAAAGAAGTTGAGCCCCTTTGGAATAAGGTTTTAGGCAATTTTTCTGTTGACTGTACCTCACATATAGTAAATGTAAAGTTACACAATGTGTTCCTAGGTATTAGTTCACGTGGTTCAGTTTGTTTTTGAACCAAACTTAGCTCATGAGCCTATTGGGTATTAGTCACAAATGGATATGACACCTTGCTATATACATTGTGTTGAGGGGAGGCAAATCTGATCTCCAAATAATTGATTAACCAAAAATACTATTGGCAAACCCTAAATAGAGTTCTGTAATGTGAATCCTACCAGACAGGGCTTCAGATTTGTTTTACAGATCACCAGTCAGGAAAATTGTTTGTGATGTCGGTAAGAGCATATAACTTAAAAAAAATTGTGGGAATTTCTCAATATTGAATTGTGTGTGTGCATTCAGGCCAGCCTGTTATTGAATTGTTGCTAACAAAGGGTCTAACGTGTTTTTCTAATCATGTTGTGGGGACTAACAATTTCTGATTTTTGGTAAGATTGGAAAACATCTATGAAGTCTTTCCCAGTTAAATCTCTGACAGTATCAGTTTAAATACTGCAATTAAGTGTGTTCTGAAATAGCTACAACACAAAATTGAAATGTGACAGTAAGTCCTCTTTACACTTGGAAGATACTGTACATCTGGAAATCTTATGCTTCTCTAAATGTTATTAAGCCATATCACAGTTTAAGAAATTGTATATACTTTTCAATATACCCCTTCAGAAACCAGGTATTTTGCATATGGTTGATTTTAGAAAGATTTTGAAGCTGGGATATGTCCATGTAATTTAAAATCAAAGTATAGTATATGTATATGTACTGTATTTGCAATTTTTAAATTGTAATTTCCTATGCATTTATTAAAGTATTGTTTTTCCATGTGGTTTATTAAAAAATGAAAATGTGTATAGTCCCTCAAATTTGTTTTTTAATTGATTAATAATAGTAGGCCTTGAAACATAATCCTTTTTTAAAGAAAATCATTAGAAAATAGATGATAATCTATCCAGTTTTATAATCTGATTGTAATGCCCTCTCAGATGTTTAAGAAAAAAGCCTGAAAAAAAATCTTCCAGATAGGATAAAAAGACATATAAAAAGAACGTTCACCTTCTTTATTTTATATCAGTTACTTTTAATGTCCCCCCCAGCCCCAGCAACAGTGGCAGAAAGGAAAAGAAAGAAGCCCCAGGGTAAGACTGTGAGGACCGTCATGAGATCTGAGAGCGCAGACCCGGGGGTCCGCAAACTACACCTCACAGGCCAAGTCAAAGGCAGCTTGTTCTGTGTGGCCCAAAGCACTGAGAATGTTTACATTTTAAAATGGTTTTTAAAAATAATATTTTGTGATGTGAAAATTACATGAACTTTAATTTTTATTGTCTGTAAATAGTTATTTGAACACAGCCACTCATTTGATCATGCACTGTCTGTGGCTTCTTTCATGCAGCAATGGCAGAGTCAAGTAGTTGCAAAAAACATAAAACATACTATCTTTCCCTTTATACGAAAAGTTTGCCAGCTCCTGGTGTGCCCTGTTGAACTGTTTGTTTTAA
The DNA here is from genome assembly GCA_030015415.1 of Cynopterus sphinx. Classification (NCBI taxonomy): domain Eukaryota; kingdom Metazoa; phylum Chordata; class Mammalia; order Chiroptera; family Pteropodidae; genus Cynopterus; species Cynopterus sphinx. The sequence goes on along the minus strand of CM057384.1, from coordinate 89,996,254 downwards.
GGCTGTAACATCATAGATGGCTCACTTAGAAGATTCTGTGACTGGTCAGCCTGAGGCTACCTGAGTTACCAAAGGTTCTTTTCTTCCCTTGACCTTTTTTTTTAATCTCCCTTGGAGTTTGGGGCAAAAATATAGGAAAATTGTAGCAAGTTTTTAAATATCTATGTGCTTATCTAACGTTCACTAACTAGCAAAGCGGTTTTCTACCCAGAACAGCGTGATCACCAGAATCATTTAACAATACTTTTCAACATAAAGCTTATTCACTTAATTTTTTTAATTTTTCACTAAAGTTATAACTTAATAACTTTAGTTAAAATTAAAGGAAATAAAAGTATGTATGTTGAGTACCTTATATAGTTTATGCCAACTGGGAGCTCACAAATGAAAACATTTTATCTGCTAAATAAGATGAAAATTGGTTTTGTGGCTATTAATAATGTTCTTTCAAGTTTTTCAGTTACCCAGGAAAAGACTCAACTATCTTTAAAAATACTAATAAAATAGCTTTAGATACGTTATAAAGAGATGTTGCATATTATTTGATCATCTACCTAGCTATATTTTTATTTTGATGGGTCATTTTTTCAGTCCATGTCAGATACTAACATTCTAATTTGGGATAACTAACAGCTTTACAAGCTCTTGATTATGCTAAACTTTCAGCTTTAAGATACTAGTAGAATAATATTTTTGGTTATAATTTAATTCTGGCTATGATCTATTATAATTGCTATAAGCTAAAAAATAGGCTAAGTATAAACAGGAACTATGAAGCCTATGATTAAATATTATCTCTGCATTCATCATGTATATTTAAGATTGGCAGATTTTAAAATCCAGCCTCAGCGATTATCACCAAAGATCTCATCCTTTTCAAGCAGCATTCTGGTTTAAGGCTGTCATGTGAGTTTCACAGAACATAAACTGTAAAGTTTGGCCAATGGAAAAAATATGTGGGGGTTGATATTCTTCAAAATATATTGAGCTATTCCTTGGTAAGAAAGTAGAATTTTTTAAATAGGAAATTTTTAGAGGCCTCATGAAACTAAGACAGACACCTCTGTTCCCTTGACATTTCTAGGATTGAAGGTCTGACCCCACCTTTCTCTATCATCTTTGCCCCACTTCCTTTCCAGAGGAAACCTGCTAACAGGTAAATGGTTACAGGGATATTTGCCTCTGAACAATGATTATAGCGAATATTTGACCCCAATGAAGGCATGAAATAGTGGAGCGAAGAGAAGAGTTTCCTGGACTTCCATTCATTAATCTGTCATGTTCACCTGTGAAAGCGACAGGGCAAATCCTAGTTCCAACAGACTCTTAACCTGTTACAGCTTGACTGAAGGTTCAGAATTATTAGAACACAAGCCTATTTCATCCTCTGCTTTTTTGTGTAAGAACATTTTCTGAAAGCCAGGATATTTTTTAAACCCCTGAGACAAAGCAATATAGAATTTAAAGTGTTCAGCCAGTGATATATATTTGGTTTTTGATACATTCTCATTTTTAAGATATGATGTCTTATTGAAATTGGGACATCTCAGAAAGTTCATTCAATTAGTTGGAAATGGTTTTTCTAAAGTGAACCGAGGCCATTTTTAAATGCCATCTATTTTATAATCTTTTAACCAAGAATTGATCTTTGAAAGCCACCTCCTTTCCACTGAACATATTATTGAATAAAACACAAAATTCCTATGTATTTTTTAAATTAAACAGGAAATGAAACAATAGTATTAAGTTTTGGGAGAGCACCTTGGGCCATACCTTCATCCCGACAAATAGAAGGTCACATCCCCATTAGGGATGGCTTGAGAAACTGGCCTATAGGATTAAGTCCAGCCTCTTGGTAGTGACACACAAAAGGCTTCTGATCTGGTGATCGCTTACTGCACCCCAGTTCCATTCTCTCCACCGCCTCTATCCTACCTCCCATGTATCAGCCATACTGAACTAGTCAACTTTTGGTTTATGGAGAAAATAACATTTATTGAGCCCATGCTGCACTTTAGACACTGTGCTGTGCACTTTATTATTTGATCCTTATGATGGAACTCTGAAGAACATTATAATCTTCATTTTGAAAATGAAGAAATTCAGACCAGGTGAAGTTAAGTGACTTGCCCAAAGTCACATAGGTAAAGTTGTAAGGCAGGAATAGGTCACAGACAACCCATAAATATAGTTATAATTAGGAAACGTAATACAAAAGCAATCCAATGTAAACTGATGTACTTAAAATCACAACCAAATTTTAGACAATAGATGTATAAAAGTAATGTAAGTATAATTTAGGACCACTCAACTTTATATAATTACGCTCATGCTTGGCAAAAAAAAAAAAAAAAGTAACCAAAAGTTTACTGGTTTTTAACTGAGTTCCTGTTCTTTGAAGCATTAGAATGGTACTTTGAATGTTGCTGCCTTCACTTGACTGAACTATCTCCCCTGAGGTCACTGGTGCTCTTCAAAAACACTGGATAAATTTCAGCTCTTTGTTATTCCTGAAGGAAGTAATTCAAGGGAGTGGGGTAGTCAAAACAAAATGTTTGCATAGGGGGAGAATCCTCAGGGCAAGAGAGGCAGAGGTCCTGGGATAAGAATCTGAAATACATAGATTGTACAGCCTACATCTGATTCCCTCCTTTCCCAAATTAGTACCTTTCCATACTATATCCTCCTGGTTAGGAATCTCATTCTACCGTTCCACCTTTAAGTTTTTATTTTTTAACTTTATAACTGAAGTGTTACATGCATTTTCAAGTGCTCACATCAAAATTAATTATCATAAAGTCAACATGTAACCACCCGGGTCACCAGCCCCAGGAGGCCTTCTCATGTCAGGTCCCAATCTCTGCCTCTAGATAATGCTGAACAATTTTTCAAAGTTCTATTAATTGGTACTCCCACCAGCACTGTATGAGAGTACCCGTTGCCTTACATTTCAGACAACTTGACATTGTCAGCTTTTAATTTTAACCATTCTGGAGGGTATATGGTGGTACTTCACAGTAGTTTAAATTTTCATTTCTCTGATGAAAATCAAAGGGAAAGATTTCTCCCAAGTGGCTAAAATCTGAATTACCTGGGAGGTGTTTGGGAGGTTTTTGTTTTGATTGTTTTTGTTTGTTTGTTTCAGAATATGTAATTAGGCTTCCACTATACTTGAGCCTTCCTCCATCTCTTTTCCTCCCGTGAGTTTCTAAAAATAAAAAGTTGACCATCTTTTGTAAATATATTGCCCATTGTATGTCCTCTATTACAAAGAGCACTTATAAGTCTCCTTGCTCATTTTTCTATTGAGTTTTTTTATATTAACCTGTAAGAGTTCATTATGGATTCTGACACAACCCCTTTGTTAGTTACATGTATCGTTACACACTTTGTCCATTTTTAACTATAAAATCAACTCATTTTCACCTGTACAAACAGGAGGCTCGTGTTCAATTTTGTCATACTCAAAACATCCAGTAGATGGTGTCCTAGACTTGCTCCTGAGCCTGAATTTCAGCTAAACCTCCCAAAATGTTTTGCAAATAAGTAATGTTAAACAGTGAGAAATCAAACTTAAAACCATGATACAACTAGATGGAATATAGCTAGAACTGGGTTTCTTAATGGGAGCAACACAATTTTTTCCCCTCAGAATGAAGGACTAGAAAGGTCTTTACCACAGGCGGGAAAGCCAAGTGAAGCTGCCTAGAGGAAGGGCACAGTGCAGAACCCACTGAAATGCCCTCTGTGAGTAACCTGCAGGCCAATTTAAAAAAGAGAGAAAGAATAAGTACCATGCATCTGGATTCTGTCCCACTGCTTACAGGAGGCAGGTAGGAACCCACTAGCACAGAGTACGAGAGGAGAGCAGAGCAGACCGGGGGTTTGGTCAGGGGGTTATAAGTATTTTTCCACCTCCTGTCCCTTATTCCTCTTCAGTTTTGTTTTCATTAATTATATTTTGTGATTGCTTAAAACTGACTTGGTGAACCTCAGAAACCTACCTAGTGGGAAACCAGCCCCACTTGCTGGGATGGAAGTGGTGTTTGTAGGTGAACATGTCTGAATCCTGAGGTGTGGTAGGTGACCAGCAGCCTGCCTCCCTCTGCCTCACCTTCTGCCCCCACTCAGGATGAATGTTCCCCTGAGCTGGCCCCCCACTGAATCCTGAACAGACCTTCCATCCTCCTTTCTTCTCCCCAGACCCACTACCCACTGAATGAGTGACAAGGCCCTAGCCTTCGTGAGCTTAGAAATTAGAGCACATGAACCCCACCCACACTCAAAAGAAGACCCCAAGGGCCAGTGTAGAAGCACTACAGGTGCAGGCAGCAACTCCCAGGGAGGGAGCAGGGAGGGGCCTGCGCGATGGGCTGGTTTGTGAGTGGCTGTGATTGTGTGCAAGGCAAGGCAGTTGAGACATAAATTAGGGCCTGAGGCATTTAGGATGTGGGGAGAAGGTGACTCTTTCTCTAGCCTTCTCAAAGGTCATTGGCAGAAACACAGAAACATCAGCCAGAAATGTCCCTTACTTCCAGGGGCAGCCAAGACAAGGTTTTCACCACTAAAGGTCGCCACCTCTGATATCCCCAAGACCTAGCACAAAGGATGGCACATTTGGAATGTATTGAATGAACCCACTGATGCTTTTCATTCCCACTGTTCATAAATGACCCCAGGTTCACTTGCACCCTGAAGCTGTCATCTCTCCTACATCCATTCAGACCCAGCATTACCCCTGCCCCTTGCAGTCCGCAGAAATAGAGAAAGACTCAGAAAGAGGCTTTGTTCTCTTCTGTTTTCTTCGCAGGGGATGATTGGGCAAGTCCTCTTTCTGAGCAATGTGGAAGTTCCAGCCCTCACAGGGTTTCACATTATCTGAAGACAAGGACATTGCACCACTGCAACTCCCCAACTCTAGGGACTGCCAGGGTAGGTGTCCAGAGGCTGGGACCTGACCAGGCACAAGAAAGCACACGTCTGCCAGGTGGGAGGGGGTGCCCAGGGCCAGAATCTGCTTCCCCTGGGTCTGACTATAAGGGGAGTTCTGAGACTTGCTGCCCACCACCTACCATCCAGACTGAGTGCCCAAGGCCGGGGCAGGGAAAGGATGCCAGGCAAGAGTGCATATCAGTGTAAATGTTGTCCCCTGAACTTTAGGACTTGGAGTCTCCCTCTTTTCTGCTGGCCCAGACAGCGCTCAGTAGTTCGCTGGAGCCAGTTCATACCACTTGCAAGAGCTAATTGTTAAATTTTTAGGAAGTTTGCGAATCAGCTATTTAAGCAGCCATTATTTTAAAATTTAAGTTGTTAAACCTCACAATAAGTTACATATATATTTTAAATGATACTCAAAACTCATCGCTTCCTAATTATTTCACTACATTTTGTAATTATATACGCTCTTGAGGCTGTCTACGTCTACTGTGTCTGTGCGGTGGAAAGGGGTTGCGATAGTGAGCTACTGCACACCTCTTCCCCATCCTGTGTTCAGTGACTTGTTGTTGGTTGCTTGAAACTGGTCACGATGGGAATAGTTACACCACAGGAATCAATAAATACTTCCAATCAGGGCTTTTTGCACCAAGTGCCTGTTATACATTTGCCGGTGCACCACGGTACCTCACCCAGAGCCACAGAAGCCAGACACGCAGGGGCTGGGAGGGCAGCCAGCCCTGGGTTTCCTGCCAGCTGGTGCCACCTCTGGACCTTTTTCTCAGCCAGACCAGAGGGAGAAGAGGCAAGGGGAAGCAGGGAAGAAGTTAGAGGAAACTGGCAAACACCTTTGACTGCCCCACAGCACAGGCACAGCTGGAGGGCTCACTCCAAAGGCAGGGCTATCTGGAGGAATTCATGGATCAAAGCCAGGGCGTGGAGGGCCACAAGGTAATACGTGACTGAGCTGAGGAGAAAGGGTAGCAGTCCGGGAGGCTGGCCTTGCGAGGACACAGAGGGGAAACAAACCACAGAACGTTGCATTCTTGTGACCACAAAAGGGAAGTGAGCCAAGCACACACACGCACAAATCGAACCCCGTGAAACTGGGGTTTTAATGCAGGCTCCACAGTGCTGGTGCCTCTCCCTGGCTACAGTCATGGGATAATAACGAGGAGGGTGGAGGGAACAGAAAGGAAGTCATCTCATCGGCCTCAGAGTCTTGAGGTATCCACAATCCTCTCTGACTCACTCCTCTGTCCCCTCCTTAAAAGTTCTTTGCTCTGGGGCATTCCAACCTTCCTCTCCACATCCTGCCACAACTCACCCTGTGTCTTCTCACTCACACCCAAGGTTTCCAGAACCTCCTGTTGCTGATGACGCACCAAGTTCTATCTCAGGCTGGATGTCCCAGAGGTACCCACACTTATATCACCTGGTTTTCCAAACCTGCTGGTCTCCACAGGTTCCCATCTCACTGGCTGCCTAATCTAGAAGGCTTCCTTTGTCCAGTGACCCTCACAGCTCAGGGGAGCCCCTCCCTCTCCTCCCCACACCCCTGCTCTTCCCCTACCCCACCTCTCAGGCCTCTGACCACTGCTTCCCAAACTTAAATGACTTTTTCTTTCATGTGACTCATGTTTTGTAAGATGCCTATGACATTGCATTTATTAAATAATTAAATCATCCTCCCTTACAGTTGTGTATACAATTTCCAATCAGATTTCCCTCCATTAAACACCTACTAGCAGTTGCTACATACCAGGCACCATGCTGGGCACTGGGGATACAAAGGTGACTGAGGCCTGGCCCTGATCCTACCTAAGGGAGAGTCACGTAGGGAGATGATGAATCTTAACAGTGTCCCATGGTGGGGTGTGCACATGGTCCGGCAGGACCCGGGTGGTAAACTTGTCAAACCAGAGGCCTGAGCACCCTCCTGGTGCCTCAGTCTCCCTCTCTCTTTACATTTAGCCACTCCCTGGACCCCTGGAGCATTTCTCCTCAAACTCAAATCTGCGCAGTCCGCTCATCTCCACAGCCAAAGCTTGAGTTTAGGTTACCACCCTGAGTCTCCAGCCGTCATCCACACCAAAACCAAAAAGGGATTCCCAGAGGATGAAACTGACTGAGTCATTCATTCCTTTCAGTGGCTCCCTGTTGTCGTTAGAACATCCAAACTCATTAGCTGGCTCATATCCCTTCCTGATCAGACTCACATTAACACTGGAATCATTTCTCATTTACTTGTACACCAATTTAATTGAACACTTACTATGTGCTAGGTACCGAGCTGGTAGTGGAATCCTGCAGAGAGCATAATAAACACTGTCCCCTTTCCTAGAGCTTGTGGCCTAGCAGGCTATACAGATATTAAATGATGCGTGTGCAAATAATTGATTATAATTGTAATGAGTACAGGAAAAGGAACATTTCCTTGTCAATGTATACAAATCATTTTGGTTATAACTGTGGTGAGTGTAGAAGGGGCACTTCCTTGTCAACTCCCTGTAGCACATGCCTTCTGGCCTCACCTATACTGCTCCCTCTCCTGAGCTGCTCCCCAGGTCTCAGCTTGGGGTTCTCTCCTCCTGATAGTCTCCCCTGAACCTCCTGGTTATTCCATAATCCTGCTCTCATCCCTGTGAGAGCCCAGAGTCCAGGACCCGAGTCCTCCAGGCCTAGCACCAAACTCGGCGCTGTAAATCCTCGGTGTTTGCTGCGTGAATGACCACTGGGTCCTCTTAACCCATGTGTGAGCGTTTGCATTTTTTAAAAAAATTAATTATAAAATTATTCATGTTGATTTCACATAGTCAGAAAAGGCTGGAGCTGAGTGCTAATACTAATAAAGGTACAGAGAAATGTGTCTTAGAACAAGGATGCTTGTCAACTTACGGGCTCCTGGGTGAGTGTGCCTAAGAGTGTGTGTCGTGGGGCCGTCTCCAGAACACAGGGGCCGGCTTGGTGTGGCTGCCCCACCATCTTTCCTCCAGATGCTCTGCCCAAAAGCCCCAGCTGACCTCCCACTATTACCCACCACCCCGCTCCCTGGAGTCCAGTGTCTGCCCCTGGACTTGGTTCCTGTGGGCTGCACACTGCTGGGGGAGAGAGGGGCAGCTGGGAAAGGAGGAGCACCCCAAGGGTGCTGGAGCAGCTAGACCCTGGCTGAATCCTAGGGCAGCTCGAGGCGTCTGGGCTCCTCTCTGCTGGGTCCGGGGGGAACTAGACTCTCCACCTCTCATTGCCCACAGATGTCACCTGGGTAAGGAGTGGCCGCCCAGGTCTGTGGGTGAGCCCAGTTCTAAGAGCAGTGGAGGTCAGGTGGGGAGGCAGCCCTGTCACCCACCTATTCTGCAAAGCCTCTTGTCCTGTCTAGAAGAGGTTGTTTTCCACCTGGGCGACCCCACCCTCCACAGCTAATCCCACACTGTTGCCCTGAGCTTCCTCCTTCCTTGTGATCATAAGAGTTGAAAGATCACCCAGTCCACCCCCTCCATCTTACAGCTGATGAACTGGGGTCCTGAGAGCTAATTAAGTGCCTAAGGTAGGACAGTCATGCTTTAAAACAAACAGAAAAGGCAGGTCTCCTGATTCTCAGCAAGGGGGGCAATCCGCTAATCCCTGCTGCTGCCTGTTTTTCTTAAGCTTCCCCAACTTTTCCAGTTGGTTTAAACCGGAAAGTTATGCCTCCAATAAATGAAACTCACAGGAATCATCGCCACCCCCACCTACCTCCACACCCACTCATTCATCTGCCCTTCTGACCCAGACGTGGGGTGAATTTGACCCAACCTGACAGACCTCTCCCAGGCGGGGACCAGGACACAGACGGCACAGTGACTTGGCATCAGGACTCACTTGGTTAAGCATTGGCAGCCAGGACAGACTTGATGAAGAAAGCCAAGCACAGGTGTGCTCTGTTTACCTTGCTGGCTCACAAACATGATTGGATTCTCCTGGCTGACAGGATGAAGCCCCTACCATTTAGCCCAGACCTCGAGCCCTGGAACCACAATCTGCCTGGCCAGCCTCATCTCCCTCTACTCACCCCACACTCTTTCTTTTCATATCACACCATCCCCAGATTGTATCCCACCCTTCAGGCCTCTGGGGCTTTGTAGGCGCTGTTCCCTCTGCCTCAATGCCCTTCCCTGTTTCTTCATTGTTAAGACCCAGCTCAAAGGCCATCTTCCATCCTCTGCGGATGTCTTCCTACTCTCCCCTCCCTCCCTCCACTCCCCGCAAGACTCCTGTGCCAACTTTATAGCATGCTAAAGAAAATATAAGGTCATGAATCTGTGTTCCCACTAGACCCTCAACTCCTCAAATGATGGCAATTGTGTCTTTATCCTTAAATTCTTAGACACTCAAAAATTGAATAAATTGCTAAACAAAATCAATATGTGGGCTTTGGATTTATTTCAGAGCTAAATTAGGAGCAAGTCTCAACATTACACAAGGATCCTCTTCCAACTCACTTATTCAACAAATATTTATGGAGTGCTGCTACGTGCAAGGCACTGTATAGACAACGTAGTGGGAGCTCAAAGCTGGAGCAGACACAAGGGCTCTATTTGGAGTCACAGATAAGGTGGCAAAGAGTTCCGTTTGTAAGGGAATGACCAGCACTGACTGACCAAAGAAGCAGCTTGTTACATTTAATCCTACATTGGTCCTATAAGGTAGGCACTTTCTGTATTATTCTCACTTTATAGGTGAGGCAATTGATGCTTTCAAAAGTGGAGAGTCTTGCCATGGCCCAACTCACAGGTGATGGAGGCAAGGTTTGAACCCAGGCTGCCCCCAGCCCCACACACCCAAAGAGATCCTAGAGGCATACCTCAGTTTACTGTACTTCACAGATGTTGCACTTTTTACCAATTGAGGGCAAGACCCTCTACCAACAAAAAGATTATGACTCACTTATTGTGGAGCTGAACCTGCAACGCAAGGTATGCCTGCGTACCTGTTTTATTTTCTTAGTCTCCCTCAACATTGTCTGCACACTACAAACACCTGGAGAGCTTAAAACTTACTGCTGCCCAACCTGGTCCCACTCCAGAGAGTCTGATGCAGTTACCAGGGGTTCTACTGTGCAGCCAGGACTGAGAACCCCTACTCCGGTGTTAAGTGTGCGAGGTGACACCCACCTGCAGCCAAGACGCTCCCTGGTTGTGTCAGGGTCCTGTTTGTGGAGATTCCATGCTTTCCTGTCCCTTGGGACGGACTCCAGACAGTGTGGGCAGGGCTGGCCCTTCCTCCCTCACATTCTCGCTGTGTCTTACCAGCTTTGACCTTCCTGTGGCCTTGCAGTTGCCAACGAAACCTAACTGGGGAAATTCCATGATGGGCGTGGGTCTCCGGGACACCACCCAGCTTTCAGTATGGAGCCAAACTCTCTGGGCTGCAGGGAAGACAGCTGATGTGAGAACCCTGGGTGGGCGGCTTGTGGGCAGCAGACCTGACATGAGCTGGAAGAGATTGGAAAAACACATATGCCCCACAGACCCCAGCAGGCAGGCTCCGTGGGACAGAGGCAGCTGAGCAGGGAGAAGGCTTCTGGCTCCACCCCTGCCTGCTGCCCTCGGCAGCCACTGGTCCAGTACTGGCAGAATCTGAGGGACAGTGAGGCTCCCCAGAGCCAGTGGAGCCAGATTGCTTGTCTGTAGCCAGCAAGGCTGGGCTTCCCCTTCTTAGGCCCAGGCAGTGACTCAGGGACAAGTATCAAAAGCAGACAGTGACCTCAGCTCCCTTGCCCACTGCAGAGCAAGACCTTGCCTCAGAGCCTCTCAGGAGCACAGAGAGCCTGGGGCCTAGCGGGACGGATGTTGACAGCGTGGTGTGCATGTGTGGGCTACACAGCACACTTCCTCATTAGCTGGGTGCCCTGAGTCTCCTGTCCCTCACAGAGGTGTTGTATCACTTCACTGAATCCTCACCACCGTGCTTGAGGCAGGTGCCACCTCAGCCCAGCTTTTTAGATGCAGAGAGCTTGGGGCTTCTCCTGGATCACACTGTCCCTCAGTCAGCAGAGCTGGGGTTGTGTCTGGGCGTCCACTTCTGAGATCTCTCCCAGTGCCAAAACTTCTAGACTTAGAACTCGAGTTCTAAGTCTAGGGGATTCACAAACTGTCTCACCATGCAAGGCCATCATTTAGGATGGCTACTGTGTCTGTTATTCTCTTCTTGGGGCTAAGCTGTGTCCTGTGGCTTCGCCACACCGTGACCGTGTGAGAAAAAGCTTCCTTTACAGGGAGAACAATGAGGTAAGACACCAGAGCTGCTGCCATGGAGGGTGGGTCTCACCCCCAGCTTATATTTATTTTTAAGGAAAGAGACCCTGTTTTCTCTACCTTCGTATAAGCCCTTTTTCCAGATTGCTTATTTCCATCTTCACTCCCTAGCACAGCACATGGCACGTGGCAGATGCTCCTTAAATGTTTTCTGAATGACTAAACCCAATGACAAGTCCTTTTGCAAAGACTCAGCCATAATTACCTGCCGGCATACTTAATATCAAGGTTTTTAAGTATTTATTTATTCCGGATATATATGATGACTGCTGACTGTACACCAGGCACATGCCAACTTCTAGTGACCCAATGGTGAGCACAAATAGCTCCTCAAGGAGCTCCAGTTTTGTAAGAAGAGAAATTAATTTCCTGGGTGCACAAAGATGCACATAAAATGACCCTATGATAAGGTTACTAAAAGGAGAGGCCCAAAGGACTATGAAAGTACAGGCACGAGGGCCTGCCTGGGGGTCAGGGAAGGCTTCTGTGAGGAAGAGGTTTGCACACCGACCCACCCAGAGTTTGCTTAGCAAGGAGCCCAGCACACCTTGGCTGCTCGATTATTTAAGGTCCTACAGAGCAAGAGGAAAACCCATATCTCCTGATGGTCCAGTCTCAACACCAAGTTCAACAAACTTTTAGGTGTAAGTTTTCCAGTCAAGAGAAAAGAGAATTTGTGTTTTTGTATGCAAAGGAGCCTAAACTGAAACTGACCTCACCCTGGGCAGCTGAGGTTGTTTTCAGTGAGTGACGGAGGGAATGAGCCATCTCTCCAGGAACCTTGGGGACACACCCAGATTGCCCAACATCACAGGGCAATCTCTGCAGTCTAGGCACCTCTCAGGACCCTTCTGTCCCGGGCTGTGGTACCCTGAGGGGACACCCTCCTTGGTGCCAGCTCTTCCGTAGCCAAAGGTCCACAGGGGATGACCCCAAGTGGAACCTTCCCCCGTGTCAGTGCAGGATGAGGTGCAAAGGGCAGGCCTGGAGGAGGGGCCCTCAGACCAGCCAGGTGAGGCACGCAGACCTAACTGTCAACAATCAGGAACTGAGTGATAACTGTTCCCACGGATGCTTTGCCTCTCAACTGCCCTCAGCCCTTCTCAGGGCTCTTAACTCAAAATAATATTTCTTCTGGCCCTGTACATGTGTGGTCCCCTCACCTCAGCTCTTTTCTGGCTTTCTGCTCAGTCCTCCTCTGACTGGCTTCTTTCCATCTCTATTCCCTCAGTAACTTGGGGTGCAAGTGGCCCTATGACTGCCTCTCAGCCCTGACTTTTCTCATTGGGTGTGTGCCTCTGACTGTTAACTCTTATCTATCACTTCAAGTTCCCGAGAGAGTCTAAACAGGCTAGGGAAACCTTTGTAAGTGGGGGCCTTGTGGCTACTTGGAGAGGGAGACTGGAAACACTGCAGGTCCCCCAAAATCTAATCTCACCCCCTTCTCATCCTCTCTCCTTCCTGGTGATCAAATTTTTTCTTTTTGGATGTAGAGAGGGCTACTACAGCATCACAAATTCTTCTCAGCTCCACAGCTTAGAACTTAAACTCTGTGCTATTTCCCAAGCTTTGTCCTCCAAGGAAAAACCCTTTCTCTCCTGACATATTACGTACATATGCATATTGGCTTTAGGAGCTCAGCTAGGGATTTGAAGCCTCTATGCAGAAACTTTTTTGTTCTAGACCCATGCTTCTCAAATAGCAGCCATACATAATAATCTAAAGAGGTTGTGTGTAACACACACACACAAACACACACACGCAAAATGAATGAATGAATGAATGAAAAACACAGGATCCTGCGCCTCCCCCTCGAGATTCAGATTCAGAGAGTCTAGAGTGCAGCCCCAGAATTTGCATCACTCCCAGGCAATGCCGATGCTGCTAGTCCCCCCAACAGCACTTGGAGGAGCACTGTTTTGGATTTCAGTTCTCACCCGAAGGAAAGGAATGCTCCCATCTTAAAGCTGGAGGAAAGAAGAGCAATAAGGAAATAATACATGAATAAAATGTCTCAGTGAAAACATTTCTAAATATTAACCTACTTCAGAGGTTTACCATTGAGAGGGACCTCCTTCTGACTGACAGAGCCTGGACTTAGGTGCTTACCTGTCCGCTTGCTCCCTGACCACTGTGTCAAATGTGAAGCTAAGTTAATGTAAGATTTACTTGTTACTGGCAGAACCACCTCCATCTGTCCTGACATGGGCAGCAAGTAGTGTTATCTCTATAGAAAAATGAAGATGTTCACAATAGTATATGCATCTACCCATATACCTAATAAATCCACTGCTCCTGGGAGCTGAAAAGTTAGGGAACTGGGGTCAATGTGACTGAACAGGCAGCCAGGGTGGCCTGGCCAGGAGAGGCATTTCCCTCTTGAGTCTTTCACGTGCTCTGACCCTGCTCTCCAGATAGCAAGAGTTCAACTGTTGGCTCAGGCCTGGTCTGGAATATCACTGACTGGGCAAGAATTCTCCACTAAATTGCCAGAGGTTATAGGGAACAGAGAGCTTCAGCACAGTAGCTCTCAAAGTGTGGTCCCCGGATGAGCAGCATCAGCCTCACCTGGGAACTCATTAGAAACCCAAATACTTAGGTCCCACCCCAGAGCTACCGAAGCAGAAATTTGGGGTTTGGGGCCCAGTGATCCACATTTGAATATGCCTTCCTGGAGATTCCGATGCACAGTGAACATTTGAGAAACATTCTTCCTAAGAATTAGCCTGATTCTTACTATGGTTTGGGAGGACTTGGTCTGGTGACACAGAGGGTTCCCCACTCCTAAGCAGCCCCAACACACACCCCTGGTGGAGAAGCTGGTGAAGCATACAGTCCAACTGTGAAGTCACCTGAAACTTTTCCTTACTCGCTTGGGTACAGCCTCACCCTAGAGAGGATTTATTGCCAGGATAGTCTTATTGCTATGGTAACTCTGTACTCTGCCTGGCCCTTCCTGGGTGGGTGGTAATAGTTGCATCATCTGGATACTAGGTAAACCCAGTATCTGGACTGTGCTTCTGGCTCTTTCCGTAGCAAGCCTACTTATTGTCAACACAGGGACTGACTGGACTACCAGCACTGGTCCCACTGGTCTTGTTAGTGTGTTTCTTACAGTCTTCAGCAACTTCTAACTTACCTGTTTTTTTTTTTTTTGAGGGGAAAAGCAACCAAACATATAGGATAGGGGATTACTTCATATGGTGGAAAAAAATTATGCCAGCCTCTGTTATTTCTTAAGGTGAGATAGCAAGTAAAAGTGGAGCAGATTCCTTTTTTATCTTTTTGCGATATAACTAACATACCCTAAAATTCACCTCTTTCAAATGTACAATTCAGTGGTTTTTAATATAAAAAGTAAATGGTGCCATGAGAGAACTTTCTGGGGTGATAGAAATGCTCAATAAATTGTTTTTCATGATCGTTTCATGGGTGCAAATAGTAACTGTCAAAACTCTTCTAACTGAACAACTAAGACCTGTTCATGTCATTATATCTAAATTATACCTCAATTAAAAATAATTTTAAAAGTAAATAGGGCCACTTCAAAAATTCTGAAACAAAATTTGAGCAGTGTTCAGTGGCTGACTCAGTGAATTTGTCTCCAAAATAACAAGCAAATAATTGGTCACATTTGCCTGGTAATATGAATCCATTTCTAATTTTTGTTAATAAGGATAATTCAGATAAGCAAAGACATTATAAAATAATGTCAGGTCAACTTGCCTGAGGCTCACATAGCCATAACAAACAGCAACAAACAGTATGAATTCCCCGATTACATGCAACTAAGGAAAAATCCACATACATTTCTTGATGTAAATACAAAAAAGTAGAGTTTAATTTTTTTAAAATGGTATACCCTCTCTTCAGATAAGTAGTATTTTATTAGAGATGTATTATAAGCCATGACAGGTGAATGAATGAGGAAGAGTTATACAATCTAGGGTTTTTCTTAATTTTATTCTAATTTTTATTTTTAAAGCTGAGTAGTATGCACACAGGCAAATGATAAAAAAACAAAACAAAACAAAACAAAACAAAAAAATGCCTTAGCTTCTAGAGAGAAATATATTTACCTGAGCCAACTTTCTTAGCATGGGGAAAAGATAATCGCCAGAAAACTAATACTATTCCTATCACAATCTTAGGTACATGTGCTCAACTTCACCCTCCTTTCTTATTTAAACCACATTTCACTTTTGAATGTGAAAGTATATGTAATGTACTTGTACGAATGTAGTGCTTACTAAAATATGGACATTTGTTTCTAAGAATGTATTTTTATATTATATATCAGATATGTAAATATTTCTATTTTGTCTTTTCTGGATGTGAGGTCATCTATGTGGGCATACACACAGGCATTCTTATCTTTGGTTAGGCATCTATGTAGGTGAGGGTGAAGATAAGAAGCATTTATCTACGGGTGTGTTTATGCTCTCACAAAGGTTTATAATTGAGGCGTTGTGAACCAAAAGTTAACCAGTCACCAGAAGTAGGCATATGCAAATCTCAAACAGGTGATGTTCTCACTCATGAAAAAAGATCATTTTAAACACATTGAGAGCTTTCTACTTTATAGTAATAATTATTTTCTAAAAAGAAGAGAGAAATGGGAACAGTTACTGAATAACTAGAACATGTGAAACATCGTTAGGTTCTTTATAATTATTATCTCACATTGTCTTCACAGCTCACCCAAGCAGGTACCAACTAACCCAATGTTATAGATGAGGAATCTGAGCCTTGGCCGATGCAACATAGGTAGTGAGAGCATAGGGGCAGAGCGGTCTGACTTCAGAGCCTGTAATTTCATTCTCTACCACAAAGTCTCAACTAAAATGTGATAGAATTTCCCCTAGAAAATAACAAATGATGATGAATGAGAATTTAATTAGACCTCACTCCAGTTTTTAATGATATAGAATATGATTTTTAACTTTTTCTATTCAGAAAGCTTACTTTAGATCTTATTCTTGAGAGATAATTACAGATATTGGCTTAAGGCTCAAGGCCACAAAGTTGAAAGGACTCCGGCTCTGGTTCAATTGCAAACCAGAACAATCTTCCTGAAAGACAAGAGCACTCCTTCCTCTCTGGGCTCCATGATGTGTCTTCCAGTTCTTCCCTCAGCACATCTCTCAGTCCCGTCATGGCTCGGATCCTCTTCCTCTGCCCACACCCTTCATAATGACGTTCTTCTCTGTTCAGTCCCCATTTCCCTTTAGATGCCCTCTGCCCTCTGTAGGCCATCTTAGCTACACCCTTGGCTTTACCACTCCTTAAACTATCTCCAGTTCACACCTCTCTGCAGTTCTCCAGAAGTAATCCACCTAGATAGCTCACTAGGCTCTCCAATGTAACAATTTCAAAGCCTAACTCATTTTCTTCCTTATCCACTCCTCCCTTTAACATTTCTTCCTCCCCACCCAGTATTCTCTGTCTTGGCACCATCGCCTACCCAGCTACCCAGGTGAAAAATTTGGGAGTCATTTTGTACATCTCTCAGCTACCTGCAATAAGCTTTGAGGTCTTCTCATCATTTTCAAATGCATCCCATTCTTTTCTATTCCCTTTGTCACTACCTTGGTTGCGGCCCTGCCACCTGTACTCTGGACCATTAACAGCAGCTGGTCTCTGGCCTCCAAAGTCCCTTCAAGTCTCGCCTCTAGTTGCTATAGCCAGCACTCCCTTAAGTAAATTCTATTACCTCCTTCCCAAACTTAAAACCGTTTTCTGGTTCCTTCATGCCTGCAGGATAACAGCATAATAAAAGTCCCTACACATTCTTCCTATCCCATTTTACACTTCAATATTAAATTCCATTATTAAACTACTTCGAGTTTCCCTAAGATGTGCTATTTTAGCCCTCTATGTCTTTGTAAATACATGCCTTACTTCAGTTGCCTTGCTGACTTCTACTTATTGGTTTTTCAAGAAACTAGACTGATTAGTCTTTCAGGGATCCATCTTCTTTGAGAAGCTTTCCTTTGTACCATTTGCCTATTTCTAGCCTTGCTTTATTGTCATTATATTGCTTTGATTTGTTCATTGCTGTGTCTCCCTTTGCTATACCAGATCTTTTAGGCCAGCACAATGCCTACCACACATTAGTGGATGTTCAACAATTGTACGATTTCTTAAATATTTAAATTACATGACAATGTTATTATTATAGCTCGAATTTTAAAAGTTCAAAATCTACATCTAAGAGGATCTTTTCCAGATCGACCTCTGTAGAGAAAGCAGTTCAACACAAGCTTTTTGAAGTCATTTTCAAGGCCACATATTTGTCAAAAACTTGGTACAACCTAACAATCAGATGCAACAGATGAACCACAGATTGGATTCTGGACTTAAAAATATAGTTATAAAGGACATTACAATTAGAGAAAATGAAAATGGATTGTACGTGGGGTAATGTTATTGAGACAATGTTCATCTTCTTAGGGATGATAATCGCACCACGGTCAGCTATAATGTCCTTTTTCTTTGGCATAAAAGGTTTATGCCTGTAACTTATTTTCAAAGACTTCATTTAAAAAGAGCATAATATACAGAGAGGTACAGCAAATGTGGCACAATGTTCATTGATAAAAAAAAAAAAGTGTGAGTATTCTTTGTACCAACTTTTCAACTTCTCTGTATATTTGAAAATTTTTGAAATAAAACATTTAAGGAAAATGCTAAGAACACAAACAAAAATAAATTGCTCTTGGCCAAACCTGCTGCATGGTACCTTCCATTGCCATGTTCATCCCTTACAGTTACTGCATTTCAATCAGGTTTGCGTTTTAAAGTTGAAAGGCAGTCATCCCTCACACACAGTATAACTTCGGTCTCCTAGTTAGCCAACCAACAAAAGTCTTCATTTTTATTTGCCTCAATGGTATTATATTGCATTTTATAAGCTTAAGCAAATAAAGTCATGCTTATAAATGGTACATCTAATTCCTTGAGACGGCCCATTGTAGATTTTCATCTGGGAACACTTGAGGTAACAAGGAAGCAACAAAAGTTGTTGGAAGTCTTGCTTTAACCCTTCCCAAATTACCATGTCTCTAGCAAGAGCTAATCTTTATTGCAGTGAAGGTAATAAGAATTTAGCCGTTCTCTTAAATTTCTATTATATTCAGACAGAAATTAAGAAAAAAGCATTTATCACCTTGATTTAGAAGAGTTAATGAACATAGGTATGTACCCAACAGAACTGAAAAGGTATAGCTACCCGAAAACTTGTAGAGGGAAAAAATGGCATAGATGATAGAGGCTCTGTTCACCCCTCCAGCGACCAAATCAAAGTTGTGATGGAAACAAGGAGCAAGCAGCGAGGAAAAATTGCCCGGAATCTAGATGAACAGAGAGAAATTCAAGAAAGCACCCTTCAATGGCAGAAGGTAGGATGGATGGGGTGAGGATGCGGGGCTGCCCAGCCTCTTGAGACTGAGTAAAACGGTGGCTGCAGTAGCAGTAGCAGCTAAAGCCTCTTAAAAGAGCTGCGTCGGCAAGTGGATTTTCACGGTGACAGACCTGCTCACTCTGAGCACCAATGCGGATTCAGCTGTGTGCAGGGGGCACCAGGGACTTACAAGGAGACATTGTCGGAGTAAAGGCCAAGGTGAGAATCACTCTGTACAGAAGTGCAGAAGTATACTTTGTTGAGCTCTCCCCACTACCAGGGCACTGGACAGTGTTGCCATAGTCATATCATCAAACTGGGTAACAGAAGTCTTTCCACCTAGAGGATACCCTGAAACCCCACCTCTCCCAACTCATGGTCCCACCCAAGCCACTTCCAGGTATATCCCCAGCAAGTCAGGTGCTTTTTGCTGAGCAGCACCTAGTCTCACACTGGAGGCAGCTGGCCTCGGTTTCTGGTGTGACCTTTTGAGGTAACTATAAGTACAGCATCTGTGGATTGCTTGCTGAATCTTAACAAGTGGCCCAGATGGGTAGAGGTTCGAGCTAAATTGGGCCTGCAGCTGAACCCCTCTCAGGACTGTGCCACTAGTCACCTACTTCACAAATCCATACTAATAAGACCAGACTTAGGAGCTTTGCTTAGTACATAGAAACAGACATGGAAAGGCAGCCAAAATGAGAAGACAAAGAAGCAGAAGCCATATGAGAGAACAGCCAGATATAAGGGAGTCAAGTCATCTAACAGATGCAGAGTTCAAAACACTGGTTATAAAGATTCTCAATGAATTTTTGAGAAGTGTAGATAAATTCAGTAAGAACTTCAACAAAGAGATAAAAAACATAAAGATGGAAATTATAAAAGGGAACCAGTCTGAAATGAAGAACACATCTGAGATGAGAAATATATTAAATAGAACAAAGTGAATAAAGAAGAGGATCACATGCCCTATCTAAAGGATGGGAAAGCCAAGGGCACTTAATCAGAATGGCAAGAGACAAGATGTCAAGACTACAAAAATAATTTAGGGAGCATATGGGACACTATTAAGGGTCCAAATATTCGTCTGATCAGCATAACTGAAGAAAATCAAGATGTTGAACATCTGTGTGAAGAATTAATGAAGGAAAACTTCCCTAACCTGGCAAACAAAATGGACATAAGACCTCAGGAATCTCAGAGAATTCCAAAAATCAGGGATCCAAAGAGGCCTACACCAAGACGCATCATAATTAAAACACCAAAGTTTAAATACAAAGAAAGAATATTAAAAGCAGTAAGAGAAAAGCATATAGTTACTTATAAGGGAAAACCAATAAGACTGGCAGCTGATTTCTCAAAACAAACTGTGCAGGACAGAAGAGCTTGGTAAAATATATTCAATAGGATGAAGACCCAGGATCTATAACCAAGAATAATTTATCCTGCAAAATTATCATTTATAATTGAAAGACAGATAAAGCGCTTCCCAGACAAAAATAAGCTAAAGGAATTTATCACCACCAAGCTAGTATTACAGGTAATGTTGGAGGGACTTCTTTAAGAAGAAAAAACATGTATCAAAAACAGGACTAAAGAATGGTAACAACTACATTCCTATCAATAAGTACCTCAAATGGAAAAATAAGTGCTCCAACTAAAAGACAAAGTGGATGAATGGAAAGGAAAACAAGACCCCTACATGTTACCTATGAGAGACTCACTTCAGATTAAAAGACACACAGAAACTAATAAGGGGATGGAAAAAGATATTGCTTTGATGGACCTAGAAGGTACTTAAGTCGGACAGAGAAAGATAAACACTATATGATTTCACTTATATGCAGAATCTAAGGAATAAAAAGAACAAACTAATCAAAAAACAGACTCACAAATATAAAGGACAATTTGGTGACAGAGGGGACAGAGGGCTTAGGGGGCTGGGAGAAGGGGAGAAGGGTTAAAAAAAAAGTACAAATTAGTAGCTGATGGATGGTCATGGGGATGGGGAGCATGGCCTAAGGATTACAATTAGCATTAACACGTTGGCTAGGTAGAGGGTCAGGGGAAGGAAGGAGCAATTGGGGGATCATTTTATGAACTATATAGATGTCTAACCAATGTACTGAATACTTGAAACTAATTAAAATAGATTTTTTAAAAAACCTTGCACATGGCTGTTTACAGAATTATGCATAACAGCCAAAAAGTGCAAACAATTCCAATGTCTGTCAACTGATGGATAAACAAAATATGGTATATCTACACAATGAAATATTAGTCATACAAAGGAATTAAATACTGAAACACAATATAACATGGATGAATCTTGAAAGCATTATGCTAAGAGAGCCAGACTCAAAGGCCACATCATGTATAATTCCATTCACATGAAATGTCCAGAACAGGCAAATCCAGAGAGACAAAGTTTATTAGTATTTGCCAGGGACTAGGGGCAGAGGGGTCAGGAATGGGGAATAACTGCTAATGGGTACAAGGTTCTTTTGAGGAGTGATGAAAATGTTCTGGAATTAGATGGTGGAGATGGTTGTAAAACCACTGAATTACGCACTTTCAATGGATGGATACTATGATATGTAAATTATAACTCATTTAAAAAATAATAAAGTTAATGGAAACCAATTTTCTAGAACAGTTCAAGGGGAACCCAGGGGCATGTTGGGTTTGACTGCTCCTTTGGTCTCTAAGTTACCATTGGCCAGAGTGAAGAGGGGTCCCAGATTCTGTAGGGTGCTCTCCATCCCCCGCTCCATGACCCTCACAGGAGCACTACTGCTAGCCTTGGCAGGTGCAGGGCCAGCCTCAGCATGCCCCACACTCCTATTCACCACCAGAATCTCCATACTTCCTCCAAGACCAGTCTTCCCGTAAGCCTCATAACCCCATCTCTTTTCACTGTCCTCATCGTACTTACCATCTTTTATTCATCTCCCTCCAAAATTTGGTTTAGTTCATTGCTTTATCTCGCCTGAACCTGAACAGTGCCTAGCTAACAACAGGTGCTCAATAAATTTCTGGTGAATGAATAAACTTGAAAGAAAAGTTTATACAGAAATTCGTACTGGGTATTAATTAAAATATGAAGCTCTATGCTTTAAAATATTTTTCTCCATAAAAAGACTTTCCCTCTGTTAAGATATGTATCTAATCTTTAAGAAGTCTGAAACAAATGTTATTTTATTATAGATAATCTAATTTACAAATGTTTATACACATTAAGGAAAACATTCAGGCATCATGAACATAAAATTTTCTATATGTACAATTCAAATTCCAATAAGAAACCTATTTTTGGACTATGTGGTTATTACCACACTACCTTTATAATTCCTATCCAGAGTCCAAAAATGTAGGCAAGCCCTAAAAATGTAGCAGAAGCATTTCTGCACACTGGTATCCATAGACTAGTTTGTGCAGAAGTGTTTCCACTAGATTCATAGAGCACTGTTTGGAAGAAAGAGACGAGGACTGGTCATCTGGACATCCTCCGCGCCTTCTGCAGCTCTTCAATGGGCTTCCATTGCTGGTTGATTGTTATAAGCTTAAACAAAAAAGCAAAATAACAGTGTTATATTAGGATCTGTCCTTCCTCCTTACACCCCCTTTTGGAATTTGCTTACACTCCTCTTTACAAAAAGCATCACCATAGCATTTGTAATCTGCCCATTTTTCAAACATGAAAAACAATAATGTGCTGACTTCTACCATTCTGTCCCTCTAAAAAGCCCTCATGTTCCTGTGTGTTACAGATCAGAGAGAAAGGTCTTATACATTTGTCCCATTTTCATTTTCACTTAACAGGATCTAGATTTTTTAATTTCCCATGGTTTTATATGAACTATAAGTTCAAAAAGTGAGTCTGCTCCCTGTGAGTGGATGTATAATGCTCCTAGCACAAGGCATGGCATATAATAGGCTCTTGACAAAGTTTCCTCATTGTAATTACTCAGTAAAGGTACAAATGATTTAAGTTATATTATAAAGGAAAAGGGACAGAGCTGTGGACAGTCCTTAACTCACAAAGAACTCACCTTCTCATTTATCTTCAGAAGTTTTCTATTACCCCAGGACCTAGGACATGTAGGTAGTTTTAAAAAATCCTAAATAAATATGGATGGACCTTGAGATAATCATGCTAAGCAAAATAAGCCAGACAGAAAAAGTTGACAACCACGTGATATACTTATATGTGGGATATAAACCTAAAAGCAACAAATGAACAGGACAAACAAACAGAGACTCATGGACATGGACAATAGGCCAGTGGTTACTAGAAGGGAGCGGGGAGATCGAAAAGGGAAGATAGATGAGATAAAGGGGGTCAAATATGTGGTGACAGAAGGAAATCTAACTATGGGAAGTGAACACACTGTGTAAATATATGTGCCTTACTGTTAAAGTGTACAGTTGAAACTTATTGAATTTTGTTAACCAATGTCATCATAAATAATAAATTTTAAAAAAAGAAATTAAGAAAAAAAAATAAAAAATAAAAATAAAATAAAAGATCCTAAATGTCCTCACTAGATCAAACTGTGTTATTTGAAAGTTTTCTTAAAAAAAAAAAAAGTTTCCCTGACAGACTTAAGTAGTATTCATTCCAGACTAAATGTATCTTACTTCTAAAACATTTAAAATGTAAAAAACCTTTGCAACAATATTAAAAGAATGAGTGAACATTAGCTACTTTTGCTTAAAGAGAATGCCACGCTTGTTTTCAGGAACTCTTGTTATTTATCACAATAGACCTTATATTAACTTTAGATGAGTAATGGAAAAAATTAGATAATGTATGACAATAATGATAAAAGTTAATATTTGAGTGTGAACCATGGGCCAGGCACTGTGTTAAAGGATTCTATGTATTTTATCTTCTTTTATTCTCTTAACCCTGATGTAGAGCCCTATTCCTGTGCCCATTTTGCAGATTCTGAGAGCCATAGAGAGGTCAAGTTGTCTAAAATCAACGTTGAATAATGGAACAAGGATTTGAACTAGATCTCTACAACTCGATAGCATTCCCTTTAACACTACACTAAATGGCACCCTAAAAGTGTCTTACTGACAAAGATGCTAAGGCTTGGGCTAAATGTAAATCACTTTTTAACTCAGCAATACCTTTTGAGGTACATTAGGATCCACACTTTCCCAAGGTTCTGGATTTCTTTTTCGATCGAGGCTAAAAATAAAAGAAATCTGATTAAACATTAAAATATGTTCATTTAAACCAACTCTGATATTGGATCTGAAAACATGCTAGGGACAGACACAGACTGCATACTAAGGCATTCATCTGTTAGTTTAACTGAAATTGATGGAAGATTCCTTAAAAGAACTTCACAGTTTGGCTCAAACATTAGGGATCAAATCCTCTGTAGGGCAGGAGGTGTGTATTCCCTTTATGGGGCTGTCCTGGAGAATGTTCTCATAAACTGAATAGCAATGGAGGTGGAAGTGCCAGGCTAAGAGCAAACATATGTTCTTGCCCAATTTCTGGGACCAGCAGAAGGGCTGGGTTTTAACTCCATAGATGGTGAACTGCAGGGCTCCAAGCCCTCTGTGAGAGCCTAGCACTACTGCCCTGTACCAGGCAAGCTCAACTTCAAGTTCCTCTTCCTCATATTCCAGGATACACAGTATTTTTACCTTCTCACATCCAGAGCCGAGATTAGGTTCACTGCAGACCACTGAATCTATAAACTCTACCGCATTAGGAAAGATTTTTCTAATATATTGCAATTTTAAAATTTCATTAAAATTTTTGATTTAAGTTTGATGGTGTATATCCCAAAGACCATATAAGAACTTTAAATTTCAAAACTTAAGTTTAAAAAAAAATCAAATTTAACTTCGCTGCAGGAGAAGGGTGGGGGGCAATGGATCTAAGGGTATTTAGATACAAGAAACAAACCAATTTTATTAATATCACAATTTGATAGTCTTCTGATATCAGGATGCTCTCTAGCCCTGACTCCGAGTTCCCACGTTTAACGTTCTTTCTGGGAGAAAAGCTAGGAAACGGATACCTCCCATTTCATCGGCTGACGGTTATCCTAACACTACTTAAAAACGTTGGTAGAAATGGGGCCTACTTACATCACATCGGTTTTTTTCAGGGAATACACCGCAAAAGACGATGCTCCACTCGCGGCCGCCGTCATGATCATCACCAAAGGAATCAGCTACCAGAGAACAGGTTGAGGGTAAGTGCTCCCACATTTCAACGTCAAACATGTCAAATATAACAACAGCGACGTGTTTTGTACTTTCTCCCCAATCTGCACCACCTGGTTATCTTTAAGAGCTAATATTCTTAGGCAAGATTGCCCATGGCTTTAGAAACTTACTTCCTTCTTCTTCATCAGGAGTCTGAAAAAGTTCATGATGACCTCGGCCAAAGCTAGAATAAAAAAAAAAAAAAATCCAAGATACTGGTCAAACCTGCAGCCCCAGGCTCCACCCCGGTGGGCGCCAGAAGGGCCAACGGACTCCGGCCCAAGCCCCCCGGGTCGGCCCCGCGGCGCGCGCCCGCGGGCGGCTCACCTGGGGGGCGGGGCCTCGCGGGCCGACGAGGCGGACGAGCAGGAGCCGAGCCTCGGCTCCCTATATACCGAGCGCGGCGGCTCCGGAAGGGCCGGGCGGGGGCGCCAAGGTCACGCGCCGGGGCGGGGGTCGTGCGCGGCCGGCCTGGCCTCCCGGCGCGGCGCCCGGGCGCCCCCTGCAGGACGCGGCGGGCGCCGGCGCCCCGGGCCTCTCGCGGCCGTTCTCACCTGCAGCCCCGCGCCAGGCGGGGCTGGGCGTGGGGGCCCCGGTGGCTCCCGGCCAGGCCTGGAGTCTGCGAGGAGGGGGCACTGAGGGCGAGGGCCGCCCTGCTGGCCACGGCCGGGGCGAAAACCAATACCCCTCAATGGGGGTCCGGAAAAGGAGCTGCAAAGCTGGGGATCCCACACCCGGGAGGTTCTCGAGCGCAGGCAGGGGAATTAGAAATAATCCAATCCCATTAAAAACTACCAAAAAAAAAAAAAAGTGACGTAGCGTTTTTATATAGGAAGATAATTACATATGAAGTTCATTAAAATTAAACAGTAAAGTGTCTTTCAGAATAACTCCCATGGTGTCCTGGTTTTTTTTTTTTTTTTTTCTTTTTCATTAAAATAGTCAGGGAGTGAAGGAGAACAATGAAGAAAATAATCAGCTGTTAAGGTTGCTAGAATAAGGTCCGTCTCTGAGATAACCCAGACGGCGGGCTCCGTCTTGAGGTCCCCTTTAACTCACCCCTAAGCTAGCAGCCGCACCTTGCACAGAGAATATGCCACTGGCTGCAAAACCAGATATCATGCTAACAATAATTCTATTAAACCAGGGGCTGTGTGCCACACACTGTGCCGGAACCTTCTCGACATGTTATTTGGGCTCAGAAGTGCTCAAGTCATATAGCCAGTGAGTGGCAGAGTTACTGTCAGGGTTACCCAGATCTGCCTGGCACTCAACACCACTGTTCTTTATGCACCCCGCTCTTAGCTACTGCAGTTAAGCCGAGCATGCAAGCTCAGTGATTTAAAAAGTTATTTTAAAACAATTATTTTAAAACTTTCTCAAGTTCAAACTTGAGTTAACGTTAAAATGGAAACATCTTGTCTCCAGAAAGGGCCAGACACAGCTGTGTCAACCCCATTTTAGTTCTAGACATGGGCATTGCGTTCAAAGGGACCTGAGCTCAGAGCCTAGCCCTGACATATTTTATTAGCCGACTGACTCCAAAAACACTACTTAACCTTTATGGGTCTCAGTTTGTATATCTGTAAACTGGGGACAAACCTAACTCAGGAGGGAGTTGGAAAAAAATGTTAGAAAGTATGTAAAGCACGTGGTATTCTGCCTTGCCTATAGTAAGCATTCAATAAAATAGTAATGATTATTTGCAAAGATTTGTTTTATATAAGGCAGATCATAAATGCAGCTTCTCACCATTTATTCTGACAAGGATTCTTACAGCGTAACCCCAGAGCTCTAACTGGAGACATTTGCTAATTGGTTAGACTAACATCAGATACTGCCAAGAAAATTCAATATTAATTCTCCCTAGTTTATATTGAACAAAATTAAAGAAGCCTTTTAATGCTCCTCCTGCAGAATTTCTAAAGCTATTCTTGTCAGAAAGTTCTTTAAAAAGTTTCATTTTGTTAATTAACAAGTTTTTCTAGGAAGGAAGAGAAGAAGGAAGAACACTTACAGTAATGTATCATGGCCCACAAATTAAAATTAAAATGTGTAGCCCTTATCTGGTGATATCTTAAACTCAGAACACGGCTTTGCTGATATCATTTCTTTTCAAAATGCAGTACTATTTGGTAGTAGTCGGCATTACTCTGAGAATGGAGTCATGGTAAATTAAAAAGATTAATAAACACAAGTCTCTGACTTCAAGGTTCTTACAATTTAGTGCATAAACAAATTTAATCCCACTTTCTGTCGCCAAAGAAAATTAACCCTGACTAAGGGGGTCTAAGAAAACTTACTAAAGGTGATGGTAGTTATTTGAACAAATATACAAACCAACTGTAAAAGACAATTGAGAAGCAATTAAGGAAACAATACAGACCATGAAATGATGTTAAAAAAGTTTTGTTAATTTTGTTAGGCGTGATAAAAGTATTACGATTATATTCTTTAAAAAAACTTTAAAGAAATAGGATATGGAAATAGTTAAGAAATACCACAGCATCTAGGATTTACTATAAACACTTAAGTTAAAAAAAAAATGAAGCAAATTTAGCAAAATATCAATTGTTCAATCTGGATATTAGGTATGTGGGAGCTTCTTATTCTATTTCTATGTATGTTTGAAAACATTCAGAAAACATTTTAAAAATTTACATATTGTATATAGTTACAGATATAATGTGCCCATCTAACCTTTAAGATCTGCTTATTTCTATCGCAGCAATGAGACTTAGACCCAGAAAATCACTTTCCCTTCTTTCAGTTAATGCCCAGGTTCACTGAACTTGTGGAGATGCAAGGTCAGTATGTAGTTTGGTCTTTACAGGATGACTGGCAGGCACAGCTCCCACCTTCCAAACCCTGGCAGTCCCCAAACTAACACATTCAGGACACTTCAGCCCCTTTGGATGCTCCAAAGCCCATAATCCTTTGGGGGAGCTTCTCGTCCCTACCCCAATTGTCAGAAAGTTCTAGAACTTTCTTTAGCTGCTGCAACCCAGAATTGCAGGAACATGGATCGATGACTGCAAGGTTCTCACTCCAGGAGTTTAAACTTAGATTTTAATCATCCCAGCTCAGGTTTTATAATATAAATATTCTTTTATTGAATAGCTTTTGTTGTTCTTTCTGCCCATCCTCTGGTGGCTGCCTATTTAGGTTTAGCAAATGCTGGATTTGCTAAATTTTGGCAGGTATGGGAGTGTACTACTATATTGTTTAAGGCTGTTAATATGTCTCAGAAAGTTTAAGTTCAATGTACAGAAAAAGCTATTCATACTTCCCAGAGGCTTAGAAGCTGAAGTATTCTAATTTTCTCAGTTAAGAATAGCTTTTGGAAGATGCCCAAAGCCATCTTCAAATCCCATTTAAACTGAGTCAAAACAACAGATTGGTAGTTATCAGAGGGGAAGTGTGTGAGAAGAGGATAAAGAGGGTCAAATATATGCAGATGGAAGGAAACTATAGACTTTAAGTAATGAGCAAACAATAGTGTATACAAATGTTTTATTAGAAAGTTGTACACCTAAAATTTGTTATTAACCAATGTTATCCCAACAAACTTAATTTTTTCCCTCTTTAATTCCTCTCCCCCCACATCCACCCCTGACCTATGGATGTTGCCATTTCCTCTTAAGAACTAGAGCTCTGAAGGCAGGGCATCTCCCCCTACATGCTCACGACATGTACCCAGGGCCTGGCGCACCTGGGGCCTGGCACCCCCAGAGCACTCAGAGGGTCTGGCGTACCCGGGGTATGGTCAGTGGCTCCACCTGGGGTGTAAACCCAGGACCTTCTCTGTGTAAAGCAGATGTGCTAACCACTACACTATAGAGCCACCCCTAACCAACTTAATTTTTAAAAAAAGAACCTGAGTCAAAGAAATCCTTGATATGACTTCATCATTTATTATTTCAATAAGAGGAAACAGTTTTTGTCCTCAGGGGGCTTCCAAAGTTCTGTTGAGAAATTATAGTTACAATTTAAAAAGGCATTTTCAAATCAGAATGCAACCTCTAACCAAAGTATGGATACTGAATTTCCAGCCTGACCACTAGAAATTTTTCTAGGAAAAAACAAGTACCTAAAGCTTGAATCTGAATTAAGGAATTCAGACCAGTGTACCTCAGGCCTAGGGATCACAAAGGCTTAATGGCCGGCTTGTCCTATAAAATCAAAAACTGATAGAGAACATGAATGAAAGATGTCAGAATTCTACTAAGTCTTCTAGGTATTTTCCTTTCTGCTCAAAAGCAAGGAGTCAATGTGTTAGAATAACTTTAATTGAATTATATGTTATACCTATAAGACAGGTCTTTTCCTTAATTATTCCCCAAATAGTGAGGTTTTGCTTAAACAATGAGTCCTGGCTTCAATCAGAAATAGAAAACTTCCCATCAACTGCTTAACATTTATTACTTCATCTACTTCATTAACTATGTGCCCTGATTGCACCCTATATTTTTGAAGCATGTCTCCTGGTGGAACGTATTTCATTGCATGATTTGTCCAATGTCCATGTTCCCAACTGGCCTTTTAGTGCCATCTCTGTCTCATTCACTTACACTTCAGCACCTACTATGGACCTTGTGGATAAAAAAAGGCTAAGGAAAATGCTTACTAGATATCGTTAGGTTAGAAAAACAAAAGTTGCATAGTATCACATCTTGTCTATACATGTATAAACTGGAAGGTTAAATACACAAGTGTTTTCTTTGGGTTTATCTGTATTTTCTAGCATTCTAATTAGTTTTGTAATGATGGAAAATAATCTAGCTCGTTAAAAACACACTTCTAATTACAAAAGGAAAATGTTTAACTATACAGTGGAGAAACTGGACAATACTATAAACAAGAAATCAAAATTAACATCACCAATAATATACAGACATCATATGCCTCTACCTGTGACCTCTGAGAACATGATAGCACTATGTAGTGCTCCATTTGTACTGCATAATCTGAATCTATCATGATAAGCTGTCAGACAAACACAAAACAGGAACCAATTATTCTACAAAATAATTAGTCTGTACTCTTCAAAAATGTCACAAGACAGACTGAGGAACTGTTCTGGCTAAAGACATGGGTCAACTATTGGTCTATATGATCCTAGATTGGATCTTATAATGGGGAAAAAATATTACTATTGGCACAATGGATGAAAATCATGGGACAATAGACTAAAATACTGTTCAATTTCCTGAATTGATAACTGCACTGTGGTCATATAATAACCTTATTTGTAAAATTATACATGAAGTATTAAGGGGATAAAGGGACATTAAGTATAACATTTATTCTTAAATACAGGCATTCTTAAATACCTGTATTTAAGGTTTGGTTCCAAATCACCAAATAAAACAAGTATCACAATAAAGCGAGTTGTAATCTTTTTGCTGATGAGGATCTTATCTTCAGTTTGTGAAAAGCACAATATCTGTGAAGAACAATAAAGCAAAGCACAACAAAATGAGGTATGCCGGTAGTTCAGCATACAGCAAAATGTTAAAAACTGGTGAAACCAGGTTCAGAGTTTATAAGAGTTCTTTGTACTATTCTGGCAACTTTTCTATAAGTACAAAATTACTTCAAAATAAAGTTTAAAAAGGCAATCAACCAAAGCCAAACAAAGAAAAACCACCACCCCAACTACAAAATCAAAACACATATACTTTCTTCCCGAATTATTATATTTTAATATGCCTTTTAGAAATGATGAACCTTAGTTTATCAGGCACAAGTGTTTTTATTTACAGGAAATAACATGCACACAAACTCTAAAAGAGTGAATTTGCAAACTATAATGCAAGTTCACATTTCAATTAATCCTTAAGCAGATATATAATTTTTAAATATCCTCTAGGTTAGAAAATCCTTGTTTCTGAAATAAGTTTTTATATAAAGTCAAATCCTTTTGACTTAAGGATGGTTTTACAGTCTTAAGTGACTTTAGAAAGTGCTTCTGTTTCACTGTGGTTGCTTCTAGTCCATCTTCTTGCAGAGCCATCAAGGCTGCCTATGAGAGACAAGCAATAGGAGGTAATTAATTTGCTTCAGTTTTGTTACAATAATATATGGTAATACTTTAAAGCCTGAATGCAAAAATCTTAGCCTCACTTCATAGAATTCCAGTATTCGTGACACTATAAAAAAGTGATTAAAAGTCCTCTTAGTAGACCATCTTTTCGTCTACATTAAACTCTAGCCTTAAATGGGGAGGGCGGGGGGAAGCAAGTTGCAGACTAACATAAATTATGAACCCATAAACATATTTTAAAGATGAGAGACTATCTTCCTAACTTCAGAGTAGGAGTTTCTAAACAGGACACAGCGCTACTCATTAAGGAACAGATCAAACACATACTCTGTAAAATTCTGTGTAGATGCATACATACATGAAATAGACATACGTACACATGTATACCAACAGACAAATACAAGACTGTTCACAGTAGCATAATTCAAAATAGCAAAATGGTAGCAACCCAAATGTTCAGGAGAGTGGTCCCCTTTCAGATAGAGTGGGAAGGTCCAAGAGAAGGTTTTAGATGTTGATAATGTTCTTGACACAAGCAGTGGTTATTCGAATGTGTTCACTTTATGTTAATTTAATGAACTGTATCCTCATGATCTGTGCATTTTCCTGAATGTTATATTTTATAAAAGTTTATGGAAAAGGAAAAACATGCAATGGCTTCTTTTGCCCTCAAAGTCTAAATGCCTTAAAGTGGCTTATAAGGACCTGTGTGATCTGTCCAGCTCTTCAATAATGCCATGTCATTTCTTATCTCCAATCATCTACACAGTGTATTCCCTCTGCCTCAAAAACTCTCCTCCCTTAGCCTGGCTAACTCCTTCATCATCCTCCCAATTTCAGTTTACACACCCTCTCTCAGGAAGCTTTCTATGACACCCAATTGTTGATAGTTTCCTTTCTAGGTCCTTCCACAGCACCGTAAACTTCCCCAACTCACTACGTATTTTCAACTGCCAATTCAGGATTACAATTTGTTTCTTTGCACATCCCCCATCAACCTGGAAGTACTGTGAGGAAAGGGGCCACATCTGTCTATTTCACCTTGCATGGTGCCTGCTACTTAGACGTCTTTCAGTAAATGCTGCCAGGTAAATGAGATATGAATAAATGAAGGAATGTTTCAAACCACAGGTTTCTTCACTAATTCACTCACTTCTTTGCAGAGGTTTCCAAGATCAGCTCCAGAGAAAAAACAGGTTTCTGCTGCTAGGTATTCTAAAGAGACATCAGGCCCCAATGGCATGTTTTTTGTACAGACTTTCAAAATAGAAAGCCTGCCCTGGAAAATAAAAAATGTTTACAACCTTAATATTTGACACGATGCTATATTAAAACATTTCAAGTTAGAGTTTATTACAGAGAAAGTGTATCTTAAGAATCAAACAATAAGAAAGAATCACTTCTGTTAGAGGTAAGAAAGATTAACTCATCAACAGCTCGTATGATGATGGTAACAACAATAACATCATGATAAAGTTTTGGTATTTTTACAGTTAATTTTTAAAATAGCCAAACAGACATAATGAATCTCTCTTTTGGTTGCAAACAGTGCCATCAGACATGTTTAAAAGTAAATACATGAACTATCAGACATATTTAAAAATAGACACAAAAAATTTTTCTCTCATCCTTTCAAAAACTTGATAAAAGCCCAAGGAAGGAAAACAAATTCATTCTCTATCTTTCATTATTCCCTGACAATGACTCTAGATGTTAAGGTCAACGAATTCACTGTTTCTTTGGCCATAAATATATTGTGTAATCTCTATAATTTCAGATATCTCCACTGTAAAATAAGGTTGCTGATCCAGATAATTTTCAAAATGCTTTTACCCACTTTTAGCATTTTACGATTCCTCCATTCAAGTTGCAAAATAATGCTGAGTAGATTCAACAAACTCAGTAAACTTACTAAAATAACTACCTTCCTTATAGGCTTATATTAAAACAGAGAGAGAGTACCCAACAAAAGCAGATTGAAATGATGGCTTATGAAGGGCCACCAGGCAAGAAAGAATGCAGTACCCAGTAGATGACACATACCACGTACACTCACCTGCAGTTTGGGATTGAATTCTGACATTGATGTGTTGTCAAGAACATTCACACAAAGTAAATGTGAATAATGATTACCTTTTCATCTGGAGGTGGAATATAAATAATCTTATCTAATCTTCCAGGCCGTAACAAGGCATCGTCCAACACATCAGGTCTATTTGTTGCCGCAACAATCATGACATTTCGATTAAAAACTTCTTGAAACTCTAACTGAGGGAAAACACACAATACAAAGTAAAGTCAATAAACTGTTCATTATTAAACGTATTTTTTTATTACAAATCAGAAGGTCCATTTGTTTTTAAATAGGGATATCTTTTTCTTGGGACTGGAAATGTTTATACCTCCTATCCAGACTACATTCTCCATATCAAGGTACCCTAAAAACAAATTATTAAACAAAGAGCTACTCAGTGCATATGGTAAAGGGAGTAGACTATCATGAGACATCTCTCCATGTGGGAACTGATGAAAAGCCTTACTTCATAGCAGAAAACATCTATCTGGTGCCTGAGGGCCCTGAGCCCTAGTGAATGATTACAACTTAAATGGATAACTTGAAAAGACAGAAGCATATGACTAATACTAACACAGATATGTATGACTATGAAAAGTCTTGGTTCTCCCCTCCTGCACTGTTGGTGAGATTGCAAATTGGTGCAGCCATTATAGAAAAGTCTAGAGGTTCATCAAAAAATTAAAAATGGATCTACCTTTTGACCCAGCGATTATACTTCTGGGTATTTATCAAAAGAAAACAAAAACAATAATTTGTAAAGATCTATGTGTCCCTACATTCATGGCAGCACTATTCACATTATCCAAGATATGGAAGCAACCTAAATGCCCATTAATAGACAACTGAATAAAGCAGTTATATATGGTTCATATATACAATGGAATATTACTCAGCCATTAAAAAAGTGAAATTCTACCATTTGCAAATGATGTGGATGGACCTAGAGGCTATTATGCTGACCAAATTAAGCTGGACAGAAAAAGATAAATACCATATGATTTCACTTACATGCAGAATCTAACAAAAAGAACTAATCGAAAACAGATGAATATAGAGGACAATCTATGGACAGCCAGAGGGGAGGGGGTTTGGGGGACTGGGTGAAAGAGGTGAAGGGTTAAAGAAGTACAAATTAGCAGTTGATAGTTGGCGGGGATGGGGAGCATGGTATAGGAAATACAGTCAGCAGTAATGTAATGGCTAAGTGGAAAGCCAGAAGGGTGACAGAGTAATCTAGAGATCGTTTCATAAACTACATAAATGTCTAACCAATGTACTGTACTCTTGAAACTAATAATAAAATGCTAAAAAAAAAAAAAAAAAAAAGTCTTGGTTCTCATGTCTTTGAAGAGGGAGATTTACTTCATTTTTTATTTATTTTTCTTTCCTGAGGCAGAAATATGACAATCAATATAAGTTACAGGTATATAAATCCTAGATGCAGATAAAAAATATCTAAAAGCAGCCAAGCCCCATACACCAAGCATTCAAAATTGTTCGTTGAACTGAATAATCAGAGTAATCAGTTCTCCAGTAATATGATCTCTTAAAATAAAGAGTTCCCTATATCTGCAAGTATTTTAGCAGAGGCTAAGTGAACACCTCTCAAATGCTATAGAAGGAATTCCTGTTATGAAGAGATTTGTTTAGAAAACCTCATGAGTCCCTTTGAATTCTAGTAGAATATGTTCCTAAGAAGCCGTAGGAATCCTCTCTTCCACAGAAAAATTTTAAAAATGTGAAATAATAACAAGAAGAGAATAAAAAAAAATAAAAATTATCTGTCAGGGATTATTTAAAAATACCAAACTCTACCTGGAGAAGACTCAGAAGGAAGAAAGTAGACTTCCAAAGGCCATTTTAACTTAATTATAACCAAGGAAACCTATTCCTCGAGGAAACTCAAAGTTTTTAATTACTAAGATTATTGGAAATAATAATTTGTTTTGTCTCACGTATAAAATTTTTAAAAAGATGAATACTGGTTTATCAGGATATAAAAATAAAAAGAAATTCCCTTTTCCATTAGCAATATGTAAAGCTATATTTCTAAATCTTAGGATAAATAAAATTCACATTAATATGTTATTATAAAATTTACCTCACTTTCTCAGCTAAATCACGATTTTACCAGCTCTTTGAAAACCCTAATAGAGGCAAATTAAAATTACATAATTCTTTCTGTGACGTGAATCCAGCACAGGAAAAGCTAACGTAGATGCATTTTATTTAATGTTCGCCTGGATTTTTGGTGTATTCTGGCAAATAAATACCTCTTCATTTTTTTTCAGCTCCTTGTATTTACCCTGTTGATCTGATTTACTTCCTCTTCTTTCTATAGTCTTCAGTCCAACACCATCTAATTCATTCAGGAGAACAGAAAGAACACTCTCTTGAACAGTACATCCTGTTTTGCTGATTGATCGAGAGCCCAAGATTGAATCAATTTCATCCAGAAACACAATTGCTGGAGTATTTGCTCTTGCTTGTCGAAATACCTTTAAGAGAATAAAAAATATTAAAAAGCTATACATTACACCTTACTCATATGAATGTATGTTTTCTAAATTTTCATTCATAAATTTTAACATGTAAAAAGAGGAAAATTTTAAATGTCTAAGAAATGAGAAATGCATAAATAAAACAAGGAATAATGGAGTATTATATAGGGGTTAATAAACATATTATCAAAGAATTTTTAATATAGAATTTTAAGTGATAATGTTAAGTTAAAAAATCACCATAAAGACACATATATATCTCCTGCCCAAGGACACAGTGAGACAAAAGAAATTCACCAAAATGTAATGTAAGTAGAGGAATTATGAAGGATTTATTTACATCTTACTATATTTTCTAAATTTTCTGTAAGTATGTATAACTTTTCTAATAGGAAAAAAAAGCCAGTTACATTGTTTAAAATAACAGTCATCCTTAAAGCATGAAATGCAAATTCAAAAGTAAACTTAACTACTTGGAGGAAAATAAACAAACAAACCTGAGACAAGATTTTCTCTGAATCTCCCACAAAAGGTGAAAAGAGATCAGCTCCACTCACTGAAACAAAAGAGCAATGACAGCTTGTGGCTAGCGCCCTCACGAGGGTGGTTTTGGCACATCCAGGAGGCCCGTACAGGAGAACACCCTTTGGTTGTGTCAGACCCATCCTAACAAATTCCCCAGGGAATTTCAGAGGCCATTCAATGCTCTGTAAGTACACAAAAATAAAAGTTGTTTTAATATAACAATAAAAAATAAATAATTCCATAAATTCATTTGTTTGTTCAACAATTCTCAGGTATCTGTTATGAGCTGGAAACACAGTCTATTCTCCACAAAGGAGCCACTGATGATCTTATACCCTAAGTCAGGTCACATCACTTCCTCTAAAAATCCTTCAATGACTTCCCATCAGAATTAAAATAAATTCCAAAACCAAAATCCTTACCTATGACTGCTTACAAGGTCTTACACTGCCTGACTATTGCCCAAACACTCCAGTTCATTCCCATCTCATGGTCTTTACCTGCTATTCGCTCTCCCTGAACATTCCTCCAAAATCTTTGTGTAACCGTCCCTCATCATTCAGGTCTTGGCTCAAATGTTATTTCCTTGGAGAGGTCTTCTCTAACCACTCCAGTTAAAGCTGACGCTCCTCCTCTTAGTCACTCTATACTACTGACCACCTTTTACTTTTGGAGCACTTATCTGAAATTATTATTTTTTCCATTTTGAGTTTGTCATTCTGCTTCTATCAGAATGTAAGCAAAGTTCACCTCTAAATACCCAGCACTTGGAATAACACCTTCACAAAGTAGGCACTCAATAAATATTAACTGAATAATAAATAAATCTTCACTACTCCCGAGGTAGACAGTTTTGTTATCATCATAATTTTGCAGATGTTGAAATCCAGGCTTAGAAAAGTAACTTGCCCAGGTGTTATTGCTAGTGAGGTAGCAGAACTAAGACTGACCCCAGGCAGTGTAAATCAAAAGAACAAGTTCTTAACTACTGATAAATTGTCCCTCTACAAAAAAGGGATAAGACAAGACCTCAGTACCTAGGTAACTCATATTTTAGCTGTAGAGACAGGCTTGTAAACTAACAACCAGGACAGAGAAGGGCATTCCACAGAGAACAATACATAGAGAGACACATGAAACCATCTAATGCGTCCTGCCAACAGTAAACAGAAACAGAGGGGAAGATGAGGAAAGCAAGGAACAACACAGTTGAAGTGAAGGGAGAAGTCAAGATCCCAATGGACCTTGAAAGTTTTAGGCAACAATGAGGAAGCAGTATGGACAATGGAATGAAAAGAAAAGAACCTCGAGGCAGAGATACCAGTTAGAAGTCTCTTGCAATGATTTAGACTGCAAATATAAGGTGGATATATCACAGACAGTGGGGATACTGTGGAAGGGATGGATTTTAAACATAAAATGTAATTGTATTTTACGCAAGAACTAAGTTCTAAATCCAGAGGGGAAGTTACATACACAAATGGCATGACCCCATGAATTTAGAAGACGGGTTTCTGACTTAGGGTATGGGGTGGCTGGCTGTATTCACTGAGGCAGGGAATCCAGGTGAGGAGGTGGAACTGATGAGCTAAATGTTGGACAAGCTGAGTTTTAAGATCCCTGGAATTGATCCAGTAGGCAGGTAACTAAATAGTTCTAACGATCAAAAGAACTATCTGAGCTGGATATAAAGCTTTTGAGTTAACAGTTCTCACGGTATAGCTGAAGCCTTGGACATCGAGGAGATCATGGACTTACTCAGAAATGCAAAAAGAGGACTCCCAAGAGCTTAGAGCACTAGCATGTAAGATACAGGAGAGAGTGTTAAGAAATGCAAGAAAGTTTAACATCTCAAAGCTAAAGAAAAATGTTTCCAACAGGACAGTGTGGCCAATCTCTCTCATGTGTTTTATAAAGATTAAATGAGACAATGCATGTAAAAAATTTGGGTATATTATAATTGTGCTTATACATGGACATAGGGATGCCAGAGTTCACTATAGATATAGCTTCTAGTTAAGATGAATAAATTATAATGGACACTTATAAATCATCTTTTTGTGTGGTTGGTTAAAGAAACTTAGTTCCTCGTGACAGGATCACCTGAAGGTAAATTGGCAAAATCAATTTCTGAAACTGAAATGAATGTAAGAGGATCTGAAGAGTTGTGTCCCTCAACGTTCACTGTGAGAACCAGTAACAAGTAGCCATCCAGGCCATACTAAGGCTCACCGCCTGTACTTTTACAGCCCGTGAGCTAAGAATCATGTTTACATTTTTAAATGCCTGAAAAAAAAAGAATATTTTATGACATGTGAAAATTATAATACTTTAGTGTCCATAACACTTGAACAGAATGCAAGCACTCATTCTGTATTGTCTATTGTTTTTGTGCTATGACAGATGAGGTGAGTGGTTACAACAAAAATTACATGGCTCACAAAGCCTAAAATATTTACTATCTAGCCCTTTACAGAAAAGTTTGCTGACACCTATTTTAGATTATAAACTCTCCAAAGCAAAAAAAAAAAAAAAAAAAAAAAAAAAAACAGAAAGAGGGTAAAGTAGGGAAGTATGAAAAATAGTATATGATACCTACAGAAGTCCGATTAAATTAGGACTGAAAGGAATCACTGAATTTAGTTTTTAGGATTGCGTTAGTAATAGCCGTAAGAGCAGTTTCAGTGTAGCTTGTTTTCATCATAAATGCATTACACTTAAACTGCAGTAGTTTACTGGCTTAAGTAGATTCTCTATCTCACCTGTTTTAACTTCAGTTTTACATCTTCAAGGCCACCAATCTGCTCCCAGCCAACTGGCTTGATGTCCATCAATCCAATGACACTTCGAAAAGATGAAGGCTGAATCTTTTTAAACGCTTCAAGGAAGTCTGTTTCAGCAATCATTGGATTGTCCTGGTTCTGAAGAAATACACCCAAAAAAGCAAAAAAACAAATAAAAAACAAAAACAAAAATGAGCTGGAACTTTATTGCGATACATAAACACAATTACTTTTTTAAAAATTCTCTTTTGAATTTGTAAATCTATTTTATATTTATAAAGAGATTTATACACATGGTATAAACATTAACTTTCTCCCTCTAGCCCAACATTAATCCTCAGAGGATGTCAATGGTTTCCTGTGTATCATCTCAGTATGTTTTATAATAAGCATATTATAGCCTTTCAAACAGACACATAAATGAGAGCATATTATACATATAAATTTGTACTTTTTCCTATTTATCTTAGAAATCTTTTCATGTCAACTAATATAGCTCTACCTCACTCTTTTTGACAATTACATAGCATACTATTCTATGAAAGTGCCATAATTTAACTATATCCTTCTGTTGAATGTTAGGTTGTTTCCAGTTTTTTGTCATTAAAAACAAAGTTGAAACAACTGAAAGGGTTTGTGAGCATGTCAACTATTTTATATAATCATTTCCTCAGAGTAGAATTACAGGATTTAAGAGCATGCACATTTAGTTGTGATAGCTATTACCAAACTGTCCTCAAAGCTACATCAATAATATGAAGCTGCCATTCTCCCCACACCTCTCCAACACTGGATTATTATCAAACTTTTAAATTTCTGCCAATGTGACAGAGGAAATAGTACTATTGTATTAATAAAAATTTCTTTAATTGAGAGTGAAATAGAAAGAATAACGGGATTAGAAAATCACCCTTTTCAACCACCATAGTAACGGCTGTTTTGAGCAAGAATCATCAATGAATATTAATCTAGGGAAGGTAAAGTTTGACGAGGAGCAGGATATTTGCATAATCTCAAAGGGTTTTCTCATAGATTTATTAGTTGCAAAGGGAAAAATGGCAGCTACACAGTGGAGAAACTGGGCAAAACCTTGACAGGCTGATCATATCAATCACCAATCAGGGGCATCACCAGTGAGGGACAGTGGATATCTTGTGCCTCCACATGTGATACCCTAAGAAGGACACACTATCACTTATGTCGCATTCACAACAAGCATGCAAACTTGAATCTATGAAGAAACATTAAACAAACTCAAATTGAAAGGTAGTCTATAAAATCACTGACCTGCATCCTTAAAAAAGGTCAATGTCAAATGTCTTCCCCTACTCCCCACCCCACAAAAATAAAGGCTATGTAAGTATTCAAGATTAATAGAAACTAAAAAATAAGTATAATACATTATCCAGAACTAGATCCTGTACTAGAGGGGAAAAAGTACTAAAAAGATTGAGACTATTACCAAAATCAGAATAGGACTATAGAGCTGATAACATTTTGTATCAGTGTTAAACTTCCAGAATATAATGATTATATCTAACCATATTGTGGTCAGGTATGGGAACATTTATGTTCTTAGGAAAAAGACATTAAAATATAAAGGGTTAATGGGTTATGATGTATGCAACCCATCCTCAAATGATTCAGGAAAAAAATGACGTGCACACATATATACATATATACCATACAGAGAGAGAGAGAAATGATAAAGCTAATTAGGTAGAACGTTAAAAATTTGGATAAAGTCTTTAGCAGGAATTTTCTATCTTGCAACTCTCCTTGAATTATTTCAAAATAGAAAGTTTAAAACAAAACTGAAAGAGACTAATCTTTAAAGAAAGTAAGATGAGAAATTCTTGTCTATTGGCCATTTGTAATCCTTTTACTGTCAACTACCTGTTTATACCTTATTACCCATTTTATCTTGGATTGTTGGTCTTTTCTTATTGATATGTGACAGTTAATTCTATATCAAGGTAACTGGTCTTTTTGTCATGGGTGAAAAGTATTTTTCCCAGTCTATCTCATGTCTTACCTTTGCTATAGTATTGTTTTCTGATTCCAAAATAGTCAAATTAGTAAATCAATTCCTTTTTGACCATTACATTTTATGTTAGGTTAAGAAAGGCCACCTTCATTCTGAGATTATATTTTGGAGAATCCTTATTGCAATTCCCTTAATCATTCTAGTGAAGCATATTTTTTGTTACAGTTAAAAATTCCTTACATTTTTATTTGTAATTTCTGTGTTATAGTTAAGTACTTGCTTTCTTATATCAAATTCTGAACATTTAGTTTTTGAAAAATTCCCAATTTCAATAACAAACTATTTTATTCCATTTACATAAGATTATATAAATAAATATGTATGTATAGAGCTATTCTAAATAGCAGTCTTTAAAAATGTTAATTATAATCTCTGGGAGGTGAGATTTCAGGCAATTTTTACTTTCCTTATAATTATTTATCTTGTTTAATTTCTCACAAAGAACACTATTATTTTGTTAAATAGTTTTTTGTTTTTTTTTTTTTTACTGGCCAGCAGTATAGATATTAGGTATCTGAATACTAATTTTTAGGTAACACCCACTAATGTTTGAAAATCCTATTTACATTTCAAGATCACAGTGTGTACATTATTTCATTTGATTCTCATAATCCTCTCAGATAGATAAAATTCTTTCCCCTCTGTGTGAATATGTGTATGTGTTAAACTATAATTCTCATCTTTTAAGAGGAATTCTTCACAAAAAGTTGAACAAACTTAAGGTGTCCCTTGTCTGCCCTGGCACAGGAAGAGGCAGCAGCAGGCCCTTAGCTGCTTGGAGGGGGAAAGAAGAAAATGATGGAGCCAGTACCTCTCCAGATGCCTCTGTCCCTTCTTCCTTTTTGCCTTTCTTCCACTTCCCCTGGTTGTTTATGAACTCAGCCATCACCTGTAGTAACTATGCCTGGGCAGGCCCCTCCACAAGTAGCAGTGGGCTCCACCCTAGGATGACAGCAGCTGGCTGGTCCACCTAAGCCAAGGTGCTTAAGGTCAAACCTGGAACTTCAAAGCAGAGGCAATCCTAAATGGAAATATCCTTTCCAATCCCTGGTATTCTCTTCATCCCTTCAAAGGCATATATTCTCACACTTTTATGCATGGGACTTATTAAATCTTCAAGCAGTTTTGGGTCCAAAGCCAGATGAGAATTTAACAAGTTCATATAACTCCTTCCCCACTTTTAGTGTAAAAGTAAAAATAAAAGAAAAAGAAATGAGGATGGATACAAGTAAAAAGTTTTTTAAAATTTATGATAAGTCATCCTTTTAGTTTAAACAACCTCAAAAGTGGGTTTTAAAAATTAAAAGATCAAAAGACAATTTTAATATTAAAACAGATTAAAAACTTTGTCTCAGAATCTCAGCATGCTGAAATTTTTTTCTGAAGGGATTTATGAATTCAGGATTACTCATTACT
This sequence comes from Cynopterus sphinx, assembly GCA_030015415.1. NCBI lineage: Eukaryota > Metazoa > Chordata > Mammalia > Chiroptera > Pteropodidae > Cynopterus > Cynopterus sphinx. Next base: position 89,953,989 of record CM057384.1, on the reverse strand, counting down.
TACAAGGTGAATAGATTTTCCAAATCATAGTGTTGAAAACCATCATATTTAAAATTAAGCTAACATCCTACATACTTTTAAGAAAGGTAGTCATGAATTAAAGATTTGAATGTCAAAGACAAATTTAAATAAAATTCCAGGCACTCATTCCTTTCCTGAGTTAGAAAAGGTTATTTTCCCTAAAAGACACTTATAATAACAAAGGGAAATAGTATCTTAACAATGGAGAAATGTCAGGGACACCACCTTATCCAAGAAATCAAAGTTAACCTCATCAGTAATAGGGCAAAGAAATATCATTCGCTACCTAATAGACGCAGTGAGAAGAACATTTCTGTCACATGCCTATGAAGAATGCAAAACCTGAATCAAATTATGAGGAAACATTGGTCAAATTGAAACAGGAATTTTCTACAGAATGAATGGCTTGTACTCTTAAGAAGTTGGTCATAAAAAAAAAAGATTGAAGAATGGTTCTAGATTAAAGAAGATTAAGAAAGCATGACAACTACAATGTGTAATCCTGGATTAAAAATATATTTTTTTCTTTTTTCCTTATTAAATTTTTTCTCTAAGGAAAATCTGGGGGACAAATGGTGAAATCTGAATAAGGTCTACATAGATTAGGTAAAAGTATCATGTCAGTGTTAATTTCCTCATCATGATAATTGCACTGTGGTTAAAGTTCTTGTCTTAAGAAAATATATGGTTTAGTTCTCAAAGCTAAAGGGGCATTATGGCTGCAGTATATATTCAAAATGTTTCAGATGTAAAAATGTATATCTAAAAAAAGGTGTAGAAGGTATCAAAAGTTCCCAGAAAATGTACTTACCACTTTTTTTAGTCTCCCAAATTAATGTTACATTAAAAAAATTAAAAAGTATGTGGTCATAAAACAATGTTTCCTACCTTCTCACTATTAAGCAGAGCATGCATGGCAGCCTCCCTACAGAGTGCAGTCAGATCTGCACCAACATAGCCAACGGTCATTTCTGCAAGGAGGCTCAAATCGACTTCACTGGAGATGGGCATCTTTGAGGTAATCACTTGTAAAATTTCCTTTCTTTGCTTAAATGTGGGAGTCCCAATGACAACCTGTATACAGAGCAAAAAAATAAATAAATAAAATGAAATAAAGAAAAATCAAAGTGTAGAGTTTAAAATATTTTTTATCCTCACAAATGTGTATTAAAGTTTAGTGAGCATATTTGGAACTATTACTATGCACTCTTAAGCATACCTTGGATTCTAATTATACGAAAAGCCTAATTTTCCAGAAGAGAAACACAGGCTAGGAAGTTGTACAATGAAAATTACATGTCATTTAACAAGTTTTTGTTATTTTTGAGACCGTACCCACTTCTAAGAGCCAGAGATACAACAGTAAACCAGATAGTCTAGGTCCAGGTCCTCCTGAAGCTTATTCAGGAGTGGTACTAGACTGTGCCAGGAAGAAATCCATGAAATTCAAAACGGATTGAGCTAAGTGTGCAACTATCATCTGTCTCTTTAGAATCCTACCATTAGTTCAAACATCACTTAAATTAACCACTACTCAAAACTATTTAATAGAAATCAAGAATCAGTTTAGGACTGAAGCTTATAAAATAGGACAGCTTTTAATACTCAGCCTTCCTGGCAACTCAGGGAGCAACTGTGCATTCTTTCTCACCTGTAGGACAGATTGCTGGCATCCTGAGAAGAAATGAGTAAGTCCAGATGAGCTAACGTCTGCTCTGATTTACTTCCCCCCTGCCTTCACCCTTTTACCATACATGTCTTGAGGCTCTCCTTCTACTTTATATTCTCATTCCAAATTCATAAGAGTTTAATGTGCGTCAGCCCTAGTTCCCTTAAAATTTAACATTACTGATGATAGTAGTCATCTTCAGGGCCTGCACAACAAAACTAATCCCTAATGACCACCTTGCTTTTCAGAACAATTTGACTTAAGAAAAAGAGGTCCTGGCTAGCAGATCATATATACGCCTCGGGGAAGCCAACCAGGGCAAGGTTCCGGGCGCAATGGACTAACTGGCCGGGCCTTTGTACCTCGCGGTCAAATCTTCCAGGTCTGCGCAGCGCTGGGTCGAGCGCGTCCGGCCGGTTGGTGGATCCCACAACCACCACCTCGCGGTCCCCACCGATGCCGTCTAGCAGCGTCAACACCTGGGCCACCACGCGGCTCTCGGGGGCCTGGTGTGGACCGCCCCTCCGCGGACACAGGACGTCCACCTCGTCCAGAAGGAGGAGGGTGGGCCTACGGCCGGCCAGCTCCCGGGCGCGCTGAAAGACCCGCCGCACGTTCTCCTCGGTCTCCCCGGGCCGGGCGCCCTGCAGGGCGGGGGCGCTCACTGCCAGGAGCTCCGCGCCCGCCTCCCGGGCCACGGCCCGCACCAGCTGGGTCTTGCCCACTCCGGGGGGGCCCGCCAGCAGCACCCCGCGCGGCACTGCTAGCCCCAGCGCGGCTAAGGCGCGGGGGTAGAGGAGCGGCAGGCGCAGGAGCTCCCGCAGCGCGTCGGCTGCCTCCGAAAGGCCGCCCAGGGGCACCGCGGGCTGCGGCTGTGGCTGCGTCTCCGGCGGTGCCATCGCGCTGAGGCTGATGCGGGTGTGAGGCGTGACCAGCCCGGCCGGATCCGGGCTCGGCAGCCCGCCGACGATGCGCAGGGCGGCCACCGGGCCGGGGGCGCGCGGCGGGGCGGCCACCACGTGGCCCTGGCAGACCGGTCGGTTCCTCAGCAGCTCCCGCGCTGCCTCCAGCACCGCGTCTGGGCCCAGGGCCCCGGGCGCGCCAGCCCGCTCCCGCAACTCCGGCCACACGGTGAGGCGCCGGAGGGGCGGGCAGGGCACCAGGCGGAGGCGGCTCAGGCCGAGGCTCCCCGCGGACCCCGGCGCCCTCGCCGCCGCCCCCGGGCTCGCGCACTGCGGGTCCAGCTGCACGAAGCCGTCCGCTCCGTCCCGCCGCGGCCAGGCGGTGCAGAGACAGGAGCCGCCATCGGGCAGCGAGATCTTCACCGCCGAGCCCAAGTGCGCGCCCAGGGCACGGAACGCCGCCGGACCCAGGCGACAGCGCTGGGTGCCCCGGTCCCTGGCGTCTAAGGGAATGAGCTTTAAGAGCGGCTCTTCAGGAGAGAGACCTGAGTCCGGAGCCATTGCACACGAGGGAACCAAGGCTGGCGAGAGGGAGGGAGGAACTCCACCCGGGCGAGAAAACACGGTGCACCGCGCGCCTCGGCCGGAAGCCGGGGACACGCATGCGCCGGGACGGACACTCAGTTTCCAGCCCGAGTGGAGACCGGAAGAGCCAATCGGAGAGTCAGACGACGCTGTGGCCCCGACGGTCTGGTTTGGTGTGTCCAGTTTGATGAAGTCCAGCCGCCTGTTCCAGAGCTTTACGAACAAAACCTTTGTGACCGGTGTCTTGGGAGGCGGCGTAAGCTGACTTCACGAGGTCTTGCGATCGTGGTTTGGAGAGGCGCCGGAATAGCCTGCTCTCTCCTTGGCTCTTGGATTCGAGCATCGCCACCTGCGCTTTTGGAATGCCAGCCTAAAGGCTGCTTGGTGAAGGAACGGCAGCCGCCCTCATGGACGCAGTATTTTGGAGTGCTCTGGTGTTAATGTCTTGGGTGACTTGTGGTAGCTGAGAAGGACAGCCCCGAAGCCTTCAATAACCTGAGTTCCAACCTCTTTGTGAGGTCCAACATGTTTGTATGCCTTCGTATAGGAAAGGGCCAGCATAGCAAGAGAGGAGCACAGTGTAGCATTGTAAATCCTTTGAAGAGGGGAAAGAAGAAAAACCAGGCCATCTGACTTATTTGCGGCACACCAACACATTCTGTTCAGATTCCTGGTTTACTCTTAATGTTCTTTAACAACGACTTAATCATAACCTCTTCTGTTCATGTGGTAAGTGCTTATCATCTATTTGGGGCACAGCAGGACTAAGTCCTGTAGTAGAGGCGATGCCTATCTACATTAAACTGCTGTTCTCTTTGCACCCACAGGGAATTATCTTTCCTCTGTATCAGCTGGAATACATTGCTTATTCTTTTAATTCTGCTCATCAAAAAGAGGTACAGATATTCAAAGTCAAAAAAATATGCCCTGTTTTTATCCTACTCACATCCTTCTACCTCTATTTTCCCCATATTCTCTGCAACCCAAATTGATAAGATTACAAAATTGACATTGCAGATAATGTGCTTAAGACACTGGGAGTTTTATTTTTTTACTTATGCAAATACAGTTGACCCTTAAATTCAGGAGTGAGGGGTGCTGACACACACCCCCAGTGAAAAGTCTGCATGTAATATTTGACTCCCCTAAAACTTCACTACTAGTAGACTACTGTTGGCTGGAAGACTTAACGATAATAAAAACACTCTACACGTTTTGCATGTTATATGTATTATATGCTATATTCTTACAATAAAGTAAACTAGAGAAAATAAAATATTAAGAAAATAAGGAAAAGAAAATATATTTACAGTACTGTACATAGTTATCGGGGAGGGGGGATTCCCATATAAGTGGACTCAGGCAGTTCAAACCCATGTTGTTCAGGGTCAGCTGTAATCAACTGCAGATTCTATAGCAATGTCTTCTCAATGGACAGTAATCAGATCTGGGGTCTTAATACCAATGCCAATTCCTGGCCTCACTCTACTCAAACCCCAGGGGAGACACTATGACTGACGTCTGGATTCCATAGTCACTCATCTGGTCTTTGCTATATGTTTCCAGCTCCAGTGCCAGAACAACTTAAAAGGAATCAAAAACTAGCACACGAAAAAGAGGTCCTGAAATGGGCAAGTTACCCATTACATCCTATTCTTATTGGCTTCTCTTCTCTTTGGAGAACAAAGATTCCAAAGATTTCAGACTTTTCAAGAACAATTTTGTATCTTCTGAAATAAAAGCCAATATTTTTATTGACCCCCCTGAAGGTGTGAATAAAATGCCCACTTAAGTTGTTCTGTAATGAATCCTGTACCTTACGAGGTTCTTTTGTTCTGGTTCCAAGAAGTTTGAAGATCAAAAAAAGAAAGAAAACTTAAATATGTAAAGGACTGTCATACAAAAGAGTTGATAGATTTATGTATATCTATAGTGCAGAACTGGCCAGGAAGTGAAAATTTAATAGAATGAACATAGGAGTCCTCCTCCTCATATTTTCAGTATGGTCACGTAGAAGAGGTAGGAGACTTTTTATAAGATATAGCCAAGGGGGATAACCAAAGCCAACAAAGGAAGACAAAGTTAAATCAAATTTAGAGTTTTCTTCATTTGATCTAAAACAGATGTAGAGGCTGTGATATTAGAATTATTTTGTGGAGGAAACTACATATTGCTTTAGGTTGGTCTGAAAAGTTGACTTTATACACTGACAAACTAGAATTCTCTGACCTCATAGGATTCCTATATCAAGGAAATATTCACTTCACCCTTTCCCTAAAAGGTCCAATTCTCACTTTAGATTGCAAACAACAGCAACCAGGAAACCTGTTCCTGAGGCTTTCAATTCTCATCTACATGATTTCAGCGGAACTATAACTAGCTTTTCCAGTTAGCCAGTTAAATCCATTGTGTTTTTCTAGGTCAGACCACTATTTGCAACACTATTATTTCAACTATCTTAATATTCACATTTATCATACTCTTAAGTGATAGAGTCTTCTCCCTGCACAAAACTGTTCTAATAGGAGTTGTGTGTTTCTTTTATTTATTTGGTTGTAATATAACCCCAAATTTGGTGATTCTGACCTTAAGGGTACCAATTAAAGCACCAAAAGATTGAACCACTAGAGGGAGTCCAAAACCATATAAACCCAAAGGCCTTTGGATTGTATTTCAAATGTTCTCAACTATGGCTTTCTACTAGGTTTTCCCAGGATTCACACATTGGTATATGAAACGGTCCGTTGTCTATATAGTTACTTATATTTACATAATTTCTACATGCCGCAGGCATATAGAACTCACTTTCCAAGATATAATTTAATTGCTGTATTAAATATCAAAATGAGACTCTCCCCAAATCTAAAATTTAGTGTAGATCAAAATCCGAACAAACAGAATTTATCTTGCTGTAGCCTAAAAATAATTATAGCTTTGAATTGTTTCAAATAGCCTTGCTAAACAACCATTTATAAGATTTTCCTAAAGGGAAGCATTAAAAAAATAGTTTCTCTTAATTTTAGTTGTTATATTCAAGGTTACAATCTGTCTAATATTAAATTAACTATAAACATTCTTAATTAACAGTAAGTCTAAAATTCAAAAGAAATCGTTGGGATCTGTTTCTTTTTTAGAGTAATGATTGTACATTATTTGTGTGCCTACAGCATTAATAATATTACATATTTAATGTATTTCAGGATGTGAAATATACCATAATTGTGAAAAAAACTAAAGAAAATGGTTAACCCAGTAGCATGAGTCATCTATGGATCCATGAATGCTAATCTGTCTTAAGTTTCTGTTTTCATGTTATGTTCAACCCTAATATATTTGAATAGTAGCAATGATTACGAATTATAATAGAAAGTATAGAGCTTTATTTAACCACACTTGAAAAGGCATGATTTGCAAATGCTTTTATCTCAACATGTTCATGCAGCTATATCAAGTAGCTTATTTTCAGATACCTAATATGTCAAACAGACATATTTTTTATTTTAAGGTATATAATAAAAATCCCCTAAAATGAGACATAGTTAAATTTGTTTTTAAAATTTTTCTATCTTTAGTTTTTCTCATATGTCAAGGCTAGATTTATTCTTTACAAGATACAGAGTCAGGGAAGGGGAACAATTAGAGCTTTCAGAAATCTTTGCTAGACTACAAATGATTAGCAAACTACAATTCACAGGACACTATTCTGAAAGTCTGTTTTTGCAGATCTTCAGGAAACTTTTTGTTTCATCATTTTTCAGAAATTAAGTCTTTAAGATAATTATTCCCCATGATATTGTTTTAAACTGTTCAACTAGCAAAAGCAACAACATTTGTGTATTTATTAAATATTTATTGAACATCTTTGTGCTACTTACTGTACCAGAGGCTGAGTATATGTTGGTTTAAAAAAAAATGTAGTTCTTGCCTTCATGAGGTTTATAGTCTAGTGGTGAATTCAGACATTAAAGGACCCAATAAGTGAATAAACCAAATAATTAAAGGTGATGAAAATTGCTATAAAGAAAAATAAACAGAAAAAGGCTACTTTACACAGGAAAGCAGAGAAGTCCCCACTGAGGAAGAAACACTGAACCTGAAACCTACAGGGTGAGAGAAAGCCATGCAGAAGACTGCAGGTAGGGGACCTGCGGGGAGTGGTGTACCAGTCAGAGGGTTGGGCTATACCAGTGCACTGAGGGTGAAACATGATTGCTATGTTTAAGAAATTGAAAGAAGGCCGGTATTACCCTAACTTTACCTTTGGCATTTACATGCCAATTTTTCTAATTGTTTTACATATAAAAGGCTATTTTGTTACTCTGTAGAGATAGTAAATAGTTTAAGAATGGAACTAACTTTTAAAATATGTATCTACAGTACATTTTACAGGAATCTAGTAGTGTGCTGGAATATAGTTGTGCTCAATAAATATTTGTCAAATTGAAATTAGGGAATAGAGTCTGGTGACCCATGGTATACGGTTATATCTTATACAATTCAGACACGTCAGACACGATTCAGGGCAGACTCAGGTAGACCTCAAGAGTAATCTTCAGGGAAGATGTCCTTGCTCCTGACTGCAGCCACACTTCCTGCCACTTCTATCACTCAACTCTCCTTCTCTTGACATTTTACAACTTTCAGTTAAATCAATCATTATGCATCTGTTAAAAGCCAGGATTGTTGCCATAATCATTGCTGATATTCAAATACTATATCTTAAGGTTGAATATAGCATGCAATTTGAAACCCATGTGCCACTGACTTATCTAAACATTTGTCTTCCCTTTCTCTTCCTACTATCAATAGGAAACTTTATTACTTTTATTGGATTATTACAACACCTCCTAACTAAACGTCATCCCTCTAGTTTCTCCTCACATTGCCACAGGAAATTACTATACTTTAAATGGTTGGGGGTTATACCAATCTTAATAAATCCTAAATCTTTCAAACACTCAAACTTGTCTAAGAGTGTACACAATATTATGTAAGATCTGATCTTGGAGACTGAACCAGAAAGAAGTCCAGCATACAGCACTATCCATATATTTACACATTTAGTTGCATTATATTTGTGTTGTTAAGCAATTATCTAATGCAACTTTGTATTATCACTCCAATGAAATCTTTAAGTGATATGGGACTTTGTACCCCTCTTTTCTAATAATTTATAATTTTCACTCTCCCTCCCCCCACATAGAGTAAAATGCTAGTTAAGTACATAATAATTAAATATATCTGTTCTCTCAATTGTTAGAGCTTTGGTATGGATTTAAGACAATGAGCTTGAAGAATCTCAGAAAATCTGGTTGAGTATTACACGAGATATGTTAGACCTCAGAATTCTAACCTATCAGAGTGAATCCTTCAAACTCTTCAAGGAGTTAACCTAATGTTATATAAGATTTGGTTTGCGGGTCTAAGCCAAAAATGAGGCCAGTCTACAGAAATTGAGAAGACACATCTGAAAATGGCTTATTCATAGTAATTCACAGGTATTTACTTCATTAGAGTTTCCTTTAGTCCTTTGCTATACGCCATCCAAGAATGGAATCAAATCTTTAATTTTTATTTTCCAAGGCATCAAGATCAGGCAGGAGCACAGGAAAATCTTTGCTGCACCATTATAACTCACTGATAAGCAAGATCTTGCTGGAAGAGTACAAGCCTTGAGAGAAAAGAAAGATCTCATAACCTTTCGGCGTTAAAACGGGAGGACTGACTCCAGAAGAAATTGATCTGCTGAGTCCCAAAGTAGCAACACTGACGATAAAGGGAGGAAGATACACATTCTGAATCCTCTCAAGTAGATAGGGAACTTTCTTTAGAATAGTCACATTGTTCACATTGTCCTTGGTACTGAATATTTCATTTATCCATTGAAATGAAGTTCAGTGTTTCCTTCCCACATCCAAAAATGTGTGGGAGTGGCCATGAATGCCTAGGCATTTTTCAAAGTTTTCTTTGGGAAACTTTTTTTCCATGTTGCTCTGCTACTCTCAGACCTTCAAACTTTTCTGACTTCAAGTAACCTCTTATGTTTCATCACCATGAAATGGTGCCCAACCTGCTTTGGGATCATTGTGATGGGTTCTAGGCAAACACACTACCTCCAGACAGAATTCATCAATTCCTCCCCTGGCTTTCCTTAGCATGTAACCATTTTAGCATATGGCTTCATTCTGCCTTGAATGAGCTAGTTATTTACCTGTCTTTCTACTCTTTCTTGATTTTAATTTTCTTGATTTTTGATAGTGTATGTTAATCATCTTTAATCTTTCAATCTACCTCCTCCCAAAGGGGATAGCTACTGATCTTGAGCAATTCATTAACCGTTCTGAGCCTGATTCTTTTAATCTAGAAAATGGATTATTCTGAGGATTAAGTGATAATTCATGGAAATTTATTTTGAAAAGTAGGAAGCTCTACCGATATGTAATATAAGGCTTTATTAAACAGTAACACCTATATTGTGCTAGGTACAATTCCAACTGCTTTACATGTATGATCTCATTAATCTGCCAAAATTTAGGAGTTTGGAATTATTATCTCTAATTTACAGATGAAGGAACTGAGGAACAGAAAGGTTATATAACTTCCCCCAAGGAATATGCCACTAGCTACCTTACACCACAAATATATCAATGTAAGAAATTAGGTCAAAATCCCAGCTATTTTTCCTTGGAGGAATACTTGATATCAGATAACATTCAAGCTGCTACTTGCTCAAGGGTTAGGCACAAAGTTGGCAGAAACTGCTTGCTTAATTGCATTATAAACAGAGATAAGCATTGTTTGAAATGTACACAAAATATCTTTCTGAGATATCAGAATGGGGTACTGAAAAACTAGAACTTAAAAGAAACCTTGAGATTATCAGTTTAACCAGTTAGGCCTGGAGAGGTTAAGTGACTTGTTCAAGGAAATAATATTATCCAAGTAGTTAATGGTCAAACTGGAACTAAAATTCAAGTCCCCAGATCAGCACTGCATTTCTTGCTAAAATTATCTGATAGGCTGCTGTACAATAATATGAAAGACTTCTCACAGTCAAAAACTCTTTATTAGTTGCCCTAATAGACACTACGTTTCATTCAGGAATCATAATTTCATTGTATATTTAAATATATAGATTCCATGTATCATTTTAGTTTAGTTAGAATGCAGCTAAGGGTCTAGCTTGCTGTGGCTTACTTAGGTCTTGAACGACAAACAAACCCACATTCTGTTTGTAAAAAAAAAAATAGAAGCAATCATATAAAATGTACATTAATGCTATACTAAAATCCTCACATGTAATTTTAGGATAAAAAGACTCAAGTTTTAGAATTCGACCTTCTCTCCATGTCTTTACATATTCTAAAGATTATGTAAACGAATCTTTACATAAAACTAGCCTACTGTCTTTTGATGTGGTCTGGATACTTTTTTTCAACATCAAAGGAAATGTTTGCCTCAAAAGTAGTTTTCTTAAGGGAAAGAATTCTCTTTCCTTTAGCTTATATTGGAAGAATGAGGTATTTATTTTTGTCATTTAGCTTCCTCTTTATCTAAGCTTTGGCTGTACTTTGTGAATTATCCATGTCTACTCAAAGCCTTTTGCAGCATGAGAGAAAGGCTCTGCCCTGTCCCAGAAACTCCCTGGCCTTGTAGCCCTGTCAACAGCCAGACCACAAAGTCTGGTATGTGGGGTTTCCTGGGTCCTCGCCACTCAAAGAGTGATCTATGGACCAGCAGCATTGGCATAAACTTGGAAGTTGTTAGAAATGCAGAATCTCAGGCATGAGTCACAATCTGCCTTTTAAAACCTCTCCAAGTGATTTGTATGTGCTGTCCTGGATGTCTGTGTGAACACCTATCATTTCTCTCTGGTCTAGAAATAAGGCTCAGACCACTTACTGTATCCCCACCCCAAGGTAAAAACTGTAGGTTGAAAACAAGAAGGCTTCGGTTATTTGGGGACACAGTTTCATTAATTTTTCCTAATAGTATTTAATGTAGATTGGTAGAAACTTTAGAAGTCGTCAAGTTCAAATATCATCATTGCTGTGAATTTCAGTATAATGATCAATTTTTGTAAAAAGATTAAATCATCTTGAGTATATTCTGTTCAAGAAGGTAAAAGTATATGATATATCATAGAAAAGCAGCCATAGAATGGGAGAAACTTAGATATTAAAAAATTTTTAGCAATTAAAAAAATAAACTATTATCTGAAAAGTTTATTAATATGAAATGTTTCAGCCATGGTGTTATCCCCAAAGAGGTGTATACCTCTTAAATTCATATTCTAACATCATGTGCCTATTTTACACCTGCTAAAACTTATGTTTATATGCTTATAATTTTTGTTTAACTTCCCATAGATTCAGTAACTTGCTATTATGTATTAAACTAAAATTTCTATTAATAAAGGAAGAGGAGATAAATCTCCCTTACAGAAGAATTACAAATAACATATGAAGAAAACCTCTCCCCTCCCAGACTTGCTATGTGACTCATTTTCAAAAAAAAAAAAAGACTGGAAAAGAGAAATACTAACTTTACAGTGGAGAAAACTGGCAAATACCACCTTAACCAAGTGATCAGAGTTAATATCACCAGTAATACCATGAAAATGTCATTTTTCTCCTGACATAATGTGATGAGATAGGTACTTCACATTTGCAGTATTCTTTCCAAATAACTACAACCCCAGTCTAATCATGGTGAAAACATAAGACACAAATCCAACTGTTTGGACAATCTACAAAATGCATAACCAGTACTTCTAAAAACTGTCATGGTCATAAATAAAAAAGACTAAGAAACTGTCACAAATCAGAGGAGAACAGAGAAAACATGACAACTAAATGTAATGTGGGATCCTGGAGTGGAAGAAGGGCATTGATGAAAAACTGGTAAAATACGAATAGTCTGAAGTCTAGTTAATAGTAATGCACAGTGTTAGTTCCTTAGTTTTGACAATCGTACCACGTTAGTGTAAGATGGTAACATGTGGGAAACTCAAATTGGATGATAGACATACAAGAACACTGTACTATCTTTGTAACTTTTCTATAAATATAGGACCTGTAATGGAAAATAAAAATAAAACTTCCCACAAACTCATGAAAATAGTTTTAACATATTAAAGTAAGATTTCTCTTGACACATAGCTTCCGCAAGTTTAGAGGGCAGACTTGTGTGAAATGCCTACTTATAATATCTGTACTTAACGCTCTTCTTGAGCACCATTTTACGAAACCTGGAAGTTAAAGGCTTACAGATTTTAATTTGCAGAGCATAAAGTCAAAGTTCATTTTTCTACATCTCATTTAACTCTCAAAAAGGGAAGTGCACTAAGAAGTGATCTCAGCAATTTCTGATGAATTCAAATGGGTCATTTGGACTTTCTTAGCCATGGTTTTCCCATTCGCAAGGTGAGGACCCTCCCAAATCTAAACTTCTATAAATATTCCTCTCTCAAATATTTAAAATATTGTTTTAAAGTGTGGTATTCTGAGGAGAAAATACTAACATTTTGATTACATAATAATTCTACAAACGTTTATTAAGCAACAGTTGCTGTGCTAGGTGCAAGTGCTTGCCCTCCAGAGGTCTCAGTCTGGTGAAATAGACGGATCTCCAAACAAGCTGTTACAGCCCTGTGATAAGTGCCATAAAAGGGGTATTAACGAAGTATGCTGCTGCACAGGAAGGAATTGCTCCACTCTGCCTGTAGAGAGTAGAGAAAGCTTTGGACCTAAGAAACTAAGAAGACCATGAAATATTGCCATATGATCTAACCAAAGTCTGTGAGGAATCAGTCCTATAGTAGTAAACACTTATTCTCATTGCCTGTGTATGAAAATTTGGGATTACTACATTTTCTCATTCTGCTGAGTCAGAAATTTGGTTGCTACGGAACTGGGCCAGAAAAGCACAAGTGTCTCATGTTGCAGATGCGCTCTCTTGGGAATGCTGATATGCATGAAATCTGTCCCCTGAGGTGACTTAGTGCTGTCACATGAACAACATAACTTTCTAGAAAAGGCCATGCATTAGTTGTCATATTCTGTCATTTCTAAATCAAGCCTTCATTGAAAAAAAAATCCACACCTCTCAGATCATTCCATTTCCATCTTACAACTGATTACTTGTGGCTCAGACCTTGCAATCTTCAGTCATAGTATATAGTTTTGCTTTTAAATTCTGAACAGTGCGGTTGAAAGAGCAATTTAGGATTCCTAAGCAAAAGTCCAAAATTGGCTCTGCCTTTGACCTAAGCTTGCAAATTCTGAATAATTCTATTTGGGTAGACTTTTCTTTAGTGAGAATGCAACAGGAGGGCTGGGGAGGAGTTTTGTCACTTAAATGATCTTGGGGGGTGGTACTGATAAGTGCTTTCTCCTGGGATATTGCCCCACCAAGTAGAAATATGAGAAAAAGGTACAGATGTTCTCCATTCCCCAGGGCCCACCTAAAGATTTGCCTTTTGCTGGGAGTGATGATTCTGGAAAATTCCTTACCAGCAGCAAGTGAGACAGACAGAGCTGAAATAGCAAGCACAGACATGAGAGCTGAGAGAGCTGGGCAAAGCACACAACAGACAGAAGTGCTTTCCCACGCTAATCTTCCCATTCTGCCAGATCACCACGTGTGTGGACATGAGGACAGCCAGGTGGCTGTGGGAGGTTTTCTCCCAGAACAATATCTACAGTATTCTTGGGGCAGAGCTGAGAAAGAAAACATCTGTGACAATAAAAGAATTCTTTCTAGGTATACACAGAATCTTTTGCTTCTTAAAAAAATTGGCATTTATGTTTCTTTTTTCAGATTATAAATGTAATAATGGCTAATAGAAAACTGCACAAATTGCAGAAAAGCAGTAAGAGGAATATAAAGAATATCATTACATCTTTATCCAAAGATAATCACTATTTAAATTTTAGTGAATTTCTTTCCAGTATTTTATATGCATAGATATTCAACATGGTTGAGAGAATACTATAAGTACAATTTCATATTCTATTCTTTTTCTCTTAATAGCATGACATAGGAATTGCTGAATGTGTTGTAATTTCATTAACCATTCTCTAGTTGTTGGTTCTTCAATCATTTCTTATTTCATTGCATTTTTTTTTTTCAAGAATCTAAGCCAGATATAAATATAGGGGGTCAGACTGAAGAAGAAGGTTGAAAATATACTGGGAGAGGAATTAGGGCTGAACAAGTGAGATGAGGAAGAAGGTTCAGTGAGAGCCGCCTTCCCACCACTAAGGCATCTAAAGGATATTTCCTGCCAAACCAGGAATTTTCATAGGCAAAGGAATCTCTGTGGCACTGACATTATATAACATAATGATGGTGATTCACCAGCTTCTGCATCGTTTCTGAAATTGGCCAATGTGACTTCCTTACTTTTGGGTGCTGAATAGATGTGGTCCACTCCTGGCCAGCACTACCAGTCCTAGTATCTGTTGGGTTAGGAAAGGGAAGTGCCAGCTTAGCAGGAAATATGAGGCACAGCTTTTTCAGCAGAGTGGTGAGTTTTTAGCCCCTGCTAGAAGTCTTAAGATTATTGAACTTAAGTGGGGATGAACATGTGGTCTCTTTCTAGAACCAACCCAATGGGATAGACCCTTTTGGAGCATCTTCCCTCTTCCTGATGTTCTTTAACTGTAGTGAGGGGGGCGGGGCGGTCAACAGCTACCCTATGCTAAAATCCCTTCTATTGTCTCTATAGAGGTATCAATAAAGTGCCTAAGTCACTTCTGCACTCGTTTAGAGGCCTCACATACTATGTTCTGGTCTTTTTCTATCTTCAACATTCAGCTATAGCTGTCCTACAGAAGTTCAATTTGTCAAAGATTCATTATCACACGGTCTTATAGGTATAGTATTATCCTAATAAGGGCAATACCTGATAAATAGCTCCTGGAACAAACATTCAGAGATATCCTGAAGGATCCTGGGAGCATGTGACACAACATGAAGCTTACAGAAGTGTATCTAATATTAGAAGTAGTTGGACTACATATATATCTTATGTTATGCAATAGATATTTCCTTGAGAATTTGTGAGGAAATCAAGAGAAGTAGAAATTAAAGGCATAGACACCTAGGTTGAGATTTGGCTCTGTCAGCTACTTAGCAGCTGTTTGACTCTGGACAATTTATTTAACCTCCCTAAGGCTGAGATTCTTCATCTACATGAGATTATTATAAGAATAATTCCTCATAGAAGAGTAAATGAAATAACGTATAAAGTTTGTATCTGGCACATCGTAAGCACTCAGAAAACAGCTTTTATTATGAGGTAGAGTGATTTTTAAATTAATTAAATCAGCAAATATTAATTGAGCACTATTAGGGGCAGGATCACATGATGGCTCCCCGATACATACACATATACTTTATATTTTATGTAAACTGAGTGTCTCTATATGCATTTATTTATATTAAAATAATAACTTTACCTTTTCAAAACAGTATATGTGTTATATTTTCTACTAACTTCTAAGCAAGTCTCAAAGCCTCCTCCAAAAGGGAGTATCAGTGATAATGTCTCTTACAAGCCCATTGTTTAATTCTTTAAGAGTGAACTGTATTCGCTACTTATTAACCTACTCTAAATAAGAAATTTCCTCTCAATCATTTAACTCTGAGGTTAACTTTCACAATTTTTTAAAGATTAAGGGTGTTTTTAACCTTAGAGTCCTATGCAATCTATTTAAAGAAGTATTCTCCTTTTGTATTTTTAAACAACTATTAATTTTGCCTCACTTGAAAGAAGAATGTTTGTCCCTGTCAATGGGCATTAGTTCCTCCCTAAATAAAGGTATTTCAACTTGTACCTCTTCTAGGACTGAGGTGACCCAAAATAGATGTACAGATGACTAACAAGCATATGCAAAGATTGTCAACATTGTTAGTCATTAGGGAAATGCAAATTAAAACCACAGTGATATATATATTATTGTATATCACATCCAGTAGGATGGACATAATAAAAAAAGATGAACATACAAGTGCTAGTGAGGAATTGGAAAAATTGGAACCCTCACATGTTGTTCGTGGGAATGTAAAACTGGTATAGCCACTTTAGAAAACCATTTGCCAATTCCTCCAAATGTTAAACACGGAGTTAACACATGACACAGGAATTCCAATCTTAGATATCCATGAGAAATGAAAACATGCATCCACACCAAAACTAATCTTTTGCCAATTAGGGAGAAGAAGCCTAGAGTTCACAGCTTATTCCATTTTATCTGAAGAAAAAAAAAAAGGCAGCAATTAAAGACCAAGGAGTTCTCAGGTTATCACCATTGATACTTGGCAGAGTTGGCCGAGTATTAGATGAATGAACTGGTATGGAAGACTCGTGCTTCTAATGGATGGTCAGTCTAAAAATTGTTACAGAATTTTTTTCGAGAGCAAAAATAAATAAATACTAAACAAATAAGAAAGGAAAATGGGGTGAGAAAAGTGCTTTGATTTGCTATTGTAACAGTAGGACTGGTTCGAGGGCTCTATCCACACACTTTCCCCCAGATTCTATGGCTATAATAAGAGTTTTTCTTTATGTAAAAGTTAATGACGACTTGGCCTCATTATTTCCAGGTACCCCCAATTTTTACATCTGCAAAATTAAAATATTGTCTTTAATGAGTGACATGAGGAGTCCTCAGATCTCTCAGACAAAAGGTATAATGTCAATACAATACTATTCATTATGTGTACTTACTGTACTCTGAAATTCCTTTATTGAGGAGGATCACATATCTATCCAACCAAACAAAGTACACTGAGAGAATTAGACCTTGGAGGTGGCCACATTTAATTGTTGAGAGAAGATACTTCATAAAATTTGAGAAATGGTAGGGATTTCCTAAAGCCTTCACTAGAAAGATGAAGGAATTTGATTCCAGATCAGAGAGCAGGTTAGTAGCAGAGCTAAGATGTAACCTAGACTTATTGGCTCCTTTTACCCTATCATCACATTTGGAAGCCTCAAGCTGGAAAAATATTACCTCATATTTATATACCTCTAGTGCCACACCAGATTCTGCATGTACCATCTCTCCCTTTGGCCCATCAACGACCCTGTGTGCTAGGGACAATAAACGCAATTGTTCTTCCCATGAAAATTAGAAGATTGCCATTCAAGAAGACACTGTAACAGAGTCAAGGCTAGAACCCAGTTCTCCCAATTCCCTCTACACAGATCTTTCCACCATGCCATCCTATTTGCTGTCTTTTATCAATGAACTTTGATAAAACAAGTTTGAAAAACAAGTTTGAGATACCAGAATTTTTTTAAAAAGCTCATTAAAAATAAACACCTATTTTGTAGGTACAAAAATGAAATACTCAAATCTCTCTGCCCCCTCTCCTGCTAGGAACTTAAACGTTAAACTGAGTTCTCTGTTTAGCACAAATCCATAGCAACTAAGACTTTGCATTGTTAGGGAACTACTTTTCTAACAAATGTATCCTAATCAAACTGAAACAAAAATTTAAATACATGAAATAGAAGGGAAGAAACTGACTGTAGTCCTCTCTGACTTCTGGCCCACATTTGTCTGTTTTCATGATTGAATTTCTCACGCCAGGGGCACATGGCGAACGACTATTTGAAACGGTAAGTATTCCAGAGAACCCCTAACAGGCTCGTGGGCGGAAAGCACAGCACCGGGCGGGGATGTGAGGACGCGATCTCCACGCTGAGTCCTCTCCAGCCTCAATCCGGTGTTGCCCTGAAAGCCAGCTAAACGTTTACTGTGATGTAAGGGGCCAGGGTCAGTGCACATCGATGAATTTAAATGTGTGACTGTACACACGCCGTGCATGCTTACATCCAAACATGCAATTTTCAAACAGTCGTCGTAATACTTAATTGACTTCGTCAGAAACAGCGTGCTCCTCGCCTTCTTTGAGACAGTCGTGGCCTCCTTGGGGGGACCCAGGAGAGCCTTCTCCCAGCGCAGCGAAAGTCAGTCGGTGGAGTAACCGACTTAAAAAGAAAAAAAAAAAAAAAAAAGGAGGCCCTTTCCCCTGCGCGGGGGGCACCTAACCGTTCCTAACCCGCGGCGGCCCCGCGCCCCAGCCTAAGCCCCGCCTCCGGCCCCGCCCCCTGCTCCCGGCAGCCAATGGGCGCGCGCGGGAGGCGGCCGGGGCGGGGCGACGGTACAAAAGGCGGCGGGCCCGGCGCCCCGACACCTCGCTGCGGGCGCGCCCTCGGGAGAGGCGAGCGACGCGGCTCCGCGCCAGGACCATTGGGCCGGTGGAGCAGCCGGTGCGGGGAAATGCTGCGGGTGCGGTGCCTGCGCGGCGGGAGCCGCGGCGCCGAGGCGGTGCACTACATCGGGTCTCGGGTGCGTGCGCCGCCTGCCTCGTCGCCTCGCCTTCCGCAGCCAGCCCTGCGTGGCCCCGTCCCTCCTGACCCGCCTTGGGGGCTCGGCTTCAAGAGCCTCTGCTGGCTGCCGGGAGCTTGGCGGTGTCCCAGGGAACGGGGGGCGGGCGTGGGGGGCCACACCCTTTGGACGCGTCGGACCTCGGTGGCGGCCAGCGCAGAGCTAGCGACCGGGGGGAGTAAAGGGCTGGGGTGACAAGTAACACCTTTAGTGGAAGCAGGTGTTACTGGGGTTCATCGCCTTGGGTAGGTATAAAGTCGGGCATGAGTATGGGGTGGGTGGACCGGAGAAGAAGCAGCAAAAAGTATGAACTGGGGATGGAGAGGGAGCGAGCAGGCCCCCCTCCAAGCGTGACATGGAATCCTGCGTTGCGAGAGGAGTTGGAGCGAGTTTGCTCTGTGTCCAGAGTTTCTGCCTGGTCCCCGCCCTCCGCTTCCCTGGTCCGTGAGCTGAGCGCGTGGCTGCAGACCCTTCCTAGTTCCTAAAACAGAAATAGCAGGGCAGTTTGGCTCCCCCGAGCAACTGGTTCCAGAACAGCTGTCACTCTCTTTGCTTTGGTCCCCACTCTTGGCTTCCCCTCCTGCCTCTCTCCTGAGTCTTTTAACAGAGTCGGACAGAGATTTGGGGACTCGTGTTTTACTCGGTGGGTGAGGGACTCTCCCTGCATTTTCTAAAGGCTTTTTTGAAATTCTTAGATCTCCTTGCTAGTTGTTTAAATTTGTGCTCAGGTTAACCCTAGTCTTGGCTAGGGGACTGTGGGCCATCTGCAAAATGGAGCAGATGGCATTTGGTCATTCTCAGGATGTAATGCCAAAGAATATGAAGTGTGTCAGGGATGAAAAAATTTTGATTTGAAGCCGATTATTCTGAAAGATAAGGACCTTTACATACTTTTACTTAGGGAAAAAAAGGTCTGACATTGGTACCTTTGATATTGAAGGGTAAAGGAGGCTCCCTCCCGCAGCTGGTCTTGGCAGGGAGACATGGAGCAGCTTTCTGTAGTTTTCTGGGAAGAAGGTGACCCATCATCTGCAGACAAGATGGTTAAAGTTTGACTAAAGCTTGATTGCAGAAAAGCATTCTGAAATATAAGTGGGGGGTGTGTGGTCACTGGGGACAAAAATCTTCTGAGAGATTTTGAAGAGTTAATGCCAATTAACATAAGAAGATAACGAACGTGTAAGTAAATAGAAAGGTAAAACTTACCTGTAACCCAACTACCTACCTATAAACTAACAACTTGGTTTATACACTCCAAATGGATTTTAAATGTCCCATTATGTTGTCTTGGGTCTTCATCCCACTTCTACTTCCTCTTCCCTCCAGGTACTATATAGGACTACACAATAATCTTTTCTTTGTTTTTGGAAGCTTGGAAGAACTTTAACAGGATGGGTGCAGCGAACTTTCCAGAGCACCCAGGCAGCTACGGCTTCCTCTCAGAATTCATGTGCAGCTGACGACAAGGCCACTGATCCTCTGCCCAAGGACTGCCCGGTCTCCTCTTACAACGAATGGGATCCCTTAGAGGAAGTGATAGTGGGCAGAGCAGAAAATGCCTGTGTTCCACCATTCACAGTGGAAGTGAAGGTAAAGCAAGGGGTGTTCACACGTCTGAAACAGGTTCGCTCCTCGCCTTCTTTAGTCTGGCTTCTGCTCCCACCCTCATCCTTACCTTAGCTTACTCCAGAAGTCCCAGATCTAGTGCTTGATTTTAAGTTACCTTACTTGGCATCTCTGCAGTATTTGACACTACACAAATATGATAACTCCCTTCAGATTCTGGGGTCATTAGCATTCTTTAACTATTCATCATATCCTTCTTTACTGTCTGTACTGTTAAGGTTGAACAGAATTTCACTTTCAGCCCTCTTCTATTAGCTGTTCTCAAAACTTCAGATCCTACTTCCACTCAGATCCATATTTCTCTCCTGAACTATGTCCAGATCAACTCTTTATCAGATATTGCAACAGGATTAAAACTTGACACATCTTTAATTCAATTGCTAGTCACTCTGCTGAACTGGACCTTTCTTCATTTTTTCCTTTTCGTTTTTGGCACTCCTATTTACTCAAGCTGAAACACCAAAGAATCATCTTAGATTCTATTTCAGTCACATCCTCCATGTCCATTCACCAAGATCTAACAAGCCTTTCGTCAAAATGAACCTTGCCTTCATGCTTCTGTGGCTGCCTTAGGTCAGGATGTCATAGTACTTCCTGGACTATTGCAGTTAAAACCTAACTGGTCTCCCGCATTTGCTCATCTCTCCAAACTGCCATCCAGCTTTGATCAGTGATTTAAAAAAAAAAAATTCAATGATGTTACTCATTCTTATCACATCTTTATTTTCCACCCCTCCCCAACATACACACTGCTTAGGATAAAATCCTCATTGTATTCAAGATCCTTCACAGTCTGGCTTTGGTCTGCCTTCCCATCTCACTCACTGATTCATTTAGACATGTTAGTGTGACAGGTTAGCAGATTCATTCCTGTTTGGGTCTTTCTCACCTCTGATATTCCACCTTGGTTTTAAGCAGAATTTTTAAGATAACCATATAAGCAGCCAAACTGTTCCCCAAACAAACCTCATGCCTTTGCTCCCACCTAGGTCTCTCACCCAACTTCCTGCACCCCTTTTACTACCACCTAGCTCCAATGGCACCTTCCACAGTCTTACAGGATTTCCCCATAACAAGTAATATCTCCCTTTTAAAAAACTCCTAGTGTTTCTTCATCTATAATGGGCTATGGCCAGGGCCTCCATGGATTGGTGTTCAGGTCGTATACTGCATAAGGGTACCATATCTAAGGGACTGCCATTAATTGTGGGTTAAAAATATATCTTCATTGTACTTATGTTCTTCCTGAATATTTACATTTGTATTTGTAATGTGGATTGAAGAAATGAGTTCTGTGATATCATTGTCGTCATCATCAAAAATGTTGCCTACCTTGTAGCAGGGTTCCAGAGGTATTAGCACAAAATAGCTTAGCATTTGGAGAGAAAAGATGTTCACGTAGAAATGAAGATTAATGCTAAGTATTTATACCAATCAACAATGGAGGCAGTTGAAATGAAGTGCCAGGAGAGCTAAGGAAAAAACAATGACCAAGTGCTGAATAATTAGCCAGTCTTTTCCAAGAAAATGATTCTTGACTAGAACCTTGAAGATGGAGTAATAGAAAAAGTAATGACTTCTAATTGTTCTAAACTACCTTTGTTCAGATATTTGAAATTTGATGAACAGATTAATTTATATATCATTCACGTTTTAAAAGGCATGATCTTTTTCAAGTCTTTTCTTGGAAATATGTCCCATCCCCTAACCATTATAATTGAGTGAAACTAAATTTAATATTCAGGCATTAGTTAATTCTTCTTCTTGTCTTTAAAATTACTGATTTTTATATACCATGTGATCTTATGGAATCAGAAGTCTCAGACATTTTGAGGGTTTTTTTGTCACTTGATTTATCACTTTAGACTTTGTAATTTCATGGGCTTGTGGGAAGCGTACCAGTTTTGAATTAAATACTTCATAAAGCTTGATAGTTATTCTCAGTTAATTAGCTGTTTAACCTTGTGCAAGATTCCAGAATTTTCTGGGCCTCAGTAAAATGAAGATATTAAGAAGTTTGCTATCTACCTAATGAGATAAGTATGAAGGTAAAAGGTTACATGTTAAATATCTTAAAGGACAAAACCATAGCTCATTATAGTTACATAGGCCCGGTTTGCTAATTACATTACAAAAGTACATTGAGGTGTAATGGTTGTAGATAAAAGTAATATTAAGAGTACTGACATCATTCATTTGTCTGGTTACTTCTGCTTTATGTCACATTCTTAGTCTAGGTATTGATAGAAAAGAAAGTAAGTCTAAGACACGTATGGTCCCTAGAAGGCAAGTCCTGACCTTCTAGTTGGAGGGAAATGACACAGATGTATTAATCAGTTTGGAGTACAATGAAAGATAAAACAACATCATAAACTGTTTAAATGCAATTCGAGCATAAAATATGTTGGAAGATAGAAGTGCTAGAGAAATTTTATGGGAATGAGGAATATAATTGTCAGGATGCATAATTTTTAAAAGCTAAAGGGCTTTTTATTCTGCAAAACAGTAAATACTTCCCATTAATATGTGCATTTTCTTTTGCTCTTGCCCTTTTTTATAAATCACTGGTGAAGGACCTTTAATAAAATACAAAATCAATCAAAGTTAACTTAATATGTTTGCAGCTATAAGTAAGAAATTTATATTGAGATTTCCTAGCCTTGCAAAGACAGTATTTAAAATCCATTTGGCAAACCCCCTGAAAGATTTTAGGCTCTGAAAGACAACAAAATTTCTAGAATGCAGCCACATCTCTGCAACATTATTAATATTATATGCTAAGCATTTAATATAGTGTTTGTTTATCTTGCAGACAGTTGGTAAATGATTGCTAACTCATTTAACAGGGTTATAAAGTATAAATAGCTTCCAACTATCTCTTAGAAAATATAATGTGCCATGACCATTTGGACTTTGTCTAGACTTAGAGTATAAGCTATACAAGGAAACTCAAACTTGTTCAAACAACTTTTTCTCCCAGGGAAGTTTATATTTACCAAGGCAAGCGTCATTCTGCACAAATAGTCACACAGGGTACTTTGGATTGTGCCTGGCCAGACAACATGGCTGTGCATCTGTTGTAACCCATTGTTTAATTTTCAAAGACTTCTTGTCCTTCAGTGGACTGTAAGAGATGTGCCTGGCATGAGAAGGAGGAAGTGGTGAATGGATGTAGTATCAGGATGTGTCTGAGAGGAATATAAAGTCATTATTATCCTCTCCTTCTGGCCGCTGCTGCAGGACTTCCTAGGTGTAGAAAACAGCGGAGTGCTTTTGTTTTGTATTTAAAAGAGTGGATTGATCTTAAAAAGTACTCACATTTTTAATACCAATCACATTTTTCATGGGCCAGAAATTGAGCCTGTTGTTTTTATGTAGATCTTCAGAAGTAAAGGAGCTAACTAGTAATTTAAAAGGTGGGGTCAGCAACCTTTTTCTGTATAGGACCAGATAATAAATATTTCAGACTTTGCAGATTACAGGTCTCTGTTGAAACTACTCAACTCTGCCATTCTAGTGCAAAAGTAACCATGGACAATATGTAAATGAATGAGTGTATCAGTGTTCCCATAAAACTTTATTTACAAAAACAGGCAGCGGACTGGATTTATTTAGACCATGGACTTTAGATTGCCAACCCATTTTAGAGCTTCACTAGCATTCTTAGTATTTGCAAAAGAGTGGTTTTTCGTATTCTTAATCTTTCTCCAGCAGTCTCAGCCCCAGTCTAACTGATGTGAACCTTGATACCGAACTAACAAGAAGCAGATCTGCCTCCATATGTTTGATACTTATTAGGATGATAAGTATCAAAAAAGTAAAGACAGAAAATCTGGAAAAGACATTGTCTTTGACATTAAAGAGCTAGATATTTAGACATACTCTATTTCATTACCTAGTTTTCCTTTCTTTATAGCACTTACCACTATCTGAAATTGTCTGATTTATGATGAAAACCTTTTTGTATGGGATGATCAGGACTGGTGGTTAGTTAAGCAATCTATAAGAAAATATTTCTTAAATACTTGCTTTAAACTATTTTTTTAATGTAAAATGCTTAAATGCACATCGCTTTGCCAACTTTTCGATGACAGTCCAGAGCTTTTTCTTATTTGAATCTTATGACTGGCATTCTGCTTCATCTATCTGGACAAATTACATCCATATGCATCAGCTCGATTTCCCAATGTATTTCTTTAAATCGAGAACTTAGCTGCATGAAAAACAATCTTAATGAATAATTCTTCCAGATTTTTATACTTTTGAAAATGGATATTTTATAGTAATTTTTAGCAAATCATTTGAGCCTTTTAAAAAGCATTCAGCTGTTGTCCATTTAGTTGTCTTTTAAAATACATGTAAACCTTGGTCACTTTCTAAATGTTAAGCTTTTTTTTAATTACTAAAAATTTGTGAATTTG
This sequence comes from Cynopterus sphinx, assembly GCA_030015415.1. Lineage (NCBI taxonomy): Eukaryota > Metazoa > Chordata > Mammalia > Chiroptera > Pteropodidae > Cynopterus > Cynopterus sphinx. The sequence continues at coordinate 89,929,361 of CM057384.1, read as the reverse complement.
TTTATCAGATCACTTTCTTCTACTATGTAAGGACCGAAAGCAGTATGAGAGTTTGGATGGATTGGAGAGAGGAAAGGTGTGGTGAGGTGAGACAGGTTGGCAGGGGGAGAGTAGGGAGCACCAAAGGCAGACTTGTACTGCTGCACAATTTTGCCAAGTGGCAATTCTGTCGAATGGGAAAAAACAATAATCTTTTTTTAAGAGAAACAAAGCATATATGAGAGTATGTCCCTAAACTCTATGGAGTATTCTCTTTTCCTATATCTTGAAATGCTGTTTTCCAGACAGAATTCTGGGATACAAGGATAGCCCATGGTTTTATCTTAGAATAAGTGTGCTGTGAGTCTCTTACGCTATTTCGTTTGTTCTCTTATTTGATTTCATCGAGATTTTCTAACAGGGGACCCATCTCCTGGTTTGTCTGTAAAACATGTAGAAACTGGCCCAAGAGGATTCCAAGACTGTGTGAGAGTAGACACGCGGTGTGTGAGTAGTAGGGCATGAGATCTCAGACAGAAGATGCAAAAGGTCTCAAATCATCAAGGGAATTTAGAGTTCTTCACTCAACAGATATTGTCTTCCCACAGAGAGGTAATGTGCTCGGTGCTGGGGATCAGTAATTCACAAGATGTGGTCTTTGTCTCAATTGTTAGGTTATATAAATAATAGTTCACCACTTATGAATCTATCATGATAGAGTCATATTTTTCTCCTATAAATATTTTACTTACTTTCTTCTGCTTCTAGGCCAACACATATGAAAAGTACTGGCCATTTTACCAAAAGCATGGAGGCCATTATTTTCCCAAAGATCATTTGAAAAACACTGTTGCTGAAATTGAAGAAATGTGCAATATTTTAAAAATGGAAGGAGTGACAGTGAGGAGGCCTGACCCCATTGACTGGTCGTTAAAGTATAAAACTCCTGATTTTGAGTCTACGGGTAAGTGATGTCATATACCTAAACTGGTAGTATCTTGATTTTTAATTTTTTTCTTTATATGTAAGGAGAAATTCTGATGATTTCTCAGAGATTTCTTTGTTTTAATAATCCTTCATAACTTTAAAGATTATTAAGGAACACTTAGGTTCTTTTGATATGATTAAGATGTAAACATTCAAAATTCCATTGTAAATCTGGAATCTCCCTGAAAGAAAGTCTTTCTAAATTTTATGGTAATTTTATTGCACAAGAACAGTGGATTATATTTAATTTTCCTCAATAAAAAAAGTTAAGAGAGGAGCAGAATCATTTCCATTTTATTTTTAACTGACACTGTTAGACAAGATTCTTCCTGTGCCTGAATTTAGTGTTCTAACTTATAGTTCTACAAGTCATCCTTGGCCCGATTTTTATCTTGTGGTACTGATATTCCCTGAAGAACTGTTTCTGTGTAGCAAGAAGGGAGCCTACAAAAGGTGAAAATTTGGTGGTTCAAGACCTCTTTGAATAAGGACTAATTATTGTTTCATTTTTTTTTCTTTTCATTTCTCTCCTTTTTCAGTCTGACTTCATCATCCTCACACAGAATTCATGTTAACAATCTAATATGTATCATTTCATATTTTTTCTATTTGTATATAATTGTATACATTCACAAATAGAGATTTTCTGTAAATTTTTTTTAACTGAAAAAATGCAATCATAAAATATAGACTTCTCTGTCTTTGTAATTGGCACTACTGAGGTGGTTGTGGGCCTTTTTGGTCTGACAGGTTTATATGCTGCAATGCCTCGAGACATCCTGATAGTTGTGGGAAATGAGATTATCGAAGCTCCCATGGCATGGCGTGCTCGCTTCTTTGAGTACCGTGCATACCGGTCAATTATCAAAGACTACTTCCACCGTGGTGCCAAGTGGACTACAGCTCCTAAGCCCACGATGGCTAATGAGCTTTATGACCAGGTAAGCTCCTGAGTATAGTGAGATTATTCGTAAATTTTCTACATAATCCACAGAGAGTGAGATGGAAAGTCTCAGATACCTTGTATTTGTTATGCATTTCAGAAACCGAGAGCGTCACCTACTTTTTTAAAAAATGATCATTTTATGATGAAAATAAGAGTAAATGATATAATGATAATAATAGTAATAGTAATAAAGCTGCCCTTTATATGATGTTTACCATGTGCCAGGTCTTGAGCTAAGAGCTTTATTTACATACTCAATCCTGTTTATATGTCACAAAAACCCCATGAGGGAGTAGTATCATTCCATTTCAGGGTGGAAAACTTGCCTAAAGGTGCACAGCTATTCATTGCTGGAGACAGAAAAGTCACTCGGCTGAACTCCATTCTCTTTCCAATGGAATTTCTTTTAGAGAAAGAGTTTGGTCTATAGGCCAAACTCACCGTGAAAGGAAGTATGTGTCCCTTATTAGATCACTAATTGATCATTTATAGAAAGAATCAAAAAATCAAAACTTCTTCTAGAAGTTTAAAGATATAGTAATAAATTCATTCCACCACACCCAGTCACATTTGGCAGGGGAAGCATGGCATCTTATTTTATGGTAAGAGCTAGGCTCAGGACCAAGTTCCTTTTCTAAATACAGAATGACTTCATCCTGTTGACTTTCAGTATTGTAGGTAGCTACATAAATCATAGCATGGGTCATGGAATATGTTCAGAATCATTACTGCCTCTGTACCACTTGCTTTTAAGTGTCAGGAAATTGCTGTCATGCTTAGTTTTTAAATGTTTTCTTAAATGTTGATTTTTTTTTTTGGTTTGATTGGCATGGGCCTACATCTGCCCTGTGCATTTTTAATTCTAGAACAGGATAGTAGTATTTTTGAGAAAAAGATGATGTTAATTTTCTTAGTAATGAATGTCCTATAATAATTTCTTCGTGAACCAATGCATTTTGTGTTCATTCTCGTTCCAATTAGGATTACCCCATTCATTCTGTGGCAGACAGACACAAATTGGCTGCTCAGGGAAAATTCGTGACAACTGAGTTCGAGCCATGCTTTGATGCTGCTGACTTCATTCGTGCTGGAAGAGATATTTTTGCGCAGAGAAGCCAGGTGGATAAAGGCTGCCTCTGAAATTTCACATTTTCTTATTGCATTTTTAATTTCTAAATTCAAATATTTTTATTGTAACTATTTTTAGTTATCAAAATATAGAACCGAATCTTTATAGATTTATGTCTTTCTTTTATTTTCAGGTTACAAACTACCTAGGCATTGAATGGATGCGTAGGCATCTTGCTCCAGACTACAGAGTGCACATCATCTCCTTTAAAGATCCCAATCCAATGCATATTGATGCCACCTTCAATATTATTGGACCTGGTCTTGTGCTTTCCAATCCTGACAGACCGTGTCACCAGGTAAGGAAAAGTAAGGACTTTGGAAAAGTAAGTCTAGCAACTGAAGTAATCACCATTTTTATTTCAAGCACTTCTGTGATTCCTAACAGTTCCAAATGACTAATTCAGCAATGTTTAACGTTATTATGATCAAAAATTAGGTTGCTTATGTTATATTTAATACAGGATATCTAACACTCAAATACACAGTGTAATGTCATTAGACTTTGACTTTGGCTGCTTGCTGCTGCCAGAGTCTCAAGTTTGTGCCTACGTATGTGCTTTTGTCAAACAGAGTGGTACTACAATGATTCCATTACCCCTGGGGGATATGTTCCACGACCCCCTGTGAATGCCTAAAACCATGGATAGTACATGGATAGAGCCCTGGATATACTGTGTTTTTCCCATACATACATACCTATAATAAAGTTTAATTTACAAAGTAGGCATAGTAAGAGATTCACAACAATAACTAATATAAAATAGAATAATTATATCATTATACTGTAATAAAAGTTATGTGAATGTGGTCTCTCTCGCTCTCACAACATCTGGAATTTTCCATTTATTATTTTTGGACCTCGGTTGACCATGGGTAACTGAAAATGTGGAAAGCGAAACCGCAGATAGGTGGGACTGCCGTATCTCATAACTTGCAGCCCGGGTTCCACAGCAGCTGAATTTCAAACAGGAAGATCCCTGCATGTCTGGAGCACTGCCAATGGGCAGTGAGTGTGTTCTTCCCTCTCCAGTGGGTCAGGCCTCTCTTGGCCAGCCCTACCCTACAGGGAGGAACAGAGATGCTGCACTGCAGCTGATCTGTCCCCATCACCTGAGCCTCCCACTTTAGCCTGCTGCCCCCTACTTCCAGTTGGGTGGTGAGTGATTTTGTGTTATCCGCTAGGCTACTGTGCTTCTTTTTAAAATAATGATTTTACCTTGTAACTTCATTTTTATACCATATATTTATACCCAGTGATGAAGATTAGTCATTTTTCTCTAATATAATTCATTGACATACTAAGTGAGTATGTGAACATAGGGATGGCTAAGTTACAGTTATGGTTCTTTGGGAATACTACCCAAATGTTTGTCTTTATACCATCACGCATACAGAGTGATGGACTATGAAGTGGATGGACTATGGGTTTGACACAGTCACATTTTTGTTTTCTTATAACTAAATAGGAACTATTTTCATTTCCTTTAATGAGGATTTATCAATGATAGTATCTTAGGTATTTTAAAATCTCTTAAACCTGAGAAAAGCACAAGAAAATTTTTAAAAGCTTTAACATTTCTGTTACTTTTAAACTTTAATTTGGTAATCTGGGGATTGTATGTACATTTTAAATTAAGGATTTAGACAAAACCATCTAAGTGTCTTGAAATTTTAATTTCTTTATAGTAACAGTTGAGAAGACAGCTTCTCAAAAAGAATTATTAATCTTAAAGCCTATCGGAGACCAAGAATGATAAAAATAATGTATATAGATTTAACCCTCCTTGGGTTTGGGGTTTGTTTTTGTTTTTGGTCTTGCAGATTGATCTTTTCAAGAAAGCAGGATGGACCATAGTTACTCCTCCAACACCAGTCATCCCAGATGGTATGTTTACTTTTATATACTCATAGACTAAAATGATTACTTCAGTCACCAAAGATATTCATAACATTTATAGATTAATTATCATAAGGTTAAAATAAAATTTTGCAGGGAAAGTGAACCGCTGAAAGAATTGAAGTGCCTCTTTAATACTCTTCACTTTCAAATCTTTGCTTTAAACAAAAATGAAAGCAGACATGATTTAAAAGTTGTTGCTATTTTTAGATCACCCACTCTGGATGTCATCCAAATGGCTTTCCATGAATGTCTTAATGCTAGATGAAAAACGTGTTATGGTGGATGCCAATGAAGTCCCGATTCAAAAGATGTTTGAAAAGCTGGGTATGTACAATAAATGAAACATGTTGTCATACATGGAAATGTTAAATGATCTAAAGAAATGACATGCTTGGTCTTATGTATGCTTTATCTAATTCCCTTTCTGTTCCTATTTGCAGTACCAAGTTATTATTTTGTAGATGGACAGTATTTTTGTTTTTGTGAACATCATAAGGTTGGAAGAGTATCCCAGGCTCCTCAGGCACCCCCTTAGCATAGAGATTATTCATCCCTCCCCCAAATAAGAAATTATTGAGGGTCCTTTAGAGTAATTTAATTGTCATTACGTATTTTAAAGGAATTATAAGGATGCAGATACAGAAGTGACTTTATATGTGTGATAAGCACAGTAAACAAAGTAATGGAATGAAATAGAGGGTGTCAGTAAATTATTCGTCTTTGAACTAAAAAGCAGAACTGGTTTTTACTTAGGTGGGAGTTTGCTTATCCTGATATTCAGAATTTAGACTAGTTATTCTAATACTGCTGAGAATAGTACTGAAAGGAAGGATTTTCATATGGCTCTTATACAAAGTACAGAAGTATGTATGATGACCACTTTTAACATGTATCCTAAGTTGTACACTTATAATTGAGTCATATTTTGTCTTATATTTCCAGTGTTACTACCCAGGAAAAATTATTTGACCCTTTGACACATCCCTCTTTAATATAGTACCAGTATAGAAGGATTGGCCTGTCAGGTTTATATTGAGCCCAATATCATGATTTAACCCCTAATGCTATGCTACTTTTTTATGGCTTTCATTAAATTACCCAAATGCTCAGGTTATTCAGTTTCTTTGTCCATTAAGATTTTATTGTTTCTTATCTTAAATTATTGAGTACTAAAGATCTGGTTTGTCTTTTTTTTTTTTTTTTTTTTTGTAACAAAGTCTTTTTAGGCATAGGAAACTTATTAAAGCAAACTTTTCAAGCAACCAAATTCTCTTCAATTCAGGATTAATGTGGATCTAGCAATCTGAATAAGAGATACATCTGTCCATCACAAAATATGCTTGTGTTTAAAAGCCCACTTCTTATCCCAAGCCCACTTCTTACCTCTGTCCAAACCATTTTCTTACTCTTCAGAGCCCCACTCAGTCTCACTTCTCAGGAAAGTCTTTCTAGGTGCCTTTTGCTGCCTTCTTCCCTCACTATACCAGTAAAACCTTTAGTGATTCTGTGGCTTATCTTTCTCCTCCAAATAATGGGTTCCTTGAAGGATGAGAATAAATTGTTTTAAAACCACATTATGCCACACAACAGGTTTTTTCTAAATACTGTTGGGTGACTGCCATAAACATCATGCCTGTGTCAATACAAACAGTGCCAGATTAAAGTAATTAATTGTCTTGAGTAGCTTTGGTACCCAGCTGACCATACAAACCAGATATTAAAGTACAAGCTCTGTTCCATTGTTTCCTTAAGGCAGCCTGGTAAAAAGTTAATCATGTCAGATAAATTCTGCTTATATGTGAGTAGGTAAAGTTAGCTTCTCAAGTTGACTAAATTATACTTTTCATATTAAATTCGACATGGTAAAATTAGAAACAGTCTGACAAAATAGTTAAAGCATAATTATAAAAGGCCTTGAAATTTTAGTGCTTGATCATTTCTGAACATTTGACAAATATGTCTGCTCATCCTACCTATTCACTTGTGACTAGTCAGCACAAAATAGACTTCAGAGTCCCTGCTGACATTTTGGTGAAGGTTTTATATTAGCAGTGGACTAGATCAGATGAAATATAATTGATGAAAATAAAATTGAAAGGCTGTCCTGGGTCAGAGTAGACTGAAGGATTCAAATCACAGGAATTCCTACCCATCTTTAGACTTACTTTCTATAGGAAAATCTTCACGTGAGTCTGTCTAACAGGTTACATATCTCTCTTTCAATGCAGGTATCAGTACCATTAAGGTTAACATTCGTAATGCCAATTCCCTGGGAGGAGGCTTCCACTGCTGGACCTGCGATGTCCGGCGCCGAGGCACCCTACAGTCCTACTTTGACTGACCACACCTGATGGAGCTTGTGGGTTGGCCTCAGATAAACCTAGGAAGCATAAGGACAAGGTTCATTCTCCTGCTTTAAAAAGTGCATCAACTGTAGGGCTTTAAACAATCATATCCTAAGCCTAGTTTATTTTTATTCCTTTTCTTCTATATAAGGAAAATAACTTGTGCTAGGTCTTACTCTTTACTCCTAAATTTATTTGCTGTTTGGCTTCAAGCATAAAATTTTGGTGAATGTGTCCCAAGACAAAAATTAATCATTCAAGTAACTTGGCCACTAATATTTAACTATCTACCTCTGTTTTTAATTTTCTTTCCAAAAGGCAGCTTGAACTATTGGTCCTAATCTTCAGGGGTTTTTTTTAACTTTTTGCTAGACTTGTGAATGTTTGTATCATTTCTTTTTTTCTAAATGAAAGACTTAGAATGTACACAAATATTAAGTAGAATCAGATAATTTTCTCTTTTTCTAATAAGAAATTTTGTTAATTTTTAATTTTTGTTTTTAAAAAATAACATAGACTATGCAAACATTTAAGTGAATTTTCCATGAATGTTTTTAATATTCTCATCTCAACACTGGTGATATTTACTGCTAAAAATATCTTCATACAATTTACCTCATTTCAAGTGATTTATTTTAATCTCTTTTTCTTCTCTAAAATTTTACAGAAATATTTAGTGCAATAGGATATAACTGTCAGTTTCCATCTCTAAATTTTGATGTTTCATATGTAGTGTATACATGGCAACTTTTGCAATCTAAGATTTGTTTACAGCTATGCAAATTATTTTAAGCCCAAACTTTAAAAGCATTAAAAAAACTAATGATGGTAAAACCTACATGCGATGTGAGATAATTTTAATGTTGAATATTGTACATGTATTTTTATTCTAATAAACTTTTGTGTTACAGAAGGGATTTTATTAAAGGTTGGCATCAGCCTAATTATTTTGAGCATTAGTAAATTGTAGGATGTAGTTCCTGGGACAGACCTAATGCTCTGAAATAATCAATATCCATCCCTAGTAGATAAAATTTTAAACCTAATACTTACATTCACAAATGTTTAAGAGAGTCAAAATTTTTTTTTATTAATTTACTCATTCAAAAATATATGAATGTCTTTGGAATATAAGGGACTCACCCTAGGTCCCAGTGGGGGAAAAAAGTCCGTTTTCAAGATGCTAAATGTTTTGAATCATGAAAAATCTCAAGGGGGTAGGGGCAATGCACTTTGAAGTGAGTCATAGGTTTTGACCATGCCTTTTAACTCCTTTATGTCCTGGTGTCCTTTTTCATACACCACAGAATCACCTATCAGTTTTACACTTGGACTGAATCCTGCTTGAGAAGTCTATACAGTCATGTGGATTGGTGCACACTTGTGGTATATATTTCTAAGTCTATGTACTGCTTGGAGATTCTATTATACACCCCTCTACATTCCCCTTCGTAGCTATTCTAAATCTTCACTATGTACTCTTATTCGATCACGCTATTTCATTTTTCACAGAGAAAAATTAGAGGCCATCAGGTATCAGTTCCCTCAGCTTTTCTGCTCCAATCCCATACAGATATATCAGCATTTGCCTTCTCTGGTTAAAGTTCTTTCTCTCCTTGCTTCTACTGGCTAAGTTTATAAAGAGAAAAGTCAGACTGTCATCTCATCACTTGCCTTTCATTCTCAACCCTCTACAAAAAGACACTTCTCATACTTCTGCAGAAAGAGGAGAACCTTCTGACCAGGTCTCATCCTCACAACTGTCCTTTAATTCTAATCTCTCTCCTCTTTCAGGAAATTGCTACATCAATTATCATATTTTTAATAACTCCAGCCTGTGTGTGTGTGTGTGTGTGTGTGTGTGTGTGTTCCTTCAGCAAATAATCATGCTCAAAATAATGTTTAAACAAAAACTATTCCTCTGGCAACTTCATTTTCTTTAGAGCTAAGCTTCCTGAAAGAACACATCTACTATTTCTACTCTTTCACCTTTTATTTATTCCTCAATCTTTTGCTGATTTCTATCTTATCACTGCAAAGTACTGATAATATCTTTGACCTGACCTCTCAAGTGGATACTATTCAGGCCTTACTGATCATTCCTTTGAAAGTCTCTCTTCTTTTTGGTTTCTGTGATACCTCTTTCTCCCATCTCTTTGTATTGACTTTCAAGCTCCTTCACTGGATTGTCTTCTTCCTACTCTGAAGAGGTAGATGTCCATGGGGTCCTATACTTGGGCCTTTTCTGCTCATCTGGATCTTCTTGGACAGTTTCATCTGTGCATCACTCCTCCTCTCCCACATATCCATTACTAACTACCAGGGTAAAATGGGAGAGGAGGCCCTCTGCCTAGATCTTCTAGTCTTGATCTTATCCCAAGCTTCAGGTCCTGTTCCCAACTGTCTGTGGACATTATCTGGATCTGCAAAGGCATTATAGGCTCCACACAATATCATAATTGACTCTGTTGGCCAAGTCATCCTGGACTCTTGCTTCTTCCTCATCTGTCCCTTTTGCATTGTTATTAAACAAGACAATTATTCCAACAAAGATAGCTCAATTGAATGATTTAATAAAGTTTCTATTTTTAGATCCTATGACACTACTCTTGGGTATGCTCTTTTGTCAATGTTATAGAGAAAAATAGAAATAGCCTAGTCTCCACCACACAGCTGCTATCAGTTTTCTTTTCTACCCATCATCCACCACTTCTGCAACCCAGTGGCTTCTCTGTGATCTCCAGCAGACAGAAGGCCCACCATCTGCTGCTATAGATATCAGATGTCCAGATAACATCAATAACTTCAGATTATCACTTTTCCTAGGGAACACCAAACCTCTCTGTAATTCCCTGTCTAGAGGAAACAGCTATACATATTAAGATGAACCACTGTCATAAAAATGAACTTAATTTTAAATACAAATATCTAATATTGACACTGTAGGGTAAGTCTCTAGTTCCTAGTTAAAAGCAAAGTACTCCTTTGAGGAATAGCCTTTAAAAATAAAGCTCATGGATCTGACCACTATAATGTATTAACTCGTAACTATATAAAAATGCCCCCCAATAGTTCCAGGAGAATGTAACAAGACACTACCTCAGATTTTTTGGGTCAACTATTTGGATGCACTAACAGTAACAAGTAAGGTTTGATTGCTCAACTCATAGACCCCAAATGACAATTCTTCTAAATCTACAGTTTATGGCAGGAAAAGGACACAATATAGCAACAACATTAAAGTAAGAATATGCATCAAAGCCAAAGGCTGCCTCAGCAAAGTGTCCAGAGTAGCCAAACCCATACTCTGTTTTGTTATCCCTTTAGCTCATGCAATCCCCCCAAGTCTTACAGTTTATGCAAGAACTTGTATTTTGGGGGAGTTAATCAATCATCTCCAATTATACGATTTATGATCTTAGTAAGGTCACTTTTAGTTTAATCTTGTTTCTGAGATAATCCTAATATCAATATAGTATATCAGAACATTGTCCAGTTGTACTAGATCTGGGTTCCACCTGACCAGACAAAACAATAGGTGGGTGAGTTCAAATATCTTCGACATGATGCAATAATAATGTATTATAGACCATAACACACGATGCAAATTGCTATTCCTCTCCCTGATAACTGATAATGAGAACACACATTTTCTGTGGAATTCTGTGGGGCGTACTAGCTCATTTCTCATTATCTGTCTCTGTAGATAGTAGGTCTCTGCTTCCTATAACTTGCTATCTAGATTAGCTATCACTCCTCCATCAACTGTCTTATCTTCCAAAAATTTGTAGACAGTTCTCATTTACTGTTTTCTCTTTTCCTTTCACTTAGTCCTTGCGAGTTTTTACCTTGTTTTATTGCTACTATTATTTTATGGCAATTTCAAGGGAAAGTGAAGATAAATGTTTATGTTTAATCCACTTCAATCTTAATTGTATGGAAATCTTTAGATGCTTAATTCTAAGTAGATAATAAAGGAGGAAATTGAGAATGCCCCCAAAATCTCTATGAGATTTTATAAGAAGTTTTATAGGAGACCCACAACTTCGTCTCTTCAAACTCTCAGGATGTAAAAACCCAAACCAGATGTAAAAATGCCAAGGCTGGGGGTACAGTGAAATAAGTGAAGTGCTCATCTTGAACACAAAATTCAGGGAGACTAAAAACCTCAGTAATCCAGATAAATAGTACTTTACTACAGTATTACTAATTAAAATTAATTAATAAAATTAATGAAAAAATCATGATGAACAAAATACCAAATTTTAAAATAAAGACAGCATCAGTAGTTCCGATGTTTCTTTTTCCTTAGGCTCCAAAGTGTCCGTGCATGCCAGTTGCACACTAGAAATTAAGGTGAGTTGGAAGTAAACCAGCCCTTGCACCATCTGTAGCCCAGCTTTAAATTATTTAGGTAGCCCAGAAATTCTCTAGCCTGGAAGTGGATTAGGATGACACCTGGTTGCTGACACTCCTAGGTAATTGGGAAAAAAGCAATCAAAATTCTTTTTTGAAGAAAGATAACATTCATCCAGGCTTAAAATTATTTCTACAAATAAAATTTTATATACAAAATCCCACACATAACTAAAGATAGACAGATGCAAAACAACATTCAATAGAAACATATCCACAGGGACTCTAGATATCAGATTATCAGACACAGACTATAAAGTGGCATTCCACAAAGAAACCTGATACCCATTAGTAGTCACTCCTCATTTCTCTGCCAAGCCCTAGGCCTTCACTAATCTACTTTCTGTCTCCAAAGATTTCTTTATTCTGGTCATTTCATAAAAATGAAATTATACAGTATGTGGTCTTTTTTTATGGGCTCCTTTCATTCAGCAAAATGTTCATAAATTGCATTTATTTTGTAGCTCTTATTAGTACTTCGTTCCCTTTTATGGCTGAACAAAATTCTATAGTATAGATAGTCCCCATTTTATTTGTGAGTTATTTCATTATTTCCGATTGATGAATGGACATGTGGATTATTTCCAACGTATGGGTTATTTCCATTTTTGGCAAGTATGAATAATGCTACCATGAAAATTTGAGTACAAGTTTTTCTGTGGACATATGCTTTCATTTCTCTTGAGTACAGGACTGGGATTTCTGAGTCATATCGTAACTCCATATATGCTTTATGTTAAAAAAAAGTTACATGAAAAACTAAATAAAAATAAATCCACTAATATGCCAAATCAGTGTATGTTTATATGATTCATTTGTATAATTATGGATGTTATCTTTTCTCAAAAAAAGAATTTTGATTTTTTTTTTAATTACCTAGGGCTGTTAGCAGCCAGGTATCATCTTAAACTGTTTCCAGGCTAGAGATATTTTTTACAAAAAAAGGTGAATATATAAGAATATTAATAACTATTATTGAGAACCCACCATATGCTAGGCATCATCTTAGGTACAAAACATATTGTATCTCATTTGACCATTCTAACAAACTTCAAAATAGCTATTATTTTCCTTATTTAAAAAAATAAGAGAAGGTAAAGTGCTCATATTCAGATCTCTCCTATTGAACACAAACTTCTCTTTTAAATCACACAATTCCCCAACTACCTCTCATTTCTCACCACTACCCACCCCCATTTTCAGAGTGAAATTTCATTAAAGGTTTGCTTATTTTTCCTATGTCTATTTTCTTACCATCCACTTCAATCTACTTACACCTGAAGTTTGGCCCACATATTGTCATAAACTTCAACAAAGAATTCAGAGTTTCAGTGGCTACTCTCTAGACTCTCTCTTGAAACACTTTTGCCTCGGTTCATCTTCTAGAGGAGGGTTCACCAAATTATGGCCTGCAAGCCAAATCTGGACTACCACCTGTTTTTAATAACCTATTAGCTAACACTGCTTTTGCATTCTTTACTAGTTGAAAAAAAAATCAAATGAAGAATAGTATTTCATGACACATGAAGATTACATGGAATTTACGTTTCAGTGTCCATAAATAAGGTTTTACTGGGACACAGACTCATTCATTCATTTATGTCTTGTCTATGGCTGTTTTTGTGCTATCATGACAGAGTTAAGTAGTTGTGACGGAGGCCTTCCATGATGCTATCATTGCTTCACACTACTACTGCTCATCACTGTGAATCACACTGATGCTTACAATTTGACAGTGTTTCTGATAACTTATGTATCTGTGGTATTTTATTTTTTATTGCCAGTGCATTCCCATCATGTCGAAACAAGAAAAGTGGACTTCAAATGTCATCCTTCCAAGGAACAACAGAGTGTGGATTATTTTGATCAGATTAGATGGCATAGCATTGTGTTTATTACACAATAACATTATATAGCTGTGCTAAAAGAATACAATATATGTTGATATTACCAAACCAAGCACAATATCCCTAACTCACAGGAGAGAAATGTTCAGAAAAATTAGAAAATTAAAAATGGGATATCTCATCACAGCAAAATTGGTTCACAAAAATAGAAAATGAAAATAAGGCTACAATTAAAGTACATTTTCTACCGGCTCATTTCTTAGCCAAACAAGGAAAGCCATGTACTGATCGATGGTGAGTTAATTAAATCGCTTTTGATTACATCAGCTGAAGAAATGTGTCCAGAAAAAAACAAACTTGTTTAAAACTACTAACCATTTGGTGTGAAGAGTGCTCTAAGAGTTGAAGACATTGGGAGCAATACCAATAGTCAAGTGATTTTGAGTTGTTTTCCTTAGCTCTTAATGGGTCAACAGCTGTTAACTGATACCATTTAGTTGTTGATTGTACAAGGAGTCAATACTGAGTTTAAAATAACTGAAGAATTGTGTGAATATTCCAACTTGCCATTTCACAAAGTAGTTCAATGGCTTAGCAATGGTAAAGCTTTCATTACAATTCTTTGAGCTCAAGCTGAGATTAAATTTTTTCTGAAAGAGAACTGCCCTCAACTACAATTACTGAACACGACATTAATAGCTTTGGAAATCAACTTTTGCTATACTCTTGAACGATAATGTTTCTTAATAAATTTAACCTAAAATTACAAGGCAAAACAGTGCTTATGTGCAAAATGTATAGTATGGGAAAGTCATTTTGATGATAACTAATGCTGTTTCAATCCCAGTCATATCAAGCTGTTTTATACATATGTATGTTTTCTAAGCTTGAACTACAGTTCCAGCAGTTTTTTTAACTTGATTCAAGTACAAAGGAATTTCCATATTTCAAAATGCATTTAACTCTGCAACTTAGGAGTTTCTACCTAATCTTCAGTCTAAAGTGATTAATCTGCAGTGTAATGACATGCTAAAAGCCAACTATAAAGAGCAGAGTACTTTCTCTCTTCCTGGTCACTTAATCATTACTAGAAAAAGTCATAAAATTTTCCTGACTTTCTTCTCCACTATTCTCTACTATATTTTTTTCTGCTTTCAGTATGATGATATTGACCCCTTTCTTCTTATAGTCTCCAAGAAAATGTTTAAATATATAAAACACTTTAATGTGCATGAGACCACCTAGAAGCCCTGCTAAAATGCAGCTTCTTAAGCCCTATGCACAAAAGCAACCAGAGATTCTGATTGAATAGCTGGTCTCTGATCATTTTAAAAGGAGTACTGACATAGAACATCCACATTGCAATTTGTATTATAATTTTTATGTGTAGATTTTATATGCTCCGTAAACTTCTTGAGGTCAGGGACTATTTTTAAAAATTATTTTCTGAGTCCTCCTTGCCACCTCACACTTAGTAGGTACTCTAGAGATGTATAATAGTTAGAAGAAGTAGAAGGAAGGAAGGAAGGAAGGAAGGAAGGAAGGAAGGAAGGAAGGAAGGAAGGAAGGAAGGGGAGAGAGAGAGAATATGGATTAATGTTATGCCAGTTTTATCCTGATAAATAGCATTGCCAAATGTAGCATTTCATGAAGTAGGCTTGTAATACCTAATTTTTTCATAATAGCTGCTGATAATTATGCTTCAATCAGCACCTACAAGATGAATATAATTGTCAACAATTATTCAAGAGCAGGAGCAGAGAACATCTAAGAAAAAACACTCCTGGAAGGGCTCCTTTCTTCACCAAACTCTTTTGTCCTCTTGCTCCAGTACACAAAGTTGAAGGAAAAGATAGGAAAAGATTGATGAATTTAGTGGCTGGGTCAAAGAATGAAAAAATGGAGAAAAAAGAGAGAGGAAACCAAATTCATTATCTATTGCTCTCTCTCCAAGCCAAGAAATTAATGTTGTAATACGTGCTAACATAGCGAGGGATTGACTCAAAGTCTTACACATATCATATCCCTAAAGAATTTTCACCTTTCCTTCCTTTGTCAATACACACAGATTCAGATTTGTTCTGTTCTCAAGCAGGAGCATATGTATTCTTGCCATATTGTAACTGGGATTATATATATTATAATTATATTATATTATGACTGCAGCATTATAACTGAGGTTCTCAAAGCTCTCGACTAACTACGGCACATTTTTAGGAGCACTGGTTTTATTCACGGATTTGGAAAAAAATTGTTTAAAATTTTTGCCCCTTAAAAAAGGTTTTGTGACATAGGTACAGATAAAATCAGCATAATTCATCTTTTCCATGTCAAACTTGTGTTTTTCTTGAATAAATACTATAGAGTAGAAAATTTTTATGTCTAAAGAGTGATCGAAAACTGACATTTTTTGGTGTAATCAGGGAACCCACTGATATTAACTCTGGAGTCTCTTTACATGAATGCAAGATGCTATATAAGACAAG
This sequence comes from Cynopterus sphinx, assembly GCA_030015415.1. Taxonomy (NCBI): domain Eukaryota; kingdom Metazoa; phylum Chordata; class Mammalia; order Chiroptera; family Pteropodidae; genus Cynopterus; species Cynopterus sphinx. The sequence continues at coordinate 89,913,324 of CM057384.1, read as the reverse complement.
GTCAAATTTTGTGGATATGTGTGGGCCACGTGGTTTGTTCTTTGACCAGAATAGGCAAACTAAATCATGTGACTTATCAGTGAGTCCAAGAAGGCTGAAATATCTATTGTGCAATAGATATTTATATCTATCTTAGAGTAGTTTGTCATGTTATAAATTACAGTTATTACTTTGGAGTATACCTGAAGCCACTGGTTCCTACAAATCAATTCAATTTCCTGACATATTGCCTTTAATAAAATGTTTTGGTATATTAAAAATATTTGTGAATAAAATAATATGGTATTTAGGATATGGTTCAAAATAACATGAGATGGAGAAAGTAGACTGGGATAAGTTTTCAAGCTCAAGGTTGACTTGCTTTTTATTAGCAAGAAAAGAGATGTGACAACAAAAGACAAAAACCTGCATAGTTTGACTAAATCATTCATCTTGAGGATGAAGTCTCACTCAGTTGTCTTATTTCATAGTTTTGATTTGTTTAAGTCTGAACAATTTCAGAAAACAATTGCAAAGACGAAGTTCATTTTCCCCCTGAACATCAATAAAGTTGCTATAATAAAAATAATAAGAGTTAGATGGAAAGCATGAGGACTGTTTTCGTTTGAGATTCTTGATTCATTTAAGTATAGTGAAACTAGTATAAAGCTTTAGGAAAATAGCAAATATCATTCATCATCTTTCTTCAAAGTAAAAGAACTGTGACAAGAATTCTGAGGAAACAGTTAAAGAGGCTGACCAGATCAGAGACCAAATCATATGGTACTGATTACCTGGCCTGTAAGCAGGATGATGCAATTATCAGAATTTTCTATCACAAGAAACTGAAAATATTGCACCGTAACTTTCTAGACACATTTGAATATTCAGAATTTACCCATTTATAGCTCCTAGAACAATAAAAAATGTGTCATTTTATTAGTATGCATTCTATGGGTGTGGATTCTAAAGACACTAAGACTCCAAAATAGAGAAATTACCTTGATGGTGATATTGATGTCAACTGCCTTCATCTCAGCCCAGTTATCTGACATCGACAGAATCCATGAAAAGTGACTTCAATAAATATTAGTGGAGAAAGAAATTCATAAACTTATATTATTCTAGTCTATTTTCTTGAAGTATTTCCTATAATCATATCTGAGTCTTATCATTTCTAGTGTTGGCATATCAAGCAAGACTTAAACTTCATTTAAACAGCAGGAATACTCATCACAGTAATGGTACATAGTGATATTTATTCTTTTCATTCTGGCAATGTACAATTTAGCTGGTGGAATTAAAGAAATATTATTTGTATCAGATAAGCACTGCTACAAAAGGATCTGAATCTTTTGGCATCCCTGGGGGAGTAACCCGCATTTGAACCTCACGGATGCTTCAGAAGGTTGCAATGTGACAGAGGTGGGGATAGAGTAAAACTATTCTAGCCCACAGCTATTCCAAGAAAGCCCTATTTATACTTGAACTAAGCTCCAAATATTCTGAGCCAAATAGGAATCCCTGCAATTCTTTGAAAGAAAAAGAAATGCCCAGATGACCTATAACAAAACTGTCCCACTGGAATTCTCCCTAATAGCTGATGCAAGACTAAAGACAACCTCTTGCCCCAAAACTTATCCTCTGGGTCTACCCCCAGAGGTATGAGAGAGATCCCTTAGAGCTACTCTAAAGTCTGTGAACAGACTAGCATTCCTCAATCTCTTCTCAAGATTAGGACTGGATGAGAGGACAAGTGTACTAAAGGAATTTTTGAACATTCTTATAACATACTGTACTGGGAAGTGAGGCTACCTTGAAAATAGTTATTGATTCAGGTGATGTTCCAGGGATAAATCAGACTGGACCAAAAGAAAACCCTATTTAGGGTTCTTGTGTTCTAGAAATTCAATAGGAAATTCCTCTGGGGTTCTCATTCTTTTATCTTACTCTTCCCTAAAGGACCAAAGTGCTTATTAAAACAAGTAAGGAAATGCCTACATACATATTCCAGATTCAATAATCTGGAAGGGGCAGGTAAATAACCATATTACATACATGCCTAAATGCAATATTAGAAGCTTACTTTTCCTCAGTAGATCAGGATCTGGCTCTGGCTTTTGTCAAAGGCTTAACAAAAGACATGTAGACACACATCACACTTCTTGCAATGTCACCAGTTATTAAGGCATGGCTTTTAGGAAGCAATAGTCTGAATTGCATGGACAAGTTAGTAGAAGTGTCTCTGTTTACGAACAAGAATGATAATCAGGATCAGGATCAGGATGTGGGCAGCCACAGAAAAAGAACACTCGATACTCAGCTCATCAAACAACTCCAGAAGTGTAAGCAGCAAGTGATTTTAGTGTGGGAACCTAAATTTGGAGAATTAGGTCGTCAACCAACAGGAAGGCCTCAAGTGGAATGAACAGCAGTGAGGACTTTCTATCATTGTGAAAAGTTCTAACAAGAAAATCATTGAAAAACTTTCTATACCTAGCAGAGTTTCAGGGACTCTGAGATGTGTTTATGAAAATATCTGAGGTCACCTGATGAAAAAGATGTAGACTGCCTATCATAGCCACAGGAGATGTTTCCTGCTACTCTCAGAGTTTCTGTGCCTAAAGCAATCTGCAGGCAAGATGGCAAAATAAACACAATGAAATTGTATTCTCCTTTCCACTTAAATGAATCCCCAGAACTATATGGGTCAGTTTACTGGTCAGGGCACTTATTTTGCTTTGGCAGTCAATCCCCCTGGAATTTACTTTATACATGGTTCCATCCCATGTTCCTCCAGTGCAGAGATGGCTACTGAAACAGGCTCAGGGAAAACTGCTTCATTGCTAACAACACATAGAGTTAACTCAATTTTCCACTTGCAGATGATCACCCTGAGGTATTTATAAACTTAACTATCTCATCATATAGACTTTTTATCCAACCACAGAAGCTGAATTAGTTTTTTCTAAATTAATATGTTTATCTCTCTATTGTAAATCCCCAGTATGGTAGATATGGATTGTTTAAAGATAAGATTGAGGCTCAATGAGATTAATTGAGGTCAACATCACATGGTCAAAGGTGATAAAGACAAGAACCCAGGTCTCTCACATCCAGTCCAATACATACGCCATTATACCATACTATCTCTAACAAAATGAGCTCTCAGCTGCTAAATTTACCTTCAGGACTAGCCGCTGCATGAGGTCTATATTGTAGATAGGTATCACACAGATGAAGAAAATAATTATTGGTAAAACCTGTGGGAAGAATCAGAAACAGAGTTCTATAGTTTTCCTAGTGGGTTATTTAAAACATAAAAAAAGATGTGCCATTATACTTAGTATAATAAAATGTAAAATTGCTCTAGCAGCCCTTCTCTTTTTCCTGTGACTCCATTCTCTTTCTCAATCAGTTCTGAAACTGAACTTGCAGTTCTGAGTAAAATTAACCAGTTTGGAGGGCCTCAGCCAGGCCCTCACTATTCAAGGTGTAGTGCATGGATGATGGATAGACAGTATGGGTATCATTTGAGAACTTATTAGAAATGCAGATTCTTAGGCCAGATTCTCACCCCAGACTTAGCTGAATCAGAGTCTACATTTCAACAATTCCCCAAGTGACTGACATTTGCTCTTAAGTTAGAGGAACATGTTAATACATATTTGCAGATATATGTCAATATCATTCTGAAAAGAAGTATCATACTAGAATGTCCATTAATAAACACAAAAATACAAGGCCTGCTTCAGTAAATGAAGAGTGTGAAAAGACAGAGATAATCAGTAGGTTAAGAGAGATGTGAAGTCAAAATATTCAACTCAGATTTGTGCTAAATCAGCTAGTCCAAATGACTGTTAGATATTGAAATCATGCTGGTTATCACATTAAAATAGTTATCACATTAAAATGTACAACATCCCTTCTAAATAATTTTCTCAGTAGCACAAGCAAAAAATATGGAAAAATTTTCCATTTTTCTATCCCCTCTCTAATCACAGAACAATTTTATCTTTTGTAAAGGAGCCTAAAATCACTTAACCACACACTTCTCTGCCTTGGCCATATATTAAAATCATCTGAGGAGCGAGCTTTAAAAACCTGTGGTGGCCTCAGCTCCAAATTCTAATTTAATTATCTGGGGTAAGGGCCTGAGCTCTTTATGATTTAAATATCCAGCCAGGGTTGATAACCACTGACTACCCAAAACCCTCATTCTATAAATAAGGAAATTGGGGGTTTAATTTAAATGGTACCAACACAGCATACTTAAGTAAAAATTTTTTCATGAAAAAGTACATAACTATGTCTAAAACCTGAAACTTGTTGACCAAGTGAGGCTTAACTGAACAGTTGTTTACTATTTCTCTCTCTCTTATTTATTTGTTTGTTTATTTGTTTGTTTGTTTGTAAGAACTAAAGGTCTTCTTTACTCTTGGCGTTAACTCTTGTGATCATAGGTTAACCTTTCTCATCTCTTTTTGAAAGAATTACTAGCCAGGAGCTGAGATAGGCAAGTTTCAAAAGAATGAAACTTGAAATAACATAGTTGACTTTCACTTATTAACTTTCTTTAACAGAACTTTAGTATATATTCAAACAGCTAGAAGGGCTATTTTAAGTGGCTCACAAAATTAAAGACCAAACGAGAATTAAAATTTTAAAGCCAAACAGGTGCTAAGGTGAGTTTTTACAAATGGCTGCACCCTCTTTGACACACCTTCCACCAAGAGTAGGGACGATTCCCTTTCCTTGACACTGAACAGTCTTATGATTGCTCTAATCAACAGAGCAGGGTTCAACAAACGTTTTTTGTAAAGAGCCAAATAGTAAATATTTTAGGCTTTGCAGACCATATGGTCTCTGCGGCAACTACCCAACTCTCCATCATAGCACAAAAGCTGCTGTAGATATGAATGGACGTGGCTGTGTTCCATTAACATTTTATTTATAAAGACAGTGGCAGGCTGGATTTGGCATGAGGCCATAGCTTATTGAACCCTGCAAGAGAGTATGGAAGAAATGGTGCTCTGTGACTTCTGAGACAAGGTCATAAAAGGCCCCACAGCTTCTACTAAGTCTCCTGGAACTCTTACTCTTAGGAAGCTTCCTATTGGGACTTAGCTATCATCCTGTGAGAAGCCCAGACCAGAGAGAGAGGCCCATGTATGTGCTCTGGTCAACAAGCCCAGCCAAGCCTAGCCTTTGTGTCATCCCAGCATAAATGAAGGTGCCAGCATGAATGAAGACTACGATGAAGTCTGACTAAAATAACTCCAAGAGCACATGTGAAAGGATAAAAATCTCAGAAGAGAAAGCAAGAGTTAAAGAATTCTATTGAAAATACTTATGTTTTCTTTTTCAAAGCAATTTACGCTTCCAGGTAATAAATTTAAAGAAACTTGTGATATCTTGTCCATATGAATTACACAAACATTCTAGAGTAACACATGATATATAGTTGCCAATCAACGTGGGATTGTTCCATTACAATGGCTTTAGGACTATTTGATATGACAAATCTAGTCATTAAATATTTATTTGATTGAAAACAGTAAGCAAATAAAATCAGCTAATTCAGTCCAACTGGCCAAACCAGTTTCTGTGTATGTGTGAAATGCTGCGTGCTCAACTATACTATGATTTCAGACACCTCATAGGTGATATTAAACAAAATTTATGAAGCTAGTCTATACTAGAAAAGCTTTCTCCTTTAAAGTACGATCTATGCTATTAGTTACATGTAAAATATTATAAAATCTAACCTACTAGTTATTCACTGGTGCTGAAATTCAGGAATATGTTGGTTAATAATTTGGTAACAATTTGGTTATACATTTAAACTTCCTTTCTGAACAAGTGAGGCCCTGGAACACAAGCCTATGCTGGGGTTCTGGGAGGCTGTGTGGGATATAGGCCTGTGGCAGGAATGTCCGAAGAGGCAGAGTTTAGGTTGAAGCAAATATGAAAGCATTACTCTGAGGCACAAATAAAATCAAGTCTGGCACAGAAGAGACAAACATCAGGCATGAGATAACAGTATAATCTTAACCCACCAACACAGAATGAGCATTTATAAGAGATATTACAAATTCATCAAAGATACTTCAAGAGTTACTGGCGCATACCTGCAGAGACTTTTTCTAAGGAAGTAGAACAGTTCTGAGACCTATTTCAACGTGGAGGTTTTTCCCACACACCATCAAGCAATGCTTGGGACACCAGCTTGGTGTTTATGCTATTAATTCAACACAATCCTGGCACTATCTGCCTGGAGACAGCAACTGATTCCAAAAGTAAAGAGCTCAGTCCCACAAGCCTGCCCTCTACTTCAAAAGCCGATTGCAAGGCCAGGTTGACACTTGTTCTTCTGACCAACCAGCTATAGCTTGGTGGTGCCAAAGACCCACTCCTTGGACTTCAGCTGCCGCAGCAAATCCACACTACTACCTGTACTTTTGACAGACTGGCTACAAACCAGAGGTCCTTGTGACCTTTCACCCACTTGGCTCCGATTAATTACATAGCGTGGCTCACAGAACTCAGGGAAACATTTACTTACACTTACTGATTTATTATAAAAGGATATGATAAAGGATACAAATGCACATCCAGACGGAAGAGATGCATAGAGCGAGGTGTGTGGGAACGGTGTGGAGCGTCTAGGCCCTGTCTGGGCATTCGGCTTTCCAGCGCCTCCCTCCATGCGTTCACCAACACAGAAGCTCTCCAAACTCTGGCCCTTTGGGCTTTTATGAAGACTTCGTTATGTAAACACAATTGATTAAATAATTGGCCAATTCAACCTCCAGCCCCTCTTTCCACCAGTCGTGACTGAAGGTACTTCCTACAAGTAATTCATAAACCATCGAAAACTACCTAAGACAATATTTAAAAATAGGTTTTCTCCTATATTGAATATTTGGAAGAAAATATTAAGGTGTATGTAGGCCACTTAATCACTGAATATCTCTGCCTCTAGGCCTTTGATTGAATATATTAGCCATTGATAATCTACCTATTTAAACAACCACTGTTTTAATGCTCACACTTTGAAGATTTCTGTTCTTCCAGAAGACAGTATTGCAAATGCCATATTTAATTTCTGTGCAATATCTGGTACTGGCACTCTAGAATCACTTAAAGTCATTTTAGATATAGAATTTATTATAACAAATTGCATTGAGTTATTTCTTTGAAGGAATAAATTTTAGGGAAGTATGGAAGAAAGGAAAAGAATATTTTTATAAAATGTTACAAAACCTTACAGCTGACCTTTTCCTAATTGGTGTTTTAAGTATGTTTTTTAAAATATATAATGTACAGTTAAGGTCCAGCTTAGAGGCTGACTACCAGAGGTAAGTCTTCCCTAAACACCCTTTCTTCCTTCCTTTCTCCCTCCCTTTTGCTGGTCAATCTCACATAATTACTCATTCAATTGAACTGAATCATATCAAGTCACATTATGAAAAAAAATCCAGTTATAGTTTTGGTTGAAATTTGATTGAATCCATAGATTAACGCAGGAGACATTCAAATAATTATAGGATGGAGTCTTCTGTTCAAGCCTTTTTACATCTTTTATTAAGTTTTATATTTTTTCTTCATCTAGGTCCTTACATACTTCCTGTTATGATTCGTTGTTACTGTTGTTTTGACTTGTGATTATAATAATTTTAGCTATGATATTTTTTTAACTGGTTTTGGTTGGAATATAACAATACTATTGATTTTTATACATTTGGTAATGGCTGTCTTATCAATGCTTCTGTTATTTCTAATAACTTTTAAGTTGATTCCCTTAGGTTTTCCAGATGTATTTTATTATCTGCTTGTAAGAATAATTTTGCCACCTCTTTTTAAATATTTAAACTTCTTATTTTGTTCCTTTGACTGATTGCAGTGTCTATCAAGCAGTTACCATTGTTATGAGAAAAAACAAGGACTAGGAAAGGTCTGAATTGGCAGAAAATAATATATAGTAAAACTATGGTACACATTTTATTATTTAGATTGAGGTGTAAATGTGGTATGATGTTTCCAAACTACCTCCCCCACCAAAACCTTTGAACCAAAACTTGCTGCATAAAAAGCTTCCCAGAATTTTAGTTTGTTTAAACATCTCATATCTGCATTGCTTTGAAAGAACTTAGAACAGTCTGGCTTCCAGATGGCAGCCCGACTTTTTTCTTACTTACCATTTCAGGCAAAGATTCAAGGAGGACTTTTCATGGAACTTTAGACATATCATTTTCCCAAGGAGTTTATTACATGACAAACTTCAAATCAGAAAAACAAGGACAGAGTCCTCTGAAAATTCAGAATACAGACCACAATACAAAAACAACTTCAAGAGAGAAAGAGAAGGAAATACAAAGAATGAGAGAAAGCTTTCAGAGGAACGCTACACCCTTGCCAGGATTGGCTCCCATTTTAAACAACTGTTAACAATCTCCTGAGCAATGGGAGTGTCAGAATTTTTAGATAGGAAACACTTATGAGTAGCAGTCTGGTGAGAAGGGGAAGCTAGAAGCTTAACTTAGTGCTGCTTCTGTGTAGTAAGCACGGTTTTTACTTAGATTACATGTTACACAACAACAAAAGTAACATGTTTTCTGTAGATGGCACTATTTATAATGTATATTTTCCTTTTATACATGAATTATGATTATGAAAATTGGTGGGAGGAACTGAAGTTCTCCTTGGCCACTCCTTCCTGTCACTAATCTATAAGGCACTGTTCTAAATTGTATAAAAGTATAAAATTTAAAAAGATACAATTCACACCCTCAAAAATCACAGTCCAAAGGTACAAACAAATGAATACAAAGAGAATGCAAAGAGTGAATCAAAAAAGGCAGCCAAAGTAACTTGATTATGGGCACTGTACAGAACTACTCCACCTCTAGGTTACAAATGAAAACACTGAAAAACATTGGCCTGTTCTCTGTAAGTCTCAATGGCCACCTCAGGAAAAAAGAAAACACTGCAAATTTAAGATGATTTTGTTATTGCTCTGTAGGAAACTGAGTTAACAGCAATTTTTAACTTCATGCCAAATATGAGGTGACTTAAACTAAATATGTCAGACCAAGCTATTCTATTGCACAGTAGATTAGAGTTCTGCCCCATTCTCGGCTACATCAGTGACACACACCAGAACCCAAATGTGTGGAAAGAGCAATTTAACTAACGTTCCTCACCAAACTCTCCTCTGCTATCCCCTCCTCAAAATCTCTTTCTTTCCACATCTTCTCCACCTAAGAAAATGGCAACACGTCCACTCAGCCACTTCCTCAGTCCATAGACATTAATGCATTTGCTCTCTAACCTTCGAGACCTAAACAATGACAAAGTCCTGTCAATTCTACCTTCAATACATCTTGAATTCAGCTACTTCTCTTTCTCCTAGCATCTCCCCAATCCAAGTCGTCTCTCTCTCTCACCTGGACAACTGCAATAGCTTCCTACCTGGTCTGTTTACTTTTACCCTGACCACTATCAAATTCCTCAGACATATTTGTAATTTAGCTTGTTTGTTCAATATTTCTTCCCTCAGAATGCAAACTACATGCCTGCGAATTAAGATCATCCAGTTTTTTTACTGGGGTGTTCCTGGTGTCCAGCATAGCACCTGCCTTATAGTAGACATTAATAAAACATGTGAGAATAAATGAATTAATACTTTGTAAAATCCCCGCATGATTGAAGTCATGTCCACAGCACATAATTATAGCTCAGAGTCTATTCTCTTAAGTCTTTTTCCCCCTCAGAGCCACACAAGCCAATTCTTCAGTGAGAATTGAGTCTTTATTCCTTCTTTAAAGCTGATTGTGTGGTGACCTTTCAGCAGAGCCTTGGAGGAAAACTCAGAGTGTGAGCTTTGATAAAACATGACTAGATGGAAAGCATCCAAAATGAGCCTTTTTCTAATGCTTTGGAAAGACATGAAGACATGTTATGAAAAAACAAAATGCCATCTTAGAAATAGTCTTTGAGGCATTGCTACCATCTGGTGGCAATAATCTTAATCCACAGGCAACCAAGAACTTTATCCTGTCTTCTATGTCTCAATTTTGCTAAAGTTTTACGATTTTAACCTTGATATATCTCCTGTGATCTATCATGCCTTCTACTCTGAAATGTATGTCCTTCAGTTCTAGGAAATTTTTTTGAATATTTCCTTGATATTTTCACTGTTCTTTTCATAATTCCTATAATTTGTATGTTACAGCTCCTGAATTAGTCTTTTAATTTTCTTATCTTTTTTTCTCCCATTTTTTCCCCTCTCTGGTATCCCCACCCCCTACTTTGGTACTATTTTTTCAGACGTGATTCTTTGGCTTCATCAAAATATCACCAGAACAACCTGTTGATAAAACTAAGCTGAATTCGTTCTCATCTAAGTAAGGAAGAGCACTCACTTTGGACAAAGTCTCAGTAACCTCTTAGAGGGGGAAGGGCAAAGTTGAGATATTTACGAGATTTTGAAGTCTTGTTTAAGGAAGGTTTTCCAATATTAGGGCTTGATTAGGATTGGGCAAGGATAACCGTTTCAAGTTGATGAACACAGAAAGCAAAAACTTTTTTTTTAAGGTGACATTGGTTAATGAAATCCAGTAAGTTTCAGATGTACAATTTAGCAATAAGGCATATGCATATTGCATTGTGTGTCCACTGCCCATAGTTAGGTTTCTTTCTGTCACCACATATTTGACCCCTTTTATCCCATCCACCTCCTCCTTTCCCCCTCCCCACTACCCTTGGGTAAGCACTAGTCTATTGTCTATGTCCATGAGTCTCTATTTGCGTGTCCTGTTCATTTATTGCTTTTAGGTTTACATCCCACATATAAGTGTTATCATGTAGTTTTCAACTTTTTCTGTCTGGTTTATTACACAAGCAAGGATTTTGAGACAAGGAGTCTGGAGAAGTAAACTTTTGCCTGATGCTATTTATTGGTAAGCTGAACAGTTTGATGTTTATTTAAATGGATTTTATGGGGGAGTAAATTCCAGAATAAACAAAGGTGTTTACATATATTATTACCCCGTGAAAGAGTTCCCGATAATAATAAAGTTATATTGGTGATGCAAATGAATGGTAAACATCTCATAAACCTAAACAATAAGCTGTGTGTATAGGTGGTTTCAGTTCTCAGGAGACTCATCACCTTATTTTCCTTCCCTTCTGTTGAATTTTTCATTTCTACTATAGTATTTTAAATCTATAAGGGTCTTTTTTTCTTCTGAATGTTCTGTTTTAAAGGCTTCTTTTTTATGGGGGCAAGGATATCTACAAGGATAAACAATAGGGCTTTTTAAGACCAGTTTTCCTGACAACTTCATTGCCTCTATTTTCTCTCAGTTCTTTTTTGTTCATTTTGGTCTCTATCTTTCATGCTGGAGGCTTTCCTTGATTGTCCGAGGGTGAGCCGTGGCTGTCCATTTAAGAGGAATGAGACCAGTAGAAGGGTTGTGAAGCAGGGTAGGAGAATTGGGCTGGTCAGTGTAGGGTGATCTTGTTAAGATCATAGGAAAGTTTTCCCAATGAGGAATTATCCAATCACTGGTAGGTTGAAGAGGGAATGGAGTAGGCCTGCCTGGTTGCTGGCATTCTCAGGGCTGAATTGGAGAAGGGGGCTGACGTGTCACCATTTAATACTGACTTTTGCCTAATTCCTACCTTCAGTACATTATCCTTGTCCTCAGCTATGCCTCATATTTTTTTTTTTTTTTTTTGTCTCACACTCCCCCTTTCGGTACCTCCAACATCAAAGCTTTCTTGGGGGTTCTGAGAATTGGCTTACTCTGGCTCCCCTCCTCCCCAATAGCTTAGTGAATTATTATTCTGCAAAGCCAGTTCCCACTCTTCCATCTGCTTTACAACTTCTCAAATGTGGTGACTATCATCTGCTTACCAGTTTCTTTTTCTTGGGACTTCATGCATTTTGAACTTACAGGACTTTGGATAGGCAGCAGAGATAAAAGAATGTGTTTATTTCGACCACATTTAACTAAGAGTCTGCATTACATTCCTAAGGTCCCCTCTAACTCTAAGTTCTGTGATTTTAAGTGCATTTTCATTAAAGCACAAATGAACATAGTTGGAAATAATACTGAAACCAGTACAATTTAGGAATCTCATGTCCAAATGCATTAGGAGAAAAGAGGTAATTAGCTTTTTTTTTTCAATAACCAATCTGGGGAGGCTTCATGGAAGAGGCAAAATCTGAGGAACTATTTAAATGATAAGAAATGTATATCTTGACACAGTACAGATGAAAAATAAATTTTAATAACTGAACCTGAGACTTTATTTATTTATACATTTTAAGAGCGGCAGGGATAGAACAAAAGAAAAGACGAGGCAGGCTGCAGCAACCTTATTCTTAATTCAGAGAGCAACAGGAACCTACCATCAAGCTTTAGGTAGTAAGACAGTATGAGAAAGACAGTGAACATAAAGATAATGTAGGAAACTTTGGTATCAGCTGTAAGGATAAATTGAGAAAAGAAGGGACAACACTAAAAAAAAGTATTTTTTTAAGAAATTTTTTAAAGAAATGGATAATCCAATCTTCTAAAATTCAGAGGCAATTGCAAATGGCTGTTATTAGCCAAAACAATACTGAGTAAAAACAAGTTGAAGGACTCATTTCCCAATTTCAAAACTTGCTACATGGCTATAGTAACTAAAGAAACAGTGTGGTACTGGTATAAGAATAGACACAAAGACTAATGAAATACAACTGAGAGTCCAGATATAAACCTATATGTCTATGACTAACTGATTTTCAATAAGGATGTCAAGAGCATTCAGTGAAGAAAGAATAGTCTCTTCAACAATGGTGTAGAGACAACTGAATATCCATATGCCTACTTCACACAATATCCAAAAATTAACTCAAAATGAATCAGTAACCTAAATATAAGATCTAAAACTATAAAACTCTTGGAACAAAACATACAGGTAATTCTTCATGACTTTGAATTCAGAATGGGTTCTCAGATATGACACTGAAAGCATAAACAACAAAAGAAAAATAGATAAATTAGACTTTATCAAAATCAGACACTTTTGTGCATCAAAGGGCATTATCAAAAAAAATAAATAAAAAGACAACCCACAGAGTAGTAGAAAATATTTGCAAGTTATGTATTTGATAAGGGTTCTAGTATTCATAATACGTAAGAACCCTTACAACTCACCCAAGATAAGCAAATCAAATAAAAAATGGGCAAAGAACTTGAAGACATTTCTCCAAAGAACTTATACCAATGGCCTACTAGCACATGAAAAGATGCTCAACACTATTAATCATTAGAGAACTGCAAATGAAAACCTCAATGAGAAACCACTTTAAGCTCACTAGGATAATTATAACTATTTTTTAAATGGAAAATAAAGATCTGGAGAAATTGAAACCCTTGTGCATTGCTGGTAGAAATATAAAATGATGCAGCTGCTGTAAAAAAATTTAGTGGTTCCTCAAAAAGTTAAACATAGAATTGGCATATGACTACAATTCTACTTGTAGGTATGTACCCAAAAAAATGAAAAACAGGGACTCAAACAAGTACATGCATATATGTTCATAGGAGCACTATTCACAATAGCCAAAAGGTGAAAACAGTCCAATAGTCCATTAACGGATGAATAAATAAACAAATTGTGGTATATACATATAATGGACTTGCATTTAGCCATAAAAAGTTAAGAAGTACTGATACATGCTACAACGTGGAGGAACCTCAAAAACACCATGCTTAGTAGAAGAAACCAGACACCAAAGGTCACTCACTATATAATTTTACTTACATAAAATATCCTGAATAGGTAAAGTCATAGAGACAGAAAGCAATTTGGTGGTTACCAGGGACTTGGGAGCAGGGAAGAGTGAGGAATGACTATGGGCATGGGGTTTTCTTTGGGGGCAATAAAAATGCTTTGGAACTTGATAGAGGTGGCAATTTAACAACATTGTAAATGTTCTAAATGCCACTGAATTGTATACATTAAAATGGTTAATTTTATGTTTTGTAAATCTCACTTCAATTAAAAAAAAAAAGGAGATGCTGAAGGACCCACACCAAAAAAGCTTTAGCAGTAAGACTAGGGAAAACACACACACACACACACACACACACACACACACACACACAGAGTGAAACAAATACAAAGCACAAGCAAAACAAGGAGTTATAAAAGTGAGAATTTTACTCTGGAAACAATGACATATATAAACATTCTTAGCTCAAAAAAGGAAGCAGAGTGTACGCAATCACAAAAAAGCAAATGAAAGGATTTTCTAATTAGCAGAGTTCTGAGAATGCTGGTTGAATAGGTGAGACAAATGATTATCATTTTTAATTTCACTAAGATACTAACGGGAAATATAGCTAGATGGAATAAAGACAGAGAAGAATGATGCTTTTCTGAGAACCTGAAAGAAATATCTCAGATTGGTATGAAAGTGGATACAGAGCAAATTAAAAAAGCAAAACCATTACCCTAAGGATCAGGTTCTACAGATAGAATATTATAATAAAAGATAGGAAGGTGGTGAATACCTAACAGAGACGATTAAAGTTTTGGGGTTTTTTTAGGTGAGGCAGCACTTGGTTGACCTCACAGATTGCAAGGACCTTGTCAGTTTACAATTCCTTATTTTTAATTTTTTTATGCCTACAGCACCTGGTCTTCCTAGGTGGTCCCTCATCCAAATACTAACTAACCAGGCCCAACCCTGCTTAGCTTCCAAGATCAGATGGGATCAGGCTCGTTCAGGGTGGCATGGCCATAAACTATTAAAGCTTTAAAGCCTACACAATTTAAGTAACTTGAGAGAGAACCTGAATTGTATTACAGCCATATATTGTGTATATACTGTACAGTATATACATATACAGTAGTACATATGCATTCAAGTTCTACAAGTTGAACTAAAATAGGGAGGAGGCAAGAGAATTAAAAATGTTAATCAAGGCACAATCAGAGACTGCAATATGCTGATCAGCCCTGTAGCCAGGCCAGGAAGACACCTTCAGAACAAAGGAAGATTTCTGCTGGAATTGATAACAGCCCATTCTCCACACCTGTGAAGGGGAAACAGGAACCAAAAGTCATTCCCTATGGTTAAAACCATGGGGGAACCTATGGATTAAAGGCTGGAAACTGCAAGTGCGCCTTTCATTCCACAAAAACGTACCTTTTCACCCTACGTCTCTTTCCCTTCCCCTTCCTCACTCTATGTGCATATCAAAGGAAATGGGAACTAAAGAATGACATATAAACTGAATTTCCTGAACACTCACGGTCCCTCTCAGTGCCCTCGCTCTGTCTCTCTCACTGTCTCTCTCACTCTCTGCCTGTGAGAGGTGACCACACTGTCTGTGGAGTGTTAACCCTTTTCTAAAAAACTTTCCTTTTGACTCTAACTTGGGCCTGTGTGTTGAAGTCTTTCCACACTCTCTGTCAAAGGACCCTCTTCTTCTCTCAATGTAGGTCTCCCCCAACCAACTTGGGGATATTTCTCCTGTCCTGCATCAAAACTATAGTGAACAGATAAAAAAATCTGAGACTATATGAAGCAGTAATGTAACATTTTATTCTCAGAAAACAGTTGTAAGGTTAAATTAGTGAGTGTATAAGGGTATGCATACAAATATTCATTGCAGCATTGATTATCTTAGCCAAAACAAACAAACAAACAGAATCAAAGTGAATAGCCATTAGTACGAGAATGCATAATTTAAGGTACCTCCATACAATAAAATATTATGATGATACTAAAAATGATGAGGTAGATTTTCACATATTGGCTAAGAAAGAGGTCCAAAACATAACTAAGTGGGAAAAAAAGCATATTGTTGAGCAAAATATGTAGAAAGGTCTCCATTTTTTACAAAACCAAAGAAAACAAAAAGTCTCAAGGAACAAAATTAGATATATGTATATGTTTGTGTTAGCCTAGAAAAAAAGTTTAGAAGATTACACACCGAACTGTTAACAGTGGTGATAATGGTTGAGAGACTGAGCTTAAGTAAATACTTGTAAAGCCCTTAGAATAGTGTCTGGCACATAGTTAATGCTCACTATGTATTAACCACTATCATTTTTACTTTCTAATCTTTCACACTGAATTATTGCCAAAGTTACTTTTGTAATAAAGGAAAACAATGTTCACAGAATGAGAAAAACAAATGGTCAAAAACACAAGACACTCAATCTCATTAAGAATCAAAAAAATACAAATTCAAATATTTTCTGCCCATCAGACTGGCAAAAATAGAAGATATTTATATTATCCATTTTGGTAAAAATTTGAGCAAATCAGCATCATCATACACAACTAGTAGAAAAATCAATTTATATTATACTTGTCACCAAGGTTTAAAACACATATATGTTTTGATCTGGCAATTCCACTTCTAGAAAACAATCCTAAATATATAGTTGCCATATACACAAAGTGATATGTATAAGAATGTTCACCATAACAGCAAAAAACTGGAGATTAACCCAAGTGTCTATCAACCAATGAAATTAAGACACGTGGAATATTATGGGATGATCAAAAATAAGAACTATAAGTATCAAAATGGAGAATCCTCTAAGAAATGAAAAAAAAAATAACTTGTGTATCTGTGTCAGTTATCAATTTATCACCCATCAGCTGCAAGTCTATCTTTCATTTATTGCCCTGTTTTGTCATACTGGACATCGTAAACATTTTTCCTTTGCCAGCTATGATTTCAAGCCCTGTAAGTAGAGGGCGCTGGAGGGACACTGCAGGAGGAAGAGGGATTCTCTTCCTGGTTCCTGGATGTTTTCCTTGTTTTTCTTTGTATTGGGGAACAAACAGGTGTTTGCCTACCACCAAGTTTCAACAACACCTCACCAGGCAGCTTCCTCGTGAGTTTCAACAGCATCCCTCTGGGTGTCTTCCATTTGAATTCTGCCAGCATCCTTGTGAGAAGTTTCCCAGAATCTCAGTAGCCTCCTCAATCAGGAGCAACTCAGCAAACTTTGTCAATGGTGACATCACCAGTCATATACTCTCTCATAAAGTCCAATTATCAACCTGGAGGAAATAGGCCTCTTCCAAATTTGTTCCCTCCTTAAGCACTTTCCTCAACCCTAGAGGTAGTGGCTGCTCTCTATATCTACTATTGTATTCTTTTAGAGTTCTTATTATCCCTTAGTAGTTAATCCTGTTACTAGTTAATAGTTCTTTATATTAAACTTGCCCTATTTAATGTGTAGTAGTTTTTTGTATCCTGAGACACTAGCTGATATAATCTCATTTATGTTTTTAAAAAACTAAGTGTGCATGTGTGTGTGCATACACACCTATGTAAATATATAAACAACATGGCATATACCAAATTATTAACAGTGATTATTTTCAGAAAATGAGTTGGATTGCAAGGACAGAGTAAAAACAAACTTTCTCATTTGCTCTCTATACTTCTTTTGTTTTAATTTTTTACAATAAACATTTAGGTGTTATATAATTTAAAACAAATGTACATATATATTTTTAAATAAATAAGATGTAGTTATTCTAATTTCTGAGAATTAAATGTTAGAGAACTGCTTTATGATTGAGGGTTGCTCTTAGAAAGATAAACTATCTATTAACAGAAAAACAATAAATTATAAAAAACAATGGTTAGTGTGAAAACACAAATTCTATGTGATAAGGATTTGAGATTGTTGCATGATTTCATGAAATGCCGAAATTATGGCACTGTTTACTATGTACAAGAGTTGTCCATGCATGGAAAATGGTAACAGGATGATGGACAACTCTGGCTTCAATGATGTTCAATTTAAGTAGAAGTTAGTACCTACAGTATAAGGTAATTATTTAAAGATTTAGAGCTTGCCTAAGCCACTTCCAAAACTTGGGGGCCTTGAGTTTAAAAGAATAACAGAGTAAGCCCTGAAGTGCCAGCAACTGTCATTCCAATAATTTCCAGCTTTATTTTTCAACTTCCTCCCAACCCTAATTGCCTGTTCCATAGTAGTTATGGCAAAATCTACTGCTACAGCCAGAACTGTAAAGTCAACATTCCCTAACTAACTTAATAGGAAAGCCCAAAATATTTTTTTTTCTTGAAATTGAAGTGTTTCATAGGGTTAAACTGAGGGAATGATCTTGAGGTAACAAAACAGATTTATATGCCATTCACATTCAGTATAGATAATCTAACTTGTGAAAAATGTAGAGAGCTTTAGACTTAAGAAATAGAAACTGGGGTGTAGTTTTAAAAGGGGGGTGTTTAATCTGATTTGGAATCATGGCCCTGCCACTATCTAGTACATATTCTTTTTTTTTTTTTTTTTTTGGTGACTTTTTTTTTATGGTGACAAAATCCAATAAGTTTCAGCAGTACACTTTAACAGTAAGGCACATACATACTTAGACTGTGTGTTCACCTTCCATAGTTAGATTTCCTTCTGTCACCGTGTATTTGACCCCCTTTACCCTGTCTATCTCCCCCTTTTCCCCACCCCCTACACTCTGGTAACCACTAGCCTATAGTCCATGTCCATGAGTCTCTGTTCTGTTCATTTATATTCTACATATAAGTGATATCATGCGACTTTCAACTTTTTCTGTCTGGGTTATTTTGCTTAGCATGATTATCTCAAGGTCCACCCATGTTGTCTCAAATGGCAGTATTTTATTTCTTCTTATGGTTGAGTAATATTCCATTGTATATATGCACCACAGCTTCTTTATCCAATTATCTATCGTAAGACACTTTCATTGCTTACATATCCTGGCCACTGTGAATAATGCTACTATGAACATCTTTTAGGATATGGGTTTTCAAGTCTTTGGGGTAAATACCCAGTAGAGGGATTCTAGTATTTTTTTTAACTTAATTAAGCAGATGAGTTTTACAGTCAGATTTTCTGGGTTAAACTGAGGGAAAGATCTTGAGGTAACAAGAACCCCGTGATAGAGCTTGAACCCCAGCTCTATCACGTATTAGCAAGTTAACCACTCTCAGCCTGTTCCCTCACTTGTAAAATGGGAACAATAGCACCCACAGCCTAGGCTTCTGGAGAATATATGTAATATGTATAGAGTTTGGGTGCTTAGTAAGGTCTTAGTATATATCACTTTCACTTTTCTGAGTCCTCGGGGTTTGATTTTTTTTAACCTAAAAATGAGGGATCCCTATTCGTTTATCTCAAAAGTCTCATTCCTGCTTTAGCAGTCTGTAAGTGTACAGATCCAGGAGAGGTGGGAAGTGGGATGGGAGGGTGTACTACTACAGAAATAGTCTAACATGAAAGTCAGTGAAAGTTGGCAGTAAATCTGTAGAAACTGTCTTTGGGGAGATTGTGTCAGAGAATGTATTGGAGGAGTCAAAATGTCAGGCATCCTGTAAAGGCGGTAAGAGTAGAAATGCTCCTTTCTCAAAACCGGAGGGCGCGAGGGTGATCTTGCAGTGACTTAGAGGCTGCGTCTGCTGAGGTCTGTCTAGGTCCAGTCCTTTGAAAAGAATGAAAAATCCCACTCAGAGGGACCAAGGAAAGCTCCCTAGATCATTCTCGTCTTAAGTGCCAGACACCACCTCTACACTCATCAGAGATTTGCACGTCAGCTGACCCCGACAGGGTGGCTAACTAACTGGATGGTCAGAGGACAGCTCTGACTCCCACCTCTCCCAGGCTTTGCTTTACTGCCTGCCCCACTTGGGATGAAACCCTAGGGCACCCCATACTCCAGTGGGTTATCCTGCTCTTCCCCTTACCAGTTCAGTACCCCACCCGCACTCCCTCCCTCACACCCCCGTCTCCTCACCACATCGCCCCCCACCACATGCGCCCTGCCTCTTCCCATCTCTCCGGATCCTCCCGTGTTCTCAAACTCTCTCTGCCCAGTGGCTTCCAACGGTCCTGTCTCCCCCTTTCCCCTTTCTACCCTTCCCCCTTGCCAACTGCATGCCCTGTCCCTGCGCTCACCCTGCTCTAGCGGACCGCGGGGTCCCCGACCCAAGCTAGAGTCGCGACGGTGGCTCTGGCAGCGCAGAAGCGCATCTCGGGGCGCATCTGCCCGCCCCGTCCGACGCGTCCAGCCCGCCCCGCCCCTGGCCTGGAGCGAGCCCCGGCGCGCGACTGCCCAGTGCCCGGCGCGGGCCCGACGCGTCCCGCACGCTGGGCCCCTCCCAACCTCTCGAGTGTGTTCTCCTAGCCGTGGCTTTAAGATCGCATGTTTCCTTACGAGGACAGCCACCCCCAGACTCGCTTTAAATAGGAGCGGGAATCCGAACTAGAAAGCCGGCCTCCGTGTTCACGTGGCCAAATCTGTACAGAAGTACAGCAAAGCGATTCTTAGCGCCGGGCTGAGCTCCGTCGTGACGGTAGTAGCTAACACGCCAGACTTGCTGCACACAGCCACCGTTAGAGACACTTTACAATAATCAGCTCATTTGTCTCGAAGGTCGTTGAATATTGTCCCCCATTTTACAGATGAGTAAACTAAGTCACAGACAGGTTAAGCATCTTGCGAATAATGATCAGCTACTGATACAGCTTTTAAGGGGCAGGAGTAGAAACAGGTAGTGGAAAGCCATCGGGCCATACTCCAAAACTTGTATAACCGATGCGTCTGGGAGCCTAGGATAAATCTGCAATTCAAGAAGCAAATTATTGAGGCTTCCCTCGTTCTCTGAGCCAGGTGTAGAAGACATGGAGGAGGAAGGGTGAGGATGGGGAAGAAGACCAAGAGAGTCTTTGCTTTGGCTGTGTGTTCTCTGAGCATGGTGAGTTGAAGGATGAGGCGGGTTCATTAAGTGTGCATACAGTATCTGGGTATCTTTTTGAAATCATTTTTTAAAGCTAACTTGTTAAAATATTAAGGGAAAATACTATTAAATGATTTCTTATTAAAACGGGAAAAGATGGCTGTTTTATACTAAAATATAGTAAAAAAAAAAACTTTAAGGAGCAAGATATCCCTTAGAAGTTTATAAGAAGAAAAAATTTCTAGTTCTGTATTAATATTTAAACTGACGTGTAGCAGCTATGCAAATAGCTGGGCAAGGATCCCTGCCCATTAAATTTATATGCACCTTTCAAACCACTGAGTACTCACATAAATCTGAGCTCACCATTAAAATTTCCAGAAACAGAGCTTTTCTCCATAAATATTATACTCACCAGACCACATGTATACCACTTTACATCATGTAATCTATAGAATGACTACCAGAAATAAAAATGTCAAGAATTTGAAATGGTAACATTATTTGAAATCTAAGTTCAGGTAAGGTCCCTGGGCAATTTCCAATATTGTTCAGTAAATTTTCATTATTAGGGTACAGTAAACAAGACTAAACAAATACTTCGATGAGGTGACTGCAGGCCAAAAACTCAACTGGCTTTGCCAACAAAAAGGTGGTCTGAATAAGGAATGGTGAGGAAATGAATCCACCCTTCATGCAGTGATCTACTTAAACACTGAAGTCTATTCCACTAAGGCACTGAAAAATGATGATGCCCTTTAGAGAAGTGCTGAAATAGAAATCCAAGGGAATACACAGTGGTTCGGACTAATACAGAGAAACAAGACTGTATCAATATTCTATGCTATGTAAGTGGAGATATAGCCTTCTGCAATAACTAAGTGAATAAAAATGCATTTTCTCTTTCACATGTCAAAGTACACCAGTAAGGAACTTCATAAGATATGCTAGAAGAACTAATTCCTTCCTTTCTTCTCTCATGCTTCATACTTAACTGCCCCTGTTGGGAAACTCAATCCCCAGGCTTTGTTGTAATTCAGTTCATGCTTTGCCAAGTAATTTCTTTGGTGAGCTTCCATCCTAATAGTTGAGTTAGGTGTCCTCAGGTCTCTTTACTTTTGAGAGAGACATGGTAGAGACTCAGATTTAATGTCCAGTATTAATTGATTGGGTAAAACTAGCCTTTCCTTCAGATTCTGGCTGCCGATGGCCTTCATTACATAGCCTCAGGCAAACAGTTAATCCTGGCTCTGAAAGAAGTAAGAAACACTCATGTGCCTTGTTCATTTGGGTATAATTTACATCAGTAATGTGAACAACTCATTGTGAACAAAAGTTGGTTATTTTCATATCATTCTTTTACTACATTTAGTCCTAATGATGACATAGACACATAATAGGAAAAAAAGAATTAAAAAAAAAAAGGCTAGGTCAAGATTATCCATCTCAGAATTCTAACAATGGACCAAAAGGACAAAATTGGAGGACTAGATTGCCTTCTCTGATGTTTTTCTGCAAACTCAACAGAATAGCATCCTGTAACTTTCTCTGTGTGGAGTCAGCACTGTGAACATAGTACCTCTATTGTGACTGTCATTTATTCGCTGTTGACTCCCAAACCTAGATCTCCACCTCTACTTTTCTGTTTTGAACTCTGTAAATTTCAACTGCCTTTTCATCTCTACCTAGTTACTACTGGTTGTCTTAGATCAACCTCTTAGTTTGTCTTCTAAGTTCCCTAGAAGTAGAGTGTAAAGAGGATTTTGGATGCACATGATCTCTTGAATGTGTGTGTTTCAAGAGAAAACTATAAGGGAATGGAGAGAAGCGGTCTAGGGAAAGGAAAAGAGCCTAGCAAAGATATGGTCTCAGGTAAAGTTTTATCTGGCCTGATTCACCGGTAAGGGATCTGAAGCATTAACCACACAACAGAATTATACCCCCCTAAAGTGAGGGGGCCTATCATTTGTAGTACCCCAACCCCTAATAGGCATTGACTGAAGACAGTGGTTGAGGGGAATGTTATAACTTCACAGATGAAGTGGCTGCAGTCAGTGGTGGGTAATTCTCTGGAGAAAGGGGTAGCTGTGAGCCACTAGCATCCACAGTCACGGCTGGGAGTGGGGTCTCCAATCTGGTAAAAAGCAATCTGCTCAGGGCACCACAGCATCAGCCACATCAGCCCTCATCATCTCTCACTTGAACCACTACAGTAAACTTCTTATTGGAATCTTCACCTCTAGACTCAACCAGCTCTAATTCACCATCTACTTTGTAACCCTTATGATCTTTCCAAAAAGAAAATCTGATAATGCAGCTATTCAAAAGCTAAACTCCTTAACGTTTCACGTTATACCACCTTCATAGCCCTATTTCTTAGAACTCTCTTCACCTGCTTACACTTCATGACTAACACACACACACATATACATGCATGACTTAGGTACACATACACTCACCTTTGCTCTAGCAATATCAGACTCACACTTCAAACTCTCATATTGCCATGCTTTACCACTGCTGCTTGATCTGCCTTGAATATCTTTCTCACTCCCTGCTCCCACTTATCTACCTAAGAAATTCCTGTTCCTTCTTCAACAGTAAGCGCAGCCTTCCCTGACTTCTTTAGCCAGACTCAATCAACACTCTTTTAGTACCAAATTATAGCACATGTCACACTGTGTTGTAATTGTGTGCTTAAGCACATGTCACTCCAATTAAACAGTAAGCTCCTCATTTTAACTCCTGGGACTAGCTTGGAGACAATGCTCAATAATGTTGGTTGTTTACCACTTGCTGTTTCATGTGATCCTCCCTTATGTGGCCCAAAGCTGTCTTCTTGGAGCTCCATAACATATCCCCTTCTTTCAATGTTGTAGATTTGGTAAACAAGTCCATGTACACTCATGATTTTATTGACTTCAACATTATTCCTCCTGAGTCTTCTAAAGTTCTAACTAATATAATTTATATTTGAGTTGAGTAAGCTATAAAAGGTAAAATGTCCATAGATGAGAAATGAGAAAGTGTCCTTTCAGACTTAAGAAATAGCATGGACAAGGGGTGAAGAAAGTGAGTCAGAGCACTAACTAGCACTCTCAGGAGGACAGAGGGATGTGGTGAAAAAAAAGAGACTGGAAACCAGTGAGTGTAGAGCCTTGAATGTCTCACTGATTGAGATGTAAGGCCCTACCTGCAGAATCTGAGAGTGTGTAAGTCCTGGCTATACCATGTCCTAGCAGAGTGATCCTGGGTAAGCCTCTTAACCTCTATGAGCATCACTTTCCTCATTTATAAAATGAGAACGCTACAAAAACTTTAAAAAAAAAACTAGTAAAAATATACTGACGCAATGCTAGTGGGGTCATAGCTAGCAAAAGTGAAAGGGAATTGCTGGCCAGGGTCTGGGAGGACTCTCCTCCTAGCTGTTGGTGGCCCACCATGGGCAGAGGATGGAACTGATTCCCTGGTCAGACTGAAACATCTAAAAATGACTGCAGTAAACTAACGCTCAGCTATTTTCCCAAGAAGACTAACTTCCCAGGAGGGGTTTCCCATGTGCGCAAAGAAAAAGGAAAGAAGTTGGCCTTCCCAAGGTGGAAATTAGGTTGGGGGAGATGACCCAGTGGTTCTCATTCCATTCCTGGCCAGAGTTGCTAGACTGAGGATTGACAGCATGTGCAAGTAGACTGTTGACGGATGACACTTACATTCAATCTTTGTATTTCCAAGTAGGGAGACTTCAGCCAGAAAGAGGTCCCCTCTCTCACTCCTCATTGGGTACTATACTTGGGATGTGCTGGGAGATTTGTGTGAGTGGTGAGTTTTGAAGAGGGGACAGGGCATATAAGACTCAGCCTCTAACATCTTCCTCTTTGAGACCTAACCTAATCTCAGGATGCAAATATTTTTGTCTGTATAAGAAATAGACTGTTCCTGCAGGGAGAAGACTGAGGTTATCCTTGGCTATTTGTCCTGGGTGGGAAAGTGATGTACACTCTTCAACTTAGCTTTCATTGATTAAAGAAAAAAGAAAAAAAAATAGTTGACATTCTTAATTTAATTTTTTTGTTTAAATTGATTAATTACTAACTTTATGAAAAATAAATTTGAGTTTATTTTCAAGCTTTTGGAAAAATTGCAAGTGCAGTACAAGGACCATCCATATTCCCCTCACATACTCTTAATTGACACTTTATTACATTTTTAAAATATCTGCCTAACCTACTCCTGTCTTTCAGTTGGTCCTCAACTTGGGCAGGGAAGAAGAGTGTTTTTTATTGGCACCCTCCCTCCACTGAGTGCAAAACTTCAACAAGGGAATTTAATTCCCTGGGAAGCAAATATTTATTTATTTTATATTTGGCTATTCCTCAGAGAGATTTATTACACTTTCACAAACTTAAATTCAAACAGTCTAAATGTCTTCATTCTGCTACTAGCTATAGTTCACTTCCTTACCTCAGAAAGCACTATCTCTCCTCATCAAATTACTAGCCAAATTATATCCTGATGACCTGGGACAGCCCTTGGGGAAATATCTTGAAGCGAACTAATTGTTGAAATTACTTTGCTGTGGCATCACATTTCTCTGAGGAATTTTCTTTTAAACCCAGATTATGTCAAAGCATTTGGTGGACTACCTCCCAAGAAAAGTATAAGAGAGGTGGGAATTTATAAATGAGTCCATAGTCTTGCCTCTTTAGACATAAAAATATTTAAAGTGTTTATGTGAGCCGAAGCAGCATCCCTGACAGGCAGGATTTGGTTGGTCAAAAGGCCAAAATGATAGTTGGAAATCCAGGGAAGGCAGGAGATAAGATTAGAGGGGTGAGCACGGGCAGCCAGTCTGAACTAAATCTGGAGATGAGGCTGGGGCAGCTGTAGGTGATGAGTAATGAGATCACCAGCTGGGCCTGTGAGAGGGAAGGAAGCCTAAGCTGCAGCTGAGAATTTTGTGCATGGCCACGATGCTCTGGAAAAGGACCCTCAAGCCTCTACATACAGAAAACTCACCTCTCTACTAAATGCTTCCTACTGTAGCAAACTTCAGTCCTTGAAAGCTAGCAGTGGGGTACTGTCAGAGGTCCACAAAGGCCAGAAGGTACTTCTGGTAGCTGGTCTATTGGCAGGGCCCTTAGCCCACCTCACCTCCTCTCTGCCAGAACAGCACTGCCCTTGACTCTCCAAGTTAGGGAGTGGAGGTTGTCAGCCAGGGAGTTTTGCTACTTGCTTTCTAGATAAGTCGTTGTCCCTCAACTCAGCCCTCACTGGTTCTTTGCAATTCAGGCCCATCATTATTGCTAGAAAAAATTTCTCCAGGTTTTCAGTTTATAGATGATTGCAACCTTAGTTTTCAATAGTGATAAATTATTTCCCCTATATCCATATTCTATTGGTTATTTCAGTGGACTTTTGGGAGGATGTCAAAAGGCTTCCACACTCTACCACCATCCTGCTCAGAAGAGTCATATAAAACTAGTGGGCAGAGGAGACTTAGAAGGAGTAGTCAGAGAAGTAGGAGGAGTACTGAGTTATAGGACCAGAGAAGAAAAATAGGTTAGGGCTAGATGGGTTTGCCAGACAAAATATCGGATGCCCAGCTAAATTTGAATTTCAGTTAAATAGCAAATGATTTACTAATATAAGTACATACTAACATACAAAAAATTTGTTTATCTAAAATTCGCAAGTAACTCGGCACCCTGTAGTTTTATATGCTAAATCTGGCAACTGTAGAACCAGATCTGGGAAGCTTTTATTATATATTAAGGAGTTTAGACTTTATTCTATAGCTAATAAGGACCCCTTGAGGATTTTGGCACAAAGGAGTGATATTGGTAAAGTAATATTTGAGATGAGTCAAGACAATGGTAATTGTATATGTATGAAATTCTTCAATATAAAACTAGAATGGTGAAAAATGGAAAGAAAAGGGGCAAGAAATAGTAGCTGGTTAAGTATGGGAAGATGAAAAATGAGAAGTCTAATATGACAGGTTTGAAGCCTGGATGGCTGAACGAATGAACTACTGCTGCAAAGAGACATGTCTGGAGGAGGAAGTGCTTTGGAAAGAAGGAAAATGATGCTTGTATGTCTAAGTGAATTTTACAACAGGAAATAAAAACTGTTACCCTTTCTTCAGCACTTTCTCCTAGGTATTGCAGAGATGGGATGTTATTCCTCAACCTCAAAGCCCCCCTGCCAGGTAGGTATTATTACCTCAATTTCCTGACAGACAAAACCAATGCCACCAGCAGGTGGCAGAGTCAGAATTTAAAATCCCAGGCTGCTTAACTAGAGTCTGGGCTTATTGCCACCACTACACACTGCCTTCAGTTAGAGAACAGAAACAGAACTCCAGAGTTGTGGCTGAAGCTGTGGCTGCTGAGAGTTGAGAAGAGGGAACTGAACAGAAGGAAAAGTTTTGCTAAGAGGACATAGAGGAGGATCAGAGAGAGCTTAAAGAATACCTCTGGCCGATAAAACAGCATGAGAAATGGCTATGAAGCTTGAGTGAACCTCGCATTCTGAAAACAACAGCAGAATGTGATGTTTCTAGGAAATGGGAAGGTGAAAGGAAATACTGGAAAGCTATACCAATGCCATCATAAAGAGACTTATATATCACGTCCAGATGGTTAGAATTATCCTATGGGCAATGGTGAGTCACTGAGAGCTGTGAGCAGGCATCAACATATGTAGGTTTGTGTTTTGGAAAGATTATGCTGGTGGCAGTGGGTGTGAGAGAAGGACTAAAGGCCAATTACAAAGCAACTGTGATGATCCAAAGGAGAAAGAATGAAAAGAAGAAATAGATATTTGAGAGAATCAATAGGATATGAAGAGAAAAGAAGTGTGAGGTAACAAAAAGTCCTTTTCTAGTGTGACTGGAAATGGTGATTATATTTACAAAACAGAGAATGCAAGAGAAGCACATTTGGGAAGAAGTGTGAAGCTACTCATCTTGCATGTATGCCTACAACAAAACAGAGCTGACAGAGTAGACAAGCACTAAATCTATCTTGATTAGAGTTTGATTTGGGACATATTTCAAGATATCACTGGAACATGCAGGTGGAAACATTTAGTAAACTGTTAGAAATATGGGTCTAAGAGCTTAGAAGAACAATGTAAGCCTGCAAATTAGCTTTGTTAATTAAGACATAAGTAGGAAAGTGAGAAAAGGCCACAGACAAAATTCTTGAAACTCAGCATATAAAGAACAAGTAAGGAAAGAAAAACTATTGAAGCAAGTAGAGAAAGGGCAGCCAAAGAGGTAGAAGAACAAGAAAGTCTAGTGGAATGAAAAAGAAGAGATGAATTTCAAGAAGGAAGGGGCTTCCACACCCATGTTCCTTGCAGCATTATTTACAATAGCCAGGAGGAAGCAACCTCAATACCCATGGATAGGTGAATAGATTTTTAAAATGTGGTAAATTCATACGATATAATATTATTTTTAAAGCCTTAAAAAAGAATTAAATCCTGTTTTATGCAATAGCATAGATAAATCTTGAGGACATGAATACTAAGTGAAGTTAGCCAGTCACAGAAAGACAAATACTAATGCAAATACTGCATGATTCTACTCATATGAGGTATTTAAAATAGTCCAACTCATAGAAATACAAAATAGAATGGTGGTTACCAGGGGTTAAGAAGAAAAGAGGAGTTGTTATTCAATGGGTATAAAGGTTTGCAAGATGAAAACATTTTAGAGAACTGTTTAACAATGTATATATAGGTAACACTACTGTACTACACACTTAGAAATGGTTAAGATTTAAAAAAGAAGGAAGGGGTTATTTAAAGAGTCTTGCTGCCACGTGAAATAAGGACTGATATGTATACATTTTATCTGCCACTTAGGTTTTCATTGATCACTGTAGTGAAAGCCTTTTGTTAAATTATTAAAACCACTTGATTAGTAGGTGTGATGACAATTAAATTGCTCTTGGTTAAAGAGTGAATGAAAGGTAAGGAAGTAGAAACAAAAGTGAACCCTATTTCTTCTTCAAGAAGCTTGGCCATGAAAGGATATGGCTCTTTCCTGGGCAGCACAATATTTAGGGAGAATTGATTTAGGACCCACCTTCTTTTGTTCTCTCAGGGGTCACAGTCCTTCACTATTATCTAATATCTGAAAACAGTCATTTCATATATTTTTTCACATTTTCTAATTGTCAGCAGAAGAAAAAAAAAATCAATTACCTTCCAGATTCTCCTTTTTCCAATATCTCTTTGAGTCCCAAGAGGTCAACTTTTATAGTCTTTAGTCTGTGACATTCACACTCTGCATCCTCATGAAGAGGGTTCTGATAGAACCTGCCTGCACTGGCTTGATAATTTGTCATCTTCCAAATAAATATTTTAAAAATATTTTCCAATAGGATGTAATGAATTGTAGAAGTAGCTCATTTTCTATTACAAAACTGAATACTTTATGCTTATAAGCTGTATGTCAGCCATCTACTCAGCCTTTATTTTGAACTCTCTCTAGTGAAACCCCATTTGAGAAACAGCATTACTAAATGAAACAGAATTATCAGCTTCCCGAAGCTCACCATTTATTCGCTCTTTCATGGATAAACGAATAGGAAAATCTCAGCCTGTCTTTGTTTAAAAATGTCTTTAGCTTTCCTTCAGCTTAGCTAGAGATAGAATTCTAGATTGACCATTATTTCTCTCAGTGCTTTGAAGAACTTTTTCTAGTATATTTTGGTCTCTAATTATGATAAGTTTATTGTCAGCCTAACACTTGTGGCTTTGTAGTTAATTTCTCTTTTCCCTCTTCCACTAAATATTTGTTCTTTGTATTTGGAGATATGAAATTTCACTACAGCATGTAGTTTATTTTTGAGTTGTCCTGCTTGGGACCTAAGGGTTCATGTCTTTTGTCACATTGACATTAATCCCAAAATATGTGACCTTTTATCCACTACATAAATTGTTTTGTGTATTAGTTTTCTATTGATACTATAACAAATGATTACAGGTCTAGTGGCTTAAGACAACACAAACTAATTATGTTACAATTCTGTAGATCATAAGTGCCTCATTGGACTAAAATCAAGGCATCAGCAGGGCTATGTTTCTTTCTGATGGCTCTAGAAAAGAATCCATTTCCTTACCTTTTTAGTTTCTAGGGGCCACCCAAACTCCTTGGTTCATGCCCTCTTCTTCTGTCTACAAGACACGTAATGTAGAACCTCTTTGATACTTCTTCTGTTGTCATATCCCTTTCTTTCTGACCACAGCCAGGAAAGACCCATTTGAGAGGACTCATTTGATTACATTTGGCCCATTAGAGTAATTCAGGATGATCTCCTCATCCTAACGTCCTTAACTTTAACCATATCTGTAAAATCCCTTCTGCCATATAAGGTAACATATTCACAGATCTCAACAATAGGAACATAATTATTTTTGGAAGATCATTCAGTTTATCACACCTTGGAACCTCAGCCCCTAATACCAAAGTCTCACCTGATTTTTGGTGAGTATTCCCAAAGGTCTTGAGTTCTCTTGCTCCAGCTACCCTATTGAGAAGCTTAACTATCACTTCTACTACCAGTGCCCTCAGTAAGAAGGTCATTCCTCTAAACATAGCAGGTACTGACAGCAATCACTTAGACTTATGATGGTGGTCACCCAGAGGCTTTGGGGTTCTAATGCTACACAGAGGCAGAGGGGAAAGAGAGAATAAATGATCTGTTCCCCAGCTAAAAGGCTACATTTTCCCCTCTCAGTGTCAGAATATAATGAATAGACCCCAAAAATTTTTCATGTACATAGAATTTTTCTCTTTCTAAAACTAAATCTTCTTTCCAAAGAAGCTTAAAACTAGACCATTGGTTCCAACTAGTAGATAAGCCCCATTCTATCCACCTCATTGTGATATTCTCCTTTTTCTCTTACTCTCCATCCCTGGCGTACCTGCCCCAAACTCCTAGAAAACAATGAAAGTCCTCAGGCATATCAATTTATTTATGTGGTTTACCAAAGTGGTCCTGTTCCCACTCTAAACCTGCTGATTTCTGAATATGTTTAGAGGTTGGTTAAGACACCTTTCTATGGAATGATTGAATTAATGAAATATTACAGGTTTAAACACAGTTTAGTTGGGAAATTGATTCACTCCTTGGTTTTTTTACTACAACGTACATTTTTCAGAGATTATCTCAATCTTTTATCCTGCCTAGAACCAAAGTCTCTTCAGATTTGGCTCTGCTTGAGTTTTCTCAAGCTCCTTTCTATGTTATTCTGATCCCCACATATTCTCAGGTCCTACAGTTCTTTTGGAATATAGTTGAATACCTCTGGAACAGGATTTGTCTTTCTCCACTCAGGCTGTGCAGATTTCTGACACTGGTTATCAAACTGCGAGCAAAGAGGTGTGATGGAACTACATCAAACTAAAAAGCTTCTGCACAGAAAAAGAAACCATGAGAAAAAAAGGCAACAAACCACATAGGAGAAGATATTTGCAAACAATACCTTTAATTGTAGGCTAATATCCAAAATATATAAACAATCTATACAATCTCAACAACAATAAAATGATTTGATTAAAAAATGGTCAGAGGACCTGAATAGATACTTTTCCAAGAAAGACAAACAGATGGCCAACAGATACATGAAAAGATGCTCAATTTCACTAGTTATAAGAGAAATGCAAATCAAAACCACAATGAGATACCACCTCACACTTGTTAGAATGGCTGTAATCATAAAAGAAATATGTGTTGGAGAGGACATGAAGTAAAGGGAACACTTGTATACTGCTAGTTGAAATATAAATTGGTGCAGCCACTATGGAAAACAGTAGGGGAGTTCCTGAAAGAATTAAGACTAGAGCTACCATATGACCTAGCAATCCCTGTCCTAGGTATGTATGTACTCCAAAAATTTGAAAACTTCTTCATAAAGATACATGTACCCCTATGTTCGCTGCAGCATCATTCACAATAGCCAAGACATGGAAACAACCTAAGGGTCCTTAGATGAATGACTGGATTAAGAACATGTGGTACATATATACAATGGAATACTATTCATCCATTAAAAAGATGAAATATTGCCATTTGTGACAACATGGATGGATCTTGAGTGTATCATGATAAGTGAAATAAGTCAGATGGAAAGGAACAAGAACCCATGATTTCACTCATGTGGGATATAAAACAAAAAGCAACAAATGAACCAGCAAAACAAACAAACTCATAGATATAGACAACAGAATGGTGGTTACTAAAAGGAAAAGAGTAGGGAAAAAGATGAAGAGGGTAGAGAGGTCAAATGTATGGTGACAGATGGAGACTAGACTTTGGGTGGTGAGTACACAATGCAATATACAGATGTTATAAAGTGGTATACCAGAAACTTATATAATATTATTAACCAATGTTCCTGCAATAAACTTAATTAAAAAATTTAAAAGAATGATAGAGGCACATCTTGAGGAAAACAAGAGTCATCTTGCAATGAATTCATTTCAAGTGAGCTCATATATGGTCTCCAGGCAAGAAGAGGCTGTTTTCTTCTTTCAAAAGGAAATGGACAGCTTCTTCTGACCAAGAAGATTTAAAGACAATTGGGAGCTCAAGGTATTGAGGCTCATCCCCCGCACATACTTTCTGTTCAAGTCTTAAGGTCTCACGATTTTCCTATCTGGAAAAGACTTTGACATGGAAGACCTGTTGAAGCTATGTATTCCATCTCTTTTGCAGCTCTGCCACTCTGGATTCTGAACCTAAGTCTCAACAGTGTCTAACTTATTGCTCTAAGAAATGGGAGTCTACTTTATGGCTGCCACAGAAGTCCTTCGGCTTTCATAGTGTTTCTAAATTGGCAATTAGCTGCTTTGAACTATTGTTTTCTTTTTGCAAGGCTTCCAATGCTGTCAAAAGCAGTCAGTCTATTCTCAGTTCTAATTATCACCATTTCTTCCATACCAATCACGTACAGCAGCCACTCAATATCCCAGTGCCTATCTTCCACCTGTACTTTTCATCCCAATTAACTGCAGATGATAGCTTTAGTGACTGTGATGCATACCACTGCATAGCAGGGAGCACAGATTATCCCACTTACCATCAGGATAATCATACCTACTGCCATAGCTTCATCACAAACAAAGTTGATTGCTTGATCTTTCAAGACACCTCCAAAGAGTTCATATAAAGCTACTGACTCTCAGAACCGTCCTTCACACAGGAGGATGAGTAATGCTGCCTTCTTTCTGTCTCTGTCTCTCATTGGTTAAGATTTACCCAAGCCCAGATATTATCTTCCTCCACTTCTGGATTGTATTACCCAGCCCCTCCAGATAGCTTTTTGGAAAGCCAGAACTTCTGCAGTCCATCCTGGCCAATTGCCAGGTGCTTCAGTCCTTTCTCCTAGTCAGTACTTCATGTGCAGGCCCCTCAGTTTGTGGGGGCCAGATGATAAGGGCTGTGGCTGTGGCTGTGGCTTTGACTATAGGATATCTCATAGGGTTCTTGTGAGAACTCAGTCAAGTAGTACTGAGTGCCTAGCATTTAGTAAATACTCAGCAAATGTTAGCTATTATTAATAGTAATTAAGTGAAATTTTCATGTGTGACTGTTAGGAGCATTTTTCTCACCCCTTGTAAGCCTTTGTTAAACACCACAGCACTCTGATACAGAGCCAGGCATATCTGAGTAGGTCAACAATGCCATGGGCTCTGGTCCATAGCAGCGGTGGGCAACCAGGCAGCCAAATGGATTTGCAACAAATACACAATAGTGGTGGCCACCAGCCAGGCAGTTTACAGCTAGGCAATGAAGCTGAATGTTTTTCTTTATACAAATATGACCAGTGATAATGCCTTCCATTGTTTAGGCACCTTTAAAAGAATTCTTTTAAACATTTAACTTATCTTGGAAATCCACTAAGGAAATAAACTGATATTGTTTTTTGTTCTACAAATTATAGCTGTGTAGCTGAGGGATAATTTGCCCATTCACAGTCATAGATTTGCTCCTGAAACTATGAATGCAGGAGCTCTCAAATGTCAAATATCTGAAGGGTAATATTTTCTTTGCGAAACATTCTACATCATCCTCTGTGTTAGGTTAATCATAAATAAATATCCTCCATTTAATGAATAATTCAAATCTTAGTCTTGTCACCATGGAAAAGAGGGCTCCCTCCTCCATTTTTTTCATTATGAGGCACTCAGTGCCAGACATAATGTTTACCTCCCTTGAGGGAAAAAACAGCTCTTGACAAGTAGAAATATGATTTCAACAAAGAATTTGCTGTTCCACATGATAAAAAATGGCTTCAATATTCTGTTTTGATTCCTGCTTTAAATATATGAAAAGGACTTTTCTAGCCAAGGTAAATCTATGTACTGGTAATGTGACAGACATGAGCCTTGAGACAGTGAGAAAGCAAATTTAGGGCTTTCAAAAAATATGCCTTTCACTTTTCTGGAAGTCAGAATTAAGTTTAAAGTTTTTACAAATAAAGCTAATAGAAGTTATTCAGCCTAATGAAAAATATAAGCTGCAACATGGGTGGTTTCTAATAAACTTCCTAAATTATACTTTCCTTATTGATGACAAATGTTTATCATAAATGTCTGGTATTTGTGTGAAAACCATCTGATGACCCAGTTGCCCCTGTTCCTGGATCTACACCACCCCCATTACCTAAGAACAGATTTGGTTCCATCAATTCTGATCTTTAGCCTTGTCCTTAAGCGTGGCATAGGGCTCCTGTCTGAATGTCTCAGGCCACACCCAGCAACAACCAGCCAGATCTAACTCAGCCCCTAGTCCCACCCTTCTCACACACCTTTGGCCCCAGGAGAGGAGTCAGACATGCACAAGACAAGGAGCCAAGTGCCACAGAAATTGCAGAGAAATATAAAATATATATGGTAGAGTTATACAGAAAGTATTGAACTTTAAGCTGGGATATATGAATGAGAAAGAAAGCCAGGGAACCAAGGAAAGTGTGTGGCAAGGGAGATTGTGGTAAGAAAGCTAGATGTTACCCAAATAATGAAAAGCCTTATTAAACCATGTCCTTTTCACTACACCAGGCTGGCTTAGGTCCTTGTGATCTCTGTAAGCAAGGGCAAGTATACTTATCCTCTCTCTATCTGAATATATAATGGAGTTGGGAAAAGTGATGGCATCATACTTACCACAAAAAGTTTTGTTAGTTCCAATGAGTTAATGTAAAGAAAAGATACTCATACATTTAAAAAATGTCATACAAATTCAACTCACTTCTCATCATTTACAGTTGCAAAAATTTGCAATACAGCTGGGAGGACATGACATAAAAACAACTTACATAGAATAATTGCAGATGTCTTACTCAAGGTTTAGCTGAGTATCCCCAAATTCCTCCAACCCACTGGAGAATCTCCCATCCTTTAAGATCTAATGGAAATTGCCTTGAACCCCAATCCTATATAAAATGAGAAAAACCAGCATTATTCACATATTCCTGAGGTTTCTTGGACACCTTACCTCTCTCCTTATACTCTACAGCTCTGTTTTACTCTTTCTGCTGACTGCTCTGTCTCTGCTGACTGGACTACCAACACCACACCACTGATGTTGAATACAGCCTGGATTTTGGAATTCTTCGAAATATCACTGGCATCAGACCATATGTAGAGCAGACTTTTACTGAAGATTTGAGAACAAAGCTGGCAGAGTTACAGTAGGGTAAATATCAAGTAATCCTGTTCTTAAATGCTTTTTGCCCACTTCTGCTTTTGAGAAACCATCACTGGCCATCTCTTCACAAATGACCTAACTCAGCATCGTTTCGCTCCATTTCTTCTTTTCCCTTCCCATTTTCTACCTGCTACTCATAAACCCCACTTCATTTCTATTTTATTTATG
This sequence comes from Cynopterus sphinx, assembly GCA_030015415.1. NCBI lineage: Eukaryota > Metazoa > Chordata > Mammalia > Chiroptera > Pteropodidae > Cynopterus > Cynopterus sphinx. The sequence continues at coordinate 89,877,677 of CM057384.1, read as the reverse complement.
TAATAATAATTACTAACACTGATTAAAAGCTTATTTTGTACCAGGCAGTATATGTGCTTTATGCATGTTGTTTCATTTAGCATTTTCTCTCTCTTTGTTTTATCCCAGGTATTCAGGCCCAAACCCTTGGAGCTACATCTTTTTTATTCCTCAACCAATATTAACACTTTTTTTTTTTTTTTTGCTAAGCAGTACTAGCTCCTAGTAACAAGACAAATTTTAGTAATGAAATAGATTTGGTCTCTTCCCTTGTGAAGCTCCACATTCAAAGAGTTGAAAAAAGTAACTTGTTAAATAAAGATAATTTTGTCTTTGAGGAAATTGCTAGATTTCATGGCAATCGTTTTTCTACTTGCTCCAGTAGAAAACAACAATAAGACAAACAGCAAAGTAAGACAAAAATGCAAGATACCACATACCAGGACATGATTTGTACACAAGTAATTCAGAAAATATAAATATGTTAGAAGCTGATGAGGTCACTTAGGTTAAACATGTGGACCTTGAGGCACTGGACTGTAGCAAGCACAAGGAAGGCCAGGAAGGCTGGGATGGTATGAGAACAGACACAGTGGTTAAGAGCAAGGTCTTTGGAGTCATACAGGCCCTGGGCTCAAATCCCAGCTCTGTCACTATGTGACTCTAGGGATCAACTTAATCTCTCTAAGCCTATCTTTCTTCCTTTGGAAAATTGAGATAATAATAATACCTTCCTTAAAAGGTTGTTGTATGGATTAAATGGGGTGGGGGACCGGAGGGAACAAACATGTAAATCTCATTAAGCAATGCCAGGAGTGTGATAAGTGCTAAGTGAGTGTTCACATATAAAGGAATAAAGACTCTCTAAAGTCCTTCCACTTTAACTACTTGTGAAAAGAATATCTTTGGCACTCTTTACTATTTAACACAATTTTTTCTAAAATGCCTACAGCACCTAGTATTCCAGGGTAGTCTTCCATCCACGTACTAACCAGGACGACCCTGCTTAGCTTCTGAGATCCGACAAGATTGGGCACGTTCAGGGTGGCGTGGCTGTAGACTGTGCTTTTCATATACATTATTAATTTAATTTTCTAGCAACTTGTACGATGGATGATTATCTCCACCTTCATTATGCAGAAGAGGAAAGTGAGCTTCAGAAGATTAAGAATTTTCACATGGCTGGTAAGGGACTTAGGCTAGGACTTTGAATCCAGATCTTTTAGCTCTTAATCTTTTTATACCTGTCTTAAAAGTCAATCACTCCCACAGAGGAGATAACCTTTAACATGCTCGACAACTAAGAGCTTAGCCAAGGACTTTCACGAAGAATAGTTCTGGCATCTAAAGAAGAGTCAGAAGTGGGAGTCAAACACAAACTTTGTCTACCTGTTAGGCTTCTAGAGATGATTGGTTAAATATAAGTTGATCTAAAGGCCATTAATAGAGAACACCATGTAGCTAGTAAAATGAATGAGGTAGATCCATATCTATTGGCCTAAAAAGATGTTCACATACCGTAAGCATAAAACAGGAGGGTGTGAAACAATGTGCACATGGGAGACTTTATGGTTACTGTCTATGAGAACAGATTTTACCCACTCAGTGACTCAGTCCGCCACTCTCCTTCCCTCATCCCATGGTCCCCTTTCCACACGGCTACTCCCACAACCCAACACAGCCCTATTTCACAACTCCCATTTCTCCTCCTTCTCCCTGTCTTTCCTCTTACCCACTTTCTTCTTCAGTTTCCTCTCTTCTCTCTGCCTCAGGCACCTAGGAGCCAAGCGCATGAGCCATGTCAGCTGCCGGATGGCGAAGTCCGCTTGTGGGTCCCGCCACCAGGATAGAGCCACAGTTTGACTGATCCCGCCTCCCAGGATTGACTCGCACTTCGCAGCCTACCCGGCCTACCCACCCCTCTTCCACCCAGGGCACCTCGATGCTCCCTGAGGGTCCCTCTTGGCCCCAGGAGCTGACTTTGCATTTGCAGATGTCGCATTCAGTCCGGCCTTTCCTGTTCACTCCTGTCTGTGAGACTCTTCTGCGGGTGACTGTGTTAAAGATCGTTCTGCTTTCTCATGTTACAGCAGGGCCATTTAAATGCACGAGGTTAGACTGGATTTGCTTTCAATGGGAAATAGAATTAGAAAGCCAGCCCTTCCCCCTGAAAGGAGTTTAGGAGCTCCCTCCTTGCTGCCTGCTTCCTTGTGTGAAGGAAATTGCAAGGGCAACTCAAATTGATAGCCGGGAACTGAGCTCCTTAAACAGTAATAATAGTAGCAAACCCTTACATTGGGCTTTCTACGGTGAGCAGCCAACCTCACAACCTATAAGATAGGCCCCATTATCCCCACTTTATATATGAAGATACTAAGGCACAGAAAAGTTACAAAAGTTGCCCAAGATCATCACCCAGGGCTAAGTGAGCCTGAATCAGGGCCCAAGTAATCTGGCCTAGTGTCCAGTTCCACCAACCACTGCATTCTGCTGCCTCTCAGAAAGAAACTAGGCTAGGGTCAAAATCTGCATAGGTCAAGAAGCAGTTCACTGAGGCTTTGTTTTCTTTGATGTCAACTTTGGAAAATAGGAAATAGGACTGGAGTCTAGAAAGAAGACCAAGAGGTTCTGAATTCAGGTTAATTGTGAAGCAGAAGAAGGTAGATTAGCTCAGGGAACATACAAGTATCTATGTGTTTTAAAATATATATATCATTTCTTGAGGTGAAATTCACATAACATAAAGTGAATCATTTTAAAGTGAACAAACAAGTGATGCTTAGTACACTGACAGTGTTGTGCAAACACCAACTTTAGTTCCAAAACATTTCCATTACCTCAAAGTAAAACCAAATACTCGCAAAGTGGTCACTCTTAATTCCCCACTCCCCGAGCTTAGCACCACCAATTTGTATCGTCTTTATGGATTTATCTCATTTGAATATTTTATATAAATGAAATCACACAAAATAGAATCATATGAAAATAAGCCTTTGTGTCTGGCTTCTTTGACTTAGCATAATCTTGTCTAGGTTCCACTTCATGCATTTTATGGCTGAATAAAATTCCATTGTGTCTATACAGCACAATTTTTTTATCCACTCAGCCACTGATAGACACTTGGATTGTGTCTGTCTTTCAACTATTTTGAATAGTGCTGCTATGAACATGCATGTACATGTACTTGTCTAAATACCTGTTTTCAGTTCTTTTGGATGCATACCTAAGAATGAGATTATGCAGCCATGCGGTAATTTGTTTAAATTTTTGAGGAACCCTACATCCTTTTGAAACTCTTCTTTAAGGCTCTAATATTAGTATTATAAATAATGTTAGATATAGGAAATATATTAAATATTTACAACTAGAATGTCTCAATATTAGCACTTTCGATATTCGAGGCCAGAGAATTCTTTGTTTTGGGGCTAACCTGTGTATTGTAGGATGATTAGCAGCAATCCTGACCTCTACCCAGCAGACATCAGTACGATCCCCGCCCCCCATTTGTGACAACTAATAATGTGTTAAGACATTGCCAGATGTCCCCTGGGAGGCACAATTGCCCCCCTCTTCCCACTGAAAACCACTGTTTTAAAGGAGTCGCTATAAACCTGAAGCAGAATACTAAAACAAAGTAAGGGTCTTTAAGGAATGGACATTCCTTACAAGTTTGAATACTGGAAATACTTTTTGTTTACCATGTAATGATGTTAAGGAGTTTGCAGGTTTACAAATGTGTGACAATCAGGAAAAATTTTATTAAATACTCATGTAATTTTTATATATACATTTGGTACCATAAACCTAGCTCATCCACAAAACTCCAGGAAAACAACTTTTTACCTCAGTTCATATTACATACCAAATCACATTTATAGCAGACTAAATCACATAATTTTAAGATGGCAACTACAAACAAGATTTACAAGAAACGTTTTTGATATAGTAATGTTTATTACTTCACAGATAAGCTCAGACAGAGCCCATAAGAATTTCCTATTTGGTTCAGCCAAATAATGGAAAGACAAATGCTGTTTTTCCTTATTGGCATACAGTGAACCAATATGAAAATTTCACATTTACAGTTAAAGATAATGGTGAGTTAGTTGAAGAGTAGGAACTCTTGGGTACATAAATACTTTTACCATCAAAAAACTGTAAAGATCAGGACTGTTAAGGAAATGGACCAGCCTTAGGTACACACGGCATTGGTGTAGAGTTCACAGCAGTTAACAAGGGCTATGGCACTGAACTCTTCATCTTGCCAGAGACCAGAAAAAGAAGGAGGGTTGGTGCCATTCAGAGAAGTACTGAAACGAAAAGCCAGAGAGATACACATGGGTGTCCAGATCGTGATTTCATCAACTTTGGATATATGCCCACAACTGAGATTGCTGAATCATGTAGTAGTTCTATTTTTAATTTCCTCAAGAACCTCTATACTGTTTTCCATGCTGCCTGTACCATTTTATATTACCATTTATATTACGTGGACAAGGGTTTCCTTTCTTCCACATCCTTGCCATCATTTGCTACCTCTTGTCTTTTTTTGTAATAGCCTCCTAACAGGCATGAGGAGATATATCATGGTGTTTTTGATTTGCATTTGCCTGCTAATTAGTGACATTAAACACTTTTTCATGTACCTGTTGGCTATTTAAATGTCTACTTTGGAGAAATGTCTACTGAGTTACTCTGCCCATATTTTAATTGGATTTAAAATTTTTGTTAATATTATATTTTTGCTGTTTAGTTGTATAAATTCCTATAAAGTCCTTGTATATTTTGGATATTAACCTCTTATTGGATATGCAGTTTGCAAATATTTTCTTCCATTTTATAGGTTGACTTCATTTTGTTAATGGTTTCCTTTTCTGTGCAGAAACTTTCTAGTTTGATGAAGTTCCACTTGTTTCATTTTGCTTTTGTTGCCAAACTCAAAAAATCATTGCCAAGACCAATGTCAAGGAGCTTACCCCTAATTTTACTTCCAGGAGTTTTAAGATTTTAGGTCTTACATCTATGTCTTTAATCCATTTTGAGTTGATTTTCGTGTATGGTATAAGAAAGTGGTCCAATTTCATTCTTTTGCATGTGGATATAGTTTTCCCAGTGCCATTTACTGAAGAGACTGTCTTTTCCCCATTGTATATTCTTGGCTCCTTTATGGAAAACTAATTGCCAATATATGCATGTTTTTTTTTTTCTGGGTTCTCTTCTGTTCCATTGATCTATGTGTTGTTGTTGTTTTTAATGCCAATATCACACAGTTTTGATTACTAGAGATTTGTAATATAGTTTGAAATCAGGATTATGATGTCTCCAGCTTTGTTTCTTCTTTCTCAAGATTGCTTTAACTATTTGGGGTCTTTTGTGGTTCTTAGGATTTTTTTTGTTTCTATGAAAAATGCCTTTGGAATTTTGATAGAGATTGCATGAATCTATAGATTGCCTTGGGTAATATGGACCTTTTAACAATATTAATTCTTCTAATATATGGACATAGAGTATCCTTCCATTTATTTGTGTCTTTTTTAATTTCGTTCATCACCATTTTATAGTTTTCAGTATACAGATCTTTTATTTCCTTGGTTAAATTTTCTCCTAAGTATTTTTTGATGATATTATAAATGGGATTATTTATTTCTTTTCTTTTTCCAGTACTTCATTGTTAATGTGTAGAAATGCAACTGATTTTTGTATATTGATTTTGCTTTCCACAACTTACTGAATTCATTTTAATAGTTCTAACAGTTTTTTGGGGGTTTTTTAAGGCATCTTCAGAGTTTTATATCTATAAGATCGTGTCATTTATAAACACACAATTTCACATTTTCTTTTCAGATTTGGGTACCTTTTATTTCTATTTCTTGCCTTATTGCTCTGGTTCTATCGAAATTATCATATGATTTTTATCCTTCATTTTGTTAAGGCGGTATATTACATTTATTAATTTGTGTATGTTGAAACATCCTTTATTACCAGGAATAAATCTCACTTGATCATAGTGTAGGATTCTTTTAATGTACTGTTAAATTTGGCTTGCTAATAATATTGGCCTGTAATTTTTCTTTTCTTGTAATGTTACTCTCTGGTTTTGGTATCAGGGTAATGCTGGCTTCATAAAATGAGTTTTGAAGTGTTTGTTCCTCTTATGCTTTTTGGAAGAGTTTGAGAAAATTGATATTAATTCTTCCTTGAATTTTTGGTATAATTCACTGTAACCCTTCTAGTCCTGTGCTTTTCTTTTTGGGGGAGGTTTTTATTACTGATTCAATTTCCTTATGAGTAATCAGCCTGTTCAGATTTCTGTTTTATGATTCAGTCTTGGTAGGTTGTATACTTCTAGGAATTTGTCTATTTCTTCTAGGTTATCTAATTTGTTGAAATATAATTATTCATAGTACAGCTGACCCTTGAACAACACAAGAGTTAGGAGTACCAACCTTCTGAGCAGTCACAAATCCACATGTAGCCATGGTCAGCCCTATGTCTATGTGGATTCCCAAACACAGAGCTGACCCTTGAACAACTTGGGTTTGAAATGCTTGGGTCAATTTAACTACAGTCAACTGAAAAAAATTCATGTATAAGTGAAGCCGTACAGTTCAAACCCATGTTGTTCAAGGTCAACTGTAGTTTTTTATGATCTTTAGTATTTCTGTGTTCAGTTGTAATATCTTCTCGTTCAGTTCCGATTTTATTTGCGTCTTTCTCTTTTTCTTTTTTGTCTTTTTTGTCTTTTTCATTTATTTCTGCTCTGATGTTTGTTATTTCCTTCCTTCTAATTTTGGGCTTAGTTTTTCTATCTAGTTCCTTGAGATGTTAAATTAGGTTTTATATTTAAGAGCTTTCTTTTTTCTTAATGTACCTGTTGATTGCTATGAACTTCCCTATTAGAACTGCTTTTGCTGAATCTCATAAGTTTTGGTATGTTGAGTTTCCATTTTCATTTGTCTGAAGATTTTTTCTTTCAAGTTTTTTTCCTAGTTTTGAGACATACTTGACATATAACATTGTACAAGGTGTGCAACATAATGATTTGATATACGTTTATATTCTGAAGTGATTACCACAATAAGTTTAGTTAATACCCATCTTCTTACATAGCCACAATTTTTTCCTTGTGATAAGTCAAGAAATTTTTTAAATTTCTCTTTTGATTTCATATTTGACCAATTCTTCAAGAACGTGTTGTTTAATTTCCATATATTCATGGATTTACCAGTTTTTTCTTCTAATTGATTTTTAGTTTCATACCATTGTGGTTGAAAAAGATGCCTCATATGATTTCAATCTTCTTAAATTTATTAAGACTTGTTTTGTTGCCTAACATATGATCCATCTGGTAATTTTCATGTGTACTTAAGAGTATGTATTCTGATGTTGGATAGCCTGTTCTGTAAATGTATGTAAATCCACTGCTTCCTTGTTGAGTTTTTGTTTAGATCTATCCATTTAAGGGGAATATTGAAGTCTCCTACTATTATTGTATTACTATCTATTTCTCCATTCAGAAATAATATTCATATTTGTTTTATATATTTAAGTGCTCTATGTTGTATATATAAATATTTACAGTTGTTATATACTCTTAATCATTTTGTAATGACTTTGTCTTTTGTTACTGTTTTTGTCTTATAGTCTATTTTGTCTGATGTAAATATAGCTACCTGTGCTTTCTTTTGGTTTACATTTCCATAGAATGTCTTTTCCCATTCTTTCACTTTTAGTCTATGTGTGTCCTTGAATTTGAAGTTGAAGTGAGTCTCTTTTAGGCAGCATACAACTGGGTTCTAAAGGACAACTCTACCGGGTAAAGTATTCTCGGTTAGGTTTGTTTCTTTTGAATGTATCATCTCACTCCTGAAATATCTGCTGATAGATTTCTGAGGGCTCCCTTGTACATAACTAGTTATTTTTCTCTTGCTGCTTTTGAAATCTTGAATTGTCTTTAACTTTTGACAAATTAGTTATAATATGTCTCAGTGTGGATTTCTTTAGTGTCCCAAAGAAGATTACAGTCAGCACCTGGATGCAAGCTGATTAAAAGCTGGGCCCTCAGATACCAGCTGGGAAAGTATGCAGTCAAGGCCATTTCATGGAAAAACTGGGAGATGTGCATTTTTGCCAGCTCCCTCTTTGCTGAGCCTGGGTGTATAGCTGTTGGGGGTCGTTCCTGAGCCCATTTAAAAACTGGGTATTTGTTTGCTATAGTCCTGTTGGACTCATGAATCCAAGCCTGGTTTACTATCAAAGCTAGGTGATTTAGGGGCCTGTCCTTTGGGTGGCAGTGATAAAAGAGCATTAATGTGTATATAAGCCTTTTTCAGGGAGATACTGGCACCTTGGTTTTATTGTTGGAGTGAGCTGGAGGGAGAAAGTGGGCTTCAGGGAGCACCACAGTCATCTGCTAGATATATGCTAATTAGAAGCTGGACGCTAAGGCAAGGGCTTAAAAGGATGCAGTCAATACCCTTCCAGCAAAAGACTGAGAGATGGGTGTTTTTGCCTGCTCCCTCTGCTTACACAGGGAGTGCTTACATACCTACACCCTTAAAAACACCTTTTAAATATGCTACAGTCCTGTGGGACTCCTGAATGCAAGCCAAGTTGGCTATCTGAGCCCAGTGATGTAGGGGCTTATCCCTTGGGCAGTAGCCACAAAAGCTGTGGCACCAGACGTATAAGCTCTTTCCAGAGAGACGCTGATGACCTGGTTTATCATTGGAGCAGGCCTGAGGGAGAAGGTGGGGGCAGTGTCTATCAGCTTGCTCAGCTCTGAGAAAGAGTGCAGTCAGAACTTAGAGGTTTGCTAATTAGAAGCTGGACCCCCAGTCAGCAATTTGGAAACTATGCAGTCAAACTGCTTTCAGGCAAAGACTGGGAGATGGACATTTTTGCTGGTTTCCTCTGCACTGAGCCTAGGCAGACAGCCACAATGAGTGCTCTCTGCCTGTTAAGAGCTGCTTCTTTGTTTGCTAAAGTTCTGTGGGACTCAGGAACCCAAGCCCCATATGCTCTTGGAGCTAAGTGTTTGGGGAGCCTCTCCCTGGGTGTGGAAGCCATGGGGGGCACTTAAAAGCTGAGGCACTAGATACCTATTCCACTCTCTAGGAGAAGCTGAGAGTTGGAAGTTCCCTTTGATTGATTGGTACTATGCCAGGGGTGGGGTTTATGGTGAGACTGTGTCTTAACCTTTCCTACCCAATTCACTGTGGGTATTTTCTCAGTTGCCCAATGTGTAGGAGTCACTTAGCTAGTTTCTGGTTCTCTCAGAGGGAATTACTTCATGCATAGAGCTACATTTGGCAGCTGGGAGGAGAGTAATTCAGGAGCCTCCTATGTTGCCATCTAGGTCTGGAGTCACTCCAGACTTATTTATAATAAATAAATTGGACAAAAACATTATACTTTCAGATTCTCGATGCTAATGACACTCAGTAAGTGCCTATAGACAAAAGGTGAGTTGCAGCTTTAGAGGCAGAAATAAGCAGGAAAGAGTATTCTATTAATTATTTGAGTGAATTTCAGTGATGGAAAGACATCATTAAACAAAAATTAGCAAATTTTATTTTTATTCATTACTTTAGATTATGCTTATAGTGACATCCACTGAACTGCCATAAGAAGATAGGAATTAAAACTATGCCAATCTATCTAGTTTTTAATTTATCTTTAATAGAACATTAAAAGGATTATTTTTTCCAGAGGCTGTTGGTTGCCTACTCTGATGATAATATCCATTAACTTGGCATAGTAACCTACTAAGCAGCATAATATCCGAACATCTACCTATGCAGTAAACATATCACACACTTAGTGATAACTTACAAATATATCTCCAGCTCTGATTTTCTCTTGAACCCCAGATCTGTGAGTAGCTTCACGTGGTGGTCTCATAGGTACCTCCAAGTCAACATAGCCAACTAAATTAAGCTAAACTGTAATCTCTCCCCTTTCCTCTCATTTCTGGAACTAGTCCTCTTCTCAGTAAATTAATGGCTCCCTTTAAACACACTTGCCCAAGCCATCAAGGTGACAGTTACTTGAGACTCCTTTCCCTTCCTCACTCACCCTTCCCTCTTATCTAGCAATGACCAATCTTATAAATTCTCTTTGGTCTAGTGTATCTTCATCCTCACAATCACTTAGCATTAGCTGTACCATCTCATTTGGATTATTACAGTAGTGTGTCTATTAGTCTCCCTATGACTATGAGAATGATCTTTTTAAAAAACATCTTACTGTAGTAGTGTTCAGAATTCTGTAAGTCAGAATCTAACTTCCTTAGCATTTTGAGCAAGGCCTTTGAGGTATTTCAGCCCCATCTCCCAGAATTCTCTTCATTCACCCATGTATCATTCCTACACACATCTTTTACTTTGGTAGAACCAAACATTCTTGTTCATCAAATCTTTCTTTTCGTCTGTCCTATAACTAGTTATTTTAGCTTAATAATATATTCTCTTTTTTTTTCTACTGGTTTCTTTCAGAATTTTTTTATCTCTGATGTTCTACAGTTTGAGAATTATATGTCTAGGTTAGTTGTTTGGCATTTATTCTGCTTGGTGTTCTCTGAGGTTCTTGGATCTGTGGGTTGGCATCTGACATTTATGTGGGGAAAATCTTCAATCACTATTATTTCAATTTTTTTTTCCTATTCTTTTCTTCTCCATCTGGTATTCCCATTATGTATATGTTGTACCTTTTGTAGTCGTTCCACAGTTTCTGGATATTCTGTTCTGGGTTTTTTGATCCATTTTTTTTTCTCTTTGCTTTTCAGTTTTGATGATTTTTATTGATAAACTTTCAAGCTCTGAGATTCTTTCCTCAGTTGTACCCAATCTACCAAAAGCCCATCAAAGGCATTCTTCATTTCTGTTACAGAGCTTTTTCATCTGTAGAATATCTTTTTGATTCTTATATTTCTATACCTCTGCTTACATTGTCTATCTGTTCATAAATGCTGTCTACTTTATCCATTAGAGCCCTAGGCATATAATCATAGTTGTTTAAAACTCCCAATCTGATTAATCCTAACATCCTTGCCATGTGTTCTGATACCTGATCTGTCTCTTCAAATTGTGATTTTTGCTTCTTAATGAGTCTTGTAATTTCTTTTTGATAGCCAGACATGATGTACACATAAAAGAAACTGCTGTCAATAAGCTTTTAGTAATGCAATAGTAATAAGATGTGAAAGGAGGGGAAGTATATGCTCTAGTACTTTAACTAGGTCTCAGTCTTTTAGTAAGCCTGTGTTTCTGGATTGTGAACTTTACAAGTGCTTCTCAGTTTTCTTCCCCCTCCTTAGGTGGGGCATGATTGGCTAGAGTGGGCTGAAGTTGGGTGTCTCCCTCTTCCCATGTCAGTTAGTCTCTGACAATACCCTAGCAGGTTAAGCTCTGCTGAACCAGCCTCCCCCGAGGGCAGTCCTTGTTAAACAAACAAAAACCCAGAGTGCTCGGGTGTATTTCAAAATAGTTCTTTTTCCCTCTCCCCCTACCAGAAGCACAAGGACATTTTTGCTGGTTATTTACTGTGAGAACCTGATCTAGCTTCTGGAGGTAAAACTCACAAAGATTTCACCTTTATAACTGCCCCCACCCCAGAGTTTGTCCTCGCTAAGCCTCCAGCCATTGAAGTTTCAGATTTTCTTACCCCTGCATAGGTTTCTGTGGCACTTTCCAATCGTGAGTCTCTGCTTCAGTAATCATGATTCCCTGTATTCACCTATCTCTCCATAACACCCTGTATTCACCTGTCTCTCTAATCTTGCCCTGTATCCTCACCTCTCTTATGAATTCAAGAAGAATTATTGATTTTTTCAGATTGTTTAGTTTTCACATGTCATTAAAATAGAATGGTGTCTTCCAAGTTCTTTACGTGAGGAATATAACATCCCAGAAATTGGTAAATCAGTTCATTTTTACACTGTCTGAATGCATCGTGATTTTATCGATTCACCTTTATTCTCTCTCAGTCATCTTTTCTGTCTGAAGAAGCCCATAATTTTTTAGCCACTTAAGATTATTGCCAAGTCTACACCTATAACCTATCTATATTCCAATCACAATAAATAGTGTCTTATCAGGAAAACCACACTTCTGTACTTCTTTCCCTGTACCTCCACTTCTCAGTACCGCACCAATAACAGATAAAATCTGTCACTTGTTCAAACTAAAGAGAATACTGAGGATGCATCTAATAAAAGAGAACATAGACCTAGACCACCACAAATGCCCATTGTCCTTTATAAACATTGTATTCAGCATCCACATGATTATTCTCAAGACCTCATTTCTTCCCACTCCCAGATAATTTCTGAGTGGAGGATAGCAAGTAAGAGGAGGGAACAGGAATCCTGGGGCTCACTCACCTCTGAAAAAGCCCTCTGCAGCACACATAGGTCTCATAGGTTCTATTGGTGAAACTTGTGTTTAGGAAGGAGACACAGTCAGTTTCAGCTCCCCTGGGGACATAGAGGATTCCTGGATAGAGGAGACAGAGATACTAAGGGAAGATTTTACACATGTTCTTGAAGGCTCTTAATAATTTGGGTGTGAATTGAGAATGTTGTAGATTAGGTGCCTTTTCTATGCATCTGTGAGATGGATAGTTAAATCAATATTCTGAAAGAGACTTTGTCAGAATCTAAGTAATGGATTTCTGCCAAGAGACTAAACTGAGTTACCTACCTGCCACACAGGCACTTATAAGGGATACACAGGCCCCTGTGAAGAGGGCACTGATTACAACCTTGGAAAAGTCACTCTTCCGATTGGGTGCTATCGATGCTGCAGACAAAAAACAAAATAATTTGATCTTTTTCCCACCAAACAATGAGTACCCCATGAGCTCCTATTTAGAAGAATGCAGAGAAACAAAACACAGCAGATGAATAGCATTTTTTCCACTAGCCACCAGAGAGGTGGCCAGCAGTACCCTAAGCAGTAGTGGATATGCTTTAGTCCTGATGGGTCGCTAACGCTGACATTCCCAGGTCAAAGTTTGTGTCTGACCCTAACTTCAGTGATTCCAAGAACATTCCCAAGATATATCTGGATCAAACAAAGTTGCAGGTTGCTCCAAACAGGCACGTCTGCAATTTTTAACTGGGACCAGAATTAAATGGACTGTTTTGAGCCAGAGGGATAAAGTGGGCAACATTTAGTCACACGATGTACATCCCACTACTAGATGGCCATCTCACAATCAGGCAATAATCAGGCATTAGAATTAGAACAGTGCAGACAAGTGTTTAACAAAAGGGTAAAAGATAAACTGAAAGAAGATTGTTTACCTTTCGATTGTTCAATTAGCTACCAAATAAATCAACTTAATGGTTCTACCCCAGAATATGAATACCGTAAAAAAAATAGACATACCGAGCTGTATTTCTTTTTATACTGTTTCTAACTTGCATCTTTCAAATTCTTGGAATCTGCTAGTCATTTTCCCTGCTCCTACCCTCAAAGACAACTCCACTTTCCTCATGTTATTTTCTCCAACCCTCACCCACATTCACCAATGTATTCAGCAGTGTAAATGTATCTGCGTCTGTTTCAAATACTCACTTCTCCCACACATGGTGATCTTTAGCTTTTATTCCAGCACTTCATACCCCTCCCTCTTACTATGTATCTGCCTTGGGCATCTGATGCTTTTATTTATCTTTTGATTCCTTATGTAACTCCTTCTTCTATGAAGACAACTGGTAAGCAGCCCAATTTCAGAAAACACCTTCACTACTGAATAAAAAACAAAATATCTTTACTTATATGTACACTATGCCCACTTAATGGCAAAATAAAAAATAATATTATTGTAATCTTCCTCAAAGGGAAAATAAAATGAAATTAGTCTTTTGGGCATCTTATCAAAAGGGAAAAAATAATGTAAGTTGAGATTGTAAACCCAGCCTGGACTCCATGCATAGTCAGGTAGCATGGTTGCCTTAACTTTAATTTAACTGCCATCTGACTGAGTCAGTTTCACATCAGCTTCTTTATCTGGTCTCATCTTATACTGAAGCACCAGGACTGCCTACCACAGAAGGTGGAATCTGGCTGGCTTATTGGATAGCTGGGAAAATGAATTAACTCACTCAAGCCTCCCAGTGTGATTCCTATGGAACTAAGATTGGCAAATCCACAGAGTGAAAATGTTGTGATTATTTCAGCTCTCACCTAGGGAAAACAAAAAGAAATAAGTAAATAAATTCAATTCCATGTATGCAGTCATGTGTTCACAGGTAGTTCCAGACATCTTGGAACACCTAATCTTGTACATACTACCCTAAGAATATGGAAAAGATGCTCAGAAAATAATCATGTTCTAAGTTATTATGGGAATAATGATATGGAAGCCACAAGGGGCCTCTTTGCCCAATACTCTTCTTGTTGAAACCTATGAATAAGGAGAAGACCTGGGAATAAGGATGATTGGGAGGGAAGATAAAGACAGAGAGAGAGAGTAAAGAGAGATTAGTTTATAGCAATTTAAACTTATAAATGAAGAAGGGGACCTTTGGCCATCCATCAAAAATAGTGTCCACCCTGAACTGCCCTAGCTGTAAAGACCCAACAATTACATTATAGAGAGAGATTGGGTCAGAGGGTGGGGGAGGAATAGCACACACACCTCCAAGCAGCTTGGGCACTGGAGCTAAGCATACTGTTACGCTTGCTTTGTGGTTAGGGCTGGAACACCCGAACAGACCCATGAGTGTGAAACAAACTTTTGTTTAACACCTTCCATCTGCCCATAAACTAATTATGCTTTTCTGGATTGTCACTTACAGAAATCCACTGTTTCTCACCCCCGATCCATTCTTCCACTCCAGAGAGACGTTTATTCTTGTACTGAGACAGTTGCTGATAGGCCACAAACTCATTTGTGAAGAACTTTATCCCCACCATCTCAGCCACCATTGGGCAATCTGCCCAATCCACACCCATCATGAAAACCATGGGCCTTAAAACATAGGAGCAGATCACCTAGATAAAAAGAAAGAGATGTCCCAGGAAAAGAAAGAATACTATAGATCAGGATCCAGACTTTTCCTGGAGCCTTAACTCAGTCTCCTCCACCCTCCTATCCATGCTCTCTTTGAGCTCGCTGTGGGTCAGGAGGGCAGGCATAGCTCAAGGACTACTTAAACACAGCCCAACAGATGTAATATTTTACCTGGAAAGTGAGCCCTTGTATGTCTACCAATTCCCCTAGCCAGGAGAGGGCAGCATTGATGAAGGCCAACACAGCCAAAAAGGCAATCAGGTTGGCAGCTACATTAGTAGCAAGGCCTACAGCATCTGTGGCTCCATTGCTGGCAGCTTCCAGGATATTCTTCTCCTTTCTGTGGTTATTGGCATAGAAGAAAAATATGGTGTCTGGATTAGTCTCAGCCCCTCAGCGAAGAGGAATCTTGCTTTCTCTGTGGTGTAGGAGCTCAGGAAGAGGGTATAAGACCAGCTTGAGAGGTGATGGGGGTTCCGTAGTGACCTTTTGGGAGGGAATTACATTGAAGCAATATCAGATTTAATTACTATGAAATTACACTGACACCAAGGACATAGGATACTGGCCTGCAGAAGACAGAGGTGGAAGAAAATGAACATGATTAGCTGGAGGCAGAGGTAGACAAGTGGAGACAGAGAATTATATTATTCCTTCTCCTGGAGACTCAAAACCTCTGTCACCACAATCACCACTCTTGACTCTACACCTGACCTCACCATCTCCCAAATTATATGCCTCATTGGACTCACCCACGGGGCAATGTTACCCCCTCCTTATTCTTGAACTTGGATTCTTCTACTTCTGGATATACCAGCTTTGACAAGGCAAGAGCAGAAGGTGCAGCCATCACAGAGGCAGAAATCAAGGATGATGCATCAATCTACAAGGCCAGATTTAGGAATGAGCATCTACAGAACCCAGACACGGGCTCACTCAGGGGTGATCAAACAGATTATGCCTACCCCGAAGGATATGAAGGCTCCCAATACAGTGCCTGAAATGGTGGCAAACCCTCCAGTCATCACTGCATGGATTTCAGAAAGCGTCAGGTCTGCAAGGTATGGACGGATGAGCAGAGGTGCCTCTGTCTGTAAATGAGGAGATGTGAGTCAGATTCAAGAGAGTGTGACTCTCCATCCCAAAGTGCCCACCTCGACCCCAGGGACACATTCCTCTAGTGTAGGTGCCCTCCTAGCACCGAGCTCCACTCTTAGGACCTCCCAACATCTGCCTCACTTTCTCTGGCACCTAATCGTATACTGGCTGGCATTGTTCTCCTCTGTTTTCATGTGTTTGTCTCACCCATTTAAATGTTTAAATACTGTAGAAGAGAAATGGTATAGCTCTTTTGTCTGTTCTCACTGTCTAAAGCCATATACTTAATGAATGACCTTATGGAGTACAGTTCACTTACTGAGTATATATTAATTGCTTAAAAAGTATTCATTAAACGAATTACAAATAGTTGGTTGAAGCCCAGTGTTGATGAAAGAATCAAAAGAAATAATGTTTGTAAAAATGTTATGAAATTATGAAGATCCAACTATGTAAACGATATCTAGTATCAACCTAAAATAATGTCATCTATTATTTAATGAGTGACAACTATGTGCCTAGTGCTGTACGAGATGCTAGGGATATTAATGTGAACACGGCAAAGTTCCTACTCTTAGGAGCTTACAGTCTAGCAGAGGAAACTAAGCTGATTTTGAATAATTTCAGCAATTGTTGAATAATTTCAACAATTTTAGCTGTGGTAGAAGTATGCAGAAGTACTCTGGGAACATTTCAGAAACAGCTAATCGGCCCAGAGCTTGGGGAGAAAAAAACCTCAATACTAACTCCTTGTCAATTTGACAATCCATTGTCCCTAACATTGAGCTAATCAGTCAATACCATATACTGAGCACCTACTCCAAGCAAGGGTTATGGGGAAGAGCCTTGGTATAAGCCTTAAGCAAGCTGTTGCCTTCTTAGAGGCCCCGGAAAACGAGGATCACGGGGAGAAACCAGAACATAGAGTAAACATCCTTCATTACCCCTGAAGGGAGATAAGATTTGGAGCAGGACGTTTCCCTAAATTCTTGTGTAAGAAGTTGGATGGATGGTTAAGGATGCCCACATTAAGTATGCCCAAGTAAGTGTAATCACATATGAAGGGTAAAAGCAATGAGCTGAGTTTCCTTTGGGATTCTGGGGTTTTTTTCATCAGCAATTGCCTGCCCATATAGTCTTCATATATTTGACTTTTTCAGAAGGAAAACACTTTTCTCAACCTGTTTTCTGCCATATTCTTTGTTCTCCAGAAAAAGGAAGATCAGAAATCCTTAGAGTACTTACCATACCCACAAAGATGTTTCCTGCCACTGCTAGGGTCTCTGTGGCAGTGGTGCCCATAGTGATTTGCAAAAACCAGGCAATCTAAAGGGATACAAAGACCAAACCATTAACATCAGCAGGAATCTTGGAGAATATCCGGCAACCACCACCCTCCTCCCACCCCAACATACACACGTCTCCATTTTACTGGTAATGAAACCAAGGCCTAGAGAAATACAGTGACAAACCCAAGACCACAAAGCAAGTTACAGAGTCTGGACCAGAATTCAGGACTCTTGGATTCCAGAACTAGTAAATTAAAACTCAGTCTGAATGGCAGTCCAGTCCATTTTTAATTCCTGCTCTGCCCCTCAGCCTGGGCCTGGGCCTGACCATCTGATATCAGGCATACTTGAATAGGGTTTGCCTTTTTACATGGGTTCTAGGTCCTACATATGAGCATCCTTTCAAAGTGTCATTTTCCTGCTTCTTGACAGATCAGAAGATGAAAGCCCAACTTCTGACTGGTGTAGAAGAATGACTCACCTTCTGAACTAACCACTGCACAAAGCCCAGGTAGTAGAGAATGGACATCACACATCCAAAGAAAAGGATGATTGGTAAGGTCTGTGATGAAAATGATGGGTGACTAGTGAGATATTACAGTAATCCTTCTTTATCCACGGTTTTACTTTCTACAGTTTCAATTACCCATGGTCAACTATAGTCCAAAAATATTAAATGAAAATTTTCAGAACTAAACAATTCATAAGTTTTAAATTGTGTACCGTTCTGAGCATTGTAAAGGAATCTTATGCTGTCCTGCTCTGTCCCACCTGGGACATGAATCATCCTTTTGTCTAGGGTGTACGTGTTGTAAATACTACCTGCCCTCCCATAAGTTACTTAGTAGCCATCTAGTTTGCCAAATCAGATTGATTGTCACGGTATCTCAGTGCTTGTGTTCAAGTAACCTTCATTTTACTTAATGGCCCCAAAGAGCAAGAGTAGTGATACCAGCAATTTAGATATGCCAGAGAAGCTGTAAAGTGCTTCCTTTAAGTGAAAAGGTGAAAGTTCTCAATAAGAAAAGCAAAAAAAAAAAAAAAAGAAAGAAAGAAAAAAAGCACATGCTGAGGTTGATAAGATCTGTGATAAGAACGAATTTTCTATCTGTGAAATTGCCTAATTTATAAATTAAACTTTATCACAGGTATGTGTGTATAGGAAAAAACATAGTATGTGTAGGGTTGAGTACTATCTGTGATTTCAGGCATCCACCGGGAGCCTTGGAACACATCCCCTGCAGGTAATGGGGGACTACTGTACATTAAATGCACTCACATATGCTATAAATGGACTGTGTTTCAGACCTCTAACTAAAGCTCTCGGCCTTCCAACAGCAGCTGATACACTATAGATAATCAATGCATATTTAAACACAAGCTAGTTTAGAAATAAATTTTAAGTGTATTACAGATCTGTTATCATATCAATACTAAGCCACAAGGAGATGTTTTTTGAACCTTCCTCCCCTACTCCTATTTTATTCCAGTTTCAGTATGATAATGATCAAAGACCGAGAGATTGATGCTGTTTTCTCTACTGATGGGGTCAAATACTCTTCTTAGAGTCAAATTGGTATCTACACTGACTGATCTCTGAGACACACATTTTCATCCTCTGCTTTATATCCCTCCCTGCCCCACCCCACCACACACACACACTGACCCTCATTCCTGCCTACAAAACAGATATGACCTGGAAAGCAAAGACATTCTTGACCAGTGTATCCCCAAAAACAAAACTGGAGCCAGCCACAGTGTAGTCCAGGAAAATCTGAAAGAAAAGAGTGAACAAGAATGAAGCCAGAGAGGACACAAAGGATCAGCCTCATGCATGATTAGGTCCTATTGCTGCTACTGAGGCTGGCCTTTATTTGGCAGTATGGAGACAGGCTATATCCCCATGAGCTTCTCTTTGAATGACAAGGGACACAACATTTCAGTTCTCTTTATTCATATGATTAGTTTAACCCCAATATACTCTTTCCTTTCTCACTAGATCTCCTACCACCATTATTAATAAGATACAGACAAATTTCATATGCTTTCCCCATATCACTTTTCTCTAGGGTTCTAAAAAAAGCAGAGCCTTCACATTCAATTTCTCATACCTGAATCTGGTCTCCCAGCCATTGAAATACATTATATCCAGGATCAGTTCTGATGACCAAGATCCCAAAGACAAACTGAAGACCCAGACCCCAAAGCACTGTCCTCCAGGACACCTGGGACCAATAACAACATTATGTAAACATGAGTTCTAAACCCTACTTGTTCATTACCTGGCTGGAGTTTAAAACATGTACATGTACTCTGGGTAGAACCAACCTAGGATATTAATAGTAAATCTGGGGTACAATGGAGTAGGGAGCAAAGGGAAACAGGACAGTACAGTAACTTATAAAGAGCCACATATACTCATACAGTTTTTAAAACTGTCTACAAGTTAGATGGCACACATGCATACACACACACACACACACACACACATATACATACATACACACACACACAAATAATAGCATCATAAACCAATACTTTAATATTAATATGTGCAATGTAAGCTGATTCTCTATTGTATTCTATTTTCTTTTTTTTCTTTTGTTCTTTCTTTAACACAGGCCTAGATCCACAAAATTGATATCAAGGTTCACTAATGGATCACAACTTACAGTTTGAAAATAAGTGGTCTAGGGCATCTGAGAACTTTAAAACTTCTCTTAGGAGCAAAATTATCAAAGAGGCAAATTCCAGAGATTGTTAAGAACTTAGTTCTATGCCTTTGTAATCAATACTTGACACATGCACTTTTAAATTAGCCACACACAGCCCTTGGCCCACCCTGCATACCCTAGACTTACTGCACTGTGGTGTTTGGAGCAGGCAAAGAGGATGAGGATGAACATGCAGATTCCTGCAAAGGAGATCAACTGCTCTGGCCTCTGGGCTGTGTCTAGAGCTAGCCATAGGATAAGGCCAACCAAAGAGACTCCTGCAAGCACCCTGAAGAGGAAATGCCAACAGCATGTCATCAACTCAGTGAATGAAGAACAAATAATTAAACTTACCTCTAAAAAATAGAAGTTTACCTCAAGGGAAAGTGAAATAACTCAATGGATCAATCACAGAGACTTATCTTGAGAATCATTCATCTGGTACTTTCCTAGCTACATCTCTCCCAATTCTTTTACTCACAGAATGAAGTTGAAAGAGTCCAACCTGAGGACACAAATCACATGACTTCCTTTCCTCAAGTTTCCACATCAGTAAGATGTGATTGTTCTGATGAATAATCAAAATATTTAAAAAAGGAAGAAAAGTACGCATGGTACATCATGAATCTCCATATAATTTCCAACCACTCAAGGGCAAGGGTAAAGGCTAAGCCACAAATCAACTACTTAGGGTCTTATGGTCCCTTGATGTACTGGATGTGCTTGATCAATACACAGACTGATATCCTCGCGCCTGAGTGTTGGTGTCATTTCATTTCAAGGGAAAGAATTAGAAGAGAATTCATGTATCAAAAAAAAACAAAAAGAACAATTTGTTCACTGAGATGCTTCAGGAACAACAATGACAACAAAAAGCATATCAATCAGAGCTGAATTTTGGAGCTGTTCTCACTGTTAACTCATCTCACTTAAAGTAAATAAAATGTGCCTTCCAGAATCTGTCCTGCTAATGAACAGAATTCTTTCAGCTTTGTCTCTTCAGTGTCAAATAAATCAATGCTCCAAAATTCAGGTTGTAGTCTGATGTGCTTCTCCAAATTATCATTGTTGCAAACATTCTTAATACCTATTTTCTGTGCATTCATTGGAAAATAGGCAGAAAAGAGGAACTTTATTGAGAGTCTGAAAGTTATTCTGTCACCCTAAGCCTGTGATCAAAGGACATGTGCATACCATAGTTAGTTAGATGAGCTGTGGCTGTTGAATCCAGTTCAGTATACAATGAACAGTGAGTTTATTCATTAAACTCTAAGGGATTGTAAAAGACACTTGTGGGTGCAGGAAGTTTGTAGGACTAGAGGGGAAAAAAGTATAAAAAGTTTCAGGGAACACATATGACCATCAAATCAATTTGATAGCTTAATGTAGCTGCAAGCCTCATTGTTTTGATTGCTTCATTGAAGAGGAGTATTTTTTTTTTTCTTATTTCCATCATGAACCCTGACAATAAATAGAATGAAACTCTTCTCTGGAACTTAACACTTCTTGCTCCTGGCAATGTTGAGATACGAGGCTACAAGAAACTGGACTGAAGTCCAGTGCTCGGAGGCCCCTTGGCTATTTACTCTCTGAGCCTTGGTTTTGAAAAGTATAAGTGAGAGTCTGAGAGACAGCTCAGAAACTGTCAAAGGAGAAAAGGGGAAGTGGACCAGGGTTTGGGATAAGTTTTGGAACCAGGGATACTGAGATTTTTATCTTACTCACCATTTCATCCAAAGCTTCAGGCAGGAGTGTTTAAAGGGCTTCCGACATCTTGTTAAATTTTTACCAAAGAACTTTTTCAGAAAGCGGTGAACCAGGACCAAGAGCACCAAACAGGTGAGGACGACCAAGGCCAGTGCTCTCTGGAAATCCAAGATGCAAGCTGCCAGGAAGTAGGCAGCATAAGCTAAAGGGGAAAGGTACAGAGTAAGAATCAGCAACTCAGAGCTCTCCAAGAGCAAATGAAGCTCTAGCAATGAATGTCTGAGATTTAAATCAAGAAAAATCCTTCAGTAACTTGGTCACCCAGCTCCAGTTGTCAAACTGAGCTGCAGTTCTCAAGGCCAGGACAGATGGCTGTTTTCTTCCTGAGGATTCCCTAGAATAGTTTATACTTAAGATTTTCGCTTGCCTTTAATAAAATCTCACTCCCTTTTATTTTTTTCTGATCTTCTGTCCCTTAGAGTAGATTTGATCAGCACCCACCTTCAGACTCTTCAAAAGTCATCTTAAAACTATACAACCCCAGTCATTTTACCCTTTCGTCTTGAGCAAAACTACATAAACAAGGCTACTACTGGGAAGTACAGCAGTAGGAAGAACAATGTCATTTTACTGTAACATTGATGAGATGCCATAAGAACTTAACTCTTGTTTATATCAATTAGCCTATGGCAAAATTGGTTTATTATATGTCGTTTCCCTAAAAGTTGCAGAACTTGTCGATGATGTTAAGTGAGGACTGTCCATAGCCATAGGGTCTTCACCTCATGGCTCCCTGAGATCATTTTTCTTCTCATCAACCCAACTGTCTCTAATATTGACATCAAAGTCCCATATGTCACTGACAGTATATTTTAAATAAAAGTTTTCTGTTTTTTAAAAATATTTTGTGTGTTGTTGATCTTCCTAGTGAACCAGCAAATAAGTAATGTATACTACAGTCTTCTCTTATAAAGACTGTGAGAACCATGCCCTGAATCAAACCAAAACCAAAACACTAAAATAGAGATAAGCCCAGATTCTCTGAAGTATTTAAGTCTATCAAACAGTTTTGAAAAATAGTTTATTCTCAGATTTCCCTTATTCCTGGAAATGCAACACAATTGATTATGGTTCACCTGTAAGTAATTAAGATCTATACATCAAATAGCCCTTTAGATCAGTTTGTGAATTAAGTTGTTTTCCATCTAGTACTCAACTTGACACAAGGTCATATTCCTAGAATGATTGTGTCCCTCACTGCCGGGAATTCTTAACACCTCACCCAAACACAACAGGCCCAGTAGGATCTTCTTGAACAGGCTGGCATGTCTTTTGCAGAAACTCCATGCCCTGGAGAAAGGTTGTAGGCTCTTCCTGATGATAACCCAAAAATTAAAATACAAAAGTTACTACATCCCATTTGTATCAATTTCCAGAATTTAAATTACCTGGCCTGAGGAAGAATTTCCTCTTAATCAATGAGGAAAATTATTCAGCCAGAGGGACATTAGGTAGTGTTCTGGCAATGCCAGAAAGGTTATATCGAAGCTTGCTGACCTGGACTAGCAACATCCTCAGTGACATCCTATCACAGAAGGGGACACCAGTCACACCAGCAAGTTGAAATTGGACCTCTGGTTTAAAAAATTAAATTAAAAAAAAAGAAAGAAAGAAAGAAAAAGGCCTTAGGAGCATTTCAAATGAAAAGAAGGGAATAAAACCTTTCTCTCCTCTTTAAACCAACAATGAAGCAGTGCATAGAGACATGTGAGCAGATGTTCATGATCCTGGAAGCTTGCTTGACCCACAATCTTGCTGATACTACCAAGCTCTTTACTTTACACAACAGTACAGTTTGAGGGTTGGTATTATGTTATATCAAGAAGCTGAATTGAGAAGAAATCTATCTGACAGATGGTGGAACTTGATACCTTCCCCATAACTTGTTGTGAAGTATGTACCCACAGATAAGTCCTCCCAGTGTGTACTAGGGAGGCTTTATCAGATATGAACTAACAATAACCCTCTCACTTACATGCTTACTGCCTGCAGCCACAAGTGACAGAGAGGAAGTGTAGGGTAAGGGTAGTAGGTTAAGCTAGCTGAACATCCGAGGGCTCTGTATATAGGTCAGGCCTAGCAGCAAGAGGGTGCATACATTTTCTCAGTGGCCCTATACTCAAGATATGGAAACTCTCTCAACTAAAGGAGACAGAGCTATGGAAAACTCCAGAGTCTGGGTACTATTTTTTAACAGTTAGCATGGAAATCTTGGGATAATTTTAAGAAAATCCAGTGACTATTGACATTGTGGGCCCTGGGTGAATATTTGCTGCTCTAGTTTGAAGTAAGAACCAAAAAAAAAAAAAAAAAGAAAGAAAAAAGAAATGAGTTGATCCAGAAACAAATGTTGGTCTGAGAAAAGGGTTAAGCCCTCCAGGCAGAATTGACCAAGATCTTTTCAAGGGGTCAAAGGTTTTACTTTAATGAGGGTGTAAAAGGAACTGGTCAATGGGTACTGTACTGGGCACAGATTCAAAGTTATGTATACAACTGGTTTCAAACTGGATGAACAAAGAGAGCTGGGTAGCATTATATAGGGACTCAAAAACAGTTACCAAAAGTGTCCAAGGGGGAATGGTGACTGAGTCTGAGAAGCAAAAAAGTTATTAATGAGCCAAAATGGAAAGCTAAATAGGAGTTGGAAAACCAGAGAAAGCAAAAGAAAGTTCTATCAGATGAAAGCCAGAAAATGTATGTTGGAGACAGAGATTCTGTGCACCTGGGGATGACCAGTTCTGAGAGCCACCAGCCCAAGTAGAGTATGAAAGAAGCCTAGACCAGAACACAGCCAGCTAGGTGTGCTCGGTTGTAGTAGATTTATTATCTTGGAAAGAACTCTTCCTCCACACTGTACCCAAATCTCTGCTTGATGTATCCATTTCAGATGTCAGAAAACATCAAATCTCCTTGACCCTAATGGTAGCAACCCAATGCCAAAGGTCCACAAAGACAAGAAGGACCTATGCAATGGGATTTGTAACTAGCCCTTCAACCCAACCTCAACTTTTTCCTTCCAAAGCTCTGTTCTCTTTAAGTTAGAGCAGCGGTTCTGACAGGCAGTGCAGCCTTCCCAGAGGAGGTGCTGTCTCTTGCTCTCACTTACAATCTTTCTCTCATTAGGAAAGTTGTGACTCTAACTCCATTGGCCTTTTGAGCCAAGCCCTTTAGTTCTGTTGTTAGCAAAAGTTCCTTCAGATTTCTAATATGTGGCTAATGCCCATTATGGACTTCCTGTGCTGGTACAATCTGTCCCTATTTACACCCTTTTTTAATGATTTCAATAGGAATTTGAGGACAGAGGAGCTCTAGCTCATTCAGCTATTGATATCAGGCTCAGGCCCTAATGAGAAATAAAACAAGGAGGAAATGGGGAGGAGCTCCTAGCAAGAAAGGGCTGCCTGAATTTCTCCACTTGGGACTTGCATTGACACACAACACAGGTCCAGGGTGCCCTTCCAGACCTCCCTACTGCTAACTTGTACAGCTCACACCCACCCACCTACCTTGCTATCTCCACCCATCCCTCTCAAACTTACCACCATCCTCCCAGAAAGTCAGAACAGTCACTATGATAGGGCAGCCAGAAGAGACGGCAGACTGAGTAGGAGCAGTTGGAGATCTAGAAGAAAAAGTGAAAAAGAGAAATGATCTTTAAGAAGGAATAGAGGTTAGTGATATTCAGTGATATAGAAAATTAGGTAGACTGGGAAATGAGATGAAGATGCTAGATTTGGCAGTGAAAAGGTGACTGGTTCTGTTTGAGAGAACTGTTTACAGGAGAATGACTGGGTAAAAGCAGAATTGCAGGAGATTGAGTGAATGTGAGCATATATGGACTACTGTTTTTTCTTTAAAGTTTTTCTGTGAAGAAAAGAAAAACCAGATATTTTATTAAGTACATTTTACCAAGCACTGGAAGACCTTATCAATCATCCCCTCCAAAAATCACAAGGTTAATATTTTAAGTTTATGACCAAGTAAACTGGCAGAGTTAGAATTTAAAACCCAAATATTTCATTTTCTCCATGTGGCTTCTAATTAGAGATATAAGGCTAGAATTCCAGAAGGACCAATTCAGAATTTCAAAGTTATGACTGCTAAAAGAATAGAAAAAAAGGAGCAGGTAAGTATGCCTGTAAATGCCAAGGAAGCTTTCACAAAGGAGAGGACAGATGAACTGATATGAAAGGTTAGGGGAAGAAGTTCGCTAAGTGGGTATGTCACAGAGAGTTAGAAGGTTGAAGTGTCTCTAGAAGAATAAACACATATTTGAGTGAGCCTAGCATTGTGAAAGAATAGTATAATGTGCTGTTGCTGGGAAGCAGGGAACATGTAGCTGGATGGTAGAAGAAAGCTCATAAAGGAGGACAGAAGTCAGGTCATGTAGATTATATGCCATGGATTATATGTTAGGAATTTAGATATTATTTCGTAGGAAGCAGAGAGCCATAAAGAATTTAAGCAAGGTGATAATGCGAGCAGATATGTGTTTTAGAAAGATTATTCTTGTTACAGTGGGGTGGGAGATGAGCTAAGGGGCTTTAGGAGGTAATCAAGGGTGCAGGAGAGGACTGATAATAGGAGTGAGTGGCACAGGTGTTTAGGAGAGAGGATTAATATTAAGTGGGGGAAACTGGGATGACAGTGAGGTTCCTGCCCTGCGTGACTCAGTCAGGATGAAAGCATTCACCAAAACAGTGAATACAGGAGGAACAGACCTGAGGAGAAACAGACATGAGAGGGAAATGTGAATTTACTCATCTTTGTATACCTAGAGCCCAGCTCAGGATCTGACATACTAGGAAAGCCTCAAATCTGTGCTGACAGGAGTTCAGTTTCAATGTTTAATTTGAAGTATTTATGTGACATCTAAGTGTAGATGTTTGGCAAATGGTTGGACATTTAGGGCTGAAGTGTAGAACAAAGGTGCAGGCTGCAGATGTGGCTTTATGAATCAAGACATTAAGTGTAGGGGTGAGAAGAGAAAACAAATCAGAAACCCTGGAAAATGACAGACAAAAAAGAACATCCAGAGAGGAAGGAGAATGAGGACAGTGTAGCATCATTAACATTTTTTAAATTAATTTCAAGAAAGAAAGGGTTGGAAGGGCCACACTGCAGAGATTCCCAATGAAAGTGTGTATATGTGGGACTTAATAAGTAGGTTTTCATTGTTCTCTTGAGTTGGAGAATTTCAGCTGACCAGTGGTGGTGAAAACCAGATTGCACTGAGCTGAGAAGTGAGAGGGGAGGTGGGGAAATGCCATTGCAAGTAAATCCCACTTCTCCAAGAAACTCAGCCATGAAGGAAAAAGATATCACAAGATTGAGGTAAGGTTTGTTTGTTCGTTTGTTTGTTTGTATATTTTAGGAAGAGATAAACTTGAGTACACTTACAGATTTGAAAAGGGTCTAATGGAGAAGAAGTAACTGAAGATGTAGGGGAAAGAGAGGCCTGTAGAAGGGGATGGCGAAGGATGGGATTAAGAAGATAGGTAATAAAGTTGGCTTAGGCCTTCTGATAAAGGAGGGGGAAAGACAGGGATTCATGCAGGTACAGGCACATTTAAGTTGGAGCATATGAGAGGATAATTTACTGTTTAAATAAAAATGATAACAGTGTAACAGTGTAGTATGGGGTTTATAACATGTAGAAGTAAAATGTATAAACATAAACAATGGTGGTATAAAGACTGGAAGGGGAGATACAGAAGGCTACTATTATAAAGTTCTTAAAACTATATGTGAAAAGGAATAATATCACTTGAAGATAGACTTGATAAGTTGAAGATGTATACTATAAACACTAAAGCAAGCACTAATATAACAAAACAGATTTATAGCTAATAAGCCAACAAAGGAGATAAAATGAAATCATTTAAAAATATTCAATTAATCTGAAGGAACATATAAAAGGAAAGAAAGTGTGTAAAAAAAAAAGAAAGGCATTTAAAAAAAGGAAAATGTTTATGAGTCAGAAGAATTAATATTGTTAAAATGTCCATATTACCAAAGTCATCTATAGATTCAACGCAATCACCATCAAAATTCCAATGGCATTTGTTCACAAAAATAGAAAAGCAATCTTAAAATTTGTATGGAGCCACTAAAAAATCCTGAATAGCCAAAGGAATCTGGAGGAAACCAAGCAAACCTGGAGGTGTCACACTTTTTTATTTGAAACTATACTACCGTAATAAAAACAGTATGATACTGGCACAAATAGAACCAGTGAAACAGAAGAGAGAGCTCAGAATTAAACTCCCACGTATACAGTCATTAATAATTGACAAGGGGGCCAAAACACCCAATGGGGAAAGGATCGTTTCTTCAACAATCCATGTTGGGAAACTGGATAAACATATGCAGAACAATGAAATTTGGTGCCTATGTTACACAATTCACAAAAATTAACTTAAAATGGATCAAAGACTTAAGCATAAGACCTGATACTATAAGTCTCCTAGAAAAAAAAAACATAGGGAAGAAGCTCTTCAGTATTGGTCTTGGCAATAATTTTCTGGATATGACACCAAAAACAGAAACAAAAGCTAAAATCAACAAGTGGAACAGCACCAAACTTAAAAGCTTTTTCAGCAAAAATAAACAATTAAAATGAAAAGGCAACCTACAGAGTGAGAGAAAAATTTTGCAAAGCATATATCATATAAGGGTTTAATACCTAAAATATATAAAGAACTTGTACAACTCAATAACAAACAAAAAAAAACTGATTTTCAAAATAGGCAGAGGAACTGAATAGACATTTTCCAAAGAAGATATCCACATGGTCAACAGGTACGTAAAAAGATGATCGACATCAGTAATCATCAGAGAAAAGCAACTCAAAACCACAATAAGCTATCACCTCACACCTGTTAGAATGGTTCTCATCAAGAAGACAAGAGACATGTGGAGAAAAGGAAATCCTTGTACTCTGTTGGTGAGAATGTAAATTGGTTCAACCACTCAAGAAAGCAATATGGAGTTTCTTCAAAAAATTAAAAATAGATCTATACGATTCAATAATTCCATTTCTGATTATATATACTCAAGGAAAGTGAAAACAGAATATTGAAGAGATATATGCACTCCCATGTTTATTGCATCATTATTCACAAGAGCCAAGATATAGGAACAGTCTAAGTACCCATCAATGGATGAATGCATAAAGAAAATGTGATGAGATACATACAGACACATGCATACACACACATGCACATACACACGATGGATTATTATTCTGCCATGAAAAAGGACATTTACAATAGCATGGAGGACCTTGAGCAAATTATGCCAAGTGAGATAAGCCAGACAGAAAAAGACAATTACTGTATGATATCACTTACATGTGGAATCTAAAAAATCCAAAATCATTAAAACAAAGTAAAATGGTGGTTACCAGGGATGGAAGTTGAGGGGACAGGACTGATATTGTTTAAGGGTACAAACTTGCAATGAGTAGCAAATAAGCCCTAGAAATCTAATGTACAGTATAGTGAATATAAACAAAAATATTGTATTATAATCATCAAACTTACTGAGAGTCTAGAACTTAATGATCCCAACCACTGAAAAAAAAAAAGATCATTATGTAATGTATAGAGGTGCTAACTGCCTCAAAGGCAATCATGTCATTACAATATGTAAATATATCAAATTAATATGTATACACCTTAAATGTGCTTAATGTTATATGTCAAATATATTGTAATTAAAAAACTGTTTACTTGCAATCCAGCAATTAGAGGAAAGATCTGGGTAAATGTTTGAGCTCATTAATTGTGAATTGGGCTTTTACTTTTTATTTTGTGGTTTTATTTAGGGAGCCAAGAGCAATAAATAAAATAATAAGCATTCCTCAAATCCTAAATTTTATTGTTAAGAAAATTTCTTTAAAATCAGAAGAATGGAGTGATTATAATTGATAGAAGGAATGGAATATTAGGTAACCACTGAAAAGACAGTCTATTCTTAATGGATAACTGGGAAAAATCAATTAACAGTGGGGTAAATAAAATTGATATGTTGGAAAAAAAAAACAAGTGAGACAAGTAGAAACAAGTAAATAGCAAGATGATATTTTTAAATCATTAAATGTAAATGGCCTAAACCCCCAACTGGAAACCAGAGACTGGCAGATTGGCTTAAAGAAAAAAAAAAAAGCAAGAGAAAGACCACTCTGTTTTTCTGAAAGAAAGAAAAAAAAAGAGGACAAAGACAAAGCAAATTATAAGGTCATATTATAAATGTTATTGCCATCATGAATGAGGGAGTTAGTTACAAAAAATACTTAATTTTCTTAAAAAGGAATGATATTGGATTATATACCAATTAGTAGAGGTATGGGGATGGATAAAGTCACTGGGGTGAAGAATCTGAGAATAGAAGTTTTAAAACAACTGTTAAAGGGAAGTAAGCAGGTGAGTTCACATGTAATGAAATGAAATGCCAACTAGTGAAGAAGGCTTAGGCAGTTCAGTTTGGGGCCAAAGTTTCATGTAATAGTTGTAAGTCGTCATGACTTAACTAGGCTCCACATGAAATCTAGGCATAGCTGAACAGAATTTAGAGCTGAAATTCAGCAAGTTTTATAGCAATGTTAATCTAGAATATGATCATTGTCTTCTTTCCAGGTAATTAGCTTAAATGAAAAACCATTTATGCAAATGAAAATTTTAATATGACCCAACTCTTCATTTCTGGAGTCAAGAACCAGAAGAGGTGGTAAGCTAGGAGACAAGCTAGGAAAAAGTATAACTCTTTTTCTTCAGAGCAGAAAAGCCCCTCTCAGGCCTGCTGCCTACTTCCCCAGCCAGACCCAAATCTAGGAAGGATGTTTCACCACCAACCGGCCCCAGGACCCTGGCATCACTCAGCACTTCAGCTCAGGATGGAGGACATACAGCTGAGCATCTATGGGGCTGAGGAGAGAGGAATGCTTTCAAGCAGCCTCGTCTTCTTTGTTCTCAGCAGATACAGGCCCTATGTTACAGAAATTTAGCCTCCCTGGCCTGTTATTTTCACTTCAGTGCACCTCTGATCACTTCTCAGACTCCGTCACTAATACCTCAGAAAAAAACTGGCCTTCCCACTTACCAACTCTTAGCCTAATTCCACCTCCTGAAACTTCTAAGGGCCTTTTTTTTCTTTGATGTGTCTGTCTAGAGATTGATTTGTTTTTAATGAATTTATTTATTTAAATTAGTTTCAAGTATACAGTACATTGGTTAGACATCTATATTTTTATAAAATGATTTCCCCAGTTGCTCCCCGCCTCCCTTGGCCCTCCATTTAGCCATCATATTAATGCTAATTACATTTCCTGTGCCATGCTCCCCATCCTCGTGTCCAACTATCAGCTATTAATTTGTACTTCTTTAATTCTTCACCCCATTCACCCAGCCCCCCAATCCCAAATTGTCTGTCTCCAAATTGTCCACTATATTTGTGAGTCTGTTTTTGATTAGTTTGTTCTTTTTGTTCCTTAGATTCCACATGTAAGTGAAATCATATGGTATTTATCTTTCTCTGTCTGACTTATTTCACTCAATATAATAACCTCTAGGTCCACCCATGTCATTGTAAATGGTAGGATTTCTTTTTTTTTAATGGCTGATATTCTATTGTACATATGAACCATAATTTCTTTATTCAGTCATCTGTTGATGGGTATTTAGGTTGCTTTCATATCTTAGCTCTTGTAAATTGTGCTGCCATGAATATTGGAGTGCATAGATCTTTATAAATTATTGTTTTGGGGTTTTTTTTGATAAATACCAAAAATTACAATTGCTGGGTCAAAAGGTATATTCATTTTTAATTTTTTGAGAACCCTCCATACTATTTTCCATAGCGGCTGTACCAATTTGCAATCCCACCAACAATGTATGAGGGTTCCCTTTTCTCTGCATCCTTGCTAAGGGCCTTGTTTTGACAATTATTTATCTCACTATCTAGAGACCCTTCCATCACCCATTCCTTCACTTTCTCTGACTCTCCTGGCTTCTTTTTTCAGTTATCAGATGTGCTCAAGTTTACTACTTCTTAAAAACAAACAACCTTCACCACCACCAAACTCCTCCCTAAAATGTTTATGTTTTGCTAAATTGCTTTATAGAAATGGCTAAATTTAGAAAAAGTAATGAAAAGAAAAAGAAGCTAAAATCAGTTTGTGTTGAAGGATCAGGTTAAGGATTTCCTGAGGAATCAACAAGAGTAAGAGAGGAAAGAGACAGGGGTCTGAGTTTATGTCCTGAGATTGGCTGGCCTTTAATTAATCACTAATCTTGTCAATTCTACTCCAGAAGTTTCTCTAAGATTTAATTTATCTAATCTATTCTCACATGTCCACATTAATCTATCTATCTACCTATCTATATCTATCTATATAAATTTATATATAGAAATAAATTTCTGGAGAAGAAAATAGAATTTAAAATTTTCTCTATGAAGACACTAAGTTTATTCTTAAAAATAAAGAAAAAAAAACCAAAAATGACCTTTTGTTTGGGAGCTACTCTGGATCATATCCATTTATTTCCTTTAGAAATTATTCAATATCCTCTTCTAAGCTTCACAATATATGACTTATGCACTTTTTTATAAATATCCAAAACCTTTCCACACCATGGAATATGGCTTCTATCTGACCTACTTTACCCAAACAACTTTCTTAGACATTACTTTTGAGACCAAAACCATGATCAACATCAAAGATTTTTCTTACTCCTTCTTCCTTGACCCCTGTCACACATAACACTGTGGACTATGCCTTCATTCTTGATACTTTCTTCTCTCTCTTTTGTTATTTTTCAATTACAGTTGACATTTAATATTACTTTATATTAGGTTCAGATGTACAGCATAGTGGTTAGACATTTATATAATTTATGAAGTGATCCCATGATTAGTTTAATGCCCAACTGGCACATAGTTATTATAATATTATTGGCTATGTTCCCTTCGCTGTACTTTACAACCCTATGACTGTTTTGCGACTACCAATTTGTACTTTTTAAGCCCTTCAACTTTTTCACTCAGGCCCCCGATTCCCCTTTCATCGGGCAAACATCAGTTTATTCTATGTATCCATGAGTCTGTTTCTGATTTTTTTTGTTGCTTTTGTTGTTCTTTAGATTCTGTATATAAGTGAGATCATATGGTATTTGTCGTTCTCTGTCTGACTTATTTTATTTAGCATAATACCCTGTAGGTCCATCCATATTATCGCAAATGGTATTTTTTATAGCCAAGTAATATTCTACTGTATATATGTACCTCATCTTTATCCAGTTGTCTATTGGTGGGTACTTAGGTAGCTTCCATATCTTAGCTAATGTAAATAATGCTTTAATGAACACAAGAATGCATATATCTTTTCAAATTAATATTTTGGATTTCTTACTACCTTCCTTCTCTTCTGACTCCCAAAACTGTACTTTTTTGACTTTCACTATTATCCTTCAGGTCTTTCCCTGTCTTTTTTTTCCCCTGATTTTTCTTTTCCTCCATCCCCATACTCCATCTGAGTATTCCAGAAGAGCTTTTTTAAAAATGATATGGGTAACTTAATTTCTAAACCTCAATTTTCTGATTGAAAAAAGAGATTAAAATTAGTATACCTGTTTAAAGAGATTAAAATGAGTATACCTGTTGCTGTGAAAATTAATGAATTATGTAAAGTAATGCACAATAGTAAGTACTCAATAAATGTTAGCTGTAATTATTCTCATTATTGCTACTTCTGTTGTGAGTCCAACCAACAGGTCTATAAACAGTTAATTACATATAAATAGAGATGTGCATATGGTAACATCAGGTGGCTATGAGTCTTATCTCCATAATAAGACCACAAGCTCCCTGAGAATGGAGCAATTTTGATCTCTTCTGAGTCCACTGTCCACACTTAGCCCGCCCTAGGTCCTTAGATCTTAACTGAACCAATTCTAGAGCACCTGTACCTCTGGTGAGTAGAAGGCCCAACGCTTTGTCCTTGTTCTTCAGTCCTCCTGGTTTCTTCAGGATTTACTCCTTCTTCCTATAAGCATGGATAGAATTGGGGTGAATCATAGGGCCCTGCCAGGGAAGATAAGCAATGAGAGTGGCCAAAGACCCTCCATGAGTCTGTACAACAGATCACAAAGCTGTGCAGAAACTAAATTGGTGAATTACCGTGAGCTCTAGTCCTGGGTTCTCTATGCCAGTCTCCACTGTGGACAGAGCAATGGCCTCTCTTCCATTTGTTTTCTCCATCTCCTGTTCTCCTTAAATGAAAAATAAATTCAGGGCCAAGGCTGAAAGATTGGTCATTCCATAATGTGGGGCTGGGGAGAATTTTTAGGGCCAGATACCCCCAGGAAAAACAAAACTAAACTCTCTAGAGGTTTAGTTGATTTCTTTAAGAAGGAAATTGTATAAACGAGAATTGGGAAGATTGGAAGCATATTTTTAATATAATAAATAATGAACTATAGAGTTCTATTTCCTATTGTGAATTGGTAAGGCAAGGATAGTGAGACAGAGAAGAAATTAAGGGTGGTTGCGGGGGGGTTGAAATGAATCAGTGGTTCATCCAGGGCTCTAGGTCCCATACTAAAAAGGACCCTGTTAGACCCCTTAAAAGGAGAATTAGAGGGCAACTACTGTTAGCCTGGTGGAGGCCCCACTGAGCTGTGCTGGGTAAGAAGAAAGCAGAAAGGGAAGCAAAGGGTTGGGAAAGCCCCAGACCCTAACATATTGCTGATAAAACAAGGATTAACAGGTTTTCAAGTTCCCAAATATATTATAGCACAAAAATGGTTTTTGAAGCATCTAAGAGCATCCTCATTACTTAAATAAAAGAAGCCTATACTTAAAATAGTCTCCATGAATGTCAATTATCCCAAAGAAAGTTTTAAAACAAAATGAGAGAATCAGGAAACTAAAGCAAATAATTGAGCCTCATTATATCCAACCCTGGTAGACAAACACTCAAATTTATAAGTTCATTCTGAGATGTTGCTTTACATTGCAGAAAATTTCCCTCCTCATGGAAATTTTTTAAATGTGATCTCTTTGAGCATTTAAAATAGAATTTCATTAAACACACGTAAACAGACTTTTATGTAAATGAGGGCCTTCCTGTACAGGCAGAAAGCTACCTATTTGGTCTAAATATGATGAATTAAGAAATTTGGCAAATTGAGTTCCTGCCCTCCCCAAACACCCTTTCTTACACCAGTTTGTAGGGTGCCTTCTGTCTTCTCAGTAAAGGACGAAAAGAAAAGCTCAGCTCTAAGAGATCCTGACTCTGAAGGGACAGGCTGAGACTGGCTTGCCTGTGATTGGCTCATTTGTCTTGGGCCCTCCTTCTCTGGGCCTGTCCTTTCCTTTAGAAGAATGCAACTCTCAAGTTAAATATTTATATATTTTTAAGACTTTTGCAGGGTCAATTCTAAGAATACTGCAGGGATTAACAGGCACATCAACAGAAGCATTGACCTAGGCACTGAACAAGGCATTGGGGAACATAAAAGAAGAAAAGAGAAAAGTCTCTGCACTCAAAACACTTTTATGATTCTGCACTGGAAAGATAGCCACTAGAAAACAACAAAGCAAGACCACACATGATTCAATACCAAATGATCACTACAATGTCTTTTATTAATCCATTCAATAGATATTTATTGAGTACTCACTATCACTCAGGCACTATTTTGGGAGCTGAAGACCCAAAGATTAATGAGACATTGCCTCTTCCATAAAAGAGCTTACAAATCAGTAAGTAAAGACCAATGTGTCAGAAAGGCTTCTTGGAGCTGATAACAGTTGCCCTGAGTCTGGAAAGTCTTAAAAGCTAAGTGGGGGACCAGTGATGGAAAAGGGGAAAGATATACCAGCATAGAGAGAAAGCTGAACAAAGACACAGAGATGTGGCCTTCCCTGACATGCTAGGGAGGCTGTAAAAGTTCATTAAAGAATGAAGAGGAAGGGGGGAAAAATGGCATAGATGATAGAGGCTCTGTATATCCCTCTGGTGACCAAATGAAAGTTATGACAAAAACAAGGAGCAGCAGGAAAGAAAAATTGCCCAGAATCTAGATGAACAAGCCATACAACTATGGAGAAATCCAAGAAAGCACCCTGCAATGGTCTCAAGCAGCCTAGTGAAACAGAGACTACGGCGGCAGCAGACGCCTCTTAAAAGGGGCCATGTCCGCAAGTGAATTTTCATGGTGATGGACCTGCTCGCTCTGCACACTAGTGCCCATTCGGATGCACACTGGGGGCACCAGGGACTTACAGGGAGACACTGTCAGAGTGAGGGCTAAGGCAAGACTCCCTTGGTACAGAAGTGCCAGCGGTATTCATTGTTCCTTGTTGAGCCCTCCCCTCTACCAGTGCGCAGGACACAGTGCCACCATAGCTGTGACATCATCAAACTGAATAACAAAGGTTGCTCTGCCCAGAGGATGGCCTGAAACCCCTCATACCTCAACTTAAGCCCCACCCAAACCACATCCAGGTGTATCCTCAGCAAGTCAGGAGCTCCTTGCTGAGACTCACACTGGTGGAAGCAGCTGGCCTCAGTTTCTGGTGTGGCCTTTTGAGGCAACTGTAAGCACAGCATCTGTGGATTGATTGCTGAATTTTAACAGGTGGCCCCTGGGGGGCAGAGACTTGGGCTAAATTTGGCCTGCAGCTGAACCCCTTCAGGACTGTGACACTGGACACCTACTTCACAAATTCACACTAATAAGACTGGGAGACTTAGGAGCTTTGCTTAGTACATAGAAACAGACAGAAAGGCAGCCAAAAGGGGAAGACAAAGAAGCAGAAAATATGTGAGAGAACAGAACAGAGATCCAGATATAATGGAGTCAAGTAATCTAACAGATGCAGAATTGAAAATGCTGGTAATAAAGATGCTCAATTAACTTGTGGGACATATAAATAAATTCAGTGAGAACTTCAACAAAGAGATAAAAAACATAAAAATGGAAATGTTAATTATTAAAGGAAACCAGTCTGAAATGAAGAGCACATTATCTGAGATGAAAAATACATTAAATGGAATAAACAAAGAAATAAACAAAATGAATAAAGAGGATCACATGCCCTATCTACAGGACAGGAAAGCTAATCTAGAGGACACCCAATCAGAATGGCAAGAAAATAAATGCCAAGACTGTAAAAATAATTTAAGGAGGATATGGGACACTATTAAAGATCAAAATATTCATCTGATCAGCATAACTTAAGAAAACCAAGATGTTCAACAGCTGTTTGAAGAAATAATAATAGAAAACTTCCCTAAGCTGGTAAAGGAAATGGACATAAAACCCCAGGAAGCTCAGAGAATTCCAAAAATTGGGGATCCAAAGAGGCCCACACTAAGACACATCATAATTAAATTGCCAAAGGTTAAATACAAAGAAAGAATATTAAAAGCAGCAAGAGAAAAACAAGTAATTACATATAAGGGACACCCATACGACTGGCAGCTGATTTCTCAAAAGAAACTAAGCAGGACAGAAGGGCTTGGCAAAAAATATTCGACAGGATGAAGACCCGGGATATACAATCAAGAATAATTTATCCAGCAAAGCTATCATTTAGAGTTGAAGGACAGATAAAGAGCTTCTCAGACAAAAATAAGCTAAAGGAATTTATTACCACGAAGCCAGAATTACAGGAAATGTTGGAGGGACTTCTTTAAGAAGAAAAAACATGTATCAAATACAGATATAAAGTATAGTGACAACTACACTTCTATCAATGTGTACCTTAAATGGAAAAGAATTAAGTGCTCCAACCAAAAGACAGAGTGGCTGAAAGAATAAGAAAACAAGCCCCCTACATATGGAAAGGAAGGGAATAAAAAAAGATATTGCTTTGATGAACCTAGAAGGTATTTAAGTCAGAGAAAGATAAACACTATATGATTCCATTTATATGCAGAATTTAAGGAGTAAAAGGAACAAACTAATCAAAAACAGACTCACAAATATAGTGGACAATTTGGTGACAGACAGAAGGGAGGGGGTTTGTAGGGCTAGAAGAATGAGGTGAAGGGTTAAAGAAGTACAAATAAGTAGCCGATGATGGTCACGGGGATGGGGAGCATGACATAGGAAATGCAATTAACATTAATACATTGGCTAGGTGGAGGGTCAGGGGAGGGAGGGAGCAATTGAGGGATCATTTTACTAACTATGTAGATATATAACCAATGTACTGTATACTTAAAACTAATTAAAATTTCTTTAAAAAAAGAATGGAGAGAAATTTTTGAAGAATTGATTATGGAAGGACAAAAGAAAGGAAGAAATTAGTTATGGAATAAAGGGGAGAAATGTGAGTGGAATGGGAGTGATCTATCAAGAAATAAGTCTGGAAATGCCGTTAAGTTCCAGATGGAGGTGGACTCTGTAAGCCAGACTACAAGTTTGGGCTTATTCTAAATCAAATAAGAAGGCAGGAGAAGGATGGATTGGAAGGATGCACATTGAGGACAGGAATACTGGCAAGGAGACAAAAACGATAGTCTAAGTCAGACATGGTGAGGCTCTAACCAAAGCAGTAGAAGAGGATGGATAGAAGGAAACAAGTCTCTAGGGCTTGATGATTGATCAGGCTTGGTGAAGTGTATGCAAAGGAGAAGATAACTTTTCAAAATTGTTCAGCATAATTTAGTTTCTACCCTTTTCTACCCTTCAGTAATACTTAGCTGCATGTTGTTCCCTACACACATGTTATTCCCTGCAGAAGACACAGTACTCTAAATGTTTGCTTATCTCCCATTACACTGTGATCCCCTGGAGCACAGACTTTCTGTCGTGGTCACCACTCTATCCCCAGGCTCAAGGCCTGCCATATTAGACAATCAATAAATATTAATAAAATAAGTGAAACAAATGAACACAGAACTCTTAGATTATTGGGTATGTAGATGATGGTGACAACTACCAAAATAGGAACACATATTTCTATTTCCCTAGCTCCATGGGTGCACATATACATGCACACACGTGTGTATACACACACACACACACACACATACACACACACACACACACACAAGCCGTAGCAGAGTAAATGTGTTATATTCTGCAACCTAGAGCAATTCATTTTGCCTCTCTGAGCCCCTTTTGCTATTCTTGCCCTGCCTAGTTGCTTAATGTTATCTCACAAGATTATTAGGAAAATTAAGTAATTTAATATAGAAAAAGAATTTGGAAAATAGTAGATGACCTTACAACTATAGACTGCTATTGTAAGCTCTTAAAGTAATTCAGGAAAATTATAAGTCTTTTCAATCTGATGTCTGACTATCATCTCAATATGACTGTGAAGTCTCTCTTGCTTATCCTAACTCATACTTTATCTCTGTTTTTCATTAGATAATTGCCAGTTCTAGAGCCAGGCACAAGCATAATGATAGAAACAGATCCTACCATTCAGTCCAGTGAAATGATGCTGGTGATCAAATTTCTCTTCTCTTCTTTTCATGGAAAGGTGTAAAAATGCATGATCATTTTCAAAGTGCAGGTTATAACACTCATCTCACTTTTCCAAGGGATCCATGCTTCCTTTAAATGTGGTTATTATTGATATAAGCCAACTGCCAAGAGGAAGTTAATCTCACAACTACCTTTCCTCAATTAACTGTTGGCTCACAAGCAGCTTGGGCTTCATTGTTTTAGTGTATTTTCTTTTTGCCTTATCACTTATAGTATGATAAATGCTCTTAAATTACAAATCGGAAAGAAGGAAGTGATTTACCCAGAATCAATAGCTAGTTAGTAACTAAGACAAATCCAAATCCTGAGGTCCTCATTCCTAGTTTTGTGCTATTTCTGGGCCCGGGTTGAAAAATATATAATAGATGCCTCTGCTCCTGCAGGCTTTTTTTTGTCTTTCAAAAGATTTTTATATACTTTCACTGTTTATCCCCATAACATTTTTGTAAGCAAGTTGGCTACTAATCATATTTTAGGTACAAAAAAAAATAGACTCAAAAAAAGATGAACGATTGGTTTAAAGTCATACAGCTAGTTAAGGCACAGCCAGGATTAGAGTCTAGCTGTGTCCATGGAAGCTGGATCTGTGACTGTCCTAAAGCCTAGGGGTTACTCCTGGAAATGGCTACCACAAACCCATCTGGGAAATAAGTAGGGTTTAAATAATGTATGATTTTCTAAGGCCATGCTACCCTAAATAAGTCTGATCCTGTCTGGTCTCAGAAGCTAAGCAGGGTCAGGCCTGGTTAGTACTTGGATGGGAGACCACCTAGGAAGACCAGGTGCTGCAGGCATAAAAAACAAATAATAAAGGATTGTAAGATGACAAGGTCCTTGCAATTTGTTAGGTCAACCAAAGGTTGCCTCACCTAAAAAAAAAAAGTTTTTTAATGTATAATTTTATTCTCCCTTTTACCTCTCCCTTGATTCCCAGTAGAAGCAGGCAGAACTAGAGAGAATACGGGAACTTCCAATGTTGGTCTTAATCGAGTAGCTTGTCCTTAACCTTCTGATTAAAACAACAAAAAAGGCTATACAAAATATATAAACCAACAATTTGAAAACATTGCAAAATGACCAACGGAGGCAGGACTTGAGGGTATATGATCCTTGAGAGAAGGGAAGCACAGGAGTTAAGTTCTACATCTATCCTAGCTCTTTTTCTGAGGGCATTTTATTTTTCAAATCACAATGCAGAGAAACAATATCCAAGTAATTTTATGAGGTTGAAGAGAGGAAGAGGCTGGAGTTTGGGGCAGCCAAAATGACTTCTATTTGAGGAGAAATCATAAAAAGAAGAGAATCATGAAGAAGGAAAAAACCTGCAACCAAGTTTTCAAGTCCTGGACCAACTTATAAGTTGTATATGTTCAAGATAAGATGCTAAGAAACTCAAGCAAAAACTAGTAGCTGCAGTGCTAAAGACCTGAGCAGAAATTTCAGCAGCTGTGTGATGTTGGAGAGGTAAGTGTTAATTTCGAGTCACACTGGAAATGGACCTTGATAAACACATCAATCTTTCTATCGAAATCATAAAGGGACCTAACTCAGTAATAAGAAATATACCTTAGGAATAAAAGCTCTGTCCTAGGTAAAAGCCAAAACTGAAATAACACGCATGAAACACAGCCCCAACAGGATCAAATCAATCCACTGCTACCCTTTACAACTGATGAGAGAAATTCTAACCCTCTTAAAATATATATAACATCATCCAGAGCCTCCACAATTTTCAATTATAATGGCCCTCACACCTAATTTTAAATTACAAGGCATTCTAAAAAAAATAGGATCAAATGACCAAAAACAAGAGTAAAAAAAAAACTGATAATAGAAACAAATACATAAATGGTTCAGATATTGGAGATATCAGACAGGGACTTTAAAATAACTATGATTAATCTTTTCAAGAATAGGAAAGGTAGACAGAATAAATGAAAAGAGAAGGATTTTTCAAAAGGCAGTTAGAATCTATAAAAAACAAATTCCATTCTAGAAATTAAAATTAAGAGCTAACTAAAAGGTGTTCTGGTTCAAAATGGCAACACAGGAAGAACCTAAACTTCTCCCACAGGCATACTGAATCTAGTGCTACATACAGAACTGTTTCCTGGTGGTGGGGAAGGTTGGGGGTGGAGTGGGAAACTAAGCTAAAAACCGGCAGAGTTACCTCTTCACATCAGACAAATGAGAGGGAAATGACACCGTAACAGGTAGGAAATGCTGAGACACAATCTTGCCCATAATCCCTACCACCAATGTAGTAACTCAATTGAGAGGGAACTCAAAACCTGAAGCTTCTTCCTAAAGAGGGAAGGGTTTTTACCCCATGTCAGGCATCCCAACTTTTAAGAGCAGCACCTGAGAGACAAGCCCCAAACATCTAGCTTTGAAGACCAACAG
Source organism: Cynopterus sphinx (assembly GCA_030015415.1). Lineage (NCBI taxonomy): Eukaryota > Metazoa > Chordata > Mammalia > Chiroptera > Pteropodidae > Cynopterus > Cynopterus sphinx. The sequence continues at coordinate 89,835,899 of CM057384.1, read as the reverse complement.
AGTTCATGCCCATGAGACCCACAGCTATGGTGAACTGAGAAACATCTCTTAAAGGGCCTGTGCCTTCCAAGCTCAATAATGAGGCCAACGTTACCCTGAAACCAAAACCAGACAGGGAAAATACAAAAAAAAAAAAGAGAGAGAGAGAGAGAGAGAGAGAGAGAGAGAGAGAGAGAGAGAATTTTTGATGAACATGGATACAGAAATTCTTAACAAAATATTAGCAAACCAAACTCAACAATACATTAAAAGGATCATTCACCATGATCAAGATTTATTCCAGAGATACAAGAATGGTTCAATAACTGCAAATCAATGGAAAAATGGGAGGGAGGAATTGGGAGTATATTGTTATAAGGTCTTTATACTACATATAAAGCAATATACTATTTGGACATAGAATCTAATCTTTAATTATGTATATTACAAACACTATGGCAACCACTAAAGAACTTTTACAGAAGTTAAATAATAAGACAATGGTGGACATTAAGAAAAATCATATAAAATATTTAATCCAAAAGAAGGCAGAAAAAAAATAACACATGAAATCAACAAAAAACACTTAGCAAGATGGTGGATTTTCATCAAACCATGTCAATAATTACATTAAATATAAGTAGTCTGAACACACCAAAAATGCAAAGATTGCCAAATTGGATTTAAAAAAATAAAGCCAAGACCCAACTATATACTATCTATAAGGAACTCATTTTAAATATGAAAACATAGAATGAAGTGAAAGGTTGAAAAAAGAAATTTCATGGAAACATCAAAAATTTTAAATGCTGGAGTATCTATAATAATATCAGAAAAAGTAGGGTTCAGAAAAAAAATATTACTAGAGATTAAGAGAAATGTTACAATGAAAAGGAGTGGATTTACAAGGAATATTTAACGATCCTAAATGTTTATGGACTATACCATGTAGTTTCAAAGGCAAAAAAAACTGATAAAATTGAAAGGAGAAATAGACAAATACACAATTATGTTTGGAGAGTTTAATACTTTACTCTTAGTAATTGATAGAACAAGTAGAAAATACATGAAGAAATAGAAGACCGAAACAACAGCATCGATTTAGTTGACCTAATTGACATTTTTAAAACATTTCACCCAACAAGAGCATTGACCTTAGGAACATAAAAACATTAATCAAGGTAGATCATATTCTGAGCCAAAAATAAATAAATAAACAACCGTTAGAATACTTAAAAGAATTGAAATCATACAAAATATGCTCTAAGACAAAAAGATATCTCGAAAATCCCCAAGTATTTGAGAATTAAACAAGATACTTGTAAATAACCCATGAGTCAAAAAGTCACAAGGGAAATTAAAAAATAGTTGAATCAAATGGAAATAAAAACATATCAAAATCTATGAACTACAACTAAAGCAGTACTTATATTAGAAAAGGGAAAAAAAGGTCTAAAATCAATTAAGACAGAAGACATCATGCTCTAAGGAAAATAGCTGGATAGCTTTGAACACCAGGATTTTTCTGGCACCTCTGAAATCTTCCCACATAGATGACTGTTTCTTGAGTTTCAAGGTCTTAACACTGGGTCTGCCAGTGTTAATGCAATGCCTAAGGTCATTTAGCCACCTCTGAAAATGCTGAAAATGTGTTCAAAATTAAGCTAAGCATGTGTTAAAGTGAGATATAGAGCTAATGATAGAGTTAACGCTTTTGTTCTCTCTCACGGGAGTCAGGGCCGGCAGGGAGAGGGGGTTTCTTGAGGAAATTATATTAAGAGGAAAGGCAGAGGGCCAACCAACTAAAAGTCTCAACTTTCTCATTGTTGGCTGAGCTAATGTTGAGTAGATATATTACATTATCTTGTTATCTGCTAAACAAGAGAACAGATTCAGAAATTATCCTGCTTCCAAGAGGGTAATCTAAGAAGTCAAAGTTCCAAGGAAACCCTTTCACTCCTCCCTTGCTCAATTCCATCTAGGCTCGGTGCCAGCCAGGGTCATAAAAGAGTGGCTATTTTGGGGTATGGAACATCAGGTTATCTTATAGGGTCAAACAGAGTTTTAGAGCAAACATTTTTTTTTTTTTAGAGTGGTAAAGGACTATCACACACTTCGCCCTTCATGGAGATGACTTCCAATCCCTTACTCCAACCCTGACCTTGAGAAGTCTCTTCCTGCACTCCTATCTTCCCAGAAACCTGAAGGCCATTTCCACTTAAAGACCTACTGATCTCTCAGCAGCACCAGTGTGTTCTATACAAGAGTTTACTGTTATCTTCTCAGATGCCACCTCTGCCCAAATCCCCTCCATTATCACCTAGGTAAAGCATTCCACATACTTCTCTCTTTCTATCATCCTTTTTCCCACCCCACCCCACCCCCGCCCCCCACTGACACTTTCCCTCACTTGGCCCTGTGTTGGAGTGAAGCTTGTGTTAGAGCTAAGGCCTCTGTTCCTTCTCACCAGAGGGCAGTTCCTTGAAGCAAGAGCTTATGAAGGAGAAAAAGGAACAAGGAGTAGAATGTAAAGGGGAGCATTTAAAGGTACATTTTTTCGATGTCACAATTTTGGATAGGGTTGACCCTGAATCCCAAGCCATTTAAATTATTGGAGGCAGTTTAAATGGCAGGTTTAAAGGGGTGGTGGTGACAAGTGTTTTCTGAGGACCCAATTAATTTTAGAATGTCTTATGTATCCAGTTACAGTTTATTTTCTGAAATGCTTGCCATTTCTCATGGAATCCTGATGCTTTTTGAATTTCACCTGCAAGGTTAAAGTCTTTTCCTCTCTAGCTTTATTCCACACACAGATTCCTTTTAGAGTGGTAAAGCACTGAATGTGTGAAGGGTGTGAAAATATAGAAGGGAGATGATAAAGACCCTTTCATACTGTAACACTGGGTTCGGCCAATTCAATATCCATTGTGTTGGCTGGGAAATTACTGTTTAAAAGTTAACTGCTTGCTGGAAATTACTCTTTGGTAATCACCATAGGAACATAGGCTACTAACTATGGAAACAAAACATTCTAACAAGCGTTCTGCTTCTGTACCACGGCTTGCACACCTGACCAGTGGGTTGACAGGTAATGAATTGAAGAAAAATAGACCTTTGTGTTCAGAGAGAATGAAGAATGGGTTTTGGGGCTTAAAAACCCTGTACCTCTCCATTTCAGGGCTGCTTAATTTGGGGTCTGCATTCTCCTGGCAGACCCAGTCGGTTGAATAAAGAGTGTGATTCCTATAACTCACTGAGTTCTGTTGGTCTGTGTGTCTTTCGTGGGGTGGCAGCCACAACACCATGTGCTAGACAACCTGCTTTTTCAGCAAAAAGACCTTATTTAAAGATCAACCAAATGTTATCTGACTACAGAAAACAGGGTGAGAATATGGTTAAATCCTGAGGAGTTATGACCTGTCTGTCCTGGCATTTCTGCCTTCTTTCCTGTCTTCTGCTTTTACTTTCTGTTGATAATTTCTCTGTCTGATTCTACCTCCCTCTCTTTCTCTTCTCTTCCTCAAACATTTTCCTCCCTATTTCCCATCCCTCCTTCTACTTAACTTTGCAGTGCTCTGCCCAAGAAAGCTGCAATAGAGAGAACTCTGGAAAACAGGCTCTAGAATGCCTGTAGAGGTCTTTTCAGTCCTCACAGAGCAGAGCTGGGGACCGAGACAGTGTTAAGGGCATATGTGTCAGAGAGCAGGTGGGTGAGCAGTCTCAGCTTTCTGATGGAAATGGACAAGGCTTGTGGAGAAGCCAGTGAGGCCCTGTGAGTATGTTCCTGTGTTCTAGAGACTCAGCATCAACAACCCTTCTACAATTAGAATCTTTATTCTCTATTTGTTGAATTTCTTGGGAGACTTTTGGCTCGGGTTCTAATTAGAAAAACCTGGCCTCTAGTATTCCTTATTGATTTAGCTGGCTAATTATTTTCCATGGCTAAATTGTGAGGCAAAGTGGACAAAATCTAAGACTGTTGGTGTTGGTGTCTTACTCCTGCACTTTCCCCTAGATACTCTACATCCCATTGGTGAAAATCTATACTTGTTGGGAAACAAGTGATAAGGAAGTAATCCTGTTTGTTATTAAGCATTTCAAGGTTTATCTCTCCTGGGAGTTTTTTCCTTTCAAGGCAAGATTGGAATGGTTCCGTAGGTGAAGTGACTTCATGACTTGGGGCGGGGAAGGAGAGTATTTAATTTCCTGAGCCTTGATTATCACTTCTGCAAAATGGAAGTGCTAAAAGTGATGATAAGCATATCTATCTACAAGACTGGGAATGATTGAATTAGATAGAACAAAAGCAAAAGGGGAAAAAACATTTGTATAAACGGTAAGGTGCTCCAAAAATTTTAATAGCTAAATGTGATCACACACAAACTTCATTTCTCTAATATAGTTTTTTCTGTAATTCAAGCTGGTTTTGCCCAGATAAGAGCATAGTGACTCACTTGCCTCTTTCCTCCCTTATTCTCTATATGACTGTTCCTTTAATCATTAAGCTTCAGGACATAAGATTAACTGAGCCTCAGGTCAATAATCATGGGGACAATCAATTTGGATTGGACTTTAGACTAAGGATAACATCTTGGCTTTAGATGTGTTTCAGCCCCAGGCCCTTAGAGGCAGAACAATAACCCTACCAGCCACAGGACCAGACCACCAGTCCCGATGGGTCCATGGCTGGTTCTAGAAACAGATGCAATTATCAATTAATTACCTCACCCTTCAATCTTCCAGTTAAAAGTACCCATGACCACAACTCCCTTAGTTTCCATGACTTGATTTTTCCCTATATAATCTTTACTCCTGAGACACCCTGGGAGCCAGGCCTTTGAGCAATAGCTTGCCTGTATCTCTGGGACTTGAAACTGTCTAATAAACCTTACCTTCTTTGCTGTAAAACTCACCCGTTTCTCTTCTTTGGCTTAGAAGTACACAGCAGACAGACCCTTTTTTTGTCCTAATAACATAAAATGTGAAGATCCTAAAATAGATCCTTTACCTTTCTTTTAAAGCTATGCTATTAACTTATATTTCAGGCACGCTCCCTGCCTAAAATGCATTTCACACATTTTCTCATTTATTTCTGATCATATACCCTTGAGGAAGGTACTATTGCTATCCTAGCTTTCCAGATGAGGAAATTAAGTTTAGAGAGAGAAAGTAATTTGCCAAAGTACCAAAGTGGGCAAATAATAGAGCTTATTTTGAGCCCACAGTCCTTGCTCCTAAGCACAACTCTCTGTTGATCATTCTGCCCCAGCCTCCCATGCCTCCCTCCCTTCTTTCTGTTCTCCTACACGCATTCTTTAAGATCTAGATTTGATGACTCTCCTTATTCTGAAAGCCTTTGGACAACATTTCAGCCTCCAGTGAACTCACAGTCCTCTTTTATTGCCTGAGGCGCACTCATGTGTCAATCATTTGGCATCTTTTATATTTTTCTCTAATATTGCTGTTTGTCATATGTTGTTTTATATTAGAGTCTAGAGGGAAAAAAATAGATAAAAATGACAGTAGAATTCCTCATTGAGAATTGTTGGGTTTGGTTTTTAGTTTTGGGTTTGTTTTTTTTGTTTTTGTTTATGTTTTTGTTTTTGTTTTTGAGCAGATTATCTTGACTGCCTCTTTGGCTATGAAACTCCATTAGAGCAGAGAACCCAGCACCTAGCACACAGAAGTTGTATAAAAATTATTTGTTGAAAAAATAGAAACTCCTAGCATATGTGCCCCGATTATCTGGAGCATAGGAACGTGAGAATGTTTGTTATTTGAGAAGCATACAGCACTTAGCATAGTACCTGGTTCAACGTAAGCATTCAGTAGGTGGTGGCTACCTTGTCCTACATAAGTAGTACAGCAGGAATTATTGGAGCATCTTGGGAGGAACAAGTAGAAGAGGGCAGGAGAAGAGAGAGACAGAAATAGAGCATTATGGCAGTTCCTGGGGCTCTGGTAAAGAGTTGGTCAGTGAGATCTTTTCAGAGGTAACAATCTCCAAGGGGTAATTAAGGAAAGGGGCATTTAACATTTTGCTGTGCTGAGCTACAACTTCACTCTCCTTCCCTCAAGTCTTCAGTAAAATCTACTACACGTGCAGCTTGGTGTCAATAATACTTGGAGAATTCAAAAAGCCAGGTGATATTTGAGGTTTCCAGGGGTTAGGGGGAGTGAGATTACATATAGATAAATAGGTAGATAGATAGATAGATAGATAGATAGATAGATAGATAGATAGATAGATATAGATATATAGATAGATATGGATAGATAGATGTATATGTATATGTGTATGTGTATGTGTGTGTGTATATATATACACATTATATATATATATATATATATATATATATATATATATATATATAGAGAGAGAGAGAGAGAGAGAGAGAGAGAGAGAGACTGCTCTCCAACAAAGTTACAAAATTCAGCAGGTGTGCACAGAGCCAGACACTACAATGAGAGAGGCCCTAAGAATTTTCAGTAATATTGGAAGTAATGGTAATTATTCTCATTCTACAGGGTATGAGGTTCAAGACAATTTTATTTAAATATTAAAGTATGGGAGGTCCCAGCAGGCGAAAGGATTTTGGGGACATCCAAGTGGCTCACTTTAGCCACATGTATTTTGTTATCACTTGGTTTATATTATGACCCTTTATTAACCTCCTTGGGATAGGAACTGTGAACAGGCATTGAACTGAATCCCCTACATGGATTTTATTTCCATACATCGACACACTGGATTCTGACAATAACCTTCTGAAGTAGTAGAGCAAGTATCAGTGTATTTTCCCTGTTTTCAATATAAGAAAATGTTGTGCCAGAGCGGTGACATCCTGTTCCCTGGCTTACAATGAACTAAGCCAGCCCGGGGTGGTGGAAAGAGCCTGGTTGCATGAGGGTGAACCTGGATGTCAGGGTAAAATCTAGTTTTGCACCTCTATTTTCTCTCTTAACTATCTAGAGCCACACTCACAACAATCCATGTTCTCTCTAGCCCTATAGAAGTATTTGTCTATCCCCTCTAAATCTCACATTTATTAGCCAGGACAAAACCTTTGTATTAGCTATTTAATATTTAAAAGAGTGATAACAATGTCATCTTCACAGAACTGTGCAATTAAATGAAAGAAATAACTCATTTAATTAAATGAAAGCCTTTGACACACTGCCTGGCACTTTCAATAAATATTCTCGCTTTTCTCTCCTCCCTTCTGTGGCTCTCCTTTCTTTCTCTATTTCTAAATTTAGGTTCAGTGTTTGTTCTACCACACTCTGTTCCTTAGGTTTCATTGTACCTTAGATGGTTCTTGACATATGACTGATCATCTGACTCTTCACCTGGGATAACCAAGCAGAGTGGGACCAGGAGCTGGGCTGGGCTTGGCCTGAGAGAATCAGACAGAAACCCCCAGGCCATGTTTAAAGTGCAAGGATAGAGATCCTAAGTGGTAGAGTTAAATCTGTTCTCAGCTCCAAGAGGTGACCTCAGAGCCAGGAACAAAGGGCAGCCAGTCATTAGATGGTTTCAATACAAATACTAGGCCATGTGAAAACATCTGTCAACAAAAGAGAAACATAGTCTGGAAAGTTTATCGGTATATTAGTCTGCTTCAACTACCATAACAAAAATACCATAGACTGAGTAGCTTAAACAACAGAAATGTATTGCAATTCTGGAGGCTGAAAGTCCAAGATCAAGGTGCAGCTTGGCTGGGTTCTGGTGAGAGCTCTCTTCCTGGCTCGCAGATGGCCTCCTACTTGATGTGTCTGCACGTGGCGGAGAGAGTGAGTGAGGTCTCTGGTTTTTCTTTGTATAAAGGCATTAATCCCACTAGGAGTGCCCTACTCTCATGATCTCATCTAACCTAATTACCTCCCAAAGGCTTCATCTCCAGGTATCATCACTGTGAGGGTTCGGGCTTCAACATTTGGGTTGGGGGTAGATACAAATATGCAGCATAACAATAGGCAACTACCACAGTACAGCTTTTATTTTATTTTAGTCTGTACAGTTTTGACCATTAAAAAGAGATTGTTCAGAAATTTGACTTTGTTTCTAAGTGAAATGTATACTTTTGAAAGCACAAAGTTCATTTTTTTGATTGACACAAGGCTGAAGAATACTTCATTCATCAGTTTACAGATTTCCTTATAAATGTGACTGTAAATACTTCCCTATACATTTGATATAGAAATTGAAATAGAGTATTAAGTCTGTTTTTAACAAAGTTGGAACAACAAATTCTCTGCCGAAACCATATTTCTTCCTGTTAAGCAAGAGCTAATATTTTCTTAAAGGAAGTGAGCATTATGTCTGCAGCGCTGTCTGTCTTATAAAGAGAAATCAGGGGGAGCTCCTTTTCCCATGTTACAAATCCTAGGTTTGAATTTTTGTCAAAAGATCTTTTTGTGATCAAGAAAATGCACAGGATGGTAAGGTACATTTTCTTAGGCAAATAACTCTTCAGATCTGTTCATATAATAAATTATATATATATAAATATATATAGCCTACAATAAGTTATTTATTACATAATAAATTATTAGGTAATTAGAGACAAATTTATTGACCATAAACAGGTAAATAATTCTTTTACCACATGACTGTAACACTCAGACTAAAAATATATATTATTCCTAAATATCCTATAGCCAAATTAAGTGCTACATTTTTCCATTTAAAAAATTAATCTTCCAAATATTCCTGACCTTAGAAAACAGTGCTGCAATACATAGTAGCCCTTAAAAAGTGTCAAACATTATTTTTTTTTATTTTAGAAACATTGTGGGGTATGCAAAACAAAAGCACCCTGAGGAAAGAAATTTTTGTAAAATAAAAACACTCCATGCCATGGAAAGTGAATGCTGCCTGCCTAGGAGGCCTGCTTGAGCCTGGCACTTAGGCCGAGCCCGGACATTAATGAGGTTTTGTCAAGCTCTGTCTATGTCAGAGCACTGAATGGGCTCATTAGAATTTGACAAAGCCTTCCAGGGGAAGACGAAAATGCTCACAGAAACCACATCTTGGCATGATCATCAACAAACTCAATTATTATTAATAATAATGATAACAGTTAACCTTACTTGGTGCGAAACTCTGAGCTAAAGGTCTTTCATGCTTTATTTCACTTGATCCTCCAACCTCCTATGATGTAGTTACTGTTTTTTAAAGCCCTATTTTACAGAAGCTGGAGCTTAGAGTTGTTAAGCAACTTTCCCAATTGCCGTTAAGTAAAAATCTTAGATACAAATCCAATCCACACAGTAGGGTATTTTCTCAAGTAGAGTCCAAATCCCCAGTCAGCAGGTACGAAACTTGCCCCCTGGCTCCCCTAAAGCCCCGGAGGGCACTGATAGGGTGTTGCACTGTTGGAGGACTGATTAAGCTCCTCAGTTCGTATCTTCTCAGGAAGTTGCTCCAGTTCCTGAAAAAGCCTTCCACAGCAGAGTTGCAATAAAGATAAGTGTAATTCACCATTCTACTAAAATAAAGATAACTAATAATACAGAGAAACCATCAGGCTGGCACCAGCTTTGAAGTCTACAGACTCCACCTATGATTCAGTCCATAGGCTGTGTTCTCAAGAACTTTTCCAGGTGGACGGTCTTCTGACCCTGTGGACTAGAAAAGTGGAACATGCCTGCAAGAAAAATGAAATGGAACAGTTGCTGCCTTTTCGCTTCCCTCCTCTCCCTTCCATCTCAAAAGCAGTCCCAATCCAACCCCATCCATGGAAATCACTTTTCTTGTCACCTTTTTGAGAGTAGGAGAGAGAAATGACATCCAACCTGGGTCAGAAGGGGGCCTAGAGAGGAGGGGCCATGCCTGAGACCTGTGCTGAAGGACAGCATAGACAAATGGGAAGCCAGCAGTCTTTAAAACGAAAGCCCCCTCTTCTCTTTCCCTTTTTCTCCATTCTCCGTCTTCTTCTTTCCAGCCTGATCAAAATCTGTCCTCAGGAAAAGATCTGAAAGCAGATGCCTTACTGGGAACAAAATCAAGAAGTACCTATGTGGTTTCTGTGCCCTATTGAAGGGCTTTTAAGACAGTGAGCAAGTCAGGGAGGTAGGTTTCATCTTGTTCATGATTAATTCTCCAGTGCCTACATCAGTCCCTAGATCCTTAAATTCTGTTGAATAAATAATTTTGGAGACTGGGGGGCGGTCTTCCTGGGACTCTAAAATCGCACACCCCTTGCTTGGTCCTGGGCTGTGGGCTACAGATGCTGGACAGAGCTTCCAGCCTCAGCATTCGACATCCACTTCCTGAGGTGCAGCACCTCCTAGTGGAAATCTAGGGCTTCTGCCTATTCCCTAGATGCCCCCGGAAACATGGGCCCTTCTGAGACTCCACCCCAGATCTTCACCTTCTCATCCTCAAAATCTCAGTGTCACCCTCATTGATGAGGCCCTTTAGACTTGGGCAGGTCCCTGCTAGTAACCCTAGTACTCACAAAATGAACAGTAAGTCTCCATTAGAGCCAGGTAGTTCCTCCAGACAAGAGCGGCATGTCTCAAACTTTAAGGTGTAGAAGCATAATGTGGGGAAGCTTAAAAATTACAATTGTCATCTTCAAGGTTTGTCCCTTGCAGACCTAAAGAAGAGCTTGACATGAAGTTGGAAGGGGTCGGGGAAAGGACCACACTTCCAGAATCAGAAACTACAAAACGTGGGTTCAAAGCTAGAGGTCAGTGGAGGAGCGTGCGGACTGAGTGTTCACAGAGGGTGTTTCAGAGCAGCAGGTGAGGTCATCTGAGATCAGGGTCTTTAGCTCTCAGTTTTGCCAGCCCAGACACTCCATTTTGTCAGAAGCTCCATTTTGTCAGTGCACCCGAAGACTCAAGAGAAATGAATCATACCAATCAGATTGTTTCTTTCTTTTTTTACCTACAACGCCTCGTCTTCCTAGGTGGTCTCCCATCCAAGTACTAACCAGGCCCGACCCTACTTAGCTTCCGAGATCAGACGAGATCCAGCATGTTCAGGGTGGCATGGCCATAGACCTAATTCTTAAGAGTGTAAATCAACAATAAGAACAATTAAGCTTATTCAAAGCAATGCTCTTCCCTGCAGGAATGTCAACATGCGCAGCCAAATCATTATCAAAAGTTGATTTTGTGCACCTGAAATCAAAGCAAGGGGAATCAAGTGAGCTCAGAAAAGGATATTATGAAATTTTAGTAACTGGATGCACCCATCTGCAGGATAATTATATAAGGTCAGCAGTCGGAAGTGCAGAACACCTCCTTCTGTGACTCTGGCAACCAGGAATTTTCTGTTTAGCTTTCTTTAGAGCATTCCTGCCCTCGGAATACACTTTTGTCACCTTGGATGGATGTGAATGGCTAGGGTGGGTTACCTCAGATCACTATGTTCATGGTTTTTATTTTCTTGTTTGACTGTTTTTACTCGTAGTGCTGTTAGAGAGTGACTACTCCAGACTTTCTCCCCAGATTCTGGGAGTACCAAAGCAGCTGTGGCAAAGGTGTGAGTGCAGGGCCACCAGGGTAAAAACCAGAGCCTTTCCTTGCTTCCAACCCTGCTTCCAGCCTGCAGATTTAAAAACCTTCAGTGTAGTTATTTGGTAAGCGGTCAGAGGAATGAAAGTTGTCACATTTCTGTTGGCTGGTTCTTTTTTTTGCTGGCAATGTTGATTTTCTTTATAACAAACCTTTAAATCAGTCATCCAAAGTCTGTCAGTTTCTCAGGCTTACCTTATCCCATTTTGTTCTCTCATGGTCTGAACTTTCTGATTGTGCATCTTTAAACTTGTCAAATTTAGGAAACTGGCCGTGGGGAGACCTCGGAAAATTACAGTCCTCCACAGTGTCTTGCTCTTCTACGCTGTTCAGTAAGTCTTTGCTGATAGTAAAGGGGGCACAACCACACTACAATGTCCTTCTCTCCCAGGAATGTTTCCTGACTTGCTTTGCCACCACTCAGGTCCCGTAGGAGCAGCTGGAGAGGCTCATTCCTCACTAAGTGCTACCTAATTCCCTCCTTGACAGTGACACAACTGCTGCCAGCCACCTGAGAGCGGAGTCCAAAACTTACTTCCGATTTGTCTAAGGCCAAGTGACAGAGCTAAATTGAGTTTGGATTTTTTTTTTTTTTTTAATGCTCATAAAACAAATAAAACTTGCTTCAAACCCTAGGTAGATTAGGAAAAAATCCTCAAGGAGAACACACCCTCTCACCTAGGAGGTGGTGGTGGAGATGGAGACCACAAACTCATTAGGCCTCTTCATGGTGGCAATGGAAACAAGGCCCTCCAGTGCAGTCTTGTTTTCCGCTTGCCACAGTGTTCGTCTACTCTGAACGCTTCTAGCCCTTAAAAAATGTTCGCACGTCGTTCCTACAACCCTTGAACACCAGGGTACTGAAGTGCAGCCAGCGTGACGCTTTGTAGAAGATGCAATGCATGACTGGACTCTTGAAAGGGGCCGTGTGAGGAACGGAGAGAAACACCATGCAGCATTTTGGGACGAACCAGTCACGGGATGGGGAAGACGACGGTGGGCCGACTCGCCGGCAGAACTAGGAGAAAGTCCCGGAGCTCATTTTGGGCCTGTTAGTATCTGGCCTCTGATGTTGAGTCACGTGGGGAGGGTTAGGTACCACCGCGGAGAGGAGTGGGGCTCCCCAAAGGTAAAAGGGCGCCCTTGCCGTGCCATTGTCCCCACAATGCCGTGACTCGGATTCGAACCGAGGTTGCTGCGGCCACAACGCAGAGTACTAACCACTATACGATCACGGCGCGCTACCGGGACGCCACGCGGGCCGTGGCCCCTGGTCTCAGGCTTGTCTACACGGCCGCCATTCCGGCTTTCTGAAGTCGTCAGCCGGCTCCCTCGCAGCATCGCGCTGACTCCGAGGCAGAGTAGGGATGCCGCGGACCCCCCAAAGTCTCCGCTGGCCCCCCACACGGACCGTAAAAGAAATGGCACTAAAGCGCTTTGGACTCCGATGACGTCAGGTCTACGACTGAGACTCACTCTCACGTGGCTTGTATGGATGTGGGCCTGGGGGAGTGCAAAGGTGACTCTGGGTCCTTTACGCACGCTCACACCATCGGAACGGGCTCTGGATGGCAATGGGGCTGTCCCTTAAAGTCTGAAGCTCAGTCCTGACCCACCCGCACACACGACTGCCTTCGAGGCGCTGGGGGAGGGGAACCTCGAGCGCGGCCTACCTACCTGGAGGTGAAGCGCGGGATTCGGGCCGCAGGCGAGAACACACAGATCAGAAAGGCACCCCCCGGGAGCAGCAGGGTCGGAGATCCGTGAGAACGAACAATGACAAGGCAATGACATCGGAGGGGGTGGGGCCTTGAGCACAGAAGATTCCAGGCAGGGGCCGCTCCTCTCGGATCCCCAGTAGCGCGCCGTGATCGTATAGTGGTTAGTACTCTGCGTTGTGGCCGCAGCAACCTCGGTTCGAATCCGAGTCACGGCATTGCGAGAGCAGTGGCACGGCAGGGGGTCTCGTTTTGCATTTCTGCCCTGTTTTCTCTCGGGTTTGTAACAATATGCTGGAAAGTGGATCCCAAGCTTCTCGCGACCGCGGGAACAACCTTTCGCCAGCTCTGTCTGAACTGAGCACCTAACAAATCTGGGATCCCAGCTACTCTCGGGCGACGCCCCTTGTCGTTCTTAGGGACAAAGCCCAGAGCATTCCCAGGCTGTTTAAACAGACATATATGTAAGAATTCCCGTGGGAGCGCTGAAAACCGACTCCAAACAGGGAGGAGAACGGATCGCAGAGGAGGTGACATTTGAAGTAGCTCTTGAAGGCAGAAAGGGAGTTGACCAGCAGCCAGGATAATCTCTCGTGCAAAGGCTTAACAAACTGTAACTCCTCTTTGTAAATCCTCTCTCTTCCCCACTTCACACGGACGCCCCAAGGCCCTGGCCTGACAGGTAGTGGGCTCTTCCCTAGGACCTGTGGAGTGAATTAACGCAAGTAACTAGGGAAGGGAAACTCCACCGAGGGAAGGCCACGGGATGGCTGGAAAAGGTAGCCCAGTTTCCTGCGGTCTGGGGAGTGGAAGTGAGAGGCGGAGTGGTCCAAGGACTCGTATTTAGCACGACCCCCCTGCAATTCTGTAGGGTGTGGGGAGGGGGTGGGAGCAGACGACGCTGGAGAGAAGGGCGATCACTGTCGGTTCACTTGTGAAAACAAGGGGCAAGTTCTCAGTTTGGCAAAATGCTACTGCCCGCTGGGGACTCGGCCTGGTTTTAGACGCCATGGGGACGGAGCACTGATGACCAAAAACAAAAGCAAAACCCGATCCGGGCCCTGACGACGCGAGGGGTCACAGCAGAGGTGGTCCCTGGGTCCGGTGTGAGCGCGGCGGAGAGAGGAGCCAGGATCATCGGGGGAATAGGCGGGACGGTAAGGAAGTGGGTGTTGGGGGAGGGGACGGCAGGATGAGACGCGGTCACTGAGTCCTCTCTACGCGGCCACTCGGGTTCTGGGGGCGTCCGCATCCTCCGCAGAGGCGGCATTGGGTCTCCTGCGGGGATGAGCAGAGAGAAGAACCCCCAAGGAGTGCCCCCTGGGGCCCAGGGTCACTCGAAGGGTCTCCCGGGTGCAGGAGATGGGCACCCTCCGAAAAATGGGAGTAACACAGGCTGTGAACATTCTCAGCTCCGGCCAGTCCCGTTTCTGGGTGCCCAAGTGGTTCCCCCCCCCAACTTCCACCTCCTTCACATGGAACCCACCCTTCCCCATTGCATCACCAGCATCTTCTTTGGCTGATGGACCAAAACAGAAGAGAACCCAAGCAACTAACGAGACGCCAAGCAGCTAGCAGAGCGCAATGCGCCTGCGCTTTCCCAGACTCGGCCTTAGGCCGGAACCCCGCCCCATAGGCGGGCCTTTCGGTGACGCGCGGAATAGGCAGGCCTATGACTACTGAAGAGGACACTCAGCAGCCCTGGCTCCCGGGGCCTCGGTAGCGCGCCGTGATCGTATAGTGGTTAGTACTCTGCGTTGTGGCCGCAGCAACCTCGGTTCGAATCCGAGTCACGGCATTGTGGGAACAATGGCACGGCAAGGGGCCTCCTCTTTTTCAACCTTTTTTCCCCGGTCAATAATACTTTATACTGATCATAGCTCACTTTCCTTGAAATAAACCACTACCCATCTCTCTACTCTGAACATTAAGCCGCCTCTAAGATAGCCACCACCAGTAATTCACATTTAACTCTCTCCATCAGCTTCAAATCAAACAGTTCGAAAATTAGCATCAAAATCATTCTCCTACACCAGCAAAGCAGCGTCCCTGTGACCTTGTCATTTTTTTTTTCTTCATGTAATTTTTAAAAATGGGATTGTTAATTTTTAAAGAATACATGTGCACAAGTCCTGTGAAAAGTAAGTCTCCTCATTCTTCACTCCATCAACCAATTATTATTGCCAGTTTCCAGTATATCTTTCCTGACGGTCCTTGTATAAACAAACACATTTATGTATATACGTATGCAAATATATTCCCCTTGCTTCTTGCATAATACAAACGACCTCTTCTTAAGTCTCAAGTCAGACAAAACTTGAAATGCTAGATTTGCACAAGTAGGCAATCTCCCTTTACATGGAAAAGTGCACATATCAGAAGGGATTCTCCACTCCCCCCACCCACACACACACTCTCTCTCTCTTACTCACCCCCCACCTTGTCCTTTTTCTCACCAGGCCCTGGCTACTCCCTGCAAAGTGTGGGGGACATCTTAAGTTCATAAGATAGCAGGGAAGGATTCCTTAGAATGCCCACAAAAGCCTTTGGATGGGAGGCTGAGGTCTGCTGGGAAGCCGCTCTATTTTGATCTCAGGTTGGAAGGACAAGGAAGCATCCTGGGTTTGAAGTTCACTGGGTTGGGAGGAGGGACTTGACTTGGCAATCCATTTGGAGAACACCTGCTTCCATCTCTCCCCAAGCTTATTGTCAGGATTTAACTGAACCACAAAACCACTTAAGTTAGAAAATTCAAGTTCATCGAAGGCAAAACTGAATTTTACTTTGTTTGTGTTCCAAGCATGTAGTCTTTCCGTAAATATTTGAACAGTGGTATCTTATGTAGTCCATAAATGAATTAAGTGGCCCAGTTTGCTTTATGGTTGCATCTTAAGTTATAATCTTTCAACATGAAATCACGTTAGTTTCATATCAAGCAAATAGAAAACTTAGCCCAAATGAAGCTTCATCTACATTCAGAACCTCCAAGAACAGAGTGCATATGTGAATGTACTAGAATATGTTTGTTCTCTCAAGATTGTGAACAGAGAAGGGCCCAAGGTAAGGCAAGAACCAGACTTAGAAGAAGGCAAAACCCAGGAGGGATCAATGCTCAGTACAGGACTGGACATTTGAAGTCAGGCAAACAGAAGTGAGGACACCTCACTCAGAACCCAGTAAGAAAAGTGAAGGCTAAGGATTAGGCCTTGGGCATGCACATATTTAGGAGGTTAAGGGAGGAAAAGAGGGTGCAGACTGAGAAAGAGGAGGAGAACAAGAACAGTGTCATTTCAAGGAGAGTTTGGGAGAAGAAGGATTCAAGCACAGAGGAAGTCAGTAGAGTCAGGTGCTGCAAAGAAGAAAGAAGAATGAGACAAAATCATTGGGTTTGACACTTAGAAGTCTTTGTTGACTTTTAAAACCTTCCATGAAAGCAACTGAACAATGTGTATCAAAAGTCAGAAAAAAACATACACTCTTTTCCCCTATAATTCCACTTTTGGGAATCTCACCAAAGGAAATAATTCTAAACTTAGAAATGTTATCTTCATAAAGATATTTGTTACAGAGCTATTTAGAAGGGAGGGGAATGGAAAGAGCCTAAATTTTCAACAAATAAAATGCTGAACTAAACTAAGGTATGTTCATTTGATGATCTATTAAAGTCATTTTTAAAGTATAAAATCAACTTTTAAACATAATTTTGAACTAAAAGGAGTAAGATTGCCTTAAAGAAATGACTGTTTTCAGGTTCAAAGCAGGGGAAGTACAAGTTAAGTCTGGAATATCTTGTGTAAGAAAGCTAGTAAGTGTTTAAAGATTGATGGGACCGAGTCAAATGGACCTAGAAGCCTCTGAAAAGTCTCCTATTGGGCAAATTTCAGACAATTTGAGCATCAAAAAGAATATTGATAGTATGGATTTTATCACATTGAATACAAAATTTTGAGAGCATGGGAGAAAGAAATGAGGAGACAGAAAAAGAAGAAAGAGGAGGAGGAGGAGGAGGAGGAGGAGGAGGAGGAGGAGGAGGAGGAGGAGGAGGAGGAGGAGGAGGGGGAAGGAAGGAAAAGAAGGAACTCTTTTACAGAACAATTCCAGATAATACCAGAAGAAATAACGTATTAGAGAGTCACTATTTTGCAATCCCAGTGTAACAACAAATGTATGGATAGATCATCATAAAAGCTAAAACCACTGGGTAAAACATTGTTGGGAGCAAATAGTTAAAAGTTCTTAGGAGACATCACACCAGAACTTACTTTAAGTTGTAAAGTGGAGAGATCTGATGAACTCCAACTTAACCAACTAATCAAGCCTAGCATCACCAATAAAAGGACAAATGTGCACTATTGACCTGCCAGTGTGACACCCTGGAAAGTCCACAACATCCCATATGTAGTGATCTTTTCAAAACTAAGTCTTTTCAAAAGCATTTAACCTGAAAATAATTATGAGGAAACTATGGAAAAACCCAGAACGTGGGACATTTTACATGGCAACTGCCCCAGAAGTAACAAAATGATCAATATCATAAAAAACAAACTAGCAAAAATAAAATTGGGAACTGTTCATGATTAAAAGATACTAAAGAAACTTAAATAAGTGCAATGGGGGAAACTTGATTAAATCCTGAATTGGTACAAAAATATATCTATAAAAGATTTTGGGGGTGGAATAGAAATAATTTAATATCGACTGTACAATCAATAATACTATTGTGATAATGGTCTTACAGTCCTATAGAGGAATTCCTATTTTAAGAAGTAGTGAATCTAGGTGAAGTGTATACAGATTACCACAGTACTTTCTTTGAGCTTTTCTGTAGATTTGAAATTTTTTAAAAACTTGGAAGAAAATAAAACTTACATAATAAAAATGGGAAATTATGCAATGTTTAGTAAGAAAATAAGGACATAAAATTGTATATACCACAATTATAGCTATATAAAATAAGAACATGAGAAATGATCTTTATTCATTTCAACATTTGTTAAGCTCTTGCCACATGATAGGCTCTGCACTAAGTGATGGGAACACCCTGTCCCCCTTCAGAAGCCTGATTCTATGGTGTGATGCTTGACATGCTTAACATGCAAGACTTGGGATCTGGTCAATTCCACTCAAGTATCAGAAAAGTCTTGCTATGACAGCTTTACCTCTGTATCCTTGGTTCCTAGAACACTGCCTGGCCCCATGAAGTACTCAATGATGCCTGCTTCTAGGAGCCCACACTTTCATGAGGAAGGAAAGTTCATTAACAGATCATTTAAAATAAGATTAAGTACATGGTGCACACAAAGTATTACAGCTTTTTAATTATTGTCTGAACTCTACCTTAATGCTATTCTCCCCCACCCCTCTTCATCTAACTTTATTTTCTACTTGTTCCATGAATTCTTCTTTTCTTTATGGCATTTTCTGATTTCCACCTCAATGCCTTTACTCAGCTCATGCTGACCTCCTAGCTTGGAATGACCTTTCACCCCTTTGCTTCGCCTGTGCAAATCTTACTCAGCTCAGGTCCACCTCCTCCATGAAGTCTGTCCTCTTTTGTGCAGACTTGATTGATTCCATTCCTCTGAGCTGTCAGCTGTATTTCTTAAACATACGTGGCTTCATTTGTCATCTACCATTGTATAAGCATTTTACATTTTCAAAGCTTGTTCATATCCATCATCTCCCCTAATCCTTACACAACAATCATCATGCCCTTTGCAGATGTAAGGAAAGTGAGGAGTGGTGGTACTGAGTATATTGCCCAGAGATCTGGCTAGAGCCTACGTCTGTTGTACTCTGGAGTCAGACACCTGGTGATTGAGGAGAACATTCAATATGGATTAACTGGACTATTCTTCTGGCATTTATTATCTCTATGTCAATTTTTTAAGGCTGTATGTTTTTACAATGCGCACATGTTATTTTCTCTATTATTTTTCATGAAGTCGGGCAGAATATCAGATATTTCAGTATTTCCTACAGCCCTGCTACTCAAAGTGTGTGAGCGGACCAGCAGTATCTGGATTACCTGGAAACCTATTAGAACTACAGTCTGGGACCCCACCCAGCTAGACCTACAGAATCAGAAACTGCAATTAAACAAGCTCCCCAGGAGAGAGATTCATGTTCACATTAAAGTTTGAGAAGCAATGTCCTATAACACCAACTAGAACATGCATAAAGCAGAAATTCAACAAATATTTTGAGACCTGGGTTCCTGGGACTCCTAAGAGATTCTAAGTTTTGCCATCACGTCCGTCATTCTCTACTCTCCCAGCTTTGAGTCCCCTTCCTACTGGGGTCTCTTATGGCTCTTCATTTCCTTAGAAGATAGATATAAGCTTAAGAGTGAGGGATGATGGTGATGTGAAGCTGGTACCTTCCCAGCAGAGCCAAAAGCAAATGTTGACATCTGCTTCAGGGCTACAACATTTCTGGGGAGAAACTGGCTTTACTTCTAAGACAAAAATGCCTATTGCTTGAGCACCCGAGCTTCGGGAGGATAAGGCTTTTGTGACAGTCAACGCTGGAACTGCTTCTAGACTTGATTTACTGACTTATCTGTCTCTATTCTGTCACTAATGTGATTGACAATGAAACTCGGGATGTGACTCAAAGTGATTTCTGCGTTGCGCACGCTGCAGTCAGTCAGGGCCCAGTGGGCCTGCTCCGAGCAGTTGCTCCTGTGGATGGAAGGCATTTGTGCAAGGGCTGTTTGCCTGTGAGGAGGGCGTTCGTGTGTGTGTGGAAACGACACTGGAGAAGTGGGTGCCTCTAAGGAGTTGATTGCGATGGGAGATGTGTATTCCTGGCTTGAGAAGCGATGCGGGTTCGCGTTGGTGCGGAGCGAGCAGTGGGATGAGAGGAGGTGAGGTGGGGCTCCCACGACAGGTGGTAGTTACAGACACATCGTAGGAACAGTCCCTTTTCTCGCCCTCCCGAGCTTTTCCTCCTAGGATATTATTCACCAATTAGGGGGCCTTCGGGCGGGAGAGGGGAGGAATGGGAGCCTAGGACTCAGGGCTCCACTCCCCCACTGCGCGCATGCTGAAAGCCGGGGAGAGCGAACAGCTGGGGACAGGTGCGCCCCCGCAGAAGCACGTGTGGCGGCACCTGAAGAATTTACTCTCAGCGCAGGAGTGGCGTCACCTGCCCGGGGGTCGCCCACCTCACTGCTCGTGAGCCCCCCCGGCTGGAGCCCGCGCCTCCCTTCTGTGCGGGGGCAGGCGAAGGCCCACGGAGCCGGGAGCGGAGCCCCGCCCCTCCCTTGTTGCCGGCGAGCCCCGCCCCCCGCCGCCCACGGAGCCCCGCCCCCCGCGCGGCCGCGGCGCCCGCCCGGCGCAGTCCCGCTGGCCCCATGCTACTGAGCGGAGCTCCCCCAGCGGGCTCCGGCCCGGGGGCGCGGGCGCAGGGGGGCGCGGGGGCTGGCCCTGGGGCGTCGCGCCGGGGCGCGGGGGCTGCGGGAGCCGGCCCGGGCGGGGGCGGCAGTGGCGGCGTGGCCAAGTGGCTCCGGGAGCACCTGGGCTTCCGTGGCGGGGGTGGCGGCGGAGGCGGGGGCAAGCCGGCGCCCCCCGAGCCGGACTACCGTCCCCCCGTCCCCTCCCCGGCCGCGCCCCCCGCGCCACCCCCGGACATCGTGGCCGCCTACCGGCTGCAGCGGGAGCGCGACTTCGAAGACCCCTACTCCGGGGTGCCGTCCGGCGCCGCTGCCCTAGCCGCCCCCGCGGCTCCCGGCCCCGCGCCGCCCCCGCGCCACGGCTCGCCCCCCCACCGCCTTATCCGGGTGGAGACCCCCGGCCCCCCGGCTCCCCCGGCCGAGGAGCGGGTCTCTGCACCTCCCGCCGGCAGCGACAGGGTGAGTGCCGCACCGGGAGCGGGTGCCCGGGGGGAGAGGCGGTTGGAGGTGTGGGGCTTTCGAGAGGGACAAAGGTGGCCTGGTCAGGACCGGGCCCCTCCGTGTCACGGTTCCTGGCGGACAGGATCTTAGCCCCAGACCCTGGGGCTTGGAGCCTTCATCCACCTTTGTTCGGATTCTCGACCCGCTAATTTGGGACGCGCGCCCCAAACTCTACCTCAGTCCCCTATTATCGCCCGGGACTTGGCGACCCTCCCCCTCCCGGGCTCTGCTCTCCTCATCGCCGCCCCGCAGAGTCGAATCAGCCGGCCTTTTTCTAACGGGATTTTAGCCCGCCTTCCCTCCCCTTTATGGCCTTTCTGCCCTCTGGGCGCAGCCTCTCACTACCCTTTGATCTCTGACCCCTCCCCACAGGGCAGAGCCTGCTCAAAGCTCCACTTGTCTCCTCCTCTGGGAGCCCAAGCATCTTTGCAGGTGCTGAAGCCCCAGGAAGGAGGTGAAGGCTGGGGTTTCTCCTCCTGAGCACAGCAAGAGCTGGCCTTTGCCTCACCCAGTGGGACTGGAGCGGTTGGACTGTTGTTCTCAGGAAGCCAGAACAGGCAATACACAGCTCTGCGCCAAGGATGCTGACCTCTGAGGTCCAGGCAGGCCCACTTCTGCACTCCTTCCCTTTTCCTCCCAGGTGTGAGGACATTCAGTGCTCAGAACCTGTTGCCCAAAAGGGGCTAAACAGCTGAGCCCACTGCTCCTTTCTCTTGGTTTCCCTCTCTCTGGGTCCATTCAGTGGGAGGCTAGTGCCTTGAGGGATCAGCAGTCTTGGGGTAGAGAGGAGAGCCTGGCATTCACTGTTCCAGAAAACACCCGCTGTGCCTTAGAGGGCCCCGTTGGAGAAGCCAACCCCTGCCCAACCTCAGTTCAACCTTATTTCTCATGACAGCTGAAAGCCATCTGTAGGTCCCTCTAGCCCAAATTCTATGACAATGACTCTATAGGCCAGTCCAGCTCTGTTGTCCCTCCTCACTCTCGCTTGGGAGCTCAGCTCTAAGGCTTACTCCCTTCTCCTCAACAGAGAACACAGTTTTATTGGATTGGAGAGCAAAGTTGCTGTCGGAAGCCACTGGCTCCAGGTTTGAGGCTTTCAGCTGAGAGAGCGCTGTTCTGCCCAATTTCCTGGATAAGAGAGATATATCAGGGTCAGAGAAGAAGCCTCAGGAATGTGAATTATTTTTCCCCTAGTTCCTGCCATGGGGCATCGCTCCCATCTTGGGCCAGGATCTTTAGCCTGCAGAAGGAGGCTGTGCTTTCTTTACACAGCCTTAGTCTCCTCTCATTCTCCTCTCTATCCCGCTGCTAGGTGATATGACTGATGGTGGTGGTAGCAGTGAGGCAGAGGAAGTATTAGGCCTTGTTTTTACTATTGACCAGTTAGTCTCCTCCCCTGTGACCACTGCCCATTGCCATGAGGGCCTGAGTGGTCCCTGGCCCTCCTCTTCTCTGCAGTGTGTTGGAATGGCTTAATAGGCTGCCCACCAAGCTGTGGGCTCCTCCAAGACAAGGATTTTTCCCCCCTCATGGCTGTGTCTTCCAAGCGATTTACAGAATGCTTGGCATAAAGAGGGGTACATAAATACATCCTGAATGATGACTGTCCATCGCCAGGGTGAATTGAGGGTCAGAGGTTCCCCTAACTAAAACTTCCCTTGTACATTC
Organism: Cynopterus sphinx; assembly: GCA_030015415.1. Classification (NCBI taxonomy): domain Eukaryota; kingdom Metazoa; phylum Chordata; class Mammalia; order Chiroptera; family Pteropodidae; genus Cynopterus; species Cynopterus sphinx. The sequence continues at coordinate 89,813,105 of CM057384.1, read as the reverse complement.
CCCCTCAGAGACCTCCCAAGGAAAGGGCTTTACCCATACAACCATGCAGAGATCCACAGCCTCTTCTCACTGTGATCTATGGGCTATTCAGACCTTGGGGGTCAAGAGGTATCTGAGTCCTTTGTCAGCATCAGACCAGAATGAAATCCAGCAGGATTTTCCAGGAGCCACACAATCTGTGGTTTCTTTACTGGGTCTGATGAGAAAGTTCCAGGATGCCATCCAAGCTGGCCCAGGGTCAGGGATGAGATTTCTGTGCACCCTGACCTGGGGCCTCCCACCATTCAGAGAAAGCAGCTCTACCCCTTTGGGAGCAGAGTTTGGGGACTCTTCGGAAGAGCCCAGATGAGGTCTTGAGCCCCTAACCCTAAACCCAAGTGTCAGCACATGCCTGCAACTCACACAGAGTTGCTGCCCCTGGTTGAAATGGCCTGGCCCTGGCCCCTGAGGCCACGCTGAGTTGGTGTTTCTGTTCTGTATGGCTGCTTTATCCCTATTCTCTGTTCCCCCTCCTCTCAGCTCCTCAGGTCCTCTTGGCTTATTGTTTTTGGGTCACTTCCTGAGGTGAGATGGAGACTGGGGACAAGGACATGCCTTGGGTTGGCCAATTTCTCTCCTCCTAGAGCCCATTGACTGGTGCTGGGTGGGTTGTGAGGTTTGATGATATGAGTAAAAATGCTTCTGTGATAAGCCAGACAGATTGAGGGGAAATGAACTCAATGAGCGTGGGGCAGGAGAAAAAGGGGACTTAGGATCCCAAGAGGCCCAGGGGGCTCAGGACCATTAGCCTTCTCCCCATGCAGGATTCTGGCTGCTGGCCCACCCTGAGACCCACTGCTGCAGTTGGCAGGGGTACAAGGTTGGCCATATGGACAGGCCTGGCAGGGCAGGTGTAGGAACAGCAGGAGCTGCACCCTGCACTGGGCAGGCACACAGGGCCTCGCCATCTGGCTGCAGGAAAAGCTCCATCGTGGTGCTGGGTCCTATTTGGCCACCAGGCCATGCTCTGCCAGAGGGGCTAGAAAGCTGAGCCTTCCCTTGCTTTGCTCCCTTTTCTCAGACTTTCAGTATGAAAAAAGCTGGTCTAGGAAAGGGGGATGGATATGGGAAAGGGGCCCTGATTGGATGAAGCTTTGAGGTGCCTGTGACCATCTGCACAGTGTGTCCTTTGCCTTCATCATGCTAAGATGTGTGTGTGTGCATGTGTGCATGTGTGTGTGTGTGTGTGTGTGTGAGAGAGAGAGAGAGAGAGAGAGGGAGGGAGGGAGAGGGAACTAACGAACATGGGGGGGGGTTGACATGAACAATAAGGCAGTCAGGCACCCTGAATGAATTGAAACTGACTCTCTTGTTTTTAGATTATGGAGGGGCTTCTGCAGTTCATGAAACTCTAGAAATTGTGCAGATATTTGAGTACTTGAGTATTTTTTTGGAAAAAGACTCACAGCTCTCAGATTCTCATAGGGGTTCACAGGGCCCAAAATATTAAGAACTTTAAAAAAGTATCTCTGCCTCATAGATGGTATCCACATAGACTTGGATCCTCCATGCTCAAATTTAGAGCAAGTAAACGTACAAGAAAAGTATAGTAAAGTAAAGGAGATATTAGGTGTCTAAAGTTAAACAAGCCTGTCCTGGGGTTAGGAGGGCTTAGCCAGTGTACATGGACTGTTTGTATATCATTGTGTATCATTAAGTGACACCTAGGTGCTAAAAGGGACTCACCATCCAGAAGACCTGGTCCTTGACTTTTTTGAGGTTGGTTGTTTCCTTTAATTTTCCTTGTTATGACTTCCACAGAGTCCAGAGGTCTGATCTGTTTATCTCATACATGTCTTCCAATGGAAGTAAAGGGATAAGAGAAGGGACCAGATTAAGACATATTTGTGGACTGGTTAGGCCTCTTAACCCTTTGTGGCCTAGACTGGCCCTCTGTGCTGCTATTGGTGCTGTGAGGAGAGCCGAGGCCTAAGACCTGTGGAATTGTGTGTCAGGCTGTCCACTCTACCCAATGCCACCTCCTCACTGCAGCACTCACTCCTTCTAGAAGACCTCTGCAGCTTGTTGGCTTGGCTAATAACTAAAAGACACCTCAGCCCTGGTGCTCCACCCTTTGGGAGCCAGGAACAATTGGGTCCCTGTAGACCATAGATGGGAACAACTGGTTGGGGCCTGAGCTTGGAGGGGTATGTGCTGCCCATTGCAGTTGCCTTCACCACAGAACCACTGTGATATGTGAGAGCAGAGGTGGGGCCCAGTCCCTATAAGCAGTGAGCCTGTGGTGCCTCCAGAGACTGGATCCCAGATGTGGGGCTTCACAGCACTTCCAGGTGCTTCAATCTTTTGGAGCTTGTTCTTTGTCTCTCACTGTGAGCTCCTGGAGGATCTATGAGTTTGGTCTTTTTATCTTTAATAACATAATGGCAGACACTTACCGAACATTGACCTTGAGCCTGGTACCATTTTGAAGTGGCCGACATGTATTAGACCAGTGATCATTACCATAGCCCCATGAGGAAAATTCAGTTATTATCCCCAGGTTGTGTATAGGGAGACTAAAGCATATAATGTTGAGTCACACTTGCATGGTTTCACAGCTGGTAAGTAGGAGAGCCTAAGTCCACAGCCAGGCAACCTGACTCTGGAGTGGGGACCCTTGCCAGGGGACCCTTGCACTTATGGAGAGGAGCCCAGCAGAGAAGAGGTGTTCACTAAGGATTTGCTAATGAGCAAGGGAAAGGAACCTCTTAGAGAAGGAGGGATGCATTCCCTGCTGAGTTCACAATTTCTGAATATTGAGGGCCAGCACTTGCCACCCAATCCCAAGGTAGCCACTGACACACCTTATGAGAGTCTTTAAAGTGTTGGCAGCATCGACTGCATGTCTGTGATGTTCAAATGTTTTACAAGCATGGTATTGCTTTGTAATTAGAAAAGGATAATAACAAATTTGTTTCACGTGAAGGAGTTTCCCTGGAAGATAAAATTGGGAAGGGCATTTCAATAAGTGGGAACAGAGTACAAAAAGTTTGATCTCAGGGAAGGTAAATAGTATACCATTACCCACACTGACAGACTTTCAGTAGAAAAGGGATTTCATGGTAAACAAGACGAGATTGTTCTTTTTGCTGCAGGACTTTTCAGAGCATTTAACATGCTAACGTGTATTTTAAATGTACAAGTAGAGGAGAGAAGATACTACATTTTCCAGTTTTTCTGGGAAATCTGTCAAGGCACTGAAAGCAAGGAGACCTGGGTTCAAGTCTTGTCTCTAAGGCTACAAGCTGTGCACCCTGAACAAGCACCTAAATTCTGAGGCCTTAATGCCTGAATGTAAGAGATTATCATCAGGGCTAACATTTATTGAACATTGACTCCATGCCAGCCTCTGGGCTAAGGACTTTTACATTCATCATCGTCTTCCCAATCCTATGAGGTAGGTACTAATACCAACCCCATTTTACAGATGAAAACCCAGAAGCTTCAAGACATTAAAGAAATGGAGGAGAGGGACAGCAGTAGACTTGGGAGGTGGGGGGGTTGTGGATTTGCAGTTAAATCCTGTGATATCTGCCTCCTTGCTCCCCCTGGACTCATAAGCCCCATGAGGTAGGGGTGTGTATGTGTGTATCATAGCAGGGCCCTACTGCAAAGTGGAAGGTTGAACCAGATGGTGGGCCTGCCAGCTACCTCAGAAGAGAGTCAAAGCCTGACAGCTGCTCTGGAAGTGGTACTGCCCAATTGGAACAGGCACAAGAGCTGGCTCCTGGAGGCACCCTGCTGAATGGTAGGAAGGAGGGGGATTCAGTTGGCAGGAGGCATGAGGAAAAGGAGGCCCTCTGGGCAGCAGCTACCTACAAACTAGTTTAGAAATAGTTTAGTATTTCAACAGTATTCTGACTCTACCAGTGCTTGCCTTAATATCAGCCCTGGTCTTAATATCTTCCCCGTCAGTTTCTCCCTTCTGCTCTTGAGCCAGAGTTTTCAATCCCCATTCCATTGTCAATTCTCCTGACAACCTGCTCCCACAGCCAGTATTGGTTGGTCAGAATTTGGATGAATGGGGATCCAAGAGTCTGTCACTCCAGAAGATGGAATCTGGGGAGAAGGAGGCTTTTTGAGCCTCCAGGAAATGTGCATTGGGTGCCCACTGTGTGCCAAGCCCTGTGATGGATGCAGAGTACAACAGTGAGCATATCAGGGTCGGGCACAGGGCCCACACACAAATCATGGTAGGGCTAAGATGTCAGAAGCCTACAGGGTCAGCTTCCCCCACTGAGCAGTTTTGCCGCCTCATGTGACCTAGAAGCAACTGAGAAAGCAGGCCTGGCCTCTGAGAGAGGTCCTCTGTGCCCAAGATGAGTGCCCATCCTGCAAGGCTTCCCAGCAGGTGTCTCTCTTGCTGTTCCTGCTGCTGACTCCTGGCCCCGTGGGTGGCTTTTCTGGGCACCCCAGCCCAGGGTGGGGGGCTGGGGCTTCCTGGAGCTGGGTGTGGAGCCAGGAATGGAACAGAGGAGCCATTGAGCTGCCCTCAGAGCTGCCACCTGGGTGCCTACGGGCACTGAGGGCTGGCACTAGGGAGGCCCACGCCAGCACGGGAGGGGTCGTGGCTCTGGGCACTGGCCCAGGACTGCAGTGGGAAGGGAACTGCATGCAGCTCTGGTCAGGCTTGGTGAAGAAAGGGCTGGGGCCCTCTGTGGAGTTGAGGGAGCTGGCACTTGGGTCAGGTGCTTCTGCTCACTGAGCAGCTTTCAAGGCAGTGGATCCCCCTGTCTGAATCCCCACCCAGATTCATGCTTCCGCCCTCTTCTGAATGAACAAGGAAATGTGCTTTCTTTATCCATTCTTCCTGCTTTATGTGAACTGATTTAACAAATATTTACTGAGCACTTTTTAGGAATTTAGCAGTAAACAAGGTTCCTGCTCTCAGGAAGTTTATAGTCTACAAAAATATAACAAGTATTTACTGCCCATGTCATGATAGCCCAGCACAGAGGCACCTAACCAGACCTTGGGGGAGGAGAATGAAAAAGTTTTCTGAAGAAAGAAAAGAATCTGATTCAGGCAGAGGGAAAGCCGTTGCAATGAGATAAAGAGCATAGAGCTTTCAGGCAACTAAGTGACCTGAGATGGGTAGAGGGAAAGAAAAGAGGAAAGTGGAATCTTTAAATCTCTTTAACTGTGGACTTTGTCTTGTAGGCACTGGAGAGCCATTGTAAGGTTTAAGGATAGCATGTCCATTGATTCAGTTACTGTTGAGTAGCTGCCATGTAGTAGTGTGAAGCTGAGTACCAACTAGGCTGGATACCCAACAGGCTAGATCCAGAGCTCCCTTGGTCAAGTAGGTGGGGCTGTGGGTGCCAGTTGGCCTGGGAAGAAGCAGCTTGGGGTGGAGGTGGGGGGTGGTAAGTAGATTTATTTTCTCTACTTCCTGGAGGAAGAAGGGTGAGGTATGGTGGGCTCCAAGGGAGATAGACAGTGATCTAGTAGAAACATTTTTCTAGTGCCTACAGTAAGCCAAGTGCTCATTGGAGCTGGAGAGATAAAAATGACAGATTTCCAGGCGAGTGGATGATCTTTTGGTGGGTATGCGATGATCTGAAATGGTGGTCTTCTCAGAAGCAGGCAAAGATTTGCAAGAGGAAAGAATCTGAGCGGCTCAACTGGAACAAGGTGGGAGCTGAGGAACTGAAGGATGAGATGGAAGGAGCCTTTGGGATGTGCTTCAAAGACTCTTAGAGGGCCTTGCAGGGGCCCAAGGAACATATAGAAGGGGTCGCTGAGGTAGAAAGGTTTTTTTCTCCATTTCTGCCTAACTAGGGGTCCCAGATCCTCTCTAACCCATGACCTCCCTGCCCAACTGGCTCCCACAGGCCTAATCAGTGGGACGTTGGCCCAGAACCAAAGCCTAGACCAAGAATGGAAGAGAGGTAGGAGTGGTCCCTCCCCACACTGCTGGCCCCAGAGCCACTTCTTGTCAACACCTGTCAACCCACTGTGTAGTGCTCCCCCCTCCAGGGACTGGCAGCCCTAGGTGGGCTGGGCTCTGTGTCTGCCTCAGCTGGTCCTCCCCTCCCTGCACCCCAGGATCCTGTGCCTAGCTTGGAGAAAGGCTTTATTGTCCTCAGCTGGGCCCCACCCTGAGCACCTTGAACACCTCTGCAGGGTGTGTGGCTTGCGGTTCCCTCTTCCTTGTCTGGGAGCAGGGACAGAGGGTAGCCATGAGCCACTTGTATGGGAAAAAGTGTGGGTTGTGGAAGTGAGGCCTTTCCTGTTTCTGTCCTCCAGGAGCCCACGGGATTTCAGCAGATCCCAAATCCTGGCTTTCCCCAAGGCTGTCTTATGGTTATCTTCCTTTTGGGACAGCCAAAATGCCCACTGGTGGCAGGTTGGCGGCCTGATTTTGTATAAAAGGCATAGGTTCCGATCCTGGTTCCTCGACTTATGCAGAATGTTTCCTACCTGTCTTGAGACTCCATTTTCTTAAAATGGTATAATACCCACATGATGATGTGATGGATGTTGTACAGATAAACCAGCAGAACTGTGGCATAAAGTGAGTATTTGGCCTTTCCTTCCTTGATGGTCAGCAAGTATTTATTTGTTCATCATCTGGGAACACACTGGTTTGAACAGACCAAGCTAATCTCTGAGTTGCCTGCTGTGTCCTGCCCATTCTTTGTACTCTTTCAAAATCATTGTAACTGGTTCTCTGAATTAATGCCCTCTCTTGAACCACCTAGTGTAGTCTCTTGTCCAGCCCAGACCCTGACTGAGGCAAACCTTAAGGCCCAGAGCCTCATCCTGGCCATTTAGCCTCGGGGATGGCCCAGAGACACAAAATTAACAGAAAAGAAAGATATCCACTTCTTTTCCAGCCTAGTGGCAAACTCCTGTAAAGGAAGAGTCAGAACTCATCCTCAGATAAACTCAGAGTCTGCCCTTGGGTACTTGGGGTTCCAGATCCTGTCTAAGACTCCGGCTCCCATGGATAGAGCATCTGGGGAGAAGCAGAAGCTATCTCTCAGATGTGTGAAGCCGAAGCTATCTCTCAGATGTGTGAAGCCTGCTCTCTTCCCACAGTTGGCAATTCTAGAAGATTATGCAGACCCATTTGATGTTCAGGAGACTGGTGAAGGCCCAGCAGGAACTTCGGGAGCCCCAGACAAAGTCCCAGAAAATGATGGCTACATGGAGCCCTATGAGGCCCAAAAGATGATGGCTGGTGAGTGATGGAGTTGGGGTGGGGGGTTGGGGAGTTGCTCCTTGAGGCCTGGGTATCTGCAGAACAAGCTCTGGGACCCACAAGTCTAAGAATTGATTCTTGGTCTCTAGAGAATGCCTTTGCTGGGTCCTCAGGGAAGGTGACCACTGCCTTCAAGATAGTCACTTTGGAGAAGGATCTGTGACCTGAGGTGGTAGAAAAGGCCACACAACCAAAGGTCAGACAGATAGCATTTGGGGTAGTCAGGAAGGGCAAGATAATGGTGTGGGCTGGGGGTCATTGGTTCCAAAAAAAGAATCACTAGTTTTAGGGTAGGTGTTGAATTTAAAATGATGTGATATCAAAGTGAAACATCCTATGGCTATCAGAAACACATGACTATAACGCAGATGCAGTGCCCATGCGACTAGGCAAGTTGTTCAAGGAATGAGGGCAGGGAGAAGTGAATAAGACCTGGCCCTGGGCAACAAAGTCCAGAAAGGATCCAAGGAGAGACCAAAAGGGGGCGAGCAGAGAGGAGCACAGAGGTGAATCAGTCTAAGCCAAGGTTCCACGGCAAGATGAGAGAAAGGTTTGTTCAGGGGCAAACAATCTTAGTGTTTGGGCATACAAGAGAGGCAAGATGAGAGAGGCCAAGAGGAGCAGTGAAAGGCCTTGCAGGTTGGAATGAGGCATTTGGACTTGCTCCAAAAGGGGGAGGGGAGCCATTATGGATTCTTCAGCAAGAAAGGAAAAGGATGAATATGGCATTTTAAGAGGATTACTGAGGCTTTGGTGTACAGAACAGACTAGAAGAACTGAGCATCAGAAAGATGAGTTAGCAGGCTATTGTGGAAATTGCTGAGACTTTAAGAAACCAATAATTAACACCCCTTTCTTCCCCTCCGGAGTTTGGAAATAATTGAGAAATGAGATCAAGGAAACAGACAGATGGAGATAATGATGCCAGCTTTATTACTGATAAAGTTGATTGGAGAACATTACTTAGCTATGTTACCACAATGGGCTTCTTAATACTTCACCACAGAATTAATTACACTTGTCCACTCAGGCTTGGGTCACATAAGACATCTATAGGCCCCTGCACAGGGTAGGAGGAGAAAGAACCAGAAGGCAGATCTGAGAAAGAGAGTATACATCTACTGGCTAATCTCCTTGAGAGAGGTGGGTGAGGCGAGCAGAGAGTGGTCAGGAGTGTCATTCCATGCAGCTCATGAAACAGGAGTCTGAAGAATGAAGATTCGCCCTAGCAGTAATCTAGATATAGAGAGACAAGGGTGAAAGTCATCAGGCAATGGCAGATGGGACTCAGAGAATGAAGGACGGCCGGGACCAAGGAGAGAGAGGATAGTGAAGAGAAATGGGGAAAGTGAGAGGGTGGCTACCTTATTAGGTCAGAGGGCATCATAGGGAGTTCCATGAGTGCTCTGGAATTGAGAAAATTTGCACATTTTTCTGGGGAGCTCCATAGCTTTTATCAGATTTTCATTGGGGTCAGTGATCCCCAAAACAGAATCACAGAACAGACGAGAAGCACTTTGGGGGAAAGTGATGGGTTTGAAACATCAAAGTGAAACATCTTTATGGCAATTGGAAACAGATGCAAAGGGTTCCATGAGACTGGGCAAGTAGTTCAAGGAATGAGGGCTGAGAGAAAAGAGTAAGACTTGGCCCTGGGAAACAGAGACCAAGAGAGGATCCAGGAAATGGGACCAAACAGGAATGATCAGAGAGGAGGACAGTCCGTGAAAATTACTTGTCAAAGGGGTCAGTTTCAAGGATAGGTGTTTAGCAATATCTGAACAACAAAGAAGGATTTTTTGATGGTGAAATGGTTTCACTTGGGACACAAGGGACTAAATGGATCTGGGTAGCAAGGAAGAGATGGACTAAGGGAGGACCCTGCCTTAATACCCTCAGTGTGTAAGCATCAGCTCCCCAGCCCTTGCTGGCCATTGCAAGATCTTTTTTGTCTTTCATTCTGGTGCCTCTCTGCCCCTGCTCCTGCTGGGTCCCATGCTTTTGGAACCCCAGAAAGTGTTTTGAGGGAGAGGGATTCTGGATGTGTGGCCTCTGGGCCAGTTGCATCTCCTCTGAAGTGTAAGCTTGACTCATTGCTGAGGAACACTGCCAGAGGAGTTGAGCCAGGCAGACGGAGCTGCTCTCACACCTCCCTCCTGCCTTGCCCTGGCAGAGATTCGGGGCTCCAAGGAGACGGCAGCTCAGCCCCTGCCTCTGTATGACACACCCTATGAGCCAGAGGAGGAGGGGGCCACCCCGGAGAGTGAGGGGGCCCCCTGGCCCCGGGAGTCCCGCCTGCCTGAGGATGACGAGAGGCCCCCTGAGGAGTATGACCAGCCCTGGGAGTGGAAGAAGGAGCGCATTTCCAAAGCCTTTGCCGGTGAGTCCTCAGTGGAGCGGGCAGGCCTACCAGTGCCTCTGAGATGCTGTCCAGGCTCTCGGGAGTCTCGGGCTGGGGGAGGCCCAGGAGCTGGGTTCAAGGGAAGTATAGTTGAAGCTACAGCACAGAAAGCCATGGGTTGGGCAGTGTGGACACTGATGTGTGCGGGGTCAGGGAATGGGCACAAAAGAAGGATGGTGTCCCCCTATATCACCATCTCTTGGAGGCAAAGAGGCTTGGGCCACTTCCACCTTTTGAGGGGCTGGGTATATTTAAAAATAAAGACTTCCAAACAAAATAGTAAAACTTGTGGCATATGTTAAATACACTTAAAAGAAGGCATTTAACACTCCAGACAATGAAAACAGCTATGTATGTAACCTTTAGAGATACCAGCCCTGAGTCAGAGGGCTGTGTCTCCCAGTGGTAGGCCATGCCAGACCAGGGTGCCTACTCCTAGAGGGATTTCTAAGGAGCAGGAACCAGTGAGGAGAGGGAGGGTGTGAGAAATTCCTTTTGTTGAATATCAGTTTCTCCTATACCAAGCACCCCGGTTGCCATCCTAGGCCTAGAGTCTGACAGAGAGAGGAATGTGTTGGTGGTTTATGTTTGGGGTGCAAGAGCCTAGAGTATGGAGGTGGTTTTAGGTCCTGGATTCTTGATTCAGTGAGAACATAAAGGACTTAAATGCCATTAGACCTCATTTCCACTCCCATGTCCCCCTCACTCCTCTTTGGGCAAGATGTCATCTTGGAGCAGGACCCAGCTTTTCGCTCTGTCCTCCTCACCCTGGCAGCCAGACTGAGAAACCACAGGTATCTAATTTGTTTCCTGTAAAGCACGTACCATTGAGGATGACCCATTTATCTCCAGAAGTCTCCTTGGAGAATCAATACTGTTTGGATTGCTTAATGGGAAAATCTATGCTCGTCATTAGGAAACCTTGTTAGCAGTCCTGCAGCCACCAGTGGCATCACTCTTCTAATTGGCAAGGCTCAGGATTTAGGGTGTGGGGGTAAATTTCAATAAAACATCTGCCCCCACATGAGCTGAAAGCCTGAAGCTGGGCTGTCTCAGGCTGTGTGAAAAGGAAGAAGGAAGGCAAGGCTGGGGGTTCCAGGAGGGAACCTGGGTGTGGTGCTGTGAGGTGTGGGTGGCTCCTTTTCCATCTTTCCTGGTCTCTCTGGCCCCTGGAGGCTTGTGAGAGGTCAAATGAAGGGGATCCAAAAGGTTGGCAGAGCAAGACCTTGCATCCTGCTGTTTGCCACTCGAGCCTCCCACCCTTTGACCGGGCAGCCCAGCCTGGTCAGTGTGGTTCTGCCCAGTCCTCTGAGAGTCCTGTTTCAACCACCCCTGCCTCTGCTCTGACCCTTCTCCTTTCTAGGCTGTTCTGTGTCCTGGCTTTGGGTTTTAGTGTCTCAACCTCTGCCTCTCTCTGTCCCTGTCCCTGTCTCTGTCCCTGTCTGTCTCTCTCCTCTCTGCTGCTACTGGCTCCAGTTGACATTAAGGTCATCAAAGACCTCCCTTGGCCTCCACCGGTGGGACAGCTGGACAGCAGCCCCTCCCTGCCCGACGGGGACAGGGACATCTCCGGTCCAGCCTCACCCCTCCCTGAGCCCAGCCTGGAGGACAGCAGCGGTGGGTCCTGTGGGGGCTGGCCAGGGTGATGTGTCCTCTCACCCCTCAAGCCCTGTGGTCTTGGGTTAGAGGAGCCAAGAGGTGAGGCAGGGTTTGTGGAACCCAGAAAGAATCCCTGTCATCCTAGAAGAAGAAGGAAGGGACAAAGTAAACAATCCTCCCTCCCCTAAAGGTATGGGGAGGGTGTCTCCTAAGGTAGGCCCCTTCCAAATGCCTTCCCCACCATACCACAAAAATTCACTATTCTAAATTCACTTCTTTGGGTAGAGCTTTGCCCAACCAGATCCTTCAGTAGTGCAAATAACTCCTGAGGTGTGGGTGATGCTAGCCGGCACAAGAAGTGTCTAACTCTTGAGAGTAAAGAAAAGGATGTTATCCTTGCATCTGGTGTTTGAAAGACAATAAGGGCTTGAAAGTGCTACAAGGAGATAAAAAGAGTCCAAACGGGGAGAAAGAAGGCACTGAACACTTCATTTACATTCAGTTTTACCCAGAATGGGCAGCCAAGGGTATGTGCGTGAATCCGTGCATCCGTGCACAGGCATGAGCACCTGTTTGTACCTGAATGTGTGGGTATTTTGTAAATACAGGATGAAAGAGGGTCTCTGTCACTGTGCGTATGTGCCTATGCCCATGTGGCCCCCGGGCTTCAGCCCTCCTGTGTGTGCAGGTTCAGCAGTCAGGGAGGGCAGAGCCACCTCTGTTGCGCTTCTGTGGATGAGAGAGGAAAGCCTGTGGGCAGCGACCTTGGGGTTGGGGAGGGGCGGGCCAGCTGGCGGCTTTGGTCAGGATTAGTCTGTCAGGATGGCACCAAGGGGAATCAGATAATTGTTCTCAGATCAATAAGTCATTTCTACAGAATGGCTTGGCAGGGTGATTTTGAGAACAGTAATGAACTCTGAGGAGGAGAAAGAAACAATATTATCAGTGCTGAAGCCACCCTGAGGGGGATGGAATAGGGGAAAGCAGTCAGCTGCTCCAGAGGGAGAAGCTTAAGTGGTTTCTCTTGTTGCTCTTCTCTCCTCCTCTCCCACAGTATGAGGACTGGGAAGCCCTGTATGGCACAGGAAGGTTGAGCCCCACCCCCACTGCAACAGTGGAATGGACCCCAGATTCCGTCCCTAGAGCCAGTCAGGCCTGTGATCATGTCCTGCACTTCTGTACATGCCTTTGACCCCTTTTGGCAAGAAATGGGGATGGGACACTGACTATTCTATAGGGCTCTACCTCTAGGGTCCTCAGATTCTGTGACTAGTATGTTCCCCACAGCCCAGTTTGAAGGATCTGAGAAGAGTTGCCTGTCACCCGGCCGGGAGGAGAAAGGGCGGCTACCTCCCCGACTCTCTGCAGGGAACCCCAAGTCATCCAAGCCCCTAAGCGTGGAGCCCAGCAGTCCCCTGGGGGAGTGGACAGACCCAGCACTGCCTCTGGAAAACCAGGTGTGAGTGTCTGTGTCCAGTTGGGGACTCTCTCCCCGCCCTTCCCCTCCTGGCACTGGCTTGCCTACAGGGGACACCCAAAATGGGTGGGCCTGGACAGCGAGGGACCCAGCAGAGATGGCTGCCTTCCTCTCTCTTGTCCTCAGCTGGTACCACGGGGCCATCAGTCGAACAGATGCCGAGAACCTGCTCCGGCTCTGCAAAGAGGCCAGCTACCTGGTGCGCAACAGTGAGACCAGCAAGAATGACTTCTCCCTGTCCCTCAAGTGAGTGGTGTGGGCTGGCTGGCAGTTTTAGGCAGGATTAACCAAGGGGACCAAGAGGAGGACAGGAAACTCTGATATTCCTTCCATGCCCAGCCAAGCTAGGAAAAACCCCATCCCCCACGAATATTTGCCCACTCTGGGGCTGCCCTTGAGACCCAGAGAGGTCTGAGCTCAAAGTCCCTTCAGGAAACAGTTGAGCTACAGCATCTGCTTTCAGAAGGGTTCTGTCACTTACTGACTTTGTGGCCTGGTTCCCTCCGGACTTCTATGGACCTTAGTTTCCTTACTTACAAACTAGGGGAATAATAATATCTACCTTATAGGGAAGGATCGAATGAAATAAGTATGGCAATCACTTAACATGGTGCTAAGTGCTCAAATTATCACCATCATCATTATTAATGGAAATCCAAGATGTGCTAGAAGTACATCAAGGAGATAATTTTGTCTGAGCGGATCTACAGGGTAAGACGGACACTGGGCCCTGGGAGGAAGGCGGAGCAGTGGACACAAAGCTGTCTTGTTCACTCTGAAGAAGTGGGCAGGAGATCTGGGTGCTAGAGGCTTACACCTGAACTCTAAAGATTCCTGGAAGGGAGTGGGGAGGCAGGGCCCCCCTTTCCATTAGCCTTCCTCCCTGAGAGCAGACATACGCAGGCCAACATGGGTCTCCCAGGCTCTTCTGGCAGGATGACAAGTCTTCTCCTTGGCACCCAAGAGTTTCCCCTGGCAGAGCCTGCACCCCACATGGCAGCCTGTCAAAGTGGTATGTCCATTCACATTCCCCCACCACTACTGGGGAACCTGCACCACTTCCTACCACATTTTCTGGGGGCATTATAGTTCAGGTGTACCTCCACTTCAAACAAATCCAGTGCATGGAAATTTGGAACTACTAAACAGACACATGTGAAGATAATTATTCAGCCTCACTAAAAGATGATGGGGAAAAAACGCCACACTATAGTCATAACCTGAGGTTTATTCTTAGATTTAATAAAACTAGCGATGTGACTCTAGGCAAATCACTTAACCTCTTTGGGCCTTGGTTTCCCCCTTTGCAAAATATGGTTGCCTCCAGTTCTCATACTCTGGGACTCTGCGAATTCTCATAAAATTAAAGCATTTAGGAAAAACTCATCTGTCAGAAATTTGATTTACATAACTTAGGGATGTGTATTGCTTTAAAAATTATAGTTAAGATTCATAGAGCAACTTTTGTGTGCAAAGTATTGTATACACCATCCCCAAATGAACTACCATCCTACAAGATCAATCTATCTTTTATAAATAGAAAATAGATTCAGAGGTATGTGACTTGCTCAAGGCCACCAGCTAATAAAGTTCTAGAAACAGGATTTGAACTCAGCTCAGTCTGACTGTAATAACCACACTGTTCCACTGCACAGCTCTACCCTTCATGAAGTCTGGAACAGTCCAGCGTGAGGGGAAATGGCAGGGGCCTGGCTCCCCGAGCAGAGCAGAGCTGAGCTGGAGGGAGCCCTGCCTTAGCATGAGGAGTAAAGTGGGAGGCAGGCCTGGACACACCGCTCCAGCCGCGGCTGATCTGGCCCCGCCAGCTTTGTCTGCCAGAGCCTCGTTTGCATATAAATGGTTTCTCTGAAATGCAATTATGGTTTCTCTTCTCTCTGTAATGGAAGGGCTTTCTCTGGTAATTAAACAGCTTCCTCCAAAAGCCAGGCCAGCCCTGGCCCTGCGGCCCAGCTAGTCCCACCCCTGTTCCCTGAGGGTCTGGCAGGGGTTCCACTGTGTCCTCATAGACCATTGGGACTTGGTCCCAGGAGGTCAGTTATCCAGGGGAGGCTGAGCTCTCAGCTTCCAACCCTGGTCTCTGGCCACTTGTTGCCCTTTTTGGCCAGATCTGTCCCTTGAGGAGAAAATATAATGGTTTTCAGTTTTCACTTGGGTGATTCTCCCAAGTGAGCTGTGGGGAGGAGGCTGTCCCGAAACTTGAAAAGGGTGAGAGAAGGCAGGGCCTATGCTACTGCCCACAGTCTTGGACCTGGGCCTTGGCATAGAGCAGACAGGGGAGGGCAACCACTCAGGCAGCCCCCAGGGAGTGTTCATTTCTCTCAGGCCTTTGGCTCCTTACCCCAGGGTCTGTGTGGTCACCGTCAGCCTCAGCCTGTTATCTCAGACATACAGATGAAGGATGGCCCCACATCCTGACAGACACACCCAGGCATGGGGTCCCCAGCAGGCTTTAGGGCACTGGGGAGGGGAGAGGAGGGAAGGACAGAGTTAAGGGCCTGTTTTTCTTCCCATCTCTTTTCCTTTCTTCAGTCACCCCACTCCCCCCACTGGCTCATTGGTGGGCCTAGTGAAATAGGTCATCAGAGCCCTCTCTGTGCCCCGGCGGGAGATGCAAGTGAGGAGGTTTGCCAGCTTCACCTCTAAACGGTGGGGGCCTCACCATGAGTCAGCCCTCTTACTAGTCCTACCTGCTTCTGAGCCCTGTCCTGTCCCTGAGTAGGCTCTGACCAGCAGAGATAGGTACTCAGGCTTCAGGGCTCCCCCAAGCAGTGCTGACCCCTTGCCTGCGGGTAAGTTTCAGACCTGGGGCCTGGCCAACTAGGATTGTGGTAGTTTGGACAAATGTTCTTGCTGGGGCCTCACCCCACACACTCTAACACTGAGGGTGCCCAGACTTCTAGGAGCTGGCCAGAGCTCTGAACAGGGGTGGCCTTGTCTTATTGGTAGGGCCAGGCACCAATGTTGATTTCCTGGATTGTGGTGGGGAGATGGGAGAGGCACTGAAGAGTGTCATCTCTGAGGGAGGGAATGGAAGGAACTGCAGCCTCACAGATGATGTCATCCTAGACTGAAGGGCTGGATAGATGAGCAGGGGGCTTGGCCCAAGGCCCAGTTAGCAAGAAGGCGAAGGGATGTCCCCAGGAAGAGGCAGTTAAGCATTCCCAGATTTGGGGGTGGGGGGACTTCTAGAGCAGCTTGCTCCCTCCTCTAGTCTGCGAGAGAGAGTCCCAACAAAGATTCACTTGATTGTCACATCTGTCCACACACTGTCCTGCCAAGGGTGTCTGTGTCTCCACAGGAGTAACTAGAAGTCCCTCACAGGTGTCTCCCCCAACAGCTCAGAGAGAGGGGAGAGTAAAGCAGCCCTGGCCACATAGGCTGGAAGGCCTGGATACTAGTGTTAGGGGTGGTGGTGAGGGGTATTGGTCCCTCTAGTTTCCACCTGCACACACCCTGTACAGTCACTATGCACACATTCTTGGCACACCCAGTGCCCTCACCACAAAGCAATGTATACTGCTACCTACCTACTCATAAGATCTCCACCTCCTCCCTACTTTTTGGTTGCCTCCACTCTCTGGTGGTTTGGAACAAGTGCTGCAGGGGTGGGGGAGGGGAGGACTGGAGAGGGCTCCCACTCATCAGGGTCTCCTCTCCTCTTCCCAGGAGCAGTCAGGGCTTCATGCACATGAAGTTGTCCCGGACCAAGGAACACAAGTACGTGCTGGGCCAGAACAGCCCGCCCTTCAGCAGCGTCCCTGAAATCGTGCACCACTACGCCAGTCGCAAGCTGCCCATTAAGGGGGCTGAGCACATGTCCCTGCTCTACCCGGTGGCCATCCGGACTCTGTAGATATGAGGCCCGGGCGCTGTGACAGATTTGGACCCAGCCCTTGCCAGTCCCCTGGCCGAGGGCTGTCGTCCTTTTGAGGACATGAGCTCCCAAGCCCTTCTTCCCCTTTTCCTGGGATCCAGTGGAGGCCAGAGATTCCTTAATTTATTCTAAAGGGGAAAGGCTACTGGGACCTTGGGGTGAGGGGTGGTCTGGAGCTGAGGAGAGAGGAATCCCTGGGGAGAAAGGATAGCCCCTGGAGCAAGGGGGCTTCAGAACCGCGGGGCTCCTGAGTTTAAGAATAGCAGCTCCAGCCCCTTGCCGCCCCTAGGGCGACCGCCCTCCCCACACCTTCCCCCGCCTGGGTCGGTGCGGGGTGGGGCAGGACGTGGACCCGCGGGGCGCCCCGACCTGCTCTCCGCCCCCAGCCCCAAACCACCCGCGGGCTCCGCCGAGTCTGGTGCGGGGTGTGGGGGAGGCGGACCCCTGGGCCAGAGATGGCACTGGGGCGGGGAGAGGAGGGGAAGGGCTCGGGCCACAGGGAACGCGTGCGGTCCCGGGCTGCCCGGCTCCCCGCCAGAGGCCATCAATAAAGCAGTGCTGCCAGGCTCAGCCGCGTCCGCCCGCTCCTCCGGCGCCGCCCCGGGGGGGGGGGCTCTGTTTAGGAATCGGCTGCAGGGGCCGAGCTTTCGAAGCATCGAGTTCCTGCCTCTGACGAGCTGTCAAAACATCCCTCGCCCCAGCCCCGCCCCGGGGGCCCACCGCGGGGCCTGTCCTGTCTCCTGCCCCCGCCGTTCGTCTGGGGGGGGCGCGGGGAGACAAAGAGGCTGCGCGCCAGGCGCGGGCAGAGGGGCGGCCGCGCCACGCGGAGCCGCGAAAGCTGGCGCCGCCGGTGGCATTTCCTTTCCAGAGGAAGCAAAAGGGCCCGCCGCGCCCTGCCGCCCCCCCTCCCCCGCCCTCCCCGCGCCGTGCGGGATCGGACCGGGGACCTGCAGCCGCGGGGCTGGGCCCCGCGCGCCCTCTGCTGGCCGTGGTCCTAACGGCGGACCCAGGCCACCGGACCGCACCCACCTGCGGCCTGGGCTGCGTGCGCCCTGCCACATCTGTGGGCCCAGCCCCTGGGTGGCCAGGTGGAGCTGCTCTCAAGTCACTCCTGTCACCCCCCTCTCGCTCCCACTAGCAACCTGAACAGAAACTCCCCACAGGGCTGAACACAAACCCTGGGATGGCGGGAGGTGGGGTGGGGGGCTGCCCTAGGAGGGCAGTCGGATAACTTCCTCTGGAACCTAAATCTGCAACTCACAAGTGTGGTGTGACTCATAAGATTTTGGATTTTCTAATCCAGTGGATATTTGATCGAAATCGAGGATATGTGATCTGACAAATGTTAGAATTCTATGAGGGATTCTATAAAAAGGGTCTATAAGAATTCTATAAAAAGGATCGCTTGAAACTGGGCACTGCTTCAGAAATCCCCTCACAGAAGGTTGACTTATCTTTAAGTAGACTTGGAGGGCATTCAGTCATGTTGCAGATGAGGAAACAGGTGATGTGCTCATCTATCTCCTGGCAGCCCTCATCTCACTACCTGGTGCTCAACTCTCTCATTACTCAGAGAAGAGCTGGGAGTAACTGAGGTTCTGGCGCAGGCCTGACCAACTCTGCCTCCCTGTTGGTGCCTGCTATGTCTTACTCCACCACCCCACTTTGTGCCCAGCCCACCTCCAGAACCCCCCATATCTATTCTCCTCCTCCTGACAAGGCTGCAGAAGCCCCACACTAGCCACCTGGAGAGGCCCTCTGTCAGAAAGGGTGCCCCTGAGCCAGGAAAGAGGTCTCCAGCTGGGGCACTTGGCCTTGGGTGGGTTTCTTTATTTAGTGGATACTGGCAAGATCAGAGTGTCTGCACTGGCCTAGGTCAGCTGGCTCGTTGTGTGGCTTCCTCTGTCAATACCTACCCTGCCTGGAGACAGAATAAAGAAACCCAGAGGGTTTCCTTATAAAGAAGACTATGCAGTAGGAACAGTAGAGAGGACTGAAGAGTACTACATAGATATTGGGCCAGGTTCTGACTATAGTGCCTGTTTAAAAACTTGGGTGAGAAGATCAATTGTGCCATTAGAATGAGGTGCTGAGGGAGTTCCTATAAATTGCTCTCTGTGGGTTCAGCCTCTACACCCTCCAAGGTATTTGCCAGCCCTTTCGACGTGGGGAGCCCAGAGGAGGGGAGGACTTGAAAGAGGGATTCTAAGATGACAGTATCTGAGCTCCCATGTCATCCTTAGGTTCATAGCCCCCATACACACAACACACACACACACATACACACACACACACACACACACACACACACACACACACTTGTCAGCTCCAATTTTTTGAAGTTTCTTAGTTTGGAAGAAGAGGTGTCACTTTGCCTCAAAGCAATAATAGCTCCCAACCTCTGGTCCCCACATAGTGCTTCCAATTTCTCCAGGCTGAGACATTACAAGTCTGTAGGTCTCTGAACCCACATGGGATGACTGACGATGGCCACCTGGACCAAGATTGGGAGGTGGGAATGGGGAGAAGGCTGAGAGAACAAGAAACAGGACGTACAGAGGTGAGATGCAGCGCATAACTTCTCTCAGCTAGGTAGTGGGTGGAACCCCTGGGCAAGGAGGCTTAGAAGTTCTCATAATGGTGGGAGAAATGAGTCCGGTCCTGCCTGTTAATAAGCTGGCAGGCCTTTTCCACGTTCTTGGTCATGCCAGGAGGGCCACAGCTAAATACCCCGACCTTCCGGACCTGTTGGGGGAGAGAGAAGTGAGAGCTAGCTCATTATTCAGAGGGAGGGCTAGCTCAGAGTCCATGATACAGACCATCAAGAGTCATTAATGAGGGCTCGTTCCATGTTCCTGAAGATTTGCTCCTACCATGTGTGGTGAGGGCCGACTCAGTATTGTTAAGTCTATCTCTCTTTTGGTAGACTTGCTCTATGTGGGTCTAACCTCTACCCTTTTCCCAAGGCATTTGCAAGCTTCAAGTGCAAGATCAATGTTTCTAATAGGGGCTGAGTTAATTTATGTTCAAGTTGAGGGAGATAGCTGTGTCTAAGGGCTAACCTAGTATTTATGAAAACAGTGGTTTGCCCAGTGTTCATGGTGAAGACTGTCTCTCTGTCCAGGATGAGGCCTGGCTCAGTGTTAGTGGTAATGGTAGCTCTGAGTTTATGGTGAGGGCTAGCACAATTATTGAGCTCTTTCTTCTAGACAAGACATCATGGCTTCAGAAGTGGCAGGTCCCTGTCACCTGCTTCCTCCCTTCAACCCTCAGGGTGACCCCCACTTCTCCTTTCCCATTCCATTATTCCACCAATCTCCCAGAGGATGGATTCTCATTAGTAGTCTATTTCTTCTCTGATGGAGCAGGTTTGGGAGCTTTGCTCAGACCCCAGATGATAAAGTTAAGAGAACCTGGTTATGTGGTGGGAACTGACCTGTGGGTGAACTTCCTGCAGGGAGTTGAAGAAAGACTCGAAGGGGGGGCGGCCAAAATGGGTGACAGAGCGCAGGCCCGTGAACAGACTCCGGTTCAGCACCTTCTGGAAGTGCCTCTCACAAATGTACTGTGGGCACAGGGGACGGTCAGGCCAAGGACAATCAGGGTCAGTGTCTAGCCCAAGCCAGCCTAAAGCCTGGGGTAGGGAACGAGCTGGAGGCTGAGTACTGGAGCCACCAGCTCTGCACCTCCTGCCAACTGAGCTTAGCTATCCAACCACCTGCCCTGGCCATCCTGCCTTACCCCCCCAACCCACACACCCACCAAGATGCCCTGCCCGTATGGCCCTCACATACAAGCATGGTGGTCCTAAGGTCGAACTTCTCAGCCAGCTGGGTGATGTAGATGTGCACAGACACCAGGTCCTGGCAGTCATTCTCCTCCACCTCCCGGATGATGTCAGCCAGCCACTCAAACTGCCGCTGAGTCCGTGTTACCCAGATGAAGTAGATCTGGGGACACATAGCTGAAGCTTAGGACCCAACTCAGCTCGGGTTCCCTGTATCCCAGGGATAACACCCCAACAGAACTCTTCAGGTCTCAGCCAGTTTGTGCCTCTCCCCAGACAGCCTGGGGAGTTGGAGTGTGCAGAGCCATAAGGCCAGGCTCTTGGGCAGGAGATGGAGTTGCCCAAGGGCATAGAGCAGTATAAGCAAATGACAGCACGGAGCACTGAGAAAGGACTCTGATAGAGTGGCTCATGCTGAGCCTTCCCTGCTGTTCCCTCCAGTTATCCCTCCTCAGGCTGCTAGGCTCCCAACTAATCCTAGCCCAGAGGGAGAAAGTCCTGCTATGGACAGAGTAGCCTCAGAGAAGACCCAGCTGGATGCCTGGAAGGGATAGGAATGGACTCAGAGAAATTGGGAGGATGGAAGCTGCCATGGGGAAAATCTATCTCTGGTTCCTGATGGGGAGAAGTGGAGCTGTGTGAGTTAAGAAGCAGAGACAGAGCTGGCATGCACAGAAGAGCAGGGAGCTGTCTGTTACTTTCTGAATGCATTCCTGCACCCCTGATTCACCTGCCAGGCCTAAGGAGACAAGCAGGGGCCTGCCACTAGATCCAGGCTAGGATGAAGGGGCCTAGAGTGGAGGGAATCTGAAGGCCTGGGCTGTGTTCCTGGACTCAGCCATGCCCATCAGCCCTGCCTTGCCACCTCCCATCCTCTTCATCTTGAAAACAAAGCCAGTTTCACCTGTGCCCCACCCCTAAGTGTGTCCTGATAATGCCTCAAGTGCTAGCCTCCACTGTAAGGGGGAATGGGTTTCTTCACCCCTCTCTAGCCCTGCCTAGAGAGACTCAAAAGCAAATCTTATGTGGGGTGCCCATTACTAAGGGAAGTGGCCTGGGGGAATCAACGAACCAACTCTGACCTGTAGAGTTCAGGGATATCCTGACCACCTCTACCCACCGGCCCCCGCCAGGGTCAGGGCAGCTTGGCCTTTCCCAGAGCAGGGAGACCAAGAACAGAGACAGGAGAGACAGGCAGAGATGGACATAATGATAGGAAGCAGGGTCAGGGGTTGGCCGATGGAGGGGGAACTCACCTTTTTACAGTACACTTGGTAGCTGACTGACGATTTGAAAACCAGGTCTTTGAGGATGGAGGCAAAGGGGGTGACCCCAATGCCTCCTCCCACCAGCACTGACACCTCAAACTTATGCCACTCCTGGTGGCCCTCTCCAAATGGTCCATCAAGGTACAGCTGCAGGGAGGGGAGTAGGTTTGAATTAAGCTCAGCTAATGCTATAGTTCTGGAAGCCAGAAATGGCAAGGAAAGGCAGGTAGATTTATGGAGTGAGGAGGAAGAAGGGGACTGTGGCATTATCTAGAACAACCAGTCTCTATATGAGTGGCAGCACATTGAGAAGTCTGGTACTGCAGGGCCAAGGCCTGCTAAAGGGATGTGGGAGCATGTAGCACATCTGGCCTGGGTCCAGGCACCTTTGGGTATCTGGTACAGCTGTCCGTCGGGGGTGAGTAGATCTCCCTGAGGCGAGTGGTCCAGGGCCCCACCGCCCGGATGTGCAGGCTGAGCGTGTCCTCATGGGGTGCAGAAGTCAGTGTGAAGGGGTGGTACTCGGTGGTCCCCAGGGCCAGGCAGGCAATCCGCACCCACTGTCCTGACTTGTATTCAAAGCCTTGGGGCCGCTGGAACTGCAGATGGGTCACTCCTGAGGAGGGGAGATGGGTGAGAGACTGCTGTCCTAAATCCAACAACACTGTGGCCTCTAGAGAGTTCCCCCACCTGCTTCTTCAGCTCTGCTTCTGGAATATAACAGGGGAGGTCTCCTCCCAATCAGAAGTCATTCCCCCTACTCCATGTCTACCCTGAGGAGGTACTAAGTAGCACTGGGGATGATGGTCAGTGGGCAAGGGGCAGTCTGACCTTGGCCCCTCCTCTTTGTTGTAAGAGAGGCTCAGGTTCCTTGGCAAAGAGCTTCTCTTACCAGCTCTTTTGTCTCTGACACCCGAAGGCCCCTGCCAACTCTCTTGGGCCCGGCTAGGAGATTGTGGGGCCCAGGCTCTGCCCCTGCTCTGTCACCTCCCTTAGTACTGCAAAGCCGGTTTCTTGACAACCTCTAGGCTTGTACCTGAAGGCAACAGCTCTGCCTTCACCACGCTGATCTCCACCTTCTTCCGGCTCAGGCTCACCAGCTTGTCCCCACCATAGATTAGTGCAGGGACCAGGAAGAAGATGTGGAAACGGGGCAGCTGGATCAGAGCGAAGCTACCATGGATGATAAGCTGGATAGAGTGAAAAGTACAGTTCAGACTCAACCACATCCACAGCAGCGTCTGAGGCCAGCTTGAGGCTTAGATTCCTGCATCTTTCCAACAGACACATCCAATCCCCACCTCACTGTGTGCCGTGCTCCCTCCAGGTTCCAAAACTTAACCGATGCCAACCCCATCCTCCAAAGCATTCATGATCAACAAGACTATTTGCACCTCTCTGACATCATCCTAGACCAAACCACATTGACTCGCACCTGCACTCATGCAGTAGCCTCCTAACTGGTCCTCCACTGGGTTGACCCACTGTAATCCATTCTCTTCAAGGCAGCTAGTATGACTTTTTAAAGTTTGTTTTATCATTACCCACCCTAAAAAGCTTTAGTGGACTTCCCATTACACCACAAGGCCTTGTGATGCTCTGGCCCCTGCCTACCAGCATTTCTCTCTCTCTCTCTTCTTCAAACATAGCAAGTCTTTTCTGCTACAGGACTTTTGCACCTGCTGTTCCTTCTGCTGGGAATGCCCTTCCCTGTTTTTTCCCCATGATTATCACCATCTCATTTTTCAGGTCTCACCAGGAATGCTACCTCCTCAGGGCTTCTATTAGTCCCTTCTTTTACATCTCCCTGTTAACTCCTGTCAGAGCACTTGTCATCATCCATAATAATCTTGTTTTTTCATTCATTGACATGTTTACTGTTGTAGAAGCAGGGACAGCATCCATTTTATTTGCAACTATACTCTCAGCTCCTTGCAGTTTCTGCCTGCCACATGGTAGGCACTCAATAACAGCTGAGTCAATGAAAGGAGTTCCCCCCAATTTATCACGTGCCTTCAGAGTCTAAGAATACATAACCAGTCTCCCTTTTCTATGAAATAACTAACAGGTATTGTCCAGTTCTGGCTCTTTTACCAACAAGCTGGTCAGGCCCTACTTGCCCCATTCTTCTCACTTGCTTGCTCTGAGTCTAGTCAGTCTGGCTCCTACCTTTACCTCTTCTCAGGACCTGCTCACTGAGGGCTTCTGAATGGCCAAACCCCAAGATCTCTTTTCAGACCACTTTCGCTCCCATCCTTAGCAGCCTGTGGCATAGCGACCACCTCCTCCTTGCTACTTTTGCTACAACATTCTACTGGTTGTTCCTCTTTCCCTCTCAAGCCACTCACTTTCCATCTCCTACACTGCCTTTCTCCCTTTCCCCAGCCCAATCCTGCATGTTGCCCAAGCCTTATTTCTTTACTCTCTGCTCTGCTCTTTCTATGCTCTCCCATGTGGTGTGACCTCTCAGCTGAGTCACAGTCCCTCAGCTTCAGCCCAGCCAACACAGGTTCACTATGTCTGGCTTGCCACCACCTAATGCCCTATGGCCATCCACAGCTAGGTCTGTCTCTGTGCCCTGAATATTTTATCATCATTCTCACCTCTGCACCTGTGCCCATGCCCTCCTTTGTACCTGGAATGCAATTCAGCATCTACTCTGCTCTGTCAAACTTGCTTATCTCTCCTTCAGGCTTGGCTCCATGCCCATTTTCTCCCCAGTCTTCCGTAACCAGTTTGGTCCAAATAAAACTCCCTTCAATGGGCTCTTGTAACTTACTGTTTGGAATACTTGGCTCAACAGTTAATCCTGTATTGTCTGCTCATTCTGATCATTGCACATGCATGGCACTTATCTCTACGACAAATCCAAATTCCTGAGGGCAGAATTTAGAGTTTCCCCTTCTTCTCTGCAGGGCTCAGCACGGAGACAGGACATAACAGACCCTCAACACATAATTGTTAGATTGAACTATGGTTCCTCATTCATCTCTTCCTTCCTCCAGCCAAGTGTTCTGAATTCCTGAGCCTTTCCCCACAGGACTAGCTTAAAACTCTCTGGGCTCTCAGTTGAACTGGCTCCGGTTCCCCAAGTTCCTCTTTCATTGTGGAGCCCACACCCAACCCCGAGGCTTTCTGCTCATCTAACCAGGCTGAGAGCAATGTCAGGGTGACTTCATTCTCCTTTGTTTATACACCCCTTTTGGTGTTGGCTCTACTTTTAAACCACAAAGCCACTGCAGACTCATGGTTGGCTGAGGAGCTGGCGGGGAGCATCCTGCCAGCTAAGCTTCTGCTGTGCTCGTCCCCCACTCTCCAGCCTGGATGGTGAGCCTGGACATCTTTCCTCAGGGCCTATGCCACACTGAGTCCTTTACTTGTAACTTCTTTTTCTGCCTGAGGTAAAGTGGCCACACCTGGAATAAATGGTAAAGAAGTAGGTGATTTGGGCCCTGATCTCCCCCAAGGGGAGAAACTCCCAAGCTGCCCAGAAGAGGCACCTTTCTGAGCTGCTGACTTCCCTACTGGCAGGAAGGGTGGTTCTGAACTCCAGTGATCCCCCAAACTAGGGATAAATTAGAAAGGAGTCTTGGTTTCAGGGAACCAGTCTGGCTATTCTTCTGGGTCTCCCATCTAGTTCAAAGACGCTGCTTTTTCACCAGGAAAAAAGAACCATCACCTCTATCCCTAATAGAAATAGTAACCCAGGTTGCTAGGGTTCCATCCATTACTAAGAAGGTAGAGAGGGAGGAATAAATTAGCCACAGCTTCCAAAGAAGAGAGATTTCTTTGGAAACAAACATCATCAGTTCTAGGAAACAGCCGAAGCCAAGGAGGGGTAGTCATCTTCAGAACCATGAAGTGCTGAGCCCCAGGTAAAATGGAAACAGACCCTCCTACCTATCAATGACACTGCAATAGGGAGAAGGCAGGGCTGACCACAGGGGCCAGCATGACCCAGGCAATGGTGGACTCTCTCAGTCTTTCTCAGGACAAGAGCAGTCTTGTGCACAGTTCTGCCTGGAGCTAGGTGGTAGAGAGGGAAGCCATATGGGTTCTGCACTTTTTGAATGCTGGCAGCCAAGCTGTCACCGTTGGGGATTTAGGAGCTTTGGGACTTAGTTCAGCTTCTAAACAAGGCTGTCAGGGTGCCCTTTGGGGAACTAAATGTGTCCATGAGAAAGGCAGGCCAAGCAGTCATGACACAGGGGCACAGATTAGAGTCACCTCCAGAACCAACTAGCTGAAGCAAATCAGCTGGGAAAGGTGAAGGGAACAGTACAGGAGAAGAAAGGGAGGCAGGAGTCCAGATTAAGGAGAGGGAAAGGGGGACAGATGGAATCTTAAAAATCCATTTTATCAACAGTCTAAGTGAAGACATTTTGAGCATGCTTATTAACTTTATAGGTGGTATTTAGCTGCCACCTAACAGCCTAGGAAACAGGATGAGAAAAAAAAAGTAGCATAACCCAATTAAAATAAGTTTCTCTAAAAATTGGTGATGTTCCCTTGAGTGTAAGCTGTTCATCCAGGAGCTAAACAAGCCACCTATATGGGAAAATATTGGCTGGGCACAAATGATGTGGGGGTGTTTACAAGGAATGTAAGTCAGCCTGGTAGGGCTGCTACTGCAAAACCCACGCCAGAGAGTCCATCTCCCAAGTGCTGCATATTAGGGTCAGTCTACTTGAGACTCCCATACTATAGTCTCCACCTTTTAAGTAAAAAATGAAGAGGATACTTGAAATAACTAAGGGGATGGAAAACTGATGTGTCAGCCCTCACTGCCTCTCTGGGTTCATCTTGCCCAGACCCTGTCTTAGAGCCAAAATCCCTCACCAGGACGTAGAGCAAAATGTAGAGGTGGTGAGTCAGCCAGAAGCCCCGGAAGCTGCGGCGGCGGAAGTGGTGGGAGGCGAAGACGTACATGATGGCCAGGACCAGGAGCATGATGACCCCTGTGAGGCCTGCAAAATGAACAAGCAGTGAAGGGCAAAGGAGCAGGAGCATTCTGAGGCTACCAAGAGTCTGGGTCCCTTTTCTACTCCACTGCCCTAGGAGGGGATGAGAAAAGCCCCAGTATCTCCTCTTTTCCTCTTCCCCAACATCACGGATCACAGGTACCTTCCCACTTCAACAGACCTTACTTGTCCTTCATAGAACCTTGTCATGATTGTTATTTTTCAAGTACCTGTGTCTTTTTATTTTTTTGGCCTACAGCACCTTGTCTTCCTAGGTGGTCTCCCATCCAAGTACTAACCGGGCTCGACCCTGCTTAGCTTCTGAGATCAGACAAGATCGGGCACATGTGTCATTATTTTTTTTATGTCTGTCACTTTTCTGACTCTCAGGTTCCCTCAGAACAGGGACCAGGCTAGGCTAGTTAACCACTAAATCCTAGTGCCTAGTATGGGGTCTGGCACACCGTCCGCCTTTTATACATGTGTGCTGAATGAATGAATGAATGAATGCACGTTGTGTCTACTCTTGGCCCTCTGGATTGGAATCTGAACATTGCAGGCCCTGCCCTTATGGACACAAGGCTTGGTCGGTGTCCCTATAGTACTCCATTTGGCTGCCAAAGCACACAGCATAAGCACTGGTGAATAAGTGCCACTACCAGTGCCCCCTGGGTTCAGCCCAGAGTTGGTGCAAGGCACCTCCTCATAGGGAATCCCAGGCCTGGACTATACAGGAGGGCAATACTGGAGCCAGGGCGGGAGTGGAGGGTCCAGAGAATGGCCCCTCAGGTGATCAAGAAGGAGGGAGGAAGAAATTAGGAAGATTAGAACCCTGCAGTATGGACAAGCAGAGGTTAAGAAGGGATCTAACCAAAGCCTGTAAAGTACAGAACGGAGGGGAGAGCATAAATGCAGCCTTATCCTCCAAATCCCAGTGTGTGGGAATTAGCAAGCACTGTCTGAAGTTCAAAGCAGATCATTTTAGGATTTAAAAAAATAAAATAAATAAAATAAAATAAACCGTGCTGTGTTTCACAGAAGAGCAAGTGTAGAAAACGTGTTACCCTAAGGAGGGAACAGACTGAAAATATAAATAGATTCAAGAAGTGTTTGAATAGACTTACAGCTAATAGCTCTAAAATGGGTGAGTTTGGGGAGTAAGGAATATGCCCTTAACAGCCCTTGTCAAGACAAACTAAATGGGGGTGGGGTCTGCCGAGCTTGACAAAGAGCCTGGCCCTTCCCTTTGTAGTTGGGACACAGTGTTCCTCAAAGCCACTGTCGTGGTAGGTGTGTGTGTGTGTGTGTGTGTGTGTGTGTGTGTGTTGGGGGAGTGGAAGGGGACAGCTCCCATTCCACAGAGAGAAGAACGAGTTCAGAGTTGGGGTGGGGGCCCAGCCAAGCTCCTGAGAGAAGGACTGAAAAGCAGTTTCCTACCCCCCTCAGGGCAGAGCCTCAGTCACCATGAGAGCCCAGAGAGTACCAGTGGGCTGCCCTGTGGTAGACAGAACCCAGACCCTGGAGCCAGACCCAGAAATTCATAGGGCAGAGAGGGCTCTCACCTGGAACAGTCTGGAAAAACCACCAGTAATATTTCTGGGGGAACTCAGACCTGTGGGGAAGGGAATGCAAGGAAGGATTCTGAGAGATGTCTGGGACTTCCAGAAAAGACTCTTCAGAGGAGGCACCCCCAACCTAGTCACCAGTCTCCCTTTCTGCTGACTTTGGGCTAGGGGCTCAAGCTGGTCATCGTCTGTCCTATAACTTGGACGTGACACTTTCCTTTGACCCAAAAGAATTTGCTTCTTTCGACCCACAAATAATACCTCTCCTCCCCCCACCTCTCTCTCTCTCCCTCCCTTTCTCTCACCCGTCATCGTGGAAGAGGCCAGGGAAGAGGCAGGAGAGGACGCTGAGTGGGCTGATGGAGAACAGGTACACATTCACCACGTGGCCCGCACTGTGTAAGACTAAGGAAGACCAGACAGGATGAGCCTGGGGGCAGGTGGGTGAGGGTGGACTTCAGCCAGCGAGAGTTAGGAGCCTGATGAAAGACCCTAGGGGTCTGGACTTCTGACCTCTGATGAACTTCCTGTTCCTTCCTATGCCCCATACACACACCATCCTTGAATACAACCACTTGAGTCTACATTGTGTATTAGAAGTTCACTGGGCAGCTGGACGCTGGTGAGGTGGCCTTGAAAACATGGGAAGAAGCCCCTGTGGGGGAGTGAGGAGCTCCTGGGCTTACTTCACTCCATTGCTGAGGCCACCTCCCTCCCTATGAGAAGGACATCCAAGACTTACACTCAAGTGCAGGTAGAAAGGAGGAGGCTCTCAGGGGAGGGGAGGCCAGCAAGGGGCAGGAGGACATGGAGAGGATCCCCGGGGTTCCCAGGCCCTGCCTGTGAGGACGATGGCCGTGGAGGCAATAAGGCGATGGAAGTCCACTGCGGCGTCGAAGGGCACGTAGCGGTTGAGGAAGGTCTCCCGCAGGAAGGTGATGAGGTTGCGGCACATGGTGAGCAGGATGTAGGAGAACATGAAGGAGATGCTGGCGGCCGTGCCTCGCGACAGGATGATGCCCACGAAGGTGGTCTCTGCGATGCCCGAGGGTGGAGAGGCAAAGGCGTAGTCTGCGGAGGGGCCCAGGCGGGTAAGGAGGAAGCAGTGCAGAGGAGAGCGCGCTGCTGAGAAAGGTCAAGCGCAGGCTCTGTCCGGCCGCCACTCACAACCACCTCTCCGGTCTGCATTTAAGCGGGTCCACGCACCCACAGGAGGCCGTTCCCGCAAGGGTATCACTCACGGCGTCCCCGCCGCGGGGCTGTCCGTCACTCAAAGTAGCCCCGCCCTCAGGGCTGTCCGTCACTCACAGTAGCCCCGCCCCAGGGCTGTCCGTCACTCACAGTAGCCCCGCCCTCAGGGCCGTCCGTCACTCACAGTAGCCCCGCCCTCAGGGCTGTCCGTCACTCGGTAGGCCCCGCCCCCAGAGCTGTCACTCATTGCACAGCCTGGCCCGGGTCCGTCTGCCATTCACGGCAGGCCCCATCCCCAGAGCTATCAGTTTTCTCAGGCCCTGTCCCCACCCTCGCGGCCGTCACTCACAGTAGGCCCTCTCCAGGAAAAGGCCTGCGGCGATGGCGTAGAACACGGCCACGCAGCCGATGTGGCGCCGGTAGTTCTCGATGAAGCGCTTGAAGCGCTGCACCATCTGGTGGAGCCGGCTTCGTTGAAACTTCTCACGGTGGGCTTCGGTGACCAGCAGCGGCTGGAACGACGTCACCCTGGGAGACACACAGGAAGTCTTGTCTCTCAAAAGGACCCAAGGCTAGTGCAGCGGCTCCGCAGAGGGGAGAAAGGGGTGCCGAGGTACTCGAGTCAAGCAGAGTTCAGACCCGAAAGCCTATACCTCACTCCTCATTGTAGGACGATATCCCAGGGGTCACTTGGTCAGTTCATCCCAGTGGATGCGCTCCATCTACCCCAGATCCCAATCACACCCTGACAGCCCTCTCTCCTCCCAGTCTGTAGCTCTCAACTCTTTACTCGCTCTGTTCTAATCCTTTACTGGAGGTGCAAAGGACGCCTCCTCCAGAAAGCCCTCCCTGACCTCCCAGGCAGAGATTAGAACTCCTTAAGCTCTGAAACCCCTTGCTCTTTGCCACTATTATAACATTGATCGGTGGGGCATTGTAATTATAATGTGCCAGACTATCTTATCAGACTGTGATATCTTGGGCAGGAATGATTCATCCTGCCTGCACCCTCAGTGCTTAGCACAGAACCTGGCACCAAGTGATCAGTGTATGCGAGGTGTAAAGTTGAATGCACTGCTTAAGGGGAAGAGCAGGCATACTTCTTGCCAAACCTCCGTCGAATCTCCTGAGGAGGGTCTGTGTCCATGGGGCATTGCATTCTCTGTGGTGTGCGCTCCACCTCAACATCATTGCGGAGACAGCGAGCACTCATTCTGGGAGAGGGACTAGGACAGGAATATGAGAGATAGGACCTTGGTTACCTAAGCCAGGGGACAGCAGGATTCCCAGAGATCTAGAGAGAGAATGAGTCACATCCTGTGGGTCCCAGCCAAGGCTATCAGCTATGGCTGCACCCTTCACCAGGGCATCTAACCCAGGCCGTAGGTAATTGCCGAAATCCAGCAGGCTCTCTGGTCTCCCTGGTGCAGGGCTGTGTCTGCTGAGAGTAAGAAGTGCCTTTTTCTAATTTGTATGAAGGCACAAAGTGGGCTAGTGAGGGACCTGATCCCAGACATTCTGGGGAGAGAAAATCCAACTCCCCACCCCAACCCTCCCTCCAATATTCCCAGACAAAGGCTTACCAGAGTTTCTCCTGGCTGATGTAGGAGGCTCTCCGGCAGAAGTTTTTAATGACTTCAGGCACCTCCACCCCTGCAACAAAGAGCTGGGCTAAGGAGCAGCTCAGGGCCCAGAGCCCAGAAGGAGCTGGCTCAAATGCACAGCATTCACCCCATGTCCAGATACTATGGAGAGACCCTGGCCAGTACCCTGCCTCTGGGTGCCCCAGGGTCAGCCCATACCCTCAGTGGGAGCTAGACCCACCCACGGGTGGAAAGAAGGCGGCCTTAAACAAAGTTGGCCAGGCAGGCTCCCCCGAATGCATGTCTACCTTCAGTCTCACTCCTAGAATTGGAATTAGGCTTATGGGGTAGAGTTCAGGTATCATATGCAACCTACCTGTTAAGACCATTCTGCCACAAAACTGTAACAACCCTCCAGTTTAAAACCTCCCAGGAGTTAAATGTAGGATCTAGATGGTACATATATGGGACATCACTATAAAATTCTTTCTACTTTTCTGTGTTTGAAATGTTCACAAGAAAATGTCGGGGCAAAAACCCTTCCTGGAGCCGCCCACTGTTTCTAGTCTGGGCTGAGCATGGAGGGAGCAGGGCAGGACTGAGTTGCAAATCCAGGTTCTCACAAGAGCCCTGGGAATTTGTAGGTCACTTCCAAGTGTAAAACCAGTCCTGAAGATTATCCTGGTCTATAAACCAGAGGCCAAAAGTGATTAAGCTGAATTTCATGAAATCAGGTATGTTTAAAACAAAGCATAGATGTGTATCTTCTCAAATACCTCAGCAAACAGCAAATGTGGCAAATGGTAACAAATGGCAAATCTAGGTGGAGGGTAATGAGGGTAAAGGGATGCTCTTTGTACTATTCTTGTACCTTTTCTGTAGGTTTAAAATGTTTCAACGTAAAAATTTGGAGGAAACAGCAAAACAACAATTAAAAACCAAACAAAATGGTGTTCAATGCTAACCCTCTATTTAGTCCTTCCCCAAGCCTGGGCCTCCCTCCACCCCAGGGGCTGACTGTCCCTGAGACTCTGGCCTGGACTCACTTCAGGCACCTGTTCCTGCTCTACCATGGCTGCCTGGGAAAAGTGAAAAGTTGCAGAATCCAGAGCACTGGGTCGGGGCTCTACTAACCCTCCTCCCACCCGGGGCCTGGAAAGCCCTGACCAGAGGCCCAGCTATGCTAGTCTAACTCACCCCTCTACCCTATCTAGACTGGTTGCCCCAGGTTCTCATAATCCTGGGAGGGGCTGAGTTCAGTCTCAACATGCCCCATGAGAATCCCAGGCTGTGAAGACACCATAGCAGCTCACAGCAGGACACAGTCTTTCTGCATGCTCTCAGCACCCTCTTCACCGTGATTCTAGCCCCCACCCACCTGAGTCAGATATAGGTGGGGCAGGAAGTAGGGGGAGGAACAACAGAAGTGGGTCTCCATGCACTCAGCAAAGATTTACTGAACACTCCTCCAGGGGATAACGTGGCAAATAAAACCAAGAACACCCACCACCACCAGGCAGCCCAGATGAGGTGGGTATGGCCCAGGTAGAGCTGTTATGAGGAGACACTGTTTCCTTTCTGTACTGGGCACCTAGCACAGGGGCCTTTGACAAGGAAGCAGAATTCCAGCTGCCATTCCTCAGCTCCTAACCCTATCCACCCCACCAGAAGGGCCATATTGTGACTTTTGTGGGTCCTAGGCACTGTTGCCTTCCTGAGCCCATTCTTAAATAAATTTTAAAAATTTATATTTTATAACTGTGTTGATGTAAAGAATATGCTCCAGGCTGGATACATTATTATATACTTATTATGTTATATAAATTCTTCTAATTGCAAAAGAAATGAAAACATTTCCATGGGCTCCTATGCACTATGCCTGCTGTGCCTGATGGATAAGCCAACCCTGTCTCCAGGCCACCTCACCTTTGACACAGAGCTGTGTGAAGCGGAGCTCACTGTCATGGTCCCGTAGCATGAAGTGGAAGTCCTCCCATGTCAGCTCCTCCTTGTCCTGGAAGCCTGACTCCCGGAACATGGACTCCACCACCTCAGCCAGCTGGGCTTTGGACAGGCAGTTGCTGGAGATCTCAATGAAGGACCTGGGGTCAGGGGAGGGAAGCCATCAGGCCCTGACAAGAAGCCTGAGGCCTAGATGCAATGGCTCACTGGCCATCCCAGCAGGCTTCAGGGCCCATGAGGAAGAAGGGCCTTGACTGGCCAAATCCCAAGCCTCATCCTAGCTACAACAGTCTCTGGCTATATGGGTGAGGAAGAGGCCCTGCTCTTTACCCTCTGGCTTCCTCTTTGATGTCCCAAAACTTTCCCCTAGCAGTCCCTGCTCTGGCCCACTCTCCTGGCTGTCCCATAGAACCAACCTCAGCATCCTGATAAACTCATCCTTGGAAATGAGACCGTTCTCATCAAAGTCGTACATGCGGAACATAAGGTGAGACTTCTCCTCAGGGGAACCTGGGAAAAGGAAGACCCCATGAGAGCCCCAGCCCACTGGCCTAAGCCCTAGGCTGGCCAGAAAGGACCTTGTATTAGTATGACCCACTGCTGGACACAGTGTGGCGTCACTCTGCTTCTTGACCAATTACCTGGGCACTCCCAGATACCTGCCATGGCTAGAGTCCTTGCCCCTGTGCTTCCCCACCTCCAACAAGTCAGCTACACTCCAGCCTCAGTCTGGACACACTCCCTTACCTTTCATGAAGACCACCAAGATGTCCAGGAACTCCCGGAAGGACAGGTAGCCATTGCCATCTTTGTCGGCCAGAGAGAACATGGACTCTACAAACATGTCCTGGGGTTTGAGGCCCAGGGACTCAGCAAACTCATTCCTGCTGAGCTCACATGTCAGGGCCTCCTGCACCTTCTGCGATGAGTCCAGGGGTAGGGTCCCTGCATCTGCCTGGTCAATATCCAGCACCTGCACCCAGACAGCAGCAGAGAGAGGGAGAGAAGGAAACAGGGATTTCTTGACTTGAAGGTCACTTGAGGCTTGGGCTTGTAAGAACCACCTTTTAAGGTGTCTGCCCAGCACTACTGGCCCCTCACCTAAGCACTACCCCATAAGCCCTGTGGGTGGTCTCTCTAGCCATTTGTTCTACAAAACTCTGGCCCTATGCATTAGTTGATTGTACCAGCAAGGCATGCTTGAACCAAGCAAGGGAACTTGACTGGGACTGAGAGGTCCCAGGTCTGTCTTGACATGAGCACAATACAACTCTGAAGTTGTAGACCACCCTCTTCCTCCAAGTGGTCAGAGTCACAGAGGCAGAGGGAAGCAGAGACACAGAAAAAAACAGAAGCAACCTGAGAGAGAAGTGGCCCTGTTTCCTGACAGCTTTCCATTTCCTGGTCCTTTCCAGGCCAGCTCACAGTCCTCCCTTTGGAATTCCTGAGACACCAATATATCCTCGGAGTCAATTCACCTTTTGTCACAGCTAGCTTGAGTGGGTTGCTCTTACTACAAAGAAGTTTTGACTGAGAAAAAGCCTCAGCTAGACTGAGAAAAAGTTGGGCTTGAGAAGGGAAAATTCTCATCATGAGCCATCTCCAGCCCACCCAAGGGGCTGCCCCAGCATAACGAAAACAGTGAGGAAAGCAGGCAGGATGCAAACCTTAACACCCGTCTTTCTTGCCGGTCAACTGGAAGTCCCTACTTAAAGCCTGGCTATGGTTTCATGAGGTAAACCTTGTTGCTTGAAACAAGGTGCTTTAATGGAAAGAGCTTAGGGCTGGAGGCAAGAGACCTGAGTTCCTGTCCCAACTGTGCCACCCACTGGCTGTGTGGCCTCAGGCAAGTCTTCAGTTGTCTGGTATTCATTTCCTCACCTGCCCTACTTATCTCACAGGGTTATCGTGAGAATCAACAAGAGAAGTTTTACGGAAAATATTTTGAAAACTGAAAGCACTGTGCATGTAGAAAGGGTTGGCAGCTACCCCCGGAATTCAGGAGCACACCCTCACTTCCCAGTCAAGGGAGTTCTCATAGCCTTGGCAAATCTTGAACTGAGTGGAGGTGCCTGGGTCCTGCCCAGACCTTGGCATTGAGTCACCACAGCTGCAGGACCCTCCATTCTAGTGCATATTCAAGTTCAACTTCTTTAAGGTGTAAATGACATTAAATCATATGCACACAGTAAATGACCATTAAATGGCAGCTTCCCTCATGAAGCCTCTCTGCCCCTAGCCAGCCCTGCACCTCCTCACTCATTTTCTGCCCTTCTGCTGGGCATCTCTACTCAGTTCTTTCTGCTCCCTCCTTCTAAGCCAAATCCTTGCCAGATCTCATGACCACGACTTTACACAAACCTGCAGCCTCACTACCTTTTCTGAACTCCTGGACCACTTATTTCCTGGGCCATTTTTGTAGCTGTCATTCTTTGCCAGTTATCTTCCCTTCTGTACACATTCTATCTTCTTCAGTGAGATTCCATACTGTATTTATCTTGTATCTCCCAAGTTCTGCTCCCAGGCTGCCTTTACTTTTATGCCAGATATGGACTCAAGTCCTTGCATTTCTTTTCCTATCTTGCTTCCCTACATTCTCTCAATAGTTCTCAGAAGTCTGCAAGGTGGGCGCTAATGCAGCATTGAGGCCTCTGGCAGCTGTACTCCCCCAAGGAGGAATAACCAAGGGCTCTCATTACCCCATATCACCTGTCTTGCCCTAGGTTTCTGCAGCCTTTTGGGAATTAAGTGAGGGCAGAGAGCCTGGAGAGCCCTGAGGGGAAAGGTAGGGGCAAGATTGGGATGGGGGCAGGAGCATCTATTTGTAGAAGGGTCAGGTGAGTTGGCCAAAATCTCAGTAGAGTTAATTTTTTAGCTGAGAACTCAAGTTTCCTGACTTTCCCTGGAGTCACCCCACAGTCTCACAGTTAAGAGTATCACCACAGGCACACATGTAAGGACAGATCTTATCCAACATACACACCTGGGAGAAAAGGTGCCTGAAAAAGGTCTCTAGGAGGTGGCTCCGCTGCTCCCGAGTCACAGCTGCCCTCATAAGCTCTTGCTCCCGCAGCTCCCACTCCTGGAAGTTCAGCCCACTCTCCTTCAGAGCCCCACGGAGGTTTTCCACAAGTGCCCGCCGCTCTTCCTCCAGGTTAAATAGTAGCACCTATGAAGGCAGGGGAGAAAGAGCAACCATTTGTCAAGGTCTCTTGAAGCAAGGAGCTTTACATGAATTTTGTCAGGGCCACTGGACAGAGAGCCTTTGCAAAAAGGGATATTGTTATCCCAGGCTTAGTGTGGTTAAGTGGTTTGCTTATAGCTGCAGAGGTAGCATTCAAAGGCATGTGTACGAAGCCATTCTTTCCTCTCTATTCCATACCTGAGAAGGAAAGGGAAGGCAAGAAGGCCCAAAGATGGAGAAAATGCTGAGCCAGACACTTGGCGCTAAAGATTAGCCTCTGATTAAAGTCCCCTCCAAGATCTCTAACAAATCACTGGAGCCTGAAATCAGGGGACAGGAAAGAGAGCCTAGCTTCTTCCAAGGACTCCCAGCTAGGACGTGCTACAGCATCCTTCGAAAGAGAGGAGACAGACTGTGTCTGCAAGAGTAAGAGGGGACTGTGGATATTATATCATCCAGCAGGTCCAGAGCAGGACAAATGTGCTCAAGTTTATCTCTCTATCAGGTACTTTAGCCAGGGCCTAGAAGCCAGGAACCCTGCCTGGTCCAGTGCTCTTTCCTTTCCCTTGGGCTGCCTCCCTGGCTGTGGCTGTGGACAAGAAGCCAGTGGCCAGCTGGGCCGTACCAGGTCATACTCCTTGGGGATCTTGAGCAACAGGGTACGGCATCCACGGTTGCTGGACAAGATGAGGTTGAACTGATGCAGGGGCCGCAGCTGGATGATCCGGAGTACAGAGAGCGTGCCATCCATAACCCGGATCTGCCCAGGCTGTAGGTGCACGAGCACAGGCCGGCAGGGCTCCTTGTGGCCCTGCCATTCCAATGCTAGGGAGAGAGAGGGCTGGGTCAGCTGGGCCTCACAGGTCCCCCAGGGCCTGTCCTGCCTAAGGCACGTTTGGAGGAAGGTCCTCTCAGGGCTGGAGTTAGAGTAAGGTCTCCACAGCGCTTTATTCCTTCTTGGGTACAGAGCATCAGCTCTTCCTCAATAGTCCTGCTGTGCCTCTAGCTCAAAAGAAGAGTACCTAACATTTTCTGAGTGTTTACTGTGCCCAATAATTATCAAGTACCTTGCATGAACAAGTCCATTTAATCTTCATAAATCTATGAGATGAGTGCTATTATTATTCATATTTAACAGATAAGGGAAAATAAGTTTAGAGAAATTTAAAAATCTGACTAAGGCCCTGTTGGTGGAACCAAGATTCCAATCCTTAGCCAGTCTGACACTAGACTGTTGCCTGAGATTCTAGTGTAAGATGCACAAAATAACAGTTCTTGGGGATTTGTGAGTCACAGTCACCCCCTAAAATATAGTCAGGGTCCTGTGACTCCTCCCCACGAGTCTATCACATTTTCTTTATTTGGGACCATTGGGAAGAATTAGGGAGGTAGGAAGGCTCCAGGTCCAACTTCCACCTAATGCCCCATTGTCTCTTCCCACCTGCCCTGGCTGCCTGGAGGCCTAGAAAAGGCAGGCCTTTTCCTGAGGTGGAGGTGGGAGCTGTCACCTTGAGTTGTGTTTTCCCTACCACCACCGTGGCCAGCCCTAGACCTACCTTCCACACCCTCCGCGAGCTTCTCAGACTGGATGCTCTGGCAGTTCTGGCCCTGGAGCCTCTTGAAATTTCTCCTCCGGAGCTGGGCAACGATCCAGGCAACAAGTAGGCTCACTGGGAGGGCAGAGGCAGTAGGATACTCAGAGGAAGGTGGGGGCCTGGGAAGATCAGTGCCTTTTCTCCCAGCCTTCTTTCCTTGGCGAGATCACCTGCTTTCTTCATTGTGTCCATTCGGTTGTCTCAAATTGTGAAGCTCCTTGATCAGGGAGCTGGTTTGCATACCATAGGTTGCTTTGGGCAACATCTAAAATGCCTGCACAGCCTCTTCCCCTGCTTCCACCACTCATCTCCCTTCCTAGTCAGAGGCTGGACACATTATACCAGGCTGCAGGTAGACTCCCCTCCCCCCACACACACACATATAGCCATGCGAAAGACTAAGTCCTAAGCCTTTGCCCTAGCGAGTACATCCCAGTCCTGGTTCTCCAGCAGGGATTTTCCTCTGATGGTTTCCTAGGCCCAGGCTCCTGCAAATAGCTGTGGATTGTGGATTCCCTATGGCACCTGACCAATATGGGCCCTGGGGGAACCTCAGGAAAACAAGGGGATAATTCTCCCTGGAGCTGGCTTATCTGCAGATCAGACACTTCTCATCTCTCCTTTGATGTTTTTATCATCTTTACAGAGGAACAGCAGCCTTTATAGTTGGTTGTCTCAGATGGAATCACCCCAACCCCACTCCCCAGCTTGCTTCTTTCACCCAACTTGTTGCCCATCGCTTACCTAGGGGGAAACAGCAGAGAGTCCCAATGGTGACCCCAAAGCCAAATCCACTGCCTTTGAAATAGTCCCGCATGACAGGGGGAACACAAGCTGGCAGGTCTTCGGTGCTGAGTTGTCTTGGTTGTGGACAGGGGTCTCCTGGGGAGGCAGAGAAAGCTAGAGTACCTGGAGGGTGCTTGGTTCAGGCACCAGATTAGTGAGGAAGTTAAGATGGCAGAAAGGGGGGGCATCTCTGGGTAGCAGAGGAGGGGAGGGGGCTGTTTACCCCTTTGTGGTTTCTGCCATTGTACTGAGAATGTTATATTTGTCTACTTGGGTAACAAGTAGGGCCCAAAATGAACCTCAACCTCTGTCTCTCCCTCACATGCACATATGTACACACACACACACACACACCTTCTTTCATTACTGCTGTGGGGTTGGGATGTCCTTACTGCACTCAGCCCTCCTAATGTTCCACCCACCCCCAACCCCATCCCAGACAAATGTAACCTTCCTCTCCAGGTCTCTCTAGTCCTGCCCTCATTTGGGCACCTGTCCTCACCTGGAGCTGTGCAAAAGGGAATCTACACAGCAGTGTGTGACAACCTTGATGCCCAGACCCAAAGTTCCCAAGGATAGAGCCATAGCTCACTCTCCTCTTGGAGTCTACTGTCCAACCACACTGAACCAACTCCATACCTGAAGAGGAAGGAGGTGCCATACCCCAAACCCCTCCAAGCAACCCCTGGCCACTCACCTGTGTGCCAGAAAAAGACATTGGGCTGTAGGGCACTGTGGTCCACATTGGTGACGGTCACCAGAACATCCCATAGGGAAGTGTTTCTGATCTCTGCGATCTCTTCCTTAGAGAACAGCCTAGGGGTGCGAGAAGTGGAGAGTTCTCGCAGTGGGAGAGAGATGCAGGCTTGCAGGCCCAGGGATCCAGATGAGAGACCCAGAGGAGCTGGGGAGAGGGTGGGGCCAACTGAAAATTAAGCGCTCATGGGGGCTGTTCACAGGCAGAGGGTCTGGGTCCAGGCAGAGGCGGAGTCTGAAGTAGGGGCTCAGTCAGGCCTTACCCATTTCTGGTGTTCTCAAACCAGTAACGGTCGCCATCCCGTAGCCGCACAAACTGGTCAAGGACTATGGTGCTGAAGAGGGGCCCAGGGTCCCCGTGGCTCTCCAGGAGCCCCCCGGGGAGCAGCTCCAGCAAGGACAGGTCCTGGTTGTATAGGGCAGCAGTGGCCTCCAGCACCTGGAGCCAAGAAAGGACAGAAGTGAGCACAAGGACCAGGCATCTACCATCAGGCAAAGAGGTGGTTCCCAGGGATCAGCCTTAAGGATAATGATAATAAATGACAGTGACTACAACTCACTTATTATGCCCTAGGCACTGCTCTGAGTGCTTTACATAAATTAATTTATTATGAGATTAAGATTAAGCTGCTTATTTTATAAAGTTGGAATGAAATAGGCAGTGAGTCCCCTGTGTAACTTATCCTTGAAAAGGTATGAAATTTGAAGGATCAAAATCAGTGCAAATGTTGAATGGCAAAATGATACATTAGAAAAGATTTCTATTCTTTAGAGCTAAAAAAAAGTTTAAAAAATCAAAGCCCTGTATATACATTGTCTTTTAAAGACAGTCTTCAACGATACATGAGCAACATATTCTACCTGATCTTTACTTCAGTTCTTTTCTCCACAATGCAAATAAGCACTTGGCCAGCTTAATCCCAACAAGGCCCAGTTAAAGCTAAAGATTTGCTATGTTGGGTATGCTTGGTGATTTCTATATTTATATCAATTTTACAAAATTTATGAGCCCCATGCACATATCACTTTTTTTTATCAGCCTTTTGATTTTCCACTTTCCAATCATATTATAAAATAGTAAAAGCAAAAGCAATGAAATAGTCAGAAAATTGCAGAAATACTGTTGTGCCAAGATGGTAAAAGAGCTAAAACTGGTCTGCTGGTTGGCAGGCAATGCCCTTCATCCAGGTGATAGCTCAGGTGTGACAGCTGACTCCTCAAAGGCAGCTCGAATATTAGTGCATGAAAGTACAACTT
Organism: Cynopterus sphinx; assembly: GCA_030015415.1. Classification (NCBI taxonomy): domain Eukaryota; kingdom Metazoa; phylum Chordata; class Mammalia; order Chiroptera; family Pteropodidae; genus Cynopterus; species Cynopterus sphinx. The sequence goes on along the minus strand of CM057384.1, from coordinate 89,772,592 downwards.
GTTCCTGTGTCAAGGACCTTCTGTACCCACTCAGGGAATCATTGGGAAGAGTAAATGAGAAAATGCCTATTAAGTGCCTGGCATGTAATAGAACCCCAACAAACAGTTGCTGGGTCTGCCTAGTCACAAAGTCTAAAGCCGAATGCTGCTAGTCCAGTAACCTCCATCCTGGTGGGCGATACTGGAAAACTCAACTTGGGTGAGCCTTGCCCCTCTCACCAGGTACTTGTCTCACCAGGTGCTTGGTACCTGGATCTTGCTGCCCATTTTCTGTGTCTTGGGCCAGTGTGCCCTGGCTCTCCCACCCTGCCCTCAGAGTCCCGACCCCTCCTCACAGTGCCATCACTCTGGGACAGTGCAGGGTTGATGTCCTGCCATCTGGTAACAGGAGGTAGGCCCAATGCTGCCCTGGCCTTGGTGTAAGAGGGCAGGCCCAGATCCCTGCTCCGCTGCAGGCAGCTGGCCAGGTGGTCTGTGCGGGAAAACTTCAGTATCCCAGGCCAGAAATCTGGGAATGAGATACCAGAGAGTCTGAGGGAGCTCAGCACCACCATAGTCCTCTGGTCTATGCCCCAGGCTCCAACTAGCCCCACGGGGACATAAGCTATAACAAGGGAACCTTTGCCAGCACTCAGAGAAAGTGCCAACTCCCAACTCTGCATACCCCCCACCTTCCTGGCTCTGGAGCTCCAGCTGATCCTGCTCCCAGGGGCCATGGGTGCACAGCCTGCAGGGACAGCCTCAGCCTCACCTCGCACATCCTCAACCACCACATGGTCTTCTCGCTCAGCAATCTGCGAGGCCATGCCCAGCAGCAACGCATCTACATCTTCAGCTTTTTGTAGGTTTGGGTGCTAAGGGTGGGGAGAGGAGAGAGGTGTGGTTAATGGGGAGCCAGGTTCCCTCCACTCTACCGTGCATGTCCTGGCCCCACCCAGTCCTGCTGTTCATGACCAAACCAGTGGGTATGCATCCTCTTCAGGCTGATTCCCTACTCAGATTGATGATATCCCCATCCAAAGCTCATGATGCTGGGAAACAGGTATCCACAAGCACAAGGTACCGAAAACTATTTCTTCCCTTTTAGGGGATTGATAGTATGGTTGACAAAGGTACAAGAAGATCTAAGTCTTGGTCCTTGCTAATCAGCTGTATGATGATGGGCAAATCCTATAACCTCTCTGAACTCAGTGTCCTCCCCTTAATAAAAAGGGCATTAGAGGTTAATAAAATACTAAAACAGGTTTAAGAGGACACTGAGGTCCCTTTCAGCTCAGCTCCATGACTCTGATCCTAAGCCTTCCTCTTCTCTCTTTTTCTCCTACCTCCCTTCCCCTCTTATGAACACCCTACACAAAGTATCTGATTTTGCTTTGAATTATAAATACTCTTGACCCATATTGACTTGGTTTGGATGGACAGACTATCCTTGGCAGTTTCTCAGAACCCCTTCATCCTCTTCGCCCCTACCCCACACAAATACGTTCATATGCTACCCTAAGTGTTTCTAATTGGGAAGTTGCTTGGGGCCTGGGATAGCTGGAGTACTCCAAGGCTTACAGGGAACCTAGAGCTGCCAAGGGAGACGAAAAACTTAGGATGAAATCATGCGTCTAGATCTACACTTGCACAAGCCCTACTGTCTCTCACACAGCCCTGAGGTGGGAATAGAGCATTGACTTTTGACCACGTACAGCTACCTGGTCATCTCAGACACTGGTAGAGGTAATGGCTCAGTTCTCCCAGGCTGCCTCCTCCAGCCCAGCCCAACCCAGCCCAGATGGCTGTCTCAGCTCTACTACTCACCTTCACCACACACCCTTATACATGTGCACACAACACACATATATCCACCCACATATATACCCCAGCTCTGACCTGTCGGCTCCAGTAGCTATTGCAGACCCGGAGAGCTCTAGAGACACTTGAGTTCTGATCAATGATCCCCTGGAAGTGGCAGCTGGCATTTCTGAAATTCAAGGAGCAGGGGAATGGTGACTGAGGCCACACCACAGGGTCTTAATGTCAGGTATCAGTTCTGGTCTCCAAGGCTTAGGCCAGGGACCCAGGCCATTGCTTTCCTGAGGTGGTATGTGTAAACCCTGACCACATACCTGAACAATCTAATTTTTGAGAGGTCTCTCTCCCCACATCAGACCAAACAACTAAAAATGCACCCATGACACTTGCACGTGCAGACATGCTCTTTCTCGCTCTCCCTTTCTCTCTTTCTCCATTTATGTATTGTGTGTGTGTGTGTGTGTGTGTGTGTGTGTACACACACACACACACATTTAAAAGGATTTTTAATTGTTCTTTTGAAATTACTTGCCTATGGATAACTGAACTGCAATAAATTCTTGGCCCTTATCAGGAATATCCAGAAACCATTTCAGAGTAAGAAAATCTAACCTATGAATTGTTTTAAATCATAATGCCATTGTAAAAAAAGAAGCTAACATGCTTTGCTTCATATACATTTAATTAATGTACACTTTAAGTTTAAAGTTCTCTTTTCGTTATTTTCTTGAAAAGCCAGCATTTTCTCCAGCTGTCACACTTTTTTTTAAAACCACAATTTAATTCGAAAAGTGTATAAGCCTCAGGAAGTCCTGTGCTTACAACTAAAAATGCCACCAGTGTATTGTCAAGACCTGAGGTTCAGATCAGCAGGCTTTGTGAGTCATCCTCTGAGCCTCAATTAGTCCATCTTAAACTGGGGGATTAATATCTACACCAGCTGCAAGAAAATTAACATAAAAGTGCTTAAAAGCCACAATGACATAACTTTTTAAGCAACTATTTTTCTTCTTCCTCTCCATATTCGCTGTTCTTTGGAGGAACTGACAAGACTTCAGATTGATAATCTTGTCCTGAAGATTGATAATCCTGTCCTGGGCAAATTTTCTCAATTGACACCCGCCCCACACTCCCCTCCCTGTAATACATTTGAGCCCTCCCTCACCTCATGTAGACGCCAGGGGGCACCATGGTAGAGAAGAACTGCTCAGAGGCCGCCAGGAACTCTGGAGAGATGCTCGGGTCCAGGAAAGGGCGGTACCCTGGAGGAAGAGAAGACAGAGGACAGTAAAATTTGGCCCTTAAACCACCTAACCTCAACCACCCAACCTCTCCCTTTCCAAAGAGACTTGTGCATGCTCTCCCGTCCTCCTCTCTTTCCCATCACCTGCATACTCCGGGGGCATTTTCCCCAGGAAGCTGGGCAGCCACTCATACAGCGCGATGTTCTGAGAGTCAAGAGACAGGGAAGAGGAGGCGAGTGCTGGAGCTGCCAGGCCAGAAGGGATCTGGGCTCAAGGAAGGCTTTGGTGGGAGATGGGAACCAGGCAGGGGCAGGGGCAGGGGCAGTCCTGGGAGAGGCAACTCAGGCACACGGGAGACGCGTGGAGGCCTGGCCCGGAAAGGCACAGGGGATTTCGGGGTGCGGGAGGTAAACCTCGCGGCTAAGTGGCACTTTGTCTCCTGATGGATCATTCCGGGGTCTATTCCCAGACGTTAGCTCTCCGGGGAGGGGCGACCTCCCGAAAGAGGTTGTTTCTGGGTGGCGGATGGTCCAGGATGGAGGGCTCCGTGCAAATGCAGCCTCCTGTGGAGCAGGGACATGGGGGCAGGGCACGCCGTGCGACGGACCTGGTAGGTGGCGATGACCCTCTTGCGCGCGTGCTGGAACAGCTCCTCGTCCCCCCAGCGCGGGTGCTCGCGGGCCAGCCTCCGTGCACACAGGTTGTGGTAGCGGAACCAGAGCAGGCCCAGCGCCTGCACGAAGGGCTCGCGGTTCCCTCGCTCCGCCCCGAAGGCTGCATCCGAAGCGGGCGCGGGGGAGATGCGCGGCGGCGTGACCCAGCCGAGCCGCACCTCCCACCGCAGCCCCCAGCCCCAGCCCCGGCCCCGCCGCTCGGCCCCGCCGCGCCCCGGCCCGGCCCCCCACCTCACCGTACAGCCCTCGCGGCCCGCGCTGGCCCGTGGCGGGGTCGGGGGCGCTCCACATGAGCAGGGGGCTCTGCGCGCCCCGGGGGAAGGCGGGGTCGCGCCCGGACGCCAGCTGCCCCCCGGAGAAGCTCCGCAGCGCGTCGCCCCACGAGTGCGAGGAGCCGTAGATGGCGCTGCCGTCCAGCCAGCCCGTCACCTCGTTGGTCTGCGGGGCCGCGGACTGGTGAGCCGGGGTCGGGCAGCCGAGGGGCGTAAGGGAAGGCCAGGCCCGGGCGGGTGTCCGCGGGCGGGGGATGGGAGCCTCTGCGTCCCGACCCTGCCAGACTCGGGGCCCCGGGCCCCGCCCTGCTTCGCGCAGGCCCCTCCCCGCCGACGGCCCGTCTCACCAGGTCCCGGGGGTTGCTGGGGCTCCGTCCGGTCTTGGGGTCCCAGCGGCTCCTCTGGAAGGGCAGCACCACGTCCCCGCGCTGGTCCGGGTCGAACACGGGGTCTCCAGGCGGGATGTGGATGTTGAGGAACTCGGCGGGGCAGCCGGGTCTCTCGACACTCACCAGGTCCGAGAGCACGTGGTAGCCTGCGGGCAGTGGACAGGGGCCGGCTAGGGACTGCTAAGGCCACTCACTGTTGTGCGCCAGGTACCTAGTGGTTCCCCTCCTTACCCTAGAACCTTCTAAAGACTCAGCAGCCATTCTAGGCAAGTCAAAGTCTTGACCTCCCCCACCCTTTCCCAATTCTTTGTTACAGTCTGGTCTAAACTGTTTTCATTGCCAATTTGGCCTTCTCCTTGGTAACTGGGAGGTGCCCGGTGAGTGTGCCTAGGCAATCCGCAATGGGACTGGCAGCACCAGCTCCAACATGCTGCTGGGAGCAGCCTACCCAGAGGGCCTGCCAACCTCTGTGAAGACAGTGAATGCTGGGAAGCATGTGTGGTACTCTGGGTTGCTAGCAGGAGCCTGCATTCCTGCTGGGAGCCAACAAGCAAGTCACTGCGGTAAGGTTACCCTAGCACCCCTATTTCACATCCTCCCAGCCCTCTTGCCAGAGTCAAAATCTTGTCCTGAGCCTGTCCTAGGAACAACAGGGGCTACAAGTGAGGACAGGATCTCACCAAGAGTCCCTACCAGATTATTTTCATGCTCCTGCTTCCTGCTTCTACCCCTACCCTCAGCAACAGCTCAAGGTGGAGCAGATTTATGCCTCCCCCACCAGACTTTCTCCCTCTGCTCCCACCCCTACCCCACCTTATCACCTGCCCCTCCATCTCTCTTATTCTTGGTCACCTCTCTCCCTCACTCCCCAAGTCCCCCCTCTGACATACTGGCCTCCCTTCCTTACAGATTGAGGATCTCACCGAAGAAGACCCCCAGCACTGTTCGGTTTTTCAGGGAGGCCTGCCCTGCAGGGCCCCTCATGGCAGTGTTGCTAAGGTCTCGGGGGTTGGGCAGGTGGGGTTCTCCCAAGGGCTGGTACACACCATCTGCATAGGTAGCTGGGACCAGGCGCTGTAGCCGAGAACCTGAAGTGGGAGGGTAAAGACAAGAATGAATCCTCAAGGGCACTTCCAGACCTCCTCTCTCCCAGGCTTCACTCCATACCGCAGATACAAAAACCTTAGAAATGGATGAGCCTTTGATGGTGCGAGTCAGCTCTTACCGCTTAGTGGTGGGTATCACCTTGAACCTGGGGTTCTGTCTCCACCTTGTTCTCACCTACCTTTACTGCCCCATCTGTGTTCCATAAGGTTGTTGTACCACCCATCAAATCGCTGCACCTCCCATGAAATGGGGTTCTGAGCTCCTGTGAGAGGACAGAAGGAAGGGGCAGCTGGGCAAGTCAGTACATGAGAGAACAGGTAAACCTTCAGGAAATGGGTCCTGTGAGCCTAGCACTTGGGGCAGCAGAAAGTGCACAGATGTGGGGGGTAAGGTGCAGAGGGAAATAACCAGAGCAAAGTAATGTCCAAATGCAAGTCCAATCTTTAAGCTGCTGGGACAAGGGTGTGGGGTAGGACATAGCAGGGAGCACTAAAGGAATGTAGTCAGGTGCAGTGTGCTGATAAATGGCCTAGGAGGGAAAGAGGAAGCAGAAGAACAGTGGCAATGGGGAAGGGAATGCAGGAGACTTCTACTGCCCTCGTACCTCAGCTTTCTGGAGGACATGGCCAGACAGAAGCCATTCCAAGCTGTAAGACATCACACAGAGAAAGAGCCAGCCACTCTTCTACCCAGGGAGAGACATGTCATTCTGTGACCCATCTCTGGGCAGGGGCAGTGTGGAGAAGGGCTTGGCCCTCTACTGCTGAACAGAGTCCAGAGCAATGGTATGGGCCAAGGGCTGTGGTTTGGGGGCTGTTTGCTAGTATGGTCTTTCCCCCAGTTATTTGGGTGGACTCAGGGACTGACAGTAATGATAACCTCACCTCTTCCCCTTTGGGGGCATCATATCCCTCATATATTTCCTCATCTTGACCCTATTGTATTCTCAAAAAACTAGGGCCAGGGAGAGAACACTCAGCTACTGGAGGGAAGAGCTCAAGCAGTGGGGACAGAGGGAGGGTCCAGAATCAGATGTAGTGGGGGTCCTTCTGGTCAGAAGATCAGTTGACCAGCCAGATTCTTTCCCCCAAACTAGGAGGCTCCCTCTCTGCTCACCTCAGAGAACAGAACAAAGAAAAGGACTCTCATCAGCCAGAGGGTCTCTGATTGTCTCCCTTCTCAGACCAAGGACAGGATCTCAGAGCTACCCTTCTGCTCCATACCCAACACACACACACACACACACACACACACACACACACACACACACACTCACCAGGAGATCAGAGAAGGAAAATGAGTCAGGCCATGATGTTTGAGCAAAGAACTTAGGGAGAGCAGAATAAGTGACCCTAAAATATGACACTTTGGCATGTGGAATATTTTGAGCCAAAGGCAATCAAGAACCAGCAGACTCCAGAAAAACTCACCTCTCTCTTAACTACCAAAAAGAATTTAGATAGGGAGCCTGGCCCAGAAAGAGGGCTAATATCAGAGATAACCTTATATCTGCATGGCAAGGTAAACATCTAACCAAACATCTGCTCTTTATATTGTCCTATGAATTTCTCTCCTTGCCTTTGAAGCCCCAGGCCCTTATTTCATTCTTCAATTCAGGATGGCATAGAAGCCTCAACTGCCCAACTTGACCTTGGGTCTCCAATTTTTATGGGGCTCTCGTAGGTATGAAATTAAATTTGTTTTTCTCCCGTTAATCTGGTTTATGCCAATTTAATTATTAGACAGACAAATAACCTAAAAAAGAGGAAGGAAAAAATTTCTTCACACCTACAGAACCCAACTAAGGGGCTAAAATGCCAGGCAGCCACATACACGTGATTTCTAAAATAAGATGACTGCACGTGCTTGCAGGGTTCTGCGAGTGCAGCCACATGGTGGGCAGAACAGGAGTGGGACCTCTTGGGGAAGATGTAGGGGAGAATGCATCTTGGGAATAAGAGGCAAGAGATGGTAAGAAAAAGAAAAACCAAGGCCAAGGCATAGAGAGGAAGGAATATGAGCAGCTCTGGCAGGGGAGAAGCTACAGGGACCATCTCACCATCCTATACCTCCAACCAAGATAGATCATTCCACAGTTTTTCTTTGCTCCCTCTTCTTGCATCCAAAACCTCTGATGATCAGGAGCTTGCTCTTTTTAGCCTAAGTTGTGTCACCTTAAGTCCACTTCCCTCCTGAGAGATGCAGACTACAGAGAATGGTCTTAGATACCATCCGAAGTTAAAGGTAACAAGATGAAACTCTTATGGATAATAATTTGTTTGTTTGTTTGTTTTTGTTGTTGTTTTTCCCAACCATATTGTTTGAAAACATCAGTGACTTCCCTTTGGAGAAATTAATTTTCAGTCCAGTCTGACCCCAAAGTCCTTTATTTTCTTGTATGTCTAATAAATCTTTTTCTAGTTATCTCTTCCTTTATGAACAAAGAAGATAAGGGAGAGAGAAAGGGCCCCAGACTCAAAAGAATTAAATAAAAAATGCTGACACATAAGTTGCATGCTCCCTAATACTGTGTATTTGAGGAAGTATTTTATTCCATTATCCATCCATCTAGTCAAAAAGCTGGAAATGAGCACCTACTATGTAGGCTGTTGTGTTAGCTAGGGAGTAAGGATACAGAGATGAACATGATACAGCTTCTCTCCTTGGAGGAACCTAGAAGATACTGGGTGCCTTTGCTCCTAGCTGTTATTCTCCTCCAATCTGTACTCACCCATGAGCATCAATGGCCCAACCAGGAGTGTCCATGCCATAGTCAGGTGGAAGCCCATGATGAAAACGATAATAGGGCTCAAGTGTTAGAATATCTTAAAATGGAGACCCTAGAAAAAGAAGACAAAATGAGCCCAAGTAGTTCAGGAAAGTCAGGTCAGGGCCTCTGCAGGTCTCTATGAATCAAGGCATGGGACTAAGCCAAGGCCACAGTTAGTAGCACAAAACAGAAGCCTCACTCTCTTCCAAAAATATTTCATTTAACAAATACTTGATGGGTGCATACTATGTAGTGGGCACGGAACTAAGTACTGAAGATTAGTGATGACTGAAGCAAAGAGAAATCCCTGACTTTCTGGATTTTATCACCTAAATTAACTGGAAAACATTGTTCTAGCCAAGTTTCCAACAGTGTTTTCCTTGGAACAAGCCTTGCTTGGGGGCCAGCACACTGGGCTGAGGCCAGAATATGGTGCTGCTGCTGGCCAGTCCACTGTGTGCATTTTAGGCAGGTCACTTATCTGGTCTGAACCTTGGTTTCCTTTTCCAGCTGTGGGGGTAAACATGCCTGAACTGTCTATCTCCTAGTGTGGTTTCTAGAATCAAAGATGAGGATGAAAGGTGGCAGATATTATGTAAATGTAATGTAGAAAGAGTGGTCTGGAGTTTGGCTCCTCTGTGTGGACTCAGAGGGGTTTGTGTGCTCAATGCCAGCTTCCTGCTCTCTCTCCCCAGGCCAATAAGTCACCTAGTGACAACAGGGAACAGAGGCAGCAGAGAACTCAGACTGGGACTTGACACACAGAGAGTGCCTCAGGCCAGTGCAGACCTCCTAAAAGCAGGGGGCTGAGAAACTATCTGGTGGAGGCACACGGGAGCTCAGGGAAAGCCTCACCTCCAGCTAAACCCTCAGGGCTCCTGGACAGGTTGTCTAATCACAGAGGAGGGAACCCAGAGGTTTATCTCATCCCCACTTGCCATCTCCAATTAAATGAAAAAAAAAAAAACAAAACCCTAGGCCCTGTCATAATTCAAAAGCTTTGAATTTTACCAACTCTATTCCAGAAACCTTTGATAGCTTGTGAAAAGCAGGGCTCTGGATGGTTGAAGCTGTAAGGCTGGACATGCCAAAGTGGCCACAACAGTCCTTTCCTGATCTCGGATGTCCTGCCTCTCCCCCTCCCCCCAATCCCCACCACTCTAATTTCTGGATCTTTGACCTCAGACATCAATATATCATTCAGCCTATAAAAGCATGCAGTGAGCTCTCAGGCTAAGGACAACCTAAAAGGGAAGGTGGACATGCTTATAACTACTCCTTGCCCGTGAGTAGCCACAACGATTTATATAGCAACATTGGTTCAGTAACTTCCCAACAACCTTGAAAGGAAGCACAACCTCATGACAGGGCAGTGAAGCCCCAGGCAGTGGCAGAACCAGAAAGAGAGAGAGCACAGGTCTGCCTACATGACTACTTTTCCAGCCTGAAGTCCTAGAGTGGTGGCCCTGGGGTAGGGAAAGATGAGTCAAGGCCATAGGGATTTCAACCTGGTCTCAAGGAAGGACTGAACAGGAAAGCCTGGTCTCTGAAAGCCCCAAATTCCCTTTCTAGCATGATGCACTGGTGCCAGGAGGAGATCCAGAAAGATCCCCATAGGCCCAAGCAAACTAGGTCACCCAACATTCCCAGGTTCCAAAGAATCCAGTTTTCCAAAACCTTGGTGGGATGGAGGATAGGCTCTAACAGGGCCCATTGGAACTTCTGGCTAAGAACGGAGGCACGAGGGATGGGGAGGGTTGAGGGGGGTGGGTCAGGCTGAAATTCCCCGCGGCGGAGCTGGAGCACACTTTGCCGCAACCATGTCTCTGGGGCTCCCTTCCCCAGAGCACCCAGGCCCACGGGGCCCAGAGAAGCCGTCCTGGATCTGACCTGCGTTTGGAGCAAGTGTGCTGCTTGGCTCCTGCCCGGCTCGCCACCGGGCCCGCGACGCCTGCTCCGGTCCGGCTTCCTCTCCTGCTCTGCGCCGGGCGGGCGGGGCTGGGGGTGAAGAGGGGACGGCGCGCCCCAGTCCTGAGGCGGGGCGGGGGGCGGGGCGGGGCGGGGTAGAAGCCGGCGCGGCGGCGACCGCCGAGGTGCTCCGAGGGGACCGGAGCCCGAAAAGTGAGACTGCACGGGCTTGCAGGGCTCCGTGAGTGCGGCCACGTGGTGGGCGAAAAAGGCGAGTCTGCTTCCACAGGTCTGCTGGGGCTGGGAGAGGGCGCGGGGGACAGGGAGGCTCTCCCCAAATCCTCTGCAAACCGTCGGGTCTGGGCTCTAAGACCAAGAGGTCTGCCCGCAGACCTGGCCAGGCATTCAAGTGAGGCACTGTCCTCAGACCCCGTCGGAGTCTGCGGTAACCACTTGCCACCTGGTGTTCTTGTGCTCCTCCTGCGATCTCGGGGGCGGGGGTCTCACCACGGCCCGCAGGACCCCAGACTGCATCGCTAGGTTTGTGCCGGGGAGCTGCCTGGGGTGCTGGGCATGGCGAGAGGAAAAAGAGGGGTTGGAGGGATGGCTGTGGAGGAGACAGGCACCTGTCCCTTCTCTGTGCCAGGCCCGGGTGGAAGACAGTGCAGCAGAGCCTGGGGTGTGGTCAGAGAAGGTTGAGTGACTTTGAGTGGGAGGCGGGGGAGGATCCCGAACCCGGTTTGTCCGGTCATAGCCTGGTCCCTAAGTGAATTAGAAGAGTGGGGGATGGAAGGGAGTCCCACATAGAGAAAGGGTATTGCGCTTTGGTGACAGAACTTCCGGACCGGGTCCCCTCCGTGATCCTGCTCCCAGGTGTGCCGCGTGTGAGATTCCACGAGGAGGAGGCCAGTGGCGCCAGCTGCCACGCACGCATTGTTTGGAAGAGGTGAAGGTAGGGAACCGTAGTCTCGTGTGAGTGGCTGGGATGCAGCTGCTGGGGTCTGTGCGGTTCCGTTGGGTTTGGGAGAGGGCCTTGAAATGTCGCTCTCACTTCGGCCCCTAGGGACGCACTTCTAGCGTCCACCCAAAATCGAATTCAGATCTTCAAAGAGAAAGTTTGGTAAGAAACTAAGAGGGGACAAGAAAAACCTCATAAGACAGACCATAAACGACACAAAGCTGACATACATCAAATCATTATTCTAGCTTAACTAGAGTCTGGATAGTTTGGCTGGCATGATTCACACCCCTGGGATCCTTCCCTACCTTAGCGCTTACTGGAGATTCCTGCCTCAACCTACTTTTCAGATCTTGTTCTGTTTCTCCTCTTAATTTCTCCTTTGCTGCAGCAACACACATATATATGCCCCCCCACCACACCATTCTTGAAGAGGAAAGGCTGGGTGGGATAGGAGTTTTTGACAGGATCCCCTTATCCAGCCAGAGCTGTAAACTTTGAATGGAGTAAATCCCAACCTGGGAAATAAACCATCACTTTCTAGTAGTTGTATATCACCAATGAGAGCTCTTGGAAACTCCAGGTGTGCCATCCTTTGTAGATAATTAGTAGTCCTTACTCTTTGGGTTCCAGAAAATGGGAGAGGTGGGCAGGGGGAGACTTCAGGAAGAAATACCCATCAAGCTGTGAAAGACCATAGAGCACTAAGCACATGAGAGCTTTGGACGCAGAAGACTGGACCTTTACTAGGATGAGTTTTCTTAAAAATTGCAACTATCTCTTGCCCATCCCTCATACATACATGAGAACCCTACTTCATCCTGTGGTAGGTAAGGATTAGATAACTGTATCTGAAACAGAGCTGTGAGAAATGCTTCAGTATTCTAAGAGACTTCAGAACAGTAAAAAGTGTCCCTCACCTCTTCGGGCCAGGTGAGAAAAGAGGACCCCAAATTGTGAGGATTGGTCTTGCCCCAGTGAGAAAGCACCCCAGTTTTGTCATAGGGGCCTCTAGAAGGTTTTTATGTCTAGATGTCTATGTTACTGAGAACTACTTCTTTCCTGTGCCTGTGTTTCTGTTTATATGAACTTGTAGATATATGTCTGACTATATCTTGTGCTTATTATTTATATCAATATCCACTGCGTATATGTACCAGTCATAGTGGTAAACTAGGGGAGAAGTGGGTCAAGTGAAGACTGACATGACATTTTTATCAGAGTAGAAGAAATTCTACTATCAGACCCTCCTTGGCAAGCCAGGAAGAAAGATGTTCCTGAGGGCAACTATAAGCTTTGTAGGAAAAGCAGGATTGCTGGATGTGGGGACTTTCATTTTACTCCTACCTCTTCATGCAGGTGGCCTGTTAGCTGGATAATTAAAATCAAATTAAGATCAGGGTCATGAAAAATTAACTTTAAAGTAGGCAATGTAGATTAAAGAAGACCTAATTCATTAAATTGAATGAGAAGAAATTAATCAAGGCAAATTTTATTCACCAACTGTCTTTTTGCTTTAGTCATCTTTAATATTTGGAGAATTGTAAATAAGTTAACAATTGTTCTTCTGTACTTAAGGTGCAGAAAACCTTTTGTTAGTGTTTCTTTGAAGCACAATGTTAATAGCGATGAGCAATTCTTGTAAAATATTTTATAACCTCCCTTTCAAATAAGTGCAGAAATAATGTTAATATGTGACCCTGACCAAAATGCATTACACTATTATTATTTGCTTATATTGCAAATAGTTGTTTTTGAAGTTCCAGCATATAACATGTATTCTTACTATTAGCAAACTTGCTTTTCTTACTATCTTACAAACCAAGATATTCTACATTTTATAGCCTACACACACACACAGCCTTCCATCAAAATTCTAATGGCTTCAGTCTAGGTGTTACAAGTAAAAGATATTCTTAGACTAATAAACATTGCTTTAAAATAAATATTGCAACCACATATTTTACAGTAGTTTGATCCACAAATTCTTACTCATCTTCAGCTAGAGTTGAAATGTATGTTTCAGATTCAGTTAAACATGAACATTTATACTTTAGAGACTCCAACTATTGAAGAGGCTTTCTTAAAATTTTGTGGAAGTATTAAAAATTGACAGGGATGGTCAAATTCCTTCCTGCCCAGTCCATAGCCTTATATCGGTGATACTTGGTAAACGTAGAATGAGTATAGTATAGGGCAATGAAGGAGCACAGCTCCCTCTTGTGTGTGAAAATAGAAGATGCAATTTGGAGGGAGAGGAGCACATACATGTATTCATTCATTTGATCCACAGACCCATTAGTATATGCTACATGCAGAAGATGCAAAGATGGAAAGACAAAGTCCCCCTGCCCTTAAGGAGATTAGAAGCTAAAGGGGAGAGAGATGTTCAAACAATCAGAGTGTAATGTAATTATTGGGATTGTGGAGGAATGTTCAAAATGCACTCAGAACGTTAGAGGTAGGAACGTCCATACTGGCCCGATGATGTCAGAGGAAATTTCAGGGGAGTTAACACAAGCTGAGACTTGAAGGGTGAAAATGAGTTTGCCAAGAAGGTAAGAGCATTTCAGGCAGAGGAAATAGTATATACAAAGGAATGAAGACTTGAAAGAGCATGTCAGATTCAGGGAGAGGCCAGTAGTTCAGTATGGCTAGATATTAGACTGGGTGAAAGATGGAGGTAGAAGGGTAGGTGGGACCAGGCCACGAAGGACTTTCTATGTAATGGTGAGAAGATTAGATTTTACCCAGAGCAAAAGTGTGAAATAATTGTATTTGCTTTTAGAAAAATTGTTCTGGCACCAGGCAAGAAGCCAAATTAGGGCAGAGACAGTAGGGAAGAAAATGCATGGATGGATGGTTTCTAGAAATATTTAGGAGGTAAAATGTTCCATGTCTCTGACTTATTTGATTAAAGAGGTGGCAGGACCACTAAAGAGACAAAGAGAATAGAATCAAAAACAGAATAGAGACAGCGAATTCAGTTTGGGACCTGATAAATTTGAGGCATCTGTAGAACATCCAAGTGAAAATGCCCATCGATGAACTGACTTTTTTGTGTTTGGAGCCCAGGTAGGTGGTCTACCTGGAGACATAGATTCAAGAAGCATCAGCCATGAAAATGTACGAGTTTGCCCAGGGAATCACAAAGAGTGCTAAAAGAAGAGAGCCAAGACAGAATCCAGGAGAGCATAAACATTTAAGAGGGAGGAAGAACTGGCAAAGAATGCACAAAAGAGATGGCCAAAGGCAGGAGGCCCAGGAGAAGATGGTGTCATAGATGTCCTAATAGGAAAAGTTTGAAGAAAGAGGGAATGATCCATAGTGTCATATACCACAGAAATGTCACAAAAGATGAAAAGAGAAAACTTCCCTTTGGATTTTTAGCATTTGGTGACCTAATGGAGAAGTTGAGCATGGGGAAAAGTCACATCACAATGAGTTGAGGAGATAAGGCAGTGGTAATATCAACACGAACTATTCTTCCAAAAGCCTGGCTGTGAAAGGGAGAGAATGGGATAAGATGGTAGCTGGAGGGGACCCAGAAGGTCAAGAGAGAGAGTCCCTTTTCTTTGTGTTCCTTTAAAAAATATATATATAATATATATATATATATATATATATATATATTATATAATTATATATATATACATATAATTTTTTTTATTTAGTTTTAGACGAGGCAACTCTTGGTTGACCTCACAGATTGCAAGGAATGTTGTCAGTTTACAATCCCTTATTCTTTTATTTTTTACACCTACAGCACCTGGTCTTCCTAGGTGGTCTCCCATCTAAGTACTAAACTAACCAGGCCCAACCCTGCTTAGCTTCCGAGATCAGACGGGATTGGGCTTGTTCAGGGTTGCATGGCCGTAGACTCTTTGTGTTCTTAATATTAGAGAAATTTAAGCATCTCCTTGAGAGAAGGAGCCAGCAGAGAAAAAGGAGCTGCAAAGTTTCAAAGAGAAGGGATAATTGATGAAAAAGGTAGTGGCAAAGGCAGGCAGGACTGGGGGCAGAGCCCAGGAGAAAAAGAGATACCCATTCCTCTGGGATGGAAGAGTTTACAAGTTAAGAAAAAAGCAAAACTACACGTTAAAACTGAGACTCAGAGGTTATGTGACAGGATTTAAAGTTAGAACCGTCCATCTTTCTGTTTCTTTGCTGATATCATGCTACCCTCAGAGAGAGCACAAGGAGATGGCCAGCTTAGAAGGAGAGGGAAGGCTACAGTGTATTATATGAGCATCACAGAATTTAGAATTGGAAGAGACCCATGGATCATCATGTCCAATTGCAGATAAGGACACCAAGGACCGAGAAAGTTGTCATTTGCCTGCCCACTATTAAAAAATTAGTCATTGAACAGATGATTACTAGAATTAGTGATCACATTGTAAGGTATAAAAATGTTGAATCACTACATTGTACACCTGAAACTAATATAACTAATACAATATTGTATATCAACTATCCTTAAATAAAAAATAAAATGTTCACATATTTTTTAAAAATGATCAAATTAGCCACTGAAGAACTGGAACCAGACCCAGAACTGATATCAGCCTACAGAAAGGACTGGAGAAATAGATAAATGGAGCAATGAAATGCCCCCTCTTTCCCAATCTGGTAGTTTCCATTTATTGATATTACTCTGTTCCAGGTAATATTCTTAGCACTTTACATACCCAATCTCATTTCATACTCACAATGACCCTCTGAGGTAAACATTATTATCATCCCTATTTTTTTAGCAAAACCAAGTCTCTGTAGAGGGCAGGTAACTTGCAAGAGGCAGAAGTGGAATTCTGACACAGAGCTGCTTAACTCCAAAGCTTATTCTTTCACTTTATCACTTAACAAGACACTGTCTGGTCAGACTATAAGTCATGGAGCCTCTTGGGCAAACCCAGGCCCCTGTATAGGTCCCATGCAGGGAAATGAGTGGAGCTGGGATTATTGATTATAGGATGCATTTCTTTTCACTTTTTGACATCTCTGAAGTTGAGGTGTATCATAGAATTGAGACATAATGATGACTGTCATGTACAGAGAGCTAAACATGAAAAAAAAAATAGAAATGAAAGAAAAACAACAAAATTTAAAAAAAAAGGTAAAAAATTGAAAACAAAACAACCCCCCCAAAAAAATTTTTTTTAAAAAATGGCTGTTATGGTTTAATTAATAGTCTCTCTCTCTCTCTCTCTCTCTCTCTCTCTCTCTCTCTCTCTCTCTCTCTTTCTCTCTCTCTCTCTGTCTGTCTCATACATAAAATAATAGCTTGTCTTATAATCCATTCTGTCTGGATTTAACAAGAAACAATAAGTTCAGATACCATTTCTCCCATGTCCTGTCTGCAAAAAGGACAAACTAGAGTCAAACTAGCTCTGAGATCACAGGACAGGCAGAGAAGAGCTGAGCCAGGGTTTGAGCTGAAACAAGGCCTGGGAATTTAAGTCAAGGAGGAAAGCTGCTGTTGATGTGTGGGGTAGAGGGACATCTGGCCCTAGCACTGTGCCTGGTGGAGGGCAGGTGATCCTTCAGTACTTATTGAGGTAAACTCAATTCAGCTTGATTGTTCTAGAGTTGCCAGAGCAGAAGACAGGTGCTTGAGAGAGCTGGACAGACCAGAGTGGGCAGTGCCAGGTCTGGGAATCAGCCCTCTGATGATGTAATTGAATTATATACTTAGGAGAGCTGTCTGGCCTTTGTTCCTTTGGGGACTGAGAAGAAAAGCCAATCTTTTTGCAATCTGTGACACCATCTTTCACCCTTATGCCTTTGCTTGATAGTAAACATAGCTCTTTTTATGTTCTACAATCTGTCTGCTTGTGCTGGAATCCTGAGGGAGATAAAAAAAAAGAATTATATTTCTTAAGACAGTCCCAGAGGAAGCAGAGAAGCCTTGAGGGTAGTAGTGGCATTGATTTAGGGGATGTGGAATTAGGAAGGGAGCACAGGGCAACAGAGACTAAATGCCAAGACCCACATTCACTCATAGCCAAAACACACAGGGAGCTGGATGGCTGAGGGGCAGTGGAATGGCAGTAATGGTGGAGCCTGGTGAGCTCCAGAAAAGAGGGCCCTGGTTTGGTTTATTCTTGACTGTATCTCCAGCAACAAAAACAGTGTCTGGCACAAAGAAGGCACTCAGTAAACATCTATTGTTGTTGTACAGCATCCATTTCTCCTGCACAACCCCACCAAAATGGCTGCTTTTGGACACACATTCCCCTTCTATGCTGGCCCCAAGCCAACCTTCTTAATGGACACTACCTTGGCCGTCATCATCACCATCTTTCTGACTGCACTGGTCACCTTCATCATCATCCTGCCTGGCATTCGGGGCAAAATGGTGAGAAACAAACCCAGCCCCGGAGACCCCAGCCCCAGAGAAACCTTGGCCTTGAGGTGAATACACCCAAACTCAGGAAAGACGCTGCAGTCCTGAGAAAGCATGCCTCCCCAGCAGAGAGCTCCCCTACTCATTGATTCAACAGATGGTTTTTGAGCACTTGCTATGTGCCAGGTACTCTGATCTCAATTGACCAAGTGACCTCAGGTTTAGAACACTGTCCCCAAGTCTGGAAAGAAGAAGGAAGGGTGGACTTGCAGACTTGGAAGGAGATTGCTCCTTCCTAACACCCCTCCCCCTTCCCTTATGGATCAGAGGCTATTCTGGCTGCTGCGGGTGGTGACCAGCTTATTCATCGGGGCTGTGATCCTGGGTGAGTATGAGGCATGGCTGACTTGGACAGTGCCTCTGACACCACCTTGGTCCCTCCGCAGCCTACCTGGTCTCTCCTTGTTTCCCCATGTCAGTTTCTGCTTCAGGGTGGTCATCCGGACATGCCTCCCTCAGCGTGGCCTTAGCTCCTCACTCTTACCATTGCCCTGAGGGGTGAGGGCTCTGGAAAACCATTCTGGATGCATCTCTCCAACCTGCCCTAACATTTTATTTGAAGGAAAGCAGATCAAAATGAATATCTGTGGGGAGAAGGTCTTTGGAGACTGGAGGGAGGAAATGAGAGAGGGCTGCTTGCTTTGCTTTGAGGCAAATAGTAGAGATGGAAAGTCTGTGTTTGCCCAGCACAGTTTATCATGTTAATGTTTCCTCCCCCAGCTATTTGAATAGCTCTCCTTAAATGAGGGGAAGAAGGGAGAGAGGGGTGAGAGGAGTATGACCGAGGGAAATCTTGGAATCTGTTCCATTTATTCATTCCACATATTGTTGGCAAACCAACCATGAGCCAGGCACTAGGCCAGCTAATGGATGTACACAGTTGTGAACAAAGCAGACACAGTCCCCTTGTAGCTCTCCCTCTAACTCTAATCCAGCAATGCCCAGGCCTTCCTGAGTTCCCACATGTCCAACTCCCCAACCTCAGCTGTGAATTTCAGTTCTGAGTGGTTCGTGGGCCAGGTCAGCACCAACACATCATATAAAGCCTTCAGTTCCCAGTGGATCAGCGCTGATGTTGGCCTGCAGCTTGGGCTTGGAGGAGTCAACATCACACTCACAGGTGAGGGAGGGTTCTTACCTGTGAGAGAGGAGAAGGCTCTGCTCTGTATCTTTGGGATCTAGTCTGGTATGGTCTAAAGAGCTACAGACAGGATGGGGGGATGGTAGGAGGGGACATTCCTAGGCCTTGGAAGCTGACTTCTCTCCACTGAGACTAGCTCCTGTCCTTTTGTCTGGTGTGGTGAGCCCTACCTAGGCAAATGCCCCACTCCGGCCCTTGGGTCCCTGTCAAGCACAGTTGCCCCATTTCCCAGGGACCCCAGTGCAGCAGCTGAATGAGACCATCAATTACAATGAGAAGTTCACCTGGCACCTAGGCAAGAACTATGCTGAGGAGTATGCAAGGGCACTGGAGAAGGGGCTGCCAGACCCTGTGCTTTACCTGGCAGAGAAGTTCGCCCCGAACAGCCCATGTGGTCTGCATGGCCAGTATCGCCTGGCAGGACACTACACCTCAGCCATTCTGTGGTAAGGGTAAGATAGAGGTCCTACTGGCCCAGACCCAGGAATAGGGTTCCTAGCCATCTCTCCTTCACTCATGTGAAGGTCCCTGGTGGGACAGGATGGCACCAGTCATCACAGTACTCTGTTGTGATACCCAAAGGCAGAAATCCCTACTCACATCTTTGGGGTATCCTTGAGTCCCTTAGGCTCTACCTGGGTTCCTCCAGGTAGAGGTGCTTGGGTCAGCTTTCACCAGGTCCTGGCTCTCCAGGGTAGCATTCCTCTGCTGGCTGCTGGCCAACGTGATGCTGTCCATGCCGGTGCTGGTATATGGAGGCCACATGCTGCTGGCCACAGGGATCTTCCAGCTGTTGGGATTGCTTTTCTTCTCCATTGCCACATCACTCCCCCAACCCTGTCCCCTGCACCTGGGCAATGCTGTGCTGCAAACTCGCCTTGGGCCTGCCTTCTGGATCACGTTGACCACAGGTAAGGCTCAGCCCTAAAGACAGGCACTGAAGAGCTTAGGGCTGGGGAGGAAGGGTCAGGGACCACTATGTTGGTGGGGTTGAGTCTGGGGTCCAGAATGCCTTTTTCCTCTTTAAAACCCTATCCCTCTCATATCCCTTATCTCCAGGTTTTCTCTCCATAGTTTCACTCCCCTTCTCTCTTTGTATATTCTTACTAACCTGTGTCTTCTCTCCCTCTTTGTCCTTAACTCTCTTCACCCAGCTTTTTCCCAAATCTTGCAGTCTCATGTCCCCTCCCATTTCCCCCAATATTCTTCTCTGTGCCTCCCATTCCTAGAACCCTTCTCTGTTTTTCTCTCACATAGCCTTAAATTGTCTTACAGTTTTATTATCCTCTCCTGTCCCACTGTGTCTGTCCCTCATGCCCCTTCCCATGCCTCCTCCTCTGTGCCCTGCTGTCCTTTCCTCAGAGTTTCTGTTTTCAGAGTTCTCTCTCCCTCTCCCCCACCTTCCCAATCTCTCTCTCTCTCTCTCTCCCTCTCTCTCTCTCTCTTTCTCCCCCTATCTGTCTGTCTGTCTGTCTGTCTGTCTGTCTCCCCCTCTCTCCCTCCTTCCTTCCCTCCTTGAGATGTAATTGAAAATGCCCTGGGCTTGTAGTCCATAACTCACAACAACAGAGCAACACCAACTGCATGACCCCACTCCGGTCATCTCCCTGAGCCCAAGTTACCTTGAAGTAGGGATGCCAGGCCTCTCTTAGAGTTGTTCTGATGCTCTTAGGAGAAAATGTCCTTGGGAGGGTGTCACAATCACTAAGGGAGAGACTTATTGCCTCATCCCTAGGAGTGCTTTGCGTGCTGCTGGGCCTGGCCATGGCAGTGGCACACAGGATGCAGCCCCAGAGGCTGAAGGCTTTCTTCAACCAGAGTATTGGGGAGAATCCTGGGCTGAAGTGGAATCCTGAGGAAGGAGGACTCCTGAGCCCCCGCTACCGGTCCACAGCTGAGAGTCCCCCGCCCCAGGACATTCCTCTGTCTGAGGCTTCCTCCGAGGCATGCTGTAAGGAGGAGCACCACAGAGTGCCTGACTGTGCCCTATAAGGTTCCTCTTCCTGGTGGCCACTTGGACTTTCCAGTGTGGCTCCAGGCCTCATTAGAGCCCCATAAAACCATGAGAACTGCCCTCAGAATGGGTTGTATCAGCCTTCAGCTGCAGTCTACAAGTGGAGTAGGAAAAGGTGTCTCTACTTATTGATGTTAAAAAACAAGAGGCCTAAGGTGCTCAACATGTTAGAGCCACCTATAAACCCTGTCACATGGTAAAACCAAGCAGGGGCTGCCCCTGTTTCCACATAGCAACCCTGCCTTTCTTTGATGCTTTGTCTCTTCAAGGTGTTGTTGATTGAAACTCAGCTTCACCCACATAATGATTGGGGTCAGTTACAGTGTGATTCTCCTGTGGTTCCTCTTATCCCTCTGCACCTCTTGTTTTTTATTTTTTCTGGGTCTTCTTTGTTCCTTACTTCCCAAGTTTGTGTGACCTCTTGGTACAATGAAAGATAGCACTGGGAGTGAGAAAAAACCAAACTATTCATCTCCCCTCAACATTAACCAACTGTACCACATTCTCTTTGAGCTTCAGTTCTAAAATTTGCCAAATAAAATTGTAAGACTTGCCAAGGACCTTTTAAAAAAAAAAAAATATCCCAGTATTTACATTTTTATGCTAACATCTACTTTGGGCCTCAGTGAATAAACTGGCGTTAGTGAATAAATTCCAAAACGCCATTCCTTCCTAGCTCACTTAGCTGGACCAGTGAAGGGGGAGCCCAATGGGTCAGTGGGAGGGCCACTTGCTTGGTCACTACGTCTTACTATCCACCTGGGGCGCATCAGGAAGATGCTGGCTCCGACTGGTTTGCTTCTGGGCTCACTAGAGGGCGCCCCTCTCCCAGAACGTTTCACGGGTTAGTCTGGATTCTCCAGACCGAGAGAATCCGGGATCGTGGCAAGTCAGAGAATGTTCTAGGCTGCCTCCAGCCCAGTAAAGTCTCCCGAGGGCCTGTGTCCCCCAAAAGCCTGGTGATGCCATAGATTTTAATGGGGGGAAAGTTAAAAAAAAAAAAAAGAAGAAAATTTTATTTACAGCTTCCTCTGGGAGATGCCGGGGTGCACAGTGCAAGTGTGAGGCCGCCCACCTTTCCCTGGGGCTTCCACAGCGCAGCTCCCACAGTTGCGGAGGTCTCCGGGCCCGGGCTTGGCGGGCACTGCCCCTGGCCTGCGGTGTACCCAGGCGGAGTAGGAGTCCGAGGTTGAGTCCCCTCACAGGTGAGTACTGATCGTTATGTCCGAGGCCCCAGAGTTCTTGCGCAGTGGGTCGTTGAGGCTGAGAGGTGAGCCCCCTCTCTCTTGGTTACCGCAGTCCTTGACGCTTCGGTCCAAGAAGGTGCGAAGAGCACTGGGCAGGGTGTAGTGGAGACTCACCACCGCCCCTCCCAGGAGGAGGCACAGGACCCCTGCGGCGCCGCGGACGCGAGGGAGAGGGGCGGGTTAGGGCTCCGCCTTCCCCTGTCGGAGGCCAGCCCTCTCTTTTCCTTCCTCGACACACGCACTGGTGCGCTTAGAAAAATCTCTAATGTGAATTACATCATACACGGTTCGCAGCCAAGGGGCAAGTTACCTAACCCTTCTGTACCCCCTCCACTCACCTGTAAAGCGGGCATAAGAGTGCCTGCCTCTACGAACTAGGGCAAATCCGTCATGCAGGAGAACTCGGTAAACTGGAAGGCACGCCCCGGTACAAATGCCGTCCCCATGCCCAGCCGCCCCTGGCCCAGCCGCCCGGTCCTCACCGGTGGCCAGCGTGACCCAAAAGGCGGCCCCGTAGTCCGTGGCGAGCGCGGCAGAGCCGAGGCGGATCCGGCAGAGCGGCACGCTGGAGATGGAGGCGAAGACCAGGACAGAGAGGAGCGCGAAGGCGCCGGCGGCCAGGAGCAGCAGGCCTCCGTAGAGCGGGACGGGCATGGACAGCAGCGCGTTGGACAGGAGCCAGAGGCAGAACGCCACCCTGCGGGGGACCCGCTGCGCCGTGAGCCGCCTTACCCCAGCCCTCTGTCCTCATCCCAGAACGAAAGCCAGGGGTGGGGTGGCGGAAGCCCAGAGGCAAGTCCCAAAGGGTGCCGCGACCTCCCTGCCGTTGCTGCGTCTCCCCGGATTCCCACGGCTGGTGCGGACCTCGAGACTTTCTGACCCGCGCGGCGCTAATTCTCACCCCCAGCGCATCCGGCAGCAACTGCAGCTCCCATCCCATCCTCGGGCTCCCCGCCCGCTCCCCGCCACACGCACGCACGCGCGCACACACACACACACACACACACACACACACACACACACGCGCGGGGCCTTCCAGCGCTCACCACAGCAAGGCCGAGGCGTAGCGTCCCGCCAAGCGGTACTGGCGGTAGAGCCCGCAGGGGCTGCTCACAGTGAACTTCTCCGCCAAATACAGAACTGGATCTGGCAGTCCTTTTTCCAGCGCCTCCTCGTACTCCTCGTCATAGTCCTTGCCAAGACGCCAGCTGAACTGCTCATTGTAGTTGATGGTCTCGTTCAGCTGCTGCACTGGGCTCCCTGAGGAGGCCGGCTGGGTCATGGGGCTGCGTACAGCCAGGGGACCCAGCGACTAAGCAGATTCCAATACGAAAGTGGGGGTGCAAGAGAAATAGGTTTGGCAGTGGTTGGGGAAAACACAAATCCATGAGGACCAAAAGCTTTTTGTGCCTGTTGGATCTGAGAGGTCCTGCAGCTGTCCCTGCCACCCTCTCTCAACCATGGAGTCCACCCACCCCAGGAGTTCGCTTAGTCCTAGCCCCCTCACCTGTGAGTGTGATATTAATCCCCTCCAGGCCCACATGCAGACCAAGATGGGCTCGGATGCGCGCAGCACTGAAAGCCTTGTAAGATGTATGGATGCTCACTCCACCTACTGACCATTCAGCGCTGAAGTGCACCGCTGTGGGTAGAGGTACACCGTGGGAGGAGAGGGTTAGAGAGGAAACTGGGGAGATGGAGCTGAGAGAGTGGTGATGGGAGGTGGGACATTGCAGGGAGATATGGTCTACATGGTAAAGGCAGAAGAGTGGGCACTAGAAAGAGCTGGAGAATGGAGAGAGGGAGCAAGAAACCAATCCCAGTTCTCCGTTTTCCCAGTGCCCTCTGCCCACCTTCCTCACCCCAGGGCCTCTCCCCATCCACTACACCACACACTCACCCACGATTTCTGCGCCAATGAACAGACTAAGTAGAACTCTCACCAGCCAGAACCAGCGCTGCAAGAACAGGCACCAGGTCAAGTCTGAATGCTGCTCATGCAGAGTCCCCAGACCTCCCACGACTGACTACATGTCACCCAAATCTTTAGTACCCCTCTTTCTTGCCCCACACTCTTTTCCCAGTTACATTCCTGATATTTTGAGGCTGAAGTCAGGCTTGCTTTTTGTACATGTCCCTCTGAGCCACTGGTATTTCTGTTTACTGACCTTCTGCCTCCTCAGCCCTATTCTCAGTCCATCTTGCAACAGGATTGTCTGCCTGGTGCTCTACCACCACCTTTGCTCCCACAGCTACCTGGCTCCTGGTCCTTGTTCTGCATGCTGCTCCAGTCACTGCTATGATGAGACTCAGTGAATCCTGAAGTGCTAGGCAGGCAGGGGTCACCTCTCTCAGGAGAGGGAGGCCTGAGGGTTTGGTCTCAGGTGGGAACATAGCCTCTCAGATATTCCTAGGTGCACCAGTTTCCCAGGAAAGCAAGGCAGGTCAAGATTCAGGGAGGCTTGAAAAACAACGTAGGTTCTGGGAGAGGGGAAATCTAAGGGAAAGTACCTAGTCTGCCACAACTTTGAATCCTGTGTGGGAGTGTCTGAGACCTTAGGATGGGAGCACCAAAACACATGCATCTCAATTCAGCACAGACACTACCTAGAGGATGGAAGGGAAGTGAGAATGGGAATGAAGCTGCAGTCTGAGGAGAGGCAGGAGGTCCTGGTAACACAAGAAAACGAGAATCAGCCCTAAAATTACTGGATGGGGCACCCGCCCTCAGCAGTCTCTTAAATAATCCAGTTTGGGTCAGTCTCTAGGATGTCTTGAATGGGACCTCTCCCTGTCCTTGAGAAAGGGTGCTTCATCACTAGACTTCATGGTCTGCTCCACCTGTGCTGGTCGGGTTCAGCGCCTCAGTGTGACTATTCAATAGAGATTCTTGCTGCAGTCTTAGTGGGTCCTCCAGAGACAAGGTGCCCATGACGCCCTCCACCCCCAGACTCGAGCTTCTAGCACCCCCTTACCGAGTGGCCACGAATCCCAGGCAAGATGAGCAAGAAGCTGACGGCCAAGGTCAGGAACACCAGAATGACGATGAGCAGCGGGACGCTGAAGCCGGCAGCATGCCGGGGCTGGGGATAGAAAGGCAACACGCCATCCCAGAGAGTCATACTGCAAGCCGGCCAAGGGGCTGCGTGCAGGCGAGAAGATGGCGAGCCAAGTCTGCTTGAGCAGGGAGAGCGTCCGTGGGGCCTGTGGCGTGTCACTTTTCTTTATCCTGCCCTCTCAGTGCCAGGGAGCTACCCAATGGGCAGATCAAGTTTGAGCCCCTCGGCTCGCCCGGACAGAGGCGGCTCGCCCGGACAGAGGAGGGACTATTTCTCGCTGGCTGCGGCTTCGCGCCTCTGTGGGCTTACTCTGCGTGCGGAAGTCGCGCGGGGCGCGGACCTCTTTTATAGCAGCGTGGACAGCGTGCGGAGCGGTTATAGGGGCGGTTGTAGGGGCTTGGCCACCGAGCCCTACCGGGAAGAGATCGTGCAAATGAGAGGGGCGGTCCCTATGCAAATGAGAAGGGCACAGCCTCCTCAGCAGGAGCGAGAGCCCGGAGTCCAGATACTCACTCCTGGAGCTGGTCTGGCCAGAGTGGACACCGCCTGGCTGGCCTCAGAGAACCCAGAGAGGAGGGTGAGAATGCATCCGGGGAGGCTGAAGCTCTGTGGAGCTGGCAGCCTGGTGGAGTGGGGTGGTGGAGACAGGAAGCAGAGCAGAGCAGAGATGCAAAGATTCCCAGAGGAAAGAAGACTTCTGACCCTGACCGGGGCCCTAAACCAGAGAGCTTGGATCCGGGCTTGGGGCCTGATCTTCTCAATCTTCTCACCCCTTGGTCCATGCACAGACATTCACTGCGGGGTATGAGGGGCTGCAGGTCCCCTCCTCTAGCTCACTGGCCTCTTTCCTTTCCCTGCTTCCTGTAGAAGCAGTTCCTGGGGGGCTAGAAGTGGGGGTTTGAGGCTTTGAGTGGGGACGCCTTGGGAGGCTGGAGGTAAAGTCCTGCCACGGACTGACATGCCCCACAAGACTTGTACCTCGTGAGTTCCTATGGTCAGGGTTAGTTCTTCAATAGGGTGGAGAATGGGGTGGGGACCAACGTCAGTGCCTACTCGGCTGCCAGGAGTCCTAAAAAGAGTGGAGTGTGGGTGCTGGTCCTTGGTAATACTTCTAAAAGTTTTGCTCCAGAAATGAAAACAGCTGGTGCTTCCTCCCTCTGTGCCAGCTCCAGGTCCCACACATACTACCTCCTACCCCCAGGCTACAGGGTCAGCATGCTACATGCAAGGCCAGAAACACTGGTGTTCCTGGGAGCTCTACTGACTGGACCCCTGGATCCAGCGGGTAAGCATCAGCTCCCCCACACTCGCCCCCAGCTTCAGGATGTCACCCAGTATCCCCTGGGGATAAGAGAAGGGAGAACTGCAGTCAAGCGGTTCCCTGAGGCTAGAAGATCGGGTCAGATCTTTGCACGGTTCAGCTGGATGGGAAACTTTCCAGCGCAGCCTCGACTACGTGCAGGTATCGCCACTTGGGTCGGTTTAGGGGTGCTCCGCCAGCCAGAGAAACAGAGACCGTCGGGTCCCAGAGGTGTCGCAGGGAGTCTAGCGCTGAGGGGACCACTTTCTGACCCACAGGCGGCCAGGACGCACTCTCACTGCCCTGGGAAGTGCAGCGTTATGATGGCTGGTTCAACAACCTGAGGCACCACAAGCGCGGAGCTGCTGGTGCGTCCTGAAGACAAAGGCGCCGGGCACTAGACGCGGAGAAGGGGAACGAGCGCGCCGCCAAACGCCTGGCTGCCTGGGCCCGGAATTCCTATGCACTCCTGGGGCCAGGAGACCTTGGGGAGGGGGTTCGTCAGTGAGAGGTGGTGGTTGAGGGAGGAGTAAGTCAAGGTTCGTGGGCTTGTTGGGGACAGAGTGCTTTGGCAAGCCCCTCTCCCTCCTGCTTCCTGCAGGCAGCCGACTGCAGCGCCTTGTACCAGCCTACTACGCGGATGGCGTGTATCAGGCGTTGCGGGAGCCGTTACTGCCCAATCCGCGCAGACTCAGCGACGCCGTCACGCGGGGCAGAGCCGGGCAGGCTTCCCACCGCAACCGCACCGTGCTGGGGGTCTTCTTTGGTAAGGTCAAAGGGGAGAAACGCCGAGCATGACCCACTGAGGTCCCTCTGCAAGTTCATGAGGACCGATCTGGGACTCCCAGCCACCGCCTCCACCCACCAAGCAGCACTTCGAGCCTTTCTTCATCTCGGAGTGATTTGGAGGTCGATGCAGGAATATTTTCTCCTATGATTTCGTTTGCCCCTTCCTCCAAACCCAGGACTGCCACTGGACCCGCTCTACAGCTCTTAGATGAGTCTTCTGCCACCCATATCCTCCCGATATAATCACACTCTTCCCACCCCACCCCCACCTCCCAAGACCAAAGGTAGTGGTGGCTGGATCTGTTAGAAGATGGCTTGCGAGAGCCCTTATATTATTATATTGATTCTCACAACAAAGTTATGAAGTTGGTGGAGAGGGTACTATTTTCTCACTTTGCAGACTAGAAAAAAAGCCACAGAACTGGTGGCGGAGCTTGCACTCGAATATACCTGCCTTTCGACTCTTGAGAAACGTGGAGTCTGCCCTGACCATGAGGAGTGGCGATCCTCACTCTTTTGCACTCCTGACCCGCAGGCTACCACGTGCTCTCGGACCTGGTGAGTGTCGAGAGACCCGGCTGCCCCGCCGAGTTCCTCAACATCCACATCCCGCCTGGAGACCCCGTGTTCGACCCGGACCAGCGCGGGGACGTGGTGCTGCCCTTCCAGAGGAGCCGCTGGGACCCCAAGACCGGACGGAGCCCCAGCAACCCCCGCGACCTGGTGAGACGGGGCCGTCGGCGGGGAGGGGCCTGCGCGGAGCAGGGCGGGGCCCGGGGCCCGGAGTCTGGCAGGGTCGGGACGCAGAGGCTCCCATCCCCCGCCCGCGGACACCCGCCCGGGCCTGGCCTTCCCTTACGCCCCTCGGCTGCCCGACCCCGGCTCACCAGTCCGCGGCCCCGCAGACCAACGAGGTGACGGGCTGGCTGGACGGCAGCGCCATCTACGGCTCCTCGCACTCGTGGGGCGACGCGCTGCGGAGCTTCTCCAGGGGGCAGCTGGCGTCCGGGCGCGACCCCGCCTTCCCCCGGGGCGCGCAGAGCCCCCTGCTCATGTGGAGCGCCCCCGACCCCGCCACGGGCCAGCGCGGGCCGCGAGGGCTGTACGGTGAGGTGGGGGGCCGGGCCGGGGCGCGGCGGGGCCGAGCGGCGGGGCCGGGGCTGGGGCTGGGGGCTGCGGTGGGAGGTGCGGCTCGGCTGGGTCACGCCGCCGCGCATCTCCCCCGCGCCCGCGTCGGATGCAGCCTTCGGGGCGGAGCGAGGGAACCGCGAGCCCTTCGTGCAGGCGCTGGGCCTGCTCTGGTTCCGCTACCACAACCTGTGTGCACGGAGGCTGGCCCGCGAGCACCCGCGCTGGGGGGACGAGGAGCTGTTCCAGCACGCGCGCAAGAGGGTCATCGCCACCTACCAGGTCCGTCGCACGGCGTGCCCTGCCCCCTGTCCCTGCTCCACAGGAGGCTGCATTTGCACGGAGCCCTCCATCCTGGACCATCCGCCACCCAGAAACGACCTCTTCCGGGAGGTCGCCCCTCCCCGGAGAGCTAACGTCTGGGAATAGACCCCGGAATGATCCATCAGGAGACAAAGTGCCACTTAGCCGCGAGGTTTACCTCCCGCACCCCGAAATCCCCTGTGCCTTTCCGGGCCAGGCCTCCACGCGTCTCTCGTGTGCCTGAGTTGCCTCTCCCAGGACTGCCCCTGCCCCTGCCTGGTTCTCATCTCCCACCAAAGCCTTCCTTGAGCCCAGATCCCTTCTGGCCTGGCAGCTCCAGCACTCGCCTCCTCTTCCCTGTCTCTTGACCCTCAGAACATCGCACTGTATGAGTGGCTGCCCAGCTTCCTGCAGAAAACACCCCCAGAATATACAGGTGACAGCTTTGGGGGGACACCTTGGCTGAGCGTGTGTGTGTGATCAGGGTCTATAGGAATGAATGTTATGGGACGATGTGGGGGTAAGGAACTTATTCCTGTTACTACTCTGGTGGAACAGGGTACCGCCCTTTCTTGGACCCCAGCATCTCTCCAGAGTTCCTGGTGGCTTCTGAACAGTTTTTCTCCACTATGGTGCCCCCTGGCGTCTACATGAGGTGAGGGAGGTGGTGGCACCTCACTTGGCTGAACTGCTCAAACAGTAGCCCTGGGGTCCTGGAGCCTTTTATATACCTCCATAGTGTCATGGGTGAAGGGAAGCAGAATCTGGAGTCCTGAAACAGGACCCTAGAGTAGGAGGTTCAGTCTAACAGGTAAATCTCTCCAGTTTCTCCTTAGGGCTGAACTTCAGTTGCTGAAAACAGGATTTGTCCAGCAGCTGGGTCACCCTCTTCCCTCCTTCCCTCCTTTCCTCCACTGTGCAACCTCTACTTTCAATCCACACACATTGCTAGATCCCTGTTCTGGTCAAGGAAGTTCAGGGGCCATCCCTCAGTCCTGGCCAACCCCATCTGAGTCCCTCAACTCCATTTCAGCTTCTTTTCTGAATTCCCTTACCACAACGCTGATTCCCTGTTTCAGAAATGCCAGCTGCCATTTCCAGAAGATCTTCGACAAGGGTTTTGGCACCTCTCCAGCTCTCAGAGTCTGCAACAGCTACTGGATTCGGGAGGTCAGCCTGGGTTCACGGTTGGGGAACATGGGTCAAAGTCAGTCTCATCACACAGGCTGGAAAAAGCAATGATTCCAGTTCTTGGGTATTGTTACTTCAGGGTGGTGTGAGATGATCAGAAAGTTATTTGGGAACAGCAGCTCATGAGAGTCTAGGACTAGGTAAGGGCTCTTTTTCCTGAGGTTCTGCAGTGGTCCAGGATGAGAAGGACTGGGCTCTGGGGAGGGACCTGAAAGCCTACCTGATTGAGTGTGTTGTTTACTTCCAGAACCCCAGTCTGAACAGTATTCAGGCAGTGAATCAGCTGCTGCTGGGAATGGCCTCCCAGATTTCAGAGCTGGAGGACAGAATAGTGGTCGAAGATCTAAGGGGTGAGCTCTGGAGCCGGAGGGGAGGGAGGCCAGGAGGCTGGGAAGCCTCAAAATTCTTCTGAGTTAATCAACAGGCAGACCTAGGGTAACTACAATGCAGAAATACAGACATGCAAACTGCAAATAGCCGTTAGAAGAAAATAAGCTTTGAATTAGTTTTCCCTCAACTTACAGTTTCGTGTTAGTTTTATTTTAAATCACCTATTTCTGAGTATGTGGGGGAAGGGTGGCACCATAATCTCTTTGATACTTCCTTAGGTCTCTAAAGGTTTTTATCCAGCCCTGCCTTGAGGTTAAGGAGGTAAAGGCCAGGGAATTTTCCGCTTGGTGATGAGAACAGTCTTGAGTCTTGGGGAAAGAGTCTTGCCAGAAAAACTGCCAATCATCACACATGGTGACACTGGTCGCATACCAAGGCAAAGTTGATAGGAACACAGGTCACATGCAGTGAATGCTGTGTGTATTTGTTGGGCATGGGGGAGTATCCCAGTTCAAGGCAGTTGGGCAAAGAAGGGGTGAGGCAACCTACGTGTAGGGCGACCAAGCCTATAGCCTGGTCCTCGCTCCTCTTTAGATTACTGGCCTGGCCCTGGCAAGTTCTCCCGCACAGACTACGTGGCCAGCAGCATCCAACGTGGCCGAGATATGGGTCTGCCCAGCTATAGCCAAGCCCTGCTTGCTTTGGGGTTAGAGACCCCGAAGAACTGGAGTTATCTCAACCCCACTGTGGACCCCCAGGTCAGGAATTCTAATGATAATAGTAGTAGCTAAACCTTTCCTGTGGCCATACTGTTCCAAGTTCTTTACATATGCAACTCATTTAATCTATGTTAAGAATGTTCATGTTATAGAGTAGATACTATCATTATCCCCATTTTACCAATAACCTTTTTTGGTATGTCAGCCATAGAGCCAGGATGTAAATTCAGCTACATGATTCCAGAGCATGTTCCTCACCACTACATTTTACGACTTCTGCTGGGTGGCTCCTGGGGGTGGGTACCATTGTCCTACTCCTCCAGGGTTCCTCCCCATGAGTTGGGTGACCCTACAGCTGTTAACCATCGGGGCTAGGCAGTCTGGTAGAGATGGTCACAGGATATGGCCCTTGGGCTTCTGAGTGGTCTCACCATGGGCAGGGATACACTGGTCCTCCCACCAGATTACCACCAGCTGAGGGGGCTGCCTAAGAAGAGGAGACTTTCTCAGGCCGGAGTAGCAAGCCAAGCAGCTGATGGGGTCCTGTGTTTGAGGGGTGGGGCCACAGTAGCTGCCCTCCCCAACACACACACACACACACACACACACACACACACACACATACACACACACGTGCACACACTTCACCTCCTATCATGCCCCAGGTGCTGGAGGCCATTGCTGCCCTGTACAACCAGGACCTATCCCGGCTAGAGCTGCTGCCTGGGGGGCTCTTGGAGAGCCACGGGGACCCTGGACTTCTCTTTAGTGCAATCGTTCTCGACCAGTTTGTACGGCTCCGGGACGGTGACCGTTATTGGTTTGAGAACACCAGGAATGGGTACGGTCTGCCTGGGCCCCACCTCAAACTCCATCTCTGCTAGGGTCCAGATCTTCTGCTTGTAAATAGCCCCCATTGGGCCCTTAATTCCCAGCTGGTCCACTCCCTTCCCAGCCCCTCTGGGTCTCTTTCCTCATCTAGGTCTGTGGGTTTGAGGTTGCAGGAGACCTGCATTCCCTTCCCATCTCAACAATTTCTGGCTTCCTCCAACTTAGGCTGTTCTCCAAGGAGGAAATTGCAGAAATCAGAAACACCACTCTACGGGATGTGCTGGTGGCTGTCACCAGTGTGGACCCCAGTGCCTTGCAGCCCAATGTCTTTATCTGGAGTGAAGGTGGGTGGTCTGGGAAAACACAAACAATGGCAGCTTGAGAAAAGACCACGATTGGGGGATCACCTGGAGCTGCCCAGGGAGCTAGGTGCCAGGGATCCCTTTCTGTGTCTGGCCGGGAGACCTATATTATGTCATCTCCTCCAGTAGGGATTGGACTGGTTTGTGGGCTGCATCCTGTGGTCAAGCTATTGTGGGTGCTGAGAAATGGGATATGGATGGGGACTTTTTGAGGGGAACATGTTTCAAGGAGGTGAGCTTGGGAGGGAGGAGGGTACCTGGTTCTTTACAGGAGAGAGAGAAGGATGCTTGGCCAAGGAGTGGGATCCTCAGGCTTTGAGGTTTTCTGTGCCCTTTTCCTCAGGTGCACCATGTCCTCAGCCCCGACAGCTCACAACTGAAGGCTTGCCACCCTGTGTTCCCATGACCGTGTATGACTACTTTGAAGGCAGTGGTCCTGGTTTTGGTATCACCATTGTGGCTCTCTGCTGTCTTCCACTAGGTGAGACCTTCACCCCCTCACCCATCTCTTTCCTCCTAGCTGCCCCCTCCCCCACAGACTGCCTCTGCCCCTGTCTCCCCATTACCTGCTGGCCTGCAGGGCTAGCTCCTTGGTAAAGTTGAAACCAGGCTCAGGGGGCCTTAAAAGAGTAGGGCAGTAGCAAAAGCCTCAGTGAAGCTATAGGTGATGGACTTTCCTCCCTATTGACTCCTCTGATCCCTTCCAGTGAGTCTGCTTATTTCTGGGGTGGTGGCCCATCTCCGGGGCCGAGAACGCAAGAAGCTCCAAAAGAAGAAGAAAGAGAGTGTGAAGAAGGAAGCAGCCAAAGATGGAATACCAGGTGAGATGGGACAGAGAGGTTGGGAGGAAGGGGCAGACAGAGGAAAGAACCAGGTTACAGATGAGGAGAGAAAGCCAGGCTTTGGGGTGCCTGCTCAGACTGGTAGAGCGAAATTGGCCTGAAGGCAGGGTCTGCGGGACCTCTGCTGAACTGCTCTGCTCTTCGTCCCCTCCTCAGCAATGGAGTGGCCGGGCCCTAGGGAGAGAAGCTACCCCATCACCATCCAGCTGCTCCCAGACAGGCATCTGCAGGTTCTGGACAGGCGTCTCTCTGTGCTGCGCACCATCCAGCTGCGGCCCTCACAGCAGGTCAATCTCATTCTGTCTAGCAACCGTGGACGCCACACCCTGCTGCTCAAGATCCCCAAGGAGTATGACCTGGTACAGACCATTTTGCCTCCCCTCTCACAGCGAGTCTTCTCGGGTCACCCTCTTCTCAGCTACAGAGCTCACCTGTGAAGGCTGATGCTAAGAGGCACTCTTTTCAGAAGTTCCTAGATTCAACCTGACCCTCCCTCTGACCCCCTTGGGCCACACACTTGGTTCCAGCCTAGACAGCTGGGGGCAACTTTTCTCTTCTTCCCCCAACCCAAAGTCCTTTGAGGGAGGCTGAACTAGAAGCTCAAGCTCTGGGCATTGGCTCGGCCTTCCTCCCTCACAGGTGCTGCTGTTTAACTCTGAGGAGGAGCGAGACACTTTCGTGCAGCATCTGCAGGATTTCTGTGCGCGCTGGGCTCTGCACCTCAGTGTGGTTGAGATGGGTGAGAATATGCTGTTCTGGAAGGCTGTGACCAAGCAGCAGCGGGGCCGCATCCTGGAGGTCTTCTTCAGACATCTTTTTTCCCAGGTGCCACAGCTGTGCATTTTGGAGATGGGACCAGTCCAGGGGTTGGAGGGAACCTGGGCCTGTCAAGACTGTTCATGGGATGTGCTAAGTTTCTGCTCTGTGGGCTGGAGACAGACAGCCTTTGCTGAATCGTGGCTTAACACTAGGTACATGACCTTAGGCAGGTCATGTCATCTCTGCTTTGTATTTCAGTTTCCTCATCTATAAAGCAGTGATTAAAACTAGATCCATCCCTTTGGGTTTTTGTGAGGATTTAGTGACACAGAGTACATTAGTGGTTCTCAAAGTGTGGCCCCTGGATCAGGAGCAGTAGCTTTACTTTGGAACTCGTTAGAAATGCACATCCTCAGCACTCCCACCCCCCAACACCTGACCTAGTGAATCAAGAACTCTGGGGTTGGGGCCCACAAGCCCACCAGGGGATTCTGATACACTCTAAAGTTTGAAAAGCACTGTTCCATGTATGGTGTTTAGCTTATATGTTTGGTACAGTGGGTCCTTGAATTGTTTCGTTACAACATTGATGAGATGCTCTAGGAACTTAATTCTTATTTATATCAATAATTGGTTTCTTTCACTTAAAGTCGCAGAACTTATTGATGATGTTAAGAACTTAACTACATATTATAGATGTTTAATGACTGGTAGTTACATGTATATGTGACTTTTTAAATCTTTGCTCAGTGAGCAGAGACCAAATCAGGCACATGGCAACCCTGTCTGAATTGGCAAGAGAACATATCCTCCGCCTCTTTTTGCCTGTTCACCCATGTCTACTACATCTGCTGTCCCCAGTACAGGCTCTCTCACTCTGCTTTTCCAAACTGTGCCCCTCCCTGCTCCTATTCTCTGCCCCTAAAGAGCCGGTACCATTATAGTGCACAAAGTTCCTGGATCTTGCATCCAGGGAGAAAATGGCCTGAATGCTAGAGATTCAGGCCACCTCTTCTACAGCAGAGTAGAGGCTCAAGTCAGAAGTATATCTGAGGACCAGGAGTAGCCACCAGGTCTCACCCTTTCTGAGTTGGACTTTGGAGAGATGTGAGCAGTCACCGAACCACTTCCAGGCCTCACCTCCTTCTCTTTCTCCCTCTGCTGCTGCCTCGGTGCAGGTGCTGGACATCAACCAGGCAGATGCAGGGACCCTGACCCTGGACTCATCGCAGAAGGTGCAGGAGGCCCTGACGTGTGAGCTCAGCAGGAACGAGTTTGCTGAGTCCCTGGGCCTCAAGCCCCAAGACATGTTTGTGGAGTACATGTTCTCTCTGGCTGACAAAGATGGCAATGGCTACCTGTCCTTTCGGGAGTTCCTGGACATCCTGGTGGTCTTCATGAAAGGTTTGGGGGATGGTGGGCCATCCCAGGAGGCAGGGGTCTTTCAGGAGAGAGCCCACCTGCATCACTCTTCCTCTTTCTAGGCTCCCCAGAGGACAAGTCCCGCCTGATGTTCACCATGTATGATCTTGATGCGAATGGCTTCCTCTCCAAGGATGAGTTCTTCACCATGATGCGGTATGGGCAGGGCCTTCCAGTCCTGAGATTTCCTGGTGTTTTAAAGAGGAGAACAAGTCAGATCACAGGAGGTTAGGAGAGAAACTGATGTGGCTATCTGCACTAAGAGCAGGCACTCAGTACCTCCTAGACTCAGAGCAGCCAGTTACAAAAGTTTACCTGGCCAGGCCCTTGCCTCCAGGAGGTCTATATCTGCACTGTCAACACCAGTCAGAAATTCTCCCTTTAGCTAAAGAAGACAAAACAGAAGCAATCAGCACCAATATGACCATTAACCCTTTTTGAATGCTTTAGGCTCTTTGTAAAGTCTGTGCTTTATGCAGCGAAATAATGGGTGGATGGAGGATGGATGACCTTGGTCACTCTTTTAGTATTAATTAATGACAGAGAAAGTTCTTCTATTTTCCAACCCTTCTCTCTTACTGCTTCTTAAGCCTTTTTAGGTTGTGATATACTGATAAAGGTCTTTTTTGAGCTCATAGACTTCTCATTCCCAAAGATAATGCTCCAGTAATACAGTCCACTTCAGCTCTATGAGGATATAGTTCATATCTCTCTTTGCTCCCTGCAGAATCTACCTCCTCCAAGCTCTGATTGGCACATAGCAGGCATTCAATATATAACTGAATAAGATTAAATAAATGAGCAAATGAATAAATAGAATTCATATATCAGCCCAGATTTCTTTAACTTTTTCACTCCTATAAACCTTTCCATTGACTTCTGCATTCCCCTTAACTGCCATATCCCTCTTATAATCCAGATGCCACACCAGGACATGGGCTTCTAGAAGGGCTAGGGTGAAACTGACTGTGATGGCAGTTCTTGCTGTGCTGTGTGGAAGAAGGTGTTTTTCTTCTGGACTCACACAAACTTGCATGGCTTGTTTGTTTTGTCTCCAAGCACAGGTTAAGAAAAAAGTAGGCCATTATAGCTGCCATCTTGGATGCTGTCAGATTGGGTGTGGAGACACTGCTGCCCATCCCCTGGGGTGTTGGCACAAGGAAGCAGCAGCTATTGCAGCTACAACCCCTTCTCCCAGCTATCTGTGCCCCCACTGGACTGTGAAAGGGGGAGCCCAGTGATGGTGTGGTAGCATCAGCATAAGAGAGTGCACAGAGAGCCTGTGATGCAAGAAGGCTTTGGCATACCTGGACAGGTCCCTACACTAAGTGGACATCCATCCCAGCTGTAGATGCCCCTGTGTTTGAGAGTTGCTATCTCTAATTGGTCAAGGTCACTTTCATTTTTGTTCTGTCTTTTGAGACTGTGCCTACCCCACCCTTAGTGTCAGGTGCAAGCTAGATGAACACCTCAGTGCCATTTCTCGGGTCACTGGTAACCACATTAGATCATCTGGAGCCTGCCCTACCCTGTACCTGCCTGAGCTTGACCTCAACAGACTGCTCAGTCTCTGGGCCTCCCCCAGGTCCTTCATCGAGATCTCCAACAACTGCCTGTCCAAAGCCCAGCTGGCTGAGGTGGTGGAGTCCATGTTCAGGGAGTCAGGCTTCCAGGACAAGGAGGAACTGACATGGGAGGACTTCCACTTCATGCTACGGGACCATGACAGTGAGCTCCGCTCCACACAGCTCTGTGTCAGAGGTGTGTAAGTATGAAAGGAATGGTCAGAGCCAAGGAAGGGCATGTCCTTAAAATAAGAGTTCCTGGTGGATAGGACCCAGGTCTTATTTCTTTCTTAGCCTTTGGTGAGTAACACATAGCCAGGCATGTGTAATCAAGAGCACCAGATAAAGCTGTGTGCAGTTTGTGCACTGCACAAAAATGGCCCCTGAGGGATCAAGAGTGGGCTGAAATACAGCCTATGTGCTGCTCACCAAGCCATGTGGTCTTGGGTATGTCTGGCCAGAGGAAAAGGCACTATTTTTTTTTTTTTTTTTTTTTTTTTACACAAAGGATTTGCAGGTCTAGGCGTCTACTTGGAGGGAGTCCCTATTTCTAATTGCAGAGTTGCCACCTTGTCTAGCAGTGGCTGCTCTGTGTGCACTGAGTACTCAGTGTGGGGAGTGAGGAGATCAAAGCAGGAGCAAGAGATGAGATGGGGCCATGACCAATTCACTGGAAAGTCCTGTGGCAGCCTTTCCAAAGGGACGGTGAAACATGGTGGTGGTGGAGGGACAATCTCCCACCCCACCCCATCCCACCCCACCGCCCTTATGCGGAAGCCTGTCCAGCCTCTCGTTCTTCTCTCCAGGTGTTGGAGACATCTTTAAACCAAACATCAGCAGTCGAGTTTCATTTATCTCTAGGACTCCTGGGGGAAGGTGAGCAGGAATGGGGCATTGAGAAGTCCCTTCGGCCAGGTCCTCTGCAGAGAAATGAAGGAAGTAGGGCTGGCCAAATCCACCCCTGGGGTCAGACATTTGCCCTCTGAAAGTAGCTCTTAATGTATGGCCAGTCCTATAGCTGCTTCCCACACCCCATGTTGCCCAGAAGACTGGCTCTCTCCCTGCCACTCCAGGTCAGGACCATCCTACAAAACAGATGACCCGATCATATTCATTCATTTCACTTTGCCTCCTGCCTGCTGCTCTCTGACCAGTTGTATGGGCAGGTTCTATGAGCAAGGAGGAGTCCCAGAATCCACCCCTACCCAACTCTATACTACTTCCAAGCTCTGACCTGGTGGTTCTTCTCCTGGCTGCAAAGACAAGTTGAGAACTTTCCCCATTTCCTTTTTCTTAGCTCCAACTCACAGGGATTGGCGCTCCCTGCCTCAGAAATGCCAGAGCTTGGGAGCTCTGGGCTAAAGAAGAGGTTTGGCAAAAAGTGAGTGTTTCCCAGACCCCAGGGTCCAAGGAGTCATGGGGAGAGGTCTCAGGTTCTCTAGGCCTTGCCCACAACATCTTAACACACAAGGGACCATTCAAAGTCTCATTCCATTTGTTCCTGACATGATTGATGGGCTGTGAAGTCGAGTGATCAACACTCTAATCTTTGGGCTAGGGGCCCAGCACTCAGATATAACACCAAGATGGCAGTAAAGGGGCCCCTGGCTCCTACCTGCTTTGGGCACAGCAGTGAAACCTGTGCACGAAACAAGAAGAGGGGAGGAGAGAAAAAATAGAAGAGGAGGTGAAGTAGTGGGAGACAGAGGGGTGAATGGAAAAAATAAAGATGAGAGGTAAATGTTTGGGGGATTGGGAGTCCACCCCCACAATGCCTTTTCCTTCCTCTATTGTGGCCCATCCTAACCTCTACCATGTCACCCTACCATGTCACTCCTTCATGGGGTGGCATTTAGGGGAGGCCAAAGTACCTTAGCCTTGCAGCCCCCCTCTCTCCCACTGCAGGGCAGTAGTGCCCCCTCCCAGGTTGTACACGGAGGCGCTGCAGGAGAAGATGCAGAGTGGCCTCCTGGCCCAGAAGCTGCAGCAGTACAAGCGCTTCGTGGAGAACTACCTGCGGCACATTATGTGTGTCGCAGTCTTCTCGGCCATCTGTGCTGGCCTGTTTGCAGAGCGTGCCTACTGTACGAGTTCCAGGTTTGGGGCAGTGGGGAGGGAGATGTGGAGAGCCTTCTGGTTGCTGTTCCTGCTCTTCAGTGTCCCACTCTGTCTCCAGACTACGCCTTTGCCTCTCCACCCTCGGGCATCGCAGAGACCACCTTTGTGGGCATCATCCTGTCTCGAGGCACGGCCGCCAGCATCTCCTTCATGTTCTCCTACATCCTGCTCACGATGTGCCGCAACCTCATCACCTTCCTACGGGAGACCTTCCTCAACCGCTACGTGCCCTTCGACGCCGCAGTGGACTTCCATCGCTGGATCGCCATGGCTGCTGTTGTCCTGGCCAGTACGTGGCTACCGGGCATCCTCCCCATTACTGCAGCTGCCTGGGGCTGCCTGGGTCTAGCTGTGGGGAAACAGTGAGGCGACTGGAGCTACTTATACTTCCATCTCTCCCCACTTTGACTCCTCTATCCCTTGGGGTTGGATGAAGAGTTGGCCATGGGTGCCATCTCTAACAGCCTGTCTCTTTCAGTTCTGCACAGTGCTGGCCATGCAGTCAACGTCTACATCTTCTCAGTCAGCCCTCTCAGTCTGCTGGCCTGCATCTTCCCCAACGTCTTTGTGAATGATGGGTCAGTTCTGGGGAAGGTCCCCTAGGGATACCTAGGGAGGCCTAAGAGTATAATAGAAAACAAATAGATGGCCTTAGACACTAAGTGATGGTAAGAAGACCTGCTCAAGGAAGCTGAGAGGTAACTTTCATGCCCTCAGTAAGGAAGCTGGCCATGACTGGCCAGAAAAGGAGTTTAGGAGGTGAAGTTGGAGACTTTTTCCCACTTGTACTTTACACACAGCTTGCCATCTGAGCCATTTGCTACACAAACATTTGTGGAACACTTTTTATGTGTCCATCCAGGAGCCAGAGAGTAGGGCTGCCTCAAGATACACGCAATCACTCAGCAGATACTTACTGGACATTTACTATGTGCCTGGCATTGTCTAAGCTTAGGGACAGGACAGTGAGCAAAACACATACTCCTGGCCTCATAGAGCTTACAGAACATGAACCAAGCAAGCAAAGGTCAACCAAGGAGATTTCAGAAGAGCTGAGAGCAGAGGGTGTAACTGTGGCAGCCTGGGTGTCATGTTTCTTGGAAGGATCCCTGACTTTCTGGGTAGAGTTCCGATTCAGCCATCAGGGCTGACAGGATCAGAATCACATTGTGACAGTGGTGGAGCGCCTCCTGCCCCAGCCAGAGGCTCCATGTGTCTTTGCCCCACAGGTCCCAGCTTCCCCAGAAGTTCTACTGGTGGTTCTTCCAGACAGTCCCAGGTAGGGAGTAGGGCTGTGTGTGGGGTCTGGGGATTGTGTCTGAGGACTTATGCTTTTGTCTTCATCTTCCCATGATCAGGCACTTGTCTAGTCATAGTGGTCATAGGTTTTCTTTCTACCCTCCAGGACAAGCCCCAGCTGCAGGCTGTCTAGTGGCAAGCTGTCCTGGGGACCAGTGAGGGATG
Organism: Cynopterus sphinx; assembly: GCA_030015415.1. Classification (NCBI taxonomy): domain Eukaryota; kingdom Metazoa; phylum Chordata; class Mammalia; order Chiroptera; family Pteropodidae; genus Cynopterus; species Cynopterus sphinx. The sequence continues at coordinate 89,732,480 of CM057384.1, read as the reverse complement.
AGGGAGGTCAGGGAAGGAGGGCAGAGTGGGAAGGGGTGCTCTGTTGTATTCTCAGCCCAAGGTGAGGCCCTGAGACTCTGACCCTGTCTCCCATAACCCCAGGTATGACAGGGGTGCTTCTGCTCCTGGTCCTGGCCATCATGTACGTCTTTGCCTCCCACCACTTCCGCCGCCGCAGCTTCCGGGGCTTCTGGCTAACCCACCACCTCTACATCCTGCTTTACATCCTGGTGAGGGACTCCTCCAGGCAGGGCCAAGCTATGGGGCATGGGTAAGCACTCATGATGGGTGGAAGGAGCACGCTGAATTTAACCCAAGATCTCAGACTGAGACCCTGAGATCTGAGACCTCAGTCCCTGAAGCTGATGCCAGCCCAGGGCCCAGGCAGGAAGCTTCTGGGTAAGGGGCATGCAGGAAGGGGACCTGGCTGGACCTAAGCCATACCAACTGGCCATATATGTCTCCAGCTCATCATCCATGGCAGCTTTGCTCTGATCCAGCTGCCTCGTTTCCACATCTTCTTCCTGGTCCCTGCACTAATCTATGGTGGGGACAAGCTGGTGAGCCTGAGCCGGAAGAAGGTGGAGATCAGTGTGGTGAAAGTGGAGCTGCTGCCTTCAGGTACCAGGCCTGGCCTGACTATGGGTGGGGAGCACTAGAAGTTGACTCAAGGGACATGAAAAGACAGCTCTCCAGGCCTCCTGACCTTCATCTTGGCTTCTGATAGCCTTGGAGACACCAGCAGCTTTCCTCATGTAAATGCAGCCCCAGGAAGGGCTGTGCTTAGCCCCCAGGAGGACTTGCAGACAGTGAGAAGTGACTATGAGAAAAAGCAACTGAAAGTGTAGACAGGGGTTTAAGGACAAGAAAGATCCCAGCCCCCATCACACACACATACATGTGTGGCCTGGGTACAAGTTAGGGAGCCATGTAGCCCTTCCCCACTCCCTATTACAGAATAATCATGCGTCAGAGATAGACAAATGGCCCTGATTGTGAGAATCTGTTGTTGAGAATCAGTGTTGGCCAAAGTGGGGATTTGCACCTCTGTAGAGGATGGTGAGAGATGATTTTAGGTGCCGTGGGACCATCTAAACTTCAGGATTCACACATTAAGAAAATTAACTTCATTTCAACTTTACTTGTGACTCTCCATTCTTAAAAAAGAGAACAGGCCAGAGGCACAGCTGTGCTCAGGCCACAAACAGTATAAGGCTAAAATTTGATAAAACACAGTACCTTCTATTTAGACACATTATACTTACCACCTACCTTAGTAATCTAAAGCTTCTTGTCAAGGTAAATCAAATCGAAAAACTAAATCAACTTAAAGAAAAATATTAGATAAATGATAATGCAGGAGGTGTGTACATATAGCCCGTCACAGAGGTAACCTTCAAATGGTGGAGGTTTGGCAAACAGTGAGATGGTCACTGGGGAACCCAAAGTCCCCTGACCCTATTGGCTGGTATCCAAGACAATGGTAATGGGTCTGAGCCCTTTGTGGGAGAGGTTGCTAAGAGGAGGAGAATGGCTGGAACAGGGGAGCAGAGAAGTCCAGCTCTCAGGTTTCCCAGGAAACAAAGGAGGGTATCTTCCAACTCCCAGCCCCAGGAGCCCTACTTGCTCAGACCATGTTCCTGCTCCCTGTGCCTCAGGTGTGTGGAGAGGACAGGTGCCTGCCAGTCCTCAGGTACTAGGAGCAAGCCTTCTGATCCCTGCCCTTGTCTGCCCATAACCCTCAGGAGTGACCCACCTGCAGTTCCAGAGGCCCCAAGGCTTTGAATACAAGTCAGGACAGTGGGTGCGGATTGCCTGCCTGGCTCTGGGGACCACCGAGTACCACCCCTTCACGCTGACTTCTGCACCCCATGAGGACATGCTCAGCCTGCACATCCGGGCGGTGGGGCCCTGGACCACTCGCCTCAGGGAGATCTACTCACCCCCGACGGACAGCTGTGCCAGATACCCAAAGGTGCCCATCACTGGAAACCACTTTAGAGACTCTAGCATTGACAGAAGGTCCCCATTCTCCCTCACCCTAAGATTAGAATCTCTAAACACTCCAAGGGCAAGTTGAGAAGGGCTGGGTGCCTTAGAAGAGGCTAGGATGCTCCCATCTCCTTCTTTCTATCCCTTAGTTGCTAGCCCCAGAGATTGGGAAGAGCCAGGTTTATCTCATCCACCCTTCTCTTGGCAGTTGTACCTTGACGGACCTTTTGGAGAGGGCCACCAGGAGTGGCATAAGTTTGAGGTGTCGGTGCTGGTTGGAGGGGGCATTGGGGTCACCCCCTTTGCCTCTATCCTCAAAGACCTGGTCTTCAAGTCATCCTTAGGCAGCCAAATGCTCTGTAAAAAGGTGAGCATCTCCCATTCTTTGGAGGAGTGGGGACAGATGGCCTGATTGTGTCCCCGCATTATGGCAGAGTAGCATGAGAAAAAGCCCCCTGGCTCATAAGCACTGGGTCTGCAGGGGCAATTCATACCTAGTTTTTGGATGCCAAACATTTGAGGGATGGTAGGGGGTGTAGCCAGAAGGGGCTCTGCTGGGATCTGTTGGTTAGAAGCCTTGAATCAGGTTTGTGGGTTCTGCTAGAGGTTTAGTGTCTGTGGGTGGTCTGGGCTTTCCAGCATTTCAGGTGAAGGTATCTAGCTAGGGTGAAGGAACCTTGAGCTGAGCTGAGTTTTGAGCTCCAGCCATGTGTCCCCAGATCTACTTCATCTGGGTAACACGGACCCAGCGGCAGTTTGAGTGGCTGGCTGACATCATCCGGGAGGTGGAGGAGAATGACTGCCAGGACCTGGTGTCTGTGCACATCTACATCACCCAGCTGGCTGAGAAGTTCGACCTCAGGACCACCATGCTGGTATGTCAGGGTCAACCAAGCAGTGTGGGTGGACCACCATCTGGGCTAGGAGTGACCCTGGGTCTGCCCGGCTCTGCCCTTCCTCCTCCATTCTCTCCCCCAGTACATCTGCGAGCGGCACTTCCAGAAGGTGCTGAACCGGAGTCTGTTCACGGGCCTACGCTCCATCACCCACTTTGGCCGCCCCCCCTTTGAACTCTTCTTTAATTCCCTGCAGGAGGTTCACCCAAAGGTCAGTCCTACCCCTGTCCATCCTCAGACTCTGACCTTCCCCTGTCTGGATTTCCTGGCCCTCATCTATTTTGAATGGAAAAACCCCCAACCATGGCCCCAGGATGCAGTCAAGCATTGGAGGAAGGCTTCAACTCTATCCCCAAACACCAGCTCAAGCCTGCTCCTCAGGGCCTGGGATTGATGCCCTGGTCATTTCAGGCAGGCTTGAGAAGTGATCCCCTCAACTGTGCAGACCTCTCCTTCCCTCTGAAACTACTCTCTCCCCACAAACTTGACAGGTACGGAAGTTTGGGGTATTCAGCTGTGGCCCACCAGGAATGACCAAGAATGTAGAGAAGGCCTGTCAGCTCATCAACAGGCAGGACCAGGCCCACTTCATACATCACTACGAGAACTTCTGAGCTTGCCTTACCTGGTTCTTGCTTCCCCTCTGTGAACCAGCCCTGCCAGCCATTTCTCTCTCAGAATCCACCTCCGGCCTCTTCTGCATTGCCCCATATGTCCCACGCTCTGAGAAGATAGAGGAGAAACCTCTAGCTCAAGTCACCGCAGGTTGTGACAGACCAAGTGGGGAGGAGACAGCCCCTGCCTTATATCAACTATGGAGGTGGCAGTAACATTTTTGCCTCCAGGAGGTTCCCATGTGTTTTACTTCCACAAAAATCAATGTATTGCTTTGATATTTTCTTCACCTAGGCATTTGATGGGGTAGGAATACCTGTGTGAAGAGAGGGCTGAGTGAACATCTCCTCAGAGCTCAGTTCAGCTGTGATACTTAGAACCTGGACCGCCCAACTGCCTCAATTCAGTCTTTGAGGCCGTTTTCCTCCAGCTCTGCCCCTACCCTTTCTGCTCCTAGAGGGTCAGGAATCCTGAGGAACAATGGGGACAAAGATGCCTCCCCAGCCCTGATGTTCCTGATGTCAGCCAGCAATGCCCGCTGTCCTGAACTCTTGGCAGGCCCTCTCTGAGCCCACTGGAGCAGTCCTGGGGCTGTGGGACCAACGGAGTCCAGCCTGTCTGCCAGACATCCAAAACTCCCTCTCAGTCCCCAACTTACACAGTGTTTGGGTGACCAGCTGTCCTGGTTTGTCCAGTACTCTTCCAGTTTTAACACTGAAAGTCTCTTATCCTAGGAAACCCCACAGTCACAGGCAAATCAGGGCACTTGGTCACCTTACACAGGAGCCAACCTGGGATATCACCTCCATACTCAGCTCTTTAAGACCCTTCTTTGTTCTTCTTCAACTGGCTTTTTCCTATAAAGCTGAGCTTTGAAATTTTTTCAAATTTAGGTATAATTTGCATACAGCAAAGTTGTAAATCTTAAAGTTACCATGTATATGGGTTACAACTACATTTCCATCACCCCAGGAACCTTACTTGTACCCCTTCCAGTCTCCCCTAACCCCTAGAAACAACTACTGCCGTGATTTCTGTCACTCCAGATTAGTTTTGCTCATACCAAATATAGTCTTTTGAGACCTCTTCCATGCAGACCAAGGCCTTTGTGATTCATCCATGTTGTGTGTACCAATAGATTTTGTTTTCATTGCTGGGTTGTGTTACAGTGTTGAGATGTACCACAGTTTGTTCTTCCGTTCTTCTGTTAATGGGCATTTGGGCTGTCTTTAGTTTTTCACAATTAAAAATAAAGCTGCTTGTACATGCTTATACTTGTCTTTTGGTGGAAATAATGCACTCATTTCTCTTGGGTTTATATCTAAAAGTAGAATTGCTGGGTCATGGAGTTCTCTAACCAATAAGACCAGTGGCAGGGAGTTTTGGGCCATCTCTGCATCCCTGACCCAGGATCCTCTCCTTGTTGGTCCTAGCTTACCTCTTCTGATGGGCCAAATGCCTTTGGCTCCCAACCCTCTATACTGAAGGGATCTCTCTGACAGAACTAGAAGGGCACTGGGTAAGGAGCCACAAGACCTGGACTCTAGTGCCAACTTTACCCCTAAGCAGCTACAGAAGAAAATCCCTTACCTTCTTTGAGCCTGTTTCTTTATGTATTAAAATGTCTGTCTGGGTATAAGGAAGTCAGATAGTGATACTTGTTCAGGAAATTATACAAATGAGAAAATATATGTGTTGTGTGCTCATCTCAGCCTATTGACAATCAGTGTTGTGGCTGAACTGGCCCTTATGGTCCTTATTGTGATTGCAAGACACCCTCAGTAATAATCATCAGGAAACTTTAAAAGAGACAAGATTTAATATTTATAGGTCCTGAGACTTACATAGCACACCTAGGGCCACACCATGAGGGGAGACGGGGGCGAGGGGGGGGGAGGGAGAGGGAGAGGGAGAGGGAGAGAATTAAAGAACCTGGGTTGTTTTTATTAGGGTTGAGGGTGGTGGTCTAGGGTTTCCACAGGATCACTGTTGTTAAACTTAAAACATAAGAGTGGGAATTTAAAGCTCAGAAAGAAAAAAACAAGTGGCCTGAAAGGTCAGTTATTGAAATCAACCAAGATCTCTAAAACAAATGAGCCAGGGCCAGAGGGTTAGGGGTATGCTCATGGCCTGGCTCTTTAACTAGCGGTGTGGCTGGCAATGTGTTTATTCGAGAGAGCCATCTCTGAAGTGGATGCCAATCAAAGCTTAAGTCAGAGACTTGCATTCCCACCCCCCAAAAAGAAAGGAAAACAAAAAACACAGCTGTCAGGGCTTACACTACAGTATGACAATATTTTGTACAATTGGCAATGTGTGATGATTATTAATATACCTATTAATAACATCATGCCAATGGGCTTCCAGCTTTACTGTGCCTCACCAGGTGCACAACAAGTTGTTAATCCTAGACACCAGCCCCTTAAGTCTTGGCCTTGCCTTTATTCCCAAATCTGGCCCATTAGTGACTTCCTTATTTCTTTCTAAGGACTGCTCAAAAGATTTATGTGTCTCATCTTAACTTATCTTTGTTGGCTAGAATATGTTGTTAACATGACTGCCATGATTATCCATAATATTCTGTTCAGTCCTGCTCTCCCTGCCATGCTAGGGCCTGAGTGAGGATCTCCTGAAGATTTCATGATTCATGCTTGCCTAGAAGCCAGACAATGCCAAGCGCACGTCAGCTGGACAGAGGAATGTGCCATCATGATCTAGAGGAGCCTCAGGTGGTACTTGGCCTGCCTGCCCTCAGTCTTGACTCTACACTCCAGCCAGGTTCTAGATGGAGGCACGTATTCACGTGATCTGGCTGCTCTGTCTACCCTTGCTCGGATTCCCAGAAAGCCACTAGTTGCTGAGATAAAAGTCAAGGACTTGCAGAGGGGTAGAAATATTTTTAGTCTAGGCATTCACCAGGACCCTCAACCGGCCCACATTTCCTGGGCTTTTGTGATTAACTCTCCTAGGGAAGTGGACTGGAATGCAGGATCAGGCAGCCATCAGGTGATGTGCTTTTGCATTGAGAAAAATTAGGTCACTGACTACACAAGTGGATGTAGGAGAGAGGTTAATTAGACTCCAGAAAATATGTAAACAAGGAAGGACACGCACACAAAAAAGATTTCAGAGAAAGAGGACTGGGGAAGGATGACTCAGAAAATTCATGGAAACTTTTATATTGACAGTGTAAAGAAAGCAAACCTTTTCTATCTCAGGTCACAGATGTTGGTCTCAGGCCCTGGGACAAAGCCCATCCCAAGCGCTGCCTCACAGGAGTAGAGACGAGGATGAAAATGGAACAGAGATGAAGAAAGAATAAGATGGGATTGAATGGTGATGAGATAAGGGATGGAGAAGATGAAGATGAGATTAGATGTCAGGGCTTCAGCCTGGGTAGGAAGGGAGTGGACAAGGACAGGGAGGTGCTGAGGCTGAGCGCCATAGGAGAGGAATGAAGGCTAGATTTTCACCTCTTTTCCCAACTTTCCAGACCCAGCTTCTGGAGAGGGAAGAAAGTTGACAAGATGTGGCAATCTTCCCACCCACTTGCTAAGAAGTTTTCAGTAAGAAGAGCCAAACTAGCTAGCATGGTAGTTAAGATTAAGGGCTCTTGAGGCAAATTGGGTTTGCGTCTCAGCTAGGTGACCTTGAATGGACAAAGGAAACTCTTGGTGCCTGTTTGCTCTTCCATAAAATGAATATCTGCTTCATAGATTTTGGGAAAATCCAATACTCTAATTTAATTTAAAGCAAAAAATATGTGCTGAGTGTCCTAGGCTCAGGACAGCTCCTATGAAACTTACATGTTAGTGGGAGCACACAGACAAGAAACAAGTAAAAAAGAAAAAGAAGGTGATTCCAGATTATGATACAGAGCTTTGAAGATAATAAAACAGAATATGTAATACAATAGTGAGTGACTAAGGGAGACCCTTTAGAAAAGATGATTTAAGAAAGGCCCCTGAGAAGGTGACTACAAGATTATAACAACTAATGCACACAGAGTTTGCTGTCTGCTCAGGGCTATTGTAACTCAGTTTTTAGAACAACCTATGAGGTAGGTGCTACTCTTTCTCCTTGTTTTACAGATAAGGAAGATGAAAAGGTTTCCCAGATCCAATCCTATGTGTGTAGAGGCTTCTTCACACCAACAAGCAATTTTTGGACATGAGAAGGGTGTTCAAGAATTCAACTCAATTCTGACAGTACCTATCCAGAGACAGAATCGGGCTTCACAGATGAAGGGCTCAGTCCCTCAGACCACCCTCCATTTCAGAAGCCAGTCCCAAGCCCAGTTTGTTACCTGTACTTCTGACTGACTGGTTACAAATCAGAGTTTCCCACAGCCTCCTCCTTGAATTTGATTAAATTGCTAGAGTGGCTCACAGAACTCAGAAAAATCTGTTTACTCACTAGATTACTGATTTATTACAAAGGGTATTAAAGGATATGAATCAGCAGCCAGATGAAGAGATACATAGAACCAGGTCTCAAACAGAAGAGCTTCTACCTTTGTGGAGGTTGGGGCCCAGCAAGGTGGAATGTGGAAGTGCTTTCGTTCACCAAGGTGGAAGCTCCCTGATGAAGAGGGCCAACAAATGGTCCTCCTGGGTTTTTATGGTCATGATTTACATGGTCATGATTGACTAAGTCATTGGTCATTGGCCATTGAACTCAATCATCAGCCCCTTGCCCCTCTTCTCTCCCCAGAGATCAGTGGTTACAGGTATGTGTATGTTGGGAGGTGAAATCGAAAGTTCTAAACCTCTTACAAATAGATAGTTGCAGAATACATATGAAGATGTAGAGTGTAGCACGGGGAAGCTGGTTTATGATGTTGTACTAGATTTAGTGGGGTGATCACTGTGTGAGTTATATGGATCTCTGATCACTATGCTATACAACTGAAATTAGTATATTATTGTATGCCAACTATAATTGAAAAAACTCATCGAATTGTATAATGTAAATACAAGCAACTAATTGTCTATTATATTTCAATAAAGAAAAAAAAAGAGAGTTCTAAACCTCTAATCACAGGTTGATTCTCTTGGCAACCAGTACCTATACTTGGATGGAGTCCAAAAGCCACCTCATTAACACAAGACACTGCTATTATTCTCATCACTTAGGAAATTCCAAGTGTTTTTGGGATCTCTGTGCAGAAGCAGGGATGAAGACCGAATATACATTTCTTATTATACATCACAGTATCACAGAAGCTGCAGCACAAAGAGACTTAGACAACTTGTTATCCAGAATGTGAGAGGCTAAATTTGAGCCCCGAAAGTTTTAACGAGAGATCACGTCCTTAACTACCACTTTATCTTGCCTCTCAAAAGCAGGTTGCAAATGTTTAGGCAAAGTGTGTATGGAGAGCCCTTAACTGAGCCTGGCACCTAGCAGCATTGTTACTATTATCTGGAAGACAGAGCTCCATATTCTAAAGAGTATTGGGGGCTTGAGTCATATTAAGTGAAATGTTCCTCTTCCAGACCTGTCCTGAGCTGATCGCCACCCTCCTTTCTCATTTCCTAAGAAGAAGGAAGAGGAGGCCTGCCCTACTCTCTAGGGAAGCACCAAGCCCCAAAGGTTGTCACCTTAGCACATCACTTTAGGGGAAACAAGAGTGTTGCCTGGTCTGGGTTCAGAAGATGTTGACATCTTCAAAAGACACAGGCTTTGGGGTATGAGCTGGAGTGGCCCCTGGATGGGGAAGGGAGGAAGTTAGGGCTGAGTTTTTTGGGAGACAGAAAGAAAATATATGGGTGATGCTTAAAAATTGTGTTAATATCCTTCAGCATGGAAATTCTACTTTTAAGAATACTACAGAAATATTTTATGTATGGATTGAGAGAGTAGGCATGCAAAGTAATGGATTTCTCCTCTGAGTCAGGTGTAGGGCCAGTTCTCTAATATGTTCTGCCATTTAATTCTATCAGCAACCCAGTGTGTCAGCCACAATCATCTGGATGTCCAATAGTAAGAGTATACTTAAGTAAACTACACAACCAACTGGAATATTACGTAACCATTCACAATGAAAATTATTAGATGGGCAATTTCATACTCAGGAAATCTGGCAAAATATCTCAAGAGTCTTAAAATAATTAAGGCCCCTTTCCTACTAATTCTTCTTATCCCAGGAAAATAATCAGACACCTGGACAAAGATTTACATTTAATAAATGAAAATGCACCAAAATGGTTACAGTGGCCTTCTCTAGGTGATGACATTATGGTTAATCATATTTTCCTCCTTATAATTTTGTACATTATTCAAAAATGAAAAATATTTTGTAATAAGAGGGGGAAAGATTAAAATTTAACCATTAAAAAACATTTTACAAAATCCAGTCCAAACAAAAGTTTTTTGGAAAAACTATAATTACAAAGATTTTGTTAGCATATAAAATGGTTAAGATTTACAATTAAGTGAAAATGAATTGTAGCTGTGTTTCTATGGTGACTATGAAAATATTTATTTATAAATTGTTAACAGTGCGTATCCCTGGGGATGGAGTAGAACTAAGAGTGACTTTCATTTTCTATATTATACATTTCTGTGATTTTTTAAAACAAGTATATGTTATTTTCATGATCATAAGATTTTTTATTTTTACTTATTTTTAATTTTTACATTTTTAAGTTATAGTTGACATATGAAAGTAGACATATTTTAAAATTATAATTACATATATGCAAAGACTGGCAGCCAGTACAGAAAAATTCAAAGTTGATATGATATAGTGATGGCTGTTGTCAAATCAAAATTTTTATTATGGCTGATGTGTCAAAAAAATTTTTTTTAATTCGACACATCTGTTTTAACTCACTAAACATGGGTTTTGTGTGTGTGTGTGTGTGTGTGTGCGCGCGTGTGCGTGCGTGCAGTAATCAAAAACTGGAATATGCTCTAACACTTTATCTGGTTTATTTTACTTTATATAATATCTCAACTCACAAGGTTATATTTATCATCTCTTTCCTCCCAGTCACCATCTCAGTTAAATGTGAACTCCATGTCTGTCTTATTCACTTCTACGAATTGTTCTTGGAATAGAATGAATACCTAGTTAAAACACACACACACACACACACACACACACACACACACACACAAATATTTTACCACCAAAAGGGAAAAGAGACCTGAAGGAGAAACAAATTATGGGAGAAATGCTGAAGTGTTATAAATATCCAATTGATCAGGGAAAAAAAAGGAAAATATTTTTCCTCCCTAAGAAAATATATGGGTGATGCTTAAAATTGTGTTAATATCCTTCAGCATGGAAATTCTGCTTTTAAGAATGCTACAGAAATATTTTATGTATTTATGTGGAAAGATGTGTGTGCAAAGAAATTAATTGTTCAGAATAGCAACATATTGGAAGAAACCTAAACGCCCACTAACAGGAGAATGATAAATAATATATGGTAATCTATGAGAATCCATACAATGGAATAATGTCAGAATTAAAAAGAGCGAATATAATCTACATGTGCTGGCGTGGAAATACATCTAACCAGGATATGACCCCTTTTTCGTAAAATTAAATCTATGTGTGTATAATATATATATAGTGTGTGTGCATCTTTAAGGATATATTCCAAATTATTAACAATGGAGGTTTCCAGGGAAAAGGGGATTGAGTTAAGGTACGGACATCTGTTCATCAGCTGAGTTAAATCTCCATTGTAGAAGAGAGCAAATAATGAGCAATGTCAGGTTGCTAGCAAGGTAAGCTTAAAAACAGCCAAATTAAACAGATTTGATTAATATGCACTTCCCCACCTCCTCTCCCATCCTCCAACTCCCCCACCTCCACCACCATGGGCTTAGCGACTAGGAAAATAACAAGATACAAGGGCAACATGGTGGCCAACAATATCATGAAGAAAAACATAGCATCACTGTGTTTAGGGAATAATAGTCTTTAGAGCTCAGATCGCCATGTGTCAGTTATTCGTGTTTAGGTTCCATCGCTGCTCTGAGCCTCAATTTCCTGCCAAATGTGAGGGTGAAATGAAATAATGTTTTAAAGCTCAGAGCAATGCAACTCTCCACATCTACTTGTCAAATCTAATTTCAGAGATGAGATCAAATAGGACTATATAAAGATGGGTGGAGGCAAGTGTTTAGAGGGGACTGGAAAAAGATTTCTTTAGGAAGTTAGAATAAAATTTTTGTGAACCTCACTTCTCAAGCCTGGGAAAAGAGAAGAACCTGAAGGAAAGGTCCCACAACATGAAGGAAAAAGAATTATCAACAGAAGATAAGGATCTCACTTGATTTTTCCCCTTTGGGAGGATATTTCAAAAAATGGAAGCCTTGAAAGAATTCATCAAAAGAGGTCATCAGCTATAATCATTAGAAACAGCGGGGACATGAACACAGAGAAGTGATTTGAAAGACTGAGCTCACATCTAATGGCATGGTGTATCAGCTATGATATTGTGAGAACTACTAGAAGAACAAATATTTGACAGGGTTTTAGAAAACAATTTAACACCAAAGGCTGAGTAACGCTGAGGAAGAAACACTTAAACCCACATTTCTCTAAAGCAAGATTAAAATGTAACTTAATTGTTTATAGAAATTAGCAAAAAAGATTTAAAAAAATTCTGTCAAAGCTTCTTATGGTAAAAGCTAGTTTAAAAAATTAGAAAAATGAAGTAATGTTCTGTTCTGATCTAATTTCTGTTTTCCGCAGAAATCACAAGGCAGGGTGGGGTTGGAGCAAAAGAAGGGAGTAACTAAGGCAAACACGAGGGATGAAGAAAACATAGACACCATAATCACAGCCATAATGAGTATCAGCTGACTTCCTCTGAAAATGATTCAAGAACAAAATTCACTTCCACGGAATTCACGAATAAGTCCAAAGATACAGGCATCTTTGGTATCTCTAAAGAGGTGCTCAGGACTGCCCCACTGTGAGCAATTACTGGGCTTGTCATCAGATAAAGATTACTAATTAAAAAGACTAAAAGATAGCACAAGAATACAGCATCATGGCTGAATATGGCAACACCTGACTTGTCAGAAACAACGTTTCCATCCCATAGGCCTTCAGGCCTCACTGAGTTACTCTCTGGCCTGGCCTGGCCCTTGACGTAACTGACTACTCTGCCAAAGTCTGCTGGAGGTCAGGGGTGGGGTTGTAATGTTTGAGAGTGTCTGACTTTCACCCCCTTGCTCCTGAGAAGTGGCTGCCACCAAAGTCTTTCTGGAAATGAAGAGTACTCTCTCCCTTGGGAACCCATGCCACAACTTTTGCTCTTCTGCATTTGAGTCTAAAAGTCACAGTGAGTTATGACACCCTGAGGCATTTTCTTAAACTACAAAAATGATATAGTACCATGGTAGAAAAAAAATTTTCAGTCGACAGAGGTATACAGTAAACAATAAAAGTCTCTTTTCCTCCATTGTAGAACACAAAACCCTGAAATCCTCTCCTCCAGAGTTAATGACTATCAACAGCTAGGTGTCTATTATTCTACATATTTTTCCCCACATATCTCCAAACACATGTATGAATGTGTGGGGGGACCTGGGACAATTTATTTAACCTCTGTACCTCAGTTTTCTCAACTTTAAGATGGTGGGAATGATATCAATCCCATAGGGCTATTTTGAGGATGAAATGAGTTAAGATATCTAGCATTCTCAGAAAAGTTTCTGGCTCATAATAGGCAGTTGAGATTAGCTGTTATGATTTTTCCTTCATTATTTTTCACAGTAGCTTAGTATTCTATCGTAGAGATGACAATACTGAGAGGTTTTACTGACCTCATCACAGATATCCTAGAATACATACAAATTAAATAGCTCCACTAAAATTAATAGAGGGCTGGGCCTAGAACCCACGACTCTGCTTCTGGTCCAGTGTTGCTCTTACCACATCACAGTGTTCCCCATAATCCACCTTAAAGCCAAAGAGGCATGCAGGGGGAAGCTGGTCCCACTCCTTGTCCTTCAGTGAGATCTAGTTCGGTTTATAAGATGATGAGGCCCAACCCTCCAGCTTTCCAAAGGTTGACCTGAAGCCAGAGAGCCAGGTGGCTTCATGGCCCAGTTTACAGCAGCCCCTGGAAAGTTCCCCAGACCTCAGAATCCTCCCACATTGCACACGGCCAGGGGCACCCCCAATCTCAGAGTTTCTTTTATAATCTCAATATCAATGTTTTGTTTTCTTGTCTAAGCAAGTCACCTTTAAAATGTATATACTCTTCAATCGAACTATTATTATTCTAAAACATAACTTCAGAAAATAATAAGAGTACAAAAGCATATGCACAAGATGGTCATCATAGCTTTATCATAAGACCAACCTTGAAACACTATTCGAATACTCAAAATATTGTAATTTGCTTTATAAATGATAGTACATCCATAAAATGAGATATGGTGCTTTAAAATGATGTGTATAATTATTGACATAGAAAAGAATTTAAGTTTAAAAAATATTAAATGAAATTGTTAAAACAAACACAGCATATAGTGGACAAATAACCCAATTTCTTCAATATAATAATGGTTTTTAAACAAAAATGAAGGGGGAATTATACCTTAAAAATGACTTGAGACATAACCATGTGCAATGTGTTTGGATCTTGATTTAATCAAACCAAGTGTAAAAAAGGCAAAAAATTTTTTTAGATAGGAAAAATTGAACTTGGATTAATAGGGTATTAGATACATGAAGGATTATTGTTACTTTTGTTAATGGCAATTTGTCTTTTAAAAGTCCTTAATTTTGTTAATGGCAATTATGTCTTTAAAAAGTACTTATCTGTTATGAGTGAAAATGGAAAATGAGTAGGTGAAGAAATTCCCATTTCTGATTGTAACATGTATACGTTTTATATGTGTAGAAATGCATGGGGGGAAAAGCTAGAAGGAAGTACTCCAACTTATTAGCACCCGTGGAGAACAGATTATGGCTGATATTCTCTCTTTTTTATCTGCCTTTATTTTCTTAACAATACACAAACTTGTGTGATAAGTTAAAAGTACAGTCACCATTATCTCCTGGTAACCAGGGCACTACAAACAGCTGAACTAAGGAACCTCTTGGGCCTCCTGCCAGGGAGGAGGAACTGAGGCAGGTTGTGGGAGAGGCCTCTGGGATCCAGGAGGCCCAAGCAGCTGCAAGCTGGTGGCCCGGTGCACGCAAAGTCTGTGAGTTCGGGGCAGGACCCACAGGGATTCAGCACCGCCCGCCTGAAGCCTGGCGCTGGCCAAGGGCACTGTACTTGCACTGTGCCTCAGTAGTACTGAATCCAGAACTGGCCCACCTTCTGGCCCAGGTCCACCATCCCACAGCTTCCTCCTCACTATGGATGGACGGCTGTCCCATCCCCACCCACACTAATAACCTGGGCTGGGCTGTGCCTCTAACTCTATCTAGTCTTGTGTGGAGTGCAGAAAGGCTAATTAGTGACTACCAGCAGGGAAGTGAATGATCAGGGCAAAGCTCTCCAAGCCCGGCTCTGGGCTGTGTGGAGCCTTTCAGGACCATACCTGGGAGGCTGAGCCTAAGGAGCAGAACAAAGCGATGCCGAGCACACAGGTGTTTCCACTGGTAGCTCCCTCGCCCCAGGCCTCCCCTACACACACACACACACACACACACACACGCACGCACGCACGCACGCACGCACGCACGCACGCACGCACGCACGCAGGTGCACGAGATTAGAACTGAAACTCAAGAAGGCCCCTAACACCTCAGTCCTGAGGGAAACCCCCAAAGGGGTTCTCACTCCCCAGAGTCTCAGGATAATGAGAAATATCAGTCCTGGAAGAGACTTTAAAATCATCTAGCTCAACCGTGCCAGTAAGAAGGGAGGAGACCAAGGCTTGAATTGAGAAAGTGACTTTGGCCAAGTCACACAATGAATTAGTGGCAGGCCTGACATTAGACAGAACTCAGGACTCCTGGCAACAAATCCTTTACATCTGCCTCTCACAGTCTTTGTGGGTCTAAGACCAGGGGACAGAGGCTTCCTCCCACGCCAGTACCCCTACTAATAGTAAGCTCCCATTGATGTTAAAATCCACTGAGCGACCTCTTGGCAGGAACACCATACACATTCTGTGCCACTTTCAGGTGGCCCGAGAGGGACCACAATGTCTGACTCAGCCAGGGCTTTAAAAAAATGAAAGCTTGGGGTGCGGGGTGCACTGCTGTGCTGCTTCAACATGGCGACAGTGACACCAGAGAAGACCTGCTGTCTTGAAGGCACTTCACTCCCATGACAAATCCATAGCCAAGCCACTTCACACTGCCTTCTGCATCCTGCTCTTCCTCCGAGCTGAGGACCTCACGGTGTGGAGTGGGACAGGGATGATGGAGACCTGCCGGCACCAAGGGATGTGGGCCCTGTAGTTTGGCTTCTGTACCCCAAGACTAGACTGAGATCATGTGCAGGGGACAGTTCTGGGAACAGGCAAATATCCAACAATCCTATCTGCCTCCCTCAATCCTAAACCCCGGCCCAACCAACTTTTCCCAGAGGCCCCCTTTGCTCTCCCCCAAAGGGAGCAAAATAGAAGCCAGGAAGGAAGATGCAGGACTGTGCTACACAGAAAGGGACTGCGAGACCAGAAGTAACTGTCAGCGCCTGCTGTCGCAAAGGTGGATGGCAAGTGAAACGTGCTGGAGCTCCGTCGCCTTCTGAGGTCCATGGGGCAGCCTCCACCATCCATCCTCTAGTTTGTCAGCAGGGTCCTTCTCAGCTCCCCACCCTTATACGCCACCCAATGCTGGGAGTGCTGGCCGGGTGGGGTCCTCAGTGTTAATTGTAAGTGAAACAGGTGCTGGGCACCGTTGACAGTGCCACCCAAGCTTGGGCAACTTGTGGGGAATTCACATTCTTGGTTTCAAGACTGATTCATTCAATATTTAATGAGTACTTAGTGGAGGTGATGGCAGGAATGAACTCCTGGGCTTCCTGCAGCCCCTTCCAAACAGAGCGGAGAACACTTCAACAAGGATGTGGAGGTGAGGGTGTCTCGGCACCAGCTCAGGAATACAGACTTGGCAGCCCACGCATGCCACCTACTCTCCTGCCACCCTCTCTGCCCATTTGGGAAGCTGTGAAACACCACAGTACCTCGAGAGCTCTAGAGTGATTTTGGAAATTCCCTGAATTACTTTCAGTCAGCCCCATTCACTCTTTGCCAATTGTCTACATGGCAGCCATCATGAAGGTCATTTAACAGATCAAGCAAAGGAGGTTCCAAGACATTGTTTTAGATCCAACCCAGTCACCATTGTGAAATAAGTGACATGTCTTTGTCCTTGAGAGTCCTACCAGGGGTCCCCTCTGTAGCTAAGTCCCCTTCAAGTTCAGAGGTCTCCTACCTCCACCAAACCACAATCAGAGGAAAACTGGCTACCTGTGAACTTAACACTATGAGCCCACCTCCATCAGGGGAATTTCCATTGGAAGTTTTCTAGAGCTAAAAAGGAAGACTTTCTCACTCCACTTTCAAGGCACTTTGGGCTCCACTGAGCTGGAAGAAGAGTTTTGAGAGGAGGCGGCTGGCAAGTCTGGCCCTGGAGCTAAACTAGACTCAGAGAAGTAAAAACAGTGGGCTGCATGGCTGCTGAGTGTGTGCATGTGTTGTGTGTAGAGAAATCTCAAGATCCCACCCTCCTCCAGAGATGACATAGGAAAAGCAATGTGTGACCTTGAACATATTAACTGAGTTCTCTATTTCCTTAGTTGTAAAACAGTCCTAGATATTTGGCTTGCTTTGAGGATTAGAGATCATTAATACAAACCTGCTCTCAAAGGCCCCCAGCTGAAGTAAGGTATTAAAGGCCGCAGCCCAAGTTTTGTTCCAGCCACTCTATCCTCATTCTCGACTAATAATCTTAAAGTCACAACTGAGCATAATGCAATTGGATCCAATTCTTACACAGGAAAATTAAGGTCACAATTTTAATAAGGCCAGAGATATCATTGAAACAGAAAAAGACACCAAAAGTCTTAATTGGCTATGAGAAAGGGAACAGTTTTCCTTTTATAATCACCAGCATTACATGGAATTGCATAATAATCACAAGTGAGTTTGAGCCTAGAAAAGGATGGTATCCTTGTGGGATGAAGACAGGTACACTGAGCGAAACCTCCTGGCCTAAATCAGAGGTGTGTTTTAAGGTCTCCCATGAGTAATACTCATGACTCTCCTTAGGCAGGTGTCTCCTGGTTGCCTTCTTCTGGTGGCTGCCCCTGGACAGCGGAAGTGTGGTGGGTGGGGAGCATTAGGAAGGCAGTTCTTCACCTTGTAAAGTAAATGACACAGAATCCTCAGGGGTTGAAAAAGAGGCAATCTTTAAGCAGTACTGAGAAGTTCCCTGACTACTTCTACACTTGGGGAGTGCATGCTGGTTTGACCTCAGGTGGGATTTCAGTCAATTTTAAAACCACCCTAGACCTAGGAAGGTCAGTCTCTTATTCTTCTTTTGTCAGCAACCAAATAACACCGATGTCTAGAAACACTGTGCTCTAAAACAGCTTCCAGGCCAGCTAAGGCTTGTTAAAGTTGTCTCTTCACAACTCAGTCCCCAACCCCCACCTGGCTGGTCATGGTGGAACCAGGAACCCAAGGGACATATTTCTTCCCTTACTCAACTCAGGCACTCCAGGAAGAAGTGAGCTCCCAGCACCTGCCTGCAAAGCTCTGCTCTACTTACTGAACTTTGATCCACATGAACACATCATTCTGGCTAGAAGTTCCCCCAAACTATCCCTACTTGTAAAGTTTTAAGGCACACCAATTCCTCTGTGTAAGACTCTCTGCTTATAATGAATTATTTTAATTATTGTTACTATTTAAAAGAAACTTCTACATCAAAGCCCACCCCTGCCCAGCCCTTTAGCTCTGAGATGCTGAGAGGGTGGGGATGAGGGCACAGTCCAATTAACATCAGGGATTCTGGTCACTGGGGTCACACTTGATCATGACTTTCAACCCCAATCCCTTTCTGGACACTTCGAAGGCTTCCAGAGCTTTCTCCAGAGGAAACCGATGGGTCACTAAAGGCTTTACATTCACAGACTTTGACTCAAGCATTGAAATCGCCACCGGCCACCTGTAAAAGATCACAAGCATTACATTCAACCTGCAGGAGGGAAGAGCCAGGCCCCTAAGAC
Source organism: Cynopterus sphinx (assembly GCA_030015415.1). Lineage (NCBI taxonomy): Eukaryota > Metazoa > Chordata > Mammalia > Chiroptera > Pteropodidae > Cynopterus > Cynopterus sphinx. The sequence goes on along the minus strand of CM057384.1, from coordinate 89,713,804 downwards.
AGCCAAGCACAACATCAGCTTGGCCATACTTATTTATAGCATTGTGGTTCTGCAAGGTCAATTCTACAGACCAATAATGATGGAAATGATCTTATGACTTGTAATTTGGGAATACAGCCCCTATTTCCAAATGCCCCCTTGGTCCCTCTGCAATGTCTGCCATGAAGCCTAGAATTCCTCTGGCATGAAGTCATAAGGCATATGGAGGCCACTGTGAAAAGGCAGAGAAGCCTTGGGAGGCAGCCCAGGATAATCCTATCACACCCTTTAGCAGCTTGGCAGTACACTGGAAAGTCAGCAGCACTGATAGAATGGTGACAGCTCTAAGGCGAGCCTAAGGGACCACGGTGGGGAAGGTGGTCCTGGACAGAGTTCCCTGGAAGTGGGGAGGGGGCCACAGAACATCTGTGGGGTAGATGATGTCATCTTTTCTTTCCTTTTTCGCTTTAAAGGGGGAAAACCCCATCATATCTCATGGCTTCCCATGTGGCCAGGGAGTGCCTTTCATGAATAAATAGGCAGACTTGATCTTAGAGGCCTGCCCATGTCCTGCTGGCCACGCGCCATCCCATTCACCCACAGCATACTCACGTGTTGCAATATCGAAACACTCCCTTGATATCCACTTCCCGGCTGGCTGCGTGCACTAGGGGCACGTTGGTCATTTCAGAACCCAGTCCCACAAGCACCAGGGTCCCACCAGAACGAGTGGCCTGAAGAGGAAGTAAGAGCAAGAAAACTCAGAAGACAATGCAGATGTCTCATTCACTGTAACACTGTCGTCACACAAACATCTTCTGATTCCATCAAGTGAGCATCCCAAAATTGGGGGAACATGACCCTTTCTGTACTGCTGAACTCAGCATGGTGACTATTCAACAGAGAAGCGGAGTGAACATCATCTTCTTCAAAGATCCTGAAATAACACCTCCGCAGTGGAGGACAATGCACAGTGGGAGCATCTTCCATTGTCCACAGCATCCCGGGGAATAGCCAATGTTGTCCCGACCCCAGTGAGAATCTCCTCTACAAAGCAACATTAATCTCCAGCAGTCCCAGAAGTCGGCTTTAGCCTATTCCTCATCTCAGCACCCGTTCCTCCCCCAGCACACCCATGCCACAAGATAGAACTTTTGTCAAGCCTCTAAGGAACCACCCTTTTGGTGAGAAAACTAAGCAAACAGGGAGAGCTACTGGAACTTCGTGGTTTAAAAACTGCGTTATACTCGCAAGCTGGCATTTTAGAAATTTTTATTATACATTCATCCCGATAGTATCAGTCATAATGGATTTTGCTCCCTTGAATACCAATCTGCCTTGGAGTGAGCCAGAGAGTGAAGTTTCTTTTGACAATCTATAAATCCTCCTGAGTGTTGTAACTGCTCCAGAGATTTCTGGGAATCACTGTGCTCGATATTGTAAGAGACCAAAAAATGGACAACTCATTCCAAGCTCTCTCTGAGGGGAAAGACACACCATAGAAAGAGGCCGGCAACAGGGTGCTGACTCTTGCATTTGCGCTTTTGAGCTGTAGGACCCTAGATGATGCCCTCTCAGACAGGTTTCTCCTCTGTAAGAACAGGCTGATGCTACCCCCAGCAGAGTTGTTGGGGTTACCAGTCACAGTGCTCGGCATGAGGATGGGCTCATTGTTTCACATTTTTTGTTTTTTATTGTAGTGCAGTCACTTAAAAACCACCTGTGACATGAACACTGTTGGTAAGGGGGAGAAACAAAGGTATGGATGAGCCACAGAAAACTTCAACTGAAAAATTTCCTAGGAAAATGTTTCCCGATCAGCATTTCTTCTCCACCTGGTGGAAAGGAGGAGGGACACTGTCAAACTGGCCATCCCAAGCTGCCAGGAGGCCAGCACTTCACTGGTCTCAGCCAAAGGAATGTTCGAACTAACTACCTGACCATTGTTTTGTGGGTATGACCTCTGCACCAACGAGATGACATCAATTCTACCCTGAGTATTTTGCCACTTCTTTTCATGAACATTATCTAGTCATGATCAGCAAGAAAGTGACTCAGATATGTCCAGGTAAGGTGCCTCCACCTGTCCTGTTGGAGGGGTGGCCTGTAGCATTCTATAGCACCTGTCATGTATGATGGCTCCACTCCCAACTCAGGAGAGGCCCTAACTTAAGGACTGAAGAGGACCTTGGGTCATTTTTACCTCTCCATCCACCTGGCAGCCTGACAACCAGGCCTCCACTATCAACAGCTGGAGATGGCAGCTGTTCACAGACACTCTCCAGGCAGGAGAGAAGACAAAGAAAAGCCTTACATTGTGAGGCCATGTCTTTTACTGCCTCTCTGTGCAATGAGGTGGTCACTCACCGACTCACTGGCCAACAACTTGAAGACAGTAGACACACCCCCTACTTGTTGTCATAGCCCTCAAGATGCCCAAGATGAGTCATGGGCCGTTGGATCACACACAAATCCATCACCCTCTGAGTTTTGGGTTTTCTCTGCCCCAGGGTAAAGGTGCTTCCTGATCCTCCCTCCTTCGGCTGCTTCCTCTGCCCTTGATTCCAAGGTCATCTTGTTAGAAGGAGGGCAAGGCAGCACTGCTAGGTGCTAGGGTGTCAGGTCTGCGGCTGTGCCACATAGCTCTAGGGGTCAGCTTTCCCCAGAATGTCTTGCATGGTGCAAAGTGCCCGTGTGCATGACCCAGCTCTGACTCAGAAGGAAGAAGGAAGCCTGAATTGCTATGGGGAAGCTGTCTGGCAGGCAGAGCAGGAGTGCCCAGTGGTGCCAACTGTCACCACCACTCTCACTCTAGGGCATATCCCCACTGGCTCCTTGTCTCTTCCTTCCCTTCCTCTCCTAAGCAGTGGACAAAGTAGTTAAAGGGCAAGCACTGGAGCAGTGCGCTTAAGGCAAGTCAGTGGGCCTCTCATAGTAAAATGTGGAAAATGACGACTAATTTCATGGCTATTGTGCAGATCAGGCATCACATTTATAAAGCTTGGAACCTAGAAGATATTCTTTCTCCCCCCTTTTCCTCATACTTTGATTTGTCAACACCACTCCTCCTCCCTACCGCCCTGCCCACTTCTCATAAATTACTGGTGGGTTGCTGAGGGATGCAGATCTGTTCTTATTTTTGAGAGAGGACAGCAGTAGATGACTGTGACCCTGAAAACCACCTCACCTTTGTGACAAACTGAATTAACGGCTGTCACTTTGTGTAAATGACTCGAAGACCAGTTTTCCTCAATAAAACGAGGCAGGGACTTTCCACCCTTAAACTAAGACATGGTTCCCTGTTCCTCCTGTAGATATTTATTCAAGAGCACAATTTTTATGATTATAGATGATTACAACAGCAACCCCATCCTAAAGGTGTGGGTCACTTAACATCTTTCCAAGGCCTGTGTATATGTTACTTTGTTTAAACCTCCCAATGACTCAATTAAAATGTGAAGCAAATGTCGCTATTTCCACAAATGAGGTAAGAAAACAGAGCTACAAAGAGATCACTTAATTTTGCTGGGGGGAAGGGGGCCACAAAGCAAGTCAGTGGAGAAACTTGTTCCTATGAACCCGGACTTCTGATTCCCCAGAGCTGCCCACCAGTTTCAGCTGCCCTCATCCCACTCACGTAGATGCCCGTCTGGATGGCAGGCTCTGCCCCTGTGCACTCAATGGTGGCTTCTGGCTTGCAACCCAGGAGACCTTCCACTTTACGGGCAACTTCCTGAGGGCTCTCCTTGGAGATCTGGAGGACGAAATTGGCCCCAACTTCCTTGGCTTTAGACAACCGAGAGGCAGACAGATCTAAAGTTGAAAAAAAAAGTTTCTTTCAAACTGAGAAACTAGGTGGAGGATTAGGGAGAAAATAAAAATGCAGGTGCAGGTTCTGATGGCAATGAAGTTCTGGCATAGTGAGTGGTGTTGCTGAGCCCATTGCACATACTCTCTGTACCATCACATACTCCCACACACTCTCACAGATAGACTCACACTCTTCTATTTTCCTAGTACATCATCCATGCACACACCCCCACATACCACAGAACTACACACTCACTCACATTCTCAAATAACCTCTCCTCACACATATACACTCAGATACCTTGCACACACACACATTCTCAGATGTCTTCTCCACACACCCTTCTATACCCCACATGCTTCCATACATAGCACAGTGCCCACACATACACCCACACATGCTGTCACAGATAATCTTTCCTCACAAACACATAGACACTCACGTCTCTTACCCATAGTACACGTCTCACACATAAACACCCACTAACTCCACAGCACATACACACAAACTTAGTCTCTTTGTCTCCCAGACTTGGCTGAGCCTCCTTTTAGGACCAAGCAGGCAGTATGGGCATCTCATATCCATAAAGAGCCAAGTCTCCTTCTCCACAGTAGCCACCTTCTCCCAGCAGCCTCAAAATGAGTCTCCTGAGTCCTGACTTGGCCAACCCCTGGGTGGGCTTTTTAACCCTGGAACCAGGAGAAAACAGGAGGAGCACCTTGAGAAACCCAATACTCCAGGAAGGGAATATGTCTCATGCCCCAAACTATAGGCCCATCAGTGTTCTCCTCAGGGAGAATTAAAAAGAAAACCTTACCAGTCACCACCACTTGAGATGCACCCATTGCCTTGGCCGCAAGCAAACTGACCAGTCCAATTGTCCCTAAATAAAGCAGAAAATGGGAGACATTTGTAAAATATGAAACATCATCCACTTACTCTTTGGCCCTGCTTGGGGATAACGTCAAAGAGTCAGAGCGCTCAAGGAAACAAGTATTTGTTCAGAGAAGTCTTAGAAGGTCCAGATACATTTTTCTGTTCTCTTTGACCCCTACCTAGTCTTAGAACCCATCACACCTCCCTCTGCAAGGAGAGATACTTTGTTTTTTGATGATCTCTGAGGACCACCTGGAGGGTGTTCTTAAGTGAGCTGGCTTCCTGGGTTGAGGCAGCTATTCAGGAAGCCCCAAGATGGTAAGGTAACTGAGAATCAGCCCAGAGATTACCTGCTTCCTCCCATGGTATCTGCATGCTAGACATGATGATTTTAACTCTGAAACCAGACCCACAAAATAATGCTGTGCAGAATATTTGGGGAGATTTCTTTTATGGACACTTCCCTTAAAAATAATTATGAGTTCCCCAAGAAAGAGAAATTACCAAAGGGGTGATTAGTTAAATAAACTACAGTGGAACACCACACAGCTATTAAAAATTACATCATACCTCTTATCTACTGACATAAAAAATGCACACGTTATGAAAAATGTAGGTAAAAAAATTTAAAAAGTATATTTATCACTATCTCACTAAAAAAAAAAAAAAAACTGAAAGAATCTACGCCAAAATGTTAAGTGATTCTTCAGGGTAATGGGGTTATGGGTGAATTTCTGTGTGTGTGTGTGTGTGTGTGCATGTGGTGTGTATGACTTATCTTTTGTATTAAAGACTTGAACATGAGACCTGAAGACATAAAACTCCTCAAAGAAAACATAAGCAGTAAGCTCCTTGACATTAAGTCTTGGCTATGATTTTTTGAATGACACCAAAAGGAAAGGCAATAAAAGCAAAAATAAATGAGGCAATAAAAACTTCTGCACAGCAAAGGAAACCATCAACAAAATGAAAAAGGTAACCTAATAAATGAGTGAAAATATTTGCAAATTATACATTTGTTAAGGGGTTAATATAAAAAATATATAAGGAAGTCATACAACTGAATAGCAAAAAAACAAGCAATCTTATTTAAAAATGGGCAGAGGATCTGAATAAGACATACAGATGGCCAACAGATGCATGAAAGGAGCTCAGCCCCGCTCACCATCAGGGAAATGCAAATCAAAACCACCTCAGACCTCTTTGAAAGGCTATTTTCAAAAAGAAATAACAAGTACTGGTGAAGATATGGAGAAAACAGAACTTTCATGCACTGTTGGTGGGAATGTAAATTGGTGCAGCTATGGAAAACAGTATGGAGATTCCTCAAAAAATTAAAAATAAAGCGGCCATATAATCCAGCAGCTCCACTTCTGGATATTTATCAGAAAAAAGGTGAAATTCTGTAAATATTATAATAATGGATATTAACTAGACTTATCGTGGTGGTCTTTTTGCAATATAGTTGACCCTTGAACAACACTAATTTGAATACGTGGATTTTTTTCCAATAAAACGTATAGTACTATAAATGTATTTTTTCTTTCTTATGATATCCTTAACAACATTTTCTTTTATCTACCTTACTTTAGTATAAGAATACAGTATACAGTACATTTATCAGTAAGACTTTTGGTCAAGAGTAGGCTATTATTAGTAGTTAAGTTTGGCAAGATTCAAGTTATATGAGAATTTTTGACTGCGCAGGGGATTGGCTCTCCTAATTTTGGGGTTGTTCAAGGTTTAACTGTACATACAAATAACAAAGAATTTTGTGTACCTGAAATATAATGTTATGTCTTTATATCTCAAAAAAATGTGTATGAGGAAAACCAAATCACACACACATAAGCATGTGAGCATGCTGTCTGAGTCAGCTAAAGTTAGAAGCCTAGAATAATTCGTTGTGAGGCTGCTAGGGTTTCTTCAGGCGGAAGAACGAAGTCAGCTAGCTGCAACCCCAATGCAGGTAGAGTGCTGGCTCAAACTGGCCTGGACTCCACTCCTTCCACTAGCCATGAGCAGGGCCTACCTCGTTTTTAGATGGACCAGAAGACCGACCACTTTCTTGATGATATGAAAGTTCTAAAAGTTGCTCTTCTCTTCACTATCAAAAATATTTCTCTAGTTTCCCATCAAGCATTGAAAAATAATCCCAAGTTACAATCTTTCAATGAATAAAAGGGTCGTTGCCTAGGGAATAATAGCAGTTTGCTATGAATGTCTGCTGTTTAGTTCATTTAGCAAAGTGCTGGTCACTGAGGGAACAGAACATCTCCTACCCAGTATGGTCATAATACCAATTTCAGCCTTTGGAGGGGCAGAGAGACCCCCACACTCTCCTTTAATAAAATCATAACCAGGTGACATGTTTCTTACCAGCTCCACACACTAAGACCTTGCTCCCCAGGGTGATTCCAGCTCGCCGGCAAGCATGGATCCCCACAGACAATGGCTCGATCAGGGCCCCTTCTTCAAAGGTGACATTGTCAGGAAGCCTGGGGAGTCATTCAACACTCAGTTAGTCCCTCTGGGTTAACAATAATAATAGCTAATGTCTATTGAGCACTTATTTATGTGCCAGGTATGGTGCTAAGCAATTTCCATACATTCACTCATGTAAGTCCTTGGAACAGTTCTGTAGTAGGAACTATTATTACCATTTGGCAGACTAGAAAAATCAAAGTTTAGAGGATTAAATGACTTGCTCCAAAGATTCTAAACGACTGAGAAGCTCAAAGGGTTTTAAGTGGAAACCATATATGTCTGACTCCAGAACCCAAGACACACTGCCTCTCTCGGGAGATGGTTTTCTCTGGAGAAATCACTTGAGTGAATGTGAACACATTTTGTTTTCTTTAATATGCTATCCAAGCTAAGTGGCTATCAAAATAAGAAGTTCATTTAACAAAGGATTAATGTAATCATATTCCAATATCTCTTCTGTTTCTCAAACTGATAGCTTTTATGGTTTTCCTTTAGTAAATAATCCCAACCAGCAGCAGCTTTGCAAAAACTGATTCAGAAGCTGGCATCACTCTGTTCAATTGTCATATGAGCGCGCACACACAACACACACACACACACACACACACACACACACACACCCCAATTACACGTTCCAGAAGAACCACATCTGATGGTAGCAATTGCCTGGCTGTCCCAGGACTGGTTAAGGTGGGAAAGGACCTGTCTTCCACACAGTTGATTAAATGCTGTGTCACCTTTACCACTGGGTTCTAGGTTTTCACTTCCAAGTCCACTGGCATCTTATCCTATTAACACTCCTACTGATGATGACAGCAAACATTTGCATAAGGTTTTATAGATTAGAGAGCTTTCTCTTCCATTATCTCACTTAATCACCATGACTTTTTTAGTTGGGATGGGCAGGCTTTATTCTAAAAGAGGAAACTGAAGCTCCATGACATTGAGATACACGCCCAAGGTTACAGGGCTTTAACCCAGATCTCAATTCCATATTCTCTGATTATCCCATATTAGCTGCCTCTTGGTACAAGTAGCTCTGTAGTTAATATCTAATTTCTGCTAGTTCCTAACTGTCCAGTTTCTATTCAGTATCCCTAAAACCTCCACATGGAAACCCTCAAGTTCCAAAGAGAAAAGTGGCAGCCAAACCATATGTTCATTCCCATGATCCTTCTGTCACTGTTCACAATCCCCAAAGAAAAAATAACAAGGCCTGCAGTCAGCCTGCTGCCCACCATCCCTCCTTTCACCCCTCCCCTCTGCTTCTCTCACATCATTTCCCCCACTCCAATCCATCCTGCTCTGATTGTTGTCATCATGCCTTCTACCCGCCCAAGTGCCCTACAGACTCTCTATAAAGGGAAAAAAATTGAATTGAAATAATGAAGACTCTCAAACCCTCAAAGACTCCCAACCACACTTTCTCAGACATACTTGCCCCTTCCCATTTGGGCCTCCCCCAGAGCTTGCACAGGCTCTCAGTCAGAAACTGTGTGCTCCTCTCCCCTTTGCTGACATCCCCTTGTAATAAGAACACCAAGGAGAAAGGGGATTGGGCTAGTGCTAAGGATTGTTGTCTGGGAGATTATTCTACTGATTAAGCAGATTTTGCCTTATCACATATGCAGCCACAGCCAGCAGCATAGGAGGGTACCTGGCAAGGAAGCAGAAGCATCAGGCAGAGTCCTGGTGCCCAACCCCTTTGCCACTGACCTTGGGAGAGTTGCTGGGTCCTCTTTGCCCAACCTTGTTCAGTGGGGGTTGAGAGGACTAAGTTTCTTCCCAGCCCTAATCTTTCATGACTTTATTCACACCAGAGAATGACAAGGTATCTTGGTGGTTTTTCACAATAGGGTTCAGGGAACAGGAAAAAGGGTTAAAGAATAATCAAGAAGCCAAGAAGGAAGTAGGAAGATCAAAGAAAAATAAGGTGGATAGGAAAATAAGAGGCTGCCGTAGTGTAGAACTCCTCACAAAGAGAAACTAGAGAGGAGGGCTTGGGCCAGGGCTGGGCTGGAGACATAAGCAGAAAGTTCCCTGTAAGGAGAGGGGGTGGGGGTTGCATGTCCCCTAGAGGCCCTCCTCAGTCCTCTCATCTCCACTACCAGATAGAACACCTCCTCCTACAGTATTCCCTACAACGTCTCCCTCTCCAGTGTAAGGATTCCTTTTCATGCCTAACCCTGTACCATCCTCAACAAGGCCACAGCTGTGACATATGATATCATAATTTACTGAGCACCTCCTATTTACTATTTGTGCTTAGTACTTGTTATGCCTTTCTCCTTGAATCCCGTCAATAAATCTATGCATTCCATCATATTGGTGCTATTATCTCCGTTATACAGGCAAAAATACTGAGGTTACAAAGTTTAATTTTCTCAAAGTCATACTGTTCGTAAATGGCAGAGACCAGTAGTTAAGTCTTGATATTTACTACTCTGCTCTTCCTTCTATCTCTCATGGAAACCTTGTTTGGCATCTTGACTTGGAGAGGGCTCAGGAAAGGTGGGCTGGTTCAGGATTCACTTGCTGAAAGGTGGACTCTGCCCACACAACCTGCTTTCTTCTAGAGCAGGTTTGGGTATTGACTTAAACTCCTCATGAGGCCTCTGGCCTGTGACTCCTCTCAAGGCTTCCAGTGGGCACTAGAAAGCTCCATTCTGCTAGACTGCCCCTGTGACTGGCACCTGGCCTCCATCAGCCCAATCCTGGCTGAGAGAGGCACCACTGGTGCCAGGTCAGGGTGGGAGGAAAACATGCCTGGTTGGGTCAGAAGGAAAGTGGCACATCAGCACTCAAGCTCCACGGGCCGGGGACCATGCAGGAGGTATAGCACTTTGCTTCTGCTAGACACAACTTATCACCCCAAAACCACTGAGAGTTGAGATAGGCCCGTGAACACAGGGAAAGAACTTGAGAATTATAGCGACCCTAGCTTGACCCCTGGCTCTGCTCTGCTTCTCCTGCAAATCCTTGCACAAAACTGTACTACTGCTGCCCATCTCACCATTAATCTTATGAAGCTTAAATAAGATAAAGCATCCAAAGCACTCACTAGCACAAGGCCAGGCACACAGTAATAATAATTATGACTTCACATTCATTGCCTTAACCTGAAGCAGAGGAATGTTAGGTCATTTCCTCAAAGTTACTTGCTAGAATGGAGTCGGGGTCCAGGGTCCCACAGCTCATACTAGATTCCACACCTCCTCAGTAAACCCTCGTTACTGTTGTTGTCATCGAGGTCACTGCTGCTATAAATTCTCATTCCTGCTGCTGCAGTGAAAACCATTAATGGAGGACAAACCATAAATTATCTCCAGGATGGCTGGGGAAGCGGGACTGCAGCAACAATTTTCTATTGCTGCTCTGGGTGAGGGAAAGTTAAACTGAAAGACTAAAAACGAAGGACTGCAAGTCAGTCTTAGCCCTGATCAGATTACGCTCCCTCTACCTCACCAAGGGTAGGCCTGCCTAGGGGATGCTTCATGTCAGGGAAAACGAAGTCACCACAGGAAACTAGAAGAACACCAAACAAACGGAGGGGGAAGGGTCCCCGGTGACATTGTGGGGTTGGGCACTCACTTGTAGCAGAAGTTGGCATTATGCTTATAAAACCGGCAGAGGTTCCCATCATCAGGGGGCGTGGCACAAAAGAAGATGGTCGGTGACAGGTTGTATCGGCCAATCTTGCAGAATTCATCAGCTTCTCGGGGAGCACCAGGCTCGATAGCGACACGATCACCTGGAGAGGGAGACACAAATGGGGCAGAGTTGCTGTGAAGGGATATAGGCTCCTGGGCAGATACCAGCTAAGGAATCTGGAAGAATGAGTAACGTCCCTTCCTGGGATCCCTAGGTGTTTTAGGCAAGCCCAGTCCAGCCCATTAGTGCTTCCAAAGAAAACACAGGACACAGCACAGACTCAGTCTGGGAGGGAATGATATTGTCTACCTATATTCAATTAACATTTAGCTACATTTACTTTATCACATATCCATCCATCCATCTCTCCTTTATCCATCAATCCATCTTTTCTAATGCATTTCAGAGTAGGTTCAGATATCAGTACACTGTATTTTTAAATACTTCATACATTATTGACTAGAGTTTAATACCTTTTAATGATTCTTGTTCAAGGTAAAATTTTGATATTGATGAAATGTACAAATCTTAAGTGGGTTCTTAGATTTTGATAAATGCTTTCACTTGTGTGACATAAACCCCTAACAAGATACAGAACATTGCCACTACCTTGGACATTTCATTCCTTTGTTCTTTCCTGTCAGTTCACAGCCCCACCCCAGAAGGATGCGTTAGTGTCATTAGGGCCCTCCTGAGCCTGAAGAGTATGTTGGCAGCCTGAGAAGAACCCTAGGAGGTGTGCCCTTTACTAGGTAGACACACATTAGGCTATTTTTCATGTCTTTTATGTTAAAACTACCCACGTTAATAGTAGAGTCCTGTTATGTCATTAGTGCTCATTTAAAATAGTGGTGGTGTTGACAGTAGTAGTAGTAATACATAATAGTATTAACTTTTTATTATGTTCATTGTTGTTATAATTATCTGAGAAATTCAAACTATAAGATATATGGCAAGGTGGTATATAAATTGGGACTTCTTCCATGCCTTGGATTTACTGAGTCTTAAGATTTATGTTTAAATTTTATAAACAAATATTAAGAATTCAATGAGTGGTAATTTCCTTTTTGGATTAGTAGATTAGAACTTTAAGTCTAAAGTTAGCAAATTACACACGTCAATAAAACTTTTGTATTCTAAAAGTACCCACAAAACCCCTGCAACCAGGAAATGTATTCTTCTACCTGTTTTTTCCTTCTACCTCCTCTACCTTCTTTCTCTGCTGCCCTATCAATTTTCTCCAAGCTATGCTTCTACCATTGACAATGAATTCTTCAACTTAGCATTCAAGATCCTCTATAATTAGCTGTTTATATTGTTTTGTCTTCTAATTATTATAATAATATATTACAATAACTCAGTTGTATGGTACTTTTAAGGAGTGACTTTGTAGAGTATGCGTTCTTATCTCCACTAACTCCCCAAAATAGAATCTCTGCTCCAAGCAGCATAGAGATTTATTAGCAACCCAAACATGGAACTATCCCCTCTGTAATTATTCTGTCCCTCATAATTGGAATATTAGCTTCTGACCTCTTTACTAACTCAAGTACAAAACCTTTCTCATGTCTCCAGATGCTGGGCTGCCCAGTGGTTCTGAGCACTTGCTCGAGAGTCAGAAAGAACAAAGCAAGGCACCCTAGCTCTGACACTAACTAGGTGTGTGACCTTGGTCAATCTACAGGCTTCACTTTCTTCATCTGTTCACATGGAAAATAATGCCTATCTTGTAAAGTTGTTTCAAGAATGAAGTAAATAATTACATTAGTGTTTAACATGAAGACTAACAAATAGTAAATCAATAAATGTTTATTTGCCTTCTTCTTCTCATAATTATTGTTAAATGTCTAGCTCAAAGACCTATCTCCTCCATGGACCTTCTTAAAAGGTTCTTTCTTTGAACTTTTTGAGCCCGTTCTTTACTGATTGTACTGTATAGTCCTGTTCCCTAACTGTTGATATTTATATTATGTCCTGATGTCTGGTCTCCCCAACTAGATCGAAGCATCTAAGGATCACGTCATCTCAATTTTCTATATTCCTCAAAGCCCCTGGCAGAGGCTTGACCCATTGTGGATGCTGACTAAGCACCTGTTATAACTTAAATTTAGAGAGCCCCACTACTTGTTTTGATATATATTTAGAGACTTTGTGCCACAGGTAAGAACCAATCAGTGGCTGCTGAAAGCTACATGAATCTTCCACTTTGGGAAAATCCTGCAAAACTTCAGGGGCTTTCTCAACTTTACTAGTGATGAATAGAGGGCCTGACTTAACAATCCTAAATGAGATACGTGTCTTTCTTCTGCAGAAATGCTGGTCGATCCCTCCTCTTGTACCTAGGCTTAGAGAGTCTTCTAACTAACAGGATGGCATGTCCTGCCAACTTCCTCCGTCCCCCAAGTAATCTGATGCCCTCTCTAGGCTGTGCAGAGGCCTCAAAATTAAAGGAAGCTTAAAGCCAATGGCTACGTATGCATGCAATCTGCCATAGCTAAGAATTCCTCCCTCCAGGAGAATGAATTAAGCAAATCTAGAATATTGGTTTCCTAGCAATCTGATAAAACCAAAGACTGTTTCAAAGGCCCTGGTTCTTAGAATGTGGTTGCTGTGCATGGAACGTTTTCCCCACCCCTTTACCTGGTTTACTTCTTACTTGCCTGCTGGTATTGACTTAATTGTCCCTTCTTCAGACTCATCAGGGGTCTGGGAAGACGCTGACCACACCCCGTATTCTTCCCTGCTACCCTCAATACAATTGTAATTAAGTAACTATCTGTGCATTCCAGCTGTCTCCACCTGCAGAATGTAAAATCAATGTGTGTAGGAGCTGAGACTGTCACACAGATTACTGCATCCCCAGTGTTTAACAGAGGGCCTGGCTCCAAGAAAGCTTCCACAAATATTGATGTTGAATGAATAGATCCATTAACTGAAGGACTTTGCTGACCTGGTTTTAGGTGCTTTACCAATGATCCCACTTTTATGACTGTTCCTGAAGCTTCATGGCCCAGCACCATTGGCTTTTTCACAACAAAATCCCCAATTCGACCATGCTGCCAGTAGTGGACATCTGAGCCACAGATTCCGACGGAATGCATCTTCAGCAGCACCTCTGATAAGAAAAAGGAGAAGAAAACAAATGAGGGAGTGAACGATGCCTCTAGCACCCTGAGACACCCTGGTGATTCTCTTCTGGATGAAGGAGAGGGCTTGGTTTCAAAGGCCAGGTAAAAAATTTAGACCATAGAAGAAAACAAGCTATACAGCAACACTAATTAAGTCTTGCAAGGCAAGAAAGCTTCCACAGAGCAATATAACTGCATGTGAGGGTTAATTCTGTGTGTCATCTTGGCTAGGCTAAGGTGCCCAGTTGTTTGGTCAAATGCTAGATGTTGCTGTGAAGGTTTTTCATATGATTAACATGTAAGCACCCCCATGTTGACTGAAGCATTATTTGCAATAGACAAGATATGGAAGCCTAAGTGTCTGTCAATGGATAAATGAAAAGAAAATGTGGCATATGTACAACAAAATATTATTCAGCCATAAAAAAGGAAACCTTGCCATTTGCAACAAAATGGATGGACCTTAAAGTCATTATGCTAAGTGAAATAAGTCAGATAAAGACAAATGCCATGACCTCACTAATATGTAGAGTCCAAAAAATAAAATAAATAAAAACAACAAAAAGGAAAAACCAAGCTCACACGAAGGGAGAACAGATTGGTAGTCACCTAAGGCTGGGGGTGGGAGTGGATGAAATGGATTAAGAGGGTCAAAAGGTACAAACTTCCAGTTATAAAACAAGTCATAGGGATGTGTTGTACAGCATGTCTACTATAGTTAATAAAACTATATTGTATACTTGATAATCTGCTTAGAGATCTTAAAAGTTCTCATCACAAGAAAGTTTTATAATTATGTAAGGTGACAGATATTAACTACACTTACTGTGGTGATCATTTCACAATACATGCAAATATCAAATCATTATGCTGTGTGCTTGAGACATAACAAGGCGTGTCAACTGTGCCTCAATTAAAAAAGACATTTAAATAAGACTTCAGTAAAGCAGATTACCCTTTATAAAGCCTCACTCATCCAATCAGCTGATGTCCTTAAAAGACAAGAAGACAGATTTCCTTAAAGAAGGAATTCAAGACTGCAACACTGATTTTTATCTGAATTTACAAACTGCTGGTCAGCCCTATAAATTTCAGGCTCTCCAGTCCCTACAATCCCATGAGCCAATTCCTTAAAACTTCTCTCCTGCCCTTTCTACATATACATATATGACAAATATATAAATAAATCTTTCTCTCAGTTGTTTCTCTGGAGAACTTGAATACACTGCATAAACAAGGTTATAGGAAGAAATATATCAAACCCGTGAGAGAAAGAACTTCTCTAGAAGAAAACTTTCCAGACAATGTGATGTGCCACATTGTTGTCTACTCATATGGGGGAGACTGGCGGAATCCAGACTTGGCAACACTTTGAGCTATCGGGCTGCACTGTCATGCCTGTTGTTTTGTTACAAAGTGCAGCATTAATTTAAACCACCCAAAGATTTCAACTGGCATTTCTCTTTGACAGGTCTGAATATAGTGATATTTGGTGGTATTATTGTTGTCAGTTTTCCAAGTTTAAAAAATGATGCTAGTGGCTCTTTATTAAAATAAGTCCTAAAGGATTACTAGCCTAGTCTGACTGAGATAAACATGTTACAAGTATCTCCCTGAGAAAAAGCTCTGCCTTAGAAAGACAAAGAGGCCCAAAGCTCTGCTATGCATTCAGGTATCTTACACAAACAATTGCGATCTGCCAGGTGTGGCTCTGTAGAACTTTCTCCATCCTTGGTTTTGGTGAACAGAGTAAAAAATGGCAGGATGAGTTCTGAGATCAAAGGCAGGTAAAAAGTTATGAGAGTTAGGATAATCATCTTAGGGTTTCCTTTCTTGAATTTACCAGTTTGTAATTAGGTTAAATTTGACGCTAAAACTCTCATTGACATTTACCTCTGTTTTCTCTTCTAATTCAAGGACAGCAAAGAGATAAGAAAATGAGAGCAGAATGCTGCTTCAGAGACAGAAGCGGTATCACGATCCTTTGAGTTCAAGCTAGCCCTTGTTTAGCCATCACTGGGATCAACATCAACTTTTCAGGACACAGTGAGATGCCTCCTTTACTTCTCCGAATATGATATCTTGGTGAAAATGCCCTAAATATACATTACTTGCTAAACACTAACAGGAACAGCTCTTGTCTGTATTCTTATCACTACAAATAACCCAGCTAACCTTTGAGTAGCAAAGCTCTGGAGGCCAAAAGAAAGCTGCCTTCAATCTGATGTTCACATGGAAGCTACCGTTGTGGGGTAAAGTAGGAAAGCATATCCCCAACTCATCAAGGATAGAAAGAAAGGGGATCTGAGCAGCTGGGTATGGGATGAGTTATGCAGACACTCTGCCCCTTGCTCTCAGCCTCATTTTAGGGTCCTGAAGATCAAGAAGTGAGACTCCAGGAATGGGAGGGACTGGAAAACTGTCAACAGAGATCTGCCTTAGCCAACAGGGTAGCATTACCTCCCTGGGTACAGCCGGAAACATGCATGTCAGCTCAGACACAGGCTCGCCTGGTGAGAGACTAGGAGTGCAGTAAAGGTGGCGGGAACCCTGCCCCAGTGTGCTTACCTACTTTCTGCACCTGGTTGATTAGAGCACTAGGGCAGAGTTTCATGCAGCCCCTCCCATTCCCAGCAGAGGGAAGGTCCTGGTCTTCCTGGCATGATGCTTTTTTTTCTAAGAGATTAAGGTCTGTAGACTCACTCCTTTTCAAGGTTTGGTTTAGGGTTAGGACATGATTTGGCTACCAAATAGTGGCTTATAGCGTATAGAGTAACCTAACTCTGTTGTTAGGTCAAAACAAGAACAATTTTGCCTCTGGTCCATAAATTGAAGACATTTTATGCCAAAAACTTTGGGACAAGCCAGCAGTCTGATATAATAACTATTCTTGTTCTATCACAGTTTCTTTTATTGCATGTAGCAGCCAAGTGGAGTCTATCCCATCATTCTGTGCATAGTAGACTAAGTGGAAAGCCTAACAAAAGCAGTTTTTAATGGAGGCAAAAGTGATATACTGTAGCAGAAGAAGGATAATGAGGCAATGTACATGTGTCTCCAGGAGAAATGAGGAAATAAGAAAATGTAAACTGAATAATCCAAGGACCTACCATTTGGGCCTGGTTCAGGGATAGGATACTTCTCCTAAAGAGAGCAAAACAGAAAAAAAAAAAAATAATTTAGTATGCATAATAAATTTATTTTATGAACATTTAAAAAATTTTTTAAATCAAAGTGGAATTCATTCAGATATTTCCTAGAATTAACACAGGCTCAGGCTATGCTGCTGCTATGTGGATGCCTGAGGGGCTACACTATATAGTGCTGACTCTAACTGCTGTCCTCACCCACCTATCAGTGCACTTTGTCCAGGATTAAGAAAAAAGTAAGCTACGAGCACCTCAAAATAGAAAAAATCTTTGGGCTGCTTCCTTAGATCTGCCTTCCCTATCAGATCTTCCTCTCTCCTGAAAGCACATATTGTTAGATATGGATTTGTTTGGCCTAGCAAACTCAGAGGGAAAGGATGAGAGTGTTTCCAGCAGCTGCATGGGAAGGTTTTTTTTTTCCTCCAGACAGGTTGGAGAAAGTGTGTGTAATGCTGCTCCTTGCCCTCTGCAGAGCACAGACCGACACTTTGTCCTCTTCCAAAACCTCTCACATGGAGTTTTAGAAGTAACCTTGGGAACACATAGAACCTGCATTTCGGCCACTGTCACAGGTTCAGAAAGCAATCTGAGCTATTCTGGTGTCCACAGCTGCTATCATCATCATTATTATTACTCTTATTTACCAAGCTTTTTTTTCCTGATGCCAACTGGCTAGGAAATTCCTAGTGATAAGGACAATGAATAGTCAAATCCAAGTGTTCATTTTATTAATTCTTTGAAGGCAGCCAAGAAAAGGAAGAATGTGAAATGTTCACAGCACCTACTATGTGCCAGACAGTGTGCATGGTACATGGTTGTCACCACAGCCCAGTTTTGATATGTTAAACCTGAGAATAGAAAGTTCATTGACTTGGCCAAATTCCTACCAACAGAGAGTGGATAAACCAAGGCTAAACCCAGATGTGTCTGCAACCCAAGCTTGCCTCACTACATCCCGCTGCACCTCCAGGGTGGAAAATGCCATTTCTCCTTCAGAGGTGATGCAAGAAGCAGCCAATCAAGTGATGAGAATATCTAAGCTGGGCCTCATGCAGAGCATTCTGGGAGGCACTATTCAAAGATTGCCTCCTTCTGATAGCCTCTCCCCAAGGTACTTTTACAGGTAGCAATAAACTTATTTTACTAAGAAGATAATAACCTTAATGCCAAAGACCATGCTTTCAGTCTCTCTGGCACAGGTACAGCACTCTCCCATATGCCCTAAACCCAGTGGGTTTGTAATGGTTAAATAACCACTCCTCATAATAGTGCTTGCATGAAGGTCTGAGGGTCTCACTCATCTCAGATTACCAGACCTTTCTGTTGGAAATAGCTCAGTGCTAATTTGAACTTCTGGTCTTCATAGTGATCATGGGCAACTCAGGATAGCTGACTGTCACCAAAATCTTCCTCAGAAAAAGCTGTCCCACATCTGACATTATACAACATCAGGGACTACTGTATAGGTATGTTTCTGTTCTAGTGGGTGAAATTTTAAACTGTTAGGTTAAAACAGGCCTTCACTTCAAACAGAACAGCACCCCACCTTTCCCACTACAGGTACTAGTAGACAACTTCCCAGGCACCTAGAGAGAATTCCACAGTATATTCTTCATAGCATGCCTCCAACTAGGCCAAGCCTGAATACCCCATTTGGGGGATAGAAAGGGGGTAAGATTTCAGCAAAAAGCAACTGTTGGGCACACCAAGTAGGCCCTGGGTCACTAGAGATTACTAGTGTACATATTTGCTGGAGTTAACAGAGTGGGGGGACCAGCTTTGACCTTCCCACAGCGACAAAGCAGTGACTTTCCCAGACACTAGAGGGTGCTGTGCCAATAGCCTGGTTTTTCATTAGTAAAAGAACACACTATGATGAAGAAATTAAATACCTCTCCCACAAACCAACTTTCCTTTTCTATTTTCTTTCTTGCTGCTTCGAATCGCCCTCAAAACTCAGCCTGGTTCCTGACTCCCCTCTGCAGGAGACATGCCACCTGAGCACAAGACCATGTTAAGATCAGCCCTTACGACTATAAATATTATTCTAAGCACAGCTGTGGAGCTCTCACAATGTTTTAGAAAATTATCACAGCATGGTTCTTAAGAAAAATCTTGTTTTTCATTTGTGGTTCTTTTGTGTGACATTGGCTACCATTCTCTTGTTTATTTAATCTTCTTTTCTGTCTCAGGTTTCAGTGGTGATATTCTTTCATTTATTATTTCTCATTTATCAAAGTTTCTTAGTTCCTCTGAGATCTGGAATGTCCGCTTTAATCCTGATGACCCAATCAGGCATTTTTAAGTTTTCCTGAACAGGATTTCTTATCTGTTGAGTGATAACAACAAGAGGATAAAAGGTTGAGCGACTGTTCTTTATTGCAGTTATGTCAATTTCTCAGTATTATGCACTTCAAGTCAGAAATCCTTCACACATATATTCTCTTTTCTATCCTCTTGAGGTTCTCCCCTCCCAAATCTGAAAAAATAACGGAAATACTTCAGGAAAAACTGCAGGAACATGGGATGATCTCAGGTGTCTCTAGCATCCTAAATGTTATCTTGCCTTTTCCAAATTAGCCTAATTATTTCCTAAACATAGCTTAATGGTCCCCTTTCCTCTACTTCCACCTGCACATCTGAGTTCATGCCCTCAGTCCATCTTGCATGGGTTGTAGCCCTGGCCTCAATGTAAGAAATTGAAAGATGTCTTTTCCCTTCTCCAGCCATCCTTAATGGTGCAGTGGTAAAGGACTCTGCCCCTGGAACCACCTGTCCACGTGCAAACCCAGACACCCTTCCACCAGCATGTGATCTTGGGGTGATTACATAACCCCTCGTGTCCTCAATTTCCTTTGTTTAACGAAGATAATCATAAACGAGATCCCAACTCAGTAAATAAATAAGTTAGCTATTAAAAAAAAATAAAATCAACGTTTTTCAATAAATAATTAGCTCACAGTATGATTGAACGAGCTCTGGGCAACATTGTCTTTTTCCTTTTGAAACGGTAAAGTTTTAAAATCATTTGAGAAAAGATGTATTTCCCTTTTTTCATGTCAATATTAAGAGAATTTGACTGCTCCTTCAAAGTCTAGAATATGGAAGAATTCTAGCAGTATTTTTTATGCTTGATTCTATCAGTGGTGGATAGAAGTGTAAAGCCACATCCTCTGCCTTAGAGTGAGTGACAGCAGGCAGGGCTTGGAGAAAGTGACAGTCCATGCCTCAGGTCCTCAAATCCCACCTTTGCCTGGGGCCCCTGCCTGCCAGGTCTCCTGTCAATCAGGTGGCTGACTGGCCTGCACTTAAGGACAGTAGAACAGGAGACCTTATTTTTGCTTCCTTCCCTCTTCACTTTCCCCCTCCCCTGAGTGCTTGAGGATGGGAGGAAAATCCAAAGGTTTCCCAGTTTACTGTTTTGTAATGAGACACTTTGTTCTTGGCTTTATTCCTGGCAAACAGAGTAAAAGGGTCAGACACTATCTCAAAGTCCATTCAGCCAGTCTCCAGCCCAGGATCTCAGGGCTCCAATCCTGCTGCCCTGCAAACCTCCTGCATTCTCAAACCTATCCCCCGTTCACTCCCGCACCTCCCCGGGGGGCCATTTCTCCACTGGCTAATCCATCTCCTTCTTCAAGATCCTGTATGAGACAGGAAGAGAGAAAAAGGGAGCCATCTGGGATGACTTGCTAATTCCTGTGGGAACTCAGGGATATTTAGGTTTGGATGTGTTGGGATTGTGGAGTCTAGAGACATTCAGGTGGGGCTGTCCAATAGGCCATTATATTCCTGGGACTGGTGCTCAGGCATGAGTCAGGAATAGAGACTCACAAACATGAAACACGAACACAGAACGAAGCAAGAAGACTTCCCTGTCCTCAACAGTCTGGGAAGGTAACCCCCACCTCTCCTTTGAGCTTCCCTGGCACCTGGAATTCAATCCATACAGGATGGCTAAAGGGTTATTTAATTCTCAGCTGTGATTAAAAAAAACTTAACAATTCCTTCTAATCCAAAATGCATAAACATAACCATACACAAACCTATTAGATGGTCTTTTTATTTTAAGCAAAAATATGAAGTCTCTAAAGTCTGCCTGATGCTTTAGTCTGTTAGTAATACTGAGTAAATGCTCGCTCTGCTCAGGTCTATGAAACTGAACATTCACAATTTTTAAATTTAAAAATTATTGAGCTGAATATCACTTCACAAAATCTGAATATATTTTCTCCAGTTACTAATGTTTTTAGTGTAAACTTGGTTTGGGGGAAACTACGAGCTTTAATAGCTACACTAAAAGATTTATCAAGTGGGTACCAATACTGTATATGTTAGTTCATACTTCTCAATTTCTGTCATGCAATTTTAAAAGAGAAACTTTCCCCACACCCATAATTCTAGCTTTTCCTCTCAGAATAAGGCTACTTAACCATATTCCTTAGTAGTACTAGGACTTATTACATAAAATGTTAAAATTCTACTTCTAATATTGTTTTTTGCTCTTTCTGCTTTTAGATGAAAATGTTAGCTTTGTTCTTCTTGGCCTTTTGCAGACAAAGGCACTGACGTTCCATCAGCAATTGGCAAAAATGGCAGTATCTGCTGGACTTAATTTCCTGTTTATCTGGTTTGGGTATTATTTTAATGCTGGAACATAAGATAAAGGGAAAGAAGGTATTTTTTTGGACTATTTACTACCACCCAATTTTCCCTTTTTCTAAGTTCCAAATTCTATTTTCAGTCTCAACTGCCTCTGGCTGGTACATGTAGCTCAAATATTAAAGGTTAAGTACCGGTATTTCCTCACTCAGTAAATGCTTCTCCTTAAAGTCTGTAAGAGCCCTTTAAATTTGATCAAAGAGAAGCTGCTGGTTCTGTCAGCTGGGTAAAACTACCAAGGATATATAATGCTCAAGACCACCTGAGTTGCAAGTATTCAAGCCTCCTTCTACAATCCCCTCCTCACCTAAAACTCTTAATAAAATATATCTGCAAGAAAGGGGACATTTTGAATTGCTGAATTACAGATATAAAATTATATTACTTAAAAAAATATTACAGGTTCAAAGCAATTCTTTGCTCTAGAGCATGGCATAACACATCGCCTCAAAGGGCAAAAACAAGAAATATCTTCATGGAACTCTACTTAATAATATTTAAAATGGATTCTGACACATTACTTTTTCTGATCTCTATAATTAAACATTAACCCACTATTCCAAAATTACTTTCCCTCTAACTTGTTCTTTCCTCATACAGCTAATCACAAAACAAAAATCAGACTACACCCCCTTCACGGTGTTCAGTCTCCTGGACTTAGGGACTCTGTTGTTCCTGTTCTCCCCGCCTAGATGTTTGTGCCTGCCATCTGGCAGAGCTAGCTATAGGGAGTAAGGGAGACAAAGTGTACTCAGTACGGTCAATGGACTATTATTGATTAGTGATCCAATACGTAAATAAATTTAACAAGAGCATTTAAAAATGCTTATGGCATTGACATTGCTGGTCCATCCAAATGCAGCAATACAAATGTATTGGTCCACAGACAATTGGGAATACAAATAAAATGTGCCTTTCATTTCAGATAGCTTGTGAAGCACTGTATCAAAGTACTCAGTACATGCTTAGAATGTCGTAGGCACTCAACGTGTTAATTCCCCTCATTCTCCTTACTATTCATGTGAAACTTGGAATGTTGGGGGAAAAAATAAAAGAAAACCATCTTTCTACTCCTAAAAATCGCTTCTGTGGAGAAAAATTAATTTGACTGTTTTATATCCCAACTTCATGAACTACTAGTTTAGGGAGAGAATTCATTTCTCAATTAAAAGCAACTTCTGAATTTCTCAAGATTGACTAGAGACAAAGTAATTAAACTGGTAGACAGTTGAATACAAGATTTCTCTCTGGGCCCACATTATAATAATATGGTTAAGAATTATCCACAGAACACAGGAAAGAATTCTCTATGTGTTTGAAGGTCTTGGTCTTTATCCATCCCTTTTAATGCTGAAATGCTTTAAATGTCAGACTCTCATGGGTCATAGCCTCCTGCTTAACACAAGCCATCACCTACCTGTGCCAGGCCTTTTACATACACCATCCCATGTGAGAAAGGAGTGAGGACACAATCACCATAGCCAAGCTAACAAAATTACTTAAAACAGAATGGGTTAAAATGAGAAATTTTAGTCTATGGCCATGTTTCCCTGAACAAGGCCGATCCCGTCTTATCTTGGAAGCTAAGCAGGGTCGAGCCTGGTTAGTACTTAGATGAGAGATTATCTAGAAAGACCAGGTGCCAAAGTCATAAAAAATAATAATAATAATAATAAAAGGGATTGTAAGCTGATAAGATCCTTGCAATCTAAGGTCAACTAAGGACTGCCCTGCCTAAAAAAAATTAAAATTAAAAAATGAAATATGAGAAATTTTATATTACTATAAATTAAGGAATGAAGCTTTTGAACTTTTCAGTTGTGCGTCAGTGTTTGGAGATTTTATATATGTATATATACACATACATGCACACACATGTATATCAATCCTATAAATAACCCTGAAGAACTTAAGAATGTTCACGAGTCCAGACTACCTGATATCCATTACCCATAAGCTAAGAATGCAGGACTTATCTTCTCAAAATGTACTTTTCACTATAATTCTAAACCTTTTTCTTTGGAACAGTCTGGGTTATCTATCAGTGTTTCACAATTTGCAAATCTTAAGACCCTTGAATAAAACCTTGTCATAATTCTAACAAAGCCTCTTGATTCATTTAAACTTGATTGACATTTATGTTATCAGGAGTGGGATCTAAAGATTTCTCCCACCTTTCACTTCAATTCTAATGAAGCTGTTGGATTCCAGCAAGGTACCTGCTTAAGCCTTTGTGCTCTGTCATCTCCCTTACAGCTCCAGGATGCCAGTGGTGAGTCCTCTCTATTCCAAATCTCCCTCCTTTGGTTGAGGTTCAGATCTTTTATTCTCAGGTCCTCTGGTAACCAGATAAAAGTCGTGTTCTTTCTATTCTGTAAAATGGGGTGCCCTCTTTCTAAGGCTGTTATGGAGACAATCCCATTCTGGAAACTCCAGCTGAATTTATGGTCCATCTACTAAGTATTTGTCTCAATGAACTTCTGATACAAAGGACAGCTAAGAATTACAGTGGCCACTCTGGGATTCTTCCAAGATTCCAAAATTAGTATATTTCTGTACACAAGGAAACAGAAACCATCTGAAAGAACAGAGATCCAGATATAATGGAGTTAAGCAATCTAACAGATGCAGAGAGTTCAAAACACTGGTTATAAAGATGCTCCAATGAACTTATGGAAAGTGTAGATGAATTCAGTGAGAACAAAGAAAAAAACCAAAAATTGAAATGGAAATTATAAAAGGGAACCAATCAGAAATAAACACATTATCTGAGATGAAGCATATATTAGAGAGAATTAACAGAGTAGAAGAAAAGGATCAAATGACCTATATAGAGGACAGGGAAGCCAAGGGCACTCAATCACAACAGCAAGAAAAAAGCCAAGAATGTAATTTAAAGAATTTTTGGGACAAAATTAACAGTTCTAGGAGTAGATAAAAATTACTCCCTTTCTTTGAGTTGCCATCAAACTAACAAATGCCCCAGAGCCCAGAACATTGTTCAGGCCCAAGCCCTAAGCCAGGCACCACTGGAGCTTCCAAGGCTCCTCCCTTGCTGTGCCAAGTGATCACTAGCTACCAAGTAGGAATAACATTTCATTTTTCCTTCTCTGCAGCCAAAGAATCAAGAAAGAATAGAGAATCATGCCTTCTCTGGTGGCAGGAGGTAGGCTGGGTGTCAGGTTTCCTTCTTGGCAAATGGGAATGAGTTTCAAGTGCTCCAGGTCACATTTTCTCACAGAACCATTGCCCTGGAGACTGGGTGGTCCCTGGACTCACCTGAAGCCAGATGGCAGCACTGGAAAGGGTAGAAGTCCTCACTTCATGCTTCAGAACCCTTCAGAATCCTGCTTCAGATTTCAGGACTAGACCTTTCCCCAGACAACAACCTTCACAAGAGTTCCTGAGGCATGAACCACTTTTGACAGTGGACCCAGTCCCTGGTCAGCCCAAATGGCCACAGCCTGCCCAGGAAATCTTGGGTTTCATTTTGGTTCTACCACAGAAAGAACCAATGTTCCCCCCTCAAAGCTTCCCCAGGCAGGACTGTTCTTCCCTATCACTCTCTGATTTACTACTGATTCCGGATATCACTTGTAAAATTCTTAATCTTTTAGCAGGACATGATATGGGACATCTCTTGCAGAGTTCTTAATCCTTTTAGTAAATCTAGTTAAGTTTCCCTCCATCCTTTCTTTATGGAAAAGGCCCTCTCCTTTAAATCCTGATAATTGCCTCAAAATGGTGACTCAGATCCTCTGGCTATTGATAAGGGTCATCAACCCATTGTTAGCAGAAATGGTGTTAGGCCAGACAGGGCCCTCAGAGTCTGAGAGGGAAGGGGACTTTAGGCCAAAGTTCTTTTTTTAAAAAAAAAAACCCTTTAAGTCAGTCACTGGCTCTAGCTCAAAGACCTCAATGACCTTCAACTCACCTGAACCTCATTATACCATCATTATAATATGATGCATGTACCCAGAAGTCCATTAACATCATTATAACAGACTGAATTCTGGGAATGAATATGTATGGAAAGCAAATGATGGAATCACTGAGTCCTGCCAATCTTAGTTGTCAATGAAGGAAGTCCACCCCTCTAAGAAAAGTAACCACCCACAGCAAAAAAGGATTAAAAACCCCAAAGGCTTTGTTACCAGACCTTTTGAGCTCTGCTTCTCTTGCTCATGCCCACTTTCACATCCGGAAGTGTACTTTCCCCTCTAATAAAGCTTTTCTTTTCTGTATTTCATTGTCTTGCTCAGTTCTTTGTCCGAGACATCAAGAACCTGGACAACGTGCTGGGAGAGGACAACTAGTAAAACAGACCTCAACTCCAAACCACTTAGTCTATTTGCCTCAAGGAAGGGGGTTAAAGGGAGGAAATATCCCACTGGATGGGTTCCCTTGGAGGTGCTAGGGTACAACTGTGCTTAAGAGGAAATGGCAAGGGCCCAAGAGGGTCTGTGTTGGGTTTTACAGGTGAGCTGCCCTGCCCTCCAGTCTTCAAGGATTTGTTCCAGATAGCCACCGTTAACAGAGGTAGTCCGGCTGGGCATAGAGCATGAGTTGGAGTTAAGGCAAAGCAGAACCTGGGGTCATAATTCCATTTCAGTTACTATCTAGGTACATGACTTTAAAGTAGGCCTTGAGAAGATGGAGAGGCAGGTCCTGTTCACCTCTCCAGCTTTACCACCTGGAGAAGCTGGCGGTAGCCCTGGAGAGAAGGGCAAAGTGCCCTGGAATGGATTAATCTCAAAAGAGGGGCCTGTGCCTCGAAAAGCATCAGTTACGGAGGAGTCCAGTGAGCTCTTACTGGCCCTTGCTTGTGTATTCTTAAGTGACTAAGAATCTTTGTGGGGTTGCCCAAGGAAAGATTTCCTCTAGGACATAAAGCAGTCCCGCAGGGGATATTCTACATTTGGCTCCCCAGGAGATGGGCATGTAAAGACTGATTTTCCCCTAGAAGTTTGTTCAAACTCTACAGATCTCAAAATTAACATGAGAAATGTGCCTCCAGGGCTGGCAAGCCCCAGGACAGTCTCCCATTAATACTAAAGTGGCCAAAATGAGGATCCTTTGATACTAGCAAATTAATCTTTTTGTGTGCACAATTAGATAAAGCTAGCTACAAAATTAGGTTGAATGGAGAAACAAAGCTATTACTGTCTCAGAACTTAAAAAGACTTCTCCCCTAAATGAAACTATATAAAAGAATTTACAAAAAAAGAAAAAAAGATAGAATCTAGATAAATGGATGAACATATGACATTGTTTAGGTGTCAACCTAATTCTCTGAGGTATTACAAATGACAGCCCTTATTTTCAAAGAGGAAAGGTCATTTGTAACTTGGACAAATGTAAATTGTAAATGCCTCCAAAACAAAATTTGGATCCAACTGTCCTCTATGTCTATCTGTATCACTTTATACATGTATACTGTAAATGTGAAACAGTTTTCTAACTCAGATGCTATCGTTAAAATTAATTTAAAGGCAAAGGCTTATAAGAATTGAGTATTCGAAAATTCTCAGAATATAGAAACTAACTTGTTTTTCAAGTTCACATGATCTAAGATTAATCCTCAGTAAATAAAAGCTAAAGTTTGTTGCTTTAAGTAAAACAGATTTGTCTTTATTTCATCTGGGTTTTACAAAAAATATTAATAACTGACTGATATCTATGAAATATATTTCTAGAGGTTAAATTAAAAAAAAATAGTTGAGGCCATGGGAAATTCTAAACGGCCTCTTGGTTCTTCCCTGCTCCCTGACTTCTCACTTTTCAGTTTTTGCATTCTTTCATGCAACATAGTGCATTTAAGAGAGACTTAAATTAGATGTAAATTAGATAAAGGAACTTATGAACTGACACTATTGAAAGACATCTTACACATTGCCAAGATTTGATAAAGTCAATTCAAGAAAATGCCAACTTTGTAACTGCTTCCTTTCACAGCAGGCTCCCAGGACACAGACTTTAGATATTATTTTTGGGAAAGAATATCAAAAAGACACTCTCCAACCTCGTTGGAAAAAACCTTATCAGATGCCTAACCACAAATGGACATCTACCTGACACTCGCCTCTGCCTAAAATGGACAAAGACTCCAAGGATGAGAAGCTGTGGACATCAGAAGTGGAGAGCTAAACCAAGGCATCGGCAAGGCCTGTATACCTATGTATTGATATTGAACTCAGAATCCATTGTTTGAATGTCTTTACTTGTTTGCTAAAGATATTAGTCATAAAAATATTAATACTTGCTCTTTAGGTTTTTCTATATAGTCCAACTGTTTATGACTACTGAACATGTCTAAGATAACTGTTACTCTTTTCATGTCTTATGTAAATGTTATACGAGATGCCAAATACAGAAAAATGAGACAGAAGGCAAAACTCGGATCATGATAGTCCAAAGGATAAAAATAATCTGGAGCATTTTTTCGAAATGGAGACCTGACTGCCTTTCATTTAACTGCCCTTCCTTTTTGGAAAACTCAGCCTTAACTCATATCCCATGGTTACTGTATTGCCCCATCTCCAAAGGTCAACAAAATGACATCAATACGGAGACTTCCCAGGAATGAGCCTTCCTAGCACTGTGAGACCACACTATTGGACCAAAAGGTTTGTCATCAATGCATCCTTCGGACTGATTTATGACCAAAAGAAGGAACTGTGGACAAAAAAGAACTTCTATGGAAAGTAACTCACAGGGTGATGTGACTATAAATTTCTAACTGGGCAGGTCCTGGTGAGTAGCACTTCTCTAACATAACTTCTTTAGTCGAAGGGCAAGCTCTGTCCATTGTTTCCATGCATCTAACACACCTTTGAAATGCCTTTCAGATCCCTCCTTTTAAAGACCACCCTCCTCAAGAGCACACATAATCTTAACTATCCTATAATCAAATCCCCACTTTGCTTGCTTCCATCTTCATGTAATCTTCTGTGAGTTTCCTTAATTTCAGATGTATAAAAGAATCTGCAAAACTGCTATTCTTGGGAACATTTTAGATCTTGCTCCCCAGTATATGTTGTCAGTTTGGATCAAATAAACATGAAAATTCTCTACAGATTCGGCTGTTTCGTAAGTCGAAACCTTCCCGAACCAACTCAAGTGCCTCTCTCTGGGCCAACAGCCCTTTCCTTTGAGGACTTTACTCTGTGGACTCCACTGAAGACACATACTGTTTTGTTTACTGACTCCCTAGAGAAACTTGGGGTTAGGAACTATCCTCGTCCTCCTCACAACGGCCAGCCCAGTGCTTGGCACACGAAAGGCACCCTGCTCCCTCTCCCATGAAGTAAATGTTTGTGGGGTAAAAGACTAAGTTTGAAATCACCCTAAGCTGTATAGAGCTATACCACTTTCACGTTCTCATAATACCATCTGGTGTTGGTACCATTAAAAACTAAGTGTCACATTCATTCAGGACCTTGTGTTGAGGTCACAAGATGGAGAATGATCCAGGGCATCACTTGTAAAATCCTTGATCTTTTAACAGGAAATAATTCTCGCAGAATTCTTAATCTTTTTAGTAAACCTAGTTAAGTTTTCTCCCTCCTTTAAAAAAAAGGCCCTCTCCCTCAAATCCTGATAATTTCCCTGAATCTAGTGACTCAGATCCTCTGGCTATTGATAAGGGTCATTGGCCCATTTGTTAGCGGTAATCGTACTAGGCCAGACAGGGTTCTTAGAGTCTGAGCAGAAAGGAGACTTTAGACCAAAGGTATTTTTTCAGGCCTTGAAAAATATATTAACCAAGCCTGTTTCCTTTTACTCACTTAATAGGTAAATCAATAATAGAAATTAATAGATATGATTTAAATAACAAGTTTGTATCTTCTTTTCCTTGTCTAGGGGCTGAGGTGGCACTTCAGCAGAAAACCTAGACCCTGCGCCTTGACTAAGGCAGAAAGGGAAATAGCTACATGAAACCCCAAACGGCAGAGATCATGATCCGTCTCTGCAGGAAGACACAAAAGAGACCTCCCATCCCTCAACATCCATACTAATGATAAGGGGGTTCATGGCTCTTAGAAAAGAGGCAGGAAAGTTAGGGGCTTTCAGCTCTGCCTGCAAAGATACTGAAGTCATCCTATCCTAGAAGGGGTCCGCCCTAATCCTCCCACAATTAAACAAGCAGGAAGGCATTTCTAGGCTAAAAGTAATTTCCACAAAGAAACAACTAAGCAGAGGATTAGGTACCAGTTTAAGTCAGTCACTCCCTCCTGCTCAAAGACCCAACGACCTTCAACTCACCTGAGCCTCATACCATCATTATAATATGATGCATATGCCCTGAAGTCCATTAATATTATAACAGACTGAATTCTGGGAACGAATGTGTGGAAAGCAACTGATGAATCACTGAGTTTTGTTAATCTTAGATGTTACTCAAGGAAGCCCATCCCTCTAGGAAAAGTAACCACCCACAAAAAATAGGGATTAAAAACCCCAAAGGCTTTATTGTCAGACCTTTTGAGCCATTCTCTTGCTCAGGCCCACTTCCATGTCTGGAAGTGTACTTTCCCTTCTAATAAAGCTTTTTTTTCTGCTGTATATTGGTGTCTTGCTCAGTTCTTTGTTCGAGACATCAAGAACCTGGACAACGCACTGGGAGAGGACCCCCACTCTCCAATAGCAAGAACACTGGAATGGGAGTCAGAACCTCTGATTTTTTGACTGATGTCTGTTAATGAATCAAGCCTAACACCTTAGGGATAAAACTTTCCTCAACTGAGAAAATGGAGATTTGGCTAAAAGTAGTATTTTTTTAGTCTGGGGTCCACAGACTCTAGAGAATCTATGGAGAGGCTTAAAGGAAATCCACTCTCTTTGAAATTGTTGCATTCTATGTAGAGCGAGACCACAGATTCTCAAGAGTCAAGAACTGCTAATCTGGATCATCTCTGGAGTCTCTCCCATCTAGATCCTGCTGATGCATGTTCTCTTCGAGAGGGAAGGAAGTGCTAGGGAGCAGCAGAGAGAGCTGGCACTCATCCCACACACCCACTGCCATCCTGGGATCGTCTGAGATGAACTTTGTTAAGGGAACTCTGGCACAACCCCAGGACTGACTCTGCAGCTTTCTAAACTTGGCTTCAGGAGCCAGGGAGCAGAGAGAAGCAGAGTCTAGGGTGAAGGAGACACATACATAATGCTCTTAAAGGGACAGAGGAGCAGGATCAGAAAGGAAAAAGGCTGGACAAGTGAACCAGATGGACTAAAGGAGGTAAGGAGGAAAGCTTTATAGAGATGGAGACTCTTAAGATCCAGAAGTCTGGCATAGGCACAGGGAACGCCAGGAATCCTGGTGATGGTGGCATGTGCCGGAAAGAAAGGAGGAAGGAGCGGGCACTGTCTGGGCACCCACTAAGTGAGGGGTGCTCTCCTGATCATCATCATCTTGCAAAGGAGATCTTATCAGCCCCGAGTAAGAGCAACTAGACACGAGTTTTACAGCTTTTAAATCTGTGGCCCCTCTTTCTGCCCTGCACTGTCTCTGGAGAGAAGTTCGGGTCACGTCCTAAACCGAGCCGCCTCCCCGCTCTCTCTTCTGAGAAGCGTCACGCCCGAGACCGGACCATCACAATCCGCGGCTGGCAAAGCAGGGAGGACGCTTCAACCAACCGTCCCGCTGGACACCGCCCCGGGCGCCGCGCGGCCACGTGCCGGCCGTAGCCTGGGTGCCGGCAGGCGCGCGACCAGCAGCACCCACCTGCCGTGGGCACCCCGCCTGCTCTGAGCACCCCGCCTGCCTGGGCACCCCGCCTGCCCTGGGCACCCCCACCTGCCCTGGGCACCCCCACCTGCCGTGGGCACCCCGCCTGCCGTGGGCACCCCCACCTGCCGTGGGCACCCCCACCTGCCGTGGGCACCCCCACCTGCCGTGGGCACCCCGCCTGCACCCCCCGCCTGCCGTGGGCACCCCGCCTGCCCTGAGCACCCCGGCACCAACGACAGAGGACCTCCGCCCCCACCCCCCAACATGGTCGCCAGCCGCCGCCGCCCCCGCCCCCGGCCCCGCGTTACCAGGCGCAGGGCCCCGGGCTCCTGCACCACCACGGAGAGGTTCTCGGGCTTGGCCGCCGCCATGTCGCGCTCCGCTCCCGGGAGAAGCTGCAGCCTGCGGGACACGTGCGGGGTCGCGGGCCTCGCCTCCGAGGGCGCCGACTTAAGAGCCCGCAGAGGCCCAGGCTGGGCGCGCGCCCTCCGGGGCGGGGCCGCCCCGCCCTGACGGCCCCGCGGGGCGGGGCTGCCCCGCCCGCACCGGGCGCGGGCCCCGGGCACGGGCAGGGCGGGTCCGCCGCCTCCAACGGTCGCTCGGCGTCGGCGTCCGCCTCGCCTCGCAGCCGAGCACACATCGCCGCCTTGAAAGCCGCTCGCAGAGGCAGCCACCACCAGGCCAGGGCGCAGAAGAATAGGGATGAGCAATGTGGGGCAGATCCTCGGGACAGCACCGAGATGCTAAAAGGGCAACTCTAGGTTTCAGGCGAGGCCTGAGGGCCTGTATCATTAGCACTGGGAATGCAGAGGATGCCAGTGAAGCACGGTCTACACTTTGAGGAACAGGCGCCACACCGATGGCCTGTGTCCCCAGCATCCAGCAAAGTAGTAGTGAATAAATGAAATAGTGGAGCATTAGTCTAAAGTGTTAGGTCGGCAGGGGGAAGGGCCAGCCAGATGCCTGCAGAGAGACTTCCCAGCCTGATATCAGAATCCAGATCTTTCAGCCCATCATCGCAGTCCCAAGTCCGAATTCCGGAATGCCCAACTGATAAGGGCCCACCCTAGAGCCCTGGGCACCACCCCCCTAATCCAGATGCTCGACTAACATTTAATTAACATTCCTCACTCTATACCTCACCCCTACATAACCCCATAAAAACTATGCCCTCCCACCCCAGGGAGCGACTTCTCTGGCCCCTCTCCTCTCTGGACCAGAGAACCTCACCCCGGGAGCCCTCTCCCAATAGAGGCTTGCTTTTAAATCTTCTCTCCGCGGTGTCACGCATTGACCTTACATAAAGAAGTTGTGAAATGTAATGAGTGAACCTCTTTCTCTCTTAATCGGCTCTGCCGCTTATGATAGAAGCAGGAGCTCTGCCCAAATTTTTCCTTCAAGTGTCTCTCCTCTCAGAAACAGTGAAGTTTTACTCTAAGGTGAGAGAGCTGCCCTCTGGACAGGCCTAACCTCATACAGGCCCCTCTCTAAAAGGGTGTGTTAAAAGGATTCTTAAGAAACTGACTTTTTTTTTTAATCAAAAAGTAAGCTGTTGTTATAGTATTTAACTTGTGACAGACATTTTTCTACATACTCTCCTAGCAGAGACCAGCATTCACAGTGGCGAGGAACAGACTTTTCTAGGCATTTTACTGAATAAAGGATAAAATGCTGGCTTTGCCTTTGCTGGTGGCCTGCTTGGCAAAGCTTCTCTGGGCTCCTGCCTGACATTCCAAAACAGCACAGCACTTTGAGGCACTCTCTCCACTGACTACAAATCCAATAAATTGTCACTAAATCTGCTGTAAAAACCTTATTTGAAATTTAGAAATTAATTCACAGGATGCATATCCCTCTGGGGTCACATATCTAGAAGAATGGAGATTTTAGCCCAGGAAACATCTTATCACAGTTACTGGCTTACTTCAGGTCTGTACAAACAAGAAAAGTCAGAGTGACACAAGGCCTTAGTGTTCTGAATGTCAGAACACTTGCAAAATCTTTCTTTTTGAGAAAAATTAAGTTTTATTAAAAATACATTCTATAAGGAGATGGGCCACACTAGGGAAGGCTGAAGCCCTGTGGAACTTAGGAGGTAAAGAGATAAAATAGTATACCCCAAAGGGAGGGGCGGGTTTCCAGCCAGGAACTCTATAATCCAGGAACTCTAAAATCTTGATTTCTAGATTTCTCATTTGGTCATCAACTATTGAGTTACTCAAATCTGGATATTTACAATAAAAGAAATAAATAAGCAAAAACAAACAACAACCATGAACTTTTTTACAGATCTTGAAAATAAGGTCACCAGTGAAAGTTAAAAGAGTAAAATCCGTATGCAACGGATGAGATTAATGGACTTCTCTAAGGGACAAAAAACATATCTGCCATTAACAAATCTCAAGAAAGTGTTAAGAAGGATTAGAAAAAGGGAGTCAGAGAACAGCAATTTCAGTCTAAATCTATCCAGGGGAGAGAGGCATCTGGTGGTAGTAGTAGCAGTGCTGATGGCTCAGAAGAATGGAAGCAAATGGAGCAGTTAAAGGGCACTATTACATGCCAGCTGAGGATGGTGACTTGCACATGGATAAGTGGTGAAAGTGGAGATGAATGAATTTATTTCAGAGATAAATCCCAAGATAAATTCCAAAGGACTTGATAAGGGATTGGATTGGCTTATAGGAATGGAGAAGATACTGGAAAGGTTAACTCCCTGATTTCTGATGTGATTAACTGGATGAATGAAATGCTATTATCTGATGTGAGCAGCACTGAGGGAAGGGAAGTAGATTAGGGGGAAAGGTCAGAGAGGAAATTTTGGATATGTCAAGTTCTAGATGCCTATGAGGTAAGCAAAATGACCAAGTGATATAAGGGTGTGTTTGATATAAGGGTATGGGAAAGTCTAAGCATGAAAAGTCTAGACTAAATTTGGAAATCATTGGTATATAAACTGTATTTAAAGCAACAAGAGAGAATGAGCTGATCTAAGGAGACAGTGTAGAATGAAAAAGAAGACGGCTCAGGTCTAAGCTCTGAGAATCCAACATTAAAAGGACCAGGAAAAGGAAGAGAAACTTGCAAAAGATGAGGAGAATAAATGAAGGATTAACATGAAAAGGCAGTGTTTTAAGAAAAAGGCAGCCAACTATTGAGTACTGATGGAAATCAAAAAGTATCTAGCGGATTTAGCAACAAGGAGGTCATTGGTGATCATGGAAAAGAGTTTTAGTATTGTTAAGGGTGGAAAATTTTCAAGTGAGCCAACTTCTGTTTGCTTGTTTGATGTTAACCAGCGTGTGGTAATCTGCTCAAAAATATGCTAGCGACCAACTTCTGCTTCTGTAATCTGCTTGCTTGTTTGTGGTTCTAGGCTTCATAAACTACCTCTTTTGGGAACTTGAGGCTGATCTCTAACCATGCGTAGTAGAGAGTCAGTCACTGGCTAGCTAATAAAGGCTCACAATACATCCCAATTGGCTCCGTGGGTCTTAGATTTGATTGCACCAGTATAAACAGTATAAAGGTACAAGGAGACGTGTTAGGTTGGGATCATTCATCCATTCATTTAGAAAATACATAATAAGTATCTATGACATGCCAGGTACAAGGTATTGGGGATGCAATGAGCAAAAAACAGATACAATCCCTATTCCAGGGAGGGGAAGTCATTAAATAAATGATGTAATGACAATCATAATTATGATAAGAGCTATAAAAGTGAGAGAAGTGATGTATAAACTATATTTGAAAGTTTGGGGTAGTCACAGCAGTGAGACAAAGGGGAGAGAGTATGTTCTAGGCCAAAGGAACCACACACAGAATCCTAGAGGGGTGAAGACCATCATTAAAAGTCAGTAGTTGTGGCAGGGCTACAGTGAACAAAAGGACTCAACCCAGAGGTGTACATAGGTCTTCTAGTGTTTTACATTTTTGGAAATGTAAGTATGCAAAAAGAAATGTAGTGAGAATTCTTGTGGCTAAAGATCTTAGGGGAAAAGTTAGGTGGTGGAAGCTTCCAGAATTTATTTGGTTCTGAAAATCAAGGAAGATAGGGTTGAATAAGAAATTCCATTGACAAGCCCTACTTGCAGGAGACAATGGAGAGACGCAGAAAGATTGTGTCATAAACAGCTGGATAGCTGCCTACCTTTGTGTCTGGGAGAAGTAGGAGCTAAGAGAGGTCTTTATAGACATTCTGGATTATAGGGGAGATTCCTATTAGCCTCCAACTCAGTTCTGTCCTTTTCCCTTCATGTTGTGTCTACAAATAGCTGGTCCATTTAGAAATTAGTTATCAATAAAAGACAAGAATAGGAATGGTACAAACATGATACAGGAAAAAAAGAAAAAAGAAAAGAAAGAAGGAAAGAAAGAAAGAAAGAAAGAAAGAAAGAAAGAAAGAAAGAAAGAAAGAAAGAAGGAAAGAGAGAGAAAGAGAGAGAGAAAGAGGAAAAGAAATACAGACAAAGAACATTCACCAGAAATATATTGCCGAAGAGCAAGTAAAATTTGTGATTGAACAGTCTGGCATAAGATTGTAGAGAGCATCCAGTGTGGAGGCATTCCACACTGAGGGAAAGAAGAGAGCCTATGTGGGAGTTTGGGTGGGGCAACTGAGGCATGAGAACCTGAATGGGATGCGAGTGGTATCTTCACAAGGCAGTGATAGTAATAGGGGGTGTCAAAGCCATAGAAGGGTGAGGAGACATCCATATGGGTGGAGCACAGCTTAGTGTAAGATGAGGGGGACTGAGTATGATGAAGAGGATAACTAGAGGGAGGGGCCAGTGTGGGGTGTAGGCACCTGGTTAGGCTGAGAACGACATTTGTTTAGATGAGGAGGCAACCATAGAGAGAGGAGATTGGTACTTACAGGGGGATTGATAAAATATATGAATATATGAAGCGTGATGGGATAAGGCTTTCTCACTGTTGGAAAAAGGAGATACAAATATGGAAAGAGAGAAAAACAGAATGAAGCCTTTGTGGTATTGTATAAAATTGAAGGAATCAGTGTAAACTTATGGTTTTCAATATAGATAGACATAGAAATAAACACAGACATAAATATCTGTATGTGTTCATATATACTCTGTCTACTGAAAGAGCTTAGGAACAGTGATACCTGATAGAAAAGAGAATATCCGGCACCCAAATCTTGGTTTCTAAATACCATTCTCCACAAAAAGGAACAAGGGCTCCTTTAAGAAATGACTTAACCTAAAGTTGGAACAGGAAAAGTACAAGATGAACCTGGTAGATGCTACTGGGCCAAAAAGTAAGTAAGTATTCCCAGACGAAGGGACACATCACAAATATGTAGGAAGGGATATGGCGCTTCTGTGCCCTCTCCAGGAATGCCACTCTCCCGGTATCTCCATGTGTTCACCAACCAGGAAACTCTTCAAACCCTGTTCTTTTAGCGTTTTATGGAGACTTCATTACATAATCATGACTGATTAAATCACTGGCTACTGGTAATTGATTCAACATTTAGCTCCCCGGAGATCAGGGGTAAGAAACGGTGGGAAGTAAAACTGTGGATAAGGGGGGATTGCTATATTAGGTGCCTTAAAGACATAGAAGGTCTAAATCGCATGATTAATAATTAGATAAAACTTGGCATTCTAAAAAGAGAATACACTTTCTTTTAAGTATCTATAAATAATTCACAAAAAACTGACTCTATATTAGATCAAAAAGAAAATCTCTATAAAGTACAAATGGTACAGATAGTACAGATAACATCTAAACTACGGCAATAAAAAATATTTAGGGAGACCACCTAGGAAGACCAGGTGCTGCAGGCGTAAAAAATAAACAATAAAAGATTGTAATCTGACAAGTTCCTTGCACTCTGTGAGGTCAACCAAGGGTTGCCACATCTAAAATTATATATATATATAAATATACACACCCAAACCAGACAAGGACATTATAAAAAAAAAAAAAATTACAAGCCAATCACTCTCATCAATATAGATACAGAAATTTTCAACAATATATTTGCAAATCTAATTACGGTAATACATTTAAAGCATGTGTGGTTTTTCAAAGTTGAACAACATGAGTCGATATGCAGTCAGGTTTGAATGCCTGTTGCACATGGTATAAGATAGCATCATCGGAAAACATAGTAGTAAATTCCCAACTGAAATGTCAGTTAGGAAGCTTGAATTTTCATAGTCACTTCAGTATTGTGTAAGAAGAACCTGAACTTTGAAATCAGACTGATCTGGGATGGAACCTCTCACTACTCTATAATTTACCAGCTATTAAGTTCAGACAAGCCTTACTGTCAACTTTTCAGCTTTAAAATGAGAATAACTCTAGCTACTCCATAATGTTTATTTGTGGAATTAATAAGACTGTATTTATATGGTCAATATGCTGAGCTGACACCCCAAAATATCCTCACATTTAGAATAAAATCAAAAAGACTCAAATAAAAGGGATGCGATCAGACACGAGTAGAAATTATGCAGCCAAAGGGATTATTTGTGGATGTGTAATAGATGAGTCTCAGGAACATCCAAATCAAATTAAGTGACATGGGTGTATTGTCATCTCAGGAAAATATGGATTGGACAGGACTAGATTAGCTTAGGTTTAAACCTAATTAATTTCACAGTAAGGTAGCAAGAAAAAATGTGCTCACAGAAAGGATATTTGGTCTCCAAAGTCATTCTGGAAAGATAATTCTCTGGTCTAAGTTCATGAGGAGCTAGTCCCTACAATGGAGACACCCGATAACAGACATGGAAGCATCAGGCCACCAAAGAAGGGTGTCATCAGCCTGTGCTTTCTTAGCAACTCACCCCTCCACCCTCCACAAGCACACGTACCTCCTGCTTTTGTCCTAGGCAAACTTCTAGTGACATTTTGGCTTCCACACAGGTTCC
Organism: Cynopterus sphinx; assembly: GCA_030015415.1. NCBI lineage: Eukaryota > Metazoa > Chordata > Mammalia > Chiroptera > Pteropodidae > Cynopterus > Cynopterus sphinx. Next base: position 89,675,426 of record CM057384.1, on the reverse strand, counting down.
ACCCAAGATGAACCAACAGCACATGCATTCTTTTCCCTTAGTGCTGGATGAGTGGAAATCTAAAAGCCCTCGACCCAGGACTTTGGTCCTTTCACCTTCCCTAGTGCCTCGGAGACACCAGTGAGGATACTTGGTTATTCCCATCTTTTCCTACCACCCAAAGTAGTTAGGTTGTGTGTCAATAAGGAAATAAAATGAGGCTTTGGTGATTCAGGTTTCTCTGGTGGCTGCTACACAATTCATCAAAGACAAGGCCGTGATGATGATTTCTCAGACTTATCAAATACAGTACTTGCCCATTCTGAAGAAAAATATGTTCATTATGAGACAGTTTAATTTTTATATGGCCACTTCGGGTTCTGTCATGTTTTAGAGAAAATCTTGTATTAGTCAAACACCTTCTTCTTGACTAGTTCTGAGCCTCTGTTTTCTTCTTTTCTTCTCTTCTATCATGTTTCATTATTTCCCAGGAAGGCAGTACCACCATCACATACTTCCATCACCTTCATTTTCCCTCACACAGCTTTTCCCCACCATCACCCAGAAAGCTTATTTCTTTGACTTTGTAGATACCTCTCCTCACAGTTTATTCCCAGTTTGACTTTCTCCTGTTGAATGATGTCCATCTCCTACCCATCCACATGGTATACTGGGTTTAACCGCAGTCCCATCATGCCAGAAAGACTGGAACATGTTGTATTAACAAAACACTATTTATTCTTCATGGAACCAAATAAGATGTTTATCTCAGAGTAGTGGTTCTACTCTCTACATGTCCCAGACCAATAGACCAACTGATCTTTAGAAGATGAAACTAAACTTCTCTCACTCAACTCACCCTTCTCACTATGTCAGCCTCTAAGAGTTAGATGTGGATTCTGTTCTATTTACCAATATTGTTTGCATTTAATTATCTCCATGGTCTCTAGCTTCAACAGTTAAATCAACAATATTGATTCATTTTTACTACACACAGAGCACCAATTCACAAGGGAAAGTGCATGACATGCTCCCAGTCCTGAAAGAGGTGACAATCTGTGGGGAAGGGCCTCTCCTCCGCAAGAAAACATGCATCAACTCAAATGAGTCAAATAGAAAAAAGTAAGATGGAGCTTCTCTGTTACCACAAGGGAAGTAACAGGTGTGCTCCCTAAAGCCAGTCTGTAGTAGGCGCTAAGAGCATGCGTTCTGGAGTTGGTCTCTTGGGTTGGAATCTCATTTACCATCTGATTTTATTCTACTGCTTAAGCTATCAAACCTCTTCTCTGTCAGGTAGGGATAAATATAGCTTCTACCTCAGAGGGTTTTAGTGAGGATTAAATTAGATAATACAATGAAGTGCTTAGTACAGTAATAATAATAGCTAATGTTTCCTAAGCATTTACTTTAGCCAGTGTGGCAGGCTGCATAATGGCTCCAAAGATTCCAGGTGCTAATCCCTGAAACCTATGAATGTTAACTTATATGGTGATATTAACTTATATGACTTTACAGCTGTAATTAAATTAAGAATCTAGAGATGGAAAGATTATCCTGGATTAAACTGGTGGATCCTAAATGTAATCATAAGTGTCTTTATAAGAGGGAGGCAGATGGAAACTTTACTACAGAAGAAGGCAATGTGATGACTGAAGCAAGACGCTATGCTGCTGGCTTTCAAGATGGAGAAAAGGTGCCACCAAAAAATGCAGCTCTAGATGCTGGAAAACACAAGGAAACATATTCCTCCCTAGAGGCTCAGGAGGGAGTGTGGCCTTGTAGACACCTTAATTTTGGCCTGCTGGAACATCTCAAATTTCCAACCTCTAGAACTGTAAGAGAATAAATGTGCATTGCTGTTATTTCCAGTTTTATTGAGATATAATTGACATATAACATTGTGTAAGTTTAAGGTGTACAATGAGATGATCTGATACAACATATATTGTCAGGTGTTTACTACAATAAGGTGGGTTACATCCTTCAGTTCACACAGTTACCTATTTGTTGTCATTAGAAGAAAACATTAAGCTCTACTCTCATAACAACTTTCAAGTATACAATATAGTATTAACTACAGTCACCATGCTGTGCATTAGATCCTTGGAACTTATTCTTTGTACAATGGAAAGTTTGTACCCTTTGACCACCATCATCCCCTTTCTCCCACCCCTTGGGCCTAGGTATCTACCATTTCTATGAATTTAATGTTTTTAGATTTCACATATAAGTGAGATCATACAGTATTTGTCTTTCTCTGTCTGACTTATTTAACCAAGTCTAACGTTCCTTTATTGATTTCTGTCTGATCTATCTATCCATTATTAAAAGTGGGCTACTGAAGTCCCCTACTATTGTATTGTTGTCTATTACTCCTTCAGATCTTTAGTATTTGCTTAATATATTTAGGTGCTCCAATGTTGAGTGCATACATATTTACAATTATTATATCTCTTGATAAATTGACCCCTTTATCATTAAATAATAAACTTCATTGTCTCTTGTTACAGCTCTTGACTTCAAGTCTATTTTGTCTGATATATAAGTATACCTACCCCTACTCTCTTTTTCACTTGTATGGAATGTCTTTTTCTATCCCTTCACTTTGAGCTTACGTGTCACCTTGAAACTGAAATGAGTCTCTTATAGGCAGCATATAGTTGAGTCTTTTTAAAACTTTTATCCATTTAGGCACTCTATGCTTTTTGATTGGAACATTTAACCCATTTACATTTAAAGTAATTGATAGGTAAGGACTTACTGTTGCTCTCTTGTTCCTTGTTTTCTGGCTGTTTTGTACTTTCTTTTGTTCATTTTTTCCTGACCTGCTGTCTTCTTTTGTGAATTGTTAATTTCCTATAGTGGCATACTATGATTCCCTTCTCTTTATCTTGTGTGTATCTACTATATGCTCTTGTTTTGTGATGAGTATGAGGCTTACTTGAAACATCTTATAGATATTAGTCTAAGTTCAATGGCATACAAAAACTCTACACTTTTAGTCACCCTACACACACATTGTGCTTTTGATAGTACACTTTACATCTTTTTTAATGCATATTCAGTGACAAATTATAGTTATAGTTATTTCTAACACTTTATTCCTTCAACCTCTCTATTTGAGTTAGCAGTTAACATACCACCATATTACTATATTATAGTATTCTGAATGTGACCATATACTTCCCTTAACCAGTATGTTGCTTCTTTTCATATGTTTTCACGTTACTAGTTAGCATCTTTTTGTTTCAGCTTGAAGAACTCCCTTTCAGCATTTCTCATAAGGGAGGTATAGTGGTGATGAACACCCTTTGGCACCACAAGGTTTAGGGGTCATGGCGACTTTTTAGCTCCTGCTGTTGGAGGTCCACATTATTGACAATGGTCCTTGGCAAGGGCATCTACAGAGGCTTCAAAGGCTGTTGGGGTCCTCAGAAATGCCTCTGGTCCAACAGCTAGGGACCATGGCAATCAGCAATGGTGACTGGAGCTGGTGGTATGCACGTGCCCAGCTGCAGGGACTGGTTACAAACACACATGTAGTGGTGGGGTCTAGGGCAGGCAGCAAAGGCTAGGGACAACTGCATACACACTTGCAGTTGTGGGAGCCCTGGCTCTCAGTGTGCACTATCGTGGTTGCTGGGTTTCACCATGGGCACGTGGCAGTGGAGGCCATTGACAGGAGTCAGGGCAAGGGTGTGCAGGTGCACAGCTGGAGGAGCTAGCTGTAGATGAGCACAGAGATGTAGGCCAGTGACAGACAACAGGGCCTGATCCAGGTCCACAAGCAGGGTCCAAGCTGTTGTGTTCTCTCATGGCTGCATAGTGTTCCCACAAACATACTCACAGTAGTGAAGTCTGGTGGCAGGCATCGGGCCGATGACATGCAAGTGCACAGGTAGAAGGACCAACCCCAAGCACAGGTACAGTGGTTGGAGTCAGCCATAGGGGTATGGGGTGGCATCTTGCACTCACACAGCTATATAGAACTGGGCTGGCTGCAAATACAGTTCCTGGTTTCTGCAGGGTGAGGGATGGGACTCTGGAGGCTGGTGTCAGCAAATGCAACTACCTGTGGGAGGAAACCCAGTAAAACCTGCAGGAGGTCCACGGCAGCTGTGCTGGGTGATGGTTTCTTCGGTGGTGAAAACTGTTGGGGTCATCTGCAAAGGAGGTTACTGGGAATTGTGGTTGCTTCTACTGCTTGACTGCTACTGGGAGCCCCTGTTTTTCCTCCTTGTTCCTATCTATCTCTATACATCTCAGCATTGCCAGTTTATGGGTGTGGTAAAACCAAAGCAGGTCATTTGTGCAGTGCCCCCCAAAGCTGGGGAACCTGGTTGCTCACCCCACTCTTTTCTTCCTGGTGAGGGGCATTCTGTCTATTCCAGCAAGTGATAAATCCTGTTACGTCCAGTGCAGCTCTGGAAAATATACCTGAGTGGGAATGGTGAGAGATGAAGAAAAGAAAGAAGACAGAAAGCTGGGATCAGGAATCAAGAGATCCACTGTCCACTGATGGTGGAGGAGTGGTGCAGTTTTATTTTTGCAAGCTGCTTTTATACAAGAACATACTACTCGGCATAAGCCATTTCCCTTAGGCATAACAACACTCTTCTATTTTTCCCAAGCCATATCTTATCATGACCTTCAGCTTGTTTGCCTGCCTGAGGCTACATTTATACTTCTTGTTCTCAGAAGGAGTTTGTGAAGACAAGATAACCCTTGGTTGCCCTTGCAGACTGTAAGGACCTTGTCAGCTTACAATCGGCTCTCCACAGAACTCTTTCTAGCTGAGGAGTTTCCTCCTGGTGTTGAGGTATGCTGGCCTGGAGGATGGGTTGATGCAGGCAAAGTAAAGCTGTCTTTCTTCCCTTTTGTGAAGTTATTCTAAAGTTTTCTGTTCAACTGTGCTGCTGAAGTTTCTTAAGTGGACCCCGGAGTTCTCCAGAGCTGTTTTTATTGGTGGGTAGCTGTCAAATTGTTGATCTTTGTGGGGCGATGGAGGCTGGGGTCTCTTACTATCTTGATGACCTCACTTCCAAATGTGTGTTGTTTTAAGGTACTAAATTTGTGGTAGTTTATTATAGCAGCAATAGTAAACTAACACAGCCAGGAATTATTCTAAAAGCTTTTAGTATATTTCTTCATCTAGCTCTCACCTTTTCCCGTCTTCTCATTAAGCATGGAGAGGTGTATTAGTAAGTAGATACTTACTAATCTACCGCCCTTGGTTAGCTCCGCCATACACACAATGTACCTACAAGTGTAAAATCTTCCTGAGACACTTTATTCCGAGACAGGGAGGAACCTGAAGAGGTTTAAGTCTAGAAGCTTTTCCTCAAACCACTCCCACACCACTCCTATAACTCAGGGTAAAGAGTAAGATGAAAAGAAGTTGCAACAGAAAAAAAAAAAAACCCTTATATTTTCATTGACTTGTTTTGTAAATCTGGGTTTTTACATTAAGTTAGGCTGATACGTCTGTATTTACCTTAAAGTGGGTTATGGTACAAGATGGTACAAGGGTACAAGACTTCATCTATCAGGCTTCATTATAAGTAATATTCCTGGTTTGAACCCACAGGGACAGCTTCTCTCTCTCTCTGTCTCTCCTCTCTCTCTCTCTCTCTCTCTCTCTCTCTCTCTCTCTCTCTCTCACACACACACACACACACACACACACACACACACACACTCATCAACCATGAGGTTCTCCTAGGAAATCCTGTACTTTATATAGTTGTGGGAAGAATAGAGAGCAGTAGCAGTGCTGTCCTACCTCTGACATCTCTTTACCTTGTAATTTTTTTCAAGAGAATTTATTTAACATGGAATTCACTTAACAGCTTCAGTGAAACTGCTGCATGGTGATTTCTGATGACAGATTTTGTATTGCACACTGGCTTTGCCTTGGGTAACTGCTATGTTCCTCAGTTTCTTCATCTGTAGAAATTAGGATATCTATTGTTAGGATTGGCATAAGGATTCAAATGAGATGATATAAGTGAAAGTGTCCTGGATATGGCAATCATGGTGCATGGCACGCTTAAACCTCCTGCTGAGAGGGAACTTAAGCAGCCAAGTTGGTCCACAGTTGATTGGACCATCTACTGGTGCCTGATACTCCAAAGTTAGCCAGATCCATAGTCTGACCTGATACTAATGAGGCAGCTTAGTGGACAAAGTTCTGCCTAAAAAGTAAGGTAGCAGCAGATTTCTCTCTAAAACCTAAAATGGGAAATGAGAATCACAGGCAATTAGGTCATGAACTGAAGTTAAAAAGCTGTAAAAGGGGAAAAAGAGGTAGGGCCTGAAGCAAGTTGTAGTTCTTGAACAGGGCTAAGTTATAAAGAAACAGAAACTATGAGTATGCAAAAGTAGTGAGGTCAAGAAAAGGTATAGCATGGATGCTGAGGAAGCAGGGAGAAGTGGGGAACTCCCACAACAAGAAAAGTCTGAGTAGCTGAGTCACATAAATGGCAGAATAGTACAATGAAGGTGTATTAACTTCCGCCACTGAGATTCCTAGAGCCATCTGGGATTCAAAAGAGTTCCTGTTCTTGAATTTCTGTGGTTTGCCTATCTTCTTTAAGCCACATGCCATCTTAAAATAAACTTCCACTACTTGAGCTAGTCTATCAATCCATGTTTCTTATAAAAGAGCTTAATTAAAACAAAATAAATCCATCTTGTAGGCTTATCTCATTTTTAAATGGATCATAAGGAGACAGGAGAATACTTCTGGATTTGCCATTCAGAAGCTGTTTGTGTCTTCAAGGAAGCTGCTTGAAAGCAACACAGAAAACAAACCAGCTCTCTGTCACATTTGTGCCTGTGGCCAGAGTCATGAAGTAATGCAGAAAAGAGAAAACCAAGATTCCTATCTGCGGCCTGACTCTGCACCAGCCAAAAGAACAAAGTTGTTCTTTTGAAACTTTCTCATCTATTCCGGTATTCTTTTTCTTTCCCCTCCTGGAATCAGGACTAGTGCTCTCAGAGAATTATGGTTTTTACTGTATTACAGTCCCTATTTCACTGTGCCTTACAGTCAGATGTTTATGTTTCAAACTCCCAAACTAGGTTACTAATGCCTTACTGACATTTGTCTTACTCTCTGTCATCTCTCTTTGCAGTAAGTTTAGCACTTAGACACCAGTAAATGTTCATTGAATGAAAGAAAGAAAGAAAGAAAGAATGTATGAATGAATGAATGAATGAATGAGACAACTCTTACAGGATTGATGAACATGAATTATGAAAAGCTTTGTTTCATCTGGCACCTCCAGGTTCATACAACTCATTTCCTAATAAAAAGTGAAGACAATCAGGGCACTGTGGTCTCATCCTGGAAACCGAAGAAAATACTTGCCTTTATCCTCTAGGTTCTTAAGCTCATGAATTCAACAAATAGTTTCTAGAAAACTCCCGTGTTCCAGGTATTATGCTAGGTCCTGAGGGGGCTGCAAAGATGAGTAAGAAATATCCTTGCCCTTAAGTCCCTAGATATCTAGTAGGAGGCCTTATAGGTGTGCACAAATAATTATTGTGTAATAAATAATTGAATAATCTGAGTGCTGGATGTGGAATAAATAGTTCTATGAGGAGATGGGGCAAGAAAACAGACTTACAAAAGAGTCTTCATTCAGACTTATCCTTTGAGATGATGCTTGACAGAAGGACAGGTGGGAAGGGAGGGAAAGAAACAACTTTTAAAAAGCTGACAAACAGGAAGAAACAGTACAGAGGAGGTGTGGTGAAGAGACTAACTAGGACAAGGAAATGAAACCAACACCAAAGATAAGAGCAGGGTGGAAGAAATCTCAACAGGGTAGCCGAGGATCAAATCCCCATTCGAGGGCTGAGAGCTGACAAGTACCCTTTTTTAAGAAGACAGTGCTAGAAATCTTACTATTTGCAACAACATGGATGGACCTAGAGGGATTATGCTAAGTGAAATAAGTCAGAGAAAGACAAATACCACATGATCTCATTTACATGTGGAATCTAAAGAACAAAATAAACAAACAAAACAGAAACAGATTGACAGATACAGAGAACAAACAGATGGTTGCTAGATGGGAGCAGGTTGGGAGGCTTGTTGAAAAGGTGAAGAGGGTAAGAAGTACACATTGGTAGTTTCAAAAAAGTCACAGGGATGTGAAGTACAGCATAGGGAATAAAATTAATAATATTGTAATAACTGCATATGGTGCCAGATGGGTACTACACTAATTATGTAAATGTCTAATCTCGATGCTGTACACCTGAAACTAATATAAAATAATATTAAATGTCAACTGTAATTGAAAAATTAATTTTAAAAGGCAATACTGAAAAGAAGAGCTCACCAAAGCGAAGTAGGGAATTCCAGGAGGAGGTGAGGGAAGTCTGTGTCACATTTGTAATTGCAGAAGCGGGGACTGAAGAATTGAAAAGCTCTCTGATCAAAGAACCAGAAATCTCTAAAGAATGTTACACAACGAGACTTGAGCAAAGCCCCAGAGTGAGAAAGAAAGGTTGAGAAGAGATCGGGTAAGCTGAAGAAAACTTCACTTTTTGCAGGAGATGTGGGTGATATTCTGGCTAGCTGGTACTGCATACCCTGGAAATCACAGGAGAAGTTACAGCAGGGAATCAGAGACCAGCCTGGGAAATTAGCCCTGGGTGGGGAGAATGGAAACAGCGATTAACTAACTCAGTTGGAGTCTACATTCTACGCCACTAGAATTAATGCCTGGAGATATGTAAGTAGCTCTGGACACACACAGAAGTTGCTCTTACAGCAGTGGGAAAAACTCCGAGACACGCTGAGGCAGGCATACACAATGAAAGCAGAGAAAATCTGATGTAAGAACAAGAGTTATTTATTTTCCATTTTATTTTTAAATTTCAGATACATCTATTGCTCCTGAGTACTTTTACTTCAGATAAAAGACAGACCAGGTATTTCACTTTTCAGAGCATGCATACAAGAAAGTTTTTTATATTATGAACTCATTATTTTTTATAGTTATAGGACTATTCAGATTTCTTCCTGTGTATGTGTGTCAGTTTTAGTAAAATCTACTTCCTAGGAATTTGGACAGTTCATTTAGCTCTTCACACTTATTGGTGTAAACTTGGTCAAAATTTTCTTTTATAATTTTGTTAATGTCTGTGTGATCTATGATGTATTTCTCTTTTTAATTTCTAATATTTTTTCTCTTTTTCTTGAGCAATCTTGCCAATATGTGTCAATTTTATTAATCTTTTCAAAGAAACGTTTTCCTGATTTGTTGTTCCTTTCTAAGTTCGTTTCCTATTTCATTAATTCCCCTTTTTATGTATATTATTTCCTTCCATCTATTCCCTTTGGGGGTTTTTTGGTTATTTTTTTCTAGCTTCTGGAGATGGATGCTTAAGGCTCATTGATTTTTAGTCTTTATTCTTGTCTAAAGTATGTATCTAAGACTATACAATTTCCCAAAGCATGGCTTTGGCTGCATCCCCAGCTTTTATATTTTATTATCATTTAGTTTAAAATGTTTTCTAATTTCCATTGTAATTTTTTTAATGCATGGCTTATTTAGAAGTGTATCTCTTTAATATTCAAATACGAGGGTTTTCTAGTTATTGTTTTTTATAGATTTCTTGCTTAATTGCACTGTGCTCAGAGAACATACTTTGAATATTTCAATTTTTTGAAATTGTTGAGACTTGCTTTCTGGTTCAGTATATGGTCTGTAACAGTTATATTTTCCAAAGACTGTAGCAGATTACATTTTTCAAAGATGGCCACAACAACATCTGCAATGCTACATGATCTTTGCTAGGTGATGATGCCACTTCCCCATCTCCTTGAATCTTGGCAGTCTTGTAACTAACCAAGACAAAATAGCTGGTGTGGCCCCTTTTGCTTCCAGTTTCTTGGAAGATGGCCACCACGTAAAAAGTGTGACTACCATGCTGTGAGAAACTTAAGCATGTGGAAAGATTCTAGAAGATGAGATATCTTGAGAAAAGAAAAAAAGGCTAAAGAGCATCAAGGTGTCAGAACATGTGACTAAAGGAGCCAGTTTAGATATCTAGTCAAGACTTTAGATCTGGACTGTAGTTCCAGCTGTTTCTGACTGAAGTCACATAGGAGACCTCAAGTGAAAACCACCCGTCTGAGCTGTCAACCCACAGAACCTTGAAAGATAACAATAAATTGCTATTTTAAGCTCTACATTTAAGAGTAATTTGTAATGTAGCAATAATTATCCAGAACATAGTCTAATTGTTTAAATGTTCCATGCATATTTTTAAAAAATTAACAACTGTAATTTTTGGATGTGATGTTTGGTATGTGTCAATTAAGTCAATTTCATTAGTGTGTATTTCAAATCTATATCCTTAATGCTTTGGTTTGTTTTCTACAAATTACTGAGAAAGGCAGATTGAAAATCTCTCACTATGATTCTGTATTTGCCTGTTTCTCATTTTAGTTCTGTAACTTTTTTATTTACCTATTTTTAGGCTCAGTTATTAGGTAAGTACAGATTTAGGGTTGTATATATTCTTGGTGAACATAACTTGTACCATTACCAAATATTCCTTTTTATCTCTAGTAATGCTTTTGCCTTAGAGTTTATTTTGTCTGATATTAATATAACTACACTAGTTTTCCTTTGGTTAGTGTTTGGATGCTATGTCATTTTCTATTCTTTAACTTTCAATATTTTGAAATCCTTGTATTCTTTATATTCTATATCATATGCCTATATACATATATGTGTATGTGTATAAAATATATGAATATATATTTTAAAAATATTATTTATAAACAATATATAATTATTTTTAAAACTCAAACTGTCAATAGTGGTCTTTTAATTGAAGCATTTAGTCCACTTACCTTTAAGGTAATTGATATATCTAAGGTAGATAATTAATATTTTTACTATATATCTTTCCCAAAAAATGAAAAAGTTTTTCCTTGGGAAAAAATAAGGGTTATTACATTGATGCTGTTCACCAAAAATCTACTTCAAATAAACTATTTCTGTCAATTAAGCTTTTAAAAAGCTGCTTTTGTTCAATGCCTCAACTATGTAATTGTTTTAGATAAATACATTTTTTCCCTTCAGCTATTCATGGATTCTTGTGTCTTCTAATTCTTTGGGGGAAAGGGGGAAATGGAGCTGCCATGAACTCTTTGTGTCATACAGGAGATAATATAGAACTCTCTAAGTCTATCTAATTCCCCCATGACCAATAACACCAATTTGAGTTTAGAAAGTACTAATTTGATGATCATACATCTATTTTGTGACAAGTATCAGAATATGCTAGTAATTATAATAATAAAACCATATAACTTTTTCACTAAGTGCTTAGGTGTTTTCTTAAGCACTTTGCATGTATTCCCTCCTTAATCCTCATATTTCCCTGTAATTTTGGCACTATGATCCCCATTTACCACAGACTGGTTAAGTAACTGGTCCAAGATCACACTATAAGCTCTGTAATTTGAATTTAAACCAAGATAATATGACTCCGTGTTCTTAGACATTCCTTTATACTGCTACTGAAACGTGATGCCCTCTCCAGGGTAGAGTGTGAGTCCAAGCAGCATTCATGAGCATGTTTGTTTTGGCATAATGCAGAATGCAAAGTAAACAGAAGAAAACCAGATAGCTCTGTATATTTTAATAAAAATATTAGTAGCTTCAGGTGGATTCTCTTGGTATACAGTGATAACAGGATGCTATAGCACTGGGCCACTAGGCCTTTCATTTAAGTACTTCAGGGAATCATTCTTAAATAGGAATTTTTGCTAAACAGTATTTAAATAGGAATTCAAATAGAAATTTATGCCAGATAGTATTTCTGGAAATAATTTGTACCTAATAAAAATGTGTATACTATAGGTCTTGAAAGTTTCTTAGAGATCAGTTATTCAAAACACTCATTTACGGCCTTTTGAGCCACGCTTCTCTTGCTCAGGCCTGCTTCCACATCTGGAAGTGTACTTTCCCTTCTAATAAAACTTTTCTTTTCTACAGTAAAAAAAAAAACACTCATTTATGCTATTAACAGTTATTATTTTTAGAGGTTGCACTCTAAGGGCCTTTTATTCTTTATATTATTTATGTATATGCTGTCTAATTTTTTATAAGAATACATGATCAGAAAAATAAAGTGGTTATTCCTGCTAAGACAAGTCAATAGAAGAAAGAATAATCTTTTCCACAAATAGTACTGAAACAACTGGAATCCACGTGCAAAAAAAAAAATTTTGTGCTCCTACATCTCACTATATACAAAAATTAACTCAAAATGAATCACAGACCTAAATGTAAACATTAAAACTATAAAAGTCTTAGAATAAAATATAGCACTAAATCTTCATGATTTTAATTTAGGCAAAGACTTCTTAGCTACAAAACCAAAACACAATCAACAAAAGAAAAATAGAAAAATTGAACATCAAAATTAAAATACTTTTGTATTACAAACAATGCCATCAAGAAAGTGAAAGACAACCCATAGAACAGAAGAAAATACTTTCAAATAATATATAGAATAAGAAACTTGTTTCCAGAATATATAAAGAACTCATACAACTCAATAATAAAATGACAACCCAAATTAAAAATGGGAAAAGAACTTAAATAGATGTTGGTTCATAAACTCTGGAACTTCCCAGGTGAAATCTGTAACTGGCTCCCCCTCAAGTGGAGGGCAAGGAGAGATTGAAGAAAGAAGACCATTCCAGATTGGTAGATGGCAGACTTAATAAGCAAGGGAACTTACATACAAGGCTCCTCTTGGGCAGCCACAAGACAAGTGGATCTCTGCAACTACTTGCCAGATCTTAAAAGTTTATATAGAGGCCTTAATTAGATTCAGTCTCATATACCATCTAGATCAGGGGCCCTCATCTCTGAGCCACAAGCCATAGACAGGTATGGGTGCATGCCCTGTTAGGAACCAGGCTGCACAGCAGGAGGTGAGCAGCAGGTGGGCTGGTGGAGCTTCATCTGTAATGGCAGCTGCTCCCCAGCACTAGCATCACCACCTCGGCTCCACCTCAGATCACCATGCATTAGATTCTCATAGGAGCACTGATCCCTGGTGCCAAAAAGGTTGGGGAGTGCTGATTTAAGGCACTGTATTTTGTATCTCTTCCAAACTAATTCTAAGAGAGGCTTATGATAATGAACAACAGGCTGCTGACCTTGTTCTATGGGAGAGAATTTTGTGGAAGATAATAGTTCTTTACATCTGCAATGTACTGACAGATTTGTGTCCTTTAGGTTATATAGGTGACTTTAGTGACATCACGTGTCTTTTATATTCATAGCAGCTTTAGTTAAAAATAGCTATTTCAAATGGAATGTTTGGTTACACTATTCCTTAGCAGTGTGAAAAACTGAAAATAACCTCAATGTTTAAAAATAAAAATCATATTGCATCAATTTAATGAAATAGCTATTTTTTTCTTTTTAATAGCTTTATTAAGATATAATCAAACAAAGCATAGCTACACTGCACACACTTCATTTGTCAGCACTGCATTCTGGGTAAACTGTCCCCAAAATTTCAAGAATGCAGGTGTGGTTTAGGTCCTTCCTTTTGCCTCCTTGACTCCGAGAGAGTGAGATGGGTCATTAGCTACAGTACTGCAGCCATCCAAAAAAATTTTGCCAGGGGTCTCCGTTCTTGCTGCTTCTGTTTAAACCTCATGGTTTGATCTGGAAATACAGCCTCAATATGTGCTGCCAGTGTTTCCATCATTACAAGAAGGATATAGGCTTCATTAAGTTAGACTAAGTGAACTTCCATGAATGGATCATTCCGGACATCTACTGCAGAAATAATGCTAGCTCTTTGTATATAAAATAAAAACTTCAATTATCAGTGTTTTATTGCGAATGGAAGTCACATGATCATAGAATCTTTAAATTTTGCTATTATCTTCTCAGTGGATTTATCTTCAAATTTTGTGGCTTGTTTACCCCTGGTTAAATAGAAATATGCATGATGCTGAAAAAAAAATAAATAAATTTTTAAAAAGATATAATCTCATACTAAACAATTCATCCCTTTAATGGGTACAATTCAATTGTTCTTAATATATTGACAGAGTCAAGCGACCATTACTACAATCTGATTTAGGACATGTTAATCACCCCTAAAAAGCACCCTTTGCTTATTAGTAGTCACTGCCTATGCCCCCCACACTTACACACACCCAACTCCCAGTCCTAAACAACCACTAATCTACTTTCTCTACGTACAGAGTTGCCCATTCTAAACATTTTATATGAATGGACTTATGTAACACTTAGCATAATGTATTCAAAGTTAATCCATGTTACAGCATGTATTAGGACTTCATCCCTTTTTATTGCCAAGTGGTATCCTATCTCATGGATATACCACATTTATTTATCCATCAATTGATGGACACCTGGGTTGTTTCTACTTATTGGCTATTATGATTAATGCTGCTGGAGACATTAAGTTTTGTGTGGATGTATGTTTTCGTTTGTCTTGGATTGCTGGAATTGCTGGATCATATGGTAACTATGTTTAAAATTTTGAGGAACTGCCAAACTATTTTCCAAAGTTGGTGCATCATGTTACATATCTACCAGCAATGTATGAGAGTTCCAATTTCTCCACATTCTCATCACCAATTTTTATCATTTGTCTTTTTGATTATAGCTATCCTAGTGGATGTGAAGCACTATTTCATTATAGTTTTGATATGATTTGCATTTTCCACATGGATAATGATGTTGAACTTTTTTTTACATGCTTATTGACCATTTTTATATCTTCTTTGGAGGAATGTCTATTGTTGGAGGAGGTCATGAAGAGGTTGTGACCACTGATTGGCCCATGAGCTGGACTCGGGCAATCTGAGGCTCCTTACCACCTCCAGTACTTGAAATGTATGTTCCATCCACTTTTCCCACAGTGGGAGCCATTTTCAAGAACACTGCTTTGAGAACTATGTGTTGTTGAGAACATCTAGACCAGCCGTCCCCAACCTTTTTGGCACCAGGCACTGGTGCTCCTATGAGAATCTGGTGATGATCTGAGGTGCAGCTGAGGCAGCGATGCTAGTGCTGAAGAGCAGCGACCAATACAGATGTAGCTTTGCTTGCTCACCCACTGCTCATCTCTTGCCGTGCAGCCTGGTTCCCAGCAGACCACAGACTGGGGTTTGGGGACTCCTGTCTTAAACAGAACAGCTTATTTATCTGTCACATAAAAGTCTTGAGATAGGTGAAAGTGCTACAATGGCAGATATCTCCACATTGTCCTCAGAACTCCAGGCTCCTTTCAGTTTCTTGCTTTGCCAACCCTAGGGTATGTTCTTATGGTTCAAATGGTAGCTAACACATTCCCATTCCAAGCAACAGGATGAAAGAAGCAGCAGAAAAAAAAAATGGAAGTGGAATAAAAGGAGGACAAAGGGTATGTGCCAGATGTCTTCAAGAAAGATTCCCAGATGCCTTTTTCACTATACATTCACTGACCAAAATATTGTGACATAGCCATACTTAATTTCAAGTGCTGCTGAGAGTACAGTTTTTTTTTAATATGTCATTTGTAGAGTGTGCTCAGATAGAAATGAGGGTACTATCATGGAAGAAAGGGAAATAGACATTCAGAAGTAACTAGCAGACTCTGTCAATGACCCATAACTTATCTAATGACACAAAATTCTACCTAAAGCTAGAAGGAAAAATAATCTTGTCACAATGGATGCAAGAAATACGATGAACTAAGAACTACACACTAAATTAAACAGAATGAGGAGTGACTATGCCTAATAGTGAAAAGCATCAGAGGAGACACATTTGTAAAAGTGTAGAGAAATAATCAAAAGTGAGGGGAGTATTTTTTAAAGATGGGAACCAGAGGCAATATTCATCAGAAATGCTATGGCAAATAAAAAGAAATTGTTTAAATGAGGAATAGGTAAAATCATGCTGCTTTTTACTTCTCATTAAGACAAGACTTTTAACAAAACAGTTTATCTTTGCCTATTTTATTCAATGCTTTCAATTCCTATAAGACTTATCATCTGATTTTATTGCTTCTGGTAGTATTTCAAGGATATATATTGCATCCAACCTTTTGTAGATACACCTAAAGATACAATCACTTTTGTTTAGGAATCAATTTGTTTTGTTTAGTTTTTGATTTACTATGTTAACATATGCATGCTACGTACATCAGAAAAATACTTGAACACTCCCAATGTACACAATCCCAATGTACACAGTTTGGTGTAAATTTACTTAATCCTTTTAATAATTAATTTAAAATCCACATACTGGTTTGGTTTCTATATAAGAAACATAATCACTGAATGTGACTAAGATAAAGTGTTCGAGAAAGATAATATTTACTATGTTTCAGGAAAAGATAGTTAACATTTAGGATTTTTTTTTAAGTTTACAAGTTTAGAAGAGTTTAACCAAAACATAAGTATAAATAAGAAAAAGTTACTATATGGGAAAAAAAACTTTCAAATGCTAATGTTCAGATTAATGTTAAAATTTTGTATTATAAAATTTGAGTCAAGGGAGAAAGGTAAGGGCCCACATACACTCAAATGATCCAAATTCTTTAGAAAGTGCATTTTCTTAAGATAATTCTACAGCTGATATGCAATTTCTAGAAGAGAGTACAGTTTTAACAGGATGATAGTTTCATAAATAATATGTCATTTGTAGATCTTCAAATGTAATAAATGCAATAGATTCTATATAGCATAACCATATGAATAAAAAAAATTGCCTTCTTGAAATCACTACATCTCAATATTATTTCAGCTTATTTAAAAGACAAGCTAAACACGTTGGCTTGTTTCTAGGTCCCCAATTTTTTTGCAAATCTGCTGTCTATTAGACTTGACATAAGTTATAACATATACCATGTGGGAGAATAGGAAAGCACTGGCCTGGAAAATCAGGGGGGTTGTGTGTTCCAGTTTTAGTTCAGCCCCCAATTAGTCACCTGAGGCAAGACACACTTTCAAAGCCTTCATTTCCTCATTAAAAACAATAAATAAATTGGACTTCATGTGATTCTAAGACACTTTGAGGGTTCATTTCAGATGACATAACATTTGTTTACATTAAATCACTTCCTCTACATTTATTATCAGAAACTGTCCATTCATAAAGTCTGAATTATTAAATGTTTTATTCCACATTTTTCAAATCAGAAATAATTATTCAAAATTCAACTACAGCATTCTAATTTTTAAATTTTTTTTAAAAAAATTTTTAAATTGAAATGATGACTAATGAAATAAGATCATAAATTTTGCAGTCACATCACTGAACCTAGAAAAAAATATATAATACAATGTTAAAGCCAAAAGAACATCTGAGAGACAGAAGGGGGAAGGGAAGGAAGAGAGAGAAATTGAGATTTCTAATGTATGTTTCAATGACAATTACTTCATAACAACTGGCCACTCAGAATTTGTGGACATATGTTATAAGCTGGGGGAAAAGTCCAGCCCAAATGTCAAAACACAGAGCCAAAATGATTCAGAATTTCCTAAAGGCACATTTGGAGAAGAAAGAGAAGAATTCTTCCCCATTTCCCCATCCCACTGTCCCAAAAAGGAGAATTTAAATTTATGCACATCTTTGGTAATGTTTTATAAAAAATAAATGCTCATATACAGGAATAATTTAACTTAACATTTCCTCTTCAATTTGTTTTTTATAGCTGACATGTTAATTTCATTTTGAACATGGTATGCTAAATATCCTGAACTTCCAGGAATGAAGTCATGGAGTTCCCCAAGGAATTTCTTCATGACATCAATTGATACATAACCTGCAAAATAAAAAATATGTATATATTTGAAATCTTATCATATTATTTCCTTTTCGATGTCTTTGATTTATTAAAGTTAAGATTCCTAAATAATGTTTTTAGAAAAGAAGTAAAAAGAAGAAATAATATCAGTGAGAAAATTCTCCATGAAACTTGATAATTATCAGGGTAACACCCTTATTATCCTTTACCTACCTTCCCCAGCCTTCTACCTCCTTTTAAAACACAGATATTTAGTTAACAACTTTGACTATGAGAGTCTGATGCTGAGGTTAGAGATGGAACTTTAAAGTATCTAGACCAAAATAACTGGGGAGTGTGTCTGTCTTAGAGTATAATCACTTAGAACTATTTATCCAACTAGCTACTAACAGCACAGTTTATTACCCCTAGTAGAGCAGGTAACACTTCCCTGCACAGCTAACACTAGGATAACATTCTTTAATAAAAAATAAATGGAAAATTGATTTTATCGATTAGTCAACAATGGTTATTGGAATGAGTAATTTTGATGTCATTAATAATCTGAGATGTGAGTATCAAAAAGAAACACCTAGGATAGGGAGAGCTTAAGGACTCCATAACTTTAAGTAATATTATCTTGATAACAATTGTTTATCTGAGCAGTTATATTTTATTTGTAATATAAGTGTTTGTGGTTTATATCAAAATTGAAACCTCACTTAAAAGAAATATTATATGAAAAAAAATTCTGGCAGACCTCAGGGTGATTGAATTTAGAACATCACCACCATCAACAGATTATCTATGAATATAGTTTGATTGTTTCTAACAATAGATAATAAATTACAGTTAAGAAATTAACTATGAATCCAAACATATAAAATTGATTAATATTTTAAAGATATTTTAATCATAGTCATTTACTTCAGAAAATCTCTTGAAGTACTATTACTATATTAGTGATATTACTTATTAATGGTTCATGACATTTACCTGATGGTTATGTTTCTGTGTAAAATAAACTAGTACAGAAATATTAATATTAAGTTTATTGCACATATACACTATGTAAAATTTCTAAAGATATGTGCAAGGATAAGAATTTTAAAAATAATTACTAAAGTAACAAAAAATATTCCTGCAAATATAAGGATAGGACATTTATGCATCAGAAATAGATTATTGTAGCAGTTTTGAAGTAGTTAGAACACTAAGTAAAGTTAACAGACACCCAGTTTAAACTAGTTTAAACAAAAAGGAGTTTACTGGCAAGACATTGCCATATCACCCAAGCTACGAGGAAGGCAGAATATTGCTGACCCTCAGAAATAACTAGAACCAACTCTCCTGACTGTCTCACTGGTCTCCAGTTTTCCTCTGTGTGTTGTTTCACCTTCTTCTCTTGAAGTGACTTGGCTTTCCTTACATGGTAGAAAGCATGGCTGCTGATAGCACCAAAACTTTATATCTTAGAGCTATGGTCACTTGAATAAGAATGACTTGACTTGCTGTGTCATATGTCTAAAAATCCAGAGAAAGTGCTGTGATTGGCCCAGCTCAAATCAGGGATTCATTCCTAAAGCAACAGCTGGGGTGAGGGGTAAACTCATGTTTTAGAAAATGAACATTCCTGTGTAATCCAAATAAATTGGGAAGAAGAAAAGAAGGTTTCTAGAAGAGGCATTCTTGACAGACAATTCCATATGTGTCTGTGGTAGTCAGTCTCCAAAATAGCCCTGAATGAGTTCTATCTCTGTATGCACAAATTTGAGTAGTCTCCAACTTTATACATGGGTTGGTCTATGTGACCAGCAGTACATGGTAGAAGTGATGGTATGGAAATATTGCAGACAAAAAAAAAAAAAAAAGAGTTCTATGAAAAGTAACCTCAAGGAGTGATAAGATCATAAAATCCTAAACTGGGCACATCTGGGTAAGTAGTGGTGACCCAGGTGTATAACTTCTTTACTAAAATACTTATCTTTGTCTTAAGCAAGCCCTGTCTCCTGTTTCTGTGCCTCTAGGTTAATACACCTTTGAAATGCACCTTTTCAGACCCCTCCTTCTAACACATGACAAAGCTTTACACCCCTCCCACTAAAGTGTGAGAGCATATAATCTTAGTTCGTAATCTAATCTTGCCCTTGCTTTCTCCTACCATCATGTCATCTTCCTTACTTTCTCTCCTTAATTTCAGATGCATAAGAGAAGCCGCAAAATTGTTATTTTGGGGAGCATTTGAGATCTTGCTCCCCAGCATATGTTGTCAGTGTGGCTCAAAAAAACTCATAAAAATTCTTTATAGGTTTGGAAATTTCTTATTTCCACTGTAGTATATAAAAAAGACCCTGGCTTCTGTCTTAGGCATACTCATTTTCTCTCTTGAATTTCTCACTCTAATGAAAGCAAGCTACCATGCTGTGAGAAACCCTTATGGAGAGACCCACCCGATGAGGAGTTGAAGCCTTTGGCCAAGGACCAGCAAGGCCCCAAGGCCTGCCAACAACCACATGAGTGAGCTTTGAAATGGATTTTCCATTTCCACTGGTGCCTTGAAATAACTGCTGCCTGGCTGACAACTTGACAACAACCTTATGAGACACTCTGAGATAAAAGTATCTAAGATGCTCCTGGAGACCTAGCCCTCAGAAACTATGACATAACAAATATTGTTTTCGGCTGCTAATTTTTAGAACAATTCGTTTGTTACACAATAGCTCCAAATAGCAACAAACGACCAACACAGTATCTGTTATAGGTTCCTGAACTTTTAATTATCAGAACTTTTTGGTTTGAAAATTTTTGCCTGTAAGATATTTATAATTATTTATTTTTTTATTAATCACCCATATAGCTGTTAATCAGAACTTCTTAACATGAGTGATAACCAGTGATTGCAGACTGAAAAGATTTAATTCCAGTCAATAGCAAAAAAAAAAACAAACAAAAAAACAGGTAAAAAAAAATCCCTTGCTACTTTAAGGAACATTTGGCAATGCCTGGAGATAGTTTTGGTTGTCACAACTTAGGGGATGGGGGTGCTGGTTGTAATACTTACTGGCATCTAGTGAACAGAGGCCAAGGTTGCCCTCTCCAACAAAGAATTATCTGGCCTAAATGCCAAGAGTTGCAGGACTGAGAAATCCATGTTCTGGGGTATACAGTTCCAAATTGTATTTTCTACAACCAATCATCTAGTTAGTTCTATTTAAGAGATCTAACAGGCATTAGTCAAACTCAAACCATTTTGAGGAAGAGACAGTGAAGTTATAGTCACAAAAGTTGTTGCCACTGCCTAATTTAGAATTCTTGCTCACTAAATCTTTACTTAACACAAGCTGATATTCCCAACACGAAATTATTCCTACCTGTACAAGCAAATAGGCATGATTTTTTAAAAAAACGGCAAAGTATTTGTCACTTCACATCAAAATTTTTAAAGACAAATGAATTATCTCTAAAAAAAGTAATCTTTCTTCAAAGAAAGTATTACATAAAATTTTAATGTAGAAATAAAAAGAAAGAAAATAATTATTCAATTGAGAAAATTTTTACTTTAGCTCTACCAATAAAATCAACAAAAGATTATCAGAGACTAAAACTGTACATAAAAATTCCAACTAATGATTATTTTTATAGATTTTTTTTTTAGTTTGTCTTTAAATAACACTCTCATATCTTTTTAAACAGACAGCAATGAAACATAGAGCAGCATTGTGTGGATGGAAAAAAGGGGTTCTATGGATAGTAACCTCTTAGGGTAACCTGACTATAAATTCCTAACTAGGTAGGTTATGGTGGGAAGTCATGTCTCAAGCATATAACTTTTTAGTAAAAGGTTTCGCTTTGCCTTAAGCAACCCCTGTATTTTTCTGTGCATCTAGGTTAACACGCCTTTGAGATAAACCATAACCAACCCTAAGAAAGCACATAATCTCAACTATCCTGTAATCTCATTCCATTGCTTTCTCCCACCTACATGTAATCTTCCTTACAGTTCTTCTTAATCTCATGTGGATGAAATAACCACATACTGAACATTTATTTCAATCAGTTGAGATCTTGCTTCTAGGTAAATCCTCTGTTTGGCTCAAATAAATTTCTATAAAATTTCTCTTCAGGCTTGGATATTTCTTATGTCAACAATCATGACATGTCCTAATCTAAGCATTTGTCTTTATGATATAGCTCATTTTAACATTTAACATCGATTTTTTAATATGTTAACAGACAATTTGGTAAGTCCAAATGACATGAGACATTTAGTACCTGCTGATAGAGCTGCCTACAGTAAAATCAATACCAGTAATATGCCACAACCATGAATTAAGGTATCTGCATTTTATCTGAGTGTTCAGGCTTTGGGATAAATATGGGTAACAACTGCTTCTAGTCTTAGAATTTAAGTTCTTCTACTTAGTTCATTATTCTTTGCAGTTCAAAATTGCTCCGAAGAGTCACAGAACTGACTTCTATCATGGCTGGGAAGCAGTTTTCTTTGATGTCTCCAAGGCTAAGCCCCAAACTACACATTATAAGTTCTTTTCAAAGTGCTTTTTTTGTAAAGGCTATTTTATATTACTCAAAAAAAAAAAAAAAAACACAGAAAGAAAAATATAATAAAACAAATGGCTAGACAAAATGGCTAGAAGGAATAGTAATATGACAGAAAACATCTATAAATTTGTGGAGGTAGTTTGACACTGCTAAAGAAAGATAAAATGATAAATATACAAATTTTTTTAATGAAACTTCAAAAACCTATAGTTTTTCAATTGTGTGTTTTGAAAACTAAAAACACAAAATTTTTTTAATCTCTATTTTTAAAATTATCAATGACCCTACCGAATATTAACCAGATCAAAGTACCTAAAAATCTACCTCACTTAGCACTATCCAAATCCCAGTGGCCACTGTTCTATTGGTTCACTTGGTTCTACTCTTTCAATGTCAAGCTCTGTTAGCTGTCTTCTCTTTCTGTCAGGCACTAGGAAACCTGAATATAGAGTTCATGGACATCTGGGTGATCCATGAATGAGCTTCTAGGCATACATGAGCCTCTTTAAATTATATGTAAAATTGGTGTATGATCTTTGTGTGTGTCTATACTAGGGAAAAGAGCCTATGTTTCAACAGATTCTCAAAAAAAACTATGATTAGAGTTGTCCATATAACTCATCTTTCTAATTGGGACACTTGAGAGTAAAAGCTAGTAACAAGACAGCAGGCATTAACTGGGACTGTCTTGTGTAAACAAGGATGGGCATTCACCCTGCCTATTGCCTAGCTTTTTAACACAGAAAATATGGTGCTATCTTTGGGCTAGTTCTGATAAATTTATTTAATGCATGAATGATTAGCATGTGTAATAAAGGGGAATTTATTTCCTAGGCTAGTACAACAGCAGCTTTATTGTACAAAATAGTTCTTTGTTTCTTATCTATTTGGGTTTACTCTAAAATTTATTTTAAATTACCTGTTACCATGTTGTTCACTGGATAATTCTGGAGAGGAAAGTACATCTGCTTTTCTACAACTGGAGTCCTTGTAAAATGCTTTTCTGTGCTGTAAAATGAAACATACAGAACATCACATTTATATTTGTTTTTTGGATTTGTTTTACAAATGAGAAACTCCAGGCTATATATACATATATATACGTGTGTGTGTGTGTGTGTGTGTGTGTGTGTGTGTGTGTGTGTGTAATTGCTCTTTGATCAGACTTCAGTCTTAATTGGGTAAAAAGTTAAATGTGAACTTCTTTTGTGCTTCTAAGTAATATAAGAGCCCATATATTTTTGGTTCTCTTGGTTACAAACAAAACAAATATTTATTAAGTTATATAGAGGCTTGGGTCTTTTTCTCAATATGCTTGAATGCATAATAATTCAATAATACTTTAAAATTATAAATACATATATACATCTGTAATGTTAAATATGCCAAAAGAAAAGCATAATAAGCTCAATTTTAAATAATCACAGCATTTTTTGTTACTCAGTGTTCAAATTATTGGAACTTTATTAACTAGTAGTTCCATACTTTAAAATCAAAAATTAAACGATGTCTGGGAAAATCATTATTTACACTAAGATTCTGAAGTGACTTCTGAGTTATAAAGAAAAAAAGTTAAATATTCCAAGGGTGGTTGTATAGTAAAATTAATTATATTCTAATTTCTTAAGAGCTAAGTAGTTTTCAACTAAAATATCCTATTTTCTAACTATGCCAAATAACAGTATTTATTATATTCAGACTACATATAACCAATAAATAATACAATTATATGAAAATAAAAACCTCAATAATAAAAAGTTGGAGTCATCCTTAAATTTATTATTTTCTTAAAAATCTAAAATTACATTGAGTGATAGTATAGGCTTTATTTTCAATTTGTTTTAAAAATTAGATTTCATCTAAACTTTTCTAAAAGAAACTATAGGTCAGTTAGAATGAGATCCTACAAATAAAGTGTTCCCAAAAGAGTCAGGGACTAAACAAGGATATCCATTATCATTATTACTATTTATCACGGCTCTAAAATTTCTGGCCAAGATGATGAAAGAGGGAGAAAGAAATGGAAGAGATATCTAGTGAGAAGAAAGAAGTGATATTTTCATTATTAACAAATGACATGATTATGCACCCTGAAAAGCCCAGAGAATCAACTAATATATTCTTAGGGTCTTAAAGATTCCAAGTGGGTAGATATAAGAAAAATACCCTCAAATCAATAACTTTTCTGTATAACAGCAATAACTAATAAAAAAAAAAAGAAATTTACAATAGCAACAAAAATCTAGGGATATCTATAACAAGATATTTATCTTATATTGAGAAAAATAAGAAACTTTACTGAGATATAGAAAATAAAAAAACAAAACCAAAAGCACTCTCCTGAATAGGAATATTGGAAATTACAAAGACAATAATTCTTTTCAAAATGAAGTTTAACATAATTCTCAATAAAATCCCAAAGTGATTTTAGAGCTTAAAAAATAATAATAATTCTATAATTCACCTGAACAATATGTTAAAAGATCTAATAGGAAACAAGACTAAATTTATAAAAGAACTTGTAAAACATGGGAATAATCTTTTTAAAAGTACAAGGTTTATATGAAGACAACATGAAAATGTTCATTAAGGGTCACAAAAGAAAACTTGAACAAACGAGGGGAAAAAATATAATTTTCTCAGCTAGGGAGAGTTGGCATCATAGTCTCCCTAAATTAATCTATAAATTTTTTGTAAATTAATAATAACAGAAATTTTTCTTTAATATGAACAAGCTGGTTGTAAAATTCAGATGAAAAAATAAACCAGAAAGAATAGCAAAGAAAATTTGAAAAAGAGTAAGGAGGAAGAACTAGTTGTAGATATTAAATCATATTATAATAATTAAAATGCAGTGGCATTATTGCACGACAAATGAATATAATACATTGTATTACTATTTGTGGAAAAAGAGAGTAATTAAATTTGCTAGTACATGCATATATAAAAAACCAATAGTATTGGTTGCCTTTGGAAGGAAACTAGCTAGTTAAGAAGCAAGTGTATTTTTGTAGTATCCTCTTTTGTATATCTTGGATTTTGAACCATGTGAATATATTACCTAATAAAAATAATTAAAATTCAAAAATAGAAAAATAATAAGTAGCCATGAAGAGCTAGCTAAGAAGAAGATTTTTAAAAGGAGAGTAATGAGTTTCAGACTTGCCTTTTCAGGTATAAACATACATACATAAAGCTACCTAACTTAAAAGAATATTATATTGATATAAAAGTAGATCCACAGATTGATGGAATGAAACAAATAGTCTAAAAATAGATCTCCATATACACAAAAACAATATATAACAAGGGAAATCACACATGTTAAAATAGATTTATCTTTTTAAATAAACTGGTGGAAATTTCTTATTTGAAAAACAAAAATAAATTTAGATTTTCACCTATTAAAAGACTTATCTGAAGGTAAAAGCAATAGAAAAAATTATAAAGGAAAAGCGATTAGTTTAATGATATAAAAATTTAAAACTTGTGTCTCTGAGAAAACATTTTGGTGGTTGCTGGATGGGAGGTTGGGAGGATGGATGAAAAAGGAGAAAGAACTAAGAGATAAAAATTGGTAGTTACAAAATTGGTTGTTTCATGGGGATGTAAATTAGAGCATAAGAAATATAGTCAATAATATTCTAATAACTATGTATGGCACCAGATAGGTACTGGATTTATTGGGGCGATCACTTCGGAAGTTATATAAATGTCTAATGACTATGTTGTATACCTGAAACTAACATAAAATGTATATCAACTAAAACAGAAAAATAAAGTTATTATTAAAGATTTGAAAAAACTTGTATCTCTAAGCCAGACAACAAACTAAAGATACAATGTGACAAATTGGCAAAAGAATAAGATAGCAATTAATAGCTATTATATAAAGATGTCAGACAAGTTGATTAGAAAAACCATAAGATCCCCTATAGAAAATGGAGAAAGAATAGAAGCAAATAGTCTACGGAAAAAGAAATACGAAATGCTAATAAGCAAATTAAAAAAGGTTCAAACCTATTAGCAATAAAAAAAATGCAAATTAAAACAAGATGTCATTTTTCATCCATTTAATTAGCGTAAGGCTTCTTATTAACATTCAACATACTGATGAGAGTGTGGTGAGACCAACCCTGGTCATAATTTAAATTTGTAGTTTTGTGGGAAGCAACTAACAACAGGCATCATGGCCTTTAAAAATAGTCATATCTCTTTATACTGTAAATTCCACATCTGAGAATTTACATTAAAAAAATTATCTAAAATATAGATTTATTTTTAAAAAGATGTTAGTGAAGGTGCCATAAAAGTGACAAATTGTAAGTGATTTAAGACAGAGGTTTCCAAACTTTTTGGCAGCAGTAACCAGTGCTCCTCTGAGAATCTAATGTCTGATCATCTGAGGTGGAGCTGAGGTGGTGACGCTGGCGCTGGGGAGTGGTGCCATTACAAATGAAGCTTTGCTTGCTCACCGGCTGCTCACCTCCTGCCATGCTGCCCAATTCCTAACAGGCCATGAACCAGCACCAGTCAACTACCCAGGGGTTGAACACCCCTAATTTAAAACACTTTTTTTTAAAAAAGGAAGGTGGTTAAACAAGATGAAATACCATATACAACCATTGGAAATCATAATATCGAATAAGGCTTTTCAAAATGGGTAACTGCTCATAGAACACTAAATGGAAAATCAAAAGAGATTATATATATGCAATCTAACTGCAACTGTATTTAATGTGTACATTTATATAAAACTAGCAAGAAATGTACTAATGTATATGGTGGTTATCAATACCATTGGTGGAGTTGTGATGGAGTTGCTTATAGTAATTAAAATTCTCTTTATTCTACTTTGTATTTTCTATTTTGACAAATTACATGCATCACATTCATAATAATAAAGTACTGTATTGAAAACAAGAAAAATAAACAAAATCCACACAATTTTCTGAAGGGTTTGCAAACATATTGGGAAGAGAAAATAGCATAGTTATTAGGAGTATGGACTCTGGACCAGCTAGCCTTGGTTTCAAATTCAGCTTTGCTACTTGAATTATATTGGGTGAATTATTTAGCTCTCTGAAATTGTTTCCTTAATTGTAAAATGGGGTAACAGTATTTATTTTATAAGGTTGTAAAAATCAAATGAGTTATTGTAAACTCCTGAGCTTACATGACTCTTTTAGCTAGCAAGTATTCAATAACTAGTTCACCACTTAGTGTTCAATACAAGTAGTTTGCCAACAAATAAGTGTCCAAGAATAGGTTCAAAGTGTATTTTATTTATGTTCGTACAACACCCTCTAGTGGTTCCAGAAGGAAAAGGCTCCAGGTAGACATCTATTCTAGGTGTGTCCATTCACATGCTTTTTCATTGTTACTGGATTGGACGTAATTTCCCCAGATTTGTAAACCTTCTTTGTTTATTAAGGAAGTTAGCTTTTGTCAAATGTTTTCCCAGTGTGTATTTTTCTTTTAACTTGTTTTATGGTATTTTATTGCCATGTCATATTTGTTAATCTTTTTCTTTATGGCTTCTGTATTTTGCAGGACATTTATTCCTCAAATAACTTATATATCTGATATCTTTATTAGTCAAGTGAATCACTGGGAGTAACTTTAGATTTGCTATTTTCTAATCTTTTTCTATAAGATTACTTAGGATAACTATTCTCTCCTCTATCTATCTCTTAAGAATACCTTTATGGTCTCATCCTCTCTATTGTCATTTTTCTTCCTCTCCTTACCAGTTTCTTATCACAAAAAGCATAACAAGTAAATTCAAATGAGTGCTATACATAGAGATCCCAAATACCTGAAATATGGATTCTCATACTTAAGTGGTAGAATATTAGAAGTTACATAACATGAAGCAATGGTTTACTGAACTTAATGTAATTAAATATACAACTTTGTGTTAATTAGATAACAACTTACATCAAATTATAACAAACCAAAATAGTAGGTACAAAATGTATAAAAAAAAGTTATGGGAGAAAAACTTTAAATTGAAAAAACTATATAAATTAAACCCATTTTTTTAATTTGATTTTTAAATTAAATTTATTGAGGTGACATTGGTTGATAAAATTATATAGGTTTCAAGTGAACAATTCAATAATATGTAACATGTATATTGCACTGTGTGTTAACCACTCAAAGTTAAATTGCCTTCCATCACCATTTTTTGACCCCCTTTATCCATATCTACCTCCCATGCTCCCTGCTTTCCCTCTGGTAACCACCAAACTGTTTTCTGTATTGAAGAAAAACAACTATTATTTAATCATTTTTATTTTAGCAGCTAAATACCAGACTTTTGCATAATAAGTTGCTCCCTATACGTATCTGAAAACCACTGAACTGAAAAATATGAAATTAGGATTAGATAATAAATTAGCCTGCAATAAGGGGGCTTCTCATAGGTTGGCCCTAACACAATGGCGAGTCCATGTTTGTTTTTTTAAATTTAATTTCTTAAACCAAAGTAACCAAATTACAAAGAATTTGAAAAGGATAGGAGGAAATCACTCTAAACTTCCAATCCTAATAAAATTACTGCTAATATTTAATATACTTCCTTAGTTAAAAATACTTTTTAAAAATAATATAACAGTAATCATTATATATATAAATTATAAACAATTTGGAAAGGAGAGGAGGAAATCACTCTAAACTTCCAATCTTAATAAAGTTACTGCTAATATTTAGTATATTTCCTTAGTTAAAAACACTTTTTAAAAATAATATAACAGTAATCATAATACATATAAAATTCTTGTTTCTTTTCTGCAAGGTTAGTGTAGCATAGTAGTTAAATGCATGGGCTGTGGAATTAGACTGACCCAGTTTAAATCCTGCTTCTCCCCACTTAATAGAAGACTTTGGGCAAATTACTTTATCTGATTCTAGATCCCTTTTTCTGTAAAATAGTGATGGTGATAATGATATCAAACTCATAAAAAGACTGAAAATTAAAGGAAATAAATGCACAGTGCTCAAGAATGTCTACATTGAACTGAATATTGATGAAGTATATAAATTCAATACCTTTTAGATGATTCTTTTTTGTGGTCTGTTGCTAGTTCACTGTTTTCCCTAAGGGCCTTTATTTCATTTGGTATTACTTCTCCATGCTGTGGCTAGCGAAATAAATCACATTTTTGAAAATCAGCATCAATGATCCAATAAATAATTTATTCTATAAAATGAAAAATATATTGGTAATATATATATCAAGAGTCATAAAAATATTTATACACAGGTACTTTAATCTCATTTGAATTGTGAGCTACAAATCAAAATTATGAAGTAAGCTAAACAAATTATGCTTCCCCTTCAAAATTAAAGTGAATATTGAGCTGTGGAATTACAAAAGAACTAAATGTACATTAAGCTTTTCCCAAAGATTATGTGAAAATGGCTCAGAAATATTGGTACCTATTACATAATATATTTACTCAATATTCCATTAGGAAAATTTCTATATTTAGATCACAAATCCGCTCTAAACAATAATGTTCCCCCAAATTACTTTCCAGATTTATCTTTGCTGTTGCCATTCGATGACATGCCTTCTACTTATATATACCATGGTTACATTATAATTGGCTAATATTCAATATCAATCAGTGTTTTGAAAGAATTAACAAAAGCTTTTATCATATAATCATACAATTTCTAGAATCAATAGTCTCTAGTCAATAGTAGAACAGGCACATTCTATTAAATTTTTGGTAGAAAAAACACTGAATTGGGTTGGAGCTGAGAAAATGTGGTTCCACTTTACTAATATCTGGCTATGTAAACTAAGACAGATCTTGACCTTTCTTTACCTGTTTTCTCATTTCTCGAACTGAATGATTAATGATCTTTAAGGACCTTTTCATCTCTAAAGTTCTGGTATATGCAATTGTTGTTAAATAATAACCATTCTATCCCTGAAAGCACTGTGATAAGTCAAGAATTAGATATTTTGGTCCTTTGTACACCTAGCCAAAGATACTACAAGAACTATTATTTTCAGATGACCACATTTAGAAAGAAAAGACAAATTAATAAAAGGAGCACAAAATGAGTAAGTTAATTGCTTGGCTTTAGACATATTATAAACACTTCCCAACTTTTTATTTTGAAAAATTTCAAATTTACCAAAAGTTAAAGAATAATACAATAAGCACTATATCCCTTTCACCTAGATTCACAAAGCCTTAACATTTTTACCATCCTCCATGCCCTCTCTCTATCAATTTTTATTTTGCTGGACCATTTGAAAATATTTACAGATATGACATTTCGCTCCTTAATCTTTAGCCTGCATTTTCTTTAAAAATCCTTTTATCTTTATAATACCACAATCAGAAAAGAAAATTAACATTGATTCAATATTACCTAATATACAGTCAATATTTAAATTTTCCCAAGTATTCTCAAAATGTCTTTTTTACCTTTTTTTTATTTAAAAAATATCCAGAATCTAACCAAATTTTATATATTACATTTGGTTGTTCTCTCTCTTAATCTGGAACAGTCTTTCTGACCTTTTTGGGTTTTTTATGACATTATTTTAAAGAGCTGAGGCCTGCTAGTTGTTTTGTGATATGTCTCATATTCTAGAATTGTCTAAGTGTTTAATCATAATTAGATTTAGGTTAAGCATTTTGAACAAGAACATTACAAAGATAATACTGCATACTTTTTATTATAGCACATCTAGCTTAACATAATGAGAGGTTGTTCCAGTATTGACAACGCTAAATTTGATCAGTTGATTAGGATGTTGTCTGACAGAGCTCTCCAGTGTAAAGGCACATTGCTTACCTTTCTAACAAGTAATCTTGGGGTGATCATTTGAGATCATGGTTAAATGAAGAATGATTTTAACGTCCATTAATGACCATTTCCTAAATCAATTATTTTATTGGGGGTGGTAAAATGGAGATTTCCTATTCTATCATTCTTTGTATATTTATTAGCTGTAAGGAAATATTCTTATTCCACCTTTTCCTTCCTTTCTGCTTTCCTTCCTTCCCTCCTTCCTGTACCCTTCATCCCTTTCTTCCTTCTGTTCTTCTATTTTTCCTTACACTTTTAAAGTATCACTATAGAATGATGGAATCTTTTAATATTTTATAATTCCTTATCATCTTACTCTTTTCGATGTTCAAATTTTCTAAATTTTGCTATTGCATAAAGATTCGGAGGTAAGTCAAAAGCATAGGCAAATTTGAGGCAGAACGGCAAAAGATATAAAACAGCCAATTTTCAGTATTAAGCACATTTATTGAGGGGTAGTATTTAAAACAAGTGGCAAAACATAATTAATCAATCAGAATCTATCCTGGCAGTAAACAATTAGTATATATTGTGCACCTATTGCTTCCTTAAAATCGCTGACAGAAGCAAATTCTGAAGTTTTTAGGTGAATAATTTTATTCATACAAAAAACCCCCACAATATTACTAATGTACTAGTATAAAAACAATGTTAAACCAGATAATATTCAATAAAAGCATGGCCTTTAAATTCCTTAAACTGCATTATTGGTGCTAACATGTCACAAATAAACATTTTTAAGATTACATTGATTTCAGAAATTTTGAAACTATAGATTCTAATCAAGTACCTTAATTTACTCTTACCTGTTTTATTTGGTCTTGTTCCCAAATAAAACTACCAATTTTTCTTCTTATTTCTGTGGTAGGAAAAACAAATTCAGTTTTTTTTTAATAACTTTGTAGAATTTTCTGAATTTTGCATGAAGTCTGAAATTTCTAGGCCAACATTATTTCACTTGTATTAAAATCACCCAAGATACATGTTTAAAATGCAGATTCTTAGTGAATCAGATAATTGAGAAGTAGCTTGGGAATTTGCATTTTTAATAAAGTTTCCAGATGATTACAATGCATTATGAGAATCATTGTTGTAAACTTTTTCCACTGGAATACATATCTTCATTAGATATTAGTGTCTTTAGGCCAAGGATTAATAAAGAAGACAACATCTAGTCAAAATAAAAGCTATAAAATTCCTGAATTTGTAGAATAAGATCTTCAAGAATTCAATAATTTACTTTGTTATAAGAAGCGTGTGGAAGAGTAACATGTCTGGTGGGCATGATAGTGTAGTAATTCTACCATGCTCAGCATGTCAAAGGACTATGTTATCATCTCGACTCAATGATCTCAAAAGTTGTCATAGTAGCTTACTCAAGGACAAAAAGGTAACATTCTGTTAGACCTGTACTATCTAGCAGTAGCCACTAGACTAGCTACATGTGGGTACCATATTGAAATGTGTCACTAGTCCAAGTTGAGATGTGCTATAAGTGTAAAATAAACACTGAATTTTAAAGACTTAGTATCAAAAAAAAGTAAAATATCTCAATAATTTTTATATTGGTTACATATTAAAATGATATTTTAGACATATTAAGTTAAAATATACTCTTAAAATTAATTTCACCTATTTCCTTTTATTTTTTTTAATGTGGCTACTAGAAAACTTTAAATTAATATGTGGCTACATTTGCATCTTCACACTTCTACTAGACAATACTGATCTAGGTAGAAGATAATGTATACTTTTGATTTTTAAAAAGGAGCATGTTTTCATTTCAAATAGATTTTTAAAAAAATTTGTATAACTTTTCATGTAAGATGCAAAACTTAAAGACCAAATAGGAGTGATAATTTAAAATTAGATCAGATAATCATTCCACAATATAAGCTCCTTAAGGGTGAGTATTTACTGACTGGCACAGTTTTTGAATAAATCAATTCTCCTATCCAGTCATTAATTTATTTACATAACACTTAGAACAATTTATTGTTATAACTAGGTCTTGCCAGGACATTAACTATAAAAGGAACCCAATCTTTGGAGTTTCTAAAACTCTTCTATAGAAATACTTTTCAAGTTTGTTTTTTTTTTAATACTTTGCACATGAGGAATTTGTACTAGCTTCAGTCTGTCTTTCTAGGGATGAACAAATACACATCAAGGTATGCATCAAGAATTGGGTAGTAATGCAAGACCTACAAAAATGAGATACTTAAAGTTAGCCCATATAACTTAGGTAGGATTTAAACAGAATAAGAAAAGAAAGTGTTTTCCAGTCAGGGAAAACTAAAAGAATCAATTTCAAAAGCAGATTTTTTACTTACCCTTTACTTCTTAGGGGCGCTGAAATAATTAATATAATATACTTTTTAAAGTATAAAGAATAATACAATTATGTGGTTTTATTATCATAATGAATCTTTAAATACTAGAAAAATATTTTTCAGAAAAATAATGAAGAGTTTCAAAACTAGCAAAGACCATTCACTGAATGCTTACATATCAGACTACTTACATTATCTCATTTTATCCTCAAAACAACTTGGGAGAAGTTGCTAAAGGTCACAGAAGTAGAAAGTGTCAAATCCTACACGGTGGACACTGTGAAGGCAAAATCTCCATCTAATTCACCACTGAATCCCCAGCACCTGGGTTGAAACCCAGCACATAGCAGTCACTCAGTGAACACATGAAGGAAGGATAAACAAGCAAAACTAGAATATACACCCAAGGCAATCTGATCCAAAGTCCGGCTTTTCCACTTACTGTAAATGATACAAAACAGAAAGCCTCAGATTGAGAACAAGGATCATCACAGTTGGGTGGTCTAGCTGGATTTGGCTGTCTAACGGGGATCGGATGAATATCTTTGCTAACCTTTTTGCAGGGATGCAGGAGGAAGAATGAAATGACCTAAAGCCACTGAGTTTTTCATTTCAGCATTAGCTACTGCAGAGAGATAGTAGGCATGAAACACTGTAGCGTTATCTTCTATGTAATCGAGGCTCTGATATATTCTAGGAGAAAGGAAATATTTTAGGTTATGAAATAACCAAGAAAATATTCAAGATTTCAAAAAAAATAGAATAAATAAATGGAAGTAGGGAGAATTATCTGTAAGTAATCAGGAGTCTGGGGGGATAAGTGGATAGAGATGGAAGCAGCAGGGGCGGTGTTTAGAGCTTTGCTTTGTAAATGTATTCAGACAGTAATGTGAAAAGGGATCACAGGTGGACAGATTGGAGGCAGAGCAACTGCTCAGAAAGTTACTGTGATGGTTCCAACAAGAGGTAAATAGGGTATGTACCAAGGCAGTGACAGTAAGAACATTTACACTGGAACAGTCTATGACTGACTGATTGATGGGAGTAGGGGCTATGATTCAAAAGAAGATATGAAAATTTCAAGCTTGAGAACATAGCACCTGGTGCTGGTATGATGGGCAGTCAGATTTCGTTTAAACGTATTGAATATGAGATGCCTTCAAGGAGCCACGCGGAGTTGTGAGAGAGACAGCTGGAAATACGCGACTGGAAATCGAGAAGAAACTCGAGGACCATGCCATGGTGGCAGCAAGGAGAGGGGAAGTATTACTATTTTAACCTCCATATCTAGAAAGTTAGTTGCTCATTTCCAGTCTCTTCCTATCATCGCTATTTATTAGTGGATTGCAATTTCCATCTCCAACTCCTGGCTCATCATGACCAGGGAGGCACTGCCAGGTGGCCTTCGGGTACCTCAGCGTGTCTGGATGGGAAGCATCACAGCTGAATAAGAAGTCTGCGGCCCTCGAGTCACTGATCGCCCCGCCTTCAGCCACTGTGGAAGCAAGAGCACAGGGTAAGCCAGCAAGTACGGTGGGGCTAAGGCACCAGAAAGCAGATGGATGCTCCTTCCCCACCTTAGCCACCCCGTCCACCCAGCTTCCTACCCCAGAACTGCCTCAGGTCCCCGCTAACACTGCGGCAGAACCAACCCCGCTGCCCTTGAAACATGGCGCCACCCTGCACACGAGGACGCGGGGGCGGGGCCATAGCTGAGATCGCTGATTGGTCCTGGTCTGAAGCCAAGCTCGATGATTGGTTCTCAGAGTAATGGGCGGGAAAAGCCTGAGGCAAGAGTAAGAAGGCGCCGTTACTACCAGACTGAGTTGACCAACTCGTGGGATTGTTAGCTGTCCCCTGCTATGGCGGAAAGGGGTCAGGCACGTTTGTGAGTTTGAAACCCTAGGCATTGGCAAAATTATTGTGCCATGTTGTACAGTCTTGGGAGCAGGTTCTGTAGCATCAAGTGTTTTTTAAACTGAAGCATAATTGACTTACAATATTACCTTAGTTTCAGGTGCACCATATAGTGGTTTGATATTTATGTACAATACAAAGTTATTACCCCATACATGTCCACTTACCGTCTGTCACCAGCCAAAGTTATTGCAGTACTATTGACTATTCTCTGTGCTCTTCCGTTATTTCTTTGTGACTTATTCTTTTTTCCTTGTCACTTATTTATAACTGGAAGCTTGTACCCCCTTCATCTTCTTCACTTATTTCATGTACCCATCCCCTTCTGTCCACCCCCTCCCACTGGCAACCACCTGTTTTTCCTCTGTATTTATGAGTCTGTTTCTGTTTTGTTTTATTTATTCATTTATTTTTTTTTCAGATTCCACATATAAGTGAAATCATATGATGTTTGTCTCTCTCTGTTTTATTTTTCAGTTAGCATAATACCCTCCAGGACCATGCATGTCATTACAAATGGCAGAATTTCATTCTTTTTTATGACTGAGTAGCAAAATTTCATCATTTGGATTCCCCATATCTTCTTTACCCATTCATATATAGACTAGACACTTAAGTTCCTTCCATATCTTGGCTATTATAAATAATGTTGCACTGAACATAAGGATGCATATGTCCTTTGAGTTAATTTTCATTTTCTTCAGATAGAATTATTTTGAAGCAAAACTTAATTGGAATCACTAAAAGATAAGGACATTTTTAAAGACATAACCACAATACCATTATCACACTTAAAAAGAATACTTCTTTAATATGGTCAAATATCACCAGTGTTCAGATTTCCAGTTTTCTCAAAATTATGTTGTTCTTTTACAGTAGCCACTCCCCTCCTCACATCAGTTTTGATAAGCTATAGTTTTCTGGCATTAGATCTATTTAATCTAAGGTTCCAAAAATATTCATATAAAGTTGTTCATAACACCTTTTATTGTCTTTTAAAAGTCTGCAAGCTCTATAGCAATACTTCCTTTTCATTTCTGACATATATGCCTTCTTTTTATTTATTGGTCTCACCAGAGATCTGTCAATTTTATTAACCTTTTCAGAGAACAAACTTCTGGCTTCATAGATACTCTTTTATATATTTCTTTATTTCATTAATTCTGCTTTTGTAATTTTCATGGTTTTAAATTGCTGCTCTCTCTCTAATTTCTTGAAAGAGATTACTGATTTTCATCTTTCGGTTTTCTAATACGTGTATATTAAGTCTATAAATTTTCTTTAAACTGTGTGCCACAGTTTTTGAGATGTCACTTTTTATTATCAATTTAAATTATTTTCAGATGTCCAATGTGATTTTTTTAAATCTATGGGTTACTTAAAATATTTTAAAATTTCCAAATACATGTAATTATTTTGTTACCTTGTTGTTACTGATTTCTGATTTCTTACGTGCATTAAGGTCAAAGAATATGTCCTGTGTGCTTATAATTCTTTAAAATTGGTTGAAGTTTTCCTTATGATTGAAGTATATGGTCAGTGTTCTGTGTGTGTTTACAAAGAATGTTGTGCAGCTATTGGATGTTCTGAGGTGTTGGGTGCAGTGTTATACATATGTTCATTTAGTCACGTTTGTTAATCATATTATCTGATTCTTTTATCAATTACTAAGAGTAGCATGCTAAAATCTATTTGTAGATTTATCAATTTCTTAATTTTTGCTTTATATATATTAAAATTAAGTTGTTAGGTGCATGTGAATGTATACTTGTTAATTTCTAGCTGATTGAACTTTTAAGCACTTAATATAAAAGGCAAAATTTTAAAACACATGAATAAAACATAAGGAATATCTCCCTGGTCTCAGAGTAGAGAAGCATTCTTTAAAAGTGACACAAGTATTAACCAGTAGAAGATATTTGCAGTGCAAATAACCAAGAAAAAATTGGTATCCAGAACATATACATAATCCTATGAATCAATATGAAACAAACAACTCAATAGAAAAATGGGCAAACATCTGAATAGACATTCCATAGAAGAGAGAACATAAATAAACTTATAAAAAGATGCTAGGCTATGGTCATGCCACCCTGAACACACCTGATCTCATCAGATCTTAGAAGCTAAGCAGGGTTGAGCCTGGTTAGTACTTGGATGGGAGACCATCTAGAAATGAATACCAGACGCTGTAGGTGTTAAAAAAAAAAAAAAAAAAAAAAGATGCTTAACCATAGTGATAACTAGGGAAATGGAAACTAAAACTACAACTCATTGTGTACACACTTTATTGGTAAATATTGAATTGGCAAAGACATAGATTAATGGGAACTCTCAGTGCTTGTGAGAATGTAAATTGGCAAAATTGCTTTGACCAATTCAGCATTACTCCCTTGCAGGTATGCATACCCTATGTCCCATTTATTAAATATATACCCAGAGAGACTTGCTTCTGTTTACCATTACACATATACAATAATGTTTATGGCAATAACAGTTAAAGCAATAGCAACAACCAAAAACAAAAACTAGAAACAACCACTTATCAACAGCAGTTAGGATATTTCAATTGTTTTATTTTCATACAATGGAAAACAACATAATTTTGAATTTTAAAAAAGCCGAGGAAGACATACAATATGATTTCCATTCATTTAAAGTTAAAAAAAAAAAAACAAGCATAGTAAAACTGTACTTATGTATGTAGTATAGAAGAAAACTAAACAATACAGACCCATGGAAAAACAGACTTATGAATTATTTTCAAAAAGGAAAAGGCCAGATACAAAATGTGGAATAGTGACTACCTCTGGGCTGAGAGACGTATACAGCAGGCATCAAAGGTTCTATTTTCAAAACTGGATGGTCAGTTAATGAGTGCTTGTTTTTTTTTTTTATTCTCCAAACTGTACATATACATTCCATAAACTCTTCTGTATTTTATAATTTAATTTTTTAAATAATCAAGAAAAGATGTCAACTTAGGAAAATTTTATCTAAAGTAGTTCATCAAATATTTTGCCTTGAATAAACCATGCTTACTCATCTGAAAATTTAACCTATCCAGAGCATCTCTTTCCCTGGAAATACCTGGTAATCCAGTTTTATTATTTTTTCCTCCTGTATCTCAGCTATGTTATACAACTGTGCAATGCTATTACTACTGTTATTCTAAAAGCTCAATTAGTCAAACGAAAGTACAAGGCATTCTCCTTTTGAAGTTCTTACCTCAGTGAATCCTAACATGCTGACTAGGACCTCTTTTGCCTTTTACTTCATACAAGGATGTTTTTATTACTACCAGCCTTATCTCCTGTAGCCTGAGATAAAACAATATATAAGACAGCCCTAGTCATGCTTCTTAGTGAATACCACTCAGAGTCTATTTCTAGCAGGGAAGATCCATATTGGTGTTATATGATTCTACTCATTAGAAAGATTCCTGCTTTTAATTATACTCTAAGTTCTAAGTAGAGGGATTGTTCAAATTTTTTGGTATAGAATAACTGATTATCTGGGAAAATAAACTTGTGTCATCTACTGTTAAGGCAAATGCTGGAGAGCTAAGATAGTATGTTATAGAAAGTATTAAGGTAGGTACCTACAGATAGTGAAAAAGATGTGTACACCTGTGGTCTGTCCTTATTCTCCTGGTGATCTAAATAAAATTTTTTTTCTTTCTTTCTTTTTTTTTTTTAAAACAGCTTTATTGTGGTATAATTTACATCCTGTAAAATATGCCCATCATAAGTATACAGTTCACTAATTTCTAGTATATTTGTATAGCTATGCCACCATCTCCACAAAAATAATTCATTTTTAAAAAGTATGTTCTCCATATTTGAATTAGAATTTTTACCCATTCCTATTCATCTTTCATTATCCAACTTAATAACAACTTTTCCTTGTAATTTTCTCCTCCTTTTCTGGTGAATATTGACCTCCCCTTTCTCTAAACTTTGTAATACTTGTCTGTTCCCAAGGACAGACTTTAGATATCAATTTGCTAGAACTATGCATATTATTTAAGACAGCAATTGAGCCTCCTTTTATCCCCCAAACTCTTTGTCAACTACTTGAATTTCTTTATCACAGTACCTGAAAACCCACCATTAGAAATATGTACTTACTGAATATGGACTGTGGATTAGCTAGTATCATGTCAATGTTAAATTTTCTTAACTTGAGAATTTAGTACTATGATTACATAAGAGAATATCTTGGTTCTTAGGAGATACTTAGGGATAAGAATTATAATGCTTGCAACTTAATCTTAGGTGGTTCAGCAAAATAACATTAGTAATAATTATATACACACAAAAAATCATATGATATGGGGTAGATGTGGGAGAAACTAAGAAAATCTGAAAAATAATAATTAATGAATCTAGATGGAGAGTACATGGAGTTTATCATACAAAAGTGCAATTTTTCTGTAAATTTGAATTTAAACAATTAAAAAAAAAAAAAAACATGTTCCTTTAGTTCAATTGTTTTCTGCCCTGGTAGCACATTAGAATCACCTGAGAGCTTTTAGAAACTACAGATGCCTGGTCTCACCTCCTAGAGATTTTATTTTAATTGGTCTCGGGTAGGGTCCAAGCACTGGAATTTGTTTTAAATCTTTCTACATGATTTTTTAAATGCTTTTTAAATATTCTTCAAAACATCTAGCAAGGTCCTAGGCATAAAAAAAAAGTCCTCATTAGATTCTGATTGAAGTGAATTCATTAAAAAAAGTAATTTTTTAAATGTAGTTGTAATCATGTCGTGACTATTTATCCAAATCAGCAGCTGTAAATGTATGTACATTATAAATGTATGCCAATGATATATGACTATTACCTGTAATATATGTGTATCTTTCCCATTATGATGCATAGGGGGCTACTACCCTGCCAAAGAGCTGTGCTAATTGTAGTTTTAGAGGGCCAGTGAGGCAGGTCCTAAATACCCATCCCTGCCCCTTTCCCCTGCAAAAATACCTATCAGATATAGAGAATGAAGCCCAGTTAGGTGGGACTTCCAAGGAAAGGAAATAGGGGTTGTTCATCAAAGGTACTGCTGAAGTCAATGATGTTAAGTACTTTAGACTTAGAAAGAAAAAACAATCTGAAATATGAGTATACTGGAGAGGACAGGATGAAAAATACTGATATTTAAATTATAGGCAGGAATGATGAAAAGGAAGTAGCAAACAGAAATATTTATATGTATTTTTTTTTTTTTTGTAATACCTACAGCACCTGGTATTCCTAGGTGGTCTTAAATCCAAGTACTAACCAGGCCTGACCCTGCTTAGCTTCCGAGATCAGATGAGATCGGACACATTTAAAGTGGCATGGCCATAGACCTAAATTTATTTGAATACAGAAAAACAAGTGCCTGCATACATAGATAAATCAAGAAAAAGAGACTGAGAAAGAGTTCAGAGAATCACTGAACTAAAAAGTATCTTTAGAGAATTCAAAACAAGATTATAAACTGGCCCAGACCATTTTCTATTTCTTTTCTTTAAATCTCTGGAGCAGTTTTTTTTTTTTCCCCAAACTATAGTAACAAGTTCTAGAAATGTGTTGCACATTTTATATTTAAAAAATTAAGTAATAAGAAGAGTACACATCTGAAAATGCATTTATTAAGAGTCATTATGTTGCAGAATAATGACAGCATAATAAGATTTCTGGGCACGTTTGAAAAGAATTCCCAAGCATCACAAACTCAAGTTGTAGTTTGCTCCAGTAACAATGGCAAGATGATCACCTTGTGTCATAGAAGACCCCAGTGATTTAGAATGACATCTTAAAAGGTTCTAGTGAAATCTGCTTAGGACAGTGAGAATGAAATGGTATTTGTGAATCCTCTTTTTATTATTCCAGAGTTACCCATAAATTGGGAAGAGAAACCAGTGAGACTGGTAAGCTATTTCAATACCTCTTTAATAATGCCTTAAGTTTACACCATAGTATGACTAATTACTGTGGATGTAAGATATGCAATGGTTCTTTATTCTCTCCACCATCATTAAGGCAAGGGCAGAAGTAGGGATAAAGTTTCTCCATGAAAGTACTACTGAAAGTATAAATGTGGGCCATGGTTTTAGCATTGTAGAAGGACACCTGCCCTCCTTCATAATCCAGGTATATGCCCACCCTGTTGAGGTTGTTAGTCAGTTTCAGACTGCAAGGTGGCAAATCCAGAGCCTTTAGATCAACTTGGTTCCTTAGTCTTAAAAGCCAGAATCCTTTCTCAGGAGTTAGAGGACAGCTGCCTTTCCGAATGATAGATTCTCTAGCAACTCCAACTGTCCATTTTGTCTTCTTTGCTACTTCTACTTCCCAATACCACTTTCCAGATGTGAAGCCTTTTGAGCCCAGCACAGCCACACTTGAGTCAAACCTTTCTGGATCATCGGGCATTACCTGCTTAATGTCACCATGACACACACTGGTTCGGTTTTTGGAGAGCACCAAATTTGGGTGAGCTGTTTTAGGGTCCAGAGTTAATGGAGATAGGCCTAGTAAGAAAATAAGAGAAAGCAGGGCACGGGAGAAAAGGGATGAAGGTAAATTCCCATAGTAAAAGACAGTTACATAGACAACAGTACATTATCTCCCTCATGAACGTATACTTTTAGGCAGGTAGTTAGCTTATATACCTTGTGACTGTATTGTAGACATTTTTATATTTATGGTGAAAATCAGATTTTACTCTGAAACAATTTATGCTCTAATGAATAAAACAATACAAATAATATATATCTGTACTGGTAAATATGAGAAAATACAAATGCTGAAGAGGTAATGAATAGGTAAGTTTGTCCTATGCAAGCTTTCACAAGACAGTATGTATTTCAGTTATGATATAACTAAGATATATTCAGGATGCTTTGAGGAAACAGGAAAAAAAGGAATGGGCTAGAAACAATAGCTTATGTGGGAGAGAAGAAGCTGCCTGTTAGAGGCAGGTAAGCTAACTGGTACAGTGTTTAGAGGATAATGATGAGAAGTTTAGATTTGGTTTAATAGATAATGAGACTTTTGAGATCTGAAGTGGTTTATGTGCTGCTAATCAGAATATAGTCCACAAACTGTGTGGTTACCAGTCTGGGACAAGATAGTAGAGAATTTAAGAGTAAGCTCTTAGATATTTTAGCAATCAGAAAGAATAATTTTATGTCAGTTGAATCTAATAATTAAAAAACTGAACTTGTACTTTATAATCTTTGGGGTTTTTTTAATTCCATTTTTTCATGTAATTGATTTATATTTTATTCTACAAACATATCAGTTCATGGCAGGTTGTGATTTTAAAAGCTGGTCTTTTGTCACAAGTAACTTAACAAGCATTGGTTTAGACAAATCAAAGGGGCATCAGTATTAAAAAGAATTTCTAAATAAAGAGAGGTTGAAAGCGTACAAGAAAAAAAGAGGATTTTAGGTGGGAGATAATTGAAACTTGGCACAAAATTTGATAAAGGAAACATAAAAGCTATGTATGTTCACATCATGGACACAGATACATATATGCATACATTTATTGTTGATGAATTTATTTATTATTGGAAGTGAAGTCAGTCTAGTCCAACTCTCTCTTCCCAGAAAAGTCTGTCTTTTGACTGAATACCAAGGATTTCTATCATCCCAAGAACTTCTCTTCAACAACAGACTGAAGAATCCTGAATTTTTTCATAAAGGCTGAATCTTCTCTTCCTCACATGTTCCCATATACCTTGGGTTGTTACATTTTCCAATGTGAGGACTAAGGTTTCTTTGAAGTATCATAAAGACTTCTTACCAGCCTTTTTAGAACCCAAGTCTACTCTACTCACCAAGCTTCTGACACCTCCATATAGCTCAGTCTGCCCTGGCTTTGAAGATTCCTAGGAGTCAGCTTTGTATCTTCTGTTTTCTTCTCTTGCCATATTCAATCCAACAGTAAGTTCTGTCAGCTCCACCTTAAAAATATATTCTGATCCAACTCAGAATATATACAGATAACATCCACAAATACCACCAGCCTGGAACTACTTCAATAGCTTTTTAACTGTTCTGGTATCACTCTTGCCTATCTGCAATCTATTTTTCCCATAACATGGATGAGATTATCCAGTTCTCCTATTCAACATACGCTTATGCTTTTCATCACCCAAGATAAAATCCAGACTCTTTACAGAGCAAACAAGACCTACATGATTTACTCATCTCTCTGACCCCATCTGCTACCACATTGCCCTCATTTACTTTGATCCAACCACCTTAGCCTTTTGGCTGGTTGAATATATCAAGCTCATACATACATACTTCAGGGCCTTTACACTTCTTTTCCTTGTCCCCAAACAGTTCACTCCTTTACATTCCTTATGCAGGCCTTTGTTCATGCAAGCTCGTAAAATGTTAATGATACAATCTAAATAGGTATAGGGGTATTCATGGTAAAAATATTTAAACTTTTCTGTGTATTTGGAACTTTCACAATAAAACATACAGAGAAGGGAATTTCTTCCTTAGAGAAGTTTTCTCTGGCTATTTAAAATAGCACGTTCATCCATCATCACTATTTGTACTCTTATCCTGCTTTACTTTTTCTCATAAATAGTTATTTAATGAGTGTACCTTGCTTTATTTTCTTCACAATATTTATCACTAAGTGAAATTTATTTATTTGTCCATTGGCCATTTCCTCCACTAGAATGTAATCTCTGGGATGACGGGGACTTTATCTGTTTTGTTTCCTGAGATATATTTAAAATTTGGAACTGTTCCTAGGTGTTCAAATAACTATTTGTTAAATAAATAAAAAATTAAACAAA
Organism: Cynopterus sphinx; assembly: GCA_030015415.1. Lineage (NCBI taxonomy): Eukaryota > Metazoa > Chordata > Mammalia > Chiroptera > Pteropodidae > Cynopterus > Cynopterus sphinx. The sequence goes on along the minus strand of CM057384.1, from coordinate 89,631,182 downwards.
CAAACAAATAAACAAACTTCAATGAAAGTTCCATGTGAAATCTGGACACCAGCTAATTCCACCATGTTTCATATTCCTGTTATCCTTAACCAACATCCAGAATGTATACTCCTCCAGTGATTTATACTGTAACATGCTTTTATCCACATATCTGTTCTTTGCTTCCTCTATTCTGCCCATCCTCCCATAGTCTACCCAACCCTTTCCACCTTGCCCTTTGGAACTACCTTCCAAATTAACTCTCCTGTATCCTCAGTTTACAGAATTTTCTCATCCCCTCTTTACTCTAACAGAAACTTATCTGGTCCTTCCTCCAAAAACAACTTCCAAAAAGTTCACAAGACTATTTTCTAAATTCAGATTCAAGAGATCCAGTAGCCACCACTGCCACTTCTAGACCCCTACTCTACTCTTCATACTTTTGTAAAAACTACTTTTCATTGAGGCTCATGTCATTCAATATTATATTACCCTCTATCTCTATTTGATGCTATCATGTACAAACTTCCTGTTATATCCCCACACTTTGGGTTAATTTTACACCTCTAGCCCAACTTCAGCTCATCATCCCAAGTAATTTCACTATTCTTTGGATATAGCCACTCTTCCACTCTTGCCAATCCTTGACTTTACTCTTAGCGACTTTTGACTCCACTACATGTCAGCTGTCCATATCAATGGCCATATTCTGGACCTTGTAGTCATCAGAAAATATTCATTCTCTAAAATATTAAAGTCAGATATCTCCAGCCTCTTATTTTTTGAGCTTTCTCACTCTCATCCCCACCTACAACCATTGCTTGACTTCATTATTCTAGTCCCTTATTTCTCCGTATTTCTCTAATCTATCTTCTTCCTGGCTTAAAATCCTTCCCTAAACAGCTTAGCATTGACAGCCTTGTTGCCAGTAACCTCAACACTTTTATTCTCTTTTTTGCAGCACCTACCATACAACAATCCAACCCTGGATATATTCATCTATTCAAATTCACATCCCAATTTCTGACCACTGCAGGAGCAAAGTCACAAAATTGTACATATAGATACCACAACAAATTCATTATTTCCACTTTATGTTTGACAATGAGCACTGCCCAGAACTCCTATATTTTCTGAATCAAATCAAATCATCTATGAGCATCTTCCTCACAAAAGCAATTTCAAATCTTCAACTCCCCGCCTCAAACCTCTATTCTTCCACTTCCCCACCTCTTCAATCTTAGGCAGAAGATTTCATTCTCTGCTTCACAGGGAAATATCTTATTAGAATCCCTCAATTCTTGCCACTCATACTGCAAGATTCACTTGATAAAATTGTTGGCCTCTACCACTTTTATCTCTTTTCCAAAGGAGATATCTCCAGAGGAAACTGACAAAAGTCAATATTTTGCTCTCTTTTATATCTCACTCACTCTTCCCTACTTCTACCAATTATTCCCTTTCTTATACCATTGATTTCTGCTTTTCTATGAGCTGCTTCCCTTAAGTATGTTTTTAAAAGTCCTCTTTTGACTCTGTTCCCACACTCAAATCTTCCCTTTTTAGTGAAATTTCTCAAATAGTGACCTATTCATTTCACTACTGCCTCATTCCAAATCACTCCTGAATCCTTCACAATATGACTTCTTCCCATTATACTCTTTTGAAACTGCCCTTACCAAAGTCACCAATTATTGTTTGTTTGTTTGTTTGTTTAAATCTCTTTTCCAATCATTTTCTAAATTGATCTTCATATGTGGCATGAATGACCACTACCTTCTTCTTGACAGTCTCTTTCCTTAGATTCCATGTCAACCTCATTTCCTGATTTTTCTCTTTATTTCTCTTGCCAAGGTTCCTCTGTCTCTTTTGGAAGCTTCATTGCCCTTTATTTGTTAGTATTCTCTATAATGTGCTCCCTCCTTGACCATATGTTCTCACTTTCCTTAGGAAATCTCATTTATATCAATAGTTTCAGCTACACTGCTGTATTCTGATTATTCTATCTCTGGCCTCTCTCTTAAGTTCCAGTTGGAATAGTTACCTATTTGAATATATTTACTTAGTTGTCCTGTAGGTTCTTCAACACAACATGGCCACAATTGAACTCATCGACTCCCTCCTTCTATATTTCCATCCTCTACATCACATTTCTCTACGCCTTACCACCAATTATTGTTTGGCACATTTAAGCTCCTGGAATTCTGGCTCTGGAATCTGTTCTTTATATTACATTCTTGTTCCCATGACTTCAGCTTAGATCTTAATGACTTTTCACCTAGATGGCTACTATAGACTCTAAATTGGTCTTCTAGTCTCTTCTTCTTGGGAGCAGAAACTATGTTTTTAATTCCTATATTCTCGGAATTCAACTTAGTGCTTAGCATGTAGTAGGTCCTCTGTAAGAGTTTGGTGAATAAATGAGTAAACTTTGGTGATATTTTACTGTGTACAAAACTAAAGGAAATATGTTAAAATATTTTAATTTGAAATTGGTAAAACTACAACCAGCAGGCCAAATCTGGCCTGCTGCCTGTTTTGTAAATAAAATTTTATTTGAATACCTCAATGGCCATTCATTTACATATTGTCTGTGGTTGCTTTGTCACTGCAATGGCAGAGTTAAGTAATTTGGACAAAGACCATACTATCTGACCATTTATAGAAAAAAATACCAACCCCTTCTCTAAAGCAACAGCAGGAAAGGAGAAAATAAGAACCTGCAGAATAAACAAAGAATTAGAAATAAGATGTATGGAGTGTATTTTATCAAAGTTTGACCACAGTTACATTATTAATAAGATAGCCACAGGTTGAATGAATCTCATTTGATTTTCTTAGATGTAAAATAATAACAAAAATACAGAAAAATCAGTTTGTGCTTTAAATGATTATTAGAAGTAAAGTTTGATTTTACAGGACACAGAGTACAAGAAGAAAAACACAATGTTATCCCAAGGCAGCTAGAATTTGCAGAGTAGAGTAACATAGAAGAGGTAGCTGGGCAGAGACTTATCAATATCTACAAAGGGATTCCCTCAAGGCTGTGGCTGAGTACTGATCTCCAGTGAAACTCATTAGGGCCAATGAAAGAATCTCCAGAAAGCAGTAGGCTGAATAATTTCTAGAGCTCACACAAGACTGAAAACAGTTTTCAATCCTGCCAGCCAGAATGAGAAAATGTCATAATACGTGGAATATCAGGCAGGGTACTCAGAAGGGTTTTACCTTATAAAATGAGCTAAATTAGCTTTAGTTTAAAGGCTGCTGTTGAACAACTGTAATAAAGATGAAAAGCTATAATAAACTTTTAAAATGTGTCCAAAGGAACAAAGTCATTTTAAATAACTACATGCCACAGTTAAATCTGAGAAAGCTTAAAGGATTACAACAAAATCCAGCAAATAGCAATTTAAAATTGATTATGTTTGACATTCAATAAAAAATTACCAGCCAGAAGACACAAATCTCCCATGCAGAATTCTGAATAATTTATGTAGATACTTCACCTTCAAGGAGGGCGAGCATAACCCCACCCTTTAACCCTGGGCTACTAATAGTGACTTCCTTCCAAAGTATACAGATAGAAAGGGGACAGAAAGAGTAACATTACAATGGAGAAACCTGACAAATCTTCCTCAGCTAAGTGATTATAGCCAACATCAGTGGTCATAATTCATGCTGACAGTATGTATGCTTGATATGAAGTGATGAAAATGGCACTTTAACTACATGGTCATCCTCTTACTAACTTATAACCTTAGTCTTAGGAGAAAAATATCAGACAAATTGCAATAATGTGACATTCTACAAAATATGTGACCAATACTCCTTTAAAATGTCAAAGTCATCAAAAACAAGGAAAGGGTAAGCAACTGTTACAACTAAGAAGAGCTTAAAGAAACACGACAAATAAATGTAATGTGGCACCTTAGATGGAATCCTGGAACAGAAAAATGACATTAAATAAAAACTAAGAAAATCTAAATAAACTATGGACTTTAGTTAATAATAACATATTAATATTGATTTATTAATTGTAAAAGATATATCACACAAAATGTAAAATGGCATTAATAATAGAAGAAATTAGAGATGAGGTACATAAAAATTGTATGTCTTCTCAGTTTTTTTAATAAATTTAAAGTATTCTAAAAAAAATAGATCTGTTAAAATGAAAAAAATTACTAGCTATGCAAAGTAGCAGGAAAATATGACCCACAGTCAGGAGAAAAATCAAGCAATGAAAATATGCCCAGAAATAACAGCAATGATGGTATTAGCAACACCATTAAAACAGCTATCATAAATATCTTTTATTTGCTTGAGAATGTAAAAGAAAACATGAATATGGTGAAGAAAAATGGCAGATATATGAAGACCCAGATGAAACTTTTAGAAATGAAATGTATCTAAAATGAAAAACATCTTGAACAAGATTAACAGAAGATTAAACAGTACAAAAGAAAAGATGAGAGAACTTGAATAGCAATAGGAACTATTCAAAATGAAGCACATAAAGAAAAGCTAGAAAATAATGAGCATCAGTGACAAGTCAGCCAATATCAGGTGGTCTAACATATGTAAAATTAGAGTCCCAGCATAAGGAGAAACGGGGATAGGTGAAGAATTCTGGAAAAAATAATAGTTGACATTATTCTAAATGTGATGACTACTATAAACCCATAGATTCAAGAAGCTCAGTAAACCATAGGTAGAATGAATATAAAGAAAATCACACCAAGACCCAGCAAAATCAGTGAAAACAAGTGACAAAAAAACAAAAGTATTCTGAGGGAGGAGAGAAACAAAAAAAAAAGTTAAAGTAGTCTAAAAAAAAAATAGTATATACAGAAAAATAAACAATAAAATGGTAATAGACATCGGAAACTATGCAAGTTAGAAAACAATGAAGTGACACGTTTTAAATACTGAAAAAGAAATCTATCAACCCAGAATTCTATAACAAGAAAAACATTTTTCAAAAGATGAGGAAAAAGAAACAAAAGCTGAAACAAAACATCACCAGTATACTTGAACTATAAAAAATGTTAAAGGAAACTCTTCAGGTGGAAGGAAAAATGATGTCAAATGGAATTTGTATGTACATTAAAAAAATAAAGAGCTCCAGAAATTGTGAATATGTGAATATAAAAGATATGTCTTCATTTAAAAAATCTTTTTAAAAGGATGTAGTTCCACAGTATAGCAGTTAGAACATCTGCTTTACACACAGAAGGTCCTGGATTCAGGCCCCAGTGGAGCCATGATCTGCAGTCTATGGCCGTGCTACCCTGAACAAGCCTGATGTCTAATATTAGAAGCTATACAGGGTTGGGTCTGGTTAGTACTTCGACGGGAGACTTCCTAGGAAGACCAGGTGATGTAGACATTAAGAAAAAAAAGAAAAGAAAGCTCTTTAAAAGACAATGGATTGTTTAAATTTTTAAAAATTTATAATGTGTGGAAATAAAATGTATGACAACAGCATAAAGGATGAAGAATATAAAAGAATACTATTGTAAGTTTTTTACATTATATGTAAAGGTTTGTTATTGGAAGATAATATGGGATAAGTTAAAGGTGCATATTGTAAAATCCTAAAGCAACCAAAAAATATATACAATTTTTTAATAAAATAAGGCAATACAGATAATTAGCCAATAGTGAAGATGAAAGGGATAACTAAAATGGACTCAATCTAAAAGAAGATATGTACAGAGGAAAACAGGAAGAAAGAACAGATGGTATGATATGAATAAAAACAAATATCAAGATGCTAGATTTAAACCCATTTATATTGCTTATCATTAATGTCAATGGTCAAAATACCTCAATTAAAAGACAATGATTGTCAGATAGATTTTAAAAAACAAGACAACTACACATGAGCTACATGAAATATACTGAAAAAATAAAAACACAAATGAGTTAAAAATAAGATGATGAGAAAAGATACATATATTAGACAAAATAGAATTCAGAAAAAGGAATATTAGCAAGGATACAGAGGAGCATTTCACAATCATAATGAGATTCATCAAAAGATCATAACAATTCTAAACATGTATTCACCTAATAAAAGAGCTTTAAAGTACATGAAGCAAAACTAATGAACTGAAAGGAAAAAAATCATACTACCTGATTTCAAGATTTATCATAAAGCAACATAAATAAAGACTTGTGTTGTTGGTATAAGAATAAACAATGCAGGTTGATGGAACACGATTGAGAAAATATAGTAGACTACAGTTGATTTTTGGCAAAGGTGCCAAAGTACTTCAGTGGTAAAAAAATAAATTTTAAAAAGTAGTCTTTTAAACAAATGATGTGGGGACAATTGGGCACTCATGTGGAAAGAATAACCTTGAACCTTACCTTCTGCTATATACAAGAATTAGCTCTAAATGGGGAATAGACTTACATATAAGAGCTGAAATGATAAAACTTCCGGAAGAAAGTAAAGGTGAAAATTTGTGGCTTTGGGTTAAGAAAAGATTTCTTAGGACACAAAAAAGATAAAACATAAAAGAAAAAGATTGGTAAGTTGGATTTTATCAAAATTAAAAACTTTTGTTCTTTGACAGACCATGTTAAGAAATGAAAGGCAAGCCACAGAGAAAATAATTGAAAAACATATATCTGATAAAAATTTGTGTCCTTTAAAATTCAATAATAAAAATATTCAATAAAAAAATGAGCAAAAGATCGAACACACTTAACCAAAAAAAAATATATGAACGGCAAAGAAGCACATAAAAAGATTGTCAAAATTAGTCATTAGGGAAATGTAAATTAAAACCACAGTGAGATACTATATGTCTAATAAATGGTTAAAATTTAAAAGATTGACAATATCTAGTTTTGGCAAGAATATGGAGAAACTACAGGATTCTCATCCACTGAAGGTGGGAATGTAAAATTGTACCACCACTTCAAGAAAAATATATGGTAGTTTCTTATAAAGTTAAGCATACATTTAACACACAACCCAGCAATCCCACGACTAGATACTTGTTTCAAAGAAATTAAAACATAAAAATTTGTAAATGAATGTTTAGGTTAAGTTTATTCATAATAGCCATAAACTAGAAACTATTCAAATGTCCATCAACTGGTGAGTGAATAAACAAATTGTGATATATCTGTAAAACATTACTATTGATAGATGCAGCGACATAAGTGAATCTCAAAACACATTATGCTAAGTGAAAAAAAATAAGCCAGACACAAACTGCATAATCTATGATTCCACTTATGTGAGATTTTAGAAAAGACACAACTAAAGTGGAATAAAGTGATAAGTGTCAAGGGCTGTGAATAGAAGGAAGGGATTTACTGTAAAGGGATATGCAGGAACTTTAATGGATGACAGAAATTTTCTATATCTTAATTTTGGAGATGTTTATGGAAGTATATAAATTTGTCAAGACTCATCAAATTGTATACTTTAAAAAGGTGAGTTTTACTCTTTGTTAATTATATTCAGTAAAGCTGATTTTTTTCAATGTCAATTACCTGGAAAGATTATTAACAGGGATAGATTTGTGATTTTTACTAAGTGAGTAACTACTACTAATAATGAGTCTATATGAATTCTATTTTTAAAAACTTTATTTAGAACTTTATTTTTATAAATATTTGTATTTACAACTTTATTTGATGTTCTCAAAATGTCATTTGAGTTCTTTTCTCCTGCTCAGTCTTTTGGCATCTGCAGAATGACAAAAACTTAGTGTCCTTATTAGGCACACCTTTTGAACTTCTTGGTTTTTTTCTGAAGCAGTTAAGGTCTCTAATCAATCTCTTAAAATGTTTTACTCTATATTACGAACATCGAACATCGAACACAGGAACACTTGTAAAGACCCTATTGCATTCAAAGGGTAGGTTTAGTAACCTCCTTCTCCAGGGTTTTATATAACTGATTTAGCAAAACAGGATAAAATATTGGTTATCGCACTTGATAGAATTATCAAACATAATCACAGGCTGAGAGGTTATTCTGACATCAGACTAGTAAAAAGCCATGAATACTTAGGTTTTGGTACCAAAAGAAATTTAGTCATACCAACTAGCTTTCCTTTGGCTAAACTCTACCCTTCCATGTCCCAGACTAATTAGTATATGAAGTACTAATTAGAGCCACAGAAGAGGTCCTACATATGAAACAGATTAGGATCCCCAGGAAACAATGGCTACTACACTTTGATACCTGGAGAGAGAGAGGACTGCATTTCCTTCCACATCATGTACTGAATGGGACCTTTGTACAGACCAGGATTCAGCTTTCTGCAGATAAGCTCTCTGGGTGTCAGCACCCTCATTCCTTGCTCCAAGCTGAAGGAGACATAAATGATTTATTCTTGGACATCCTCTAGCGATTGAAGGTAAAGTATTAATACCATATGGAATCACTTACCTATCCAAGAGAAGTGTAATGTCCTAGAAGAGGAAAGGAGAAATAGAAAAGTTAGATACCTGTTCATTAACCCCAGAAATTTCTTTGGTGATACTGGCCACCACTAGAATTTGAGTATCAATACTGGGATCCTGTGCAGATGGTCCCTATTCAATTGCCAGTGCTAATCCTCTTTATGCCTTTTCTGATCTACATCCTTGATCTAACCCAGAATAAACTGGTCTTATCTTGCTCTGAATTTCTAGAGTTCCCTTTCACCTAAAACAAGACAGAAGTTAAGGTTAAGCTATTCTTACCCATTTTGCCACATTGTCTCAGCAGAAAAACCCACTAGGTATTCCAATCCCACAGCCACTCTTCCTTACTCTGGTTAATTAAGTTTTCTGAGTGCTGAGGTGGTAACCAATTTCACTTTAGAGATAAAACTCCAGGTAAAAAAGTCTGGCAAAGTTTTTTAAATAGGTCATTTTATGATGGCTGAGAGCCAAAAATACAACTTAGGTTGTAACTTTCTTATTTTTGAGAAATAAAGCTTCAAAGTTATTTTGTGGAAAATATTAAAATATTAATACATACTGTTATTAATGGCAATTAACAAAAAGCTGAAAGTAAAGCTTTCCATTGAGTATAAGACAAAAGTAGTCCCCCCCCCCCCTGCTTTTCTCCCAGGTAATCTGTACCACAGCAGATTTTCCCTTGAGGGAAAAAAGATGCTTCTACATCCTTCCTGACACCCCCAACGTGTACCCATACTCATGTTAATACAGAGACTTACTTTGAGAAAGTCGAAGGAGTTCTGCTGATCCATCCGTGCTTGGATGCTTGCCAACATGTCCCTGGCTAGTAGATTCTGTTCCTGAAGCTGGTTCAAATTCAACTCCATCTCCTCATTCAAGGCTTTCCCCTCTTCCCAGAGCTCATTTAAAATGTCCTTTTCTTTACTGTGCAGGAACTGATGCAGCTTTAGAAACTCCAAGGAGATGTGTTGCTGCAGATGTAGCTTGTTTTCCTGGAAATCTCCATGATCATCACCATAGTAATTACTGAGACTAGCACTTGAAGATAGGGTCCCACACCACCAATACTCACACAACTTGGGAAATACCATAACAGGAAAATGCATAAAAATGGCTTCTGAGTATCAACGCTCAACCAGAAAAGGAGGCCCATTTTTGGTTGAGGGCGATTTACTCTGTCTTTCTCAGCTAGTTCAGGATGAAAGAGTCAAAAGTGGTCACTAAGTCCTGATACAGAACTGAGGTGGTAACCAATGCCATGTTAAATAAGACTGTGGAATTAATCAAACATTCTAGAATGAATGATAACACTCTCCTACCCAGAAGTACAAACCAATAATTACCAAGTGATTATCTTAAACAGGGGCCATAAGGGAGGCTGAAAGAACTGTTCTTATTAAGAAATCAGAGCTGGAGAGATGCCACACCTGCTGCCAGGACAGTATGAAAGAATCAGGAGATGGAAAATGTTTGAAGCACTGAAATTAATAGCTGCTACATTTGCAGCTCTTTTCTTAGGTGACCTCAACATCCTCACAGTTGAGCTATCTGAAATCCTGGCTTCTTGGTTCCTTATCCTCCTTACTTCTAGAGATTTCCACCTTTACTCATTCTCTTAGTTACAATGAGGATTTTATTCACCCCAGAAACTGTACCACCTCCAAAAATAACTTTTTATACTCACTCAGGTACCCCTATTGCAACAATTATTGGGTCTCATTGAAACCTCCGATACATTGACCCCTCCATTTCTATTCCTTCAACTTCATCTGTTTTCATGTCCCCTCTTATTCAGCTTGGAGTCTATGGTTTATCATTATAATTGCCCTTGTAAAATAGTCTTCACTCTCTCCCTATCCTCTAGTTCACACCTTTTCAGTTTTCTTTTTTTACCTAGTTCACCACTATTTCTCAATCTTATCCATTGGTTCTGTCTCCTCTAACCAAGCTCTAAATATTAGAGTTACTTGATCTTCTGTCGTGAGTTTTTCCTTTTCATTCTACATTCTCTTTCTAGGTAATATCCTCTCTTCCCACAGCTTTAAATACTATCTGTATACTGACTTCTTATTTCCAGCCTAGACCAGGTTCTAAGCTCCAGGTTCCTATATCCAACTGTGACATCTCCACTCACCCCTCACATCTAATAAATCACCACATCCAGGTGGTTGTTGTTGTTGTTGTTGTTGTTGTTGTTGTTGTTGTTGTTGTTATTTATCTCCAAAGCATATACTGAAGCCATTTATTTCTCTCCATTTCCACTGCCTCTCTAGACCAGGCTACCATCATCATTGGGATCACTGCAGTCATCCTTCTAACCATTATCTTTGTCTTTGTCTTTCTCAATACACTCTCCACACAGCCACCAGAGTGATGAGATGAAATCAGATGAGACTGTGTCTTATTTAAACCTTTTAATGGCTTCTCATTATTCACAGGTTGAAGTCAAAATTTCTAACATTATAAGGGCCTATATGTTTGGGCCCATGTCTACCTCTTCAATAGCATCTTGCCTACCAGGATCCAATTTTATTGGCTTTCTCTGTTTAACTTAGCAACTAGCTTTCTGTCTTAGGACTTTTCCATATGCCCTTTACTCTTCATAGAATATTCTTCTTCAGAACGCTTCCTTCGTATTCCCCTCACCAAGTTCACTTAGCTAAGTTACTTATCCTTCAATTCTCACTTATTAATATGTGACTTCTTAAAAGAACACTCCTCCCCAAGTCTAAGTTATGTTCTCCACTAATATGCTCTCATAACACCCTATATATTTTTATCTATAGTGATTATCACAGTTATTTTATTGTAATTGATAGAATTATTTAATTAACATCTGTCTCCCAACCTAATGAAATATAGTGTCTAGTATAATGCATGACCCACTCAGTAAATATTTTTTGAATGAACGAAAGTTAACTATAATAGCTGAACTAGCAGTTCTTACCACAGGAACAAGATACTTTGGAGATGTCATTATTCTCACCTATCCTCCTTTCTCTCACTGTATATATTTCTTCTTTTGAGATACCAAATGCCAGAGAATACTTTCCTCCATAGCATAATTAACAAAGTAATAGAAGTCTCAATTTAGTCCTCAACCAAGGGACTATTTGCCAAGTCTTTAACCATTAATGCTGTCCTAGAGTTTCTGTGAAATTGAAAGTATAAGCAATAGTGTTATTTCATTTGGAGGCAGCTAGGAAAAATCAAATCAGATGGGAAAAGCCAGCAATCTGAAAGACCTTGTTCAGAGGTAGCTTTGTTGTGAACCCAAAGAAAAGAGAAGTATTTCTTTGAACATAGCTATTTTTAGTGGATTTGCCATATATAAATTTCTTATTTTGCCATAGATAAAAGGAAAGACCAGACAGATCACAACCCCACAGCAATCACCTAGTGAACCATCAAAAGTATCAGCATATTAGGGGAAAGACCAGTCTGCTCTCCATTGATCAACTACTGGGAACCTACTCTACCAACACAGTCCTTTCCACCCTACTGTATTCATTTTTAATTCTATAGCCCAGGTGTCATTTAGTGTAGGCACCTTTCCACCCAGATAACTAAAGTTACAAGAAAACTATATTCTAGTTCTATCTCATAACCCCTCTACCCTGCTCCTCACCTTAAAAGCAGCAATAGCATTTTGCTGCATGTTCTTCAGGGACTGAAGTTCCTTCAGGGTTGCCTCCAGCTGACCATGATAGATGGTAAGCTCCTCCTGGGAATACCACATAGAATTAACCCACACTGACTTGGGAGGTGAAGATTCATAAGGGGCATCTCTCCCAAAGCTTCAGTGTGTCAGAAAAAAAGCCAGTTCTTGATGCAAAAGTCTTTCCTTTCCCCTGTATTATAATTCCTGTCTCTTTTAAGAATTGGGAAGAAAATTACAAGCAGTAGGAAAATTTAGGTGGTTGTTTTTTTCCCACCTTCTTAGTTAACTACAGGGGGTTGAGAAATGTAACAGAACTCCATATTTTCTACTCTAATTACACTGTTCTCATTATCTTTACCTTTACTTACATTGTTCTCACTTAGAACACTTATTCCATCTAAATCCAAATTATTTCCCAATTCAAACTTTTTTTCACCATACATCTCCTGACTATTTCAGTTTTCTGAAATTCTAAACGTTCATGAATTAGTAATATGACAAAATTTAGCTCTCAGTAGTAGACTATCTTACATTCCATTTTTTTAGTTTTTTTTCCCCCCTAAACTTCAAGACTTTTATAACAAGAAGAGTATCTTATATGTCCATATTCTACATAGTATCTAGTAGATTGCTGTCATGGAAGGGTTTAGGTAAATATTTGACTGATTGAGGGCGTAGGCCACAGCTCCTACACTGCTCCTTTCCTAGGATTAATAACTCTAAAGAACATTGAAAGATATGTTGTAATTTCTGAGCACTCTGAGCTTTCTAAAAATCATCTGAATAAAGAGATGGGATTGGAAAAGAGAAAACTTTTTCCAGCTTTCCTATGGGATTTTTCAAGGCCCAGGGCTCACCCACCATGAAGAAGTGGACAGCATCGGAGAGCTGCAGGAACTCCTTAGACTGCCCCACAGACAACCTAACATCTTTGCATTGAAAGCAGATCAGTTTCCCATCTGGTTTGCTGAACAGTTTTAGGTTCTCTCCATGCTCTGGGCACTGTGGATGGCTCTTGAGTAGGGGTAGCTTCTTAATCTTCTCTACCAATTTCTCCAGTACAAGGTTGAATGTACAGTTGCTATACTGACATATCATCTTACACTCAGGACAGAATATTTCCTTCACTTGCTGTTTCCAAAAGTTTTGAATACAGGCCTGGCAGAAGTTGTGGCCACAGGTGAGCATCAGTGGATCCTGGAACCAATCATTACACAGAGGACAGTGTAGCTCCATAGTAATATCTTGTATCTCTGCTTTAGAGGGTATCTGGGTGATCAAATCATTCACTTCAGTGTAGTTGCCTGGGTCAAAGTTGGAGGAAGACTTGGAAGATACCTTTGAAAAACAACAACTAAAGTGAGTTCTCTTTTTAGCTGTCCATTTCATCATTCCAGAATAGTGGTCTCCATTTTCTAAAGGAGCTGAGAATTGGTGCAGCCAAAGTTAAAGCATCATAATCTTTTCTTTGAAAGTGATCCAGAAATTTAGTGTTTTCTAACATCATTTTTTATTATTATTCCTAACGCTATTTAAAAAATACATAAAACAATAATTATAAACATGTTAATAGGCACCCAAAGTATAAACATATAATTTGTGATGATGACAACAATAAAAAGGGGGAAATGGATCTGTAAAGGAACAGATTTTGTATACTCTTGAAACCAAATTTGTATTAGTTCACACTTGATTGTTAGACAGTTTGGATATTAATTGTAACCCCCTGGGTAACCATTAAGGAAAAATACTAAACAATACGTTGAAAAAGAAATGAAAAAGGAGTCAAAATTGTTCACTCAGTAAAGGGGATCAAATATATGGTAGCTAAAGGAAACTGGACTTTGGTAGTAAACACACAATAGAATATACAGATGTCAAATGATAATGTACACCTGAAAATTATATAACTGTATTAACCAATGCTACCCCAATAAACTTAATTAAAAATAAATAAATAAAAATTTAAAAATAAATATAAAAAATTGTTCACTCAAAAAAGCAATTTGAATGCAATAATAAGAAATTAAGAAACAAAAAAAATTACATATAAAAAATAGCAAAATGGCATAAGTGAGTTCTTATCAGCAATTATTTTATATAAAAATGGATTAACCTCTGATTAAAAGGCAGAGATTGGGAAAATGAATAAAAGGAACATATTCCAACTATATATTGCCTGTAGGAGACTCACTTTAGATTTAAAGACATAAATTGATTAAGAGTGAAAGAAGAGGAAGAGATATTCCATAAAAATATTTACCAAAAGAGAGATGGAGTGGCTATACTAACATTAGACAAAATAGACTTTAAGACAAAAATTGTTACAAGAGACAAAGAAGGACATTATATGTTGATAAAGGGTCAATCTATCAAGAAGATGTAACGATGATAAATATATGCACACCTCACAACAGAGCCCCAAAAACTTGTGAAGCAAAACTGACAAAATGAAGTTAGAAATAGATAGTTCTACATTAATAGTTGTAGACTCTGATATTCAACTTTTAATAATGGGTAGAACAACTAGACAGGTGACTAAGGAAATGAAGGACTTGAACAATACTGTAAACCAATAAGAACTAACAGACAGGACGTGGTTCTATAGCGTAGTGGTTAGCATGTCTGTTTTACACACAGAAGGTCCTGGGTTCATGGCCCAGTGGAGCCATTGTCTGTGGTCTACAGCCATTCCACCCTGAACAAGCCCAATGTCTCATCTCGGAAGCTCCAAAGGGCTGGACCTGGTTAGTACTTGGATGGGAGACCACCTAGGAAGACCAGGTGCTGTAGGCATAAATACATACATACATACATACATACATACATACATACATACATACATACATAAAAAAGAACTAACATAGTTAGAATGCTTCACCAACAATAGTGGAATACATGTTTTTCTCAAGTGCACAAAGAACATTCTCTACAATGTACCATATGTTAGGCCACAAACCAAGTATCAATAAATTTTAGAAGGTTAAAATCATACAAACCATCTTCTCAGACTAAAATGGAATTAAACTATAAATTGACAGACAACAATGAAAACTGGAGAATTCATAAATACGTAGAAATTAACATACTCTTAACCAATGAGTCGAAAAAGAATTTGAAGGTAAAATTAGAAAATACTTTAAGATGATTGAAGACAAAACAATATATCAAAATTTATGGAATCTGGCAAAAGCAGTGATAATAGTGAAATTTATAGTGATAAACATCTACATTAAAAAAGACCACAAATTAATAACCTAACCCTACATCTTAAAGAACTAAAAAAAAAAAGAGAGAGAGAGAGAGAGAGAGAGAGAGAGCAAGCTAAATCCAAAGCTAGCAGAAAGAAGGGCATAAAGATTAGAGTGGAGATAAATAAAATTGAGAATAAAAAACTGAGAAAATCAATTAAACCAAAAGTTGATTCCTTGAAAAACATCTCCCAAATTGACAGACCTTTAACAAGACTGATGATTGTCTTATCAAGAGAGAAGACTGAAATTACTAAAATTAGAAACAAAAGTGGAGACATTATTACAGACATTACAGCTATGAAAAAGGATTACAAGAGAATACTATCAACAACTGTTTGTTAAAAAACTGAATAACATAGATGAAATGGAAAAATTTCTAAAAACACATAAACTACCCAAACTGACTCAAGAAGAAATAGAAAATTTGAGCATATCTATAATAAGAGATTGAATTCAAAATTAAAAAACTTTCAACAAAGAAAAGTCCAGGACCAGATGACCTCAATGGTGAATTCTATCAAATATTTAAATAATTAACATCAGTCCCCAAACCCTTTGAGAAAATAGACTGGAGGAGACATTTCCTAATTCATTCTATGAGGCTAGTACTATCCTAATACTAAAGTCAGATAAAGATATCTCAAGAAAATAAACTAATTTCTCTTTTTACAAGAGAATGAAAAGGCAACTCACAGAATGGGGGGAAATATTTGCAATCTTGTTCCTGATAGGAGCTTAGTATCCAGAAAAATAAAGAACTCTTACAATCAAATGGCAAAGAAGACAAATATTCCATTTTAAAATGAACAAAGGACTTGAATAAATGTTATTCCAAAGAAGATAGGTAGATGGCCAACAAGCACATAAAAAGATGCTTAACATCATTAGGAAAATGCAAATAAAAACCACAGTGAGATACCACTTCACACTCACTAGGATTATTATAATTTTTTAATACAGAATAACAAATATTAGTGGGGATGTGGAGAAATTTGAACCCTCAACATTTATATTGAAAATGTAAGATGGTGCAGCCACTGTGGAAAACAATTTGGCATTTCCTCAGAAAGTTAAAAATTGACTTACGATATGACCCAAAACTATACTCCTAAGTATATATCCAAAATAATTAAAAACCGGTAGGTATTCAAACAAAAACTTGTACACAATATTAATAGCAACACCATTCACAGTAACCACAGGTGGAAACAACCCAAATTTCCATTAGCCGATGAATGGATAAACTGTGGCATATCCACAAAACAAAAAATTCTTTCATCATAGAAATAAAATACTGATACATACTAAAATGTAGGTGAACTTGAAAAACATTATACTAAATGAAAGAAGCCATGCACAAAAAGTCACACATTATATTGTTCTATTTATTTGAAATATCTAGAATAGGTAAATCCATAGAAACAGAAAGTGGATTACTTGTTGCCAGAGGCTAAGGGAAGAGAGAAATGAGGAGTGACTTCTTAATTGATATGAGATTTCTTTTGGGATGGTGTAATATTTTAAAACTAGATAGAGGTGATGGTTGCATAATATTAGGAATGCACTAAATGTCAATGAATTGTACACTTTAAAATAGTTAATTTTATGTTATGTAAATTTTACCTCAATAAAAAAAAATTGAAGCCATATCTGAATCCACTGCCAGAATTTTTATACTTAAACGGTATCCTGCTTTGTAGAATGCTATACTACAGCTACTATTTGATGTGTAGCCACCAGAAGTGGCTTGGATATTATTGACTAAGAGTCTGATAAACTAAACATTCAATAATGCCAGCTCTGATGCCAATACTTTGGGGCATAGAAATGAGTAAGATAGGGCTGCTCACATCTCAGTCTCCACTAATATTTGTGGATCAGGACAAAGTACAACCAGGAGTGCATGATTCATTCTTTGTCTTTTCCTCTCCCCAAACCCCAACCCTGTTCACACCTCATAAGCATTTGTGTAGAAAACCCAGCCTACACACCCAAGCTACACAAGTGCATGCACACACACATACAGACACATACGCACACACACATACAGACACCTGCGCGCGCGCACACACACGTACACATCTGCCTTTTGAGTACCCAGCTATTCACAGGAGCCATGGAGGCCCTAGCACTTGGCTCACAATATCTGGGGAAGGGAATTTTAGAGTCCTGGATATGTGGCAAGTGTTTAAAATCAGAGAAAGCATAGGCTTCTTGGTCTTATGGATTCTTTGTTTTGTAAAAAGAACATAGTTGGAAGAGGATTAGGGTAGGAGCTTCAAAGCACAGACCCAGGAAAGCCAAACACCTACAAGTCACCCCCACCCCCACCCCTTACCACCTCTATTGCCTAGGTCTAGAGGTGGTACTGCTCTCCTGTTCCATTCCACTCACCCTTCTTCTATCTCATCTGAGCACAAATCATGGGTCTCTGCTCTGGAATCAGTGAGGTGCTGGCCTGAAAGCAAGTCAAGTTTCATCTCCTAGGCTGCACCTTTACCAGAACTGAATTTATGGAGTCTCAGGAGCCGTCTGGGGCTTGTATGACTTAGCTGTGTGAAGGACCTTGTTGTCACCATTGATTGCCCAGATTCCAGGATTCTAGGCTCTCTTTCCTACAAAGTGTTCTGCCAGAATCCCTGAAATGACTTTGCCCACCCTAGACTTTGAGATGCCAGCATATACCATGACCAGCCCTGTGTTTTCTTCCCACTCCTAAGTGCTAAAGCTAAAAAGGCAGTGATTTAGGAGTATAAAAATGGGGACAGAGATGAGAACACCTGAAAGTACGAGGATAATTTGTATCACGGAGCTAACTATGTTTTAGGGAAGCATAACAGATGGGTCCCTGACACTTGACTAGAGAGTGCGGTCAAGGGAAGCATCCAGGATATCTAAGATGGGATTTGAAATATCAGATCTTACTTAGGTAGAGAAAAGTGAGGAAGATTATTATGGTAGAAAGAAATGTTAAATGTACATATACTATTTTTAAATTTGCATAGCATGACCTCTGAAGAATGAAAGACTTAAATACAGAAAGAAAATTTATTCTGAGGCATAATCCCTGAGGATTGGTCTATGTATTACCATACCAATATTAAGCAATGTCATATTCTGGTCTAAGGCCACGCCGCCCTGAACAAGACTAATCCCGTCTGATCTCAGAAGCTAAGCAGGGTCGGGCCTGGTTAGTACTTGGATGGGAGACCACCTAGGAAGACCAGGTGCTGATAAGGGATTGTAAACTGACAAGGTCCTTGCAATCTGTGAGGTCAACCAAGGGTTGCCTCGCCATAAAAAAAGAACTTGCTCTGACTCTCAAGTCGGGTAGAATCAACAGAATCCAAATATTTCTAACCCTAAAATCAGACCGATCTCCATTTGCTGTACATGCCCTTGAGAATTCGAGTACCCAGAACTGCTTTATTCTTCATTCCTAACCCTCCACTCCCAGTTAGAAGTTTGTATTTGCCTCTATTCATGGGCTTAGTTCCGCTCATATTCAGATCAATTCTAGCCAGGGAAACAAAGCTAAAAATTATTCGCCTCATCATCAAATGCCATTCTCATTGATGACTATTTCTGTTGCTCTCCACATATCTAGATTTTTACCTCTTTCTGTCTAAATGCTTTGGCCTGAATCCCTGGACCTTTGCTTCCTAGTTTCCTACACTGCTTTTGTTTCTTATTCTTGACACCTTATCTCCGGAAACCTGGATCTTGACTGCCTGCACTTTGTGTAACCACTTCCTCTTTGAATGTTACCTCTCCACCATTCTCCCCAATCTCTGTTTTTCTGAAACTCCTATCAGACAAACATCAGAGCTTCTCACTCTAACTTCCATTTCTCTTAATTTCCTTTTCATATTTTCAAATGCCATAGCTCTCTCTGCTTTGCCCTGGACAATTTCTCCCACTCTTGTTTTATAGATTCTATTTATTTTTTTTCTTTAAACATCTTTGAATGAATTGAGTTTCTCCTGAATCAGCTATTGCAAGAAACTTGCAAGAAAATCAAAGCACAGTCATATTGAAGGCTATTTTCTTTATGAAACAGTGTGTGAGGTCTTATAGCCCTTACTTTTCCCCAAGATCAGCACTGCAGGGTTGCTTACAATGAAGTCTATCTCCTCCACTCTTCTTCACCAACAGACTGTTTCCCACAAACATGGCTTATTTGTCCTTGTTCAACTTTGCCTTCCCTAATATATCAAATCTTTGTGACAAATGAGTGTAGAAAAGCTCTTTCTTCAGCTTTGCTTGTACTGTTCAAGAGCTTGTGCATCTTAGGGCACTTTCTTTGGAGAGCTGTGTCACTCTCACTTTGTATTATATCTGCATCCTAGGCATCCATTATCACATTCCTTTTTGACTTCCACTATATTGGGAAGTCCCTCTTTATAGACTGGAGTCCAGGCTTACAGATGTAAAGATGTAAAGGTCAAGCTTATACACACCACGTGGCCTCCCCTCCTCACTTACTCTCTCTAGTCACATTGCAAATAGTTTGTCTATTTTTCTTTCTCTTTGTACTTTGAATTAAAGGAAGATAAGGAGAAAAATCAGTTTTTATCCCACGTTTTGAAAACCAAAGTATAAATTGTTTTAGACACTTTACCTAACATTTCTATGCATTTATAGGAGGTGGGGAGGAGATAGAGATATTTCGATATGTCCTCCATACACCATCTTGACCAGATTGGATAATTTATTCAATGTAGCTGTCTCCTCAAATATTACAAATTGAATTTCCCTCTAGCCCACAGGAATGGGACTCAAAATCAATATTAAGCAGTGTTATAGAAAAGACTATGCACTATTTTTTTGCAAACCTAGATTTTAAAATTAAGATTCATCCCTAATACCTACTAGATGTGTTAATCACAGTAGCTGTTATTCCCATAGTTTATGTTAAAGGTCGAGCCTAAACATACTATGTGGCCTCCATACCCTCTGCCATGCCACAGGTGATTAAAATACAGGTGGGCTTCTGACCCATTCCATAGGCTATTCAATGACTCAAGATGTAACCTAATGCAAAAAGATGATCTGGGCAAACTAGAATCTCTTGTGACTTTAACTCTGGAAAGAGAGAATCAGGAAATTAACAATTAAAGCAAAAGCTTAAGGATGGACATGAGGTAGAGTTTGGGACATGAAAAGTTATGGCATGGAGAATCATAAGGAAACAGAATCTAGAAGGTGAATTTTAAACATAAGTCAGAATAAATGCAGACATGTAGGATGGAGAGAGTCAGACTGTGGAGTCTGATAGAGAAACGAGAATTATTGAGAGAAACAAATATGGAGAGTAACAGTGTTACGCTAACCAGAGCACTGTCCTTTGCCTCTTCCTGGAATCTTATGCACAGTGTCTTGCCATAGTAGGGGCTCAACAAATGAGTTGGAAGAATGGGTGTTTATCCTCGCAGTAAATGAGGTTCCCTCTTTGCTTAAGGTAACTTGTCTGAATCTCTACTTCTATAACAGACCCTTTGCCCCAGCACTTGATAGAAACTGTTGCCTTAAATCTTGCAGTGGAGTTTGCTAAACACTCATTTAATCTTCACCCTCTTTGACTTATTGAGTCTCTCCTTTGGCTCATGTGATGCAATACTGTCATAGTTCACCTGCCTCTGACCACTCCTCTACCTTGCCTGGTTTCTCTTCCTCTTCTCAATTTATTAAGTGTAAACCAACACTATGGTCTGCCTTCAGCTGTCTTTTAGCTCTAGTCTCTCTTGTTATCAAATGAACCATTTTATACCATTACTTTGCATACATCCTCTATAGGGATGACTACCAAATCTGTAACTCCAAATCCACAACTGAGTCTCTGAAACTGAATAAGACTGAAATAGAATTCATCTTGCTCCCTTAATTAGTTCCTTTTCTTGACTCTGCTATTTCTATTTGCTGCACCACCAATATTCCAGTTTTGAAATCTGAGTTACCTTTGTGTGGTTTCTTCGCTTTTTCCTTCCCCAGCATCTAATCAGTAATTAAAGCCTAGTTAATAATAAAAATAGCCACTAAACCTCCTCTGCCTCCAAAATCTTTTGTTGCCTTCCATAGCCTACCAAAAGAGGTTATGTTTCTAAGGCCCCCAAATTCAGAATTCTCTACATGTTGCAAACTCATATTTCTAGCCTTATTTTCCATAGAAAACTTTTGATTTTGTTGCAGGATTCTCGAACAGAGAGACGAGACACTGAGGCTATAAGCAGAAAGCAGCATTTCTGCTTCCAGCGTTTATTGATGCAGGCACCAGCTCATCAGATTCTTATCCAAAGGCTGAGCCCCAATTATAACATGGCGGGCAGTTTTATATCATCTAGTACTTCCGCATTCTTATACAGCTATAGATATTTCATATAATGATGAACACTGATTAACTGCCAAACTATAAGGGAACTGACTTAATCATTTAAGCAGGTTTTCGGACTGCCATGTCAGCTGGAGAGTCCTGGGATGGGTGTGCTGCAGTCAAGAACTAGCATGTGCAGCAGGAAATGGTCCAGTAGGGTCAGGCTGCCACAATTTACCATCTTGTCACATATTAACAATTCACTTATGTTCTATTAACCAAAAGATAGCAAAAGATTTTTTAAAGATTTTCCTTTTTATTTATTTATTTATTTATTTATTTATTTATTTATTTTTTGCATTAGGTTAAGTGAGCAATTCTGTGGAAGTGAAAAGAACAAAATCTGCTTATTCTTCACCTTCTTGATATGTGGTTAGAAGATTAAATTTGGAAAAATATGCCCATCAGGAAATATCCAAGTTCAAAATATAGCACATTTTAAGCCAATCAGGCTGTCATGAAAACTTTAAAATTAGATGTGTTCTATATAAGATAAAACTTGTGAGAGAACCTGGCCAATTGAAAATGAGTGAAGAGAAGGGTTACCTAGCATAACTGGTTTTTAATCCTAGTGAATGCAGTATCTTTT
Organism: Cynopterus sphinx; assembly: GCA_030015415.1. Taxonomy (NCBI): domain Eukaryota; kingdom Metazoa; phylum Chordata; class Mammalia; order Chiroptera; family Pteropodidae; genus Cynopterus; species Cynopterus sphinx. The sequence continues at coordinate 89,608,890 of CM057384.1, read as the reverse complement.
GGAAACAAATGTCACTTAGGAACTTTATTCAATAATTTTTTGAAATATACTTAAAATAGATTAGTGGTTGCCAGGGATGGAGAATTGGGAAATAAAGAGTGATTACTAAAGGGTAAGGAATTTCTTTTTATGGTGGTGAAAATGCTCTAGAATTAGTTAGTAGTGATGGTGTACAACTTTATAACTATGTTAAAAGTCACTGAATTGTACACTTTCAAATGTTAAATTTTGTGATATGAAACAATATATTTAATGTTACTGATTGCTGATATTACAGGACTGTTATTTGATTGTTAATTCATCTTGTTGATTGAGGTTTTGCCAATTTCCCTGACTTTCAAGAATATAGCCCCTGCTATAAAACAAGGAATTATTTTAATCATATTTGCTAAGATTTACTAAGTATTCACTAAGTAAAATGCTTTATGCACGTTATTCCATTTAATCCTCATAACAACTTTATGAGATTGGTATTATTGTGCCATTTTTAAGGAAATTGAAGCTTAGAGAGGTTAAGTAACTTGCCAGGCTCACTCAGTAATTAAGTGGAAGAACCAGGATTTGAACTATTTATCTGATCCTAAAACCCTCTATTCTAATCATTAAGTCAGCAGAGGACCAATTGATGTTTTGTGCAACTGAATTTATCAGATGGATCAGATTTGTGATGCAAAATAGCTAGAATAATTTCCTACTACTTCAACAAAATTGGAAATCGAAGGAGATTCTGAAATTTCTCAACCTACAAATCTTAAGAAATCATGCCTACTGCCAGTCCCTTAGGGAAAATGTCACCTTAAGGCAGAGGGAGGGAAATTCAAGTTGGGAATTGATATTCATCTTTATAAAGCCCCTGGCTGGCAGGAATAACTTCTTAAGGAAGCACATCCACCTTCTTCCACTAACCTTATATATATCATTACAGAGCAAAGGCAAAGAGTAGAACAATGAAGTCCTTGAAACATGCAGAAGAAATACTTAATGTTTTCCAGAGGTTTTTTGTTTGTTTGTTTGTTTTTCCTGAGATGCTTTGGATTGTGAACTTCTGAAATCATGGATACTAAAATATTTAAGGGGAATTGTTGCTTTCTAAGAGCATTTGTCTCATATTTAAGGACATTTGTTGCTTTTTAGCTTTTATTCCTTCAAAATATTCTTTTGAATACTCTAATGTGTAGATTTTCTGAAGAATTAACCTTAAGAGCAGAGAAATACAATTCATCTATAGAGCACAGCCAGTTCAAACACAAGAGCAAGATAGAGCCAGGCTCTATGCACCCTGCCATTTTCACATAAGAAAGAAAGATAATGGACTTGATGACTATTGGAGCTTCTCAGAGTTGAAAGAGATCTTAAGTCATTTAATTTACTCCTTTCCAGCATCTGCCTGAATATTTGAAATAAAGGGAAGCTCACTATTACACAAATTATTTTTTTTTACTATTATGAAAAATTGTTTATTTTTACTGACTTTACCTTAATAAGAGTGTGGTAGGAATAGGCAACAGTATTTATTTTTTTCCTTTAGAAATTATAAACAAAATACTTATAACTCTTTTTCAATAGGACAAAAAGAGGACAAGCAAATCTAAAGGTCCCATAATTGAGGAATTTAGAACCTGATCTTTATGATTAATATATGTTTAAATCAAATTTTATAAGAAGTGGAAACTGATAGAAATGATAACTCAGTACATAAGGACTCATGTCAAAATTTCTTGTTGATGAATGTTAGCAAGTTTTTTCAGTTTTCTTATAGTAAATAAACATTTCATTTTGTCTATCCAATTATGAAGAAAATCATTAGTTTGGAGAAATACATCCTTTATTTTAGCTCTAAGCAGATCTTTCTTTAATTTTTTTTTGTTGTTTTTTTTACACCTACATCACCTGGTCTTCCTAGGTGGTCTCCCATCCAAGTACTAACCAGACCTGACCCTGCTTAGCAGCTGAGATCAGATGGAATTGGGCTTGTTCAGGGCAGCATGGCCATAGACGAAACAGATCTTAAGGCAAGTCAATTAAAAATGTTTAACTCTTGTGAAAAATCAATTGTGCTTTAAATATAAGATATAAAATGTGATATAGTGATACAGATGATGTGATATAGATAAAATGAGCAAACCAAGTTATACATAATAAATTTTTTAAACTAAAATCACGTGATACCTTGATAAGAAAATTTATAGCCCTTAAATTTTTATAGCATTTAATTTAATTTTTCTCAAAATTGTATGGTGAGCTTCATTGCTTTTCTACCAAACTCTCTATCTAAATTCTGTTATTCCAAGACCTGGAGACAGTTTAGAAGCTGTAAACTGTCATAAGTTAAATATTTCCCTGACTTTCCTTTCATGCTCTAAAATACATAAGCCTTTCTGATGGAGTTTTCCACACCACCCCAAGAAAACCAGCTGAGTTAGAAAAGAACTACTCACCTCCATTAAGCTTTATGATTGGGCCACCAGGGGGCAGAGGCAGGCACTTGGACTAAACAGGCCCAGGATGGCTCTGGACCAGGACCTGGTAGTTTACTAAGAATGGGCTCAGAGTATGAGGGAAGGAGGAAAACTTCAGGGGTAAGGCCAGAGTAAAGTCCGGCAGATTCCGTGACAGTTTGTCAGTTGCTTGGATCATCATTAGCTTAGGAGAAAGAGAAATCCTGATTGGAATGGCCCACCCTTTTTGTGGGGGTGGGGAAAGCCACTCACCTAGATTTGAGGTGGCAGTCTAATCTTAAGATTCACAGATCCCCATTTCTGAACTAAGGTGCTCTACAGGAGAAGAAATAAATCTCATCATCTGCCTATAAGCCTGACGCATGAGAAATAACCACCTCATGACTTATGATCCCATCATAGCATTGAGACACCAGCTAAGTGGCTTTAATAGAGAGCTATTCCGCCTCTCAGAATTCACATTCTATTGAAACATCCCCTATTCTATGTCTGAAAAAGTATCAGATACCTGGAAAACCCTAGGCCCTAAGTAAGCAATATGGGAAAAGCTTCATTACAAACAGCTTTATTCAGCAGTTTTAGCTCATAGAGATACATAGCTAGACTGCACTCCTGAGTGACCTATGAAGAGCCATCATGGAATCAAACAACTATTCTAACAGTAATTCCTTCAACTCAGTACATTTATCTAGCTCCTACCTAACTGTCCAGCCTCATGCCCACAACTCTTCTCCCAATATTTGGGATTTCCCAAATAGGTCATGCTTCTGTGGCTTAGCATGTTGTGGCATTAGTTGTGCCTTCTGCTGGGGAGCATACCTTCCCTACCCCAATCATGATTTCTTCATTAAACACTTCTGTAACCAGCCCCCTAAACATTACCCCCACTCCCATTCCTTGTAGAAAAATATTTTGTTGACTCTATACCAGAGTTTCTCGACTTCAGCCCTATTGACATTTTGCGCTGGCTAAGTATTTGCTTGGGGGACTGTCCTGTGAATTTTAGGATGTTTAGCCACATCTCTGACCTCTGCTCACTAGATGCCAGTAGCATTTCCCTATTTGTGACAATTGAAAATGCCTCCAGACATTGCTAAATATCTGCTGAGGGTATGGGGGTGGGACTTATCCAAAGTTGAGAAACACCACTTTCTATATTTCTATATTTCTACTTTACATATTTGTATATGCCTGTACATATTATTGTAATTGTTTTCTAAATTGTGAACTGCCAAGTCATCCTGTGTCTTGCTCATCTTGACTGTACATAGCATTCATTAGATCAAATTCCTTGTCAAATAAATGGCTATAAAATGCTGATGATCACTTAGAAACATGTCCCTATGTCAAAAAATTAATTGTTTCATTTTGAATATTTTTGTTATTTGCTAAAATGTTTAACAATGTTTGGTAAAGAAGATTGTACTAAATCCTGGAATCTGTATGTTCTTAAGCCATTAGCCCAGAGTCAAAAATACTGGCCTAGAAGACAGAAGAAGCCTTGTCTCCCAACAGAGAACAGAGTAAACTCGGCTAAGATACTTAACTCCTCTGGGAGTCATTTCCTCCACCTGTAAAATATGAATTCCTATGATTCCCCTAACACCTCTAAAAATGTGATTCCAAAACATATATATTAAGAGTTCTCAAATTTCACAAAGAGACATTTCAAATATTTATTTCACTATTTACAAATAAAGTTGGGGAGAGGTAGTGTACAGTAATATCTAAGAAACTATATATACTAGGTTTTACCACATAATCAGTAAGGGGGGGAAGACAAAAACAAAGACATAAACCAAAGTTGCTTTTCTTTCCAAGCCTCAGTTTTACCATATGTAAAATAAATATTATAATACCTACCTCATAGAATTGTTGTAAGGATCAAATGAGATGATATATGTGAAGAACTTAACAGTACCTGGCACATAGTGAGAACTCACTAAGTGGTAATAGCTATTATGATTGTTATTGCATATGGTATGGCAAATAGTTTACACAACTTCTGCTCCCTCCAATCAACTTTCTGTCTTGAAATATAACAAGAGATACAAGTAGCTATTGGTCTTCAAGAACTTCAGAGCTGAATATAAATTAAAAGTTCGATTTTCCATCTTCTAGATTCCAAGGAAGTTACTGAGAAATCAGACGTATCTCTTTTATACTTCCTTTATGCTGCACCTAGCAGATATTTCCATCATAGCTTTTATTACACTGCTTTATTTCTTTCATTGTATTATAACTATTTGTTTGTACATCTTTACCACATTAGCTGGGGGCTTCTTAGAGAAAAAAACTGTCTTACTCATCTTCCTAACTACACAGGCCTATCACACTTTGAAAATTTAATAAATACCAGGTAACTGAGCAGATAAGTGAGTGAATTACTGGCTGACTCATGCCCAGCAATGCACTGGACCTTCCCTTTTCTGACTGGAAAATAGAGAAGCTGCTATTTCTGTGGCTTGGGCTTGTTCAGAAGAAAGAAAGAGAGAAGTTAGTTCTCTAATGGCTTTCTTCTCAGCAGGGAAGCCAAGTGGTGCAGATAACTGACTTCTTCTATCCTGTCACACCACACTGGCAGTCCTTCTGTCCTTCCTTTGGTGGATCAGTGCTGCTGGCAGAGCCACACCTGGGGCCACATGCCTTCGTGCCACCCTACAGGAGAATGGAATATGCCCTGTAGGGCCTTTTTGCCTGCTGAAAGCTAAGGGGGCAGGAAAGGACCCATATCAAATGCTGCCATGAAATATGACCCCAATATTGTGACGGTTATCATGTTAGTGCTATCTCTAAGTAGTCCCCAAGACATTGAAGCAAAAAAGATTTTCAAAAAGTCAGAAACCCACCTGCATAATATCATAAAACTGAACTATGAAATTGGAGCTAGAAGAAGAAAACTACATGTTTTACTGTCAAAACACTATGAATTAACAAATGTCTAAAATTGTCATAAATAAGGTTGGCAGACTAGCCTACTGTCTCTAACCATAAATACCTTGTTTAGAACTACCCAGTTGGACCCAACCCTGCCTACTAGGCTCAGATCCCAGCCCAGGCAGAGAGTACCGGAGGAGTCCAGGATTGTAGGGCATTAGGATAGAGGGACTTAGAAAGGCCTGTGACTCCCTGAGACTTCTGTTCTTGGTCGTAAGTATCCATGAGGCTGTCAGAGAAGCCCAAGGAAGCCAGTAGGTAAGAAACATTAGGAGTGAGTGTGCATTTGTACAAGAGCTGCTCCTCCTTCCTGATCTCACTGCAGGGAAATTACCGTTTTAGAGACAGACACTGAGTTAATGATGTCACTGAAACCTAAGTTACTTTATTAACACACCCTGGATAGTCATCCCAGTGCTCAGATTTTAATATCAAATGTGTGGGACCTCATTGACATAGCTAAAGAAAAGACCAAAAAGTTTATCCCTCGTAATGATTTTAGGTCTTGTAGAGTAACTTATTTTTTTCTTGCAGGTGTACTTAACATTTGCAGTAAAGATGACTTCAGTGTGAGCCAGACAACAGTCTTTGCTGAAAGATGGGTCTGACTCCTTCACTCAACATCTCTCTTACCTCCTTTCTTAAACAGCTCAGTTTCAATCTGTGGTTGATGAAATCAAGACATATTCCAGCTTAAGAAATTTGGCTTTCATTTTCTGCTGTAATCTTTCAGTGAACACCAAGAAATGACAAATGAAAATTGCCAGATTTTCTCACTGCGGGGCTAACTTGGCCTAGAGCTAGATCAGGTATCAATGGATAAATTTGATTGTCTGCCTCTTCTACTCCCATTTCCACTCTGGCCAAAGGAGTTTCCACTTGTCCAAAAAGGTACCTGAAAGCTAAATCCAAACAGTCACAGCTGCACCCCTTGACTCCTATCATTGCCAATTCAGACCGACAACCATCTCCCAAGAGCTGCCGCAGCTCAAAGGCTTGCCCAGCTCTACAGGCTGGGCTAAAATGAAACTGTTGGACCTCTTGGGGCAAGAGAGTACCAAATTCCTTTGACCAAGTTTAGCTCATCCTTTTCCTTAAACATGTCATAAAATTTACTTTTATTTTTAGAGGAAAATCAATTCCTTTCTAATTTCACCTCAATAATTCCCCACCACCAACTTTCAAACAGTAACTTCAGCCTTCACAGAGAACCTTTCTCTGGAGACTCTCCTCCTGAGCCATTAGCGGTTTCCTAGCACCCGTAGAATAAAATCTAAATGCCATAGCACAGCAGACAATGTTTTGCTCATGATGTGGTCCTAATCCTCTTCTAGTTTCAGTTCTCACTTCTTCCTACAGCCATGTACAACAGTCAGCCATATTATTCATGCTAACGTGCTTTGTGGCAGCTCCCTTCAACTTCTGCTCTTATATTTTATTAGGTTCTTGCTCTTGCCTTGTTGTATAACTTGACTGTCTGTGATGTGTGAAGCGTGTGAAGTGCCTGGTACCGTGCCTGGAATACAGCTATTGCTTTAAAAATAGCAAATATCATTATTAATACCTTCTTGCTTCAATTCTTAGGAAAGAGTCATGCTGCCACTAAAACAACCCTTTGATTCCTACCTAGTGCTTATACTCCAAATCTCTTATCAAATTTTCCTCTTTGATGAGTTAGGCCAAACAATGAAGTGATAAAAGTTGTTGTCCTCCAAACATAGCTATGGTAATAGTAATCAGAACAGGGGTTGCATGTGGAGGTGGGAAATGACTAGAAGAGAGCATAGTGGAACTTCTGGAATGATGGAGTTGTTTTGTATTTTGATTGAAGTGTTGGTCATATGAATGTATATATTTGCTCAAACTCACCTAATTATATACTTAATATCAGTACACTTTTCTGCTTGTAAAGTTTATCTTAATTTTTTTAATGTCAGAGTCCTCTCTTCTTTTTTTTTCCTTAAAGCAGAGATCAAAAACTCAAATGTCTACATGAGCTTGTCAGGTAAAGTAAATATGTAGTGGGCTGGTTAGAATATAATAGGCAGGGTTGAAGGCTGCTGGTGAATTGGAGAGGATATGCTCTTTAACTTGATTACATGAACAATACATGGAAAAGCAGAATCTGTATTTAATCAGCACCTCAGGTGTTTTTGATTATTAGCCAAATTGATATTACACTGTGCTATGTCACTGAGCAATTAGTAGTCTCTAAAGTGGGATGCACAAGGTAATATATAGAAATGTTAGAAGATAATACTTAGAACTATTTTTTTTTTCATTTTCATGGTCTTTTTCTTTCTCATTTAATTTTAGAACATGCAAAAGAACCCACAGACTGGAGTATACCACATTTATCTTGCATATCTTGTGCCAAGTCAAGCAACTGAGGCTGTATAGGACATTCCAGAGAATGCAGTGAGTAGACAGACATGATGTAGGGATGGGCATGCTCCGTTGGCAAGACTGAGCCTCCGTTGAAGAAACAATGCTGCTACAACTATTGTAAGTAAGGAACAACCTTTATTGCACATTTCATTCTGAAGGAAAAGGAACGAGCACCATAGAAATAACACCCTCCCCTTTTCTAAAGTACAGGCTGAATTGTGACTGCTAAGCGATTCTCTGAAGAGGAAAAAAGAGCTAATGTGTGTGTTTGGGGTGCAAAAGGGGAGGAGGTCTTCCCAAGGCCTGTGACCCAGCCAGGCTGCTGGAGCAGATGGGATTGGTGATGCAGTAATGTGTTCAAAGAGAAAAGTGACAACTTGTTGACCAGCTGACCAATGTGATGGAAGGCAGGCAAACCTGTAAAGCTAGGGTGAAGGCAGTCCCTCTCTGGCTTAGCAGGTCAGAAAGCACAGAACCACAAATCTAAACTCCAGTGTGCCTAGACAACTCTCCAGGCTAGACGCAAAAGCCACTAGGCATCCCAGCAGGACATGGTGCCTACCCCTGTTAATACCCCCACTCCACTCTGCTGGTTGGACAGATAGTCACAAAGGATTGGCTTCCTTCCACTCCAGCAGAATCAGAAATTCAGAGATACTCAGAGTCAGCACCCTGCCTGGTCCATTAATTAAAATAAAGGCTCCATTTTTCTAAACAAGACCCAGTGTAACAGCTGTTAAACAAGAATGAAGTCTATTATCTCTCAAGTAAAAATCCAAACTTGTATTGTGGCTCTGGTTTGCAGAGTTGTCAGTCTCCCAGGTTCCTTCAAGCTACTTTTTCTACCATCCCTAGGATGTTGCCCTTATTTACATGATCCAATGCCCACATGTGACCAATGAAAATTGATTACTATGAAAAAGAGAATATTGCTTTGAGGATAACCACTGTCCCTGACTAACTATAACAACAAAAGTCCAGCTTTGCAGCATAAAACCAAAGTAATCAAAAAAGCAGTCTCATAGTTTGTGAGAAATGAAAGAGTTTTTCATACACTCCAGAGAGCAATTTTTAAAATGAGGCTTTTTGAGCTCAGAACATTGGATGCCAACCACCTTATAGTTTCTGCACAAGGACATAGAAAAATCCAGCTGGGGGTTTGTCCTGAGCAACACAGCACACATTACATATAAATGTGGTGGTACTGATGGCGGCCAATTTTTTTCAAACAAACTGGGCACTTTTTAGTGTATTTAAGGGAACTGCAAAGGCACTGACTACAGAAGATGTGGCCACATTCTGTAGAGAAGATGTATCGTCTGCTCAATTGAATCTCCGAGTACCCATCCATACAAATTTGGCACTGGATATAACCAGGTAGTGTGCAACTTAAAGTTTCTTCTTCCAGGGCATTATGGTAGGCACTGCTGATCACATATACATCTCTGTCCATCATCAACCCATTCTTATCACTGCTCTCCACACTGCTGCCAGTTTGGCCTTGGAGTGACCTTGTGTTTCTCCTTGGCCTCCTTCTTTCTCCAGTAATCACAACAGAGTCATGGTGAGTAAGGTCAATCACTGCAGGTTCTAGAGATTCAGATGTTAGGTCAACTACTTCATCACTTTCCCCAAGATCTATCAGTTCTGCTTCCAAGACCATCTCAGGAGTTGGCCCTCCCTCCCCAGCTGTACGGCATTCTCGGGCTTGTCAGGAATTCACCATGCTACTATAGCACATATGTGCATTCATTGTGCTTTTTGGATCCAGTCTTCAGAGAAATAAGTGATCTGTGTCACAGTTTACAGTCAATGTTAAAGTCCTCAGTGTCTCACAGCTGTTAAGTCACTCTCTGACTTATTTAAGAGTTTAAAGCACAGATGTTCTGGTATATTTGAACTCTGATTCTGGTTCCAGTCCTGGTTGTGTCCCTGCAGGAGAGAGGGGTGTGAATCTTCAGTGAGCCACTTACAAGACAACTCAATTTGAATTTTTAACTGAAAAAATGATAGATAAATTAAGCGCTAGTAATATTTAAAATAAGATGGATAGTAGTATAAAATGTACAGATATGTAGAGAAAAATGCACATTCAAAATTTTTTGATAGTCATGCATTTAGACAAAGGTTAAGCTTTTGTGTCCCTCCTCATTCCATGTCCTAATGGTAGCAGGGAAAGCAGAGCCAAAGAGGCACTTACAGGAAAAGAAGCACACAATCACAAATACCATGAAAGGGTCACAACTTTATTCAAGATTCTTTATGAGGAATTCAAGGAAACAGTTATTTTTTACAAAGTAAGAATGGAGAGATTAACAGGCACAATTGAGTGTCTAATGGCGAGGGGAACCATTTAGTTCATGCAGAGGTTCATCCTGCTCAGGATTCCCATTCTAACAGAGGCAGCAAGTGGATTCTTGAAGAGTTTTATCCCAAATTCTGTTCTGGGAAAGAGGGGATGGAGTTCAAGCATTCATCATAGTAGGCTCTATGACTTTTGGGTTCATGACTACACAGTTAAAGTTCTCAAAACCTCAGCAATGGAGAATTATTCGACAATAAATATAACATGGATGACCTTTGAAAACCTCATATTCAATGACAAGCCAATCACAAAAGACCACATACTATATGATCTCATTTATGTGAAATGTCAGTAAGTGTCAAAACCTTGGGGTTTTGGGGGGTTTGGGGGAAAGTGATGTAAATGGTCTAAAACAGAAGTGACTGGTTGCACAATGCTGTGGATACACCAAAACCCACTGGAGCGTATATTTTAAGTAGGTGGATTTTATGGTTTGTGATTATAGCTCAGTAAAGCTTCTGCCAAAACGAACACATAAGCTGCCATAGAAATGTTAGACGGAACAGGGACGTCCTCTGGATTTAGACATCAGCCCTAGGACCTGGGAGAGAGAGAGGGACGCGGGGCCAGCAAGGAAGGGGCGCGGTGCCGAGCGCTCCACCGGATGCGCTGACCCACTTACGAGGCAGGGCTTGCCTCGAACTCCACCGGCACCTGCTTCTCACCCGACCGCTACCCTCAGCAGTATGTTTGCCTCTCGTGATGCCATGCCCGGCCCTCCTCCTTCGCGCCGCGCCCAAGGAAGGTCAACTCTCCCCGGGAGCCCGGGAGCGCGGCGCTCACTACCCCCCCACCCCCCGAGCCAGCCGAACCTGGGCCGGGAAAGGGGACGGAGAAGTCGCGGGGCCCGCGAGAGCTGGGAGCCAGAGGAAAGGGAACGAGGGAAGCGCACACCGTGAACGCGGCAGGCTGGCGGCTGGGCCCAGCGGAGGACAGAGCCAAGGTCACCGAGAGAGGAGCCGCGGCCCGTATTCCCGCCAGCTGGGTCGCCCGAGGCACAGGGGTTTTGCCTCCTTTTAACCGTCACTTTTAGTTCCCCAGCTGCCAATCAAAACCAGAGCCTGGCGTGGTTCGTCACCGGTCTCTGGGCAAAAAGTGTTGTTCCAGGTTAGAAAGAGGGACTTCCCGTTCTAGTTTCCTTTCCCCAAAGCCTTGTTTATGCTTTCCGCGAACGCGCTCGGGGAAGGGTTGTCGCGGGTTTGGTTTTTCTCCTCCTTTTCACCTGCTCATTAGGTCAGCAACTCCCACTGTAAAAAAGTGGTTCTCAGTGGCGGCAGTATGCCTCTCAGAGAGACGTTTTATAAATTAAGAGGGCTATTTTTGGTTGTTCCAAAAATGAGGTCACTAGAGGTTATTTAGCTGCTGAGGGCCAGGTGTCCCAGAGTGTACACACACACACACACACACACACACGGAAAACCTACTTATAATGTGGGCTTTACAATCACATGGAAAAACTTGTTTTACTTTTCAGTTATTTTAATTTATTCCTCGAATTTATTAACCATCACTGCACCAGGCCCAAACACACTGACTTTTCCAGGAATGCAACTACCAAAAGAAGATGTGTTTTGCGCTTTTTGTTTGTCTTTGAAATTTTGCCTAGAGAGTTTCGCATTTCAGAGAATCACATCAGAGCCAACAATACAGTATCTGAATCTGAGCCATCAATATAGTGCAACTCTCAGTCTTCAATGGCATGGTTCTGTTAACCAAAGAAGAGGTTTAGGCTGTGATAACAACAACAACAAAAGCATTTATCTGAGCAAAAGGATTGCAGTTTGAGAAATGCAAATTCAGGTTGAAACTCAAACTGTTCTCTGGAGAAAACAAAGAAAGGCAGGGTTTATAAAGGTAAAAATTACAAAATGTAATTCTTTCATATATATGAAGGATTGCTGGCTAGGTTAACAGGGATTGGTTATTAGTTCCAGTATGCAAACAAAAGAGGTGAAAACTATAAGGAAGGAAATAAAATGTATACATGGCTATGTAGCAGTTGTTCCAGGATGCTTCTGGCTTGCTAACCTAAAAATCAAAGGCCTTTCAAAGAGAGAGGCAACAAGCATTTATTTGAGATTTTAAACATATAGCTATTTGGGATGCACTGATTCAGGCAGAAGCACAAATAATGTTCCAGTTAGGAAACAAAGGCAATGGCTATCTGTGAGAAAGGGAAGGGGAACAGTTAGTGGATGGAAGGCATTTCTATTGGTGCAGATAATAACATGGGGATGCTAATTCTAAACAATATTTTTATTTTTCAGTCCAATAGTTATCAGTCCTGTATTTATAATATCTGCTTTCTTGTTATCCTTGCATATAGTTATTTGGGATACAATGTGCTTTAGGCCCTATCACAGGTCATTTTGCTCTGCTTGTACATTACAAAGGTTTGAGGCATAAGATGTACAAGGCAGTTCCTCTGGCATGGCAGCTCCGACTCCATTTTAAAGTGGCTCCATTTATTAATTTTTACAGGCTCCAGGATGTTTTGATATGAGTTTAGCAATAGGTTTAGCAACTTAATAGCAACCCTGGAGACTGAGGCACAAAATGTGCATTGGCCCCACTTCCTTAACAGCCTCCTGACTCGATTTTAAGTGATGTTCTTATCAATAATTTATTCCATTTTATTTTCCCCGTTACCAATCTACAGAGATCCTGAGCCAGTTACAAGCATCTGGCACTTTTTTATACCAGTCAATGCAGCCAGGCTAGAGCATTCACATACTAAATTGCTTGGTTTTAAAATTAGTAAAAGGGGCACCATGAAACAGGAGGTGTTGGGTGAAAGAGGGGGCAGTGGGTGCTGGATCTCATCAAAGATGAAACTTCTCATCTACACCGGAGTCCTGGAGACTGTGCCCACCTCAGTCTACCAAGCCTGGGCTTGAATACTGACTCCCTATCCTAGACATCTAGCGGATAAGACATTTCACAAGTGACCTGCTTATTGTGATGTCACCAGTTAGTGGTCAAGAGCCCTTCATTTTATAGATAAGGAAATTGAGACTTGGAAAGGTTAAAAGATTTGAAAGAGTATGAACTGTGACAAGGCAAGACTTGAAACTCCTGAAAATGCAATTAAATTTTGTGAATTCTTTAAGCAAAATCATTCCCATAAATCCTGAGACTGCTAGAAGAGAACTCTGCCTACATGCTTACCTTGGCAGGAACTGTCCAGAATGAGAACCACCTTTTACCAAAAAGCCCTTTAGGAAAAGAAATTCTACAATAGTTGTTTTGTTTTGTTTTCCTCACCAGCTCAGTGCCAAGAAGTTTTCCCTTGCTATCTACTTGCTATGATTTTAGATTTTGTTCTAGTGAGCTGTGAAAATTAAGAATCACTGAAAGTAAAAGCAGTTACCTAACGCTTTACATTTTACAGCACCCTTATCACCTTCCCCTTATCAGAACAACCTTGGAATAGTGCCTGGCACAGAAAAGACATTCTATATTTATTGAACAAATGATTAAGTGAATAAATGAATAATCTTTATGATGTGGGAATGATGATCCCATTTTGTGGATATAGTGATGAAGAGTCAACCCAGGAATATGACTTTTCCCATTCCTTTTGTGGAATTAGGATTCAATCTCAGGTCTGAGTTCAGTGGAATTCACACTTTAATGCTAGCCCCGTAGACTCTTTGAACTTTTAATGCAAGTTTGGGATGGCATGTGTCATGGGCCCATTTGAGGATATTATAAGGAAACTCACAGTAGCAGACCGATGGCTCTCCCCAACACATGAGCCCTCACCAGCTTTTTCATATTTTGCTGCTAACAACTAGCACTTGCATATTACCCTCAGGCACCAAAATGAGCTGGAAGTACCTGGGAGTTTTGTGTTTCACCCCACTTCACACTCCTGGGCAGCCTGTAGCCTAAAACAGAACAATATAGAGTACCAAAACCCAGCTTCTTTGCTTCGAGGCAGTACAAACTGAGGTGTGTTCTTTGCTCTAGAGCTCCCAGTGGCACCAGGCTGAGTGTAGGACTTCTGAAATCACACACTCGCCTGGCTTCTTCCCATTCCCTACCCTTCATCCTCTACTCCCTTATAGGTTTCTCCTGGAAGCCCTTTCTCAATAAGTCACTTGCATCCAAATCCTTGGCTCAGGGCCGCTTCTCTAAGAACTCAACCTAAGACGCTCACTGACTCTTCCGGTGCTGAAGAAGGCATGCTGCAGATACCTAGAAAACCATTTCAAATGACACTATAGCATTGTCTGTCAGCAAGAATCCTGTTTTTTTTCTAACCGAAACAGTAAAAAGAGTAAGTGGCTAACGGGGGAGGGGAAGTTGCACATAACTGTGGCCTTGGGTTGGGCCTGTGTGCTGTAGAGATAAAAATACCTCCTCAGTTTCATAGTCTTTTTAATCATCTCTGTTGTGGAGGACCAAAGAAAGCAGGTAACTGTGCATGCAACTAATGAGAAGAGATGTACATAATTTACTACATAGTAAGGGCTGGATATGTGATGTTATTTTAAATTTACTAGTTTTTATTTTCTATCTTCTTATAGCTCTCCAAAGTATCAGAATAGTGGGGGGTTTAATGCATAAAGTTTAAATCAAGGTACTCACAGATACTTTGTTCATTTTAAGATACCTGGCACTCAAATGTCAGTCTTCAAATTTTTTTTCTAAAAACCTGGAGGCTAAGGAGAGAGAAGGTGAATTTTTGCACCTAAAACCTTAATGGTTACATCACAGATAAAATATTTATCTTATTAAAGAAAGATCTTGAGTTTTACCTCAAGAGTTTACAATATAAAAAAGACAAGTAAAAAGTGACAGCCCAAAGATACTGGGAGAGTGGATGTTGATGAAAACTAGAAAAGACAACATTTGCCAGTTCTCTGTGTAGTTTTCACTTACACCATGTTTTAATTAGGGATGGTGAAAAAAATTAAATATAAAAACTTATTTTAAAAGATTCAAAAATAAGCAATAGTAACAGTACCCATTTTTTTAAATATATAATAAAAAAATTTTATATCTCTTGAAAAGTTAAACACCAAAATGAACACTGAGTGATCATCTATGGGTGGTGGGATTCACAAATTTTCTTTTCCTTTCTGTCTGTATAAACTTCCTAAAGAAAAAATAATGAACATATACAAAAATAATAAAAGTTATTACACTTGAAATCATATGCTGTCTTTCTCTAGTGTCCTGGACCTTTCTAAATTCTCCTAAGAGGGGAATTATAAGGAAATGGAAGTATTAAAGACTAAATTGTAAAAATTAGCCATAACATAAAGGGGTGAGTGATAGATCCACACTGAGAAAACCCAGAAGGATCTGAAAGTGGTAATCTTTATCAGAGGATAGATTTATGATATTTTTCCTTATTTTCATTATTTGATGATGACAATTCAAAAACAATTCTACAATTTTCTAAAAGTTTATATATCAGTTATCCAAATAATTCTTCAAATGATCGATTTGTCAAGCTGTGAAATAGCTTCCTTCAGCTCTTTCACCAACATAGTCTAGAATGAGACTGGCCCTCTGCTTGGGGGAGTAGGGCAGTCTTATTGTTTCCAGTCTACTTCCATTTGGCCAAGCCACCGTAGGTAATGGTTGGCTCAGCTGCCACATTTCCCAGTGTTTAGGGCCTAACATGGGCTCCACTATTGGCTGAGGCAAGCAGCAGGAGGGAAACACTTTTTAGGATCTGAGCCGATCCTGTTTCACTCATCTACTCTACCACTACTCCCAGCCCCAAATCCCTCCATGCCACACACTCATATGGGGTTTCGGAAAATGGCAACTAATATTCAGCAAAGTGGCTTTTAGCAAATTAATTTTCCAAGAGACTAGTCAACTTTTTCTTCTTTATTTATCCCTTACCAATCTCTTGAGAAACCACTAACAAAAATTTAGGGCATGACTTTCCAGACTTGCTTTTGTGCATGATACAAATATATAATGCATGGGCTTTTTAATGGCTTATAATATATTCTAGAAATTACTTTTTGTTTCAATGATATAGCATTGGTATTCTTCTGTCAGTATATAATATCTAATTCTTTATTACTGACTTCTGTTGAATTTGCATTGCACAATGATATTTAATTAGCACAATTAAGCTCCAATATTCTTCTTTGATCAATCTCTTCTTTGGACCATCAGCCAGCAAAGCAAGCTTCTCACAAAATAGTTCCGTTGAATGACACAAAACAGAAAATCCCTTATGATTGAACTCAGTTGGTATCAACTTTGGATATATATTAAAACTATCTAGAAATTTATTTAGAAACCATGCCATGAAACTACATGCCCACACAAAAACCTGCACGATATCTGTATCAGCTTTATGCATAACTGCCAAAATTTGGAACCAACCACTATGTCCTTCAGTAGGTGGATAGACTGTGGTTATACCCAGACAACGGGATATTTACTACTCAATACTAAAAATAAATGTGCTATCATCATAAAAAGATATGGAGGAATCATAAATGCATATTACTAAGTGAAAGGAGCCAATCTGAAAAGGCTATGTACCATATAAGAACAATTATATGACATTCCAAATAAGGCAAAACTATGAAGACAGTAAAAAGATGAGTGATTGCCAGGGATTGGGGGATATGTTTAGGGAGGTGAAATACTCTGTATGATACCATAATGATGGAAACATGTTATACTACATTTGTCTAAATCTGTAGTACAACATATCAAGAGTGAACCATAATATAAACTCTGGATTCTGGTGATATGTCATTGTAGGCTCATCAGTTGTTAATAAGTATATCACTCTGGTAGATGTTGATAATAGGGAAGGCTAGCACTGATGGGGGTAGGGAATATGTGGGAAAGCTCTGCACCTTCCTCCCCTCAATTTTGCTGCAAACCTAAAACTGCTGTAAAAACATAAGGTCTTAAAATTTTAAGAAATATTAATACTGATGTCTGGGTTCCATACCTAGAGACTGTGATTTCATTAATCTGGATTGCAGCCTGGAAAGCTGTTGCTTTGTTTTTAAATAGACTTTATTTTCTAGAACTGGCATTTTTTAAATAAGTTCCTCAGGGGATTCTAATGTGCATCCAGGGTAAATAGTTACTTGTCTAAGTCACCCCTTAATCTTCTCAGCTAAGTTCCTATAACTCTTCCCCCAGGTATCCTTGCTATTTGTAATTACTCACACCTATCATATCTCTAACCTAATCATGATTTGCCCCCGTCTGAAAACCCCAGGCCCCGCTTGTGCTGAGAACCACTACCTATCAAGCAAATGGCCTAACACCTACCTAAAGGTTTTTGTTGTTCGCTGAACACGTTTTTCTATCACCTAGTTCTTTGGGCATACCTTTGCTATACTCTTTTTCAGGATATATTTTAACTGTTTGAGTGCATGTCTGCCCCTCTGCTAAACTGTCACTAGCACTAGCTAACTTAAATTCTTGGTCAGATAAACAAATGCACAAAACTAGTCATCATGTCTAAACTATGCCTTGAAATTTTAAAATCTAACATTTTTCACTCAAAATATATCTACTGCTTGTTAAAATATGAAATCTTCCAGATACTTCTGCTGCTTCTTTGAGTATGCACATTCCTGACTTGGGCCGGGGAACAGAACTCTGGCTAAAAGATGGAAGCCTTGTCTTCCAGCAGACAGTTGTATCACCCTAAGTCATTTAACTCCTCTGGGATCCTAGTCCTCATCTGTAAAATGCAGATCTCTGAGGCCCCTTCCACTATGAGCCAAACCCTGTATACCAAAGGTTTACACTCTTCTTCAAGTGACACTTGAAGACTGTTTTCCTGTTTGAAAACAGAGGGGAAAGGGAGGGAGAGATATATAAGAAACTGAACACATCAAGTTTACCATTATTTTAATCAGTGAAGCAAAAATATCAAAATATGTGCAATACAACTGACATACTGGTGGTTCTCTGATAGAATTCTTGCCTGCAACATATGTGCAACACAAATATAAGAGGTAAATGTGAATTTTATATGAAAATTCTTTCAATCCATTATAATGATTTTCTAATAATTCTGACAATTTTCTTTTAAAAACTCTCAAAATTCTAAGCAAAGTATGCAAATTGGAGTTTAACTCTAAATATGCATAATGATCTTATTCAATTTTGTATGCAGAAAACTAGAGTTCAGATTAGACCAAGATGCTGACCTTGAACATGAGAATTCCCTCCTTCCCACCTCTAAACTTCCAGCAACCTGCTAAAGCTACCTACCCAGTGCATCAAACATGAAGATATAAAGCCCAAAGTAGAATTATAAAGATATTTATGTTAATATCAATTTGTCTTCTCAATTTGTGTGCATAAAGCATACTAGCATGTAAATATTAAAAAAAAAACAATTTGGAATTAGTCCAATTTAAATGAGGCATCTTCAAACCTGAAAAAAAAAAAAAGTCTTGTTAACAAATACACTTATAATTTGGATTAAGATTGTCCCACCCAACTTGTCTAACTTCTTTTGTGTACATCACCATTCATTTTCCAAATCCATTACAAAGAATCCCACTGATTCTACTCTAACCTTAGAGGAAAGTATGCTGATATTCAAATTGAGATCCTGGCTTTACCATTTAGTAACTGTGATTGTGGGAAGGTCAGCCAACTTCTCTGATGTTCTCTCAAATTAATTTTCCTATCCTTGAATAGAACAGGAAATTTGAAAAGGTTTTTAGGACTAAGGTTCCCTATAGAGTAGAATTTCATGAAAAAGCTGGATTTTCTACATCTGACTTCATCCAAAGATGCAGAGAGGTCCAATTCCTTCTTCTTTCATGCTGCTTGAGCTCCTTGTAGATATGTCCATTACAGATCTTTGCATTAAAACAAATGTGTTTCTATCTCTCCTATATTGGACTGGGAGCCTCTAGAAGGCAAGCACAGTGCCCACATGCTAAGGCTCAACAAGAGATTGAAGGAATGGGACATCTGCAGAACCATGTCACACCTCTCTTCTGACTGAATAATAAGGCAACTTATGCAAAAGAAGAGAACGGTTCATTTTTGAAGGTTCAGAGATACCCAGTATAGAAATGGCAGAAGATCAAACTCTTGCATGTGGTGTAATAACCAGGTGCCTCTGTCCTGTCACACCACACTGGCAGCTCCACAACTGGGGCCACACACCTTCCTTATGCCACTCCACAGGAGAAGAGAATGTCATTCCATAGGATTCTTCTCTGCCTGCTGAAATGCTACTCTGATGAATGTCCTCCACATCCTGAGGGTTATTAGCACTATCTGGAAATAGTCCCCAAGATAGTGAAATAGAAAAACATTTTCTTAAGGTTAGAAACCCACCTCTATGATGCTGGTTAGTTGTATTGCTCTACAAAAAAGAAAATGGGGAGAGAAAAGAAAAAGAGTTTTATTTAAAAATACTATATATTAACAAATATCTAAAACTGTCATAAAGAAGGCTGGCAGAATAGTCTGCTGTCCCAAACCATAAATACCTTGTTTAGAACTACCCAGTAGGACCCAACCCTCCTACTAGCCTCAGATTCCAACCCAGTCAAGAGAGAACTGGAGGCGTCCCGGACTGTAGAGTACTAGGGTAGGACTTACAAAGGCCTGTGCCTCCCTGAGAATTTTGTTGGTCCTAAGTATCCGAGAGGCTAACTAACAGGGAAGCCCAAAGAAGTCAGTAGATAAGAAACTTTGGAAGTATGTGTGTCTTTGTATAAATGCTGTTGCTGCTCCTTGCTTCTGCCACTGGAAAACTACCATTTCCAGGACCATGCTGTACAGAGGTCTCAGAAGATGCCACTAATCAGAGCTTTAATAACATACCATGACTATGCCAGTATGCTATCAATCAATCAATCAATCAATCAATCAAAGCCTCTTTATGCTATACTCAGATACGACTGTCAGCAGCTAAGGAAAGAACTTGAAAACTTACCCCACTTAACTATACGGGGAGCAGAGAGACTGGTGTGATTCACACGGCAGATGTACTCATCTGCTGCATTGGGAGTAAAATCTGTGTGGACCAGAAGATAGAACGACCAGTCCTTGCTGAAAGACAGGTCCGTCTGCTCTGCTTTCATCTTCTTTCCATTCTTCAGCAAATCAATTTCAATCTGAGGTGGGTGGAATCCATACACATAGCAGTTCAGGTAATTTGGCTTTCCATTCTCTGCTGGATGTCGTGAGTAAACTTGAACCTTTGGAGTACCTGAGGAACATCAGGGAAAGACAAATGAAAATTGCAGAGTATTTCACTTGGGGCTACCATGGTCTAAAAGCTTGATCAAGTACCAATTGTTTAAATTTGATCATACATTTCTCTCGATTCCATTTCCACTCTGGTCAAAAGAGCTTCCACTTTTCCAAAAGGCAACCTCCATTTTGAGGGATAAACCATGACTTCGTATATTTCCCATATAACTCCCCTACATGTGTCTTTTTGGCTTTTTCTAGAAGATTCCTAGTAACATCATCTTCTGTCACTGGAGATTGTACTGAATCTTTAAGAAACTTTTTGTGGAGATGCTTGAGAACTTACGACAGCTTCTCAGCACCAATTAAATTCTTTAACACATTACTGAAAGATCTACATGATTTGGCCCCAACCTACTTTTCAGACTCCCTTTTTTACTTCACACGCCCTCCACAGTAGCCACGTCAAAAAACGTGTTTTTTACTCTGTTTCAATCTGGTCAATTTTTTTTGTTGTTGTTTACTCCTTTCCTTTTTGGTTCCTGCTCCTCCATAGATTGTCACCCACCTGACTTCTCAAAATGTATTAAGTGTCTAGTACTGTGCCTGGCACTCAGCATTGTTCTGTACGTGGTGGATGTTGTTATTCCCTCCTTGCTCAGTTTCCTAAGAGAGTCAACCCAGAGTACGTTCCTACAAAATACAACCTCTTCATTCTTCCCAGAGGTTAACACCAAACCCCTATTTGACTTAGTACCTGATTTCATGAGTTACAAGACTTAATTGCCTACAAAAGCTGGCAAACAGCTTAAATGAATGAATTGGGCTGGGACAGAACAGGAAAGGGTGAAAACTCTGGCAAAAGGGACAGAATATACTCTCCATTGTGACCAAGTAGAGTAATGCATGAAAATGAGATTTGCATTTTAAATTAGCACCCTCAAATGATTCCTATAACTAGCCAGGTTGGGAATACATTGCATAATGCTATAGAGCAGTGGTTTCCAAAAGTGGATGCATGACTAAATCATCCCTGTGGATGTGGAAAGAAAATATAAACTCTATTTCTATATTTTTCATCCAAAATGAAGAGAAATGTTGCTGCTACTAAATATACAGACTGACGCTAACATGTGCATAATTCACTTTAAAATACATATAAATCAGGGTACATGATTACTATAGGGCAGCTGCTCCTCCATGTCTAGGAGGTAGTGGGGAGGAGGTGGAGTACCAGGTCTCTCTGAAAAATTAATCTGTCTAGAAACACCCTATCATCAAAGAAAAAGTCATCAGGAAAGGAAATACACAAAGACAGGGGATTCCCATGTAGCCCTGATTTTCCCCCCATAAAAATTAAAAGTGAAAATAAATCGGAAAGCTCTTTTGAGTTTCTAATAATTAGAGCATAATAAATGCCACAGGAGTCACAGCAAAGTTCATCTAGCCTGGAATTCGCTCTCTGAAGGAGCCAGGTGGAGTTTTACAAAGACATAATGAAAATCTCTTGTGAGGAGTATCAGACAGGACTGGATCTGAATCTAGACTCAGCCACTTACTGGCCCTATGACTTTGGTAGTTATTTAAGCATCTGAAACTTACCTAAAAAATTCAGTGCAACAAACAAAACCCATACACGAGCAGGAAATGAACCCCCAGAGGCAACTGCTGTTACCCATTTCTTGTGTATTTTCCAGAATGGTCTACATAGGGCACATATTACTTTGGAAATTTTCAAATTAAGATTTTTTTAAATGTCAGCCTGTTATTTTTCAAAAGGCTTCTATGGTCAGCAATAAATATTAGAAGTGATGACAGACAATATGTTTTATTTTGTTAATAAATTAAAATTAAAATTCCTTTTTCCTCAAAATCAAAACACGCTTCAAAGAGGTTTTTATGAACGGAAAAATGAGAGGTCCGGTCTATTGAGGGGTATTTGGAACGTGCTTAGTGTCTGTCCACGGTGACCCCACAGACAGCCTGGCTAGCCACGTTGATTACCCTTATCACTGATTTTGCAACCTCTAGTAGACTTTGCTCGGCTTTTTCTAAACTGAAAGTAAAGCTCAATTCATCTTGGAAAGAACCAGGCAAGGAGCCAAAGAGGAAATCCTATGTAAAGAAAAAACAGGGGCCCGTGGCCGCCCGGCTTGTTCCAGACAATCTTACACCTGAAGAAGGCGGTTCTAAAAAACGCAGATTACAGCCCAAAGGCGCACGCCGCCGCATAACGCCTCGTTCAGGCGCCACCGTCCATCATTGATTCCCCGTGTGATTAAATCACTTAACTCTCGGGGCCTGTTTGCTCGTCTGCGAGATGCTGATGGGAACCCTTACATTCACATGTCTACTCCGTAAGCACGTTTAAGAATTAAGTGACGTGAAGCTCAAAGTCCGCGCCGCAAAGCTGTCAAAAACAGGTAGCTCTTGCGATGATTAAAAGCGACAGGTAATGGGAACAGGTGCGTGGATGATGTGCAAGCGCCCCGTGGCACTTCAGAACGGTCCAGAAACGGCCGGAGCCTACATCGACGCGGCCGCGACGAGGGAGCGGCAGGCGACCGCGCGGGACCGGGGACGCGGCGTGGACGCGGACGGATTCACCCGGAGGGGCCGCTGCTCGCGAAATCCAGACGTCCTGTCCGCACGCACTCGCCGCCCCAACTCCGCGCCTTTGGGACCCGCCGACGCTCCTTCCCCTCCAGCGGCGCACAGGGAGCCCGAGGGCCCGAGGAAGAGCGGAAGAGAAACCCTCCTTCGCCCCGGTCGCCCTGAAGCTTATCAACACCCGAAACTTCGTCGCGACCCACGCAGCCCAGGCATGCCAGAGGCCCCCCCCCCCCCGGCCCCGGAGAAAGAAGAAAAACGCTTGCGTCCTGGGCTCGCCCCTCCCCCCCGTCCCCGTCCCGGGACCGAGCCCGGGACTAGGCCCCCGGCCGGGAAAGCGCGCTCGGGAGCCCGCAGCGTCACAGAGTTAGAGGGGCACGCCAAGGAGGGTGCGGCCCGGGCGAGGAAGGGCTCGCGGAAGGGACACTCACGCGGCTCGCCGTCCAGGCCCGAGAGGAAGAGCAGCGCGACCACGGCCAAGGTCAGCGGCAGAGCCATCGCCAGCGGAGCAGCTGCAACCGGGGCAGTGCGCCCGCGGCCGCGCGTCGCGGCTTATATGGCCCGCGCGCGCCGCCAATCAGGGCTCCGCGGCCGGGGGCCGTCACCCGTCTCCTGGCGGCGGGTGCTGCACCAGGTTAGGAAAGGGACTTTACATTTTCAGTTTCATTTTCCTATAAAGTCTCGTGATGCTTGAGAAGGCATGGATTGGACGGAGTGAGTTCGCTGAATGTAAATGGGCGCCCTCCCATCTGGGGTGCGCTTGGGGCGCTGGCCGCCCCTCCTGGAACTTCGGTCTGGACACACTTCGGTCCGGCTCACACGCTTTTCGAGCTAACCCCAGAGAAGCTAAGTCACTTGCTTACCATGCCTCCGCCAGTTAGGAGCCTGGAACTGCGGTTTTCATCTGAACAAAACCCAAGGTGGAAAGATTAGGTTCGCGAAGAGAGGTTAAACCGTGCCAGGCAGAACTGTAGGTTTCCGGATTTGGGGCGGGGCGCAGGGGCAAGAAGAATAGTCCAGAAACCTCCAGGACCCCGGAGAACAGGTCAGGGAAACGTCGGTAGTGAACGAGAAACTTCCAGCTAACTAAATTCCTTCAGGGTAAAATGTCCTTTTGTAAAGCTCTGTGTCAAGAAATTCTCTGTATCTTCCCTCTGTTGTTAGGTGATTTTCTTTGTTTTGTTTATGTGTGGGGGAAATTATCACCGATCGTAAAAGCTGAAACTGCTTGAGCTTTAGAGTTTACAGACCCTTGTCATCACTCCCTGTAAGCTACCACCCTAGAAGGCTGCTTGGCGTATTTTGTAAACTAAACGAATGATTGAAGGAACAAATGAGGGAGCGAATACATAAACTCTAGGAGGTAGTCCTTTTAGGCAGACACCTCATTAATTTTTATGGGCAGTGAAGACAGGATTCCAACTCTGGCCTAATTCATTGCTTACAACACTTGTAAGATAAAGGATGCAGCAGTTTCAGTGAGAATTTAAATTGCATCAGCCCTAGGCCCGGCCAAAGAAATTAAACCTACTGATTATGAGGGCATGACAATGTCAGATTCATTGACAAAACCTATGTGCTGGAAATACCATAAAGAAGATGCTGCCATCACATGGCGCCTGGATCCAAAGGTCTTCTCTGTTAAGAGAGGAAATGAAACTCGGGGTCCGGGAGGGGCAGGGATCTTGGAAATCACCATGGTTTTCAGTTGAACGCGGCACAACAAATGTCTTCTGGATTTCTTTCAGGGATTTTCAGACCTTTTAATAATCCCTATGGCTAAACTAGGAAAAGAATATTCTCTACATACCTAAAATTTATTATAGATTCTGAAAAAAAAAAAAAAAGATTCTGACCTAGTCAGAAAATCAATTTAAAAGCAATAAAACACAATGAAGACAAGTTTAGGGAATTTTCTGTGTTTAGAGAATTCCCGTACTTCTTAGATTTCGATGTATAATGTGTTTTGAATAGTGAGGGTGAAAATAAGATAAAATCTATTTTAAAAACAAGAGCACTACTTGCCTAGTCAATCTTCTGGAAATCTACATAACAACTGTTTAATAGTGTCATCTCCCAGTAGTAGGATTAAGAGGTGGGTTTTGGGTTTTGGTTTTTTTGCCTCTATGACTCTCCTAAAATTTTTTTAACTGAATATTTATTTAAAATAGTAAATATTTTCAAGAACGAGGAAGAACTGGAAGGCTCATATCCTCCAGGCGATAATTGTGAACCCCAAGAAGGCATATATCTGCCAAAAAGGACTCCTCTTGGTTCACAGTGTGGGAATTCCTACCAGAGTCTAGCAGCCCACTGCTGACAGAGGCCTGATACACACACTGAATTTCTGGGAAAATCACAGACTGAGCTGACAAGCCTCCTGCACTGTGTTCCTGCCCACTAAGCCTACCCTTATAACAGAGTTCCAGGAATCACCTTTCAACCAATGGGCTGAGACCTGCCGCATGCACTTGGAACAGCACAGCTACATCCTCATTTGCATATTTACTGACCAAGCGAGCAGCTCTATAACCACCAGTCAGAATGCACAGTTCTGATCCAGCTGGCCAATGGTGTTGGACCAATCAGATTGTGCAGTTTTGGATTTCTCATTTGCATATAAATGGACCAATCAGGAACGAGGTGGAAATTTAATAAAAGCAGGGCTTCCTTTTGTCTCAGTGGAGAGCACGTTTGGTGTTATCAGGATGCTGCAAGCAGTTTGGAAACTGTTCACCTGGATAAAGTTTCTCCTTTTACCGCACCCCAGTTTGAGGACCACTATTAACATTAGATTGGTGGCAGTGACTTATTGTTGACAGAATGTAAATGACACAACTACTTTGGAAAACAGTTTGATAGGTTTTTTTTTTTAAGTTAAATATACACTGTCATATAATACAGTCACTCCACTTTAGGTTTTTATCCAAGAGAAAATGAAAGTATATGCCTATACAAAGAATTGTACACTATATACATAATAGCTTTATTTGTAATAGCCAAAATCTGAAAATAATCTGAATGTCCATCAACAGGTGAATGGATAAAAAAAAATTGTAGTATATATCCATATAATGGAATACTATCAGCAATAAGCAATGAATGAACTATTAATACACACTACAACATGGATGAAATAATTATGCTGAGTGAAATTAGCCAGATAAAAAATGTATACTACACAAACTGTTATTTTACTGCAATAACAGAACTACTTTAACATATGGAAGTATTTATTTTGTACAAAACATGGTAACATTTCTTCCTCTCCTCTGCCCCATGAGGTCCAACTCTAGAACCTCAAATAAAAACACTCTTGGCAGCAGACAAGACATGGTTAAAGAAACTGCAATTCTGAAAGTAACATAACCAAAATGGGGAACAAGAACAGGCAGAGGTTAGCAGGTTTCTTGGCTAGCTTTCTGCTCACAGGCTCTAGTCCTACTCATCTTTTCTCAACAGGAAACATTTTAGGAATAGAGACTTGCATATATTATTTAAGTAACTGTCCAACTCTTGGTAGCATCCCTCTTCTGTTTCCATCTACCCTGATGTTATAATTTGTAACTTCTTTAAGAAATTCCAGTCTGTTTTACATCCTTGTCAGTTGCCTGTCTCCCTCTGAGCTTCAAAAATACAGAAGAGCAGTAAGTTTCAAAAGGATGTCAATTGAAATCTTTTATAGATGAAACCTGCTTTCTAGAAGTCAATTGGCCAAACATATACACAGCTAGAGACAATAGACTGTAAAAATAGGTCCAGCTGGAAAATGTTAGGTACCCAATTAGAACCAGTTATTCTGTGTCTGTGGATTTAAAATGATCATCATCCATAGTGAAATAGATGTGTCCCTTGTTGCTTACAAAGCCCACAGCTTGCTTGATTGAGACTATAGTCATGTGTACAGGGCTGGTTCTTGAGTCTGTGAAAGTTCAATACTTCAGCTCTTAGGCAAGCTTTAATGAAATTCAGTACCTGGTCTTGGGCCACGGTGAGGCCATTTACTGGCATGAAGCTATTCCCACCAAAGTTCTCTGCTTCGCCCATTCCTGGATTGCTAGTGGGTGCTCTCCCTGCTGAAGGCTGGCTGTTAGCTTTGCAGAGTGTCATGTGTGCATTTACTATCTCCAGAATACGTGCAATGAACTAATTCATATCCTCCAGGAGCATTATCTTGAAGGCTACCAGGTTTTTTTTTGTTCTGAAAAGATCTCAGATGGCCAGCCATTTTCACACACGTTTCTGGAGGAACCACAGTGTTTTCACCACTGGTGTCATCTGTGTCAACTCATTCATAAACATCCATGGGTGCAGCTGTTATGTCATCCATTTTCTAAACAATGTCGGTTGGAGCCTTCTCTGCATGTCTGATTATCCCCACAATAGTTACCTGTGAAGAAATCTCAACATTCCCAATTCTGAACACTTCATCAACCAGAGTAACAGAAAGCAACTGTGATATGGTACAGGGTACAATGTGCTGGGCTTGGGCTCATGATTTCTTTTCAGCCTGAGAAGGTGCCAGTGATCCAAAGCCCGCAAAGGACTTTGTGTGGTCACCAGCTCCCCTAAAGGTGGAGCTGCCATAACTTTCAAATCCACTATTCCACATCTTAGTCACAACTCCCCAGGAAACAAACCTAGAGGGTTCCAGTCTGCTGGGTTCACCGTTCACCACAGCTACATGAATTCTTTATATAAAATTCCAAAAAAGGCAAACTAATCTATGTAGCAGAAAGCAAATGAGTAGTTTTCAGAGGGTGAGAGAAGCATCAGGAGCATTAAGAAATATGAGGGGTGACGGATACGTTCATTATCTTGAGTTTGATGATGATTTCATAGGTGTATATGTATATTAGAAGTTATTAAATTGTACACTCTAAGTGTAATTCATTGTATGTCAATTATACTTCCATTAAGCTGTTAACAAACAAAATCCCTATAAGCACAGATACCTTTGTGATTGTTAGGCAAAAGAAGAATGAAGTACTTGAACAGAAATAAAAGAAGGATATTGAAGTGAGGAGATAACAGAAATAGGTTAAAGCTCAAACAAGTTGGGTTGTATCTGAATGGATCTCAGTCAGCCGTTATCTCAGATGGGCTCATCCAGACAGCCAGAAAGTGAGGCCCACTCAAGAGGAGAGGAATAAACATAGGCAGAACGTTTGTGCCAGGGCTTCTTCAAATGCTATGTCATTAATCCCTTGCAATTCAAAGTGTGAGCCATGCATCACTAATATCGCCATGACCTAGGAATTCTTAGAAATGCAGACTCTTGGGCCCACATCAGACCTAGTAAACCAGAGTTTGCATTTCAGCAACATCCCAGTTGATTCATATACACAGTAAATTAGCTAAGCTGATGACCCAAACTACAAAACAATCTAGAAAGTTGGTATTACTTTTATTTACAGATAAGGAGACAAACTCAGAGAAGTTAAGATGCTTAGCCACATTTGCACTGAACTAGGATTCAAACGCTGGTCCATCTAATTCCAAAGGCCTCATAATTTCTATTAGAAAATCACTTTCTGAGAAGGGCTTCTTGGGAAAGGGTTCATTAGGTGTCTTGGAGATCAGAACAAGGATGAAAGTATATAAGAAGGTAAGGGGGAGTAGATAAGCAGGAACCAGCACCACGATGTATTTTTTGACATTTACTTTTTTCTGCCCACAAAAGTTATATGCACATGATAGAAATTGAAACATACTAAAAACTATCAAAACAAATATTAAACCTGTCAGTAATCCTACAACCCAGAGATAACCATTGTTAAATGGTTTAATTTAAGGAGTTTGAAGATTTTTACCTGCTTTAAAGTACAGCCTGGTTAGGTCTCTTTGGGGGCTGGAAATCCTCAGCCTTTTTGTTAAATTTTATTAAATTCAGTAAATGTCAATTGAATGCAGACATTGTGGCCCAGGTAAGTACTATAAAGATAAAAGGGAAGAAGGCACCAGACCTTTTCTACCAGAAGATTCCAATCTGGAGTTAAAAATCAGCTCAATCATTAATTTATTAGCACCCACCACCCAAGGTGTGCATGCTGACTGACTTCTCAGATTTTAGAGCTGTTACATAATGGACAAAGGCCCAAAGGAAACAGAGAGAGGGAGTTGGGTTTTTGTTTGTTTGTTTGTTTTGTTTTTTGTTTTTGTTTTGGTAGTTTCTAAGTCAGAAATCATACAGTGGAGGGGGAAAAAAAACTAACTTCACAAGATCCATATAAGGTAAGTACTATTCTATTTGTGGGAGAGTACCTGGGAAGATAAAGTTGAGAGAGTTGAAATATTTGGTTGGTGGTGAATCTCTGCCTCACAGCCTTGTGTGTAATCACTAAGATCAATTATCAATTTGTTTTTATTGCTATAAAAACCATCCAGCAATACAAACTATAAATTCCTAATTTCCCTCAAATCATCTTCCCAGTAGTAGCCACAGTGTTTAAAGTACTCTTTATTTTTAATTACAAGCCAAATATATATCAATGTACACCCATTGTAAAAACACAATTAGAGGTCTAATGAGTGAAAATGAAAGTTCCCCTTATGTATCTCCTCCCCCAGAAACCACCGTTAAGGCTTAGTGCCTATCTCTAAGGATATACATTGTATATGGTTTGGAAGGTGAGGAATTTTTAAATTACAACTATATTATGGTTAATTTAAATCCCAGCACCCACTAAAAGCATAAAAGGAATTAGAAGTATCATCAGTTGCTAGCATGGACGGAGAGAAGTGTTAGGTAAATGCTAAGCCAAAACCCCCAAATGAGTGTGGGAGCAACAGGACAACCGCAAAAGCCAGTGACTAAGTTACTAGCACAGCCTCTTTTCATGGGTGTTTTCCCCTCATAGGTCCTTGAGTCTGCATCTCAGTTCCTAGTTAAAACTGCAGAATTCTAACTTGGATTTTCTATCTTGCCTTGGAAAAAAATTAAGACTTCTTCAAATGCCTTTTTCCTCTAAGCCCCAGCTTACACTTTCCATCTTGCTTAGTTGACACTTGCCTCTGCCTCTGGCCAGTTAGTGTGTGTGGTCCTCTTTGGCTATCCCCTGCTATGTTGGCCCTGCATCAGATTCTATGCTCTCTACAGTCTGGTGTCTTAGATGTTTCCAAATTCTTCTCCTGAAAGAGGACCGTGAAGAAATTCAGAAGAATTCTTTAATAAAGAATTAGAAATTTAAAACAAAATAAATAGCACCCAAATGCAAGGGATGTATACACAAGAGCTGCCATACACACAGTAGAAGCAGGCCAGGTACAAAGAAGGTAGCCAGAAAATAGAAGATTGGTGATTTTGCGATAATTTCTCTTTACTTCATTATTTATTATCATCGTCGTTACTATTATTGTTTTAACTGTAGATCAACTTGCCAAAATGAGTTTGCTATATGACAATTTAACATTTGTCAAATTAGCCAAAAATCTATTTATTTGTCTAGTGACCAATAACAGAAAACCTGAGGTGGGACTGCCCTCTCTACCCTTCAAATGCCCTGAGGTGTAAGTAGGGGATGGCTCCACCATCTATCACATGGTTTAGTGGCATGAATTCCAAGTTTAGTGACTGGAAGGGGTGGTCCCACAAAATTGGGATCATTTTATTCATATTTACTGAACTTGGTTTTTATTTTAAAAATACAGATACTTTGTACATTATTATGTACAGAACTGGCTTCTTATTAATAATTTTAGACTTTTCTCCATATTCTATCTTATGGTAAACTCCACCCCCCCTCCCGCCAAAAAAAAATGTTCATATCTTAATTCCTGGAATATATTACCTTACATGGCATAAGGGACTTTGCAGGTTGATTAAGGATCAGGGATTATTTGGGTAGCCCCAATGTGATCACATGGGTCCTTAAAAGCAGAGAACTTTTCATGGTCAGAGGGAGATACGACTACAGAAGAATGGTCAGAAAGATGCAACATGCTGGTTTTAAAGATAGAAGATGGGACCATGAGTCAAGGAATGTAGGTGACCTCTAGCAGCTGGAAAAGGTAGGAACACAGATTCTTCCCTAGAGTCTCCAGGAATGAAAATGGTCCTGTCTTATTTTTAACCTCATGAGACATGTGTCGGACTTTTGACCTACAGAACTGTTAAGATGATTAACTGTGCTGTTTTAAGCCACCAAGTTTGTGGTAATTTGTTATAGCAGCAAGAAAAAAAAATAGTTCAACCCCCTTTTCCAGAATCACACATATTTGGGCTTTCGCTGCCAGGAGTCTAGTATTGTATAAATTTTTGCCTTAGCAAGTTGAGTTTGCCTGTTGGTTAACCAGAGGGACCACACTGAGCATTTTGGGTATACATTGTTTGAAGTAGGGCTATCATCAGCTCAACAATTTGAGGGGGTAGAAGTTTTCCCAAAGCCTGCGTCCTCCCCATCCTATTTCTGCCCTCACTGAGTTCAGTCAGCCTCAGATGGCACTGCCATTCCTGTACTATTTCATGGACACCACATACCAAATTGGTCAAACTACTCGTGTTCCACCAGCTGTTGCCAACGTTAAACAGGGAATGAGAGTAATAAGAGGAGCCTCTAGCCCCTGGGACACAGGTGCCCCAAAGCTTTGGCTTTTCTTCTTGGCCTGGCCCTAACCTATCCATTAAGTCTCAGTGCTCACCACAATCATTCAGTCATTCAAAAAACTTCTACCAAGCACCTTGCTAAGGCCTGGGCACTGGGCTGGTACTGGGAAAATTTTCTTTCTTCAAGGAGCTTATAGACTCTGCTTTATAGACCTATAAATAAATAAAGTATGAAACCAGAAAAGCAACTAACTCCACCCAGAGGAGATAAGAGCTTGCAGGTGACTCTGGTGCCAAGAAAAAGAATGTAGACTTTATCCTTTAGATCATGATGCAGGTACCAGTGGAGCTGGGTTTGTGGGGTTTTTTCCCCCTGTTATTTTTCTTTTGGGCATTTTTTTGTTTGATATTTTAAAAAGCTTTTTTACATAGCTTTATTTTTTTCTAATTACAAAATTTATATTCATTATGAAAAGATCAGATAATATAAAATATAGGTAAAAATTTAAATCACCTGTTATCCTACCATCCAAAGATAACCACTGCTAATGAATTAATGTTTGTTCCCAGACTTTGTCTATTCATATACAGATATAAATCTGGATGTATGTGTTTACAAAGATGTAATCAATCTGCATAGATTTCTTTGCAAATAGCTTTTTTATTTAACTGTATATCATGGACAATGTGTCAATTTCTATGGTAAGTGAGATCAATATATGTTTTCATTACATGAATAGACCTTACTTTTTTACCCAATCCTGTATTCAGACTGTTTCCAGTTTTTCCCTGTTATAACTTATCCTACATGTTGTGAAACTGCCCTTGAGAAACTTTGTACCAGGTTACATTCCATCATAGAATAAGAAAGAGAACTTATTTCCCAACACACTGCCCCAAGCTGATTATCATGGTTCAAAAATTGTATCTCCCTTTTCTACTTTGTAATTTTAAAAGGCAGTTAGGTTTATCAATTTTTCACATTCCTGTTCTATCAATTTTTGGTTTATGATCTGTCAGCCAAAGTACCCAGTCACTGGGAACAGATGCTGATATAACAGAGAAGTAGCTTATCTAAAGAATATTTTTATGCAAAATGTTATTGAGTACTGGTATGGGACATACAGGTTAATTTTATCATTCTCTCAACTCTTTGGTAAGATTAAAAATTTTCAAAATAAAATGTTAGGGGGAAAAGGGTCCTGAAGGGGCAGAGGCCGAGGAGGGCTCAGAAAGTGACTGTGCTGCTGCCACCTGGAGATTATCAGCCAGCTTGGAGGAGTCCACCTGTTCCAGCCAGATGGGATGAGTGACAAAAGCTAGCGGGATGGCTCCTGAGCCAGCCTCAGCCCTCCTGGACAGCAACTTCCACGAGGCCATAACCCAGTGGCCTTGCTGGAGACTGACTACCAAGTTTTAATAAAGCAGGATAGGATATTGATTTTCACCTTGTGTCTCCAGGAAGAAAAACTGCAGCTTTTGAACAGAGAAAATAAGGAGGATTATACCTGAAGTTGGTGACTGTATATTCTGCACCATTTCTGAAAGGTGACTTCTTTTGAATTAATCCTGGATAATTTGAAGAAATAGGAGTAAGGATAGGAGGGGATGTACTACAGGTGCAGATGTGTTGTATATAAAACCAGAGACATCCTGGAATCATCATCAGCATAAAATCAGGGTGAAACAAATGTAGTCATATCCAAATTCTGTTTATAGAGTATTTGAAGCTCACCCTGGAAACATACAAGGAAGCAACTTTGACAGAGTAGTCTTCTGGTCTACAAACAATTTAGTGGTCATGGTGGTGACCTCAGCCATTCAAGTTTTATGCTAAACAACCTATTTCAAGATAAAAAGAAAAGTAGAACTTAAAACTCCAAGCTATTTAACATTTAAAAAAAGAGGCTGAAAAATGCAATAAACTGTCAGTCAAGAAATTGTTTCTTTTAACTCATTTTCAGGTAGTCTTACCTGTGAAACAAATATAATTTAAATGTGAAAGCAGTCTTTACTTTTTTTTGTAACAGCATAAGAAAATCATTTCTTTAATTTAGTTTTTTTCCCTGATTCAAGCTGGGTTTCCCCCAAACAATGGCACTGTGACTCACTGTTTTTTTCTACCTTAATTAATTCTTCCACCTTTGGATACCTGCTCCTTTAATCATTAAGCCCTAGGTAAGATTAACTGAGATGCAAGTCCATAATCATGAAGATACCAGGTTTTGGTTAGACTAAGGATAACATCTTGGCTTTAGATGTGTTCCAGTTCCAGGCCCATCAAGGCAGAAATATGGGTGTCTTAGTCCATTCAAGCTGCTATAACAATAAAGCAGCTGGGTAACCTATAAAACGACAGAAATTTATTTCTCACAGTTCTAGAGGTTGGAAGTCCAAGATCAAGGTGCCAGCAGATTAGGTGAGAGCCCACTTTCTGGTTCACAGATGGTGCCTTCTCACCGTGTCCTCACAAGGTAGAAGGGAGTGGCAAGAGAACTTTCACTTTTACAAGGGTTCTACCCTCTTGACCTAATCACCTCCCAAAGGCCCCTCCTTCTAAGACCATCACCTTGGAGGATAGGATTTCAACATGAATTTGTAGGGGACACAAACATTCAGTTCATAGGCACGACCTTTGGGGAATATAGGCTAGGTATATAAAACTAATTTTTTTTTTTTTACTGATATTTTACATTGAAATGTAACATTTGGTAACAGAAATTTCAAAAATGTTATTGTTTCTCAAAACTATGCTTCTATTTACATTATAAGAAAGGTACAAATGTAAAGTTGAGACTTTGTCTTCCAAATTTGTGTTCAATCCATAATAAGTTAATTCAGCTCTATGTGATTAATCTGTAATTGCCACATTTATTAAGAAACTCCTGGTTAAGAGAGGTTCTTTGGTGTTACCAATTTGGCTCAATGTTCATTTATTTAAATCACCTATGACATTTGGTAAATTTTTTCAAACTCAGGAAAATGCAGTTATTAATAGGGCTTCACTGAATTATACCTAAACTCTACAAAATACTTCTATTAAACACTTAAAAGTATGACTGAATAAATAAGATTACTTAAACAGATGAAAGTGTTACCTGAGTAAAAAGGGGGCCTTCTGAATGCGTGGAGAGATACAGTGCGGATTTTGCAGCAAAGAAAGTAAGGTTTATTTAGAGTTGCAAGTCCCAGAGGCACAGGCAAGTTACTGCTCTCAAGAATTTGGCTCCCTGGGTGTCTCAGGAGTACAGACTATATAAGGTGAAAATCCTTAGTTATGGAAACTAAAGAAATTGGACTCATCGGTGCTACTGATTGGATAGAGCTGAGGTACTGGTCATTGTTGTCCCTCCAGTTCTGGAATCAGCCATGGAGCAATCCAGTCTGGTCCCATGGCCTGGTCCCATACTATTTTCCATAGCGGCTGTACCAATCTGCAGTCCCACCAGCAGTGTATGAGGGGTTCTTTTTCTTCACTTACTCCCCATCATTTGTTATTACTTGTTCTGTTGATTATAGCTATTCTAACAGGTGTGAGATGGTATCTCATTGTGGTTTTGATCTGCATTTCCATAATAGCTAGCAATGTTGAGCATCTTTTCATATATTTATTGGCCATTCGTATGTCCTATTGGGAGAAGTGTCTGTTCAGGTCCTCTACCCATTTTTTGATTGAATCATTTGGTTTTTGTTGTTGAGTTGTATGAGTTCTTTGTATATTTTAGATATTAGGCCTTTATCGGAGGCATTGCTTGCAAATATATTTTTCCATTCGGGTGGTTATCTCTTTACTTGTTAACGATTTCTTTTGATGAGCAGAAGCTTTTTAGTTTAGTCCCATTAATTTATCTTAGCTTTTATTTCCCTTGCTTTTGAGGTCAAATTCACAAAATCTTAAGTCCAAGGTCCTTGAGTTTAGTTTCTATATTTTCTTCTATGTATTTTAATGTTTCAGGTCTTCTATTCAGGTTCTTAATCCATTTTGAGTTAATTTTGGTGTGTGGTGATAGACAACAATCTAGTTTCATTCTTTTGCAGTGGGCTTTCCAGTTTTCCCAGCACCATTTATTGAAGAGGCTTTTATTTCTCCACTGTATGTTTTTGGCTTTTTTGTCAAGGTCTTTTATTTTTATGTAGGTAAATTTATCAGTTACTTCATTGGGGTCATGGTGGGAAGAACCTCCTGTACTTCACATTTTAAAAAAACTCACTTATTTTGTTTTTTTAAGGTTTATTATTTTTTTTTAATATTTAAGTCTTTGCTCCATAAAAATTTACGTTAGCAAAGATGTCTTTGGTATAGAAGTTTTACCTTTTTAGTTAAGTCTATATGTCTTTTCCTTTATGATTTCTGGCTTAAGTATCATGAGGTTTGTTTTCTCAGAATGACATTCCTGGGGGCAATGTGGAGAGTGGGCTGGAGTAGGATACACCCAGGTGGCAGGCAAGAAACTGTTACTGGAGCAAAGAGATCTATCTGCCTGTGTGCATTTAAGTCAAAAACAAAACAAAACAAAACACACACATCCAGGTTTTGCAGCAAAGGAAGTAAGGGTTTATTAGAGAGTTGCAAGTTCCAGAGATACAGACGAGCTATCGCTCTCAAAAACCTGGCTCCTGAAGTGTCTCAAGAAGAAAGATAGGCAAAAATCATCAGTCATAGAAACTATGAAAGTTGGGATCATGGATGCATGTCCACTTATGGAATCAGCCATGGCACCATCCTGTCCAGTGCCTGACCTGGTCCTGTGGCAGGTGGGATTGTTCTGCCTTAATGGGCCTAGAGCTAAAACATATTTAAAGTGGAAATGTTATCTCAGTTTAACCAAAAGTTTTTGTCCTCCCTTGTTGATGGGCCTGAGGCTTCATTCTGAGGTTTCATTCTTAAAGGCTTTGACACTGCTGAACAGAACCTGGAGTCCTAAGGCTTAATAATTAAGGAAGTAGACATACAAAGGTAGAAGCATAGGGCAGAAGAAAAAGGTGAGTCCTGACACCATTATCTAGACAAAACCAGCTTGAATCTAAGAAAAAGCTATGTGAAATCTAGGTGAGGTTATAAAACCCCCTCTGAAGGAGTTTCTGAAGGGAAAGACCATTATATTTTTCACTTTGGTTCAGTTCAATAACATTTGCTAAGAACCTACTCTGTTGCAGATATTGCCTTAAGTGCTAGAGGCACAAAAGGTGAAGACACATCTCTGTTCTCAGGCAGGGGTGACAAATACAAAAACAATTACAATTCTGTGTGGACCGTATAATGAGAAAAGGGTGTAAAAGCCAATGAATGCACATTTAGAAGGGCACCTCATCCAACCTGGAATGGAAGAGGGTGTCTGAGAAGGCTTCCTGGAGTTGAAGCCTGAGATGAGTTTTTCCCTCATTTGAATATTGAGAATATTAGGGTAAGGCAATTTAATAAAGCATTTGAAATCACCTTCTAATTAAAACCTCTTCCTTTGCAAATTAATTTTGCTTGTGTGACACAAACAACAGCATATTACCTGCTAAAATATGCATGTTTAATCTCATCACAGGAAGCTACTTTAATCAACCGACTGAATAAAACTCCCACAAGGGTGAGAGGTCCTCAGGGCAGGGAGAGACATCCAGGTGCAATGTCTATGAGAGGGGCTCCATC
Organism: Cynopterus sphinx; assembly: GCA_030015415.1. Lineage (NCBI taxonomy): Eukaryota > Metazoa > Chordata > Mammalia > Chiroptera > Pteropodidae > Cynopterus > Cynopterus sphinx. The sequence goes on along the minus strand of CM057384.1, from coordinate 89,571,769 downwards.
AGAATTCCGATCTCCACACAGCTCAAAGCAGTTCATTATTTCTGAAACCCAAACTAGAAGGCAGGAGGAACTTCAAGAAAGAAGACTGGAGAGACAGTCAGAGTCAAGTTTTATGCCTTATATAAAGGACAGGAGACAAAAACCAGTGAGGTGCTTTCAGTTGGGAAATGTCGGATCTGACAAAAGGACTGGAAATTATCAGCATGTAGGCTGTAGGAAAGCATGAGTGGATGAGATTGCCTAGGGATAATATTGTAGCCGCCAGCCCCTGAAAGACACACGGACCACCAGAAATCAGGAAACACACTCTTTTTTCATCCACCTAGGTCTGCCAGGGGTACATAGATCCCAAATTAAGCAGCAGCAAAATGTAGAGGTATAGGGTTTTTAAGCCCAAAATCTCATTTTTCATTCTCTCTGAATACAAAGGTCTATTTTTCTTCTATTCACTACCTGTCAACCCACAGGTCAGGTGTGCAAGTGGGGGTACAGGAGCAGAATGCTTATTGTTAGAATGTTATGTCCCTAATGGGTGATAGTTAAACAGTAATTTCTAGCAAATAATAAATTTCCCATGGCAATAGTTAAACAGTAATTTCTAGCAAATAATAAATTTCAAGCAGTCATTTTCCAGCCACCACAATACCAAGTTGCAGAGGACTTAACCTTTGGGGAGATTCTTGATCTTTTTGAGAATATGATGAAAGTTCTGTCTCTCCAGGAAAAAAAAAGTGCTTATTAAAAATCACACAAGCATATACACAATTTTAGGGCACCCTCAGATTAAAAAAAAAAGTTAATGTAGTAGGGAAAGAGAAGGGGCATAAAGAGTAGGATATTTGAAGGATGGCAAGAGGATACAGAGAGCAGGAAAGGGGCCAAAGAAAGATGACCCAAAAGGTACAGAAAGAATTAGGAGACTGAACTCTCAGGAAGCTGTAGGAGATTAGAGACTCGCAGAGGACATGATTAATAATGTCAAATGCTGTAGGGACTTCAACTAAGGTAAGCATTGAAATATGTCTTTTGCACTTACAGTTATGAAATCACTGGTAATTGAGATAATTTCTGAGAAATAACAATGGTAGTTTCAGATGATTATTTTTTAATACAAGAAGTGTTCAGTGGTGGCATCTGGGTAAAAATGAGAATAGATTTGTCATGATGGGTTGTTTGCAAAGTGCTAATGTAAAGCTGGAAAGAAGAAAAAAGAAGATAAAACATAATGTTAGGAATAAAAAGGAGGACAAAATACAGATATAACATGGATTTAAAAAATACTCATATTATGAACAACTTTATGGCAATAAATTCGAACTTAGAATAAATGGGCACATTCTTAGAAGATCATATAATTTAACAACACAATCACGAAAAGAAACTAAAAACTGGACTAGATCTACAGCCATTAAAAAAACTGAAACTATGGATTAAAGTTCTCCCCATACAAGTGGGAAAGTCCCTAGGTGTTTTATTTAGCAAATGTAAACATTTCTAATGTATCTTTTATCTGATCCAACAATCCTGTTTACTGTCTGTACTTCTTATTATTTGGGGAGTTCTAAGAGGCCCTGAGGACCATTTGCCTTATTCACTGCTGTATCCCAGGCCTAGCACAGGCCTCTTTTCTTAAACGTAGCATAGTTAAACTATGACAGAAAGTTAGAAAATCTAAGAAACCAGTAGTCATTTAAGAGTTCAGGCAAAGGTAGAGGACTTTCACAAAAGCTACTAGATCCGAAGTGAAACTTCCAACAGCCAAGGCAGGACTGTTTTAGTCTTGAAGACTAAACCCTATCTTGCCTACTCTGGTACTACTAGTTGGTACTGGAAGTCCCTTCAGAATGAAAATCTGCATGTAGCGAGTGGCTCTCCATAAAACTTGGTCTCTATAACAACCTAATAAATCACTTGTGACAAACTGAAATTCACCATTTGGCCCTTTGGTTATTAATACCAAACTGAATTATTAGGAAGTTCTTGAGAGAAACAGCTGAATTTTAAACAGCTGAAACATTACAAAAAAGGCCTGAACCCAATTGAGATACTTGAAAAGTTTTTTGGTAACTTTCAAGCTACTTAAAATTTCCTCCCATCCATATAGTTCTGACCTACAATAAAATTTTTGAAACAAATATTTTTATTTGGAGGCACCAAGAATTATAATCCTATAAACAGGACAATAGAGCCCTAACTTGCTTTTTTGATGTATTTAGCTTTTTTATTTTTATTCACAAGTTCTACAGTCACATGGGTGGGGTTCAACTGAACACAGGATGTGGGCAGAAAACCCAGGATCACTGTTAGATGAGGCTCAGGTGGGTCTTAGGTTTTGCCTACCAGCAATACTGATATGCTTGTTTTTGTTGTTTCATTTTCTTTTTACTCTTGAGCTGAACCAGCTTTCCATTAGAGCAGCCAAGAAGACACAAGATTGTATGTAACTAATGCAAAAGTGCTTTTACCTTGACTATCTGGCTTCTAAATTCAAAGGGGACCCCTCATCAGTTAGAACAGAGTAGTAGACTTAAGCTCATGGAACATACTGCATCAGCAGGTGGACGGCAGGGATCCCCAAGCACACTGCCCTGAAGCACTAAAAACTTGGTTGCTAGGTAATTTCCCCAGGATCCACCAATTTTCCAATCCAATTTTGATGGAGCGAAACTTGGGGATTGAAGGGAACACAACCTCACAAAAGTTCCTATGGAGGGTGTGAAAAACGAGAATCCTCCTTTTCAATCTCTGCTCCCAAATATCAGTTCCAATAAACTGTACTCACATCTTGAATGGTTAAAAATGCAGTTTATTTCTCTTGCCCTTTCAAGGGTTTTCTTTATCATAAGATTATGTTCTCATATTTCTACCAAGACGCTGCGGTTGGGAGATGCCGGCCCTTTAATAGGAGAGCAGGGGAGGGGCTGAGACTCTTAAAGCCAAGGGCAGCAAGCCAGCACTGGCTCAGGCTGCCACGGCTAAACTAAGCAGAATGGACAACAGTAAGGCGGTGGGTGTCAAGGCAGCCATGAGGCCCCCTCACTGTGCACAGATGGAGGCTGGTAGTGTCTGTGTGGAAGTGCTCCTCCAACTCCTAGCCCTGTCCCTAGAGCTGAGTTGGTGAGGTCAGAGGGTGGGGGTTTAGTGTAGCCTGAGAGCCAAGGGTCCCTGCTCTTCAAGATCCTGGGCCAATATTCCTCTGACAACCTTGCTAGGGGATGACCATGGCTGTTTTAGAGTGTCATGCCATCCTTACTGAGGAGGAGGGTGCCTCTGGGTCTCTTCCCTGTTCCAGGTTTATCTTCGAAAAGCTGGCAATGTTCTCTCACCAGAGGAAATGGCCATGGAAGAAGTCTGCCAGCCTGCGAAGATGAAATGTCTTGAAGGTATCACTAAGTGGGCTGTGGTAACTGGATAAAAAGCCCAGGGGTGCAGAGACTTGCTGTTCTAGTTTAGTGGATGAACACAGGCTTGGGTGTCCAGAATTGCTGGGAGTGATTCCAAACTCATACTGTTTTGATAGCTACATCAAGCTGGGTGACTGAGATCACTTTTCTGAGCCTCATTTTCCTCACCCTCATAGTGACATCAATAACAGGCTTACATGACTGTTGTGAAAATTAAATAAACACGCACAGGCAAAGTGTCTGGTGCACAGCAGGGTTACAGTGCAGTGATCAGAACAGCTGGAACTTGTTTAACTAAAGAGGCACAGAATGGGCTGTTAAGTGGAGAAGCCTGTGGCGGTACCTAATGAGATAATTGGAGAGGTGATGTAGAAAGTGAAGGTGTCTAGCACCTGCTACGTTCCCGTTTGCTCCACTGGAAGGCAGGTAGGGATCCCTAGAGTAATAAGGCTGAGGTGAACCCTTACAACAGGAGGCACTGTCTGAAACAGGTGCTACAGATAGCTAATAAACACAAGTGCTCTATGTGAGACACCTCACACTTGAGCCCCCATCTACTTTCTCAGGCCCCCACTCAAACCCAGGTCCAGGAAAGTCCTGTGGCCCCTTGGCTACTGAAGAGGAACCGATGTCTGCCTCTCAATTGGAGGAGGAAGAAAATGAGGAAGTGGAAGCTCTGGATCCAGACTTAGACCCTGATTTAGCCCCAGACCTGGAGAAGGAGGGGGAAGAGAATGATCTCAGGGATCCAGCAGTCCTCAGTGCTGTACATAACACCCAGGTGCCATGGCAGGAGGGGGTGGGGAGATGGTTGTCCTGAACTGTTTGCAGCTCACGGACTGTTGCTAAACATCCTTCTCCTCTTTAATTCTTTCTGAGATAGGTTCTAGGTTAATGCTTTCTATTTCAGGCTTGAACTTGAGTAGGGACTTTCTTCCTTTTCTCTTTCCATCTTCCACTTAGTTTCTGATGCTGTCTTCACCTTAAAAACCAGGTCTAAGCCAGGCTATGCATTACCTACAGGTGCTGCCCCTGCTTCTAGTGCTGAAGGTGAGTCATCTTTGACCCTGGGCCTCTGTGTTTCAGCAGTCCATTCCTGGTATTTATTCCTATAAATAGGTATCAGATTCCTATAACCAGTGGAGAGAGACAAGGATTCCCATGTAGAAGTGAAATGACTCAGACCTTCCCTCAATCTACTCTTGAAATACCAGTCTTGCTTCCTCACAGGGAAAGAGACTGGTTCTGGCCCAGCTGACTTTGATTGAGGGAGGGTCAGGCTGCCACTGTCCTGGGTATTGAAAATGGTTAGCCTTGCTGCCCCCCACTCCATGGACACCAGTGAATGTAGAAGACACCACAGTGGCTCATTCAAGCCTGGGTTTTCTTCCCTCCTATCCCAGAGAGGTTTTCTCAGCTCCCCTGGAATCAAAGCCCCTGGTGTGCTTGGGATGTCACCTGCCTCTTTGCACTTTCTGTGGCAGGTGAGTCACTCCAGTCTCCATTGTGTGAGAAAGTCAGTGCTTAGAAGGAGCACACCAAGTGTCCCTTATTTCCATTATGTTCAGTCTGCTCTCGACCTTGCTTTGGAGATGAAGCACTCAGAGTGAGGTGTGGGTATGAGAGCTGGAAGACGCCCGTCTTATAGAGAAGCTTGGTAAATAACAAAGGTAGTACCGGACAACTGGTCATTCATATGAAAAAGGACAACTTTTTCATACTTCCCTAATTCTACTTCCCTACATTTCAGCAGATGAGCAGTGCCAAGCTTAGGGTTAGAAAGAGCCCCTGCCCTTCAATTAACTCCATAATGGGAGTATAGTCTGGGGTGGAGAAATTGTAGGAAATCCTCCAGAGAACAAGAAGGGAACTGAGCTCAGAGGAGGGCTTCAGATGAGTCAGAATGAGACAGCTAACCATTTCCCAAGTGACTGAAGACACAAGAGTCTGAGAGAAGGCTATCACAGAGAGGAGAGGGAGAGGTGTTGACTCACTAGACAGTAGGAAACGCACATGCCCTTATATTATCGGAGACTGAGGAGTGCTCCCTAAGAGGAGACAAATCCAGTTAGAAACAAGGGAAAGATCCACAGTCCGGTGACCTCAGAGCTGGCTTGAAGTTCCCCCAAGATGGCAAAATGTTCAAGAGGTTCTTGAGGGAAAAGGCAGGTGGCAATGTAGAATGCACTTAGCAGCAGGAATATTGTTCTGCTGGTAGAGATGCTCTTCTTCACTATTAGACCCTGGACTACTTGTTGCCAGTCCCTTTCCGGCCTACGCTTCCCAGTACCAGGTCTCCAGCACGGCACTTTGGCCCTCGACTGCTCTCACTAGATCCAGCTCTCTTCTGCAGCACACCAACCTCGTGGCGCCCTAGGTTCAGGTACTGGTTCAACGTGCCAGGCTCCCCCGCATTCTGGGCAGGCTGAGCTCTTCTCTGGAGGTCTCAGGAGGCAGTGGCCGAGGAGGGGTGGGGACTACTCTACCAGTTGCCACCAAAAATACTTAGACATTTAATAAGGAAAGTCTGAGTCTAGGCCTTTCTCTCTCACAGATGAGGAAAATAGAGGCCCAGGGAGACTAAAAGAACTTGAGGGTTAGCTGGCAGAACTGAACTGAGATTAGGACTCAGAATAACAACCAGACTAAATGGTTTTCTACTGTGTCAAGATTTCTTGCAGCCAAATTGCAGAAAAGTATGTCTTGGAGGGGAATGTATGCCCGATTGAGTTAGGATTGTGATGTTTCATGTGCCTGATTTGGGGCAGGCACATAAACAGGTAGGGCTCCCTTAGGTGTCCAGCTGAGGTTACCAGAGGCTAAATGAGTGAAGGGGGGAGGGAGCTGAGAGCTTCCTTCAGCCAGCCCAAGTTTCTTTCTAAGTCTTCCCAGTCATCTGACCCAGCTCCACCCCCAGCACCAACGGATCTTGCAGCTGCAGGAGCACAGTCGAGCACCAAGGTAAAACCCAGAGGAGCAGCAGCATGGAGGCCAGCTTGCCTGCATGCTGGGGATTTCCCCCAAGCCCCCTCCACAAGTTGAACTCTCATAGTGCTGCCCGCCTCTGCACTCTTACCTATCCTTCCCAGACAGCTCCACTCCCTGCTCACCACCCACTGGGAAGTCCTCTGTGGCAGGGGTGGGTAGATCTAAAGGGAAGTTCCTCTTGGCTTGAAGTCCCCCAGCCAAGAAGCCTTGGTCTCAGCAGCCAGACCCCTATGCTAACCTCATGACTCGAAAAGAGAAGGACTGGGTGATAAAAGTGCAGATGGTTCAGCTGCAGAGTGAGAACCCCTGCCTGGATGACTATTACTACCAGGTAAGCCCCATGTGCTCTTTCCAGCCTCTGACCTTGGGGTCAAATGGGCCTGGACTCCACAGGCCCTCTCATCCTCTCCAGCTCACAGGGGCCAGACCCATTCAGGTGGGAAAAACAACTGCTTACTATAGGATAGGGGCCACATTTCAAAAGTTGACATCCCCATCTCTGTTTTCCTACACTTCAGCTAAATGAGTTATTTACAATTCCCCAAACACTATCTTTTGCCAAGAACTCCCCCTATTCAGGCCAGAAATATGGACTTTTCCACCTTGTATGCTTTTGTGAGTCTTTAGAAATGCCTTGTTATAAACGTTCATCTATTTACCTTTTTTAGACCTAAAACAGAGATGTTATAATTAGTGGGATTCAATACATTGAATGGAATAAATGCTGGCAGACATTTTGAGTCTTCCTCCTGCTTTCTATTTCCCCTTTATTCATGGTGCAAACCTTTGGCTATGGGTTTTGGGGTTGATTAAGCTGAGTTTCACTTACTCTTCAGCCTCCATGAGCTTCAGACCAGGGTTCCCACCTTTACCTCCTTCCTGTTCCTTTCTTTCCCCACCACTTGAAAAACTTTTTCCTGTCAATATCACTGAAAGTGGGATAGTTTTATATTCTTGCCTTTTTTGCACTGCTCCCAAATGAAGGAGCTTTATTGAACTCCTCGTTTGGCTTGCAGTCAATGGCTTTACTTCAGCTTGGGATTTTATAGGTTTCTTTAAGAAAATATTAGAGCTGCTGAATTAACCTTCAGAAATACAAAGCTGGCCTAGAGGCCAAATGACAAATAGTACTATCTCTGTACTTCAAGCTGCTGATGGTCATCAGATAACTGATTTTGGAACATACAGGAAGAATTACAGAATCAAAATGGGGAGGAGGAGGACATGTGGTATACAGTATATAACTTGGGAACAAGGAATGCAAGAAGGTTGCAGGTGCTTGGACAGATTTTTTTCTAGGCTCTCTACTTTGCTCTCAGCCTTTCCATCAGATCTGGTAGTGGTATAAATTCTTAGCATGAGAACCCCAGGACAGGTGGCATGAGGCCCAGGGTGCTTAAGATACTTTATAATGACTGCCAAAAGGGTCTAAAGTACCAAGATCATTTCTGAAATGGATGCTATAGAAAAGGGTATTTAAGAGGTTGTACTTGAGAACTTTAATTTTAAGTTCAGAAGATGAGTATACATTTTTCCATTCCATGGACCCACAGAAATATTATCAAAAACTAGAGAAGCAGGCAGATGAAGAGCTACTTGGTCAAAGGAGCAAGATCGAGTCCCTCAAGCTGGAAACACCTTTCATTCAGAAGGCAGAGGCTTATGAATCAGGTAAGACCAGACTGGCCTAGGTTGGGCCGGCCATCTGGGTAGACAGAGAATGAAAGGGGAGGGAAATATGACTGTCCTGACTCCTTTCATGCAGTGGTTCGAATAGAGGGTTCCCTGGGCCAGGTAGCTGTGTCGACATGTTTTAGCCCTCGCCGAGCTATTGATGCCGTACTCCACGGAACTCAAGAACCGGTAGGAGAGAGATCTTCCCAGAACCCTTTTTCTATCCTGTTTTAGAGAAAGGTCTGGAGCACTTTTATGCTTCAGTTCTGATTGTGACCTAAGAGCGAATTAGAAGCATGATCAGATTTTGTTAGTCTTTCCAGCTCAATTTCCAGCTCCCCTGAAGCCTGGGCTGCTGCTGTGGAGATGTGGCTGATGACCTGGGATTCTTTCTCCTAGGAGTCAGGAGCTGCAAGCAGTCAGAGGCTTTGGGTATTGTATTGGATTGAGAAGGTAAGGTCAGCTCCTTAAGGATGAGTTCCTAATTTACCCTTGAAAATTGTATATTGCTCAAATTGACCTTCTCTTTTCTCATCCTCATTCTCAGATGTTCCTTCAGTTACTAGAGATAGAGGAGGGCCAGAAGGATGAGCCTCCACAGCCCTGCTACTCTGAGCTGCAGAGAAACCAGGTTGAGAAGCTCTTCCAGGCCTTAAAGACCCAGGAGCAGAATAATCTGGAGTGAGTATGGGAGGGTCACACTTTAGCTCAGTAAGGGAAGGATCAGCAAAGACAGTGGCTTTGCCTTAGCCCCTCCTTTCCAGCATGTAGCCCTCTCCTCTATGCAGAGCTCTAAAAACCCTCTCCTGTCACACCTGTAGGGAAGCAGCAGAAGGCTTCCTGCAGGTGCTCTCCGTGAGGAAAGGGAAAGCCCTAGTGGCCCGGCTGCTCCCCTTCCTGCCCCAGGATCTGGCTGTTAGCCTTCTTCTGGCTATCACTCACCACCTGCCCTTCCTGGTCAGGAGGGACATGGCTGATCAGGTACTGTGGCATTAAGTGGTAAAGAGGATGGTTTCATGGATGGGTTAGGCATCTTTCCTCCTTTGGTCCTCACCCCCAGAGATGCCAGATAAGGTGGTGGGCAGTGAGGCATACTGACTCTGCCATCCTCAGGTGAGGGAGTTATGGAATAAATACAGGAACAGCTGATCATCTTTGGGTACAATGAACAAAAAACACACAGGCCTTGGTTGCACAGGTATGGGTGTGCTTTGGAGGGTGAAGAAAATAAGGACTCCCTGATAAATGTTGAGCCCCATATCTACTTTTCTTAGAGAAGGCATCCTAGAACAAGTAGGTATATAAGGACCAATGTTATGGTTGGAGAGACATAAGTAGTGATAGGTCTGATAAATAACCTGACCAGGTAGGTACCAAAGGCAAGTCAGTAAGAAAAGGTACTGGATGCAAGGCAGGAAGGAGGGAAAGTCTAAGAGGTGCTCCTGGACCTTCTTCCAGGCCCTACAAATGTTATTCAAACCTCTGGGCAAATATATCAGTCACTTGACCTTCCATGAACTCCTCCAAGGACTTCAGGGACTAATGCTGCTTCCACCTGGCTCCTCAGAGCGGCCAGTCACCACAGTGCTTCAGAATCAGGTAATTTCTGGAAGGCTTTTAACATAGATGGCCTCCAGGTGCTATCACTGGCAAGGAATAAATGAGGGAATGTTTTTACCTCTTTGTGATCTTCTCATCTCTCCAGCTTATCCTCTGCAGTGCTTCTCAACTTCTAATGAGCATTAGGATCACCTGCAGAGCTTACTGAACACCAGTTCCTTGGGCTCACTCCCAGGAAATGCATCATTTAGTAGACCAGGGCTGAAGCCCAAACAGCTGCTTTCCTAATAAACTTCCTGATGATAGTGCTGGTATGGATCTCTAGAGTAGAAGTCACTAAACTTTTCTGATTTTATATGCCTTTCAATAAAAATTCGGAACCACATCACCCATATATGTGTTGTCATATACATGTAACATTATATTAATATTGGGTAATAAATTAGGTAATAGTAAATACAAGTTAGAAAGTTTTGAAAGATGAAACTCTAGATGTGAAAGTTCTGTTTTCTTCTAATATGTCAGTGGATTATTTTATGAACCCTTCTTTGAAAATCTTTGCCTAAAGCAGTACTTCTTAAAGTGGGGTGCCATAGACTACCTGCATCAGATTCCTGGGTCCACTCCTGATGTACAAATTGACTTCTGGGGGCAGAACCCATGAGGGTGCATTTAGTCAGCTCCCCAGAAGAATCTTTTTGAAAGTTCAGAGCCGTGATCCACATGGAAAGGTCTGAGAGTTCTTTGGCCAGCCAGTGAAAACCTGAGTTTTATGGGTGTTGGACTCTATTTGTACATGTGAATGTATCCTTTTAGTTAGGAAGTCAGCCAGAGAAGCACTGAATGTCTAGGGTGAACTCATTTTTGCCTGGACATTTTATCACTTGCAGTTTGGAATATCTTTGCTCTATGCCCTGCTGAGTCATGGGGAGCAGCTGGTATCCCTGGATTCTTCTCTACAAGAATCCAACAGTGACCATACAGCTTGGTAAGATCATAAAGGCCTATAAATACTATTTCAGTACCCCCTGAGATGTGTAGGCTGAGCCAGATCAGGCATTTCCCAAGTTGAATATTCAAGCATCAGGAAGGAGGTTGGTTAAAGGGAATATGCTGCTTTGTAGCTGTTCTGTTCTGCCATTTTATCTTCCCTATGGTCCTCTAGAGCATTTTTTCTCTGGGAGGCAGTGCATAGTAATAAAGGGGACAAGCTTTAGAGTCAAACTAGATTTGAATTCTACCTATCACTTATTAGCACTATTAGGCATATTACTTCCCTTCTCTTAGCCTCTTTCCTCACTTATAGAATCTAGAGATCTAAGGATGATGGCACTAATCACTTAGAGTTCTAAAGATTAAATGTGTAAAGCACTAAGCACTGCCCTGGCATATATCAAATGTGCAAATGTTCTCTTAATTACTATAGGCATAAACAGTGACAACGGTGGTAAGGATAATAAAGATGTTGGCCTCGAGTCTGTTTCCTGCATAAAACAAATACTGATGTATTCATTCCTTCCTCTCTGCCCTCCAGGACAGATGTAGTAATTCTGATTGCCTGGGAGATAGCCCAGATTCCTACAGCCTCTCTAGCAGAACCCCTGGCCTTTCCCAGCAACCTTCTTCCCCTATTCTGTCGCCATGTAGACAAACAATTGGTACAGCAACTGGAGGCTACAATGCAGTAAGTAATTGCAGAAATAAGGTCATAGCCTCTTGTTCAAGCTTGATCTAGGTTATATGACTTACTTCTCTACTTCTTTTAAACCAGCTTGCTTTTAGAAATAGCTCTAGACACTCTGGCATCTGCCCCAAGTTAGGGCTCTGTGGCTTGTTTCTTCAGCCAAACCTTTAAATTTATTCCCAGGTGCTTTGCTCTTATGCTAAACTATTTGAGGATAAAATTAATTTGAGAAGCTGAATTGTTCATTCAAGAAATATTTGACCAATCTTAGAAGCTAAGCAGGGTCAGGCCTGGTTAGTACTTGGATGGGAGACCACTTAGGAATACCGGGTGCTATGAGCTTGGAAAAAAAAATAAAAAGAAAAGAAAAAAGGAGAAATATTTGAGGGACAACTATCAAAAATATAAGCATGAACAACATGGAGACCCTCTCAGATTTACCATCTGCTGGAAAGCGTCAAATATTTATCAAACCACACCAATACTTTAGAAAATGGAATTGTTTGCAGTTAACACCTGTTCTCTTTATAGGCTTGCCTGGATCTACTGATTCCATCATTCTGGAATATATACATATGGAAAAAGTTTAATCATCAGATATTAGCTGTATGGGTTATGTCTACAGGGATCCAAGACTCTGAAGACATTTCTTATGCCTTGATATATTGGAGGATCTTGTCCAAAACATTTTCTTATGCTTTCTTCAAAAACCTGAATGATATGCCTAAAAAGGTATGGCATAGTGAGGTATAATTAAAGAGATGTGATAATGTGTTGAAACTTATAAGTTAGGAGGTATGTAATAATGAAAGCCATCTTCTGAGGCATGAATGCTGTAAGAATGTCCTTAATATAAGGGACAAAGCCTTGTTATGTCTAACAAAAGTATGATCTTGGAAATTGCATCAATGTTGCTATTTTTATAAAAAGAAAGTAGCCCTAGCTAAGCTAAAAGGGTTGGCTATAAACATCTCCCTTGGGATATGAAATGCTTGGTTTAAGTTGACAAGGTTATCCATTCATCAGCAAACACTAGAGTGCCCTTTGTGAACTAGGCACCATTTTAGGTGGTAGGGTAACAGTGGTGAGCAAAGAAAAGTCCCTGCTCTTCTGAAGTGTGCATTCTGTTTGTACAAGGACTGACGCACAAAACATCAAGTAGCGATAAATACCATGGTAAAAACAAAACTGGATGAGTGACTGCAATGGAATGCTCCAGGACAGCCTGTCAACAGTGGTTACATATAAGCTGAAATGAGAAATATTTCATGTAGAGAAACTAGTGAGCGCAAAGCCCCCAGAGTGAGAATGAATTTGGTGTGTTTCAGGAAAAGTATGGCTGGAGCATACACATAAGTGGGTAGGGGGATGAGGCTGGAGAGAGGTAGGCAGAGTATAGATCTATAAATCATGATTTTTAAAACTCTGGATTTTTAACTGACAGTCAGAATTTTAAACAGGAAAGTAATGTGACATCATTGTTTTTATAAGATCACTGAATGGTTAGGGGAACAAGGGAAAGCAGAAAGAAAAATGTCCAGAGTTTTTTTTTTTTCAATAGCTCAAGCAAGAATTGAAGAGCAGTGGTGACAGAAAAGCGGAGAGGAGACTTGGACTAAGTCTTGGAAGAGTTGACAGATGTTGCTGATGGGCTGGATAAGGGTGGTGTGGTTCAGAATCAAGGATGACTCCCAAGTAGAGTGAATAGTGAGTGCCCCATAGTGAAGAGGGGAAAATGAGGAAAATGGGTTTGTGGGGGGTTAAAAAATTAAATTTAGACACTTTAGAGTCCTGTTAGAAATACAAGTAGACATATCAAGTGGGTAATTAAAGAGCAGTCTGGAGTTGAAGTAAATGGTCAGGGATAAAGACAAAAGTGGGAGTTATCAGCAGATGTTAAAAGGTAGAGAGGAAGATTGATTAGGAAGAAAAGCCAATTGAGGAGTTATCAGTGAAACAGAAAACTAGAGAAGTGGTGTTACTGAAGTTGGAAAAAAGTACTTTAAGAAAGAGGAATGACTGAAAGAGGATGGCCGGTTGTGGCACTATGGAGATCGTCAGTCTTTAGGGGCAGTTGTATGAGAGGTGGCAGTCCGATTAGAGAGGTTGAAGTGAGGAGGGAGGGGATTTTTCTGACGACAAGAGTCAACTTGGAATTTTCTAAAAGGGAAGCAGAAATCTGACAGTAGGTGTTGTTGATGGAGGTTTAGGGAAGTTATTTTTCTTAAGAATGACATGTCATAGCATGTCTGCATGACATTGAAAGTATCCCAGGAAAGGAGGTAGGAAAAAGCAATGCGGGAAGAAAAGGATTTTACAGACACACAGCCACAGAAACAAGGGCGTCAAAGCCAACACGGAGGCGCTGACCGTTGGTAGCGGCTATGTGATCCCATCTGACCGTGGAAAAGCACGTGCTGGCAAGAAAGGCATCGCAGCCTGTTAGGACCCTTTCCACAATGGCTGCTCCCCATCTCTTGCCTCACCACCCCTCCCCGCCTCGGCCTCTCCCTGCTGACGGTCTGGGATCATACTTCCCCGAGAAAAGACCAGTCCTGGGAAAGGACTCCGCCACCCCAGACCCCTGAGCCGGTTTCCCCGCCTGTTACAGTGGGTACTCAAAAGTCGGTTCGACTCCCTCCGGCCGTGTCGGTCCACGCGACCAACGACGTGGCCCCAGCCCAGGGCCTGTAAACAAATAAAATTCACAGCACACTTAGGCAAGCGAAGAAAGAGGCAGGAACCGGGCTCCAACAGCTCCGCGGCAGCTGGACGAAGGCGGCGAAACGGGTTACCCCAGCGCGAGCACCGCGGCCACAGCCTGCCTCAAGCTGCTAAACAAAACCCTCAGCTATTACAGTGTCGTTCGCAGTTGGCTCGGGACGCAGGCAGAGGTGGCTTTGTACGAATGACAGGGCGGTGCCGGCCGCCAGACAAGCGCCACCAGGCCCGCGGCGGCGGCGGCCGCGGTCACGCGACTGGGAGCGGGTCGCGACACTGCGCATGCCCGGCGCGCGGCTCGGCGGCGGTGACCGGAAGAGGCGGCCGGACCAAAGATGGCGGCGGAGAAGGGGTCCGGAAGTGCTGCCGCCGGCAGCAGCGGCACCCGCAAAGCCACGGAGCGGGTCTTACCTATGTTGTTGGTGCCGGTCCCCGCCGAGGCAACGGGGCGGCTGGGATCCCGGGCGCAGTTGCACAGAGAGCAGGAGGTTCTGGGGAGCCTGACGGCCGCAGGCAGCCTTCAAGTGCTTTCCTTGGCGCCAGGCGGCCGGGGCGGGGGTGGCTGCTGCCTCGACGGCCCCTTTCGGCAGTAAGTGCTGCGGCTGGGCGGTGTGGGAGGAGTCCCAAGCCCCCGCTCCTAGCATGCAGGTAGCGGGAGACGAATGACGGCTTCGGGAAGCGCCTCCGTGGCGGCCCCGGTTCCCGCGGGAACCCTTTCCCTGCCTCGGTGCATCTCCGCACCCTCGCTTCCCGGTCTTGGGTGGCCGGAGACAGCATCCCCTTTCTCTGCTAGCCACGGCGAACCTGGAATGGGTTCCAGTTTAGGCGCTGATTAGTTTACTTAACGCAGGTGGGTCTGTCGTCACTGCGCCGAGAACCTTGCCCACTTACTCGCGAGCTGGTGACTTTAACGGATTTATCTCTAGTTGGAACCCTCCCGATACCTTTTTCTTTATAAACGGGCTTTCCCCCGCTTCTTCAAGGACAGGGCCTAATTTTTACACTCATTTATTCGCTCAAACATTAATACGAACTTACTGTTACCTAGGAGCAGTGCCTAAAAACTTGACTAAGACAATTATATGTGAGGCTTACATAATTTGGGAATCCAGGAAAAAACAATTATCTATTTCTGCTTCTGTAACTGTTGATCCAAGACAGTTTTTACATCATTAAGTTTGCTAGTGCCCTCTGAGTCTTTGGGTTATTTTTATAATAGAAAACATTTTGGAAATGATCTTTTCTTTTTTTAAGACTCAGTAACCAATAAGTGTCTTACCGTGGAATGTCCAGGTCCTATAACAATGCTTGATAGTAGAGATTCGTTTGTTAAATCAGTAAATGCTTTAACTTGTTTCTGTGTTTGTCTTTATTCCTGATCTCTAGTTGCTAGGAAGAGGTCTCTCTCCCTAGGGAGATTAAGTTTATTCAACTGTAATTGAGTACCTGTGAATACCCTTTTGCCAAGGAATGAGGCTGAGAGAAAAAGCAAAACTCTTTAGGTGTTTGAGAACTTAACAAAAGATAAGACATACATGAATTAATGGGGACATTCATAAGCTACTTCATGAAATTAGGGGGGAGTGGATCAAGAAGAGCTTTTTAATTTTTTTAATTGAACTGAATTTTAATTAAAATACTTGATAGGGTAAAAAGGAGGACAAATTTATAGTATTCAGGGTTTACTTCCTACTTTTCTAAATCCTTATGTTGTTGAAATCACTGCATTTTTTATTTTGTTATTTTCCTTGAAAATTTCCTATCTTTTCACTTGGTGTAATAGTCTATGGTGCTAATGGTGTTAGTGGTGTCACAGTATTCTGCCTTTTAAATATATCTTAATTTCTTGAACATTTTCCATATTCAACATTTAGATTGTTTTTCAGATTTTACGTGTAAACAATAATTGGGTGTTAATAAAAAATCAGTCTAGGTATAAAGATAGAAATATAAAATGTGTTAATCTTTAATAAGGACATAACAGCACCAAGTACAGTTTTTCTCGATATAAAACTTACTACTGGAAAAAAGCTTTTTTAAAAAGTTGAAACTATCAGTATGGTAGCCTAATCTCATCCACTGCATTGTTTTCCTAATTGAGGTTCTTTTATTTTTAAAACATAATTTTATTTAACTTGAAGCTATAGTATCATTAGTGTCCTTCCGTCCTTGTTAGCCAGCATTGGTATGACATTATACTGCTTTAAAAATTCTGTAACTGGGCTGTTCAGCAAGGTAGCTTTTAGCCACATGCGACTTAAAATTTAAAAATTATTTCTTCAGTTGCATTACTCACATTTCAAATATTAGTAGCCATGTGTGGCTGTTGGCTATTGTATAGACTATGCAGATATATAGAATACTTCCATTGTCACAAAGTTCTGTTGAACAGCCATTCTATAATATACCATCTTGAAGCCTTCAGGTATATCAATACAAATCACTTTCTTTTTTAAAGTCATTGAAAGCATTGAAGTTAGCAAAGCCTATTTTGTTAATTGTGAGTACCACCTCATATCAATTATTTATATATGTATATATATGTGTATGTATACATGTATACACATATATACATATATATATATATATATATTTGTTAAAACTTATCTTGATTATGATGGTTCTTTTAAATTAAACACATCATCAGTCAGGATTTAGGATGGAGTAAAAGCAGCCATCATTTCTTGCTCCAAGCCCTCTTTTCATCACCCACTTCTAAATTCTTTTGTTGGCCTGATTAGAGCTGAGGGAAAGAAGTATGAAGGGAAGTGAGTGGGGAGAGTCTGAAGTCCTAGAGCAATTTACGTTTTTTTAGTTGGATGGAGAATTAATGCTATCATTAATTGAACTAAAGAGCTGTATTCATACTCTCCTTCCACCCTCACCATTGTTGGATAAATGATGTGGATATGAAATATGATAAATAATCCAAACTTTTTCCTTAGCTTTGTGTGGGAGGATTGTTATAACAGCAGCACACCAACAGACAAGCCCAGACTGCTCGCTCTTAGTGAAAATTATGAACTGCTCATCTATGAATTTAATTTGAAAGATGGACGATGTGATGGAACCATTTTGTATAGCTATACTGAGGAGACATTGCAAAAGCTCATTGAAGATCAAAATATCAGTAAGTAGTTATAGGTGGTCATTCAGCATGTTTAAATCTGTGACATTACTATAAATTTTATATATTTCGGGAAAAATTCTTATAGAGGTGAATTCAGAGTGGGAAATCTTTCTTGTCCAATACTAGCCACTATCCATATGGAGTTATTGAGCACTTGAAATGTGATTATTATGAATTAAGATGTCCTTTAAGTGTCAAATACATACCATATTTTGAAGACTATGAAAAAAGTAAAATATCTCAATAGGTTTTGTATTATATGTTGAAATGACATTTTGGATATAATGAGGTAAGTAATATAAAAATTAGTTTCACCTGTTTCTTTTTTCATTGTAGCTATTTCTAAAAAGTTAACACCTGTGGCTTACATTTGTGGCTGGATAGTGCTGATCTAGACTGATTATAGAGCTACTTACTATGTCTCATCCTAGGCTGCAGGCAGTAGAAATCAAAGCACTCATATTAGTTTTTTAAGGCAGTAGTATACTTGCCACCCTTGATTTTAAGTTTCCTTCTTTTTCATTTTTAAAACAAGTCTGTGATTGTTGTTGTGGGGGTCCCATAGGTAAGTAGGCTTTTTCAAATCTTCTGGTGTGCTGTCGGACAATCCATAAACAGAAGGAACAGATCATTGTAGACCATCTTTATTCATCTCCTTACCTACCTTCCAATGACTCCTTGCTTAGGTAGATATGAGTAATAACTTCTTAGAGTTGGACTGAGTTAAGTACTGTTGTATTATGTTTTACCTATTGTATTATGTTTACAGAAAAATCTACCCATTGTAAAATCGTGACCAGTGAGTTTGAAATAATGTTCTTTTGTTTCATAGGTATTTCTTTATTATCTTTGAGAATTCTGTCATTTCACAATAACACATCATTACTGTTCATCAATAAATGTATCATCCTACACATTATATTCCCTGAAAGAGATGCTGAGATTAGAGTACTCAACTGTTTCACATTACCCTTGCCTACACAGGCAGTGGGCAGGATTATTGACACGCAGCTCTGCAGAGGAATTCTTTTTGTTTTGAGTAGTTTAGGCTGGATCTGTATCCTTGGTGGTAAAGATGTTGATATGCAGGGGAGGAGAGGACCTAGAAGGATGAATCTTTTTAAGCTTTTTAGAGAAAAAGATCTTCATCAACTTAAAATACTCAACTATATTGCTTTATACTCCATTAGAATATTTTCCAGTATGTACACATGGTTTTTCATAGACATAATCATCCAACTTATTTATTTTTAAATAGTATATGCTCTGTATTACCCATTCAAATATGTTTATTAAATATCTATTATGTGCTTGTTCCATATCATGTGCTTGTTCCAGGAAGGATTTAGGTGATGCTTATGATATGATACATATATTTTCATGTATGAATATAAGCCACTTCTTATCACTAATGATTCCATCATCATATTAGTGAATTGTATGGTTTGCTTAACCACTTTTAATTTATTTTTGGAAAATATTACTGGTTTTTTATCTCTAGCATATCAATAGATCATCAGCAAAATTATTTCAAAGGCTTGAAAAATGACTTATAATATAATTTTAGAACTTTCATTTCTGAATTTAAAGGAACAGTTTTTCTGTTAGATATATCAGCCTATATTAAAACTTCTTTTGTAAAAATGTCATAAAATATTGTATTAATGTCATTTTTATTGCCAGGTTATAGAACTGTGCTGTCCAACATAGCACTAGGCATGTGTGCTTTGAACACTTGAAACTGGCTAGCATGACTAAGGAACTAAATTCTTAATTTTATTTAATTACTTTAGATTTAAAAGCCAATACTTGATTCAGCTATTGGAGAACTTTTACGTATGTTTGGAACAACTTTGGTTGTTCCAAGTTCTCAAATGTAAATTTTATGAAGTGTAGATACAGATCAGTTATTTTTAGTGAAAATTAAGTGTCCAAATTGAGGTCTTCTGTAAGTGTAAAATACCAGATTTTGATCACTTATGCAAAAAAAAAGAATGTAATATCTCAATTTTATAATATTGATTACATGTTGAGACGATATTTCACATGTACTAAGTAAAATATGTTATTAAAATTAGGTTCACTGATTTCATTTTACTTTTAAATAAGGCTACTACAAAATTTACAATAACAAATGTGGCTTGCAATATATTTCTCTTGGACAGCACTACTGTAGAACACTAGTAGAAAATATTACCATTGTCTCAGGGCCTGGCATGGAGTGGGTATTCAGCAAGTACTATTGAATGAACTATCCATCAGGTTGTTTATTGGGCCCCCAACTTCATCTGGTTACTATGATGGGGGTAACCTTAGTGTCCTTCTGTTACTATTCCTACAAGGTTGGAGCAATGAGGTCTGTAGTTCTATCCATCCTGTGGTTTAAATGGTTAGGCATACTTAACACTGGCCTTTTCTTTAACTCTAACTCAAAGACATATTTGACATGGTGGATGGTACACATGTAGCTCATGTGGATTTAACACTTCACCAAGAAGATATGTATAATGAGCAGCAACAGGAGCCAGCCAATATTTCTTCCTTTATTTCACTGAAAGTGTCTCAAGACCTAGATGTTGTAGTGATTGTCAGCTCCTCCAACTCTGCAGTTGCTCTCAACTTAAATTTATATTTCAGGTATGTAAATTACTGCGATCTCAAATTTGAAGTAAATAATGAGAACCATCAGAGATTAAAAATGTACTTGTTAGTTTTTTTATACTAGTTTTCTTTTTCTATTCAGTTAGAGCATGTTCTTTTTACTATTTAATGAGGATATTACTGTATAATAATTTATGTAAATGACCACTAGCCACCTTTTTATTTTTGGATGTATATCAGAATTTTGATTGATTTATATGATATGTATTATATGGTTTATGTCATCATATAAGTGAAAAAGTAATCAAGCACAATTTGAAATGCCCTTGGCTGTTATATATTATCTACTCATCTCTTGCCCCACATTAGAGTAGAAGAGAAATGGGGTTTACTCTGTGTTAGAATTTGTTTGTGGCTCAGGGTCCTGGCTTCCTTGGGGATTACTTAACTCTTTAAGTAGTTTGATAAGATATTAAGCTAACTTTGTCCAGCTGAAGATTTTGTCTGGAGTTTCCCTTGGAGAGCCCACACTTTTGGCTCTCTAAATATATTAGTAAAAATTGAGTGTTTATTTGTGTTGCTTTTTTATTTAGATAGTATTCTAATATCTTCAGATTTTATGTTTGAGAGGGGTATGTATGTATGCGAATGTGCGTGTGCACACACACAATTGCCTATACATTGCAACTTGCTTATCTAAATGTAGGCCAGCCCACATTTAGTACTTTCAGTATTTACCATTATGATTTTTGGTCCTAACAATATGAATGAGATAAACAAATCCTTATAGTTGGAATGCGCTTCAATAGTTTTTATTCCTTCTTGTTTGGATCACAAAAAGAGTAAATTCATCTTCACATACCTATCAGAACTTTTCACCACTGATTTTTTCATTTTTCTTTTTTTAAGCTTTGAGCAGGGATGATTAGCACATTCTCACATTGTGTGATTGTTTACCAGTAGGCTGTTTTTTACTGACTCAAACGTACCTTGTATGTGTAGTTACCTCCTAATCAGTAAAAACAATTTGTCAGGTGAGGAGGGAGGAAAGCCTACTCAGTCAGCTACTCTAATCCTTGAGTATAGGGTTCTCTTCCTCTAGATGTTTTGGCAGCATTCCCAAAGAACTCATGAGAGTACCAGGCACATTCCTTGGAACAATTTCATTGAACTTAGCTACTGTTAACATCAGCCAAAGAACTACTGTTCTGTTCTCTGCTGTAAGTTTAAGGATCTGTCCTGTCTAGCTAAATCAGTGATCTGTTTATTCATTATTTACATGAATGATCTTTAATATAATTTCTCTGGAGTCGACTGCATGTTTTATTTTCTAAGGGTGCTCTGAAATCTTAAAAGTGTTTCTTTCAGTTTACCTTAGCTGTCCACTCTTATAGTCATACCCTGAGCTTTGTTATTATTTGAAACTGCTCCTCCCCCAGATCACTTTTCTATACTTATCACTCACTGACCACAACTTTCCAAACTTTCCAGCTCACCTACTCGAGTGGTTCTTTTTCATCTGGCATTTGACCTCACTGGAATTTCCAATCTGTTGACGTTTTACTTTCCAGCCACTTTCTGTCTTCTCTTGCCTCCCTTTTCAGCATCTGATCTCTTGTTTCTGCCCTGTGGTAGTACTTGGTCTGACTAAATCTTTTCTTTTTACTCTGCCATCTCAGTTTCTGCACCCAACAACTAAGCACTTGTGAAAAAAACACAAAGAATAATTGATACTACTGTAAGTTTACATTCTTGACCTTTAACTGGTCTCTCAATATTATCTGGAAATATTGCAGTGATTTTTTTTTTTTCATGAACCCATTCTTTACAATAATGTTTTTAAGCATCTATTTTCCTCAAACCTCTGTTCTCTTTATCCCCAATTCTTTGGTGGTAAACTTTGCCTTCTCTTTATAAAGGAAGTAGACTCCATCTATGGGAGCTCCTTTGGTTTCTCGCCTATTACAGACCTATTTTCCTGCACTCATCTTCTATGTCTTCCCTCCTATTGCAATGGACAGATTCCCCTCCTTTAATGAAAACCTATTCTTCTGTGTATGCTTTGGGTTTCATTTCTTCCTGCCTTCTCCATTTCCTCTTTTTTTGTATTTCTAACTTCTTAAGTATTAGGTTCACATCCAGTTAACCACCAACTCCTAGCCATTATACCTCCTGAGTGTTTCTTGAACCTGTCTGCTTAACTCTTGTCATCACTTTAATCCATGCCACTATCACCACTTACATGAACTAGCTTAACAGCCTCCTAATTGGTCTTCTCATGTCTGTTCTTACCCCCTCAAATCTATCCTCTGTAGAATAATCAGAGTGATGTTGTTAAAATTCATATTTTATCAGAGATATAGCCAGGTATCAACATCTGGAGGCAGATATATCCTTTCTCCATGTATCATCTTTCTCACTGTCATCCTGCCTTTTTTAACTTCATCTTGACAAATCTGTGTCAACATATTACCTTCAAATTATTGAAAGAGTTAATAGTTAATAATTTAACTAAGTGCTCAGAGAATTTAGATGCCTCCCTTTCTCCCCCTAGTTATTCTTCTGCATCTGGTTATATCACTTTTCCACTTAAAACCTTATTACCTTGTTTCCCCACCAAGATAAAAACTAAAAATCCTTAACCCATAAAGCTCTGCACTGTCTCCTGCCAACCTCTCTGGCCTCATCTTTGCTTCTCATTTACTATGCTTTATCCATCCCAGCTTATGTGTGTTTCTCCAGTGTGACAGCCCTCTTTCTGCATATACTTTCCCACCTACACCCATGCTTATACTTTGCCTTCCAAGTTGTATTCCCGTCTCAGTCTAAATCTTCTATGCTGTGGTGGTATAGTGAATGATTAAAAACCTTTATGGTCACATTGACCTGGTTCAAATCCGACTTCACTGTTTCTCTGAACCTTAGTTTACATATCTATAAAGTGGGAGTATATTGACTGCATAGAGTTGTTTAAAAGCTTAAATAAGATAATTTATGTAAAGTTCTTATCACAACATCTGTGGTATAGTAGACAGTAAATGCTCTTATATCTTTATAAAACTCACTGCCCTTAAGGACCAAATTCTTTTTTTAAATTGAGATATAATTGTCATATAACATTAGTTTCAGGTGTATAACATAATGGCTCAATATATGTATATATTGTGAAATGATCACAGTAAATCTAGATAGCATCCATCACCATACCTAGTTACAAATGGGTTAAATTCCTGCTATAGAAAATGGAGATATGGAGTCCTATTCAAGATAACTTATTGTCTACACTGTTTCCTCTTTGTGACACACCCTCCTCTACCCTTGAGTTTTTAATAACTCATAGTAACACAGATTTGGATTTGATCATTTTTTTTTTGACAGTGGCTATTATTTTAAAATGTAGGCAACACCCAGGACACATACTGCGTGAAAGAACTGTAGAAGACATTCCTATTGAAGGCCCTAAGGGGATAGATGAAGATGATCCTGTTAATTCTGACTACAACATGAAACTGACCAAGTTTTCCTTCCAAGTGGATAGGTACAGAAACCACCTTTTTGGATTTACTTTATTTCCATTTTTTGTCATGCTTAACTCCATACCTTTTCACTAGAGGTCTTTACAGAGGTAGACACTTTTTTTTAAGTGCAGCTTGTTTCTGATTTAGTATTTTGCTTAGTTTCTTTTACTTGTAACAGGTTTGAGTTCAACCCTATCTTCCAGGTCTTGGAAAGCCCAGCTATCATCATTGAATAAGACAAAGAGCTCCAAACCGGTGGTTTCCCATTGCGCGCCATGGTTCCAGGATATTTTGCATTTGGAGTTTCCTGAATCTAGTAACCACAGTACGAATGTGCCAAGCTGGCCTTTCATTCTACAAGACATAACGCACAGTCAGTATAATTTTCCACAGAAAGATCATACCAAAACCAGTGATCCAGGAAGAGCATGGAAAATGATGCACGTCAGTGAACAAGAGGAACCCATCGAGCTTAGATGTCTTTCTGTGACAGGATTCACTGCACTGTTTACTTGGGCAGTGGAAAAGATGGGCTGCACCATTGTCTTTTGGGATTTGGAAACCCAGGGCATGCAGTGCTTTTTCCTTGGCCAAAAGTGTATTCCTATAGACAATAGTGGAGACCAGCAATTGTGCCTTGTTTTGACAGGTGAGAATGCCTTGTATCAGGTTGAAATCCATTGCTGAGAAGTGTTTTTTTAAGCATGTACTATCTCTACTTTTAAATTAGATTTTATTTATTATAAACATGTAAAATAGAGGGTTTCACACAAACTCTGGATTCCAGCTATTACTGAGGAATTTTATAAGATCTGACAATATTAGACCTGCATTCCTGCAGAGTAATTTATGTGTTGGAGCTGAATTTATTTCTTCAATGAAGTATTTTTTTTCTGGTTAGGTTTCTCTTGCATGTGTCTCACTACCTGCTTGGACCCTGTAGGCATTTGGGTCTGTTATTTCAGATACATATTCGTTCAGCATTTATGCCATAACCTCCTACAAAGCTATTGAATGTTGCAATTGAACTAAACGTATGTCTTCATCATCTCAATTTTGGTAATCATGTATTTCTGTATGTCAAGACATGCTATTTTATTTTTGTAATCCAGCAATGTGACATCTCTGTAAATAGTTAAAAGTTCCAGGTGTTGATTGTGCAAGATAAGTTATAAAATAGAAAAGTGAAATTTAGTGTTATTTCATAGAATGAGTTGTTCTTAGTAGACCGCCTTAATGATCAATGTTTAAAAAATAAAATTCCTCTTTAACATTGAAAAATCATGAATTATTTGTAATTATAATGCTGAAGTATTCAGTAATTAGAAATTAATTCCTATAATCCTAAAACCCAAGTCCTGCTAATTTATTAAAACTTTTATTTTTCCTGTAGAAAATGGACTCTCTCTGATTTTGTTTGGTTTGTCTCAAGAGGAGTTTTTAAATAGACTAATGATCCATGGAAATGCCAGCACCGTGGACTCTCTTTGCCATCTCAATGGTTGGGGAAGGTGCTCAATCCCCATACATGCCCTAGAGGTAACAATTAAATTTCTAAGGAACGTTGCTTAATTTTTTTTCTGTACACTGTTATTTGACTGAAGGTTTAGGAGAAATTTAACGTAGCAGCAAAATGAACTATAGTCCACATATCTATTTGCTGAGTTATGGCTATTTTATTACCCTAATATTGCTTAGCAGTTTACCCTTTTGGCTTTAAAAGATACAAGATTATAATGAACACTATTTAAGGAAGAAAAAGTTATACGAAATGGAGGCAGCAATAAGCTGAAATGAAGTAGAAGCAAGTTATGGAAAGCTTGAACAGGAGTGATATTTTATTCCTGCCTTGTAGTCCCTACTCTTCTAAAAAAAAGGATCCAGCTGTAGAAGTGAAATCACCTAAATTTATATTGTATTTTCTAGATCAGAAACACTTTTATATGCATTATCTAATTTTGTCCTAAAATAACATGAGATGGGTTGGGTAGTTTTTATTCATTTCATTTTATAGATGAAAAACCTTAGGCTCACAGTGGGTAAGTGAGTGGCCCAGAGCCATGCTAATGAAGACGGGAGCTAGAATCAGGGTACTTTCTATTCATATACACAGCCCCAGTGAAAGGTCAACAACTGGAAGTTAATAATGTTATGTGCCAGTTTGTTTTTTAAATGACAGCTTTACTGAGATAAAATTCACCCATCTACACTGTACAATTCAGGAGCATTTGAGATCTTTCCCCCTGGCATGTGTTGTCATTTTGGCTCAAATAATTCTTAAAAAATTCTCTAAAAAATAAAGATTAAAAAAAAGTATATATTTTAGTAGTTTTTAGTATATTCAGAGTTGCACAACAATCACCAATGTCTAATTCCCATTTTTATCACCCCCAAAAGTCACTTTGTACCTATTAGCAGTCATTTTCTGTTTCTTGAGGCTCCTGACTTCTAAACAGTAATCTGCTTGCTGTGTCTGGATTTGCCTATATTGGACTTTTCATATCACTGGAGTTTTAAAATAAACTTTTTGTGACTGGCTTCTCTCATGTGGCATGTTTTTATGGTTCATCCGTGTTGTAGCATATATTAGTACTTCATTCCTTTTTATGACTGAATAATATTTTGTTATATAAATATACCACATTTTGTCCATTCATCAGTTGATGGATATTTGGGTGGTTTCTTCTTTTTAGCTATTACGAATAATCCTGCTATGAATAGTGGAGTACAAGTTTTTGTGTTACCATATATTTTCTTTTCTCTTGGGTATACAGCTAGCAAGGGAATTACTGGGTCATTTAACTTTTTAAAGAACCACTAAACTGTTTTCTATAGTGGTTGCACTATTTTCCCAGCAGCAACGTATGAAGATTCCACATACATAGTTCCACATCCTCATTAACTCTTGTCCACCTTTTTTATTATAGCATCCTAGTGGTTGTGAAGTCAAAATGAAGTATCTCATTGTGGATTTGATTTGCATTTTCCTAATAACTAAAAATGTTGAACATGTTTACATGTGCTTATTGGCAACTTGTATATCCCTTTGGAGATGTGTCTATTTAAACCACTTATCCATTTTGAAATTGAGTTATTTGTCTTTATTGTTGAGTTCTAAGAGTTCTTTATATGTTCTGATGACTAGACCTTTGTGAGAGAAATGATTTGCAAAAATTTTCTTCTGTGGATTGTCTTTTCATCTTCTCAGTGGTGTTCATTGAAACATAAGTTTTTAATTTTGATGAAGTAAATTTACTTTTTTTTTTAAAAGTCATTTGTGCTTTTGGTGTCATATCTAAGAAACCATTGCCTAATCTGAGATCATGAAGATTTACTCTTATAAGACTTGTATAGTTTTAGCTCTTATGTTTAGATTTATGATGCATTTTGATTAATTTTTGTATATGGTCTGAGGAAGGAATCCAGCTTAATTATTTTGCATGTGGATATTCCATTGTTCCAGCACCCAATATTTAAAATTTTACATTTATATGACAAAGTATCACTGTATAAAATTTGAATACTAGAGGAAAAAAGAAAATTTGTTACCTATAAATCTATAAGCCAGAGGTAATCATGTTTACTATTAGAGTTTTTTCCTTATACTTGTTTTTTCCTAAGTGTTAATAATCAGGTTTTATCTCATTAATCTTAACCCTATAGGTAAATACCATTATTATTCCCATTTTATAAATGAGAGAACACAGGAAATAATTCAGATATTCCCAAACAGTAGGTGGTAGCTTTAAGATTTGAACCTAGGCAGTGCGACTCCAGAGACTCTGCCCTTATACAGTGTATGTGCATGTCTGTGAGTTGAATTAGAATTGCATTGGATATACAGCGTTGTTTTGGCTTTAGTCTCCCTCCACATACAAACGAATATGATTTAAGTGATAACAATAATAAAACACTCTTATACCTGCCATCCAGCAAGAACTAGATTATCAGTGATATTTTTTAATGTGTGCTCCTCCCCATCCTCTTCCTTTACCTCGCCCAGCCTCTGTTAACTGCCATTCTGCAAATTTTAACCATTCTGTTGCTCTTATTTATCTTACTCCATATAAATGTATCCCCAAGTAATGTTGTTTAGTTTGGGCTATTGTTGAATTTTGTGTACAGTAGAATCACTATGATTCTTTTGGGATTTGCTTTTTTTTTCACTCAACTTTTGGTGATTCATCCATGTTTTTATTTAAAATTTAAAAAAAATTATATTATTCAACAAGTAAGTTTTTTTCTTTTCCCTTTTTTTTTTCTCCCCACTCGCCCATCTGTCTCCCTCCTCCCCCAAATCCATGTTTTTTGTATAACTAGTTTATTCAGTTTCATCTCTGTGTAGTATCTTATTATATGAATATTTCTTTCTTCAACTTTATTTCCAGTTGTTTGCTGTTATAAAAAATGTTACTATAAACAATTTCTTAGTCATCTACTGCAGCACCTGAGTTTCTCTATTATGGTAGTAGAATTGCTGGGCCATAGGGCATGTGCCTCTTTAACTTTACTAGATAATACTGTAGTTTTCCAAGAATATTTTATCAGTTTATGCTCTCACCAGCAATGCATGTGAGTTCTCATTGTTGTCTTTGTTAACACTTGGTATATCCAGAATTAAAAAAAATTTTGCTTGTATGATGGGTTTTAATTTGCATTTCCCTGATTAAGGTTGAGCATCTTTTAATATATACGTATGTACCTTTATACATACATATATACACATATATGTACACACACAGATATGACATTTAGATTTCTTTGGTAAAGGTCTTTTGCCTATTTTTCTCTTGAGATGTTTGTCTTTTTTTTAATGGTTTGTAGTGTTGTAGATACCAATACTTTGTTATAAGTGTGGTGAATATATTCTAGTCTGTGGCTTGTCATTTTGTTTTCCTCAGGAGGTCTCTAATTTTAATATAGTTCTAAATTTTGATGTAGTTTAATCAGTTTTTCTTTATAGCTTGTGACTTCTATCCTGAGATCATAGATATAGTTTCATATTTTTTCCTAAGTTTTTCTCATGACTTTCACATTTAAGTTTGTTATATATGGTGTGAGGCTGGGACCTATCCCTCTACCCCCATATTGATCACCATCTGTCTCAGCAGTTTTTTCAAAAGTTGTTTTACAGTTGACCTAAAATGTCAAGTTTCCATATTTGCATGAATTCATTTTGGGCTCTATTCTGTTCCATTGGTCTTTGTCTACCCTTGGGGCAGGTCCATCCTGTCTTAATTATAAATTCCTTACTTTATTATTATTCAGGATATTTTTATTATTTTCTCTTAACCCTCTTTCATATTTTAGGATCAACTTGTCAAGTTTCATGAAAAGTTAAGATTTTTATTAGAATTCCATAAATCTTTATATCAAGTTGGGAAGGATTGATATCTTTAGGATATTTGATAATCCTATCCACAAACATAATTTCTCTCCCCATTATTTTAGGTCTTTATTAATATCTTTCTATCAGACATTATAGTTTTTATATTAAGAGCTTGATATTTTTTGTTAGCTTTATTTTTAGCATGTGTATATATGTAAATACTATCTATTATATATGGATACATATTTATATTTAAATGCTCTATGTTAAAATATGTAGTGTATTTTTTATTTGTTTACATTCTGTATACATGTTATAAATGGTACATTTTTAATTTACATTTTGTTAGTATAAATACTTTTTTATATATTGAGTTTTGTATGTAGCAAATTTGCTAAATTCTTATTAATTCTAATAATTTACCTGTTAGATTTTATTGAAATTTCTGTATAGATAATCTACAATTTAACATTGAAATAATACAATTTTGTTTTGTATCTTCAAATCCTTAATCTCTTTACTTTTTTTCGTTAGCTCATTTTGCTGCTGGAACCTTTAGTATAATAGACCCAGAAGTTATAGTGGTCATCCTTATCTTACTCCCGATTTTAAAAAAACACCTGTAATGTCTCTCTATTAAGTTGTGTGTGCATATTAAGGAAACCTTTAGAAGATTAATTTCCCTTTTTTTTCCAGCTGTGAATTTTTATCATGAATGGGTACTGAATTTTATTGAATGCTTGTTCTGAATCTGTTGAGATAATAAAATGAATCATCTCCTTTAATCTATTACTGTTCTAAACCACATTAATCAATTTTATTATTTTCATGATGAAATATAAAATGTATTAAAAGAGTATACAGGAGAGCATTTGAAATCTTGCTTCCCCGGCAGATGCCATCAGTTTGGCTCAAATAAACTTTTATGAAAATTCTCAAATAAAAAGTATGAAGAATATATATAGTTTAGCAAATACTTACAAAGCACAAAATTTTTTAACGATCACCTAGATTAAGAAACAAAACATTACTAGCACTCAAGAAGCTCCTGAACCCTCTACTAGTTTGGATATTATGTTCTTTTAGAGGATATCTTAGGGACATATAATGTGCATATTTAAATTATCAAATCCAAAGTTAATAACTTTACCCTTCTGGATAATATGAGGCCATTACATGCTTTAATTTCATGTAATCTTTCCTTATTTGTGTTGTTATTGCTTTTTTTTTTAACCATGTTAAGTTAAACATCATTATTATGTATTTAGGTTCATTTCTTTTTACACAGATCTTTTACTTTTTTTTTTCTTTTCACATTTTAGACCTTCCTTCTGCCTAAAAGTGTATCATTCAGAATCTGTATTAGTAAGGAACTGCTGAACTCTCAGTTTTCATCTAACTAATGATGTCTATTTTGGTCTCGTTTTTGAACAGCATTTTTGTTGAGTAAAATTCTGGATAGGTAGTTGTTTCAGCACATTCATGATCACTTTCTACTGTGTTCTGGATCCCATTGTCATTGAGAAGTCAGCTGTTGTTCCTAGGTCTTCCCAGGTGGTCTCCCATCCAACTACTAACCAGGCCCGGCCCTGCTTAGCTTCTGAGATCAGATGGGATCAGGCTTGTTCAGGGTAGCATGGCCATAGACTTCAGGTTACTTTTGTGATCTTACCGTTTTTTGTGTTCTGTTGTGTCACTGTGATTTTATGTCTCACTAATGAGTTATGGTCCTCAATTGGGAAAATATTGGTCTATGTGATGTTTTTTAAAATTTGTTGAAACTCAGTTTCTAGCCCCTAGGTACTCAGATTTTATAAATGTTCCATGTACTTGAAAACTAAATGTGTATTTTCCAGTTGTGACAGTGGTACTTCAATCAGAAGTAGACTTTCCATACTTTTCTCTTAACCTCTATGAGTCCTCATTACATAATGGGTAATTTCTTTATTTTTTCTAGCTCACTAATTTTTTTTTCGGCTATGTCTACTGTGCTATTAAACACATCCACTGAGTATATAATTTCAATTTTTACATTTTATTTTTAGAATTATTGTTTGGTCATTGTGACATTGTGTTTTTCAAATTTTTTAAATTTACAGAAAAATTGCAAAAAATAGTAAAATGAACATCTAGTTATTTTTCACCTACATTCACCAACTTAACATTTTGCCATATTTGTTTTAATTGTGTGTGTACTTTTCATTTTGCTGAACCATCTGAAAGTTGCAAACTTTATAACTCTTCACTCTAAGTACTTTAGCATATATCTCCTAAGAATAAGAATATTCTTTTATTTAATCATACATAATTTGATTTTTTCCTCCCACCACCCAAAGCAAAGGCATAGGTTGTAGACAGTCTTTCCCTGGGAGCAACAATTTTTCTAGTTCAGCCCTTTTCAGGTGTGTCAATTTGCATGGACCCTAGGTTTATTCTCTTTTCTTCCTCTATTCATAACTTCCACCAGTACCTCTTACCCAAACCTGCTTGGTCTGTTAACAGCCAGATTTGGCTCATTGGTTCTTACAGTGTTGTCCAAAGAGCAACACATCACCATCATCTGAGAATTTATTAGAAATGCAAATCATCAAGCCCTACCTCAGACTTGTGAAATCAGAAAAGGAGCAGGGCTTAGTAATCCACATTTTAACAAGCTCTTTAGGCGATTTTTACTCATTGTATTAGGAGTGGCAAACTTATTCTGTAAAGGCCAGGTAGTAAATATTTTAGATATTCCAGTCCATGTGGTTTGTGTTACAACTATTCAGCTGTGTTATTGTATCCACTTACAATATAAGTGAATGAGTATGTCTGTGTTCCTATAAAACTACCTTAACAAAAACAGGCAAAGGCTGGATGTGACTGGCAAGCTTTAGTTTTCCAACTCTACTTTCGTGCATCCAGAGGTCTGCAGATAACTCCAGGCAGCAGTTGGCTTTAGAGCTCACTTTTCTGGATTTGTCTCTTCTCGTTTTTATCCTCTGAGAGTTTTTTTCTGTTCTGTTCATCTGAGCATTTAACGATATACACACACTTTTTTTTTTTTTTTAATCTGTGTTAAATGATCTCTGTAGAGAGTTTCCTCAAGGTACCTCGTGAGAAATGGGAGTATGTTGTTGGCCTGTTTCAGTTAACTTTATACCATACTATTTTAACATTTTAATTCAGATAGACTCTACCTTAATAGTAAGGGTGATTCTCAAGTACCTAATTTTCAGTGGTTTTGAAATTACAGAACAGTAGCACTGGAAGAGTTTTCTTGTCTAACCTCCTGTTTCTATCGAAGCAGAAACTGATGTTCAGTGGGTTACAGAGACTTATCCTGATTGAATAATTAGTCATTGTCACAATCCTACTAGAACCCAGCTACTCTTGCGAGATAAAGATAGCCTTGTGTCTCCTTCAGTCTCACCACATTTAAGTCCTGAAGTTTTTCTTTTTTAAATCTATTTTCTGTTTTTTTTTCTATTATAATTTTTTTTCTGATTTCCTCCCATTTCAGGCCGGTATAGAAAATCGTCAGCTAGACACAGTCGATTTCTTTCTGAAGAGCAAGGAAAATCTTTTGAATCCATCCTCAAAATCATCTGTATGTGATCAATTTGATCACTTTCCATCCCATTTATATTTAAGAAGTAAGTAGAATAAAGATGTCTACATTAGCATTTATCTTTTTATCTTTTAAATTACTTTCAAATTATTGTTGTTTTTTCTTATGATTTATTTACTTGCTAAAACTCAGTCATGCGATTTTATATGGTTTGTGGAAACTTGAGAGAATTGTGAGAATCTATAAATGTTCTCATTCTAAGTGAGGTGTTTATTGTTTATATCCTTTACTGTGCTTCATATTTTTAGTATGCAAGGAAGTGCTCTTTCAAATTTAAGAGATTTTATTCAGAAGAGAATGAAATTCATTTGCAAAATTGCCTATCCTTGCAACTGTTTGAAATGTATAGTGCAAGTGCAGCTGGCTGAGTTATGGATTGGGCCTTGTTATAAGAATTTTCAGCTTGACTCTTCTGCTACATTACCAACACTTTTCAAGATTTTGGCTTTTCAGTGAACAAGAGAGCTAGCTTTTATTTTTGGACTGGATAACCATATACAGATCTCAGAGGCGTAGAGTAATAAAGTATGTTTTCCTCTTTACATACAAGTTTATAATCTTATAAATTTTTTCTTTGATTATATATTATAGACATTGTTCTTGTTAATAATGGATATACTTATTCTTGAGATTGTGGACATTTGGTCCTGTCCCAAATATCCACAGAGACATTTAGCTCATATCCAAATGTTCTTGAAATTTGGTCCTGTCAAAAACCTCCATGAGCATATTTGGTCCATTCCAAGTGGTCCTTGATATTTGGTCCTGTCAAAAAAGTTCATGCTTAGGAAATGTCCCTACATTCAGACAGTCCATAATACTTATCTATACTTTGGATTTACAGGATTAATACATAAAAAACATTATCATGTTTTACCGGTCCAATAATTATGTTGTGGCTGTATTAACGACAATAATCCTTCTTGCCTCAGTAGCCTAGCTGGTAATGGCACATGGAGTTAGGTAGATGAGTTGTCATGGACCAAATGTCTCCTTGGATGTTTTAGACAGGACCAAATGTCCTTCAAGGATTTATGGTGGCATAGAATTTCATTATATGGGCTGTACCATAATTTACCCAACCAAACTTCTGTTAGACATTTAGATGGATTCTAATTTTTACTGTTGTTTGTTGTGTGCTATAAATGCAGTGTGTATATAATTTCATATATGTACAGCTACTTAGGATAAATTTCTAGATGTGGAATTTCCAGGTCAAAGAGATACATAATTTATATTCTTAAATACTTTGATAAGTTGTCCTTCAGAAAAGTTTTACCAATTTGTACTCTATGTGAAGAAAATGGCAACTTGATTTTTCAACATCAATATAGTATTAGTTTATTGAGAATGTGGATTAGAAATTTTCTTTTTAAAAAACATTCTTTTTTATTTTGAGTGCAGAGTTTGGTATTCTCCCTTTTGAACTGCATACTTATTTTATGCTCCAATTTTTTTAAATCTCAAATTTATAGAAAAGGTCCAAGTTTGTGGTGGTAAGTGAGGCTCTGTCAGCAAGCACATGGTCATTTTTCATTTCTCCTGTTCTTTGGTGGTCTGTGATTTTTTTTTTGTCACTTTATTCTTACCTGTATTGCTTCGCCGTGAAGGGCAGGTGGATGAGTCTGGAAATAAGTATGGGAAAAGCTTTACCTGCTCTCCTGGGGTAAAACCCGTGTTTCTCATTAATTCCACTTAAACAAAAACAATGCTAGAGCTGATGTTGAGATAAGCAGGAATCACTTCACTAGGGCCTGCAGTTGAATAATGGAGGATTCAGGGGCCCATGCTCCTTTCTTTCACCCACATGTTTTAAGAGAATGGTTTAGGAATCAGACTGGCTTTTACGTTCATATTTTGGCTCTGCCACTTACTTTCCAAATTAGCTTGGGCGAGTTATTTATCTTCTCTGAACCTGTTTCCTCATATATGGTAGGAGGCCTGTAACACCTACCTCTCAGGTTTTTGAAAGAAATAAATGAGATTGCATTTATGAAACACCAAATATAATACTTAAGGTATAGTAGGTGTTAAACAAAATGATAGTTTTGCTATAGTAATACCAGTAAATAATGACTAGTAGTAAGGAGAATCACTAAAGTTTGTAGGTAATAAGACTTCATAAAGGTTTTGTGGGCTTTTTGAAAATAAGACATTAGTCCTTGCTTTATGTTTTAAAATACTGCAGCATGGTATTTTTGGATATGTTTATTTTATTGGGAGAATCCTGGTATTTTTCATGTTAATTTCTTGGTTCTTTCTCAGATGTGGAAGAGCTGACACCAGCATTGGATTTACTTTGCTCAGCAATTAGAGAAAGTGATTCTGAAACCCAAAGCAAAAACTTCTCAGAACAATTGCTTAATCTTACACTGTCATTTCTTAACAAACAAATAAAGGAGATTTTTATTCATCATGAAGGTAAGAATAACAGCAAAGAAGGGTGTAATTGTCCTGTTCCTGTGTCAGGACAAAAATATAAGTATTCCTGTTTCATGAGAGCATAAGCTAGTGGAGTGCTATTTGGTAAAGGTGGTAAAATCAGTGTGTAATTTAGTGAGTGAAATGGGTTCTAACACTGGGAAAGTTGGCAGAAACTTTAATCATTGTGAAAAGACATATTAAATCATGGAGTTACTTGTAAATAGGAAAAAGCTCAAATTTCTTGTTTGCAGTTTCGAAAACACTGAGTTTGAATTTTAACATTTTCTAGAATTTTTTGTTAATAGCTCATGATACATTTTCTCTACATATACACACACATATATTTCTTTATATATTAAATTGATCTATTGTTGTTTCCATAGAGCTAGATGAACATCTACAGAAAGGAGTGAACATTTTGACCAGCTACATTAATGAACTTCGAACTTTCATGATAAAGTTTCCTTGGAAGCTAACAGATGTTATAGATGAATATGATGTAAATGGAAATGTCCCAAAAGTAAAGGAGAGCAATATCTGGGAGAAACTCAGTGTTGAGGTAAATATGAATATTTATCATATCTTTTATTTACCAGTAGAGGATCTGAGAAAATAATAGAAGAAACCAAATTAAGCTCTGTACACTTATGATTTGGAATCTTTAACAAGAGTTTTAAGTTTTATAGATTTTAGATCTCTGGGCATGACTTCAAATTTATTTCTACAAGTTCTGTTTAATCAGAACACAGGCTGCTTCTTGATGCCATATCTGCCCACTTAGATCCAGTGAAACACCATCCCCAAACCTAAAGGAAGTGGCTAGCTTTTCAATATAGTTGTCTTTAAAACTTTTACTTCATGAGTTATCTCTGCTAGGAAGCACCCCTCCACCCCTTTTCATCATTATTTAGATGTTCCTCTTCTTGACCCTCCTTTCTAGCACCCTGGGATACCTGTATTCTCTCCATTATTGTATAGTACTATAATTAGTACTTTATTTGTGTGTCTTCTAGTGTAAAAGCTCCTGGACAACAGGGTTTCTCAACTTTATATCCCCAGTGCAAAGCCCCCCAATCTAGTAGTAGAATTTAAATAAAAGTCCCGTAGTAGGTGCTCAATAAATATATAAATTCCGCATTGATAATCATAATAAGGAAATAAAAAAGAACTTAAAAAGCAGATATTTTTCTTCTCTTTTCTTAGGACGTTATTGCCAGTGCCATTTTAAACAACAAAATACCAGAGGCACAGACTTTCTTCAGGATTAATAGTCATTCTGCTCAAAGACTCGAGGAGCTGATTAGAATAGGCCTAGATTTAGTCTTTGGCAATTTGAAAAAGAACAACATAAAGGAAGCCTCTGAACTTTTAAAGAATATGGTGAGTAGTATAATGCTTTTGTCTGATCTTAAAGTTCCTATAATAAGAGAAGATCTCTATAATATAATTTTTGGTTGATGTAAGAATTAATTTGTATTCATAGTTCTATCACAAACTAAAACTTGTGTAGCTTTTACTAGGAAATAATGACAATACTAAGAAATGTTTTTTGGTACTGAGAACTTTCTTGAAGAGATTTTTTTTTTTTTAAAGCCTACAGCACCTGGTCTGCCTAGGTGGTCTCCCATCCAAGTACTAACCAGGCCCAACACTGCTTAGCTTCTGAGGTCGGGCATGTTCAGGGTGGCATGATGTAGACTTTGAAGAGATTTTTGATTGGAGTTTCCATAATTTTCTCTGTTAGACTTGGCACTTTGGTTAGAAGGAGACAGTGTTTCTCACAGAAGGCTTTCCACATGTCAAAGCACACACAAGACCTTCTTATTTGTTGGAGGACACTATATTGTTCATGTGACCCCTGACACTTCTATTTGGACTCTCTAATGGCTTTTACCTTTGCTTTGTGCTCCATGGTTTTACTTCATTTGAGAAGGGGAAGCCGTAGAGGTAAGGCTCCTGGACTAAGCTGAGATCTTGTTCTAACCTTCATGGTTGGAGTCTTGCCCATGGTAACTTTGGAAGTACAGAGGAGTCAAACTATGTAAAAGTTAGTTATTTGCATTGACTTCTGATTTCAAGTGAATTATTATAGCAGATACTTATTGTTTTGACCCAGTGGTATTTGGCATTACCTTAAACTGTTCTATGTGTTGCCTTTGGCAAATTGCTTAAGGGCTTTAGGGATAGACAGTAAGTATGTATACAAATGTGAAAAATGAATGTTCATAAGAGCAGGAAAGCTGTGGAATTCCATATATATCTATAATAAAGTATTTCTGTATTTACCATATTTATATTCAAAATAGCCCCATTAGAAAATATAAATTGTTTTGATTTTCTGTGTTATAGGGCTTTGATGTAAAAGACCAGTTGCTCAAGATATGCTTCTATACAACTGATAAAAATATACGGGACTTTTTGGTAGGTAAAGGTGAGACGATGTGGTTTACATTTTCTAGTAAACCTTGGTGAAACTTCAACTTTATTTTAACATTCTACTAATATCTAGTAAGTAAAAGTACAGTTACTCCATTGTCTTTTTAAATGATTGTTTTGCTTTTGTATTAATGGAAAATTTGTGTCAAATATATGTTACCTCAAAAATTCAAAATACAATTCTTAAAAGACATTTATTTTCTTGACCTTTGTTTTGTAAATGTGCTTGATTTTTGTGAGGTTACTGCTTTAATTTAATTACTTTTTATTCAAGGTTGAAATTTTAAAAGAAAAAAATTATTTCTCTGAAAAAGAGAATGGAACTATAGACTTGGTACATCAAGTTGAGAAGTTTTATTCAGAACATTTGCAAGAAAATATGCAGATCCAGTCGTTTCCCAGGTAGCCTCATTAGCCCCCTTTTGATAACATGGGAAGAATATTGTAGACAGTGTTTAGTTTATAACTGTTAATGAGCATGGTTTTCTTCAGCGGAACTGAGCTTACATTGCCCATGAAGGGAAAACTTGTATCATTCAGAAAGGACTCAGGAATTTCTTGTTATTTCAATATGTGCATAATCAGATATATATTTTGAAGATAATAAATACAAAATTAAAAGTATTGAAGTATATGTTCCCCAAAAGAGCAAAAGTTTTTGAGCAGATAAAAAGAAATGATGCTTTTTCCTCTACAATTAAAAAAATTATATTACTGTTTTAGGTATTGGATAAAGGAACAAGACTTTTTCAAGCACAAGTCTGTTTTGGACTCATTCCTGAAATATGATCAAAAAGATAAACTTAACAAGCAGAACCATAGAATTGCAATAAATTGGGCCCAGTGGTGGAATCAGCTAACACAAGAATCCATCCTTCTCCCCAAGATAAATCCAGAAGGCAAGTGTGAGAGAGCCTGAAATCTGAGCACAATGAATGAATATTAAATTAGGCATTGGTATATTATGGTGTGTCCATTTCAGAATTCCTTTAGGGGGGAAAAATATTCAGTTGCTTTAAAATGCAGGTCATTAAAACCTTTTTCTTATCTCAGGGTTTTTGTAAGGGATTTATAAGTGATAGTAAAAGAGGATAGTCATATGGTTCAGTGAATTGAGATTTCGAGCCTGAATTCTTTTTCCCTCCTCAACAGTGACATTCTTTGTTTTTCCAAATACCCTTTGAGTTTCTTTTTGTGTAAACCGAGGATCTATATCTCATTGGGGCTCTGGCGTAAACTAATAGGTAATCGTAGTCTGTGGTAAACATAGGTAATCGTAGTCTGTCAAGTTCATGTTTACTATTATAGGCAAAGTTTTATTTAAAGAAAAAGAAAAGAGAAAACAAGGGCTGAAAAGGTAAATGAAACACACAAACTAATTTCCAAGTTTCATTAAACCACTATAGTAATAAGAAGCAACATTTAACTCTTCTTTCAGCTGAAGTATTGGTTATAAAATGAACAGCAACATAAAAGGGAAATAATAAAAGAAGCAGAGGAGCTGAATAATTCCTATGTTATATAAATGTTCGGATCATCATATTTACTCAATTAGTGTTGAGTTTTGTGTCAATAATCATAACTCACTGCTACTTTAAAGCCTATTTTGTTCTTCATGTAGAATACAAATCATGTTCTCCTGAAGCCCTCTGGAGATACCTTACAGCTCGCCATGACTGGTTAAGCATTATCTCATGGATTGGAGAATTTCAGAACCATAATAGTTATGCTTCACTTCAGCAGAACAAATGGCCCCCTCTGACTGTTGATGTTATTGATCATAACACTTGCTGCAATGATAACATGAGGAATAAAATTTTAGATGACCTGGCCAGGTACTGTAACTATGAAGAAAAGCCATAAAACATAATTCTATAATGTTTCCTTTGAAATGCCATGAATCCTATGGAACATTGTTTTATAGCATTTTAAAATTGAAAGGGAATTGTTATATATTGAGGTTTTAAAATCACATGCATTTCGCATCATTTGAGGCTCTCAAATTCTAGATGAAGGTTCTTCCCAAAACACTGTATGTGCTTTGGTGTAGAAGTGGTAAGCTGTCAGTGGGACTACAAGGACCAAGTTGTGAGAACTGAGAGGATAGTTTAGTATCCTGTAATGTCTTCTACTCATCTTGCTGTACACATATGTTATGGCCTTGAACTAAAGAGGGCTGCTAAATTAAGAAATTAGTGAGGGAAAGGAGTTCCTGCAGTGATAAGTGAAGACTTTAAATTTTAATTCATTTCTAAAAATAATTTTGTTAGATCAAACCATGTGAACTTGTCATTTGTGGGAGTCAAAAATAGGTGAATATCAGCAATTTCATATGGCTCAACCTAATCTACCTAGGCTATCAGAATGATATAAGGAGACTTAAAAAATTAACATTTAATCCACGTTAATTTTTAAGTTTCTTAAACTTATTTCTCATGTATTACTTTATTTTATATTTATACTTATTAGGAACGTATAGCTGTATTCTACCCAACTTAAAAATATGGAGAGTAAGATCCAGAGAATTTAAGAGCTTTGCCCAATCCATTACTTACAGGTTTCAATTCTTTTCCTTCTGACTTTTTATTCACTCTTTTTTCCAGTGAACTAAATCTTCTTCTTCCTATTTACTAAAATTAAAATTATATATAACTTGTATGCTTGTTAAATATTTAATATTTAATTTTTAGCAAGCTAACATATGTATGGTTTAACATGAATAAAATCATACTACTCTGATAGATACAGAAAAGCATTTGATAAAATTGTTTTTAATAATAACTACTAGTAAACTAAAATAGATGCAACTCCCTTAACTTGAGAAGGATGTCTCAAAAAAGTCTACCTAACATTATACTTAATGGTGAAATATCACAAGCATTCTCTTTAGATTTGGAACAAGACAAGCCTGTTATCAATCCTTCCCAAGGTAATCTTTAGATATATAGTACAATCTCAGTAAAAATTCCATCAGGTTTTTTTCCTGGATTTTGACCAGCTAATTATAAACATTTATATGGAAATTCAGAAAGTTAAGAATAGCCCTAAAAAAGAACTTGCCCCACCAAATATCAAAACTTATTTTAAAGCTATAGCAAGTAAGACAGTGGAGTTGTTGGTGCAGGGGTAGACAAATAGACCAGTGGAAGAAGATATTGAGCACAGACTTAAACGTGTATGGTCATAGATGACAAAAATGGTACTGCAGGACAGTGGAGAAAATCAGTTTTCAACAAATGGGGCTAGGATGACTGGGTGATAGCTATATGAAGGAAAAATTAAATTTGACCTTCTGCCTTATATCATGTGTAAAATCAATTACAGGTAGATTTTAAAATTTAGATGCCAAATGCAAAACTGTAAAGCTTTTAGGAGATATAGAAGAGTATTCTAATGACCTGGGGACTAGCATCTGCTCTCTAAAAAGCCTGAAAGAGCAAAGAAAGAGAACAGTGAGACCCAGAGAACTGCCTGGCAAGAGTTGTGTCCCTTAGAAGAGAGTGTCAGCCAACTTGGCAATTGCCCAGCACAGAGAGAGCTGAGGTATCTTCATCCTACCTTTTTTCCTGACTCTTATCTCCTGGTGAGAGTTTCCCATATGGTAAACTGAAACCTGAGGGCTCTGGAGCCTTCTGGAGCACACAGCAGGAGAAGAGTAGAGCTTTGATCTGAAAGGGAAGATACTAGCATATTTAGGCATTTCACAAAGAGGAAGCAAAAATTGCCAATAAAAATATGAAAAGATGCTCTTCCCCATTTGTGGTCATGGAAATATAAATTTGTTTTACTAAGACTATAGGAGCAACTGCAATGACCATCAAAAGTAGACTAGTTAAATAAATTGTAGTATAATCATTGCAGTGGGATGCTGTATAACAACAAAAACTAACAGTAATCACAGGTATCAACATAGAGAAATTGCACCATGTTGAGTAGAAGAATGTTGCAGAATGTTCCATGTATATATAAAATTTAAAATAGGCAAAACCAAATCATATGTTGTTTGGGGTTACATATATTGGTGGTAAATTATAAAAACTAAGGGAATGGTTATCACTCAAATCAAGTTAGTGGTTACCTCTATGGGCAGCAAAGGACATGCAATGGGGGAGGAAGGTACCAGGGGCTTCCAGGTACAATGTGCTATATATAATCTTAGTGGTGGTTACATGGTGTTTCTTTAAACTTCACGTAATATACTT
The DNA here is from genome assembly GCA_030015415.1 of Cynopterus sphinx. Lineage (NCBI taxonomy): Eukaryota > Metazoa > Chordata > Mammalia > Chiroptera > Pteropodidae > Cynopterus > Cynopterus sphinx. Next base: position 89,530,488 of record CM057384.1, on the reverse strand, counting down.
TCTATACTCCTTTAGATGGTGTGTCTGATGTATTTAAGTAAATTTGTAAAAGGTGTAAGTGCAAACTGCTATTCTTGTTTAGTAGGTCTATTTAAACTATTCTGCTTCAGTTTCTTAATGATTTTGTTTGGATAGTTTGGTGAATTTCTCTGTGCTTAAAGCATCTAGCATCAAGAGCTAACAACTGTTGCCACACTGGATTGTACGATTCCATTCAACAACCAAAATATGGAGATAACTCAGTTTAGCTTTTTGAAATACTTGAGGTAACTCGAGACTCTCATTACTACCTTTAAGTGCGACAGTGGTTCAGAAACCTTTATTGGAAGCTAACAAAATATGTGTGTCAGAACATATTTAAATATAGAATAAGAATTGGAAATTTAATTTGTAAATACTTTTTTTTTAAATAGAATAAGTCCTCACTTAACATTGTCAGTATGTTCTGTGACTTTAAGCAGAATGACATATAATGAAATAAGTTTTACCATAGGCTATTTGACATAAACAAGTTAATTTCATGTGGCCTTTCATCAGCATTATAAGTTAAAATGAAAAAGTGTTGAATGAAAGGAAATGGTGTTATTCAAGGACCTGCTGTAGTTGAGACATCTCTTAAACCTGCTTTATAGGAATGGGATTTTTCTTACATCTGAACTAGAAGACTTTGAACTCTTCCTTCTAAGACTAAACCATATTGGGGGTGTGATGCAAGATACCCTCCCTGTTCAAAACTATAGGTCCAAAGAAGGTTGGGATTTCCATTCGCAATTCATACTCTATTGTTTGGAACACAATCTGCAGTATCTTCTTTACGTCTATCTTGACTATTACAAGTGAGTACTGAAAATCGATTTGTCCTGAGATCTTCACGTTTCTTTTTCACTTAGTACTTAAATATGACGTTTAGGAAAATACTAAGCCATCACATGAGAAATACTGATCTTTTTGAAGTAATTTCACTGTAACATTTGGTACATCTTTTAGTTCATTGCTGCATTTAGCTAAATGCTTATCATGTGTTTTTTGATGATGTTAATTCTGTAACATGTTACCATTTAAAATTATTAAAGATTAGAATAAAGTGAAAGAAATGCTTTAAAAATTTAAAAGAGAAGAAGATTCTAAAGGTTAATTTGGATTCTTTGATGCTTTCATTACCAGGCAAATGAAAAACAACTTTGAATTCATAGCCACTGCAGGTTATATATTCTCCAAAATTTACATTTAGATAGATGGACATCAATATATACCTACCTAAGATCAACTTCCAGAATTTTATCTGTGGCTAATGTCAATTGCTATTGGGTCAGTAATAAGAACAATAACATGGTAGTCTCTGATACATGTGTACTTATAATCTTCTTGGCACTAGGCTAAGTGCTTTACATAGATTATCTCATTTAACCTTCACAAAAACCCCTGAGGTAGTTAACTCCTGTCTCCATGGATGAGGAAACTGAAGCTGCCAGAAGAGAGACCAAGTGCCTTACTTACAGCACACAGCTAGTAAGTGGCAGAGCCAGATTTAATTCTACTTATGTTAGCCTACTTTCAGTGTGCTAATAAGAACATTTTTTTTTTTAATTTTGTGTAGTAAAGACTAGGAATTCAAACACAGAGTATATTTCTGGTTCATATAATTGAGGCTTACTTAGACACAGAAATGTTTTCCCCAAAACAACTGGCAAGAGAAGACTTAAAAGCCATATTTTTCAAAGAACCTATTTTGAGCCTTAACTCAGTCCTAGCATCTCTGTAGTTCTATAAAGGTTTTTAAAAGCCTCTTAAGTTTGAAAATGCTAAAGAGTTTTTGTTGTAAAAAACAATAAAATACAAAGTATCTTAAAGTATGAGGTATCTATTAATCTTATACAGAGCTGGTAAAATTTCATCGTGGTTGTAAACACATTTTTAAATAATTTTTCTGTCTCTAAAATGTTCTCCTTTTCTGGATCATATGGAATATGTAAAACACAACACAAAAGTGGGAATGTATTATATTATATTTACTTTTTAATTCCAAGGTTCTTTTTTTTAAATGCTAGTTATCACCTGAGCAAACATGGTATAACTAACTATCTTATACCATGTGTTAATCAGAGAATTATCTGTCTTATCCTGTGTGTTAATCAGAGAATTTGGTTTTTGTTTTACATACAGACTTAGCCCTTCAAATTGCCCCTTTTTGGAAAAAAAAGAATTACATGAAGCTCATCCTTGGTTTGAATTTTTAGTGCAATGTCGACAGGTTTCCAGTAACTTAACAGGTATGGGTATACTATATTAAATACAAAAATTTCTCTGGATAGATAACTGGTCTGCTGAATGGCATTTAACTTGTGACCTCTTTTAATCATTTGGTTGTGGACAAACATCTTTCTATAATCTAGGCTCAAGCTTTGTCAAAGAAAGAGAAACCAAAAATGTTAGCTTCTTGCCAGCCAAGAAAAGCCAGACAGCAGATTGCGAATGGGGTTATGTTCCCTTTCTCATTCAGCCTTGTGCAATATTCTCCTTGGATTTCTCTCATCCTACCAGTTTATCACAGGTCGAGTTTCTGCTTTCCAGCAGATTGACACCCTTTTTCCATGAGAAAGTGGTCTGTCTGCCAGGTATCTGCCCTGCATCTTTTAGTGAGGAATTCCAGATGGAGTGAAAAGAGATTCCCAGTATGTGTAGGATTGTTGTGTCTTCTGGAGTAGTGCTGCTGAGGAGAACCTTTTCCTGTTTATTATCAGTAGAGAAGCCCTGTAACCCCTGGTGTTTAAATTTTAGAGATTCGGAAAAGGGACAGGCAAAGAATGTCAGTTGTGAATCTTTCACTTTTATGTAATGTCTAGGTTCTTTACAAATGAAAGAATTTTTCATAATGTGTTGTTTTGTTTTGTTTTATTTTGATGCTGATTATAAAATGTGTTTATTAAAAAAAAAAATTGAAGGCACAAACAACTACCGAGAAGATAATGTGCCCCTAGATAGATAGGAAGATCCATAGATAACTCTTGTTCTATTTAAATGTATTTTGTTCTAGCTATTTTCTCTATGCTTTTAAAAAATCTAATCTGTATTGTATTTCGTCCATATAACAAATATTTATTGATTCATCGCATGAATATACTCTTATTTAAATTACTGTTCTAAGTTTTTAACATTGAGGCTGATTTCAGTTTTTCTCCTGTAAAGAATCATCTTGAATATATTCAAACATAAAATATTTGTCCTTCTTTCAAATTATCTCTAGTACTGATAGGCTCCTGGATATAAAAATAAAATACTGTGTCAAAGGTTATACATATTTTAAAGGTTCTCATATAATGTTCGATTGCTTTATGGGGCAGGGTGGGGGGCGGTGGCGAGTTTGTACCATTTTATCCACAAGTCCCAGCTTATACACGCTTTGACTAGCTCTATGATTAAGGATGATTATTTTAAAAAATCATTGCAGTTTGATAGGTGATAGATGGCATCTAATTATTTTAATTTCTTTATTTCTGGTAAATTATATGTTTTTATGTGTCAGACGTGTGTGTGTGTCTGTGTACATACATACATACACGCACACATACATACACGTATCCTCCTTTGGAGATGGTTATTTCTTTTGCTCATTTATCTGTTAAAGCCAGTATTTTGGGCATTGATTTGTATGAGCTCTTTGTACAACCTTAATACAACCAAATCCTTAGGTTGTACTTCATAATTTCATTACTACCTTTTCCTCTTTGTGAAGCTTTCATATTGCTTTTAAATTTAGAAAGTCCTACTCACTGTGGATATAATTAATTTTTTTTGTTCTCAGAATTATATAATTCTTAATTTATATTAAGGAGAAAAACATACTCTTTTATTTTCCAGATCCTAAACTCATCTTCCAGGCTAGCCTTGCAAATGCTCAGATTCTGATTCCCAGCAACCAGGCCAGTGTAAGCAGTATGCTGTTGGAGGGACATACCCTCCTTGCCCTCGCTACTACAATGTATGCTCCTGGGGGTGTCAGCCAGGTATGGATAGCACCTTTCCCTATTATGGCAAAATAGGACTGGTTTTAAATTTAGCAGAAATTATCTATGGATTTTTTAGGAATCAGTTGATATTAAAATATAACCACTTAAAAGTATTTAATTAAAGAGCATAAAATGAGTGAATTTAAAAATTTTATATCCTCTTACACTGAAAGGGAACTAATATATTGTATAGAGATTATTTTTTCCCTTCCTTTGTTTCCTAATGCTCCAGATTTATTTTCAGGATAAAATCCAGATCTGATTGTTCCTAGGAGTAAGTATACTTTAGATTTGTGGCTTCGGAATTAGTATCTACTATATTTGTTCTCTTAAAGAGGTAAAGATGAAATAATAATTTTTAGCTACCCATATAAAGTTTTTGAAGGACCCAGTGGAAATTTGCCTGTCTTTGCTTTTTTTTAAAGTTATAGTGTGCCTGATTAGAGGAAACATAAGAATGCTTTTAAACATCTAATCTTCAGAAGTTTCTTACATTTGCTAGCTTAATTCAATACCACCTCTTATAGATTATTGCAGTATATCTTATGGGGTTATTTATTCTTCTGTTTTAAATCACATGTCAGACAATCATAAAATAACTTGAGAAGAAATAAAAAATAAAATAAATAAATAACTTTTGAGAGTGAGGGAGGACCTAAGAGTCATCTGATCTAGTTAAATATTTACTATTTAATATATAACTATTTAATTTTTAAATATTTAAAATATTGTAGTGGCAGAGCCTTTTTTCAAACAACTTTTCTACATACAGTTTGAAAACCACTGATCTAGATGAACTTCCTAGTTTTGTAGATGAGGAAACTGACACCTGATATTAAACATCTAGCCCAAGATCACATAGGTAGACCTTCTAACTCTGTCCAATGCTGTTTTCTTTCATTACCATATACTCTCTCAAGCTAATCTTGTTTTATAAGGTTCTTTTGCAATAAAAAGGACTTAACTTTGGAGAAGAGAAGAGCATTACACCATGTTATCTGTCTTTTTATTTAGGTCGTTCAGAATGAAGAAGATGAGAGCTGTTTGAAGAAAGTAGATCCCCAGCTACTGAAGATGGCACTAACTCCTTATCCCAAGCTAAAAACGGCTCTCTTCCCTCAATACACTGTCCCTAGTGTCCTGCCACCTGATATTACACTCTACCACCTTATTCAGGTACAGTACTTAGGTCCCTGGTATTTAAGAGTATCAGTGTTCAGCCAGGAAAACAGAAACCACTCTGGGTCTTTCAAATGGAGAACATTTAGCATAGAGAATTATTTACACAGAGTAATAGCAGAATGGAGAAATCAAATATGCGATGGTGACACAAACCCAAAATTGTCAAAGAACTAAGCCATCAACACCTTTGAGGCTATAAGTACAGTGCAAGAAAGTGGTGTTATTAGAACCCAGAAGCTGGAGCCATTTTGGGGAGCTAAAGTCACAACCAGATGATTTAATAGGAGCTGGGAACATAGAAGGCTAGCCTAGAACTTTGGAGGAGATGCCCCAGAAAACACAGAAGGGGAAAAATATCTGTTTCTTCTTTCTTCCCACCTTTAATCTCCCATGTTGTCTCTCATGACTAAACTTATCTCCTAGCCAAAGAGCAAGTGGGCTTGGAAAATGCAGTTCTCTGCACTACGGAGAGAGCAGGAGAAAAGTAGAAGTGGATCTGAGCACAGATAGTTGATCTTCATGTTTATCTGCTGCTTTCATCAAAAGCAGCTCCATTCTACCACTGATAACTTATGTCTTTTCACAGTAAATGGGGTTGTTTGTTTATTTAAATCAGTGCTTCTTAAACTTTTTCAGGACAAAGACCTGAATGTGCGAGAGCTATGAGCCCTCTACCGAGAAAAATTTCACAGATGCATATAATTTTGCTAATATTTCAAAAGAATTCACAGATTTTCTAAAATCTGTTCAAGGATCCTCAGTTAAAAATCTTTCATTTGCTTGTCTCTCATTTCAAGAGGCTTTTGCTTTTTTTTTTTTCCCCTCTGGGTACATATATTTCCATAGTGTCTTCAATTCAAAATAAGCTCTATAATCCTATAAAAGTCCAAAATCTCTCTTACTCTAATGTGAAGAATTCTTAGGGTATAGACTATTGCTGCTCAGAAATGTGGTTCCCAGGTGGATGCCAGTCCATGAGTTGCTTGTTGCTAAAATGAAATAAGGATCTTGCACTAGAATTAAGTACATGTCACTAAGTACACTGTTTAGTTTAATAGGCTATTTTTTAACATAGCAAGAATTTTTTAAAGAAGGAAGCAGTAAGCTGATTTATATTTATTGCAACGTTTTATCTCTTTGAAGACCAGCACTTTGAGTAGCACTGGTATAAACTATATATATGTGGATTATATAAAAACAGTTTCAGTACCTAAAGTAGATTCAATCGGCCCAAAACATAAGTGGTTTCAAGTTGTTCTTTGATCTGCTTAAACTTGCCTCGTGTAATTTTTTAGGAAAGGTGTTCCTTAATAGACCACAGACTCTCCCTTAATTTGAAATCAAAACTATTCCTTCCTTAGCCATCCAAATCTTGACTTAATGGAATTTTTTTTCTCCTATATCCCTCCTACAATCTGTTTATAGTCTTTGCTAGACCTTTGGCCTAGACACGTTTCCAAAAACCACTGCTCCCTGCCCTCAAAACTTTTCTGACTAACTTGACCATAGTCTGCTTTTTTCTTTGTTGTTGATGATTTGCTCATCACATTTCTTTAACCCTTGTTCTAATTGTTTTACTCTTTTTTATTTCCTTTCTTGACCTGCCTTAGTTCATTTTCCCATGCTTAGATGATAACATTTCTAGCCTCTTAGTCCTGTTGTCTTTTGATTCCTGAAGCATTTCTAAAGCCCATTTTACACTATAATTGATGCTGCTTCTACTAAAAGAGAATGCACTTTGCAGACATAATTTGAAGTGAAGAGAATCTTTAAAAGGATCATAGCCAGTTCTATTATTAAAATAGAAGTATCTCAATTTCTTTTTTTGTTTTTATCTGTAATCAAAGAATTTATATCCAGAAAAGGTTTTTAATTGCCTTAGAGAAGGGAAACAGACTACTTGTGAAGTCCTATCATGTAATTTTGCTTATTTATTTTAGAATCAATTAACTTTTAACTCTGATTTGACTTTTCCCTTTTTTTCAGTCATTATTGCCCTTTGATCCCAGCAGATTGTTTGGCTGGCAGTCTGCCAACACACTAGCTATAGGAGGTAAGTCATTATGGGTACTTCTTCCTTTAGGAGCTTTACAGCAATGTTGACCATAGGAGTTCACTTATGTAAAGCCAGTCTAGCTTTCTCTCTGCTTTCTATTTTAAAAATAAGAAATGCCTTACTGTTAAAGTGTACAGCTGAAACTTATTGGATTTTGTTAACCAATGTCACCATAAAAAATTTAATTAAAAAAAAAAGGAGCATTCCAATGGAAAACATTTTCTAGGAGACTGAATTAAACACATAAATTAAAAGCTGCTTATATTTATCGCTTTCCAAAAATCCCTTTGTTAGCAGTCTAGTATAATAAAGGTTAAAAGCATAGTTGTTGGCATGAGACAGATCCTGACTCTACCATGTATTAACTGTATGACCTTGGCCAAGTAATTGAACCTCTCTTCATTTCCTTGTAAAATTAATAACAGTGCCCACTTCATATGTTACATTGAGAATAAAAGGAGACAAGGCATTTAAAAAGCTCTCACAGTTCACACAGTGCCGCCTTCTCTAGACCATAAGAATTTCTGATTTTTTTGTGCTGGTTCTTTTTTTTTTTAGTAGACATACACATGCCATTCTTAAACTTTGCTTCTTTTTCTCTTTTACTTTTGCATTTAGAGTTAGCCTTTAGTATCATGTTACCTGTGGTGCCTCCACTTATATTACTCTAAAGTAGGCTTTAGGTTAGTACTTTGCACATAATATACAACCTGTAAATATTAACATACATAAAAATGAATTGTCTAATATGTCAGTTTTATAAGTTCAAATTGCAATATATTAAATTTACCTAGTATCCAGAACCCATTGCAGAGCTAAGCCTATAATAGATGTTCAATAAATATTTGTTGAGTGCTGAAAAAGTAGTGCTTATTACATTTTCAAATGAAAATACATGTTTCAATTTCAGTGAGTTTACTAGAGAGTAGACAGAATCTCCTGGCCTCCAGCTCCACTTAGCTAGGGCCTCGACATCCCTCTTAGAGATTGCACTTTAGGGAAACAGAAGAAATTGAAGGCATGTTTCTTGCCTGGTTTTTAGAAGTTTAAAACATATTTGAGCAAATAAAACAAAGTAAAAACAAAAAAAGTAAATGAAATAATTATGAAAACATTACAGATTAATAAAACTGGAGAATTGTATTTAATCAGAATGTTCATATAGTTTTACCACTGTAAGGAGATGTTAAGCAACTGTAGTTTTCTGGTAGAATTTTCTTTTACACTATCTTCACACTAGCCCCCAACAGCTAAAAAATCAGGATGTTATTTAAAAAAAAAAACAACCTCAAATTTACTCTTTTGGCATGTGGAAGTACCATATACTTTACATGTACTCAGCAAAATTGAGTCACTGGTTTTATATGGAATTAGAAGTTACCAAAGTCATTCTGATCTCTCAAAGAATACAGGTAAGGCATATGACAATTTTTTAATCTCAAAGGGTGTGTGCTCTTAAGTAATAGCTTTGTAAGATGACAGGCACCATTAAGGTCTTCATCTTTTTTTGTAGGAGCCAAGTTACAATATAAAAAGTCTTTGGAATTCTATGGGAGATTAAAATTTTATTTCAGAAGTATGCTGGGAACTTTGAAAATAAGAACACATGCACTGTTTTCCAGAATTGTTTCCTTACCAGTTCAGAATGTTATTTTATCCCTTTTTAATTGTTAGTAAATGGTTAAGAGGCAATTGAATATTAGGATTTTACAGAAGTAGTTATTTCATACTATCTTCTCACATCCAATATCTTCTGACTTTAAATTTCTCTAAGAGAAAAAACTTTTTTCTGCTGTTTTCATGAGCATGAAGGAACATTAAACTGAGCTACTCTGCTGGTTTCAGAAAGATAGTACAAACGTGTGGATAATAAGGTGCTCTGTGAATGTAGTATCAGAAAATATAGCTAGTAATAACAAAATGAGATTATAGGAGGGTATTAATATGGAGTGAAAGATGTTTTTATCAAGGTATTGGAGTTGACCTTGGTGTATAGAGGACTCATAAATATGTTAAGTAGGAATTTCATTGCACAGTGAGCTGTGTGAATGAATTAAAAATAAAAAGCTCCTTTGCAGATCATTGGCAGAGATTTTGTAGCTGAAGAGTTACTGTCATTGTGAAATTAAAAGATTATCAAATATAGAATTAAAACATCTAAAACTACAAGTAAGTTCAGTGGGGGGAAAGCATAATTGTAGTTTTTTATGCAGCTTCTCATATAACATTTTTGCATAAAATGAGGGCTACCTCTGCACATTAAAATAAAGCTACTATATTATGGTGGTTCAGAGTGATACACAATGGTACAAAATGATTATAGCAACCAGTTTTCTTTTATCATTATAGATTTAAGTTTTTCATGTGCAAATCTGCAGTTAATACTGATGAGTGCAGAAGTATAATATTGCTTCACTTCTTACCATTATGTCCCCAGATGCATGGAGTCATCTCCCACATTTCTCTAGCCCTGATCTGGTTAATAAATATGCTATAGTGGAACGTCTGAATTTTGCTTATTATTTACATCATGGACGGCCATCATTTGCATTTGGTACTTTTCTGGTCCAGGAATTAACTAAGAGCAAGACACCCAAACAGCTGTGAGTATTTAAATCATAATTCGTACTCTTAATAAAAGGCATATCTGTGTATCTTACATGTACATTAAAAAAAAAATACTGGAAATATGTATACCAGAGTTAACAGTGATTATATTTGGATGGTGATTTTTTTTTTGCATTTGTGCTTTTCTGTCTATCCCAAGTTTTTGGCATTTAATATGTGTTACTTTTGTTAATAAGAAAAGAGATAAAAAATATTTTAAAAGATAATAAATATATTTTTAAATAGTTTTTTAAAATGATCTAGGAGCTTGTCCAATGTTAACAGTTGCTCTAAAGAGAAAATTCTATATTGAGATGTGAATTCTGTATTTAAGATTTGTCTATTATAATTCACTTTTATAAAGCACAGAATTGAGAAGACTCTTTGATATAATCAGTTAAATATATATATATGTATATATATATATACACTTTGTTTTATAATTAACAAAGTATTACATTTCCATGATAAAATATTCAAGTAGCTCAGAGGGTTTAAAATATAAGATAAAAGCTCATTAGTCTCTTATCTTCATAATTTAAAAACGTGATTAATTTCTTGTGTCTTCCCTTGAAAATTTTCTATGCATATAAAAGTACATGAGTCCTTTGAAATGTATGTGCTTTATGATGTCAAACTTTAAGTGGTATTTTCTTGGTAGTTTGTGTATATACTCATAACTGATCAGATTGCAAGTTGGCAATCTTTTAGAAATTCTACTCTATCTTCCCTGGATGAAGTTAGAAGCAAGAATAATTTGGACTATGAGGAGGTGTTTTAGAAGATGGTAAAATGTAAAGAAATGAGAGGGCTATGAAGCCAGAAGACAGTTAAAAGCTACCAGGAACCTAAATGTGTGTAAGAGGCCAGGAAGGGAGAAGCAGCCAAAAATTACATGTGTCTGATACTCCATGTATCACTGACTTAATTCCATCTGCTTTTCCTTGTGAGAAGCAGTTTTCATATGCCGATGTGATTTTGATTCTTTTCTTTTTCAGGATCCAGCAAGTAGGCAATGAAGCTTATGTTTTAGGCCTCTCCTCCTTCTACATACCTTCAATAGGAGCTGCCTGTGTTTGTTTCTTAGAATTGCTTGGCCTCAGCAGCCTCAAGCTCAGAGTTGATATGAAAGTGGCCAATATAATTCTGAGCTACAAATGTAGAAATGAAGATGCTCAGTACAGCTTTATCAGAGAATCTCTAGGTACAGCACCTTTTCTTTCTGTGACTTGGTTTGTTTAGGGGACAAGGGATGAATAGGTCTTTGGCACTGAATTGTGAGTGATTGGGGAGGAAACAGTTATTTTCCTCTTTCCTGTGGAGTGTTTGTTCTTTAACTCACTTCTTGGGCCCTTTAATTGGGTGCTGCAATGGCTCTGGGGCACATTCTTCAAACAGAAATGCCCAGTTTCTGACCTTTTCTCTTGACCAAGTTTGTTGTTTATATTATTTACAGCTGAAAAACTATCTAAACTGGCTGCAGGTGAAAAGGCAACCATAGAAGAATTGCTCATTCTCTTAGAAGAAGGTATATGGAACAGCATTCAGCAACAGGAAGTAAAGAGGTGTGTGAGTTGTAATCGCAGCTTCTTTTCCAGGAAGCTTTATTGTTCCAATGTGTGTTTGCCTATTCTTTCTTTCAGTACCTCAGATGTGTTCATCAAATCCTCTAGACCTTACCTTCTTACTCAGATACTCAGTAAATGGATAATGAGTTTTAATTTCATCTTACTCTGTCAGCAAAAGGAGGGTAAAAATAACGATTTCCTCCTTAGAGATGGAATTTCCAAGAGACAGAGAGGAGCTTTGTCTCCTCCACTGCCCTACTAGTCAGGGGAGGCTCTTAAGTGTTACATGTTGAAATCATTTCAGAAGATATGGGATGGATCTTAGAAAATTTGACTCCGATGTCCTTAATTTTTTCTTACCAATATCTGTCAGTTGATAATGGAAGTTGAGGTGACCATCTGTCTCCTTATACAGTCATGCTGTCTTTCCTCTGTGCTGTTTCGCTGGAGCTGAGCCAGCCACCCCAGACCCTAGGAACATAGCCTTCTTCTGTAACTCCTATCACCTACACTATTCTCAGCAGCTTCCTGCTTTCAGCAGGAGCAGGTACTCTTTCCACTTAGGGAGGAAATCTAGGCACCTTTCAGGACTCTCTGATTGTTAAAGTGAATCATGAAAAAATTAAGCACTCAAAATTTCTTGAGTGACTGTTTTCTTAATTCTCCTAAAGATTGTACATAGCTGGTTTGGTAGATACTTTACTGATAAAAGGAATGAATTGTGCTAACATGCTAAGAAAGCTGTTATGAATTATGGGTAAGAGCCCTTTTTAATTTTTTTCAAAGCAATCTAATAAACATTTGCTATTTGTTGAAAGACTTTTTAGAGAATATACTATATAGTTAAGATGCCAGATTAGATTTACAGCAGTTTTAAGTTGTATTATTAAATGATGTTTTGTTTTCATAAAAGTTATAAAATAGTTTGTTAATTCTAGAGAATATACTGTAATTCAACTTATTTAATTTTTACTAGTTTTTCAGTTAGAAACTAAAGCAATATTTTAACAAGTTTTTTTTTCTCTACCACTCGCGCCCCCAATTGTAGGTTATCCAGTGAATCTAGCAGCCAATGGGCATTAGTGATACAGTTCTGCAGGCTCCACAATATGAAACTGAGCACATCTTACCTTAGAGAATGTGCCAAAGCAAATGATTGGTTACAGTTCATTATTCACAGCCAGATTCATAATTACCATCCAGAGGAGGTAAGCCACTGACTGTTGCCAGTTTATCAAGAAGAGGAGGATATTGGAATACTACTTGTATGAAAAATAATGTTCTTTCTTTGGTTAGCACAAAGGCTTTTGTTTGATATGATACTATTATTTTTACTAAAATTTCAGTGGGTTGGCTTCAGACAATGGACTAGTTGATTAGTTGACAAAGGATTGGTCATTAGTACTAAAGAGATGAAGAGTTTTATAACTCCAGATTGTATGCAGAAATTCACTCAAAAGCTTTGTAAAATTATGTGATCATCTCTGACACAATTCAGGTTGCAAAAAAAAATTTGCCTATGTTTTTTTCTAACATTTTCTGCTTCAGCTAAAATTGAAACTTGGTTGTCAGTTTTAATCATCTACTATGTTTTCTAGGTGAAATCCCTTCTCCAATATTTCAGCCCTGTCCTTCAAGACCATTTAAGGCTGGCTTTTGAGAATTTGTCCTCAGTGTCTAACTCCAGAATAGACAATGGTCAAGTCTGCATCAAGTCCCCCAAGGAACTCCAGAGAAGCAAAGAAGAGATGACTGATTTTTTTGAAATTCTGCTTCAATGTTCAGAGGAGCCAAACTCCTGGTGCTGGCTCCTAGCTGAAGCAGTGAAACAACAGGCCCCTGTTCTTAGTGTTCTGGCCTCGTGTCTCCAGGTGAGGATCATGAGAATCCTAAATTAAGGACCCAGATAGCAATAGAAAGAGTTGAGGGTGGGGAGGGACAGGGAAGGCTGATAATCAGAGAAGACTTGGGTAGGGGGAGGGCGGGAGATGACAGTAAGACTGTAGCATATGTTTCCAAGGTCCCTGCAAACTTCTTATGCTTCTCCAGCTTAGGATCCAGCCATCTAGTTGCATGTTGTGCCTTGACATTTAGTAACTTAAAATAGAGCCTTGGTAATTGGTTGGCAGTCAGAGAGAAAGATGCTTTGGTGTAGACTACTACTTTCTCTGGCTGGGAAGAGAGATGCTCTAGACAGTCTGTTGACCAGCAGTTCTGTGAAGGGTAGTCATGTTTTCTTATACTTAGTACTTTCCTGACTTCCACATTTATTAGCTGTCTCTTGGCCCTTTGACCTGCTGTACTCTACATGGTTTATAAGAATTCCTTAGTTGTTCTTTGGAATTTGTTTCATGTTTGAAGGCTTTTGAAGCCATTTAACCAGTTTAGTGAGGTGACTTGTTCTAAACAAGCAAAAGCTATCCATAGTTCTAGTATTGTTGGAAACTTCCTCTGTCAGGAAATCCAAGCCAGGTTGTTGTTTTATTTTGAAAAGTTCTTATCCAATGACAGGATGCCAGTGCTATTCCCTGTCTCTGTGTTTGGATCATCACGTCTGTGGAGGACAGTGTTGCAGCTGAAGCAATGGGACACATTCAAGGCTCAGTGGAGGGCCACACTTGGGACCTTGAGGACCTCTCAGTCATCTGGAGAACTTTATTAACAAGGCAGAAGAGCAAAACACTCATCAGAGGTTTCCAACTTTTCTTTAAGGTAGTAATAGTATTTCATTTCTTTCCCAAGTTTAAAAGGGTTACTTCAGAGTATCTCACACTGACTTTTTTTCTATTATTCTTATTTCTGGATTTTTTTTTAAGCCAACAGCAAATAATGGAACTACCATTGATTTAGTAAAGTACTTTCTAATACATTATTTTAGTCGATTCTGTCAATACTTCTATATAAAGATAATGGTATATGAAGATACTATGTAGTGGTTTTATTCTCATTTTACAGAGTAATAAACTAAGGCTTTTATAGAACTTAACAAACCCAGGGTCTCAAAGTATTTTAGTAAGTTGTTTACTTACAGTTCATATCTATACTGTCTAATTCTCAAACTCCTGTCCCCTGACTGAAAAGCTCCCACTAAAGTGATGGAACTGTATGGATTGATGCTAGACAGCAATAGGTTGGCGGGTCAGTGGAGCACATTATCCGGGAGTGTATATAGGAGTGTCCTAGCACCATCTAGTGGACTGTCTCCTGCTCATGTGTGGTAGACCAAGTGCAAAATAGATAAAAAATGAACTGTCGAGTGGTACACCTGGACTAAGTATCTTTTTCCAAAAGGAAAAAGAAGTATAAATTTAATTTTCTTCCTTTTTAACATGTACAATTTAATTCTACTATGAAGCTGTTAGTATTTGTTTTTTACTTTAATCTCTTCTTACATTGGCATTATTCATGAGAAAATAGTATTAAGTTCAGGATTTTGTAATTTCATTCAAACTCTTCAAAGGATTCCCCATTACTATTGATGATGGAGATGTATGAACTGTGTATGTTCTTCAAGAATTATAAGGAAGCTGAAGCCAAATTACTGGAGTTCCAGAAGAACCTCGAAACTGTAAGTTGGAGTGATCATGCTCTTTCTTGCTGATTTGAAATTCCTTATAGTGGCTTGTTGTCTGCTAGTAGTCAGGATATGGCAGCAGGTGAATAGCTGGTGCATGGCATAATTCAGACTAAATTATTTGTACTGTTTTAGAGCTGGGGAGGCAGGGCAGCAATTGCAGTGGCCTTACAAACCTTAGTTGCCAGGGATGACAAAAAGTTTTATCTAATGTGTTATAACTCTTATCAATATCCTGATGCTGCAACCAGGCTCACTGAGAAATGGATTAATGATATCTGGTATGGGTGCTAGAGAGGAGTATCTTGGTACATTGGCCACATTCAGCCAATCCAAGATAGTTCCAGCAGTGAGTGTGAAGGGTGTTTAATACTGTTTTATTCACTGACCGAGAATAATGGCTTTTTCTATCAACACTCCTCATGGTCCCTGTCCAAATGATGCTGAGCCTTGTGGTCAATTTCAGGCTTTACCTATCATATGCTTTCTTCAGGCCTATTTTTCATACTAATTAACCGTATGGAAAAGAAGTTATAAAACAGGAAAAGAAATGTGCCTTAGTCCTGTTTGGGATTTCAGCACTTTTGTCTTCTCTACTGATAAATGAGACAAAACTATATACTGATTCTACCCAATAAATATATCACAGTGGAAACTCAGGATAGGCTTTTGCTCTCAGTCACATAGGTCTTAATTGTAATGATTTCAAAGTTATTATTTGAAAATGCAGAGTCAGTTATTCAAATATGCCTGAGGTTCCTAAATCACAGAAAATAGAGACATTAATTGCTTTGGTCTATCATTCTCCATTACTGGGGCTAGCAGGTATCTTCTTTTTTATTGTGGTCAAATACATGTAACATTTACCATAACTTACCATAAACAATAGCTTCCCTAGCCCTTGCCAACCACCATTCTGCTTTCTGTCTTTATGATTTTGGCTACTCTCTGCCTCATATAAGTGGAATCATACAATATTTATCTTTTTGTGACTAGCTTATTTCACTTAGCATAATGTCCTCGAAGCTCATCTGTTATAGCATATGCTAGGGTTTCCTTCCTCTTTAATGCTAAATAATATTCCATGGTATGTGTATACCACATTTTGCTAATCTATTCTTCCATTGATGGACATTTGGGTTGCTTCCATGTTTTAGCTGTTGTGAATAATGCTGCTATGAACATAGTGTACAAATATCTCTCCAAGGCCTGCTTTCAATTTTTGGGGGGTTTCTATTCAGAAATGGAATTGCTGGATGATATGGTAGTTATATTTTTAGTTTTCTACAGTAGCTGAACCATTTTATATCCCACAGTACACAAGGATTCCGGTTTCTCTGCGTCCTCATCAAAACTTGTCTTCTGTTTTTTTGATAGTAGTGTACCAATGAGTGTGAGGTGGTGTCTCATTTTAGTTTTGATTTGCATTTCCCTAATGATTAGTGATGTTGAGCATCTCTTCATGTACTTATTGGCCATTTGTATATCTTCTTTGGAGAAATGTCTATTCAAGTCCTTTGCCCACTTTTGAATCAGGTTGTTTTTTGTTGCTGAGTTTTAGGAATTCTCTGTATATTCTGGATATTGAACTTCATACCAGATATGACTTTCAAATATTTTCTCCCATTCTGCGGGTTACCTTTTTACTCTGTTGATAGTGTCTTTTTATGCACAAAATTTTAAAATTTTCATGGAGTTCGATTTTTTATATTTTTCTTCTGTTATCTGAGCCTTTGCTATCATATAAGAGATCGTTGCCAAATCTAGTGTTGTGAAACTTTTGTCCTATGTTTTCTTCTAGGAGTTTTATTGTTCTAGGTCTTATCTTTAGGTCTTGGGTCTATTTAGAGTTAATTTTTGTGTATCTTGTTAGGTAACAGTCCAACTTTATTCTTTTACATATAGCTATCCAGTTTTCCCAGCACAGTTAGTTGAAAAGACTGCCCTTTCTTCATTGAACTTGGCACCCTTGTCAAAAATTATTTGATCATATATGCAAAGATTTACTTCTGGACTTTTTATTTTATTCCATTGGTGTGTATGTCTGTCTTAATCTTAATATCACACTATTTTGATTGTTGTCACTTTATTGTAAGTTTTAATTTCATGAAGGGTGAGTCCTATAGTTTTGTTCTTCCTCAAGGTTGTTTGGCTATTTGGGGTCCCTTGAGATTTCATATGATTTTAGGATGGGTTTTTTATTTTTGTAAACATCATCATTGGGATTTTAATAGGGATTGAATTGAATCTGTAGATTGCTTTGGACAGTATTGACATTTAGACATTATTAAGGCTTCTATGAACATGAGATATGTTTCCCTTTATGTCTTTAATTTCTTTCAACACCATATTGTAATTTTTATTGTATGAGTGTTTCACCTCCTTGGTTAAGTGAATTCCTAAGTATTTTGTTTGTTTTTGGAAATGGAATTATTTTTATAATTTCCTCTTCAGATATTTTATTGTTTGTATATAGAAATGAAACTGATTTTTGTGTGTTGGCTTTGTATGCTGCTACTTTGCTACATTCATTTATTCTAAGGTTTTTTTTTTTATGGAACCTTCAGAGTTTTCTCAATATAAAAATCATATCATGTGCAGAGATAATTTTATTTCTTTATTTCCAGTTGGATGCTATTTTTTTCCTTTTCGTGCCTTAATGCTCTGGCTAGAACTTCCAGTAGTGTGTTGAAGAGAAGTGGTGAAAGTGGGCATCCTTCTTTAGTTTCTGACCTTAGAGAACTGCTTTCAGTCTTTCATCATTGAGTCTGATGTTCACTGTGACTTTCACATATGGCTTTTATTTTATGGAGGTGTTTTTATCATGAAATTGTGTTGAATTTTATCAGAAACTTTCCTGCATTAATTGTGATGATCATGTGAGTTTTTTTCTTTCATTCTGTTGATGTGATATATACATTGATAAATTTTTGTATGTTAAACTATCCTTGCATTCCAGGAATAAATCCTATTTGTTAATGGTGTATAATCCTTTCACTATGCTGCTGAATTCAGTTTGCTAGTATTTTGTTGAAGATTTTTTGCATCAGTGTTCATAAAGGATATTTGTATGTAGTTTTCTTGTAGTGTCTTTGTCTTTAGTATCAACATTATATTGATTTCATCTAGTAAGTTAGGCAGAGTTCCCTCCTCTTCAATATTTGGGAAAAGTTTGAGAAGGATTGGTATTAGTATTTTAAATGTTTGATGTAGAATTCACCAGTGAAGCCATAGTTGGCTGAAATTATTGCAATTTACCTTCCAAGTCTTACTACAGAAGTTGCAAACCTTCTAAAATAGTGGCATCAGACAGATTCTGCCAGTGCAATTGATATCTAGTAGGGAGACAGATTGCCAGTGCTTTCTACTCTGCCTCTGTCCCTATTTTTAAGGATGTTATTTTTTAGAGTAGTTTTAGTTGACAACAAAATTGAGAGGCAAGCACAGAGATTTCCCATATATCCCCTACCTCCATGCATGCACACCCTCCCCCATTATCAATAGCACTTACCAGAGTGGTCCATTTGTTACCAAGATGAACGCATTGACGTATCAAATCACCCAAAGTCCATGGTTTACTTTAAGTTTCAGTCGTGGTGTTGTACATTCTTTGGGTATACATTTGGATAAATGTGTAATGACATATATCCATCATTGTAATTCAGAGTATTTTCAATGTCCTAAAGATCCTCTGTGCTATAGCTAGTCATTCCTCCCTACCCCCAGACCCTGGTTGATCTTTTTACTGTTTCCATAGTTTTACCTTTTGCAGAATGGGGTATAATTAGAACCACATAGAATGTAGTTTTCTCAGATTGGATTCTTTTACTTAGTAATGTGTATTTAAATTTTCTCCATGTCTTTTCATCAGTTGATAGATAGCTCATTTCTTTTTTAATGTTGTATAATATTACATTTTCTGGGTATACTGTAGTCTTTCCATTCACCTACTGAAGGACATCTTTGTTGCTTCCACATTTTGGCAGTTATGAATAAAGCTTCTTTGAACATCTATGTTCAGGTTTTTGTGTGGACTTAAGTTTTTAACTCCTTTAGGTAAATACCAAAGAGCATGATTGCTGGATCATATAGTATAGGAGTGAGTTTTGTTTTTTAAGAGACTGCCAGACTGTCTTCCAAAGAGGCTGTACCATTTTGCATTTTTACAATGATTTAGAGTTCCTGTGGCTCCACATCCTTGCCAGCCTTTGGTGTTGTCAGTATTCTAGATTTTGGCCATTCTCATAGGTATGTTGTGATATGTCACTGTTATTTTAATTTGCATTTCCCTGAAGACATATGAGGATGATCATTTTTTCGTTAGCTTATTTGTCATCTGTATATCTTCTGTGGTGAGGAGTCTTAAAGTCTTTAGGCCATTTTTTAAATAGAGTTTTCTTATTGTTTTAAGAGTTATTTGTATATTTTGGATAATAGTGCTTTATCAGATATATCTTTTGCATTGATATTTTCTCTCATTCTGTGGCTTGTTTTCTAATTCTCTTAACCTTGTCTTTTGTAAAGCAGAAGTGTTTAATTTTAATGAATTCCAGCTTGTAAATTATTTATCTCATAGATTGTATCTTTGGTGTTCTATCTAAAAAGGCGCTACCATACCCAAGGCCATCTAAGAGTTCTCCTGTGTTATCTCCTAGGAGTTTTGTAGTTTTGCCTTTTACATTTAGGTCCTGCTAGGTATCTTCTTACTTATGCCTGACTGCCCCTGCTCCATACTCCTACAGAGGAGCAGTATAGCTACTCCATCCTTGCCTCAGACCTTCCATATATTTTTTCCTTTAACCAGTTTTGTCATTTGTCTGGTGTAGTCCCTCTTCTTAGAGCAAAAGAGGTAGACAAACAAGTAAATAAAGACTAAGAAGTCAAGCTCTAATTCAAACTAAAGAAGCATGCTCCTTGGGGCCATTTTTTTTTATTAATATCTTTAGCATTTGAATTAAATGACATAAATCTAGGCTTCTTAATTGAGATCCTTCTCTAGCAATAGTATAAACAACAGGCAAAGTAGTAGAATGAGCTAAGTAAGCAATGTTAAGCAAATCTTTCTAAGAGGGTTTTATATATGAATTTCAAATCTTCTGGGCCTCAGGGCAGGCCTAGAGCCTTCTATGAAAAGCCCTTAAGTGAAACATGTCTGGTTAATTTCACAGTAACTCACAGGACTATTAGTTTGGCTTTCAGTAACTGGGTATATTTACATCAGTTCACTCCAAAGTTAGTCTTCAGTTCTCTCCCATTTTTTGACTTTGACACACACAGTTCTCTATACTAGGATGCTCCACAAAGAAACAAACTACACAGCTGCTGAGGAGGGCTTATTTTTGTCACTCTCCTGAGCCACATAGCTGATTCCTGCCATTTGGAAAGAATCTAAAGAAGCATCTCTCTTTGTGATAGGAGATGACTTTTGATGGTGCCTCTGTTTTTTAGATAGTTCCACATTTGGAGGTTTTGATTTGCTGTTTTTTGTGAAACCACTTTCACTGATGCTGTCTTTTTTTCATAGCTTGAAACAGCAGCCACAACGGTCCACACTGTCGTCCCTGTCCCATGGCTGAAGGAGCAGGTGTGTTTTCTTTTGAAGCTTATGCTGCAGCAGTGTAGGACCCAATATGAGCTTGGGAAGCTTTTACAGCTGTTTGTTGGAATAGAGCATCTCTTCTCTGATGGTAAGACAGTCCTCACAGTTAAGAAGTTAGCTTTCCATTAATGTAATGGCTAGGTGGAGAGCCAGAGGAGATAAAAGGCAATTAGGGGGATCGTTTTATAAACTATATAAATGTCTAACCAATGTACTGTATACTTGAAACTAATAATAAAATTAAAAATAAAAGGCAGCTTTCTTAATCTTCTTGAAAAAAATTTAGAAGGGTATTCAGGAAATTAAAATATTTATGCTATATAATATTACATTTACAGTCCATTAATGAAGTATGAAGAAGTTACAAAACTTCTGTTATGGTTAAAGCACTCAAAACATAGCACAACAGGATGGATATAGCATAACAGAACTACCTACTCATGCTAAGCAGTTGTCAAATAGCTACATTCCCCCCTGGCTAGCCTCTACATTACCCTGTCACTATCATTCTTTTCTCTCTGACAAGTAACCTTAACATGTTGTTACTACTCAGGGTCATAGACTTGTTTCAGGGGTGCCTAATTCATTTTGAAGGTTTCTGAGATAAATTGTGCTTATTTTTGTGTTGGCAGTCTTTAAGCTTGTTGTTTATTGAATGAAACCATTATTGCCTTACCCTCTTTTCTGCTTATTTGATAATTTCAAATTTTTGTTGAATATAATGTTATTCTTTTATAACTAGATCCTGACATTTTTACTACTAGGGTTATTTTATCGTATTTAAATTCATAAGTGTTCAACTGGAGAACTCAGATTTGCACAGATACTAACACAATGCTAGGCTCAGTGCCAGTGTTACAGGCAGTGGGGCTGATGACTGGGAAAAAAGGAGTAATTTCCTAAATATAGTGTATAGAAGATAACTATATAGACTGCACAGTAGATCCTTTTAACGTATAGATGCTTTCATTGATCTTTAGTAATTTTAATTCTTTTCATAAATGAATTATTTCCAGTTTTCTTGCTGGTGTTCCTTTGTCCTTGAAAAATTATAAGAATTGTCTGCATTGTTAACATTACTATAATGCTTTTATTCATATTATTAAATTTTTTATTTTTATAGAATATTTGTGTGTATGTGTATCATGTATGTGCTTAGAGAAAAGAAATATGTTTTTTTAAAAACCTGTGTTTTATATGATGCCAGCAAAGAAACCCAACATGTTTACACTGGTGGTTATTGTGCAGAATATCTATCTCACTGTCCCTTGAACTACATAAATTAGATCACAGTCCAGCAGGTGACATTGGGAATAAGCTCCTGTAGAATGTTTTTCCCTCCTTTATGGTGGGGCACACATAAGTTCTACATAGACTGGGAGTGGGAGCAAACTCAGCCACATAAGTCGTTGGCAGAGAATTCCTATATTACTGATGCTAAGAATTTCCCAAGGACATCAGGAAGAGCTCAGCTGGGTTAAGTAGATAAATGAAGGAGGAGCAAGTGATGCTCCATTCTGAATACAATATGTGACAATAGAATTGTGGCTGTTGGCCAACTATAGTTTCAACTGTTCTGTGTCTTAATCCACATGATGCCTGCATTGAATGAATGAGTGAACAGTCATAAAAACGAATTTGTTAAAGGTAGGAGAAAAATTCAGAAAGAGATGGAACTAACCTGAATGGACTAAGAAATCTTCCCATGGTTGACTGAGTTGCTACTACATGGTAGGCCATCAACTTTTGCCCTGTGTTTAAAGCCAGATGTCTTGATTGATCCATGGGCTGATGATCTCTGATTGTTTTTACTGTATAGGTGCTGCCTATGGCTTCCTCTTCTAGTCAACCAGAATAGGAAAAAAGGTTTTGTTTTTCCTTTAAACATATTATTATGTTAAACATATTTACCTCCTGATATTTAGTTACTCTTGAACTACCATACTGGCATTTTATTGATTAAATGTTTATATCCTCTTCTCTTTGGCACAGGTCCAGATATAAAGAAACTGTATGTCCTTAGCCAAATTTTGAAGGATACATCCATAGCCATTAATCATGTAATTATAAACACTTATAGCTTTGAGAATTTTCAGCATGAATGTAGATCTGTTTTGGAAAAACTGGAGACAAACGGACAGTTTGCTTTAGCCAGGAGAGTAGCAGAATTAGCTGAGTTACCTGTGGACAACTTGGTTATTGAAGAGGTAACATAAGTCTTTTATTTAAAATCTTAGCTTTTTGAACCAGCATTAAACAAAGAATCAAATGAGATATGTAATTTATAGGAAATAAGGCTTGCTTTTACTTTTGACACATTAGTTTTAGAAATAGAAGAGCCTAGGTTGCCCATGATTGAAAGATGAATGCTTTATGTATAAGGTTAGCTTACAGGGATATGCTACAGCAATTTTCCTTTGAATAGAATTAAATGGAAAATGGCTTCTCCTTGAACCCCATTCAATTAGATAAATTTAGAATTGTTTGTAATACCTTAATTTTCGAGATAAAATACCCAGGATAATCTGTAGCCAAGACTCATGTTCTCTGACTTGATTTGGTTTTTAAAAATACCGTATAGTCTATGGCCAAGCCACCCTGAATGTACCTGATCTCATCTGATCTTGGAAGCAAAGAAGGGTCCAGCCTGGTTAGTACTTGGATGAGAGACCACCTAGGAAGAACAGGTGCTGTAGGTGCATGCATAAGTGAAGGAAGGAACGAATGAATGGTATACCTAGAGAACAACAGCATTTATGATACTTCTTTATCTGGGAAGGGTGAAGATTCACTTTGTTAAATTTCACAGTTAATACAGGAAATGCAGACCTTAAAGCACATTGACCAGTGGTCCCTGAAACAAGCAAGAACTGACTTCTGGAAAAAATGCCATGAGAATTTTAAGAAAAATTCCATTTCAAGCAAAGCAGCTACTTCCTTTTTCTCAGCCCAGGCCCTTGTGGCCTGTGAGTATCCAACTGAGGAGAGACCAAGCAGCATTGAGGAGCGCCATCTACTGCTCACCCTGGCAGGACACTGGCTTGCTCAGGAGGACCTTGTGCCTGTGGAGAAGTTGGAGGAGCTGGAGAAGCAGATCTGGCTCTGCCGTATCACCCGGCACACTCTCAGAGGAAACCAGAAGGAAATGGAGCCAAGATTTTCTCAACAGATCTCAACTAGTGGTGAGCTTTCCTTTGATGGCTTAGCCAGTGAGTTTTCATTCTCCAAGTTGGCTGCTCTGAACACATCAAAATACTTAGAACTTAATGGCCTTCCATTCAAAGAGACTTGTGAGGACAGACTGGATAGGAAGGAGCAGGAGTCACTAAACTTTTTGATTGGGCGCCTGTTGGATGATGGCTCTGTGCATGAAGCAAGTAGAGTATGCCGGTATTTTCATTTCTATAACCAAGATGTTGCCTTGGTATTGCACTGCAGAGCACTGGCTTCAGGGGAAGCTAGTGTGGATGACCTGCATCCAGAAATCCATGCCCTCCTACAAAGTGCTGAGCTGCTGGAGGAAGAAGAAGAAACTCGCATTCCTCTAAGGAAAGTCTCAAGCAGTAAGTAAAGGAAATCAAACTTCCGAGTCCTAATTGGTGTATTGGCACTCTCTCCCGGAAGTTGTAATAGTTACACTAAATTAAGGAGATAGCAACCCTTTTTGAGGTAATCCATAAACTAGGTATTAACTGTTCAATGAAATAGAAACACCTAGGTCTTTTAAGTAGCTGTGTATCAAAATTAGAGGGAATCTGTCTGATATATAACTAGTTCATTGAAACGTATTCTATACAAATAATTATGTTTCTAATTGTATATAGGAATATGGTTGATTTTTATATTTTTATCAAATATTTCTATACACATTAATGTACAATTAACCTTGTATCCTATGACCTTGCTAAATTGCTTATCCTAGGAGTTTACTCATAGATTCCTTAGGATTTTCTACAGACACTCATATCTATGAACAGTTTTATTTGTTTTATTTCTTCCTTTCCAATTGGTATGCCTTTTGTTTCTTAAGTTTCTTGTTTTATTGCACTGATTAGGACTTCCATTACGATGTTGGATAGAAGTGGTCAGAGTGGACATCCTTGCCTTGTTACAGGTTTTTGGGAAAAAGCCTTCAGTTTTCCATCATTAAGTATATTAGCCATAGGTGCTTCGTTATATTGAGGACATTCTCTTCTGTTCCCAGTCTGCTGAGTTTTTTGTTTTTTATCATGAATCAGTGTTGAATTCTATCGTGTTTTTTGTCAATGTTTTTTGTATTCATTGATACGATCATGGTTTTTTTTTCTTCTTTAGACTATTAATATGATGGATTACATTAATTGATTTTTTAATATTAAACCAACTTTATAATCCCAGGATAAACCCCCTTGATTATGGTACATTATTCTTTTTGATATTACTGGAATCAACTTGCTATTTTGCTATAATTTTTTGCATTTATGTTCATGAGGAATATTAATCTGTACTTTTGTACTGTCTTTTCTCATTTTTGTATCAGGATAATTCTGGTTTCATCAGTTGGAAAGTTCTCCTCTTTAAATATTCAGTAGAATTTAGCAGTAAAACTATCTGAACCTGAAGATTTCTGTTTTGGAAGCATTTTAACTATGAATTTAATTTCTACCATAGTTGTATGATAAATCAGGTTCTTTTCATCTTGGGTGAATTTTGGTAGTTTGTGGTTTTTTAAGGAAACCTTTTATCCTTGCCTTTTAGGTTATTTGAACATTTTTTTTGTTTAGTGTTCCATTTTAGTTTATTTAATTATCTTTATAGATTTTTTTTGTTTGCTTTGGGGAGTATATTATTATACATTATTAACTTCAGTCTGCTTAAAGTCAGTATTTTTTAGGGTTCACTGAACTTCTTGAATGTGTAGGTTTGTGTGTTTTACCAAATTTAGGTTGTTTTCAGACAGTTTTTCAAATATTTGTTCGGTTCCATGCTCTTACTCCTCTCCTTCTGGGACTTCAATAATATGAATCTTAGAACTTTTATTAGTATCTCACAGGTTCTTGAGGCTTTGTTCAATTTTTTTCCAATCTTTTTTTCAGCCTGTTGTTCGGATTGGATAATTTCTGTTTGTATATCTTCAGTTTCACTGACTCTTTTCTCTAGCATTTCCATTCTGCTATTGAGATTTTTCATTTCTATGATATTTAAATTTTAGTTATTTTTCACTTTCAATATTTCTATTTTATTCTTTATACCTTCTATTCCTTTGCTGAGACTTCCTGTTTTTCTCTTTATTTCAAGAGACATAATTGCTTGTTAGAACATTTGTATAAGCTGCATTAAAGTATCTGATCATTTCAACATTGTATCATTTTAGTGCTAAGTGTCATCTGTTGCTTGTCTTTTCTCATATGAGTTGAAATTTTCCTGTATTTTTATATGCTGAGTAATTTAAGTTGCATTCTGGACATTTTGAATAGTAGGTTATGAGACTCTGGATCTTATTTGAATCCTATGAAGAATGCTGACATTATTTTAGCAGGCATTTGATCTGTTTAGGTTCAGGCTACAAGTTCTAATCCACTCTCTGTGGGCTGTGGGCCTAACTCAGTTCAGTTTTCAAATTTTTCAAATCTTTTGTGGTATTATTCCAATCCATCCCATATGTGTTTTATATTGTGGTTAGTCTGTGACCTGGGTAGTGGTTTATCTGTTAATTCAGTTCTCAGAATCTTTGATACACTAGTAAGGGTCAGAGCCATACATGCTAAGCCCAGGAGTGAGCCCTGAGTTTATAAACACCTTTGTGTTTCTTTCCTGAATCTCTCCCAACACTTTCTGGTTCCCTGAGGCTTCCCTTTTCAGTCCTCTAGCCCAGAGCTGGAGGTATAGTTTCCCCATTCTGTCATGTACTTCCTTGACTGCCTGCATCCAGGGCCAGTTGACAGGACGATAATGTAAAAAAGAACAAGGGTTCACTTCACCCTCTTGAGACCCTCTGATCCAATAAGGTTCCTCTCTGAGTTTTGACTCTCCCAGTTATTGCTGTAGCCTTTACCACCACAACCAAGGTTTTGCTTAGCAACTGAGATGAATGAAAATGAGCTGGAGTGGATTTTAATTCTACTGTGCCTTTGAAGCACCTATCTAGATGATCCTTGGTTTTTGTGATTTGCATCTTAGAATGATCCTGCTGAGTATGTGGAAGATTGACTTGAGAGGGCGAGGGGAGGCTGGTAGCAGGAGATAGTAACAGCCTCTTTGAAGCATGGCAATGAAGGCTGGAATTAAGGCAGTGATTAGAGAGATGTTTTGGAGACAGTCAGCTATACCTGGTGACTTATTCGATATAAGGGGAAATTGGGAGTGGGTATGTCAGTTCATTAGGTGGCCTTGAGTCGTTTGTAGCCTCTGAAGCCTTTTAAGTATTTTGGTCTGTTATTTCCTGGAAGAAGGCAATGAAAGTTTAAGTGGGGGTGTGGGCCCTGTCAGAAGTGGTCTGAGACCCAGGGGGAGTCATGAGAGTGCAGTGCATGAAGATGTGTACAGAGAAGTGGAGTCATAGTGGGCTGGGGAGAGGTCCTGTCTTGCCAGCTTAAAGCCTCACTCAACCTGTATTTGCTTCCAGCTTCAAGTTTGGATAGTCAGTCATTTGTGATGCTGCCCCACAGTGATGAAGTGGTGACTAATCTGGAAATTCTGACAAGAAAATGCCTCCATGGGAAGAACTACTGCCGGCAGGTCCTCTGTCTGTATGAACTTTCCAAGGTAGGTGCCAAAGGGTGAGGTCTCCACAGGAAGCTCCCTCTGGGAGGGAGTGAAATGAGAAGCTGGAGGTAAATTTTAGACATTGCCAAATGAACCTATTAGGTGATAATCATCACCTTGTCAGGATGTTGGCCTCTGTAAATCCATCTCTGGGAAATAGTAGGGAGGACACCAGGCCAAGTATCAAGGTAATTTGAGTCCTAGATGCAGGACTTCAGCCAGCGAGAAGTTAGGGCAAGACATTTCACTTCTCTGGGCCCCCAGTTCTTGATCTATAAATGATATTACCACGAGGGTTTCTTCTAGCCCCAGTATCTTAGGTTTTGCTTCAGGATTGTTTGGTGCTTTCCATAGGAGGGAGAGCACAAAATAAGTTTTAAGATAAAATGGAACATTATGAGCCTAAAGACACAAGCCAGAGCAGCCAGGAATTGTTTGCGGCTTTGTGCTGATCAAAGGAGAAAAACAGTAGACTTTTAAGTGTAGTAGAAGAGCACCAGAGAAATAAAGCTGAGCACTAAAGCCCTTTGTCTGAATTAAGGCTCAGAGACTTCTTTAGAACTGAAAGGTTTCCCTGCTGTCGTGGGAACAACATGGAAAGGCTCTTGCTTTTTACTCAGATTTATCACATTTTGTAACATTTGAAAAGCTCAGTGCTCAACACTAGATAAGTACCTGATGCTTTCTAAAGACAAGCCTTTCTCTTGCTTGAGTTAGGCTTGTTGTGAAACAATAGAAAGGGCTAGAATACAGTGCTTGCTTCTTCTAAGGTTCTGGCTCAGGGTGTGAAGGATCTTTAAGCTCAGAAAGTAATAGAGTCTGTTTACACCAGAATTCAGAAAGAGCTAGCTTTTTCCTGGCTCCTAGTAATAGCTTCAACTGACTGCCTTCCTTTCAGGAGTTGGGCTGTTCCTACACAGACGTTGCCGCCCGGGATGGTGAGGCCATGCTCCGAGCAATCTTGGCCTCTCAGCAACCCAACAGATGCAAGCAAGCCCAAGCCTTCATCAGCACCCAGGGCCTTGAGCCAGACATGGTGGCTGAACTTGTGGCCGAAGAGGTGACCCAGGAGCTGCTCTCCCCAACAGAGGGAGCAGGTACCCTGCCGTTCAGGTCCCCTAGTCTTTTGGATCATTTTCACACATTCCCAGGGCTTTGGATGATATGTTCATATATATCCTGCATGCTGCCCTCTCAAATAGCCAGGTTGCACTTGTTGAAAGAACACATTGCATTTATTTTATTATTTTATAATTATGCCTAGAGTAGCTGTGCCTTTCTCTGAGCTAACAAATTCCTGCTGTCCCATAAGATGACTACTAGGCCAAGGTATTTGAATTCAGCAAGAGGCCAGCTGCACTGGGGACTCCTCCAGCATTGCCCCCTGGTGCCCAGGCTTGGAAAGGATGGGCCTCCTGACATGGGCCTCTTTCTCTCAGTTCTCTCAAGGTAAAATCAGTGCATTTCTCCACATCTTTCTGTTCAGGACATAAGCAGATGTCCACCCCAGCAGAGGAAAGCCAGACATTTCTTCAGCTGACCACTTTGTGTCAAGATCGCACGTTGTTAGGCATGAAGTTGTTGGATAAGATTTCCTCCGTTCCCCATGGGAAATTGTCTTGCAGTAAGTTCTTGACCTTTTTCTTAGCTGTTTTGGGCCCTAGCAGGTTTTTAAGTCTTTGAGTTAGTCTTTCTAAAACTCAATTTGGATCATTGTTCCTGCTCTGGATCCCTACCCCTCTAGTATAGTTTCTAAGTTCTTGGTGGGAAACCTTAAGTTCATTTAAGAAAATTTAGAAAATATATGTGGAAAAGCAACCTCAAATTTAAAATCACACAAAAAGGTAACTTTTAAATATTTGGCATGTTTATCTTATTTTCCTCTTAAATCACTCTGCAACATGGATTATTATTATCCCTATTTTAGAAGGAAACTGAAACTTAGAGAAGTTGATTAATTTATAACTATTAAATGGCAGAGCTGGTATTTGAATCCAGTCTGTGTGATTTAAAAGTCACCCACTTTTCACAATGTCTAGTTCATCATAGGCATTCAGTAGTATGTATCCTGCTGATCTTTCTCTATGCAAGTTTGTAGGTTTATTTTTCAAAAATGGCATTATACTGTTTATACTATTTATAATTACTTTATGAATATGCTGTCATTAAGATTTTTCCATGACACATTTCTCTATGTGTAATTAAAAATTACCATACTATAGGACCTTTAGATTGTTTCCAATTTTCTGCTGTTATAAAACACTGTAACAAACATCCTTATGGGCAACTCATGTACACATCCATGATTATTTACTGATAAATGACCGTTTCAAGAGTATGCCCATTTTTAAGGATAAATATATATTCATAAATTCACTTCGCATTTTGAGAGTACCATTTCCTAGAACCCATTTCACTTTGCAAATGTGATAGATCCAAAAAAGTCATTTTACTGATAAAACAAATGGAAATTTAAAAAGGTCAGTTTTATTTTAAAAATAGCCTTCTGTATCTTTTCTCAAAGTTCAGTTCAACACACAATTTTGAACTGTGTGTTGCCTGGTACTCTAAAAAACCAGGAACATGGTGAACAAGTTAAGCAGCAGTCCATAGAGCCCACAGACTAGGAATGTGATACACAATAAGAGTCAGACTGTTGGGGTCAGGAAACCTGTCAAGAAAGGTTTTTGTAGGAATTGTCCAAACCAAGCCTAAATAATTAGTTGTCAAAACTGCTCATTAGTCAGTAAGTTTGTGGAGGGCTCCACAGGTACCAATGCCTAGAGGACACAGCATGTATTAAGGCTGGGAATCTTTTTTTTATCTTTAACATTGCAAGTATTTTTCCCAGTTTGACTTTTAATTGTGCTTACAGTGGCTGTGTGTGATAGTTCTAAATTTACATAGTCAAATCTTTCATTAATCTAGAAAGCCATTAGAAGAGCAGAACATCATATGGTACTTGATTAGGCCCTAAGACTTAACACTGAGACACAGAGAATGCCCTTGGATTTGTGTTGGCAGGTACTCCATCATTTTTTTCTACAGAAAGTTTCTCCATCTTTAAGAAGCAAGGGTTCCTTGTTCTCATTTGTAGGGCTTACATGACCGTCTTTGAGAGAAGATGACGCTATCACTGAGAGAGGAATTTAGACACCACCACGGGGCTGTCCCATAGCTGGAGCTCTGGGAGGTCAGGGATCTCAGGGAACCCAAGAGACAGCCTTCTGCAGACAGGCCCATCTGTACTGGGCCCCTTCACCCTATTGCCAGGCCCAGAACTATATAGTGCACGGTGGCCAGGGTTCACAATCCTATCTTACCAGTGCCCCAACTAACCAGCTACAGAGCTGCTAATTCTGGCCCATCACTGCTTCACGCTGACATGCCACATGGAGGGCATCATCCGAGTCCTGAAGGCTGCCCGGCTGCTCACAGACAACCACTTGGCCCCCAACGAGGAGTATGGGCTGGTGGTAAGTAACTCCTTCATCCCCATCTTCCATCCTGAGGAAACCTTTGATAGATCATATAGACTGGGGACCAGTTCAGAGCTGATGCGGTCTTAGGGAATTTGCCCATCTGGATATCATGACCTATTTGGTAGCTAGCTGGATAGCTCAGCCCTCTGCTTCAGGTTATGAATTGTCAAAATTAGACTGTTCCAAACAGGAAGTTGAGAGGATCTCTGCCAGGTTCCAGTGCTATCATACCCACCTTGCCAAAGCAGTTCACTTTTCTAGAGGGCTTCAGACAACTGTATTTCCCCCAAAAACAAAGTTCATACCTACCTTATCTCAATTGAAATGAGCTGACAAGTCAAAAGTCAAGCCTCTGCCTCCCCAAATACTCTAGGCTTGAAACTGACCCAAGTGGCTGAGCGATCCATCAGGCACTGCAATAAGGAGTGGTGAGAAGGACAAGAGTGCCTGCCGAGGAGGATGGCACCCCAGCACTTGATAAGTCACGTTTAGAGACAACAGTAGGGTATAGCCCAATGACTAGCATTTCTGAATCCCCCAGAGACGGCCCTTTACTGGGCGTATGGGAGAGGGAGCTCTAAGCACAGGAGCCTCGCCATTAGTCTTTCTCCCTCTGGAGCTTAGCATCTGAAAGCAACCTTGATGAGAGAGAATTCCAGGTGATACTGATGCCACCTGTCCTTCTCCTTTACAGGTGCGTCTTCTCACTGGCATTGGAAGGTACAATGAGATGACATACATATTTGATTTGCTGCATAAAAAACACTACTTTGAAGTGCTGATGAGGAAGAAGTTGGATCCGGTAGGTGTACAGTATTTTGAGTTCCAGATGACATGTACTGTTGACATTCAGGAGTCTCAGACTTTCTCGGGAATAATCTCAGTCAGGGTAGAGCCCTGGGATATGTAGGCAGGAAATTAAGGTCCTCCGTAGAATATATACTGTCACAAGTAGCTTAAGGTTATAGAGTTCAGACCAGGTATCCATTATGCTGACAGCTGCTAAATAGTAAAGAAAATGAGTTTGTGCACCTCCATCTCAGCTTTGTCACCTGCCTCTACTGTCTGAACAGCTGTGACTGGAGTAAAAAACCTTTCTGAGAGCCATGAATGGTTTGACCAGCTTAGAAGGCCATAACAGAGAGCTTTTAGAGTGGAGAGTTTTCAAGGGACCATGAAAAAATGTGTTGTTGAGAGCTGTTAGGAAGTGAATGCCAAGCCTGGGCATGGAAAACTGTGGAGCTGTTCATGACAACCAGGAAGGAGGCTTGGAAGCAAAGGCTTGACTTGCCAGGCCTTTGGGCGCTTGTCTGTCCTTTGCATGCTATACGACACCTAGTATATCACTCTCAGAGCCTATTTCCAAGTCATTCATCTGGCTGATGATTGCTTCAGCCCATTTCACTGAAGATTTAAAAATGGTACACTTTTGGCTTCTGGGAACTTGGGCCCAGCCAAACAAGATTACGAGACAAAAGAGAAAAACTCTCCTTAATGTTGGGCTAGTTTCAGGACAGACCAGTCCAGTCATAAGGAGAGGAGCAAGTCCTGGACACCTTTAGGGTCCCTCAGAGGGTATTCTAAATCATTTTTGAGGCATTTTTGTTTCTGCATTTAAATATTCTTTTAATAACTTTTTTTTCTGATTACAAAAGTAATGCATATTCAATGTAAGACACTTGGATAACAACACAGAAAAAAGCCCTCTTGTGTCTATCTACCATCTGGAGACAGCCATTGCTAACAATTTGTTATAGGCCCTTTCCTTGTACATGTACCCTATACATATATACATACGTATTCAACAAAATTTTTGTTGTCCAGATATGAAATAGCTTACTTTCCTCACTTAGTAAGCATATTCCTCAAATCAACATCAGTTTTAATGGCTACTATGTGGTGCTGTCTTTGCCCTTATTTTGGACATCTGGATTATTTCTAATTGTTTGGCATTAAGTATCTTTGTTACATCCATCTTAGTGCTTTGCTTTACTTTCTTCAGGGATAGATTTCTAGAAATGGAATTGTTAGAATAGCATGTGCGCACATTTTTAAGGCTTCTCCCTTCTGAAAGGTTTTAACCGCTCACACTTTCACCAGCAGAGTACATACCTGTTTCCTTATACTCAGGATAGCATAAACCATTAGATTTATATCTTGTCATTTCCTTTTTGTTGGGGGGTTTTAAGGAACTTTCAGTACCAAGGGACTTAGCCAGCCCTTCCTGCAGTGCAGTCCCTGGTTGAGACCTTGGTATCTCCTTTTTTTTCTGGGCAGAGTGGTACCCTGAAGACGGCCCTACTCGACTACATCAAACGTTGCCGCCCTGGGGACAGTGAGAAGCACAACATGATTGCCCTGTGCTTCAGCATGTGCAGGGAGATCGGGGAGAACCATGAGGCAGCTGCTTGCATCCAACTGAAACTGATTGAGTCTCAGCCCTGGGGTGAGCAAAGATCACTGCAATAC
Source organism: Cynopterus sphinx (assembly GCA_030015415.1). Classification (NCBI taxonomy): domain Eukaryota; kingdom Metazoa; phylum Chordata; class Mammalia; order Chiroptera; family Pteropodidae; genus Cynopterus; species Cynopterus sphinx. Next base: position 89,497,200 of record CM057384.1, on the reverse strand, counting down.
CCCGAGGGCAGTGATGCTGGCAAGGGAAGGTTCTTAGGGCTAAAAAAGGGAAGGAGTGCATGAGATTGATTAGTACCCACCTCAGCTTCTAACAGCCACTCAGTGGAGCCCCAGCTGGGCAGATAGGAGATGGAAGACTTGGAAGACATTTGTCCCTCTTGTAGCCTGTGCATCCAGGATGTCATCTGTTAGTAACCAGTGTGTATTGATGCTGTATGCCTGTCTTGATGTTTCAGAGAGAAATGAACTACATGGGGCACTGAATCCCTCTAGAGCATATGTGCTTTTGGTTTAATACCTTCTACCTGAGACATATCTGCCTCCCTATGAACATGAGCTGGGATATTTCTAGTCCAGCTCACGAACTCTCTGAGTGGAGTGGAGAGTAGCCACCCTGGGAGTCAAACACACCCAAGTTTCCTTTACTCTCCTACAGAGGACAGCCTCAAGGACGGGCACCAACTGAAGCAGCTGCTGTTAAAAGCCTTGACTCTGATGCTGGATGCAGCAGAGAGTTATGCCAAGGTAACCATAGTTTTATTCTGGACTGGCTTTGGAGCTTGGTGTCTACAGTATTTTGTCCTTGGGTTCTTCCAAGTGAAGGGGGAAGGAGTCAGGCCAACTGGGGACTGAAGGGTAAGTTCATTACTGGAAGGTTCAAACAGATGATGGCAAGTCTTTACCTGTGCCTCCCTCTATCCTTGTCCCTCAGGACTCCTGCGTGCGACAGGCCCTGCATTGTCACCGGCTCATCAAGTTGCTAACACTGCAGATTCACTTTCTGAACACTGGCCAAAACACAATGCTCATCAACCTGGGGAGCCACAGGCTGATGGACTGCATTATGGCCCTACCTCGGTTCTATCAGGTGAGGAAGAAAGAAAAAACCTAGCCAGCACTGCCAACATTTTCTCTCCTGCTGTTCCTACCATGGGACTCAGAGGTTGAGTGACTTGCCTAAGGTGTCAGGGCTAGGGACAGAACCAGGACAGTTCTGTTCTCCCTGTCTCATGAAATTGCCTTTCTATGGTAGTATGTCTTACTAGCATGTTGTGTGGACAAAGATTGAATAGTGAGACACACCGTTTGGCCAGCAGAGGTTTTTGCTCTTTAGGGGTTCAGAGGAACATCCTGTCAGTGATTCTGTAAGCATCCTTTTGCCCCAGCATTTTACATAAGGGTGCACCCAGGTTAGCATAGGAGTCAGGGCTTCTGGCTCTTTAATGAGGAATGGTTATCAGGGAGTAAGCCCCTTCACTATTCTTTACACAGCTGAGTTAGTGGGAAAATATTGTTTAATGAACCCATTGTGAGGAAGATTAAAAACACTGAAGAAAGATTTTAGGGGTCAAAGTGAAATGTCTAACACCAGACTTTCCACCAATTTTGATACATAGAGCCTTTGATCACAATTGGTAATGATCACATTCACTGTATAAGTGTGTTTTTTTTCCAGAACAATTTGTCTTCAGTTACATCAAATAGGCTCTAATGGTGTCCTTCCCTCCATCCTTTTAAGGCTTCTATTGTAGCTGAGGCCTATGACTTTGTTCCTGATTGGGCTGAAATTCTGTACCAACGAGTGATACTTAAAGGGGACTTTAATTACTTGGAAGAATTTAAGCAACAAAAGTTATTAAATTCCAGTATATTTGAAGAGATTTCAAAAAAGTAAGTACTAAAATGCCTCTGCTTTAGGTAAGGCATGAGTAAAAATTTTATGGCTGAGTATAACATGCCTATAGCTTACTCCTCTGCTTGAGATGACAAAGAGATGTCAGGAATCTCCAAGAGAACAAAATCTTTAACAAATTTATGCAAACAGATGAATGAGGAGTTTGCTAATGGTGTTCTGTACTTAATATGGGAGGACAGCTACTCAGCTTGCCTGAGGTGCCAGAAACGAAACGTCATAGGTCCTCTTTTAGAGCATTGAACTTATTCTAATTAAGGTGAGCATTAAGATACTCATTTTTAATGAAGTAATTTCAATACTCATCAGTAATGCTAGTCTTAGATAAATTCTAGACTCTAACATCTCCTTTGTAGGGTTTCATGTCAGAGCTGACAGTCCTCACTCAAGATATAGTACCTTAACCTGTACATTCTTACGTTTGTCTAGATATAAACCACATCAACCTACTGACACAGCTGTGAAAAACCTGAAGAAGTTACTTACATATTGTGAAGATGTCTACTTGTATTACAAGCTGGCATACGAACACAAATTTTATGATGTTGTAAATGTGCTTCTGAAGGATCCACAGACAGGTTGCTGTCTAAAGGACATGCTAGCAGGTTAGATGGGTTCAATCACATGAGCATGGTTACTGCCAAGATAGGTGCCTGTTTTCTTATACTGAAATGAGGTACTGATAGCTCTTTGTGAGCAGATACAATAATACATTAGGGATCTTTGTTGTCCAAGTTATAAAACCCCAGAATTGATCATACCAGTCTTTTGTGAACAGTAGGTAAAGAATGAAAGTTTTCACAAGGAAATTCCTATTTCAGAAGTGACTGTTCCTCTCTTGGTATGAAAAGCAAAAGTTCCATCTTCCTCAGGATGGCTTCTTCTTTAGGAGATGATAAAAGACTGATTAAAAAATACCTGTGCCTGCAGATTCCAGTTTCAAAGGAATTTAATATTATTTACATAGTGAAGGAACAGATGATACATTTTCATTAGTTAGAAACTGATCTCTATAATAAAATAGATTTTAAATTCAGTGCATGTCATTATCAGCTGCTAAGGAAATCTTAGCCCATGTCAGCCTTAAAACAATCTTTATTTGCTGTAATTATTGCTGTGTAATCACTGCTTTCTGTTAATTTCTTAAATAATTTGGATGGTCCTATCTTCCACTTAAGTGGTCTACAGAGCTTTGATTGAGGCTCCTCCTTTGTAAGAGAAATTTAAAACATTTTTTGTTGTCTCTATTTTTGAGTATGATAGTTTAAAAAAAAAAGACAAGACTCCAACCACAGATTTGGTTAAATTGCTTAAAATGTTATAAAGATCAATCTATGCTTATAGCTATAACCTGAGTTATAAGCTCAATTACTCAAAATAAATAGTTTTTCTAGGTACTTAATTAGGCCTTAGTATCTAAAAAACCACATAATTTCCCCCAAATAAATAAGAGGAAGGCAGCCCTATGCCTTTGTTGTTCTAGGGTAACGCTATTAAGGGCCTGGCAAATCATTTTTGTTTTAAAGCTGTAACTACTCATCATTTCTTAAACTTTGTAAATATATAGAGAGCTCTAGTCCCAAGAGCTGTGGTTCTATACTTTCCAAAAATATCTCTTGGGAGATAACACAAAATTTAAGTCCTCACAATAGTGATTTTATTAAATTAGTTGCTTTATAAAACATTGCAGATGTCATAATTGTTAACATAACAATTTACCAAACTGTAGTTAACTGGTGCAGCTTGCTGAGCATGTTTTATAAAGGAAAGGAAATGCCAAAACCCTGTTTAAAGTTGTTCCATTGCAGCCTAGGAGAACAAAGGAGATTTGTTTCTCAAGACACTTGAATTAGGCAAATGAACAGGCAGTTTCCCTCCCCCATCAGAAGCACTCCATCAGTAGAATAGTCTGTTCAACTAGACAGTCTATGCAGTCAAGGGATTCACAACTTGTAATGTGATAACGGAGAGGTTTACCTTCTTCAGCTTCAAAGTTGGAGGGTTTTGGTCAATTTTTAAGTATCAGACTAGTGCTTTTCAGCCGCCATATCTTCACCAAGATAAAGCAGTCTTCTTCACAATGTATTTTTAATATCCTCACGCTCAATTTTAAGACAAAGCAATTTTAATACTAGGTGCACACCACATGCCCTGGCTGCAAACTGCTTTTCTTGACAAGTTATGAAGTAGTTCAAGGAGGTATGGTTAAGGCTGTATTACTGAATGGTGCTGGTAAATACTACACAATTTTTGTCATGTTGCAGCCTTTGTTTCCAATTTAGTGACTGCTGCTATAGAATCAAATAGCAACAATGACAACATTATTAGGCTTTTTTTTTTTTAACTATGATTTAGTAGCAACTGAGATTCCCAATTTTAACCCCTTGGCGGCAAGATCCAAGTTCCCTCTTTTGCACATTAGCACCTAAGTGTCAAGGGGTTAAATAACCAGCACAAAAGATACTGCACTTCTGATTGTAGCATTTGGCAGAACTGAAAGGAAAGGAAGTTGTGCTACATGTTGAAGGGATTGTGGGCAACAGAAAAACATCAGAAGAGAAAATGTCACATGAAATCTTCATAGTCTTGTACATATCCTCCATCATAACCACCATAATCTGCCAGATCATCTTTCATGGTGGCCTTTAATCCCCCTCCAGGAACCACACCTTTCTTCTTCTTTTTGGCTTTGCTTTGCTAAAGATAAAAGAGAGTTAATTTATGAGACTTCATCTACCATGGGCATCTTATCTGGTATAGCAATCCTCATGGAGATACCAAAGCTTCTGGTCACAGGAAAACTTTAGTTCTCTAAGGGAGATCCCAGACATAACCCAGGGCAATTTCTGTTATTCAGAAAAGACTGTGAACATGTCTGTAAAAAAAAGGAAACTAATGGCATTCACATTCTGTTCTATTCCAATTTAAACAGTACCGGTGAATTGCTAGACTTCTAAATTCTGGGGGTTGGGCTCCTACTACACTTGATGGCCCACACTGCCATCCTGATTTAACACAGCTTGCTCTTACCTTTTCTTGCTTCTGTTTTTCACTACAAAGCACAGTCAATGAATTGGTAATCTTTTTCAAGTCATCAATTTCCACTAAAAAAAAAGGAAACCACCGATTTTTAAGCATTTTTGGATAAGTGAAAGCAAAATATACCTTCTTCCCCATGTTATGAGAAATCTAATTTATCATTTAACTTCAGTAACTTTGAAAGGTTATGAATTTCTCCTAACAGAATATAGTAAATCATTCAGTCTATGGCCAAGCTCTCAAATCAGCACTTTTTAAAAGTAAAATTAGGCAAATCCAGCAATAAAAATGTATAATGACCTGCAATTACCAGGACACCAGTGCTCAAAGAAACTAGAAATGTCTTTATAGTTCATCACATTACCTACCATTCTTCTTTACCCCGTCTAAACACGCAGAGTATAACTGTACCGTATCCTCCCATAACACATCCTTGATGCTCCGTGAAGAGTGGCTAAATGAATATGGAACTAAAATTCTTAAGCCTCCCGGTGACAACTCCCACCCCCTGGGGTCTCCATTTTCTAGCACAGGGACTAGAATTAAAATAGATACCTCAGAAATCTCAGTGTCCTACTAGGAGACAAGCCCGTTTAGTAGACAACATATCCTTCCATCTTTATAAAAATATAAAGCTGAAAACAGACACCAGTTTTTAGCTAACCAAAAAAAGTGGTCAGTTTGATTTGAGAGCACCTTTTAAAACAGGAAAATAGTATAGGTAGAAAAATACCAACTATGGGTCTATCAGTGATCAAATTCAGAACTCTTAGCTTAGTAATTTCTCAAAACTAATTAAAATCCATTATATACAATTCATTTTTCTCAATCTTAAAAATAGTAAATACTAGCAAAACCAGTCCTTTCCATGTTAGTGCTGCACCACCCCTGGTTGTCATTCCCACACACCCTGTCCCTAAAATATGTGACTCACACCCATGGACCCAGAGAATAGGTGCCAGCTCTCTTGAGCAACTGCACCTGGTCACATTTGTAAAATGAAGACATTTGCTGTTTATTGCTGGTCTCAGCAATAAAATCTTGTATGCCCAGACAGCATTTTCTCCAAAAGACACTTCCTAGCCCCTTTCAAGATCTAATTAGATAAAAGAATAAGCAAGAGCTTTATTAGCTGCTGTACCAACAAACCTCAGATGTCTCTTTGGGAAGCCATTATAAAAACATGAAAGCAGTCTCAAAAAATGAACAAAACCACTGAAACTCTGAAACTCATTGTATATTTACAGAAAAACATCCCATAGTTAACTGCTAACAAGCAAATCCTAAATCTGTATTAAGGGTCCCCCAACCCCCAGGCCGTGGACCAGTACGGGTCTGTGGCCTGTTAGGAACAGGGCAACATAGCAGGAGGTGAGTGGCAGGCCAGCAAGCAAAGTTTCATTTGTATTTAAAGTACCCCCCACCCCAAGTGCTAGCATCAATGCCTCAGCAACACCTCAGATCATTAGGCATTAGATTCTCATAGAAGCACCAGTCCCTCGTACCAAAAGGTTGGGGACCCCTGGTCTATATTATAGCATTCCCACCTACTACACCTCCACCTCAAAAGTCAACCTCTATCCTCCTGAGTATAATGTGGCCTTACTAAAATCCACCCACAGAGAAAAGAGAATTAACTTACATGAAATACAAACATCTCGAACTAAGGCTTCCAAAAAACTGGCATAATATAGTGACTTTTCATATTGTGTAATCTTATCTTTTAGTAATTTTCCAAACTCTGTGAAGTCATCTCTTGAAGATGGGTTCATAGCATCTATGCCATAAACTGTATTAGTAACACCTGTAAGAGAAAGGGAGCACTTGAAACATCAGAATGATTTTTAAAAGTTCATAAACCAATTAGCTATTCTTAATTCTGTTTCATTTCAAAGGAGAGATTTTTAACCTGAGTCCACTGGAGTCACTGAACAGAAATCAGGGGGTCTGTGAGTTTGGATCAGAAAAAAAGATTACTGCTTTATTTTTACTAACCTCTAATTTAGTATTTCCTTCCATTTTTATTACAGGCAAAAAAAATCAGTGGTACTAGCGAAACCGGACTGCTACCATTAGACATCAGATATTACGTATCATATTACAGTTGCCACAGATATCTTGAAATATTGGTCATCATTACTTTCAAATGACATTAACTTATTAAACCTGCCCTACATCTTATTTAATGCATTGAGAAGCACATAATTATCACAAATTATTTTAATATCTTGATACCTATTCCAATCTAAAGGTTTCTTTTATAAGTAACATCTTCTGTGTTTTTTTATGCATTTAAAACGTCATAAAGGTTCACTAAGACTGCCAAAGGAGTCCCTGGCACAAAAGGATGCTCTTAAGCTATTGTCCAAGAACAGCCCATAGTAAAGAAGAGAGATGGAATAAAGAAAAAGATGGTTCCTGTGAAAGTATCCAGCTAATGAACCACATGTTAAATCCCAATAGAAAAATTTATCTGTCCTAAAAGGATTCTAGGTTAAGAAACAGTATGCTTCCATAGCCTCCACAATAGTCAAGTAAATTAGTATCACTGATTCAGTGTTTTAAGTATGAGAAACAACACTGAAATCCTATTAACCAAATGATGACTATATGAATGCATGTTTTTGCCTTTTGATCTGTAATTGGTGTCCCATATTAGGATTTATGGGTACTGCATAAATCCTTCTCTTTAATAAACACATGGTGGCTTTTACTATCTTATGAAGACACCATGGTAATGGCTGAGTGCCCTCTGTAATGAGATGAGTGCAGTTTAGACATTCCAAGCACACATCAGTGCACAGGAGCATACACAACAACTTGAGATTGCTAGCAACTCACTGAGGTATAAGGTCACATTTCTCATGGAAAGGCAGAATAATCAGCCTGCTTGATCCATTTTAAAGAAGAGGGAAGGCAAGGGGAACTAGATCATTTGTGGCTGTAGGTTTCAATTTCAAAGTCATTTAACTGTTTCAACATGATCTTCTCTGCAAACTACTCAACAGGCAATGAGAACAACAAACTTGGTTAAACAAAGTGAGAGTTGTTAACTGTTTTTCTGGCCATGTTTCTTTTACCCTCTGTGCCATGTAATTCTCCTCATGGAACACTCTGAACTTATCTATTTACAGGATCCTGAACATGTCTTTTATCTCATGCACTAAAGGTGTGGCACACAGAAATGAAAGCCTTCTAAAGATAAAGCACGGTGAGGACAAGAAGGGTTGCAGAAAGAAATTATCCTGAGTACAAGACAGCACAGCTAAAGCTGAATGCCCCTACGGACCAGCAAGCTATTGTCTTAAGTCTTATCCAGACTTAAAAGACAACAGGACAGCCCTATAGGCAGTTCAGTATTTAAATCTCAATGCTACAGACGTCACATTTCATCCAGATTTATCCATCTGACGAATACATATAAAGCAGCAGTATACTTTATGTGGGTCCAATGACATTTTGTCTTAATAATCTTTTGATACTCAGATAAATTATTCAAGAATCTGAACGTGTATCTCATTCTACCTAGGTTAAGATCTCAAATATAAAGAGAATAAAAACTGCTTGCTAATATCTCAATTAGCTGTATCATGCTTCTTCAAAAAAGGTGTTTTCTGAACTTTCATAACTAGTAAGACTTACACAGTATTCACTTGGAACCTCAATACTGCACTGCAGTCACACCACCACTTACCAAAAGTTTCTTTTGCTAATTCGAGGTCTGATTCTTCCTGTAATTTCTTTAGCCGCAGCTTATCTGCTAATTGTTCTTCTGGTGTTAGCATTTTAGGTTCTTCAGGTTCTTCTAACTAAAATGAGACAAATGAAATTTTAAAAGGGCTGGGATTATGATGGGTGGACCCAGTTTATCTGTATTATATGGAAGTTTTTTAAGCACACATAAATAGTGGCAAACACATAAAAGCGTTTACATATTGTATTTCGGCATTCTTCTAAACACTTTAGAAATTCTTATCCAAATGTCACAGGAAAAAAACCTGAGGCACAGAAAAGTTAAGCAACCTACCCATGGTAACAGAAGGTTAACACAGCTTACGATAATGGGACAGCTGTAGCCTGTTTTAAAAATAAGGAGATTGTAGATGAAGTGAAAATGGCATTCTCACATACTGCTGTTCACACTGAATTCCTAGTACAACTTGGTAATATATACAAGTGTTAAAATAATTTTATATGCTTTAATCAAATAATTCCACTTCTAGGTTTTTATCCTAAGAAACCAAAGTGCATCTACTCAAATTTTAACTACGAGGATGATGTCCAGTAAGGTATTGTCATTTCAAATAAATTTACAAACAACTAATTTGTTCAAAAGAATGGTTAAAGTATGGCGTATCCACATGACAATACTATGCAAAAATAAAAAATGTTTTTTAAAGAATCAGAAAAACATTTCCCCTCAATCTTTTCCTATCACTTTGTACTATTAAAAAAAGTAATACTGTCTTTGTAACATTTAAAAACACTACAGAAGTTGTCACTTATTTCCCAATCACACCCCTCTGAAATGGCAGTGTTTAGTGTACATTATTTGTATAATTACTGTGATATAACTGTCTACAACAAATACTACTTTTACTACGAGGAGAAATCTTCAATAATATTTATCGAAATTGAAAAAAATGAAGGGAATTTGACATTCATGGTTATCCATGCCTGTTTGGTTTGAAGATTTTGATACAGAAGTCCACTTCTGAAACAGATCATTTTATTCTCATGGAGAATATGAAATGAGAAAGGTCATTAAACCAAATTAGGAAATCTCTGAACACTTTCTATAAAGAAAAAGGGAAATATCTTAACTGTCTTAGATCTGGATGTCATTAAGTATTTCCTGCATCAAAACTAAAAATATCTTAACCCAATGCCTGGCCTAAGATAAACAGAATACACTTAAACTGACCTAAGGTTAGACTAGTATCAGGATACAAACAACAGTATAATTCTAACTTCAATGACCAAGAAAAGCCAATTTATACAACTTTTGACCTCTGAACATATTTCATGATTAAAAAATAAAACTGAATAAAAACCTTAAGATTGAAAAGAAACAGAAATGTATATCAAACTAGACATAATGACACAGGGACTACAATTCAAATAACTTTAGAACCCTGGACATAATTATACATCTTTAGTAGGATATATTCTAAGCCCAAAAAGAATTTCAAGGAAAACAATTACGTTAAATTATGTTAGCATTATTAGGAACCAGGACTGTCAGAAGAAGGAAAAAATATCTCACACACACATACAATTAATTTCCTCTCTTCATCCATGAAAAGGGAGGGGTCTGGACAGGAAGGCTACCTCAATACTACTGAGTACTACAAGTACCTAGATTAGGCCTCTAAATATCATTTTCTACTAACAGAAACCTGAGAAAAGTAGCTGACTTCAGGTTTGAGAGAGTTTACCAGGTGAATGTGGCACTTCTCATTGTGCCAGAAAACAAGGAAGCTTTCAAAGACTAAGGGGGTTCTGTCAAAAGGATGAAGATAGGAACCATTTAAAGAGACTCCTACTGGTCAAAGTTGAGACAATTTAAGCATCAAAAACAATTTTTAAGTAAAACAATGAATTTATAAAAACCTGTAAGTCCAGAAATTTACTAAAAAATTTAAAAATCCATAAAATTCCCTGTTTTTTCACCACTTGAAGTTATTACATCCCCTCTTTTCTCTGAAAATCAGTAGCTAAAATTAAGGTTTTACTCTGTCTTTCTAGTACAAACCATATTCAAAGTAACCAAATAACAAAGAAAGAGACAAGCCAGCCAATAAAAAAAAAAGGAAGTCATAGAATGAGAAAAATCACCACTCTTTAATACCTAATGAAATAATTAGGGAGTGATCATTAATGATACAAAACTACTGGGTGAGAATTTGATGTGAAACTTGTAAGAAGGAATATTTTTATATGAGAAAGATCAGGCTGTTAGCACCTTAAGTCAGTGATCAATTTTAGGATCACTAATAGGAGAGACATTACATGACCCTGATGTGATGTGATACAATATGGAACATATAGCAATACCTCTAAAATACTCTGACTAAGTGTTTAGAATCCAAATCCAATCAAACTTTTAGACTTAACTCCCAAGTTACAGGAAATTGCAACTATAAGGAACAATCAGACAAATCTGTTCTCTTCAATAAGTCAACATCATTTTAAAGAGATACACTCAAGGAGACAAGATACATTAACAACCAAATGTAATGCAAGGTCCTTGTCTGAACCAACCATATGTAAAAGACATTTTGGGACAACTGTAAAATGCGTAATGTTACTTGATTATATTTTAGGAAAAAAAAAGAATAGATGAAGCAAATATGGCAAAATATTAAATTTAGGTGATGTGTATGATTATTCATTATGCAATTTTCTCTCCTTCTATGTTTGAAATTTATCTTAATGAGAAGAAAAAAAAGAAAGCACTCTATAATCTGATATGGAAAGATCTCCATGATATATGAAATAAAGGCGAAAACTTAAAAAAAATTAAGAATATAAAGTTGCATCCAAATTTGTAAAGAGACCTTGGAGACATAAGAAACCAACATTTAGTTATAGGATAAAAGGAGAGAACAGGATAAATGAGTGATGCATTAGGAATGCTTCTTAATATTGATTTTTGAATCATGTAACTGTTTTCTATCAAAAAAACAATTACGTTAATATACTATTCCTGACCTTGCTCCAGATAATCAAGAACAAAAACACACAGTACATGGCAGAGAAACGAGTGTGTTTTGTATTTCACTCAATAAGTACAAGACAAATAAAGACTACTCACAACTAGAAAGAACTGCAGGCACTGGCAAAAAATCACTAACAGTGGTCTCTACACAATCCTGACTGTTCTCGAATGATTGTGTGATCGTGCAAAAAGGCATTCTAAGCTCTGGGTTTGGTTTCTTCACGCAAAAACCATAAATTCATTTTGGGATTCACTTATCTGATGGTCTCAATTTAAAGTCTTTAAAAAGCACTTCCAATTTCTAGGTAATATTTGCTGCCTGTTAAGACACTGAACCACTACTATGAGAGGATTCTGTATTTTAGAAAATGAATAGTACTTACCCTCTTTTTAATTTCTTCCTGTCTTTTCTTCTGTTGCCGTTCTTTCTCTTTTATCTTCTCTGTTATTTTTTTCTTCTCTGAAATTTGGACTTCTGAAAGTAAAGAAATGTTTTAATCAGTTATCTTGAATACTTTCCAGTTTTATGGATTAGAAAGACATGACACTTGTATACTTCAAGAGATCAAACCTCTCCCAGCTCCAATTTTATATGGTGATTTCTTGGCAAATGAAAATTAACAAGTTTTGGGACTCTTCCTTTTTTCCTTTCTAACCTGACTCTTAAAGTCCAAACATCTGCTTTCATATTTCACTACAGTCCTTTAGGCAGGACTTAGATCATACAACTATGATGCCACAGTCTCTACTCTCTCCTCCTAACAATAGCACTCAACAGAAAAACAGGAGGTGTCTAATCTGAGTAATGTTTTGAGAGGAGACAAGAAACGCAGGGAGAAAAGAATAAAGTGGGAATGGAAGATGCTTGGTTTCTAAAAACCAAAATTTTCAATTTTGTGAGCATTTTATCATTTGTCTTAACATAAATACCAGATGGTCAGCAAGATATAAAACTAAAAATGGAGGAACCCCAGTGGCTCACCTGGTTTTACTTCTGCTTCCTCTTTTTTTTCTTCGTCATCATCGTCCCAGTTATCCTAAAGAAAAGGACCTCCATTAATATTTCTTGCACATTTCCTTTTCCATGTGAACTTAAATCAACTTGTCTGACTGCAAAGAAACAAGGTTGTTGGTATTTTTTTGGTACTGCATTAAATTTATAAATTAATGTTGGACACCTGACATCACTATAATGTTGAGCTGCCCTAGCCAAGAAAAAGGGCTGTTTTTCCATTTGTTCAAGTCTTTTAAAGGTTTGCACATTTCTCTTTAGGTTTATTTCCAGGCATTTCATATTCTGTATTAGTAATGTAAATAGCTTTTTTTCCCTTTTATATCCTCTAACTGGTTATTATTTGTGTATGAAAAAGTTATTAGTTTTCATGTATTAATTTTAGATTCTGCTCTCTTGCTGAATTCATTTATCATTTAAGTTTTATTACTGATTCTCTGGGGTTTTCCAGGTATACTATAATATCATCCGCAAACAAGTGATTACTTCTTTACCAGTTCTTATGTCTTAACAATTGATTTCTTTTATCTAACTGCACTGGCTAAACCTCTAGAGTATAACATGAATAGTGGCAACAACTGAACCAAACTTACAGCCTCTCTTAAAGTCAGTTGTTTTAAAATAATAAATTGAGGACTTTATAATTACCTTCCCAAATGTAAAATCAGCCAACATTCTAGCCAATGGCTCAATTATTTCAAGCAGTATTCCCTACAACACAACCCTGGTTAATGAATTAAATCTACGTAATACTTAATCACAGTATTTAAGAGGAGTCAGGAAGTGATGAACAGCTTCATGGAATACACTTCCTAATTTGGGTGGGGCACTTTAAGGTGGATCTCTATTCAGTCTTTTCTATGCCTAAGACAGTCACTGAACTAAAAAGAAACTGATTTACCAAATAATTTTCTAAAGGCTCCACAGAATTTACAAGGTTTGAGGTTAAGGCAGACAGCACTATATTTAAGTAGGGCTTTAACCTATAGGTAGCCTAGTCATTCACTGTCTCAGCAACCACTACACATATGACATGCCATTTGAAGCTGAGCCACAGGATGGCAGATGCAGAGCAAGAGGCCCTGACGCTACTGGAAGATGCAGACGCTGACTAATGTGTCATAACTATGACACCAAGATTCTGGTTTTATAACAAGACATCATAAACCTGAATCAGTCTAGGTATATCAACTAACCAAGCCTTGATTCTTAAAAATCTAAGTTCACCAAAGAAAAAATCCTAATTTAAGTCAGCCATGGGGTCTTTGAGTAGGAAGACCTTGTATAAAAGTAAAAATATTTTTATAATCATCTTACCTTGGCAATTTAACACACAGTTCAGAGTTAAGACTAAAAAGCAAACGAGCTAGTCATTGTTTTGGACATCTGAGATACTAGAGTTAGAAATTAGAGAGCAAATAATTGCATTACCTTGCTGGTTTACTTAAGTCCTTGTATCAATACATCATAGTACAGAAGGAACCAGAGAGCTAAAAATAAAAGTTAACTACCAGGCATTCTTTGTTGTTTTAATCTTCACAGAACATAGCAGAGCTGGGTCTGTGAGTGATATGCTGCTTCAGCAGTGCTTCAGACAGGAGCATTTGCTTACAACTCTCTACTAGTAATAGTGATAATGATAGCATTTACAGAGTGCTTGCTTTGCACTGTGCAAAGGGCTTTCATGTTAAGTAACACAGTTAAACTGCACAAAAGTCCTATCTCCCTTCCTTTTTCCTTGCATTGTGATGATCTAGTGGACACTTCTGACAACAGGACAAATGCCTCCTCTGACTATAACCTCTTGATAGTTGTGTATAATGAAAACTAAATTTTTTAAAAGGTATATATACCTTGGGAAAAAAATGGTGTTATCCCTCTTTTACAGACAAGGACACTAAGACCCAGAGATAGCTACCCCACAATGTCAGCGAAAAACAGTGAAGTAACCAGTTCTCAATGGACCAAAGTTCCTTTAAAGTGTTATGGTAAACATATGACTTCTTACCTAGCCCTGAAGTATAAAATAACTATTTGGGAACTAGCTTCCTCCTTACCAAATTTGTTCTTTCAATTAGCTCTGAATGAGCTCCTTTGGAACCACAGGGAATCTCATCAAAAAGAAGGGTTATGGCACATACTAAGAAGATATGCCTAGCCACAACTATATCAGTTACCTATCTCAAGTGGCCTGTGATGGTTTTCTACTAATTTTAAGAAACTGGAAGCCTCAGATACTGAGAGGATAAGAGGGGAGAAGTATGGCTGAAATAAGCAGCTCCATCCCAATAACTCCAATTTAGAGAAAACAGAAGCAACAGAAGAGCATTTTTTTTCAATGCTGATGTTCCTCATTTCCTTTCCCAGTAAAATATCACCTGCACCACACCCATATCACTGCTATCTCATTCACACTAACTCTATGTCCCACCTCTATCCCTGTCCCTGGCTTCCCCATCAAAGCACAAACCTTATCCCAGACAGTCAAGTTCGACTGTCCCAGCAGCCGTACATAAGAAGGCTACTTTGAATTTCACAACAGAGTGGATTTTAGTAGCGAAAGCAGTAGTTTCTAACAAGTCCTGGTAACCACCATGACATATGCTCCTCAGTTCACGAAAGAACCATTGAAAGGCATAGCTTCCTTGCCTGTCGCCCTCACCCCAGAGTGCTGGAAATAAGTCTGCCCTGAAGTTACTACCATACCAGGGACAAGTCCCTAAAAAAGGGAGCATAGTAATATTAGTAAAAAGAGACTGGTCACATTTCCAAATAGATATAATTCCAAAACCAAAGGCCAGGTGGCTCTCCCCAGGAACTTAGAGTTTTTTGTTTCCTTAGTTATAAAATTTGCAGGTGCCCTAACCGTAAACATAGAATATCTAAATCTGCCCAATTTTCCATAAACAGTAGGACTTCATAAATGCTGACAACAGAGTCAGATAAAATGCAAAAAGGATTCCTAAAGACCTAAAATTAACATTTAAAATAGGGAGTAAGTCTACAGTTTAGTAAGCTCTAAATGGTTATTTGCTTCAAGAAACTGCCTATCAATATCCAATTAAATTCCTTACCCAATTATTTTTGGTAATAAATCTTTGGTAATAAAGCCAATAAACTGGTACTATTATATCCAATTTATCTCTAAAAGAACCACTCAAGCTGCTCTCCTAAAATGGCTAGCTTCTTTAGAACAAAAGCTTTGTATTAACTACTACTTGCTTATCTATATTCTTGTTCTACAGATACACACCCAACATCAGTTGAGCCATTTCTCTGGAAGAGATAGCTGCTTTTTAAGTTTAAAACCTTCCCAGCTGAACTAAGAATTGAAAAGAAAACCAGAAAAATTTTAAACCTGCTTTTTTACTTCTAACAATGCAGCCAGTAGTTGGTTGGTCTGTCATTTTATAATGTACAACTACAGAATGTCACATGCAATGAGAGAACACAGGGCTGACAATGCTTTCCAGCTTAAGCAAGGTATATTTATAGATCGTCAAATAGAAATAGCTTCAAAAGAGCAGTAAAATTCTTCTGCCTCATAGAAATAGCCCACTAACATATACTCCTTCCCCCTTTTTCTTTTAGTATAGATAAAGCATAACCTCTTGCAGGGGAAAATAAAATAACCTTTTACTGGTGTTCTGTAAGATGTACTGACCTGCTGAGAGGCCTCAGAACTCTGCAACAGAGTTTCTGACAAGGCTGAACTTCCCAGCAAAGTTCAGTTTTTAAAATAAGTTCAAATGTCCTTTTATCATCTCAGAACTGTGCTGGTCTCTGGAAGCCAAGTCATTCATTTAACTCAATTTATTAAGTTTTTAACATCCTACTATGTATGGTTCTTCACTCAGTTGAATTCCATCTCAATGCCTACCTGTGTCATATTCAGAACTATGATCAATCAATTCTATTTTAAATTCCTGGCTAAGCAAGATCACAATCAAGACACTGAACTCTAAACAAGTGGTTTATTTATTTTCAATGGATCAGCATGACAAATGAAGTAGGTAAATATTTTTCAATAACAAATGTTTTCTAATTAAAAACATATTTACAAAAACTGTCAGGATATTGAAATAATATAATTGAGATTTTTTTCAAAATTATCTGGGGGAGAATAGTAAGTGGAGTTATAGAATAAGACTGGCCATAGATTTATTAAATTTTTCTTTCTACTTCTATATGTTTGGAATTTTTCATAAGTTAAACACACACACTCCAAGACAGCCGTTTCCTGGCAAAATGCCCCCTTCTGAGTATTTCCCAATAATCTCCCATTTCTCTGAAATATAGCTCCCTTTCTTAAGAAGTGCTTTTTCCAATGCTTGAAAAATGTCCTTACTTGGGAAGATTAAAGCTATTAACCCACAAAGAAGCCTAATAGATGGTTAATGGATAGAATAAGGCGGGCAGTTTTCAACTAAGTCAGTTCTCTAGGATCTTTATAAGAAATTTCATAATGTTACAGAAGCAAACGACTAAGATGGCTGAATACAACCAGAAGTTTTCTCAAAATAAACTCTATACCCTTTGAATACATCTAGCTTCTAATCTGTACTATTGAAATGCTGAGAGCCTAGTAAAAGAGAATAAAAATTGTATTGTCACCGCAATACAATGCTTATAATGGGGAGGTACTCACCGCCTCTTGTTAACACAGCCTACTTGTCATTCCAGCAATGGGGAAGGAGTCCAGTGATATATATACCAAGTGAACTCCTCCTCCCACTGCCTCTATATAACAACAGTGTAGTAAGAAAAGTAAAGCCAGGGTGACAGGAAACTATGCTCCCTAGTTCTCACCTTTTCAACTGGAAAAAGCATAGGCTTTTCCTCTCATGAATATTAATAATTCTACAGTTTTACCTAAATCCACTTCTGCCACTGCCAGACAGCTATTTGAAAATTCAAGGGCAGCAAAATGCTATAATGTCTACTGAAAGACAGTAAACTACTGGAGCAAATTACTGTAACGAAGACCTGTTTTTCCTTTCATTTCTCAGAACATTACAAATGACATTATATTCTTCAAGGTTAAACACTAGATACTAACATAAACTGAAGAGCTTACTCTGTTTCCACATACCTTTCGAAGACTTAAAAAGTTCACATATTATATTAAAGACTATGATTACTCGATCTCATGGAAACTATGCCTTGTTTGCATCTCCCTATAAAAGGATTGGGTACTACCATCCAAAGTTACAAAATTCGACTCTAGATTGGTAACCTCCAAGCAAGCAAAATTTTGCTTGATAAACGTGGTCAGTCCATTCAAAAGAAAAGTCACAGCTTGGCTACACTGTGGAGAGAATGTGTACTCCTTCTGAGCTTAGGAAATCATAAAACATAGCAAAAAATAAACCCCAGATACTAGATCTAAAAAGTCTAAGCACACTTCCAATTAGCCAGAAAAATTAAGACTACCTATTGAAGTGAAAGAGAATTAACATTTATTGAGCGCTAACCAAGTCCCAGGGAATTAACTCTGCTTAATGCTTCATATGTTATCTCATTTAAAATTAAATTAAACCCCTAATTGTCTAATAATGACAATTTACAGATTGGGAAACTAAAACAAACTAAAAAACTCATTTATGACCACAAATATAGAAATGCCACAGCAACAATATAACCCCAGGTTTGTCTGATTCCAGAGGCCAGGAATCAAACTATTCCATGGATACATCTTGGGAATCTTGGAGAAACTCAACAGAAATAAACTAACGTTTCAACTCAGAAATAAAATGTACAAGGGTTAGCTTTCTTTTCCAAGATCAACTTCAAAGTTTACGTAAAAGAAATAAGCTGCTTGTATAAAAGAAATTAATTCTGCACTGAAAGAGTGACTGAACAAGCTGACCTTTATGGTCCCTTACAACTTGTTAAATCTCCAAATTAGTTCCAAGTGGTCAGAATTATACTTATCGGGATTGACACCATTTGGATAATAATCTCAGGCACTCAAATTCATATCAGTCCAGACTACTCCACTCAAACTTTATTTTCTGGTACTCTTTTCCTTATTAATCTTTTTTTCTCATTAGATAAAATTCCCAATTTTCACATCGATGTCTTAACTGCTGCATCCAGTATGAATAGAAAAATGAAAGCGCAAATCTGAACAAAAGGCTCAAAACAGAAAATCTGCTACAATGTGTAACAGCTAATTAACTGATATCTTGCAATGAGGCTGTTAGCAGGATCCATTCCCATGTCTATACAGCATGTAAATGAAGCACTGAAGTATCTTCACAATAGTGCTATCCATTTATTAACTCCAATGTGTGTGCAAAGCTCCCATCATTTCTGAACCTCAGACTGATCAATAAATTGGACATTCACCTCATCAGACTCAGGAGAAAAGGGTAAAGTCCAAAGAAAAGCAGTATTAATATTAATAGTGATTATCCAGCTTAAACTTTTTCAAACCAAGCAGAAGGATTTACAGGGTTCTGAGTATATGCTAAAGAGTAGAAGGTAGGAGAGCCAAACATTCACTAAATGAATCAAAACCATGAAACACCACTTTCCAATTCATACTAAACTTTATCTGCTCAAACATGCAAAGACTTTGAGAATTTGTTAAGGCAGTAATCATATCATCTGAAGCCATATGATGAGCTCCCAGGAATTTTCAAAAACTAAGAAACTACATCTGGTTAAGGCATAGGAAAGAAACAAACACTAGCCTCTCTGCTCCGACCACCAAATCTTCCATACCTCCTTAGGCGTCGTTCGCGTGTACTAAGAAGTCACTCTACCAACTACATTTTTCAGGTCGCTGTGTGGACCAATAACCTACGGCTGGCTATCTCAGTACTCAGTTCATTCTTTTATCGCAGAGTGTGGGAAAGGATGCTAAAAGTTATTTTACTTCACTGTTTCTACTTCTCGTGTGAAAAAAAAAAAGTTTAAATTAAGTCACAATATTTCACTCATCTAATTATTCAAACTCTTTAAATGAACCTCAAGTCAATTACTGGCCCTGGGGAGACAGACTTGAGCTCGGAAAGGCCGGTGGGTTGCGATTTTTTCCATATGTCCATATGGGAAAAGTCATGGGGCTCAATCGCCAACTTCCCAGTCTCATCCTAGCGAGCAGCTCTAGACTGCGAAATCTGCACGTGGGCCGGCCGGGCCGCTGCTGTCACCTCCCGTCGCCAGTTGGCGGGTGGGATCCAGGCCGAGAGGCGGACCTTCGAAGAAAGGCTGGGGCCGGGGCCGCCGCCGCTCTCGCCGAGCGAGTCCGAAAGGCCACGCTGCCCGTCTCCGGCCCCTATGGACGGCAAGCGGAGGGGAAGCGGGCATCTCCGGGCCCCATGCTCGCGCCTGGACTCGCAGGCCGGGGCGGCGCCCTGGGCCCAGAGTCCACTCGCCCGCCCCTCGGCGGGCACCCCCGCCCGCGACGGTGTCAGTCCGCTCCCGCGCTGCCCGGAGCCCCGGCCCGCACCCACCTTGACGTCGTCGTCCTCGTCCTCGCCTTCCCAGCGGTCTCCGGCGGCGGGGCCGCCGCCGCCCCCCACCTTCCGCACCGGGTCTTCCACGGAGAACGTGTCCGCGTCTACGGGAGAGAGCAAGCCGCGTTAGTGCCTGCTGGTGCCGGCCCTGATCCTGCCCCCGGAACTTGTCCTCACCCCAGGAGTCGGAGTCCCCCGCCGCCGCCGCCGCCGCCGCCGCCGCCATCTCGAGCCGGGCGTGAGCGTGAGTGGCGCGGGCGCCAGCGAGGGGCGAGCGCGGCGGCGGTGAGTCACTGGCTTCGCTCTCGTTGGCCCGCGCGGAGCACGCTGGGACCGTGGCTGACTGCACGCCGGGGCCGAAGCCCCGCCCCTTCTGGCGGCCGCGCCGCGCGCGCGCGGGATGGGGGCGTGGGGCGCGGCCCGCGGAGCTGGGGGTCGCGTATGGGGGCGTGGCCTGGCGTCCAGGTCCCCCGCGACAGAGGAAGCCGTCGGGAGGTCGCCCCGCCAGTCCGGGCTCGGGAGAGGAAACGTAAGTGCGGGCAGTGAGCGGGGCGGTCCCCTGGCCGGCGCGAGGCCCTCACTTGGCCTCGGCACCCCTCCCCTGCCTCGCCCCAGCCTCGTCCCAACCAGCCGGTCACTTTAATCGCCGCTGGCGCAGACCGGGGAGACCTCTGGCCTCCCCACACCGCGCTCGGACGCGGGCTCTGAAAGCCATGCCCGCCCGTGGGGCCTGTGCACGGGCCTCCCCGGCCCGCGCGGGGTACGGTCTCTCGCGGGAAGGAAGGGACATCCTTCTGGGAGCAGGCGTGCGCCGTGCGCTGGGGAAGGAGCGAGTGGAGAGGGCGGCGACCTGGCCGCCTTTGCAGCCAGTGTGCTCGGGCTCGACTCTTGGCACGTTTGCTCGAGGTAGTCACGAAGGGATCGAAGAGAGCTCCAGTGCTCGAGGATTGTCCCTTTCTGTGAGCCTCTTGAGGCCAGTACGTGATTCGTGCTTTCGCAGAAAACTTCGGAACTCAGCCTGCGCTGGTCATCAACTCTAGGCTTGTCCTCAGGGAGCGCACAATCAGGTAGCAAAGTAGACATGTAAATACATTTCTCCACAGTGTGATGACTACAACAAAAAGAAGCATTGTGAGGTTAAATGTAAAAGGGGAACTTAAAAGGCGAGGGGAGCGAGAGGATGCATGAAAGGCTTCCTGAAGTAAACGCTGCGGAAACGGAGTTTTAAAGACCCAGTGAAATGTGCTCAACTGCATTTTCCCTCAAAGAACGCGGTGGTCCCTGACCTGACTAACTGGTGAAATTGGAGATAAACTTAACAGGTAAACTGTTTATAATAAAGGGCTTCAGAAAGGCTAAGCTGTATTCTGCCCTGTAGGCCACTGGGCTCCACTACAAGGGTTTTAGAAGTGAGGATTTTCAGGTATTTTCTGTTGTTTTCTTAATTTATTTTCTAATATGTAATAAATGTACTTGGTACAATGTTCAAGTTATAAAAGGGTATGTACAATGAATGATCAACCATTATGTTCTTTGTAGTCGTAACCATTGTTCCCCATTTCTTGTCTTTTCAGAGAGTACAAATACACATTTTATAAAGATGACCTTTCAAGAGATATTCTGCAGCCCAATTACTCTATTCCCAGTCCAGCAACAACACTTGGGGAGCTTGTTAGAAATGCAGAATCTCAGGCCCCATCCCAGAGCTAATGAATCAGAACCTGCCTTTCACCAAGACTCTCAGATGAGTCTGCATATTAAGGTGTGAGAGGCAATGATACAGACATTCATTTATAACGGTGTTTTCGAAGAAGGTAAGACAGAGGCAGGGAAACGCTCCCACCATCTCCTGACCTATTCCTTAAAATATTTAACTAGATGTACTTCTTATTACTCCTGTTTCTTTGGATATCCCTAATACAGTGACTGATTGGATATGGAGTTAGTGGGGATAGGATCAGTGGAGGATAATATCTTTGGAGATTGAGTGATGCTAACTAACATGGATCTATAGGTATTCAGGTCAAGAACATGGGAGCTATCCTTGCTTTCTTCCCCTCTCACCCCCTAAATTCAGTCCATCACCAAATTCTGTACTTTGCATCTTGACTCCATTTAATTACCCTCATGTCTCTTGCTTCCATCTTAATCTAAACTTCTCTAGAATCTTTTATAATAACCTCCCAATTGTATTTCCTTCTTCCACTCTTCCCCTTCCACAATCCATTCACTACATATCAGGCAGTTTACTTATTTAAAAATGCCTAGCAGTTTGTCCTTCCAGTTGAAATCCTTTGAGGCTTCTTGTTTTTACAGTGAAACCCTAACCCTTACTATAGCTTGAAAGACCTGGCCTAGTCTGACTCCTACTTCCCACCAATCCCCTTAGGTCATTCTCTCTCATTAACTTCATTGCTTCTGGCCCTTTAAGGCTACTAAGCCTTTTCCTGCTTTTGGACTTTCTGCCTCTAATGCTCTTTCCACACCACTTTGCATGATTGGCTTTTCTTCCTCTTTCAAATTAAAATTTCAAATGCTACCTTTGCAGAACTGTCTTCTCTAATCTCCCTCTTGCAAGGGACCTTCCCTGGTTACTCTGTCATCACTTTTTTGTCATAGTATTTATCACACTCTCTAATGACTTTACTTATATAATGTCTGTTTGGAGCACAGGCACCTTGTCTGTGTTACTACTGTATTTCCAGTGCCTGACCATAGTAAATACTCAGTAAATGTTTTTTGAAAATGACTGCATATTGCCTATCATCACAATAAGGAATAAGTTAAATCTTGGCCACGAGATCTTGACATTCCTATGAGACATATTAATAGAAATGTCTAGTACACCTTTAGAACTAGAGAAACCTGGGCTACAGATAGAGGATTAGGAGTAGTTAACTGCTTATGGTTAGGGATGGAATCATATGAAAGAGGTCATCTGAAGATAGAATGAAAATAAATCTTGAAAGACATCAACAATTAAGGAGCAGCCAGAGGAAAAGAAACGACAGTAAGATTTAAAAAAAAAAATTGTACCTTTTTTTGGTAAAAAATACAAATTTTAAGATACTGTGTAATATGGAATATTTGAAAAACCACTGTAGGAAGTCAGGAGACCTGGGTTCTTGACATTCACATGATCAAGTGATATTGAACTGAACAATGGACACTTCTGGTGAGGCATGGGGAAAGTTCTTGATTCATCCTTGTCTAGAAATTATCCTAGAACACATCTGTAGGTGGGACCCCCAAGCCACATTTGCTCCTTTACCATAGCTGATTTGGGAAGGGGCAGGGGATGGTCAGAAGCAAATTAACTGTGAAGTTAAGCACTAGCTTTAGGGCCTCTCATTGCACTGGCCACTTAACATTTTCCAAGAAAGCCCTCCAAATTATATGTTTCAAACAGTATAAAATCTGGATTTCCCCTAGGTGGAATAGAAGTAACCCAGTGGAATCCTCAAATTCTCTGTGTAGCTAGTCTCCCAAATATGGCCCTTCGATGAACAACATTCAAGCCCTTGTATGGTCCCCTCCCCTTGAGTATGGACTAGACCTACATTCATTTTTGACCACAGAATAGGGCAGAAGTGACACCCAACTCTAGTCATAACACACCTTGCAGCTTCCACCTGTGCCTTTTGGAACACTCCAGTGGAAGCCAGCTGCCATTTAAGAAGTCTTTACTACCATATGACCATGATGTGTGTGCTGTTTCAAGCTAACCGTAGGGACAGGCTGTTTAGGCAGAGAAATACTCAGCCAACCCCTGGCTGTTTCAGATCATCTTGTTTTACAGATAAGCAGACTATTAGTGTTTGTTGATAAATTGACATTAAAACCTCTGCCTTCAAAAACACCATTAAAGCCATAGGAAAGCAAATGACAGCAAAAATGAAGCAGAGCTGCTCATGGCTCCTTTTTAAGTACAAGTGCCTTAGGTACCACATTCAGAATCTCATAAAGATGAAATAAGGCTGAACAGGTTTTAATTGCGAATAGAACCAGGTTAAAATTCGTAAAATACCAAACATTGAACATTACTTATGGAAAAACATGATTTGATACAAACTATATTATTGAATGACTTATTTCATTTTAAACTACACCTCCCCCCGAAGAGCCTACTCAAATACTTACATGAAATGAGATCTGTCACCATTCAACTGCTATACATTTTTCCAGTGCCATGGAATCCTAACGTACCTATTTGTCAGTAAACCAGACAAGCCATGCTTTCTTAGGACTTTGCCAATTTCCTGAGCTCAAATTATCCATTGTGATGCTAGCACCCAATGCATTAACCACTTGTTGTCTTGGAGAATTAGGTCAACTTCTCACTCTTCTAACTGGCCTCTCTCCCAGTCTTGTTTATGCAGCAGCCAAAGTAGGTCTTTTTAAGACAAATCTATCATTTACTTGATTTTACCGCTCACTCACCACTCCCAACCCCGCCTTTATGTTCTTTCAATATTCTACATCTCATATTAAATACGTAAGCCAACTCAAGCCTGACTTCCAGACAGGATTGTCAGCCCTCTCCAAGCCATTTTTCTCCTTCATGCTCTTCCCCATACCAGTCTGCGCTGCTTGTCTATAAGCTTTTTCTGCCATTCGCAGTGACTGACACATTAGGGGGCAGTTTTAAGACAAATTTTACTGTCATTAGGAAGGCTACTTATAGCTACCTTCAACAAATATTGTCATACATCAAATATATTAAAGCTCATATGGTAGCCACTAATGCTCTAAGTTCATCCATTACTGAGAGACTCCTAATTTGGCAAAATCCTATGAGCATGCTACCCCAACTAAGCAAACTTCTCAAGCCATTTAATACTCTTCAGTCTCATCACCCATTTCTTAACACTGAGCATATTTTCATCAAAATGTTAGTCATAGGTGACCTCTCCATGATTCCTTCTCCAGTCATTTGAATGTACCTAAATTGCTAGTCTTTCTTGAACACAGAACACCCCGACATCTGTGGTAATAACCGCATTCTATTGCCATTCCTGCCCCCTCTGGCTTCAGACATATCCCATAACCTTTGTATGTAGATCTCACAGACTCTTGAGAACTAGCTGCTTTAACATTTCCATTTTGATAATTGTGTATCGCTTTACAATGTAGCATGCTTTGATGTGTTTCATTTAATTCTGAAAGGTAGATCTTGATGGACAGGCTCAGCTGCTTTGTCCATTAAGTGGAAGAGGGACAGTCTTAACTCAGGTATTTGACTGAACTTTATGCTTTTAACCATACTCCCAAGTCAGCTATTCACCTGAAATCGGCATTTATTTCTAAAAGTCACAGCCACTCCAGCGACTCTTAAACCCATCTGTGCCATTAAATTCCTTTTGAGCTTAGGGAAAATAGTTTTCTAGTTTCGCCACAGCCAGAGCTGAGGGGTGGGGAATATGAGACGGTCAAACATTACACTTCCAGTTGTATAAGGATCTAATGTTCTTGGGGTCTAATATACATCACGGTGACTATAGTGAACAATACTGTATTGTATATTTGAATGTTGCTACTAGAGATTTTAAATGTTTGCACCCTACCAATAAAAATTGGCTAATTGTGAAGGATGTGTTAACCTGTGTGGCAAACATTTCACAATATACCCGTACATCAAATCATCACACTGTATACTTACACAATGTCATGTCAATTTTACTCAATAAAGCTGGAGAAAAAGTCTCATCAGAGATCAGGGGTGGGACCAGAGCGCTGTTTCAGTTACACTGGTTTTGTTACTTATCCCATTACATCAAGTATAAATTTAATTTTAGCTTACCATATCTGGTTCTTTCTTGCCACCTATTTTTTAAAACCCCTTCCTTATTCGGGTTTTATTTACTCCACCTCTGTACACAGTAGTTCCAGAAATCAAGTTATTTTTCCTAAAACCATTCTGTTCAGCAATAATAACTAAGAGACCTAGACTGAATTCCCAGCTAATGCTGGGAAGACATTTTTCTAGACACGTTTCCCTCGTTACCTATAAAATAGAGGCACACTTGGAAGTTGCGATTTCCTAGTTTAAAAATTGTCTTAAACTCTAGAGGTCTAGTTTGTACCACAAACTTTTACGTTGAGTTATTATATTCCTTTATACAAACATTTTATTAGCTAAATTGATTTATAGACTTGAGAAAACTATTTCTGTACAGACATGCTTATACAAGAATGCCTAGGCCTTGGGAAATAGCATGTTGTAGTGATACTTGAATTCAAGTCTCCCAGAATAGCTGAGGTCTTTGGTTACAGCCTTCTCTGTTTCCTTATCTGGAACCTACTCTATGATCCTGACAGGTCTGTCCTGAATACCAAAGGGGAAAATAATGTGAAAAAACTACATACTTCTAAGCAAAAAGATCACTGTATATGTAAGACATTACATTATTTCTAATGGCTGATAAAATATCATCAAAGGAAAGTGTTTCATAAAAGTTTTATTTATCCCCACAACAACCCTGTGAGGTAGGGTGATCAGGGAATTTGAAGATGAGAAAACTAAATCTACATTACTTGTTCATGGCTATACTGCATAGTAAATATGTAGAAATTAAATTAAGATTTTTTAAATGTCCATGACTTCATATTGATTCACATGGAAAGGCAGAGAGAATATTAAAATCCTCCTACCTGAATGCCAAAAGGATGCTGCCTTGAAAAATCCCATTTCTCGAGAGATGAAAGTAGTATTTCATTGCTTATTTCTACAAAGATTTATAAAATAAAAAAATAGTGAAATATTTTACAGTTAATATATATAACGGTCTCATTCAGAGATATGTCCTTCAGTTGTATATAACTATTCCAAGTGCTAGAAATGCAAATTCTTAAAAGTATGAAAGAATGATAATGAGCGTAGCCTTGATCTTTAATATTTTGCATCTAGAATAAGTTCTGTGAAATCTGGTCCCAGTTTTAAAAAAAAAAGAAAAACTCTACCACAGAGGTGTCTGGTAAACTTTTATTTTGTTGCCTAGCCTCAAACCACTGTCACATTTAAAACTGATTTCCCAAATCTGGCTATTAGAATCACTTGGAGAGAGCTTTTAAAAAACACAGAACTCTCAGGCCCCACTCTCGACCCAATGAGACAATTTTGCAGGGGCTAGGCCTCAGGAATATGTATTTGAAAAGCTCAGAATAATTCTAACGAAAAGTCAGGTTTGGGAACCACTGAGTATTTTAAAATACTAACTAATATCAAAACCATAAAGTATAAACTTGTTGCTCTCTTATCTTTTAAAAAATTTCTCAAAACACATTATATCCCAAAAACTCTTGCCTCTGGGCAAGTAATTTCAATTCAAGATACAGAGAAACATTTTATAAAAATGTATCCTAGTGAGTGAGACTTGGATTCCAATAATTTAAGTAGCATTTAAATATATGATACTGAGTCTTGTGGTTCTTATTCTGAATATTTTAAATGTATTTTATACAGGTTCCTAGCAGGCTTTCAACTAAAGGGAAGACATGAAAAGTAATGACATAATCAAGCACATCAGCTGAGAAAATACTATACTCAAATACAGGTCATGAGAGGAGTAAGAAAGTGAATGAATGACAACCTAAGGCCTTTTGGCCCATACATTTTTGTTCCCAGTCCACTCTTCCCCTATAAGGGGAAATAAAATAAACATTCTTTCCTAGTTGCTTGGCATAGTTATTCGGTGGGTAACTATTAACTAAGTTAATTTTAGATACACAAGAGTAAAAGAGATAACAAATAAATACCTAGGAAGACAAAGAGAAATCAGGCCATTAAACCTTAACTAGCTAATGATGATGTACTATATAACATCATCATGTTAGTACAATTAAATGAAGGCTTCAGTGTCCTTTACGTTTCAGCTTTATGTGATTGACACAACACGTGGAAGAGATCTGGTCCTTATGAAGAATTCTGTGCTCGCTGTAAAGATTTGTAGGAATAATGAAATGCTTTCTTCATTGATGAGATGAAGTCTCTTTTTCAGGTAAGTTGACTGAACAAAACAATGAAAAATGAACTTCTTTAGAAGACTGAATGAGAATAACATCTAGCTGAAAAGTCATTGACCAAAGAACTTTTTTTAAAAACCATTCTATGTTTAACCCTAACAAACAAAACAAATAAACCAGAAAAATAAGGGAATATAAAAAACCGATGTACACATACATTTTCACTGACAGTTACAAGAAAATAGTCATTTATAGAAGTTACAATGCTTTCAACAAATTTCCCCCAATTTTGGGAAACAAGATAAAGCCCCTGGGTAAATAAATATACATACTAGCTAATATAAAACAATTTATGGTTTCAAATTGCTATCAATTCTTTTAAGACCCAAGGAGAAATTTGATGATATAAATCTGACTAGGGCTATATATATTACATGGAATTAAAAAACAACTGATTAAAACATCCTAACAATAATACAAATATTTAAAAGAATGTCATAAAAGTCAGACATTTATCACTAGAAATATCACAATTCTATGTACTTCAGAGTTGTAATGTGTATACAGGTCACTTTTGCTGTGTCTTAACAGGTATCCATCTCTCCTGCATTTACTACGGTCAGTTTTTAAGAGTTCATGTTTCCTGTGTGAACTGAAGAGGCGGGGCATGTCTCAGTTCATAAAATACACACCTCCACTTAACTAAATGGAAGTGTCTAAGATAACATCTACAAAGAAGGGGTAATGAAAAGATAAAACATTACTTACAGTAATGTAGAAGAAAACTGGATAGTTGTCTCTTTATAAATTATTTTAAATTTTGTATTAAATTTAAAGTGACTCAAGTCAAGTAATGAAGAAAAATATATTAAATTGATCTCAAGAAATTTTCTCAGGCCATACAAAATTTCCCTTAGTTTATTTTTTACAAAATTTGTTATGCTTGATTCATTTGTTGACTTTAGGGAACTCTCCTTAGCATGAGACTGACAACAGCTTTACAATTAACAAAAGATGATTAAAAATTGGTGTTTATTTCAAGTGCCCATAGGCACAATGGTATAGGTGCTTAGATTTCCCTTTAAGTTATGGGAAAGCCCTTTGAGATGGTATTTACTTAATCGGAAAAGCTTTCAGCAATTACAGTGCACGCTGAAAGTTTAGATCTTGTATAGGTTTTGGGTTTTGCTGTTTGAGCATAAAAAAAGAGCAAGGAGAAATGTAACTAGGTTCACAATCTTGAGCAAGAGCATATGTAAAGGTAACGTATGTACATTTTATTTCAAGAAAGACAGAAGACAAACAGCATAAAGATGCCCAGATGCCCTAAAGATAAATACATTTCAAAGATTCTCATTAAAATGAATCTGTAGTATTTTTTCCTGCAAGCAAAATACCTTTCTTTAAATTAAAACAAAAACAAAAAACCAGTATTCTGAATTGCAAATGCTTTTGCTTTTTTTTTTGCAGAAAACCTGCCATGATTATTTTTTTAATAAGGATTTTCCACAAAACAGGCTTGCTCTACATGCTAGATTTTTAAACAGTTCAGTGACACAATATGCTAACTACGTACACAACAGATAATATAGTAAGAAAACACTCAACCTGATGAAAAGTTAAAATCTTCATTAATACACTGAAAATTGACATAACTCATGCCTTTAAAATCAAAAAAATACAAAAATTAAATGTTTTCCTAAAAAGATTTCCTTATTTTAAGGATTCATTTGAAAATGAAGCTGCATGTAATTTGTACAATAAGTTGTACAAGTAAACAGGTAATATACATAAAAAATTAAGTGACATACTCCTCAATTATCAGTTGTCCACCTTTAATTTCCAATACTGTACTTTCTTAACAAGCATACAAAATATCAAACTTCTCTTTAGAAAAAGTGCCGTTCTTTGACATCCTTTACACAAAAACAGTCTGAGCCTGTGGCATGTTAATGCAGTCGAGAGGCAAAGCATACTACTAACTTTTACAAATTCTACCTTCCATAAAAAGCCTCCCGAAACGGAGATTACACGCCACTATAAAAATATCAGCCTCCTGTGGTAGCTGCATTAGAGAACCAAGGCTTGAAGACTATTTTCATATAGCATAGAAAACCACTATGAGAGCATTATTAACTGCATCGGTGGCTTGGGAGCTTACTGTGCCACGGGATTATGCATAGCTACTGTAAGGTACCAAGACTGTTACACAGATTTTTAGATTGATTGTAACCGAGAGCATAACAGAGGTACTACCAGCCCATGCAAAATAACTAAAAATACTGAGTCACTGTGCAGAATACTACATTCCTGTAGGAAACCAAAGGCAGCGGTAACCAAATCAAGCCCAAGAGGTAACCAAACTCATTCTCCTCAAAGACTGGTGAGCACAGTGAAGTCTGAGGTATACCTTTATCCATTAAATCTGTGTGCCATTGCAAGATATTACCATTTGGGAACACATGCCATCACAATGGTTTAAATCTTTTGAATATTAGTCATTCATATATTCTTATCTACCCAGTCTCTTGATTTCTGAAAAGATTTCACCTACAGTAGAATATTACAGAAACAAAATATAAATGCATGTCTTTCTAAATGAAACTTACATGGACTAAAAGTAGAGAATATTTTTAAACAAATATACAATATGCAGGCAGACAAAGCAGGAAAACGGCCATTCAAATGTATAATAAAAAACTAAAAATCGACTATTTCCAGAAAACTATGAAGCGCCTCAACTAAAAGGAATGCATAATGAAATTCTAATCTAATACAGGTCAAAATGTAAAAAGGTTATAAACCTTAACAGGAAAAATAAAACAACTTTTACTGGCCATTCCTGTTGAAATGAGAATCTTAAAGTAACAGAAAAGTGGCTACAAACCCACTTAGAGCACCAAACAGAGAGAAAATAAAAGTCCATTTTCAACTCTGTTATTATCATAAAATCCTGTGTGACAACAGGTCAAACTGCTGGTGGCAGAAACAGAATTCTTTATAAACTGCAGATGTCCTGTACATAAAAAAATTTCACTGGAGTTGCACTAGTTCTAAAGACTCTTCTGTTTTAGCCTACCTCCTGTATGTATTCAATCTGAGATAAAGTCTCTTTCTGTAACCCTTGATTATTATTGGGCACCAAAGATAAGAAAAGCAAGACGGGGTACAAAAATGCAAAATTTCAACAGTAATGGCAATGTTTTGTCTTAGTCCAAAAGGGTCCTGCATTCTCTCCCCCTTCAGTGATTTGACAAGTCTGTACTTAATCTGGGGGCAGCAAATCGTGCAAGCGAAATCTGTCTCTGATGTGAGGTCGAACATCTTCATTCTGTGAGGAGAAAAAGACATTTTAAAGGCCATATAATTTCAAAGATATCATTCTCAGACGACTATGAACATTATTACTTTGCAGAAAAATATATCACTATTTATTTTACAACTTACATCATTTTGTTTGCCATATATAAATGTGCTACAAAGAAGCAGTTAACTTAGTATTAAATTTAGATTTTAATAACGTCATTGAAGTTTTAATTTTATAAGAACAATTATGCAATCAAGGCCAAACTGAAAGCTAGGTAAAAGTGTTAAGCCACTGAATTCTACTTTATAATTGGTTTTAAAATTAATACATGGATATAGGAAAAAAAATCCTAGAATAAAGCTTCAGTTAGCATAAGCAATAATTCTAGACCTCAACTATACAAGCAAAACAAAATCGATTTAATCCAACTAGTCAGTTATTTGCAAGAGGAAGCCCAGTGAAATACAAACATTCAATCTATAAATTTTTAAATACTGACAAGTATTTTAATTTATAAGGTTCAAAACTGCTTGTAATTCTTTTAATCTTTGCCCTAATCTCCCACAATGTTGACTTAAAAAGTCAGTATACATAATGTAAAGCAATTTAAAAGATTAATTTCGATAAAGTTGAGGCAACAAAAAATAACAAAAAAAGGTAAATAACATATACTTACCAGTTCTACAAGCTTCTCCAGAAATGGAATCAATTTTAGGAGTTCATTGTCATTTTTATCCATAAACCAGCTTTCTATAGGGATTCCATTAGATAGCTAAAATGATAAATAAGTAATTAAGTCCTCTTTTTTTGGCCTACATTTTGCCGACTTTGGAAAAGCTTAAAAGAAGAAATAAATGGAGCCTAACTGGTTTTCAGCACAATTTCTTTTTCCTGTTTATAAAACTAAACAAAAAAGATCCATTAAAACAAGTTTTGCATTAACATAACTAAAAACATTCCTTTATTTAAGAAATATTTATTCAGGAAAGAGTTACTATTAGTCAATAAAAGGCATTGTGAATGGGTATTGCCAATCTAAACAGAGAACAGTATCAGAAAGCATAGTTTTACCCAGGTACTATGCCCCATTCATTGTTTTATTCTCAACAAATAGCAGGATAATCTGAAACAGTAGGAACATAACAGATTGACTTGATGCTATTTCACTGAAGAGGAGTCTAAAAACAAGAATGCAAACCATATTTGTTTTATATAGTAAATAATCTCTAGGATAAAATACTTTATTTAAACATTTACACAGAACATTGTGTTGGAGGTGGAGTGTAACTGAAATTATTTTATTTAGGAACCAAGAAGAAATTCTTAAAAATATAATTCAAAATGCAAACAAGTAAAAGCAGTGACCTAAACTAGACATATTTCAATTCCATATGCAGTTTTTTCCTTTTTTCTTTTTATTATGGACATTTCGAAACACTGAAGTTAAGGGTCACTCTTATTCCATCTACATCTAACCCACTTTCCACGATCCCCATCTACACTGATATACTGTGAAGGAAATCTCAGACATGTCACATGAACATTTCATAATGTAAAGTATATCTTGCAAGGATGGCTCATTGCTTGTAAGATATATTTTACATATTTCAATGAATCATTATCAAAGGGTAAAAATATACTGACAAAATAGTCTAAGAAAATACTGAAGAATGTCAAATCAAAATGCCCAGAACAACAGTTAAGCTAATTGTAATTCTCAAACATGTTTACAATTAAGTTGCTGATTTAACAACTGGAAAAAGTGCTACTAAATCAGGGGTTGCCAATGCTTGTGCTATACCAGTATATGGCCTGTAAAGGACCGGGCTGCACAGCAGGAAGGTGAGTGGCAGGCAAGCAAGTGAAGCTTCCTCTGTATTTGCAGCCACTTGCCAGCACTAGCATCACCGCCTCAGCTCCACCTCAGATCATCAGGCATTAGATGCTCATAGGAGCACTGGTCCCTGGTGCCAAAAAGGTTGGGGACCACTGCATGAAATAGTGCATACCTTACAGTCTTTTTGTAGTCAGATTTACTACTCAGATTTTTCCTTCTGTATGTTGTACTTCATTTAAAAGAAATTTTTCCCAAGGAATATACCAATTTGGCATCTCTAATTCTAAAGGTGACACTAAAGAGGGAAATTCCACCAGTGAAAATTCTGTTCTCTCATCAAATTGTTTGGTAGCATTTATCTTCATTGTGGTTTCTTTCAATCTGAATTTGTTAGCAACCCTCTTCCTACCTGATATGCAAAGGCTTGTGGTGAGTTGTCAATTATTATAGTTTTTGAAAGATCTCTTCCAAGAATATTTAAGTCCTTTATATAGTTTCCTTGTACACAAACACAATGTTCACGAAAAAGTCGGTGCCTAAATAAAAATAAACACAAATTAAAAAATAAACTCTAAAAATAGAATATATACTAAAACATATGTACATACACATACCATAGGTTTTATAAGATAAACCTTATTATTCTTGTCTCACAAAGGAAATTACAATACATATGCGGGCCTAACCTTTGGGCTACAGTTTTACTGTGAAAATTCTTAGCAATTACTGAAACCTTACAACCAAATATTACCATTCCTTAAAGAACTGTGGTTTATCCTGAAATGTTATAGTAAATTATAAAGAGGGATTAAAAACTCTGTAAATTGTTTTTATAATTTATTTACCCAGGAAAGCTCAGTTCAGATGCAGCATCTGGTTGTCAGCGAGGTCCTGCTTTTTAACCAATTTTCCAGATGGTTGACTGAGGCACAAGGAGGTCAAGTGACTTGCCCAAGGTAACACAGTAAGTCAGTGGTTAGCCCCGCATTGGAACCCAGGATCCTCCTGGCTCCCAGTCCTTTGCTCTAACCAGAAGACCACACAGCCTCCCTATCCCTGTACATGCCAGAATAGAAAATATAAGAAGGAATGTTTCTGTGTTGGCATTTTTTAAAAATGTTTTTAGTTTCCCTTATAGTTTTTGAGAAAAGGTGTGGAGGCCAAAACATTCCATCATTTCAACTTTCCCCAAACACTCATCTTTCTTTTAATTTAGTGTGTATATGATCATTTGAAAAAACAAGGATTAAATGAAATGATAAATTCCGATTTAAGTATAACAAATATAAATTGATGTTTCACTAATGATAGATAGTAAACTGAAAAATTATTTATCATTTTTAAAAGCTATTCAAAGTTTTATAATACTTATATACTGTAATAAATAATCTTTACTTGCCACTCAAAATACTAGTCTCTGAATATTATTAATAATTGATACAGATCACTTTGAAATACTCCATTTGTATATATTAATAATTTGGTAGTTTGGCTTCCTTGTGTCTTAATCCCACTGAGGAGCTAAGGTCTACTTATATGTGCATTTTTAGTCATGCAATTTCAAGAAAAGGGCATTTGCTACCAATAAAATCTGTCATAGCTCTAATGATAACAAAACTCCCAAAAACTCAGACTTAAAAGTATTAGTGCCAATGGTGATGGCAGAATAAGAATTTTACAACCAGATAAAATGTTAATATAAATAAATAGTTCTTTCCTCCTTATTATAAAGCATACTTTAAATTAATGATCATCTATCTAAAACATTTAAAGACAATCCAACTTGGAAAATATAGGTCCTGGTTGGGCCCAAATAAGATTCCGTATTTTATATGCATAAACATTCAGATATAAGGAAACTGGAGAGGCAGGTAAAGCATGTTCATATAAGTCAGTATTGATGCTTCTTTCCCAGGAGCAGCAAAATCACCTGAGACCGGAGTCAACTGAATATATATGTGTGGACACTGACAGTTACTTTAATTAAATTATACTAAAACCTCTCCAATTATTAAGAAATCTGAGGGTCAATAGCATATATTTTTCAGTTTTAGAAAGAAATTACTTTTGCCAGTCATCAAATTTGCATTTGGACTCAAAGGATTCAGAGATCATCAGAATTTCTAAGTCCACCTTATCACCAACATAGATAATTCCCTTTTGCACTCTAATGAATTCAATATAGTGTTCAAAATTTTTTTAAGTTTTTCAAAAAGCAACAAGATAAAACAAATTTAAACACCTAAATAAAATTTTAGAAAACTAGTTTGACTATGATTTCTCTTCCAGTAAAATGAAAATTCCAAGAGGAAAGGGTTTGTGTTGGTCACCACTGTTCCCTGGAATATTGGAGATACTGAATAGAAATCTTCATAATGAATGAAGAGATCAGAACAAAATCATTTGTATACTTTTGTTAAAGTTAGGTAAAATGAGAATTATAATATACTTTTATGAAGAGAAAATATTTCCTATTTTGTATGTCTGACGCTTGCTTATATGAAGGACAAAATGGAAACTAGCAGACAAATTTTAATCATTTAGATTTAAAAAAAATAGTTCTATTTACAAGAAAGAAAATCTCCTAAAAGTGGGCATTAGGAAAAGCCTTGCAGCATAGTTGTAACCACTCGATAATAAAGTTACTAGCAACAGTAGAAATTAAGCTTAGGATTTTCCATAAAGACAAAATAGGAGAATGTATTCAAGAAAATGAATACCTAGCTCTGAAAGCTATTACAAGTCTTTTGTGGCATCTCTCTCAGTTCTTGGTCAAAAACCCAAAAGATTAACTCATACATCTTACATGATGCAGCAAGACTGCTGCAGTCTTAATATCTATCTAATTTTCAAAACAATTTTCAAAATGTTTTAAAATTACCCAAGACACTCCCCACCTGATCAGGAACAAAATTCATCTGCTGGCTCAGGACACAAACAATAAACTGAGTGTAGATCAAGATAACCTGAATGACTAAACCAACTGCAATTTCCAGTTAAATTCATGTTAACATTTTCTTTCATCGGAAGATAAATTTGAAAGTAAAGTTTAATTTGACCCCTTCTATTAAAATTAACTTTTATTTCTCTATATCATTAAAAAGGTGACATAACATGCATTACTTCAGAGACATAAGGAAGTGAAATATCATGCACACAATGAAAAATTCCACATACCCCCACTCTCCCCACAATCCCAAATGAAGCGAGGATACGGATATAACAACAAATAAATACATTTGATCTCTGTATCATTTAAAGAACGTCTGTCCAGAGTTCTATCATTAGGAACTCTTAAAGAATTTTGGGGCTTAAAAAGTTCATTTATTTCCACCATTCAACACAACAAATCTCTATATATGCAGCCAAATGAAAATGGCCATGAAAATTAAATATAATCATGGTAATTTCATAGATCAGTGTGACAGACATTTCCACTATTTCTTAATTGAATTTACCTGACCAGTTGCTTTTTAGGGTCTAGTATGTTCAGTAACTTGTCTGCATACACCTTCTTAGAAGCAGTAAAAAGAATGATCTACAAATTCAGGGGAAAAGAAGTAATCATTATACATGATCTAAATATGGATACTATATTGAATAAAATAAAAATACTTATGTAATTAGCTTATGTATGCTTACCTCATACATCTGAGACATTCGTTCCAGGAATTCCCTGAAGAATGGCCTTAATCTTACATAAACCTGAAGAAATACAAAGATAGGGCTTCAGCAAATAAATATATAAAATAGAAACAACTTATTTATATGATACATTGTGTTCTAACACTGGATATATTATAAAGTTCATATTTTTTTAAAATTTGAGTTTCCTAAATGTCACTCAACAAAATATATTTCACATACCAAAAACCATTTACAACAACCTTTTGGTAGGGTAATAATCATTTTACTTTTTAATAAACAGCAGCATACAATAGTTCATGGAATATCATTTTAATATACATTTAAACTAAAAATGTAAGGTTTCTCTCTGAGATTTTGATCCACCAATCAGCTCCATCTTCCAGCCAGGTAGCATCCATCCAATTATTAGGCAGGCTGTGTGTCCACCTCTAGCTGACCTGTCTCAATGACCTTCCTCAATAATTACTCAGAATTTCTTCTCAACAATTACATAAGAATACATTTACTTTAAATTTCTATTATGGTAAGTAATGGTCAAGAAAGAGATGTTTGGATTGGTGGGTTTAAATACCTGGAATTTTTCAGAAATACATTTACTGATTCAGATGTAGTATTTCAATTAGCACCACCAGTGTAGGTGTAAAAAAATAATAATAAAAATAAAAAAGGGATTGTAAGCTGACAAGGTCCTTGCAATCTGTGAGGATAACTAAGGGTTGTCTCGCCTAAAAAATAAAAAATAAAAAAACTAAATAAAATAAAATAAATGAGCACTACTGGGCTACTCGAGGTAGAAAATGTAATAGTCAAACACCAGCTACCCAAAGAACTGCCTTATATACCTTATTTTCTTATTTCTGTGTCTATCTTCTTGCTTACGTTTAATCTAGCTCTTGTAATATAGTCCAATATTAAAAAGCACAGATATGTATGTCACGAGCAACCACTAAAGCTGACCTACAAAAGATTTTTATTCTTTTATATTATATTCATTTTGTGACAATATTTTATAAAAAGGTGATTATTAGCCTCAAATACCTTGAACAAAAAATATTTGTCTAACAACTATGTACCAGATTCACTAGATTCAGATTAAAAAACTGTGATGGCAGCAAATTCAAAAGCTAGGCTTCATGGAGATTGTCATCAATACACAAGCATATAAAAATGCCCTCAGGATTAAAATCTAGCTCTAGGAATGTTTTAAGGCAGAAGAGAAATCATTCAAAGAATTCTAGGAGGTAGGGACTATGTACTACCAATCTTTGCAATTTCCAAAGCTCAAAGGGCAATAAGACAATGCCAAATATATAGTAAGCAGATGAAATAGAACTGCCAGAAGCTAATATAGTAATAAACACATAGTGAGAGACAAGCATACATGACTACACAAGGACAACTACTCAATTTTCCTTAAGAATGATCACTCGTGGAAGACAAATTTTGAACAATTGTTAACATGTTAATAATATCACTCTAACCTCACCTCTGGGCTAGAATGATAAAGGTTTACTTGTTTTTAATCCTATTAGGTATTTTATCTCAATTTCTTGACTAGTCAAAAACAAAATAAGCCGCAGATGCCCGACCCCCCAACTCTGGCAAATAAAAATAACCAATGCTCAATATTCAATCACTATCATTTAGGATGAGGTACTAAAAAATTAACTAGAGTTGCTAATTAATTTTAACATTTTCATCTTGAAACATTGGTGCAGTTTGTGGTCTTGACTGAAAACCTCACACCTTGTTCGTTTGGTAATCCAAGTAACTGACAGATTTCAGATATATTACTACCTTGACTGGCAAAATCATTTTTTTTTTAACTATGGGTCTTTTCGAAATAGATGTTATGGTTAAGAAAAAACATAAATTCTGCCAATACTTTAATTACCTCATCTTGAGGATGATAAACTATGAATCACAAGAGCCTTTTGTTTGTTGCTAAGATGGTTTATCACTTACATGCACTTAATAACCAAAACTATTTCATTGTTGCATATGCATAATTGTTTTCATTTATTTTCAATATCCCTATTATAACTTGCTCCAAATTGTAAACTAAGAGAAATAGAGCCTCTGTAATTTATTTCCTCTGAACACTAACACACTTCCATTGTAGAGAAATACTTCTATTTTAACATTATTATTCAAGCATGGTAAGTGGAACACTGTAAAAAAGGGATGTTTTCCAGCATCTTCCACAGTTAATTCCAGATTAGGTCAAAACAGTAACTTCATTAGACATTAGACTACTTTAACTATATTTAAATATAAAACACATCTTAAATTTGACATTACTTTCAAAATGTGCTTGTTTACTGGGATGAAAGGTGGCACTGAAGATGGGGAAATATTGCTACTAGAGTGCTTCTTTACCATGAGAATAGAATACAGTTACTGTTGACTATTCTCACAACAGTCACTATTTGAAGGTGTTTCAGGATTAAAAGACCTAAGCAGGAACTTGGGGTATTTAGTGAGAAAGGTACAAAGTAACAGTGAGCAGGGGTAGGATTGGGACTATAAGAGGTACTGCCATGTATTGCAAAGGCAAAATCTCAGAAAGAAACATAGAAACAGAGCCATAAGATCAGTATGGTCTAAGTCATTTGGATGGATCTATTAAAGCAGAAATTTATAGAAGTCAAGAAATGCTACATCTTGTCCAGTAGGGGAAAAAAAAAAAAGAACAATTGTAAGCTATGTATTATACACTTTGAGACTACAGTCACTTATTGTGTTAGGTAACAGATACATTAACGTACAGATGCACACACAGGCATGCCTCCAAATACTTCAAAATCAATCACAAGGATGCTCTTAACTCCAGTTTCTTCTCCTAATAACAAAGATTCCTGTCCCAATCTGCCTACTCCCTATTTTCTCCATTCTCTACAAAGTACCAACCATCTTCTTCAAAAACCATTCAGCCCCCAAATGTAAGATCGACCAAAAGTTTCATTTCAGTATGGTATACATATATCCTTCCAAATATATAGTAATTACTCTATTTAAACTATAGTTTTAATCTTCTATCACTAAACCAAATATATTTTGAAAAAAGTTAAGTTTAAAAATAATGCATAATGCTATATAAGAAATTAGTATATAAATATACAGTACCTGAAGACATGTCTTAAATAAGGTTGACTACTACCCAAAGATAGGGATTTATGAATATGTTCATTATGCAAAACTTTTAAAACTATTAGAATATTTTCAAAACAGTGATAATGGGATTAATCTTGTATTATCTGTTGTATACTAATTTTACCAAAATTTAAATTTTATAAAGTGACAAATAGTAACAAAAAATAACATTATAACATTAAATAACATTAACACAACTTGATATGAACAATACCAGTCAGCCTGTACTTTCTTTGGTATCAAGACAATGAGAATGTTCTATAATTTTGTACATAGTCCTAATATGCCAAAAATGGTTAATAGGACTAGATTTAGTAAGAGTAGTCATAAAAACAGCAATCAAGTTACAAACTTATATTTTGTGATGAGGCCTATCTAAATTCAAATTCATGTCTAAGTATGCAGGTCAAATTATAAACACTAATTTCTTACTGCCAGTTTATCAAACCTTTATCCACTATCATAGATACCTTTAACACAGCATGACAAAAGAAAAAAAAAAAAAGAAAGAAAAGAAAGAAAGAAAAAGAGAACACCCAAAGATAAGCAGTTTCAATATGCAGGCAACTGATTAAGAATCTTTTTTGGAAAAATATCTCTAAATGGTTTTAAGCAGAAAATAATGACTGTAACACATTCACAAAGAAACATCTTTAATTGTTTTTCCATGACATCCTTGGATCCTAACTGCTACACTATTGTAGGTATGAAAAAAGGATAAATTCAGTGGGACTCACTTAAAAGTATGGCACTTTTAAATAAAAAAATGATTGGTAAATGTTATATATATTTCATCAGCAGTAAGAATTTAAAGAAGTAGAAAACTAACACTGGGGAATGTGAAGAGTGAGATGTTACAAACAATTGAAAAATCTTACAGTTAATAGATTCCACAAGTGTACAAGTGGCTCTGCCAATTTTTAAACCCTTCTGTACACCTCAATTTCCTCATCTATAAAATGGGTGTTACAGTTCCTATCTCACAGGTTGTGAGGATAAAATAAGATAATGTATGTAAAGCACCTAGAACATTGAAACTAAAAATAGCTATTACTACTATCATTTAGTATTTAAAACTAACTAGTTATAAGAAGAATTGCTGGAATGATTATGATTCTATAGGTCAGAATTGGACAACCTCAACTCAAAGAGAAAGCTCCATGGCTACAAGCTATGGGATAGAAAAAGAGAGACAGTAATAATAAATTGTGTCAATTTATAGCTAACTATTTTACTTAGCATTTTATTAACATCAATCCCAGAGCACAGAGACAAAAATCCCAACCTCCTTCATAAAGCAAGTTGCTCAGGTAGGCTCTGAGGCCTCAAATTCATAACCCATTGGGTTATTGTATAGTTATCTCTTTCACACAGTTCCAGTAAGAGGTAGATGGCTGTTGGGGATAGTATTTGTAGGTGGATCAATCTGGGTATGAATGGATAAATACTAAAACATCAGAACAAATAAAAATAAAAACAAGACAACCCTCCCATCTCTAAAAGTTCTGCAAAATCTTACACTGTATTAAGTAGAAATCAATTTAAAAAGAAATTTTCTTATAGAGTCCAAGTGGGATAAAGTGAAGTTTAATGTATTCATATCACTGGTATACTAAAAGTTAGTAATGAAGAATAATCTTCAAGTAAAAACTATATATATATATATATATTTTAACAACTATATATATATTTTAACAACTAAAATGTGTATATATACAAACTACTGATGTTTATATTAAAGTGTAGTCATTTTAAAAGCAAAAAAAAAGACCTTTTCAGTAAAACAAAAATGTTGCCTTTAAAAACAAATTATAGACTTTGAAGCCTCCAACTTAATATGCTTAGTAATGATCTGTCACCTCTTCTAAACTTGCAGAATATTTCAGCTGTAGAACAAAAATTTTCCATGTTTTTTAAATAAACTGCTTCTAAAGTTTAAGATATTTACAGAGAATTCCCCCATGAAATACATTTTCTTTCAGAAGCAGATTATAGGTTTCAGCTATATCCTATCTTTAACATAAAACTTGATAATGAATAATTATGATGAAAAAATGAGTGACAATAACTACGCTAATAAGGATATTCTTAATATTCAGTCATTATTTGATAATAATTATCAAAATATTATTCCTAACTAGCTAAAATATTACTCCTCAGTGCTAAGTGTCCATGACCTCAAATGTTTTATTTAATGTTTTATTTGAGACAAATAAACATATTGCTTTTGTACAACAAAATTATGGTTTATGGAAGTCAAAACAAAACGAAAGCCTCTTGGTTACTGTCAATTTAAATCAGAGCCTGAGAGAAAGAAAAACTTGATTAGGTATTTACTACAAAACTCTCCATTTAAATGACTACTTTTTTCTTCATGAAGCAATAATGCTAACTTCTCTAGGAAAGATTGCAGAGAGGAGACAGAAGCCACTGACCCCCTACTTCTCTTGTTTTGTGGTATAAAATATTTGAGATTCTTCTGGAAATTTATCCTAGGCTATAAGGTTTCCAAGAAAATAAACCATAATAATGGGGGAAAGGCTGAGCTTTGCTAAACATAGGGTTCCCGCCCACTTCTCCCCCCAGCTTTTCCCATAAAATCAACCTCTACTATAAAACAAAGCATCCTTTAGCAAATAGCTCCCTACAGGATCCTATCTCTCCTTGAGTGCTTACCACAATCTGATTTCTGGACAGCTGACCCAAAGTCTGTTGATTTTACTGATCTTCAGAAAGCCACTGACTGGCTAAAGTCTTACAGGTGAACAGAGCCAAAAATCAGATGCCCCTGCCATACTTTACAGAATGAGGAGTTGGACAACACAGTTACGTTTGGCTGCACTGTGGTGAAACATATGAGGCATCTTCTTTTTTTGTCTTCAATTAGCCACGTTTGGGCTGAGTAGCTCTATTACATCTTCAAAAAACTGAGCTCCAGTTCTTGATGGAGATAGAGGAAGGTCATTGAGGAGGTGATTCAGCTCAAGAGCTGAGTGAAAAATCTGTCTTTTGATTCAGTCCTGCTTGTGGATAGAAGTCATCTTCTGGATGGAAGAGGGAGTGAGATGACCTAGAGTCTTGAATTGGTGGATCTGCAGGAACAGAAACTAAATACAGTGGAGACCTCTTAACTGGGTAACACCACGAGATGGATTTCCTGATAATGTGTCAATATAAGCTAAATATAAAGATTAAACATGTGCATTAGAACTGATCATGCACTTGTTTTTCCAGATATCAAATGCATTTGCACCATTCTAGGAATAAATACATTTTCCCAATAACTAACTGTGTAACAATTTATGGAAAAAGTACCAATTTAAGGGAAGACGGGAAAGACCTAGTCAAACAAAAACACATACTTTGCCTTTATGAGGACCATACCTCATTTTAAAAACCTGTTTTTCTTTCAAATTATTCCATATACACAAATAATAATCTGTTTATCCATATAAGTAGTAACATACATCAAATTTTAATTTGACTTGGATTTTTTAGGTATTTTTTTTTATCCCCTAGAAATGGAATTCAAATACACTCAAGGTACCAAATAGAGGCTTGAATAATCCAACTGCTCATAAATTCTAAGACTTGCATTAACTAAGTTGAGTCCTACTCATCAATTAAAAGAAGAGTATAAATCATGAAGTCAGGCAATCTTTAAATGTGAGTAGTGGCCACCCAAATTTCCCTCAAACTTTCATCTAAAAAAACTAAAGAAGCCTACAACCAGATTAGAGTAGATCTAATTTTAAATTTATATATCAACATGAACTTTGATGAACATTTGATCACTTACTTCTGCTTAGAATTTGAATATGTAAATTTACTGTATATACTCTCGTAATTATTAGACCAAGGGTCAGCATACTAAAGCCTATTGGCCAAATCCAAACTGTTAGTTATTTTTGTAAATAAAGTTTTATCGGTACACAGCCACACTTACTCAATTATGTACTGTCTATGACTACTTTCCTGTTACAATGGCAGAAAAATAGTTGCAAAAGAGACTACAAAACCTTAAAATATTAACAAATGGTCCTTTATAGGAGAAAGTTTACCAATCCCTGCTACAGATGATTATTAAAACACATGTAAGAAGGAAAAAGAAGTAACAAATGGAATTAAAATTAGATACAAGTCAACCATAACTTACCACAAAAAGAAAACAAAAGTAAAATAAGTCCCAAGAGGACAGAGAGTGGCTTTGATTCAGATGAAGAATTTGATCCTATCTGAAAATTACCTTTTAAGAGTATATATAAATGT
The DNA here is from genome assembly GCA_030015415.1 of Cynopterus sphinx. Taxonomy (NCBI): domain Eukaryota; kingdom Metazoa; phylum Chordata; class Mammalia; order Chiroptera; family Pteropodidae; genus Cynopterus; species Cynopterus sphinx. The sequence continues at coordinate 89,453,093 of CM057384.1, read as the reverse complement.
TATGAAACTAACATATTCAAGAGTATATAGATAAATGCCACGGAACTGATCCCTTAAAAAGTTAATTTTAGATAGTGAGTTTCACCTCAATAAATTATTTTTAAAGAGTATATACAGTATTTTACAGCTTTCTATGTTTAAGTGGGCCACATTATATTGTAGTGGTTAAACATGTAAGTCACATCTTACCTAATAATGTGGTTTCTCCAAAATCTCTTAGATCATCTCAGACCCTTGTGTATATTTCTTCTTTGCCAGTAGATGGAGACAACACCACTGAAAGTTTAAAAGACATCATTCCCTGTTTAAAGGGAGCTTGCTGGTCTGAAAACTGGGGGAACCCTAACCCAAGATTTCTTCGAAGTTATTTTTTAAAAAGCAGACAGAATAGTCATGCCAAATCCAGAAATCCAAGGGAATGTACCCAATATTAACTATGGACATCCTCAAAAATTTACTGAAGGGGAACTAAACTGTACATGATGTAGTTACTGACTCACTATATTAAAATGCAATCATCTCTAACTTGAATGAGTCAAACTTCCTTCCGATTGCTCCTGATTTTGGCTAGATTGTTTATTTTTCAGTTTCAGAAAGTATAACTAGAATATGTAAGGAAAAGTTTTTAAAATTCCATAGACATGCAATACACAAACAATTTTCTAAGTATGATGGTCATATCACTGCTAGAAGCTTTTTATTCAAAATAAGACAGCTACCCAAATCCACAGGAAAATAATAACTTTATAAAGAAGAGAACTGAAGTAGAAATGGTAGCAGCAGTAAGAAAAATATCAATTTTATGGTCAAACTTAAAAATGCTCATGAAGAATCAAACTCCTCCACTTTCCAAGTTTCTTATTTCACTATTAAAAATTACATAAACAGAACAAAACCATCTGTAAGAAATAAATTTCAAATCTGAAAGCTTAACAAGTCATCTCAAAATAATTATTTTTCAAATAACAGCTTTCCTTTTCAAATTCAAAGCCTGAAAGCTATTGTTTTTAAGTGCAATTCTGAACCAAAAAGGAAAAAAAAAACAAAAACAAAAACAAAAAAACAAGTTTATCAAGCTAAAAAGAACGAACTGAGGTACTGCTGCTATACTATGTTTATTTGCCACAGGACTCCTGTCTTTGAAGTACAATAAAGAAGAACAACCTCTTTGGCAGAAGATGTCTTATTAAGAGAAAGATTTCCTTTGAACCAAATAATACTGTTAAAAAAGAATACAAAAATTTTAAATCACATCTACAGCCATGTCATCCTATCAGGCCTGATCTTGTCTGATCTTGGAAGCTAAACAGGGTCGGGCCTGGTTAGTACTTGGATGAGAGACCACCTAGGAAGACCAGGTGCTGCAGAAACTTCTAAATCCCTTATTTTTATGTATATTTTCCTCATTCTATAATCACATATCAGAATTAAAATCAGTTTACATAAAAAGGAAACAAATGTAGTATTCACATATAGCTACAATAGCTAGATTAAACGAGAACTGACAATAACTACTGAAGTAAATCCTGTATAATTCATTACAAGATAAAGTAGGTAGACTCCGAACCACAAACTTCTATTTAATTCTGAAATTTTTTTTATTCCCCAGAGATAACTATTATGTATCAATAAAACTATACCTAAGTTCTAGCTCCCTATTAAGAGCACATAAACAAAATTAAACACCTTTTTATCATCTTCATGATCAATGGACTATGGATTTATTTAGTTAATCCTGGGGTTGCTTTCCTCAACAAACTTTTTGTCTTTCTCAACTTTTCAACAACTAGTATTTATAAAGCTATTACTAATCAAATAACAACTGCCACCACAGAAAGGTGCTTTCCTTGCAAATTTCAAAGTGTATTCACATATATTAACTCAAATTTTATGAAAAATCTCACACAGAAAGTAAAAACTATGGCCAACACACACAAAATGTAATTCACAGTGAAATGTAAATATTTGTATTTTGCACTGTTACTTGTCCATCAACACAGATGAAGGAAAAATACTTATAACCCCAATTTTTAAGTAAAGCAATAACTAGAAGAATATCCTGAAATTCTGTGATTAATATAAAGTAGATCAACCAAACTGCAATCTACAGACCATATTACTACAAAAGGAAATTAAAATGACCAACAAGGAATAAGTTTTCTTTATAGTAACTGAATTTTGGAGAAAAAAATACACCAGGTATTAACCTGGCAAGTTCTTCCCAGGGATCTATGATGTCAGTGCTCCTGCCTCCACCTGCTGGCAAACAGATTATAAAACTAGCAGAGATTACTGCGTAAAAAAGTTCACATCTTTTTGGTAACAAATTAATGTTTTATGCAATTATTTAGCATAATGCTACTTTTGTGTTAATAAAATCATTAAAATATTGATAAAATCCATTAAAAATACATCAAACTTCATCAAAAAAATTACCAAAAAATTCTTAATTCATAATGTTATCTAACAGGCCAAAAATCAAGTTAAAAAAAATTTTTTTTTAATTACCTGATAAATGACATCTTGGAAAAGGACAGGAAAAGTAAGTGCTGCATCTTCTAGCTCATTTAGACTACAGTGTACTAGTGTTTCATCCTTAAAATAAAAAAACATACATTGAATGAACCAAAATATTAAAAAAAAATTTCAATGATAATTTTGTTTTCGTGATCACCAAAAACATTATTCAAACACCCATTCATATATGGAATTTTACATTTATCATACATTACTGTGGGTGGTACAGTAATTTGCATAGAATTTTCTAAGTCACTGGTTCTCTAGTGTGGTTCCCGGACCAGTAAACAGCATAAACATCACCTGGGAACTAGTTAGAAATGCAAATTCTCTAGCTCCACTTCCGGTAATTCAGAAATTCAGCAGGGGTGAGGAGAGGAGCTCAGCAATCTGTTTTAATAAGCCCTTCAAGTGATTCCAATGCATGCTCAAGGTTAAGAATCACTGCAGAATTCTGCAGTTGCCAACTTTCTGTTAAATAAACCACAGATATACTGCTTTTTTACAGTTAGCAAATGGAAGTGTAGAGTCTACTATTTAAAAAATACATATATTCTATTCATATAGTACCTTATCCTTAAGTACCTTTCATAAAGAATTTCAGTTTTTAAAATGGATGTTTTACTATCTGTTGAATATTTCACAGACATAAACACTGTTTAAATTAGCAGTCAATGAAGACTTATCATCTTTGATTACCAAACCGTTTTCTCATTAAAAGGATGAGATCATTTAATCTAAGATATGTGCAAATATTTACATTTCTCAAAATCTAAATGATTAAAAAAAAAAAAAAAACATGGCTTCCAATTATAGCGACAACACTTAAAAAAAACTGTTAGTAACTATCCCCCAATTTTTTTGTGGTTTAAGTTGAATTAAAATGAAACACAAATATTCATACCTTGGGATTCCACATCTTATTAGCTGGAGAGTTTCTTTTAACCTAAAGTTAAACTCTGGGGAAGCAAAGAGCAAAAAATACTCTATATATGCCTCATTTTCTTTTAATAGCATATCAGACTACACATTTCAAGGCATTCTCTCAGAATCTTAAAAGAAGGTATTCTTTCCTAAAATTGAATAACTAATTCTACTACTACTTCATCTATTTAATTTTGATCATTCTGCTTTATCTGCTTTTGTAAAATAAGTCAGCCAATTCTTATCTTTCATTCTCTATTTGTCTTCACATTGGATTAAAAATTACATGGCCCTACTTACCACATCAACTCCTAACATAAAAATCTGGCAAATCTTTCAGGCATCTCCACTAACTTGTACATCATATCTAAACTACTCGTAATCAGTTTCAAATTTTTTCTTTCTCGTTTGACTTATCTTCTATTCAATACCTTAAATACATACCACTTCTGGATGCCTCTCTTCTATCTCTGGCGAGGCAAAGGCTAAGGTGTTGAACTCACCAAAAAGTACAGTATATCCTAATTCAGATTTAAAATATATTTTTCCTATAACAAAATATCCTTTATAGGTACCAAACCACATCTCCAATCATGGGTAACAGTAACCAAGTCTAAAAAATAGTTTTCAAAGCTCTTCTGTGCCCTAAAATATAAATTTTTAAATCTGCCAGGAGAGCATATTAAAGGTTTTATTAGTCATCATTAAGAGATCATGCTTAACTAGTCACTGATATTTAGATAATATACAAAAATAATAGGAAAAGGAGTATGGTCTTGCATAAGGGTAACTCATAGAAGCCCAAATTATATTTGGTCCTTCAATGAAGCATAATCCTAACTCCCCAAAAGTGGAATATAAACATAAATAAAATTAGAATTTATTGGAAAATTTTTAAAAAATCACAAAGGTCTCAGGAGTATGGGCGAAAGAATTTCAATACAAAAATAAAAAGCATAATTTATTTTCAAAGGGTACCTATAATCAACCAAGTTGGGGACCCTAGCATTAAACTATACTTAAAAACATATTTATAGTAAATGTGTACTACTATTCATTCACTTGTATTCTTTTAGGTATCTGTGGTAAACAAGGAATTTAACTCCTTTACTTTTCCTACATCTACAAATAATATACTTACCAGGTCTAAAACTAGGGAAAACTCTGGTGTGCTTCTTGTTTTCAATGGAAGAGCAGGTTTCCTATTTAGCTGTTCTTCTGTCAGTGGTGGAACATGTTTGATGAAATAGTAGCTATAAATCAAATTTTAAGAAAATTTTATTATTTCTACTTTTTATAAATATAAGTCATAGTACTAAATTAAGCCTATCTTTAAATCTTTAGTTACATAATGCACATTTAACCTAGTAAACCAAACACATAAAACATGTAAGTAAAACTGAAAATATACAAATCAGTATTTCAGTAACTCAGTAAAAGTATTAATATCTACAGGTCACACGCTCTTTACAGCATACCATTCAGCTACCTCTCCACACATGTACTTTCATTTTGTTCCACAAGGGAAAGAAACAAAACAAAACTCACGGGTCAAATACTTCCCAGTCTTCTTCATAGGTGGCCTCTGCATGGGCTGATGAATAACCACTATCTGGAGTTACTGGTGCTATTTAACAAAGTGAAAAACAAAATGTTATGTGTGCTGACAACAGACCCAAAGCTAATTTTTAACCTGAAACCCATGAACGGTCTTTAAGAGGTCCATAAATTCCTCGAAGATTTATGAAAAAAATGTTTGTGCACATTTTTCCAGGCATCTCAAGGCTGCCTATAATCTCAAGTAGTTAAGAAATGCTGTTCTATATAGAAATCTTTGCTTTAGAAGACACATTATTTCTAATGTACAAACCAATTCAAAATAATCAAGAAGCAAATCTATATTCCATGACACATAATCTGATCTGTTTGAGCTAAAATAGTATCAATTGATAGAGCTTTGGAAATTATGCTGGAAATTTTCTAAGACAATAATTACAACATAAGTTCAAGGAGAAGACAAAGATAACTTACAAGCTAGTTAGGTAATGTCCTGGAGATAAAAGTTCAAGGTGGACGCTAGACTAAATGTTTGTATCCTAACAAATTTCATACGTTGAAAGCTAATCTTCAATGTGATGATGTTTGGAGGTAAAGCCTTTGGAAGGCCATGAGGTTATCATTAGGTCATGATGATGGGGCCCTCACGAATGGGATTCGTGCCCTTCAGAGAGCTCACATAACTTCTGCCATGTGAGGCCACAGTGAGAAGACAGATGTCTATGAACCAGAAAGCGGGCCCTCACCATAGACACTTTCTCTACCAGCACTTTGACTTGGCTTTCCCAGTATTCTAAACTGTGAGAAATAAATTTTGTTTTAGTAGCCTGAAAGGACTAAGACAGTGAGACTCAATAAAATTGTTATAATTTTTGTTAACAATTGTATGCCGATTAAACTGTATGCCAACTAAACAGTTCATTAGCAGCACAAAGGGCTAATGGAAAAATGTATCTTCCAATCACTTCTGTTTCAAATTCCTATTAACCTCAGAGAAAGATGAAAAGACAGTTATATTTGAGTGCCTTCATGCTAAGCATTTTTCATACTTCATCTCTCTTCGTCCTTAAAACCTTGAATTATTATTACCATTTTAGGCTAAGGTAACTGTTTCTGAGAGCTTAAATAAATTATCCAAAGTATTTGCCCTCCTGTGACTTATTTCACTTAGCACAATATCCTCTAGGTCTATCTATGTTGCAGCAACATTGCATTCTTTCTCATGGCTGAGTAATCTTCCCTTGGTCATTTATTTTTAATAGCACTCACCACACTGTATGGTAATTTTCATGTATACTTGGCTCATCAATTAGATCATAGTCTCTTCAGGGTCAAGAAGCATATCTTGCTCTTTCTATAAACAGTGCTCATCACAAAAAATAGGTGTTCAATAAATGTTAGGGAAATAAATGAATAAGTGAGACTACTAGAATAAATTTTACTTTCCCTTCTAGAAACCACTAAGGTTATAGAATTCCCTTCTCCATCTTCACAGTTGTCAGAAAAAAATGAATACAAAGGTTGACACAGCAGCACAAATATACAGAACAAATATCAAACAGGAAACCAAAAGCCCTGGAATTTATCATTCAATAAGCCTGTAACACTGGGCAAAGTAATCAGTGTAAAATGATAGGTCAACAGGAAGGTTCATTAGAAGTCTTATCCACTCAAGAATGAATGAACTATGTGCACAATCCATGTTGATGTGCTTGTTAGATTCAGTATTATTCTTAAGTTATAACACTATAATTAAACATTATAGATATTAACATTATGTTTAACATTACAGGCATTAATCTTTTATTTGACAATTTTAAAATAAACCCTCTACTATGCTGCTTTTCTCTTCAGAATGGCATTACTGGGTGCTGTATAGAAGTTTCCTAACTATTTATATTTTACTACTTTAAATATTTTCTGCTATTTCAATGATTTTTAAAAAAATTTTGCCCATTATTGTCAAGAGAAGAACATCATTCTACTTATACCAAAATATACTTCTTACATACTAGGCTCTCTCAAATAAGAGGCATATAAAGGAGAAAAAAAAAAAGTTTAAGATTTTCTCCCTCTGGGAAAATAGCCATTCTCCATTTTATTTCTGTTTTTAAGCATGATACAACACAAGTTTATCATTTAGCCTTTTAAGTCTACATACCACAACCCTTCTAAAGTAATAAATTATGATCTCACATGTTTCTACATTTCTATAACTGGTTCAGGAACCGAAAAATTATGTTAGGCCTTTATAAAGATCCAGAATTAGGCTGTAAAGTTTGGGTATAGGGAGAGATCCAGGAACAGAAGCTTCCTTTGGGGGATGTCATCTATGTATGAAACAAATCTGAAGGTATGAGATTACCTGTAGATAGGAACTTTAGACCTAAAGGTCTAAAACTGGTGCAATTATAATAAGTATGTTCATAAACATGAGCACATATTTTGCTGGTTGTGTTAAATTTCTCCAAGTAGTAAGATTGGTACAAATAATCGAATTGTAAAATGATTAACACTCATTCAAAACAATCTTTTTTAAAAAATTCAATTTTAAAATGACTAAATTTGGGGGAGAAATTTTAAATTTCCAATTATAATTTTGACTTCAAGAATGAAAAACTTATGCATTTAATCTGCCTATTAAGAAAAAATATGAAATACTGTATTTTTATAAATTATTTGTGAAGATACATAAGAAAAGGAATTTCTTTACCTGTAAGAGGTGGGATATCACGATTAACTGTTTCTTCTGCTTCTTCTAAACCATTATTTATTGATGGCCTCACTTGAATTGCTTGATTTGAATAAGCTGCTCCATTAGTTGATGTAGTAGTACTGGTAGTGATCTCATCCACCTGTTCCATATCAAGCTGTTTTACTATCTCTTCGGCTTCCACTGCCTGTCCTGGGGAATCGGATCCTGATGTTCCTGAAATCATGATTTAGTGTATTCACAATCATCATTTAAAAACACACAGAGATGGAAGGATAAAAAGGATGTTGTTTAAGGGTACAAATTTACAACTATTAGTAAATAAAACCTAAAGATCTAATGCACAGCACAGTGAATATAGACAATAAGATTGTATTATAATCACCAAACTTGCTAAGAGACTAGAACGTATTCAACCAATAAAAAGATAAATTATGCAACATGATGGCAGTGCTAATTATCGCTATAATGGCTATCATATTATAACACATAAATGTGTCAAGTCAACATGTATACCTTAAATTCACACAATGTTATGTCAAATATATTTCAATTAATAAAAAACTCAAATATTTAGAAAAACTAAATACAACATAAACAAAGCTGAGGACACATTGCTTAGTGAGTCTTGGCATTTCAAATAATAAAGAATAAAGACTAATATAAACTAGAGGAATATTTGTGAACAGTTTTTTCTGCCATTTTTAAAAAGTGTTCAAATAGTTTAGAAACCCTCATTTATAGTCAAATAAGTCATAATTTAGAACTTTTTAATTTTTAATTGATATAATTAACATACAACATTGTGTAAGTTCCAGGTGTTCATATTGATTTAATACGTTTATATAGTACAATATGATTGCTGACCTAGCATTAGCTAACATCTCTATCCCACATTTCCTTTTTTTGTGATTAGAACATTTAAGATCTATTCTTAGCAACTCTGCAGTATATAATACAGAACTTCTGTATATTATAGCAGATATCAGTTACTAAATGCTTACTATGTCTAGACATTATATATGTATTCCTTATTATCAAACAGCTCCTGATCTTTTCACTACTAAGCATCCTAGCCATTGTAGGCAGTTTTAATTTTTAAACCAGAGGTAGTTATCCAAGAATGAACTGTTTCTCTAACCAAGAGGACCTTTTTATTCAAAGAAGGACAATTTCTCAGCAAGATTCCATCTTATTAAAGACTGATATGAAGTTAGTTTCCTCATTTACTTAGCCATCACCTAGATGACACTTCTGCCCAATTCCACTATGGAATGACCCCTCCTCTTTTTCCATTTCTTTAGGGAATCCTACAAGTCATTTTCAATAACAAAATCAACTTCCAGTTCTCTCAACTTCCTCACAAAATATTCCTTCTCCCTCATTCCTTTAAATTTAACCTCTTTTCACAAAAAGATAGCACCCCTGCCCTTAAAGCTTTTTATCTTCCCATACTCAATGTACTAACTGAATCAGAATTCATGTATCTCCATTGCTGCTACCAGATCACTGGTTTTCCACTAATGTCCAAAAATGCTGGCTCCTTTGGGATTGATGTCAACTGGCTGTATGATTTTTCACTTAGCCCCACTGCTATCATCTGCCATCTATCGCCAGCATCCTCTCTTAATCACACAGGAATTTAACACCTAACTACCAATTTTCTGTTGTATTAAATGCCTGTCTAGTTGTTCTTACAGATGTCAATGACTCATCCAATGACTAATTCTCAAAGGTCTTACCCTCTATAGCGCCATTTTCATTCATACTACTCTTTAGCAGTAAATACCATGGCCATAACCTGGACATTAACACTAAGAAACTGTTCACCTCTGAAATCTAAAATTCAAATATATTAATTCCCTACTACAACCTCTTAATCTTCTAATTATCTCATACTCCTATTACATGGGATCTTCACACGTTTGATAAAGGTCAGGCTCTTTTATTCCAAACACATCTCTCAATAGCTTCTTCTCCACAGACTTCATTATATATCTCTTACTCCAGTCTCAGTGTGTCCTTGTTCCCTTGTCTTTCCACTGTCATCTATCATAGACATCTCCACCGAATCAATCTAACTTGCAGGCTTCTCTCGCACAGAAATGGTACAATTATAAAGACTGGTCATACATACTCCAAATAAAACCCTCTAATCTTAGGCATATAGCAAGCATGCTGCTCAGTATACTATATTTCATGTGTGCATGTGCGTATAAGCTTCTTTTACTTATACCCACACAACAGCAAACATTCTAAACCTTTACCATTCTCTTCAATCCTTGCCACCAGAACTATCTCAAATCGCAAATACACCATCTCTTTCCTATAAAAAATTTTAACTATCAAACATGAATTTCTATGCAAACATCAATTTTTGCACATATCTTCATTGCTGCTTTCCTCCAGCATGAAGAAAAATGTTTTTTTCTCCGTTTCAATTCCACTCCTACTTGTTCTCTTGATCCCATCTCTGCCAGGAAACTCCAGAAACTTTATTAGTTATCCTTTTTCCTCTATGTTCAGTCTCTTCCTATTAGACCCTTTCCTTAGACTTAAAAATATGCCTACCCCTCACAAATACAAACACTCCTTGAGAGACTTTGTGACTTCTCTAGTTTCTTTAATATTCATGTTCCTTATAACAATAATCAACACTTGCTGCTTCCTTTCTCACTCTCCATTTTACACTTAACCCAAGGATGTTAAGCTACCAACTAGAGCCACTTTAAAAATGTTTGGCAAAAGGAACCAATGACCTTTTTAATTGCCAGTTTCAGTGTGTCTTTTAATGCTCATTTCTTTTTCCTCTTCTATCTTTACAACTATTTGACCCTGGGTTTTGATAACCTCTCTCCTTTTGGCTTCTATGACACAGACTCTCCCGGCTTCCTCCATGTGTCCTTTGCTTACTTTTACTTTGTCCAGTCCTTAAATATTTTCCAAGATTTTGATCTTAAGTTTGCTGAACCAAAGAGACCATTTTCTCCACCGGTTTCAACTGATACCTATAAGCTGATAATACCATGATCTACTACTTAAATCCAGATTTCTAAGCTCCACAGAAGAATGAAATTGCTACTAGGCATTTTTACTGAGTTATTTATGGCATCTCAAACTCAGCATGGGCCAAATTAAATTCAAGGAACTTACTCCTCTCTTTAAAATCTAACTTTGTATCATCTTAATCTTTTACCTACAATTTTTGCCCCAAATCTGTCCATTCTATATCTCTAATCTTTCTTCTCTCCTCTAATATCACAATTAAGGTCACATGAAGTCTTAAATGGACTACAAGTCCACAAACTGTTCTCCCTACATCCAGCCTCCTTAAAACCTAGCCTATACACTACTTGCCAAAGAGATCTCTAGGAAACACAAATCTGTTCTTATTACTCACCTTGCAATCATCCCCACTGACTAAGAAAGTTCAAATATCATACCATGTTAACTCTATAATTTAAATTCTAATAATTCTCCTTTTATCTTTTCCTGTGCACTCCTTAAATCCAATGTTCCATCTGTGACTAATTCCAGTTTCTCAAATACACTATGCTGTTGCTCATGCTGCACCTACCTGAAATGTCCTTTACCACTTTTCAAAGTTCAGCTTTTCTATAAAACCTTTAGTGAGAAACTATTCAGAATATAGAAACATTCCATTTTTTGCGTACCCCACTGCCTCACACCTTTATCAATGCACGTATAAAAATTTATTATACTTATTTACATATATCTCTCCCTCCTGTAAAAATGAAGCTTCTTGAGGGCAGGGACCACGTATTAATCATCTCTGAATCTCCAGTGACTAATACAATAGATGTTCAATATTTGTTGAATGAATTGAAATCTTCAAGTCACCCTTCATATTTAAGTATATTCTCTCTCACAGATTAAGAGGCACGAGAATTTAAAAAACTGATCCAAGGTAACATGGTTAAAGAGTAGCAGAGCTGGAATTTTAAAACAAGTTTAACTCCAAAGCTCATTCCTTTTCCACTACACCAGTATTTATTTCCAAAGATGTTCTACGGGGCACTAGTTCTACAAGATGTTAGTAGATGTTCCACAGAATTGGGTTTTGGTCAAATATGTCTAGGAAATACTGGGTTAAACAAAGTTAAAGGTAGCTTTTTTTTTTAATTTTGTTTCCACTACATGACTTCATGGTTAAATTAATGTGCTAATATGCATTATTTTTGCCCCCAGGGCATCTTGATTTTACAGTGCACCATTCTGTCCCTTAAAAACTGTATCATCATCTAGAAATATAATTCAAATTATAATTTAAATAACCAGGCAACAAGCATTTAATGGTTATTTTTCATGTGCTCAATACTAAATCATACAACATGGTAGATTCATATGAATTGGGGGTAGTTTTACTATTTGTCTAAACTGAAGATCCCTAGGGGTGTGAGTGGGGAGGGGATCAAGCATATGATAATAAAGACCACGTTACCGAAAATGACCTAGTTTCACTTAAAATATTCAACAAGTTCCACTTTATTGATCTGGAATACAGAAAATGCTTCTGGACTCTCTCCTGTACACTAAGGATTACAAAGTCAATCAAATACAGAAAAAAATAAAACTCCAGCCGAAAGTGGATCATCCAGCTTTTCAGATAGTAAACGCAGAGTTAATGCATTTCAACAGAATTAAACATGTCCTGTATTTATTTCAGTCACTAAAAAAAAAAATAAAAATGCCTTATAAGAACTCTATTTTTAACAAGACTAAAAACAAACATAAGATGTTGGCAAAATATGCCACTAAAATCAAATAGAGTTTATAAAAAAATAAAAGAACCAATAATTTTTAACCTAAATTATGTTAAATGGTTTATACTTACCATTTTTATTTGCTGGTGAAAAAAAGTTGAAGACAGGAGAAAATATGGTCCCCAACAATGTAGTCCTTGGAGGACTGCCAGAGGAAGGATTATCTTCTAATTTACCATTTTGTTTTACATGTTGATTTGTCATTTCATAACTACCAGCTTCTAAAAAAGAAAGAAAAAAGGTGCAATCTAGAAAACATGACTTTCAGAAATGTGTTCTAAACCATTCATTGTAAAAATAATTTTTCCCTTCAAAATATTCATGAGAACTAATTAATATTGTTAGGAAAGTTTATTAAAGAAATTGTGGTATATCACTTATAGATCAAATGATCTTCATAACAAATTTACTTATAATTCTTTATAAACACTAAAATTCATTGAGTTTTCAAAGTACAGTTGACCCTTAAATGTGTTTTTTTTTCCATAAATACAGTTGGCTTTCTTGTACCCCAAGTTTCGCATCCATGAATTCAACACTATATACTATTATACTAAAAACAGTATTTTCAATCCAGGGTTGGGAATCCACAGCAGTCCTGAACCAACCCTCTGCAGATACTGAGGGACAACTGAAGTTCTGTTGTGGGAAGATGGCCTGTGCACTGTAGGATGCTTAGCAGAATCCCTGACCTCTACTACTAGATATGAATAGCAACTCTTCAACAGGCTGTGAAAACCAAAAGGTCTCCAAACATTGATAAATGTCCCTTGGAGAACAAAACAAAAACCACCAGAGTTGAGAACAACTGGGTTGAGTGATCCAAGCCCCCTGAACCTGAAATTCCATGATCCAGAAACAAATTTATATTACGTACATATTTCAAATCTGTACATGTACAAATTAAGTCACACCTATCATTGCATTTAGAATTAAGCTTATTATAAGTCAAAAATGTTGCTTTATATGTATTTCCATGTTAAATAACATAAAGCTAGTTGATCTGCCTTTGTCATTTTAATTCAAAAAAGTAAATTTATATTAAAGTAAATTTTAATTTTACTTCATGCTGCTAGTATTTAACACAAAGATTACGAAAACAAAGCAGAAATTGTTCAAAGTAGATTTTTAAAAAGAGAAAAGAAACACGTCAGGTGAAATCTCTGCTTATACCTAATAAAAAAGTATCTAAATATTAACAAACCTCCATTTACTTGACTTTTCCGTCTTACTCGAGATATCTGTTTGTTAGGTTTTTCTCCCGCTCTTGGTGTTGATGTGATCAGATTATTATCTATATCGCGTTCAAGTCTACTCCGTTTCGAAGGATTTTCTCTCTCTTCCTTAAGATATAAAAAGAAAAACATGCATTGAGCAGTCATTCTATTCTGCCTTACAGATTAAACTTTTAAAATAAAATATGATTTGCACCCCCACCATGCTCAATTGCAGCTTTACAACAGCCAACATATGAAAACAACTTCAGTGTCCATTGATTGATGAACGAATAAAGAAAATGTGGTGTATATGAAAAAAGAATGAAATCTTGCCATTTGTGACAACATAAATGGACTTGGAGGGCATTATACTAAGTGAAAAAAAAAACAGAGAGTGAGGTAAATACCATATGATCTCACTTATATGTGAAATATAAAATTTAAAAAACAAAAACAAAACAGACTGGTGGTTGCCACAGGTGGCAGAAGAGGGTAGGAGAAAATGGGTGAAGAAATCAAAGGTACAAAACTCCAGAAATAAAATAAGCAAGTCAAGGAGATGTAATAAACAGCATGGCCACTATAGTTAATAATATCATATTGCATATTTTAAAGGTTGCTAAGAGTTCTCATTACAAGAAAAACAAAAAATCTGGAATTATGTATGGTGATGAATGTTAGCTAGGTTTACATGGTGATCATTTCACAATATATACAAATATCAATCATTACATTGTGCCTAAAACTGATACAATGTATGTCAATTACACCTCAAAAAAGGATAAAATATAGTATGATATACTTTCCCCTGTTTTTCAAAACCAGGAGAAACAAAATAGAATATCCAACATTGGTAGAAAACTCAAGAAAAATTTGAGTGCTATAAGAGTATTTATTAATGCAATTACGATACGCAAATATAATTATAGCATCCTCACAATTCAAATCCTTTCCCCAGGGTCCATTAATTTCCATGCTATTAAAATAGTGAATTGTACAGTGTGCTCTGAATATTCAGCAATCTTCCCTTATTACTAGAATTGCCTGAAAAAAACAGAAGTTGTTTCACAAGCACTCATAGTTAAAGTGAGAACCTTACTAGAATTTGCTGGCATAACACAAATTATCAAAAATGACAAAAAGTAATTATGCCTGCCACTGCCATAACCCCCCAGTGCCAACCTCAATTCTTTAAACTCCTTAACAAAGCTCTCTACTATTCATTTCCTTATATGGGCAAATCCACCTATGACCAGTTTATACTATTTTTATAATATTAATGACTAAGACAGTATACTCCAAGCAACTGCCTGATTTTTCTCATTTCTAAAATTTTTTCTAGAGTCATTTACATAAGCAGTTTTCTTACATTTACTGTTATTTTGGCCCATAATTCTTTATTATTTTAATAAGACTACCTGAAATCTTTTGATAACTGTATTTTAAAATCTATATTGTATATAATTTATATAAATAACCAACATTCTTATTCAACAGGAATAATGTGTACTTTTTTTGTATTTCATGGTTTTATACTATGACAAATAATATGACATACTATTATATGTTTTCTAGAGGTTGAATATCGTTTTATTACTTCTGAAACAAACTCTGGTTTTTTAAGTGGCAAAAAATGTAATTCCCTATTTGGATCAAAACAAAAAAGATGATACTGCAAATATCATTCAATGCAAAATTTTACTGTTACGCAGCAGTTTCTCTAATTTTATGTAGTTTCATCAAAACAATATGTCCCCCTGCTCCGTGGTTTCATTCACCCATGGTCCAAAATATTAAATGAAAGATTCCAGAAATAATAAATTTTTAAGTTTTAAAATGTATGCCATTCTCAGTAATGGAGAAATCTCACACCATGTGGTTCCATCCCTACCGGGACATGAATCATCCCTTTGTCTAGTGTATCTACACTGTATACCTGCCCATCTGTTAGTCACTTAGTAGCTGTTACAGTTATCATGACTACCATGCTTGTGTTCAAGTAACCCTTACAGTAGCCTACCACTACACCAATGTCATTCATCTCACTTCATTTTACCACACAAGAAATGTATTCTCACATCGTCCCAAGAAGGGTAAGTACAGTACAATATTTTGAGAAAGAGATAATGTTCACATGTAACTGTATAATTATTACACTATAGTTATAATTGTTCTATTTTATTGTTAGTCGTTGTTTATCTCTTACTGTGCCCAATTTATAAATTAACTTTATCATAGATTACATGTACAGAAAAAATCATAGTATATATACAGTTCAGTTTCAGGTATCTATTGGGGGTCTCAGAAAGAGGATGGGGGGGACTACTGTATAGCACAAAGTAATGCCTCAGTGACCTATAAAAAAATTCCTCAGATTTATACTCTTCATCATTCTCTGTATTTTAAAATGATGACAGGAAACCTCATATCTCAAACATGAGATCTCCATTATCAGAAAATATAGAGGGCGTGTCTCTTTATAAAGTCCTCAAACAAAGAAATAATGCCACAAAGCCTCAACTAAGCTAAGGTCCAGCATCCTTCTAAGGAAGACTCCTAGCAAATCTGTTATAACATACATACATACACTTCTGAAATCCTTGTATTTTGTAACACTAAAAATAGAAAAGTTTATGGAGGGAAAATTGGTTCAGTAGGGTAGAAAATGGTACACTGGAGCAGATCAGTCAATGTCCCTGTAACTCTAACCACAGTACAAACAAAAACAAATGACTGGGACCCCCAAAGATAACTTAGACATCCCAGTCAAGCAGCTACGAGCAGCTGAAATGCAACCTCAGGGCTTAATAAAAAGTATTAAAAAAAGAAAAGCAGAAACAAAGGCTTATTATGGGAGCTGATAAATGAAGCTTTAAGCCAGTAGGGTTGCTAAAATGGACACAAAAGAAAATGCAAACTGCCACAAGAGAAGAGTCCCTGCTAGACCAGGCTATATCTCTTTTGAGTAGGCACCCCCACTGCAAGTTATCACTTTAAATTTTAAAGTCTTGCGGCGGGGGGGAGAGTTTGGGGGAGCTTTTGCCTCTGTAGCAGCTGAACTCAAAATTTTAAACTTTCCTTATGAAGTATAAAAGTTAAATTTTTTTAACTCCCATTATTCAGGGAACCCCTGTCCAGTTTTTAAAAAATCACATGTAAATCAACACACCACCCCTGTGTAACACTATTTCCCTATTAACCAATAGTGTATAAGCTAACTGATGTCATGGATGTACAACACATTATAGGAGAACAAATTATACTATGGTCAATCGAGAATACATTCAAATACTCTACATCTCTAAGGAGGAGGAAGTAGAAGCTAAGATCAAGGTTGAGATTCTGTAGTCATTGATAATAAAATCCTATTCTTCAGAATAATGCATTCAAATGTTGAACGATGGTCCAATTCTGAGATAATTCATCACCCAATATTAACCTGTCTTGAATATTCAACTATATACTTTGGGGACATTTTTAGATAAAGTATGAGTATTTAAAAAATAACTAAGAAAAACAAGATTTCTACATTACTGTGCAGATTGTTTTAATAAATTAGTAACCCTATAATGTAGCCTCTGGAATTTATATTTTTCAAAGTTGTCTAAGAGGAAAATCTTGGGAAGGTAGTGTTCTTAAATGTCCAAATCCCAAAGGAAATACACAGAACTGAAGGGGCAACCACAGAGTAGTGGTTACCATGTCTGCTTTACACACAGAAGGTCCTGAGCCCCTGTGGAGTCACAGTCTGTACCCCGGGTGTGCGCCAGGCCCAGGTATGTGCCGTGAGCATGTGGGAGGAGACGACCCGCCTTGAGATCCAGTTTTTAAGGGAAGACTGCAAATTCAAAACCAGGAGACAAGGTATCTCTCCCACACTTCAAACTGATGAAGGCAAACCAAAAGCCACAACACCTGAGTGCCCACAAGCTCCAGTGCAGAAGAAAGCAAAAGGATGCAACAAGGTGTTATGACACATCTGCAAACAGGAGAAGCCCAAAAGAGCTAACAGGCAGATTTCAAGAGAAGAAAGGGCAGGCTAATTTGATGACAGCAGGTGAGGGGAGGAGAGGAAGTTGATGCCAATCCCATAGCAAAAGGGTCCAAGAGGAGAGTGAAAGGTAAACAGGTTAGCTTTAATGACTTAAAATTAATCAACTATAGCTCTCTTCTAGGATAGGGTCCCACATGGAGGTGAAACTGCTGGAAATAAAATCAAAATTGAGAAAAGAAAAAGACAAACGAAAGAAAAATTCCAGATAAACATGAGCTAGGGATAAAGTGATGGGAAAACTAGAAAGCAACTCTGTATTTATGAACATTATGGAAAAACAACACAACTAATCAGAAAAAAATGAACTACAAAATCCTCTAAAAATTCAGAAAAACTAATCTCAAAAAAGAAAAAAAGCAACAAGAAAGTATGGATGTCAAATCACAAATTATAATAAAACACACAAGGAGTAAAATAACATCACAATAAAAAAAAGTCAGAAAAACGTGCATAGAAAATACATCAAAATTAAAACTTATTTCAAAGCAAGGCAAAAAAAATGACATGAGACATACATCAGAGTTAGAAAAACTCAGAAATGAAGAGCCAGAACAAAATAATTAGAATTATTAAAAAAAAACTATTTTGGTAATAAAGACTTAACTAGAATGGCCATAAAAATGAGAAAACAATAGATTATGCCTTTACGAAAAAGAGAAAGTAAAATAGGAAAAAATTTAAGACATCAAAATGTGACAAGTATTGCAAGACAGGCAAAGAAGATCCAGCAGACAGAGAACAGTAGTAGTCTTTGAAGGAAACCAAAGTAAAAGTATGGCAACAGAACAATTAGAAAAATTTCCCCAAATAAAAGATTTGAAATTACATGTTGAAAAGTACTGTTTAACTAAAACTGTCAACCTAGAAAAACAAATGCTAAGATATACCCTAAACTTAACAGAATTAAAATTAAAATTAAAAAAATATAAACTCCTTTGGAGAATAAGGCAAAGTCTATTAATTTATAAAGGAAAAATCAGATATCAAACTTTGACAGCAATGCTTTTTATGCCAGAAGAAAATGGCACAACATTTAAAATAATTGAGAAAAAAATGTGAGCCAAGGATTTAATATGTAGCACAACTAATTTTCAAGCATAAAGGGCACTGATGGCAACATGCAAGGACTCAGAATATTGTTCCCATGAGTACCTTCTATGGCATCTACTAGCATATGAGCTTCAGACGACAAAGAGGAATGAAGATAAGCATTAAACATACCTAAGACATGCAGAACCGTATATACAACACTAAGACAGACATTATGTAATGACTGGACTCAGAATATAGATATAAAACTATTAAATACATATATATCTATATATAGATATAAAACTATTAAAAAACTGGTAAGAGATATATAAAGTCTTTAAATGTTCACTTTAAAGACATTCTGTGACTGAAAACTCAACAGAATTCATTTCCAGATGATCTACACAAGAAACACTAAATGAAGTTCTTTAGGCACAAAATAATACCAGATAGGATCTTAAATCTGCACTAAGGAATGAACAGCACTAAAGCAAATATATGAGTAAATATAAAAGATCTTTGTGTTCAGTACTTTTATAGTACTCTTAGTAGCTACCTTCAATAGTTATACCTGCTTTTATCTCCACAGCCTCATTATGATCCAGGGAATCTTGAAGTCTCAAAGTTTTTCTATATATGTAAAAACAAGGTAAGAGTACTCTTATTGTTTTCCTTTGTAATATGAAATTTGTTTTATAAAATTTTATCAAAGATGGTTATTTTAGAATTTAGCAATATTTAAAAAAAATTTATAACTTTATAACTAATAGGTCATTGGATTAAAAAAGAGAAATTAGATGATTTGTCATTTCAATCCACTGTTGCACTAATTAAAAGAAACTGCTATATTAGAATTCTCATACTCACAAAAACAGAAATCTAAATTAATTGAAGTTGTAAATTATATATGAAAATGTGATAAATCTATATTCCCTCTGACCGCACAAATAGTCTTGTGTCTTATGTAACAGAACATATTTGAATTATGGTGCCAATTCAGTTACACTGCCATTTAAGATTATTCAGCATTTTAAAAAAAGAAATATTTTAAATATACCATTTACAGCTTTTCAAACTAAAAATTAAAAAGCCAATGAAGTATCTTAAAAAGCAAGTTATATTGCATCAGTAGAAAAAGTGTATATAACATCTTAGATACTTATAAACTCTTGCACAGTAGCTAGTGCTGAAAGCTTGCTAGATAAAATATCAATGAGACATCTGCAAATACAAAAAATGAGTTAATATATAGTATGCAGACTGTACTTGTGCCTTACAGATGTGGCTGAACTTTCTGTTTTGACTGTTTTTATCTGGTACTAGCATCAAGTAATCATCAAAGATCTTTAATCACCAAAGACCTTTACTGCGAATGTATAACAAATACAGGGGTACATAATTTTTTTGCATCACAGTTTATCCTGGAATACTTGTGTTAAGTATTAAGATCTGCATTAATTTTGCAAAGCAATAATGGATGTAACTATTACCACCATAGCACAAATCAAGACACCCAATAGTTATTGTATTTTTCACTGCCATTCACTTGCAGTGGAGGGGGGGAAAACTGGTTCTACTTAAGAATGTCCTTAATAAAGGTGTAAAATTAATTAAATCTCAACCCTTTAAACGTGTGTTAACATTCTGTATGAGATGGGAAGTATAAACAAAGAACTGCTGCAAACATGTGCTTCCATAATTGTCTTGAGAAAAAGCAGTTGAGTGTTTCAGTTATAACCTGAATTAGACTACTTTTTCCAATGAAAAACTATTCTTACTTTAAGTAATATTTTTCTGAAAAGTGAACAAAGAAATCTGTCATTTTAAGAAAATCCAACATATTTTATTATCAATAAAATTTGAGCTTTCAAGAAAAAATCGGAATTTTAGAAAACTTGAACCCAGCACCATGAATGAGCTCGAGCTTCCCAATACTTAGGCTGCTCTGCTGAGATCAGTGGGGATATTCACAAGTGTTATTTTTTAATATTGACTAATAAAATTTTCAATGCAGACACACATATGGAAGATTTGCACAACTCAGCGAACCAGTATTTTCCAAATAACCAGTGCATGGTGTTACAAAACCATACATAGGTAAAAGACCTAATTCAAATGAAAGACAGACCAATGAAAAAATCATAGCAGAGCTTTCAAATTCAGTCTTGGAACAAGAACCAAGAAACTACGCTAGTTGTCAAGTTTTGAATTAGTATCAACAGAGCATTTGCAATTAATTAACGTGCTCTTCACTTTTCTATATATGGTTTTCTTTATATGCTTCAATAACAAACTACCTTCTATAAAACCACCATCAAGAGAAATTTACAAAATTGTAAATACTGTCATCTCTCCCACTAATTTGTCTTAGAAAATATTTGAAATGTTATTTGTATTAACATGTAGTATATTTAATTGTAATTATGAATATTTTCAAAATTCCTCAGTTTCAGTAACTAATGAGATATACTGATAGATACAACCCACATAAACAAATGTTCTTTAGGGTTTCCAATATTTTAAGAAGGTAAAAGATCCTAATATCAAAAACGAAGAATCACTTGCTCAAGAGAGACTACTAATTGAAATGACAAGAGAAAAGTTAAAAAGTCACTCCCTCAAATGGAAAAAAAATGTGAACTGACTGATAGTTCACAAAAGAAGATACACACAGGGCCAACAAGCACATGAAAAATTACTCAACCACTTTCATCATCAAGGAAATGCAAAATAAAAACACAATGAGATAATACCTATCCCTGTAGAAAGGCTAAATTTAAAAAGACTGACAATACCAACTATTGGTGAGGATGCAGGCAACTGGAACTTAAGTCAGACATTATTAGAATGTAAAATGGTACAAGTACTTTAGAAAACAGCTGAGTAGTTTCTTAATATTTAAAGTCTTTCAACAAATAATGCTGGGACCAATAGATATAAATATGCAAAAGCATATGTTGGATCCTTACCTGACAACACCAACAAAAATTAATTAAAAAGGAACAGAGGCTAAATGTAAGAACTAAATCTATAAAATACTTATAAGAAAACCTAGTGATAAATGTTCAACCACCTTGAATTTGGCGATGGTTACTTGGCTAAACTCAGGCTGAGTTTGACAAAGCTACTGAGGATGTTAAGTACCTCAAGACCAAGCCAGCAGACATGGAGATGCTGTTCATCTATGCCGCTACAAACAAGCGACTGTGGGTGACATAAATATAGAACATCCTCGGATGTTGGACCTCAAAGCCAAGGCCAAGTGGGATGCCTGGAATGAGCTGAAAGGGACTTCCAAGGAAGATGCCATGAAAGCTTACATCAACAAAGTAGAAGAACTAAAGAAAAAATATGGAATATAAGGACTCAATTAGGCTGCTAGCCATGCATCCCATCTAAACTGATATCATGCCTTGTTTTTCCAATAACATGGATGAAGTGAAATAATGAAAACAACCAGTTAAACCTCTTCCTCAATACTGTCCTGGGTACAGCATGAACAGATTAGGGGCTGAAATGTTTATAGACCTTGCTGAGTAGTTTTTATCTGTAGGTCAATTAAAAGTGCATTTAAATAAACTTTAAATAAATAAATTGGACTTCATTAAAATTAAAACTTTCGTGCTTCGAAGAAGTCCACAGAATGGAATGTGTGCAAATCATATCTCTAATAATGTTATTTCTATCTCAAATGTATAAAGAACTCTAATAATTTAATAAAAAGACAAAAATAACCCAATTTAAAAATTGGCAAAGGACTTAAATAGACATTTCTTCAAAGAAGATATATAACTGGCCAACAAGTTCATGAAATGATGCTCAATGTCATCAGTAATTAGGAAAATGTATTATCAAAACCACAATGAATTGCCATTTCACAAACACCAGGATGGTTAAAATTAAAAATACTGACTATAATAAGTGTAGATGTGAATGTAAAGAAAGTGGAATCCCCACATTTTATGGTAAGATTGCAAAATTGCAGCCACTTTGGAAAAGTCTGCAGCTCCTTAAAAAGCTAACCACAGTTATCATAATACCCAGCAATTCCACTTCCAGATATACACTCAAGAGAAATGAAAAGAGAGTTTTTACATTCCATATAAAAACTTATATGTGAATGTTCACAGCAGTCATTATTTTCATAATAGCCAAAATGTGGAAATAACCCAAATGTCCACTAACTAATGAAATGATAATCAAAATGTGCTATATCCACACAATGGAATATTACTTGGCAATGAAAAAGAATGGTGTACTGATATATGCTGCAATCTTGATGTTCTGAAAATATTCTAATTGAAAGAAGCTAGACTATATAAAAGACTATATACTGTATGATTCCATTTATGTAAAATGTCTGGGATAGGCAAATCTATAGAGACAAGCAGTAGATTAGTGGTTGCTAGGGAAGAACATGGAATTTACTAACAGGTGATAGCCAAAGGGTATGAAATTACCTTGGGGGATGATGCAAATTGTCTAAAACTGACTGATACTGGTTGCGCAACTGTGCATATACTAAAAGCTTCTGCATTTATACCTTCAATGGGTGAGTTTTATGATATATGAATTATATCTCAAAAAAGCTACCACACACAATTCATATGTATAAAGAAATTACACCATTTGGCATACTCATAAAACAGAATACTACTGGATGGGAGAGGGGGGAGTTCAATTACAGATAAACATGCAGTAACACAAATAAACCCCAAAACTATGCCGAGTGAAGGAAGACACACTGAATTATAATCATATAAAATTCTAGAAAAGGTTAACATGATCCAGAATGACAGAAAGCAGATCAACAGAACTCTATAGTCAGAACTATAAATTAATAGCTGTTTACAAGCGAGGGGTTGTAAAGATCCCCTCAGATTACTAAATGCTATATTTTCCTGTCCTGTAAATTTTACTCAAAAATTGAGGGAAACAACATTTTTATACTAAAACACCAACATATTTTGGAGTAAATTCTTATAAAGTTTTAAAAACGAGAATTTTTATGACAAGAAATTCCTGCTTCTTTATTTGGCTTTTCTTCAGACCACTCCTCTTCCCCCTTGGTAAAGACTAGGTACTTTTGCAAGTATTATGCTAATGTAAAAAAAAAAAAGTATAGTATTGTAAAAATACCAATATCAGCCAATATTTTTTGGAGTGTTTTCAGTCTTACAGTTTATATTCCAGCACCCAAGGTCAAGTTTTGACAAAAGATGTATTTAGTCATACTAAATACTAAGATAAGATTTCTATCTTAGATTGTTCAAAGTAAATCACACCAATTTCTCATAGTGTAAAAATGAGCTAAGGTATACTAATGAACATACACACCTATATTAAATGTAACATTTGTGATTAGCTTTTGGTTTATAGAGAATATCATATATCAAGAATTATGATATAAAAGAATCATCTCTACTCACTGTGCATTAAGGCCAATTGATATGATACAGATAATAAAAATTATCGAAAATATGAATTTGACAGGATGTGACTCATGCCGTGTGTAAGATATATTATGAAACACATGTTTACATTAGTTGAGAAAAGATATGGGCTCGTACGTAGCTGTACTATCACTTTCATCTTTGCAAAACATACTTAAGATACATGTTGTAGTCATGGGGACCTTTTAAATTTGTTTTGTCCTCTGCATTCTTAATATTTCAGTACTTCAGACTTGCCAGAACTTTGGCGAGAAGGTTAAAATTTTCTCAAGTACTTGTTTCTTTAGTACTCTGAAGATAAAAAAACTACTTTTTAAGTACTAAATGTCATTATATACCTTTATTTAGTTTCCTGTGCCTTGGATTCAAAATAATCTAGTTGTCTCTGTATATAAATTGTACAATTTCTTATTTTCAAATAGCAATACTTTAATATAGTCAGATTTTTCTTTTTTTGGTTATATGCAAAAAATGAGTGATGCAAACCAATACTTTGTTTTGGAGCACATTTCCTAAGCATAAATTTATCTTTCTGATTATGTTTACTTAAGCAAATGTTCAATTTTATTTGCATTCCTTGAGAATGTATTTACTTGAATTTAAAAGAAATCCAGATGCATATCTAAATATTAGGCAAAATCCAATAAGTGATTTTAAAGTTTCCTCGGATCATCCATAAAATGAATAATTCAAATACAGATAAATCAGAGTTGGTACTATATGACAGTGATAATTTTCTATTTTTCAGGAAAAAAACTGAAGCAAATTCCTCTCTTCTTTTTATTATAATGACCAGCTATTGATATTTCATTGTTACCAAGATACAGTTTTATAGTAAAATTTTGTTCTATATATATATATATATATATACACACACACATATATATATGTGTATATATATATATATCACGATCATGAATTGGCAGACTCAATACGTTCATTTCTGCTAAATGACCTACATAATCAATACAATTTCTATTATAATTCTAATAGGCTTTTATATTTTTGAGAAATAAAGTTAACTCTAAAAAGTTCTATGTAACTATAAAGAATCTAAAATAGTAAAACAAATTTGAAAAAGAACAAAGTTGGAAGACTTATACTATCCCATTTCGAGACTCACTATAAAAGTTAAACTAGTAAAGACAGTGTAGTATGGGTATAAGGATAAGATACATAGATCAATGGAGCAGAACACATTTAAACAGATCAATACATACAGTTTTTGACTTTCAAGCAAGATATCACTTAATCTAATGTGGAATGGAAAGTCTCTAATAAATGTTGAATAACTGGATATCTTGGGTAGAGGGTGAAGAGGGAGAACTTTTTTCTTCTCTCATTCAATCATTTACTCATTTATTTATATATTTATTAAGGTCTCATGATTTATTTTATTCTGAAAGTTTTATTCTGTTACTACCCAAGCACTAGAATGGGACATTTCTTCAAGAAGCCCTAGTTCCTTTTAGTGAAGGAGAATTTAGCAAGTAAGATGTGGATGCTAGGTACTCATAGTTCAGCAGACAGAGCAAAGAAAAATGTGAATAAATGCAGGCATGTAGATAGGTGTGTGTGTGTGTGTGTGTGTGTGTGTGTGTGTGTGTGTGTGTGTGTGTGTGTGTGTGTGTGTAAAAAGAGGGAGGGAATGAAAGGAGGGAGAGAATGTGAATATGAATGAATTCAAACAAGCTATCTTTTTCTCCATTAAATTCAACCAGCCAGTTGAACTTCTGTGTTTTTAATTCTATAATAAATGGTAAATTATTTCATGAATCTAGTTGCTAAAGAACAGATCTGGAGAGACTCATTTACACAAACAACTTGGGTTTTATTTTGGTAGGATGGAAGAAAATTCCCAAATAAAACTGAGGTTTTTTAATACAAAGATTAAAGAGAATAGTTTTCTTTTAATCACATTTATTCAAACTAAGGAGTACAACCCATCAGTGGATTATAAAATCAATTTAAAGTATCAGAATCACCTTTAAAAAGAGAATAAGAAAAAACAAGCTAAAAAAGAAAAATCATAGCACATCACATGTATTAATGGTGAGTTTTGTTTCATATGTATAAATGTATTATAAGATGTATTTCTTTCTGCAGGTCATAGTTAAAAGATCTGAGAGCACTGATGGTAAGGATTTCACTATTTCATTAGTGAGAATATTTGGATAAAAACAAAGGAAAAGATCATTTTATTACGAGAAAACTCTAGAAAGGTGTAGAGAGATTTCTGGTATAAAGCAAATACATTTTAGTTGTGAGGCCTTCACTTCAAATATATATCAGAAATCTTATGCTAAAAGCGGAGTGGCTGCATGTGAGCACTCCTGATGACTATTTAATAATTCCAAAATCTGAAAAATGGTAAATCTTTGAATCATAAAATCTGGATTTGAAAGAGGCCAGAGATTATCATTCACCCTGTTATGAGCTGAACTGTGTCTTCCAAAATTCATTTAAAGCCCCAAACCCCAGAACTTCAGAATTTAACCATATTTGGAAATAGGGCCTTTAGAAAGGTAATTAAGTTAACATGGAGTCATAGTGTGGCTCTAATCCAAATACAACTGGTGTCCTTACAAGAAGATTAAGACAGACAACATACAGAATGAAGAGCAACTGAGGACACAGCAAGGTGATCATCTGCAAATCAAGGAGAGAGGCCTCAGAAGAAACCAACCTGCTGACATCTTGATCTTGGGACTTCTAGCTTCCAGAACTGTGAGAAAATAAATTTCTATTATTTAAATTTAAGTGACCCAGCTTGTGGTATTTTGTTTCGGCAGCCCTAGCAAACTAAAACACACCCTTTATATTCATAAATGAACAACCTATGTTTAGATTATCTAAATACTCTCATGGCTAATTTATGCAGTTAGGACTAAAACACAGATTAAAACTTATTAGTAACATAAAAAATAACAAGATATACAACTTGTCAGTTATAGTAAAATGACAAGAACAGCAGCTGCCATTGGTCCTAGCAATCACGATAGCAAAAGAGCAAAAGTAGGCTGATATATGGAGAGCAAGTTTCAAAAAGCCAGACTCATGAGACAGGTATGAAAACAATGTCAGATATCTTAGAAGGGGCAGAGCTCAAAAGAGAAAGCAAAAAGGATTATCTAAGAGTTCAGCCCTAGCTAAATAAACTTTAAAAATCCAAAAGAAAAAAGAAAATTTCCAAAGAAACCAAAGTGGCAACAAAGGGAGTTGTCTAACTAACTGGGTTTTGAAATGGCACTTGTGGAAATTAAGAGAAGTAGCCTACCATCCAGCCAGAAATACTAAAATTGGAAGATAATGATATATGCAAAAAATACTAAAGGAAAACACTTCCTCTAAAAAGAAAAGTTCCAAGCTTTGAGCTGATAATAGACTATAAAAAAAGTGACAAAGTGGATAGAATTGGAAGACAACTCCTATTTACTTTCATCAAGAATAATTTTCGATCCCATTCAATCCCTATAAAAGATAGGAAATGCTACAAAGTCAACATTTAACTACTTTGGTACAGAATGGTACAGGAGAAAGAGTACAGATATCACAGTCAAATGTACCTAGGTTTAAATCCCAGCACTGATGTTCATTAAAGAAGCAGTAGCGCATAGTGGTTGAGAGTATAGGCTCTGAAAATAGTATGTGGATTTCAATTCTAGTATTGCCACGGAAAGCTAAGTAACCTTGCACAAGTTATGTAATCTCCCTGTGCCTCAGCTTCATCTGTAATATAGACATGAAAGCATCCACTTCATATGGCTGGTAAGGCTTAAAGAAGTTGTTACATTTAAAGCACTGACAACAGTGCACAGCACACAGTAACCACTCAATAACTGTTAGTTATTATTTACCTGTTTGTTTATTGTTATTTTTTACCTGGGAAAAACTATTTAATTGTTATTTATTATTGACACTGTTTAAGTTACCTAAATTTCACCAAGCCTCAGTTTTTCTCTTCTGTAAACTATTATGAGATGGTTTAAGGATAAAGGAGATACTGGATATAAAACACCTAATAGATACTCAATAAACATTAGCTGCCAACCTCTACCCAAATTTTAAAAAGGACAATGATTCTATATTTAAGATACTGAATGTAAGCATTGCATCTATACTTAGTAAAATTTTAGATTATCAAGAAGATGGTGCAGTGACAATGTAGATAAGAAGGAAATAACAATTAGATGCCAGAATAAGCTCATTAAAAATAATACATGACGAGCTAGGCTCTTTAAATTTACTTCTAACATAGGGTTAGTAGACTAGGGCGGGGAAGTGTTACCTTGATTTCAGTAAGGCATTCAAATACTAATTTTCATAATAATCTTATAGAATAAAAAATCTAGAATGACAGCACAATTAAATGAATTTGTAGAAAAAACTGTGCCTTGAGTTATTAATGAAAAACTCCTAGAAGCTGGTTTAAAAAGAAAAGGAAAAGACAAGAAACCCAACAGCAAATTCTACAGAAAAACCTTGAATGTTTTAGTTGACATGGGCAAAAATTTGCTGACCAAGAAATATAGATCTAACTACTACAGAAGAAAAAAAATGATATGACATGATATATGATATAATGCCACATTAACAGAAGAATGCCAAGATCAAAGAAAGTAAATATGAACAAGTCAGAAGAAACAGGAAAAAACCTATCTTTACTTCTGGTTGTTACCTTTCATAAACAACAAAAACCAGTGACCAAGATGGTGATCTATATCATATACTGTCACATAATTAAAACTAGAAATATTTAGCCTAAATAGTGTTTTAAGGTTTCCATCTGCACATGCAAAAAAAATAAAGAGTAGATATAGTTTCATTAAGATGAAGAACTTCACAACATTTAGAGCTGGTCAGAGAATGAATTGACAAAAAGTAACATTCCCATCAACAAGAGGCTGATGACAACCCATTAGGAATTTAGATTCAGGAATTCATGTTTTGAAAGAAATCTGATCTTTGTTATACAATAATAACTAGAATACTTTTAGGTTTATGTAAATTAAAGACACTTTTTAAAAATTCTACTTAAAATTAACAAACTTTATATTATTATTAAGAAAAACAAAATAAAACCATCAAAATAAAAACTCTACAAATACAGAATACTTCTAAATCTTGGCCAATGGTTCACAGTAACTAGGCTATTAATTATATAACAGCAAAATCTACCACTATGAATAAGTCACCAGTGATTTACATATTGAAGTGAGAAACTTAAATTACAATGAAAAATGTCATTATAATCCCCGCAAAAAATACAAGAGTAGTAAACAGTGATAAAATCTATATATGAAAATGTTAATAGCACTATCCATTTACAGAGTGCATTAAAATTTCTCAGAATGATTTCCCACCTATGTGCCATCTAATCTGAAAACAACACTGAGGCAGACAAAGCAGTTGGTATTAGTCCCATTATACTGTTTTCCTGAGGCTCAAAGAAGTAAATGACTTTCCTCAGATCACTCAAGTTGATCCAGAGTATGAATCTGGAGCATATGACTCCTGGTCAGTGTCCATTTCTTTGATAACTTTGTTTTCTCTTTAATGAAACAATATATTTTCATTGTACAAATGTTTGAATTCAGATAGATAAGTCACATCCCTAGTTAGACAAGTTTTTAACAATATTAATGAGAAATTTTCTCTTATTTGAAGTGAAAAAAATGTAAGTAAAAAAAATTCATGTAAAACAGCTTAAGTAAAAGAGAATTTTCTTTTACTTTCCATAATACCATGCTAAAAAAACAGAAGGCTAAGCGGATCTTAGTTAAGGAGACTAAAAAATATGGCCATTAAATGTTTGCATGTTAACGTAACAACAAATGTAGACATAGTCCCTTTACAGTGGGCTCAAGCAATATTAGATTTCTCATCTTTACATGCTTGAAAAAAACTAAACTTCAATTTTAATAAGTACAAAGTAAAACCATTACCTTGGGTGTGCTTCCTTTAATGAATTTTTTAATTGAAGACAACAAGCCGGTTTCATTCTTCGGTGGTTTTTCTCCTCCTGAAGGCAGGCTATCATCAACCTCTGAATATTTCCTCTTTGCCCTGGCAGTACGTTGTGTTTGGATTGGATTTGATTGCTGAGAAGCTTTCCGTGTTCTCAGCCTCATCTTTTATGGGTGCCACATGTAAAACTAAAAGAGAAAAATAAAGAAGGTTACTAGTTAAAATTAAACCCAGCACATCCATATTTTCCCAGCTTATATAATAAAAATCTCTTGGTTAAAAAAAATTCCAGATCTCTAAGGGACTGAAATAAAAAAAGTGAAGGGCATTGTGCTTTGAACTTTTTTTGTATACGGTATCTTAAGCAAGCTTCCCAACAACTTCTGAAATTTAATATCCTATG
The DNA here is from genome assembly GCA_030015415.1 of Cynopterus sphinx. NCBI lineage: Eukaryota > Metazoa > Chordata > Mammalia > Chiroptera > Pteropodidae > Cynopterus > Cynopterus sphinx. Next base: position 89,422,472 of record CM057384.1, on the reverse strand, counting down.
ATCGAACACCAAAGAGTATGCATGGTCTTTCCACAGCACTATGCTGCCTCCACCCACGCTGACATTATCATTCATTCATTTGACAGCTATTTATTGAGCAATTACTACATTCAAGGCACTGGGCATGTAGCGAATAATAAACGAGAGGGAAAGTTTTATGTCCTCTGGAGCTCACAATGTAGTAGAGGGAAAAAAAAACCCGTGGTGAATAAATGAATCAATTCCATGAGCACAATTCTAATAATCAACAATCATACAAGTGTTAGTGAGAAGCTGAATCATTTTGTGGGATTTGATCTTTCCATAAAGACTTTAAAAACTAAATTCACATCAGAAAGAAAATAGAAGGCAATTTACTTGAACTCTCTCATTTTATGGTTGAAAAAATCAGTGGCTGGCAAAACTGTCCCAAGACTTAGAGGTAATTAAAAACATGCCCTGAATTAGAATCTGTGAAACAGAATACAAAACTACTAAAGAATTAAGACATGAATTCCAATCCTACTTCAACCATAGCTAAGCTATAGCCACAATTGTTTTTTCTCGCCTGTATAAACAATACATTAATCTTACCATCTTCAGGCTCAAAATGAAAAAGGAATTAGAAAAGGCTATAAAGTGTGAACAATTAAGCTACTCATAACAGTGGGTACATTAAGAGAAAGTCTAACTCCATTTAAGCATTCTAAACTCCTAAAGGTGTAGAAATTCCAGGACCAATTAGGAAGCTTAAAAAGTTGTCTTTACTAATGTAACATAATTGAATTCACAGAAAAAAAAAGTTAGAAATCTCTCTTTTTCTACATATATACTTTATACTACTCTACTGTATAATATCTACTTTACTGACAAAAAAAAAAAAGAACTTCAAAAGCCCCAAACTCAGAAGGTTCAGAGTCATCCCAAAATATCCAAAGAATTACTTTTCCCCATCACCAAATGGTGCTCAGTTTTAAGTTGCTATCCCCAAATAAAATAAATATTGCCTTTTCTCCCAAAGAGTCAATGTTAACTTCTAAAGAGATTTCTCATTCAAAGCATTTACTATTTACTTAATAACTACTTATAATACACTACTCCTTAGGAAATGCATGGGGAATGTCTTAAAATTAAAGTTATTTTTAAGCAATTTCTGTAATTTTTTTTAAGTCTTTTAAAAAATATCTAAGGATGAACCTACCTTAAACCCAGAATCATTGAATGATTATAGAAACTAGAAAATTTTATGAAACAATATACTGATATACAATAGGTCTTAAAAGACTAAAGATGTATAGGTAATCCAGTCTTAGGAGGTTCAGCTCATAAAAATCTAAATAGTTATTGGTCACCTGCTACCAGAATGGTAATAAAAAAATAAAAACAATCTCTACCATGAGAATCAAAAAGTGTAGGAGGTAAGTATATGTACATATCGTATGTAAATAATATGCTATATCACTCTGAAGAAAGTTCTGAGAAAGCTTAGGAGAAAACTCCTTTGAACTAAAAAAATTGATCAGTGATTAGAAAGCAAGACAAGAACATTTAAAGAAGAAAGTTGAAATGTCCATTCCGATAGTGAGTTGTAAAAGGTGTACGTAATAGGTCTAAAAGGGATAGAGCCGTCAAGCCCTCATAAGCTTTCAAAACTGACCATTCACACAACAAATGAAGAAAATATTTTCATTCTCACATGGAATGTTTACCAATACAGACCATATGGTAATCTGTAAAATAAGCCTCAGTAAGTTTAAGACTAAAATCTTGCAATGTATATTCTCACTGCATTATAAGTCAAAAACAACAAAAAAATAAAAGTACCAAGTGCCTGGAAACTTAAAATTATACTTATGAATAAATCATAAGTCACAAAGAAACCACAGAACAAGTACAAAATATTTTGAACTGAAAAATAACAAAAACACCACATCAAAATTTCTGGGATGTAAAAAAGTAGCACTTAGAGGGCAATTACAAACATATATGTACCCAACAAGAGTCTCAAAATACATCACGTTAAAACTGTCAAAGTGAAAATAGATAATTCAACAATTATAGCTGGAGACTTAAATACCCCCACTTTCAATAACGAATAGAACTAGACAAAAAAATTAACAAAGAAACAGAAGACCTGAACAATTCTCCAGACTTAAAGAGAAATACATAGAATGCTGTACCCAACAACAGCAGAGTATGTATTCTCACTTTACACATGGAACGTCCTCTAGGAGAGAATACATGCTAGGACACAAAACAAGTCTCAATAAATTTAAAAGGACTGAAATCATACAAATATATGGTTTTCAACCACACTGGAATGAAATTAGAAATTACAAAAGGAAATTTGAGAATTTAACAAACCTGCAGAAATTAAACAACAAACTCTTAAATAACTACTGTAGCAAAGAAAAAATCATAATGGGAATTAGAAAATACTTCAAGATGAATGAAAAAATTATATAACATACCAAAACTTATCAGATGCCTTGAAAGCATTGCTGAGGGCAATTTATAGCTGTAAATGCTTGTATTAAAATAAGACCTCAAATCAATAACAAAACCTTTCCACTTTCAGAAACTAGAAAAAGAAAAGCAAACTAAATTTAATGCTGACAGAATTTTTAAAATTATAAAAGCAGAAATAACCCACATATTTTAAAAAAAGAAAAATCAGTGAAGCCAAATAAGCTGGTTCTTTGAAAAGATCAATGAAATTCACAAACCTTTAGTAACAGTCACCAAGAAAAAAGAAGACTCAGCCTACTAAAATCAGGAGTAAAAGAAGGGACATTAATATCAACAATACGGAAATTAAAAAATATGTATTATAAGGGAATACTATGAACACATATACATGAATAAATTAGCCTAGATGGAAGCGGACAGATGTCTAGGAAGACACAACTAAAATGTAATTAAGAAAAGATTGAAAATCTGACAGGTTCACAAATAAAGACTGAATTAGTAATAATAAAAAAAAGTTTTACCTAACCCTTCACAAACTCCTTCAAGAATTCTGAGGAACACCTCCCAACTCAGTCTATGAGGCCAGCAATACCCTGATACCAAAGTCAAAGACACTAGCAGAAAACTACAGGTTAATATTCCTTAGGAACATAGATGCAAATATCCTCAACAAAATACTAGCAAACTAAACCCAGCAACTTAATTTAAAAAAAGTATACACCAGGAATAAGTGGGATTTATTCCAGGAATGCAGGAATAAATGCTGTGGTTTAATATATAGAGATCAATCAATATAATGCATTTTTTAAAAAGGGAAAATATCCACAAGATCATTTGACCAAAATCAACACTTTTACAATAGTAAGACTCAACAAACCAGGAACAGAAAAGAACTTCTTCAATCTGAAGAAAAGCTATCTATGAAAAACGCACAGCTAATATCCTATTTCACTGTAAAAAATTAAATGCTTTCCTCCTAAGGTCAAAAATACGGTAAGGTGTCTACTCTCACCACTTCTATTCAGTATTTTACTGGAGATTCCAGCCAGGCAATTAGGCATGAAAAAGAAGTCTATATGAGAAAGGAAAAAGTAAAACTATCTCTTTGTAGAAGACATGCCATGTATAAAGAATAACTATAAAACCAAAACCTAGGTAAACTAGACTTCATAAAAATAAAGCTTTCTGTTCACCAAAAGACACAAGAAAATCAAAAGGCAAGCAACAAACTGAGAGAAAATTCACAAACATGTATCTTGCAAAGTACATGTATGCAGAATGTATAAAGAAATCCTAAAACACAGAGAGACAAAGCAGCCAATAGAAAAAATGGACAAAAGATCTGAGAGGACACTTCATAAAAGCTAGATGATTGGCCATAAGCATATGAAATGGTACTCAACATTATTCATCATCAGATATGCAAGTTCTGCTAGTGGGTTTTTGGTAAAAGTTGAGCAATTTCCAATAAATGACACCTAGTCCTTTGATCCAGTATGTTCATTTCCAAGTTTGTAATCCAAGAGAACATGTCATAAACATGTTCACGACAACATATTTTTACAAAATTGTTCCTGACAGCTTTATTTACAATAGCCCTGAACTGATAACAGTGAAAATGCCCAGCAAAAGAAGATGAACATTGTGGTATTTTCATACAATGGAATAATCATCAGAATCAGAAAGCAACAATTACTAATATCATTAACATGAAAGAATCTCATAGACATGCTGAGCAATGGCAGATACAAGAGGACATATCTGATGACCATTAAAAGAAATTCCATCAGAGGTAAAAATAATCTAAGGAGAAAAATATCAGAATCGAAGTTGCTTTGGGTAAAGGAAATGTCCTATACTGTGATATGGACGTGGGTCTATTTGTCAAAACTTACAGCTAAGATCTGTATGTTTCAAAGTATATAAATTTCACTTGTAAAAAGTTCTTATAACAATAACCACCAATCAGATAGGAGGAAGTTGGGAATAGGTGGAGGTACAGATTCAACAAGACAAAATGCTAATTACCGAAACTGAGTAATGGTTATAGAGGGAATTAATGCCATTGTTTACTTTTTGTATACTTGATACTTTCCATTAAAAAAAAAAAAATAACTAGAAAAAACCCTACCAGAGCTACTGACAGTGTTCAACCTTGAAAAGAAACTGCTGAATAAAGTCAAAATAGAGTAGGAAAGGATCAAAAGAGAAAAGAAGAGAATGTCTAGAAAAAGTTGAAAAGAGAAACATAAACTAAGCCATCTCAGAGGGCAAGTCCCCATATTTTTGAACATTATAAGAAGGCTCCTTTTAAGTCAATAACTGTCTTGAATCAAACCTCCTCCTAAAACTTCAGGAAAACAAATTTCATATTGAAAAGTAATAGAAATTACATCAGAACTCATACAGTTATCATTAAAGAAAAAGAGAATAAAATCCCTAACTTCCTACGATAATAAAATTACAAATGATAAGACCACAAAAACAGAACACAACTATTTCAAGCAAGCTTAAAGACACTAATACAAGGGGAGAAGCAGATGAAGTGGCAGAACTCAGGAAAAAAAATGTAAAAGCAAAGAAGTCATTTCAGAAACAAAGACTAAAAAAGAAGGAACAAAGAAGTAAATGGACACAGCAGATAAAGGAATATTTTCACACATTAAAAGAGTAAAAGAAACTGACAAATATTAGAGTTAAAGGTCAGATACTTAAAAGTAAATAAGAAAACTCTCCAGAAATAGAAAAAGTTTAAAACCATATATTAAAAGACACAGACCTGAGACTAGCAACCCAGAACAACAAATATTAAGACACAGTCTAGTATGAATTACTAGAACTTTAAATTACTAAACTTTAAGGGGGAAAAAAATTGCCATATGTAAGTAAACTTTTTCACATACAACCAGACAGTAAATATTTTAGACTTGTAGACTCTAGCGTGAAAGTCATATGCAATTCAAATGTCAGCATCCAGATCTATGCTCACTGGTTTCCATATTGTCTATGCCATTGTTCTATCCTCTCACCTGCAAGTTCAAATGATTTGGCAAGCTGAGAGAACTGGTAGATTTGAGCTCACCATAAAAAGAGACTCACATGATTTAGAACAGTTGGGCAATGACCACATTCACTGGTGTCATAAAGATTAGTGACAATTTTGGTATAAGTGATAATTTCTGTGACAAGTGAACTAGGAAGACCAACAGTTCCATTAGCCTTAAACTGCAGGGATCGTTGGGACAACGATATTGCTGGCTAAGGAAGCACACATACACAGCAGAGACTAAACTGAACAGATACACATATGAACAAAGGAGATATGAAATATACCACCGGAAATAACAGCTGGAACAGACTTAGAAAAGGTCTGAACTTTGAATGTGCTCTCCACACAGACCATGGGCAAAGGGATAAGCCTTACTGTGCAAGATGTCTAATAATTAGCTGAACCATGAAACTACACAGACACAGGGATATGCCCTAGTAAGCCAAGTTTAAAATTTAAAACAAGATTTTTTAAAAAGTGGCTGTACACTGCAGGGAGATACCTTTAGTAGATTTTGCTTGTGGAAGTAACCAAATAAACCTTTGTTTTCAAAAAAAGTTAGGAGACATGCACAGAAACAGGAAAATATGACCCATATTTGGGGGGGAAATATGGTAAATATGTATCAAGTGTCAGATTTACAACTCAAGGAGAACAGGTAACTAAACAGACTACATAAGACAAAATTCATTCTTTGTCCCTAACAAGTTTCAGGTACACATCTTAAGTTTTTCTTCTGATTATAAAACATAAAATATTACAAAACTTTAAAAGCACAGAAATATTTGAAAAGGGCTTTCATAATTCCTCAACACAGAAATAACTGAAATGTGGGTATATTACTCTACTTGTTTAAATACATATAAATGTTTTAATCAACAGTTAGAAGAACTATGCTACATGCAGAATGGTATGACGTTTTCCCTCCTTTAAACCATAAACTCCTTAACTATCGCTTTTTTTTTAAAAAAAACCTAAGGACATAATTTTCAATGGCCACATAACAGTCCAATATACAGATAAATGTTCTATAATTTACACAATGACTTGTTGAAAATTATTCATAATTACTAACATCTCCTCAAATGTAGGAATTTTGTACATAAATTTCAGTCCACATTTGATTCTTGAAGATATTTTCTTAGAGTGACTTTATTAGGTTAAAGATTATTAACATCTGGTGGTACCTCTAGAAACACAAAATGCTTTACTGAAAAATGGTTTCAACCACAGGATACAAAAGAATGCCTAAATAGCTGAATCTTGCACATCAAAATTTATTTTTACACTTTAAGTTTGCTAATTGAAAGTAAAAATTATTTTAAATTGTAATCATAACTAGTAACTTAATATTTTAATTATATTTATAGGCCACCTCTGATTACCATTTTAAGTGCCTGTGCATGCCCCTTTCACATTTTTCTTCTAAGAATGTAAAACTCTAAAGGAGAAAAAGACATCAAGTTCAACCTTCCCAAACAAAGCAGAAATCTCGCAGGTAGCATTCCTGTCTAAAGGTAACCTAGAATCTGCTTGGATGTTTAAGCTCACTACTTTATAATGCAAATAATTTAATATGTTAGATGAGTTCTAACCAAAAAATCTTTTAAACTATACTGAATAAAACCTGCAAAGATGTACTGCCAATTTTCTTATTTAATGAAAAAGGATTTCTAAGAATTTAACTCTAGCAACTTGGTAAAAACAATTTTCTTTGTTTTAAAACCAAAATTTAAAAAAGTTTTCATTTTAATACTTAAAATCAGATACAACTTTTTTAAATTACCAATTACGACTTAATTTAGAAGAGTTTAGATATTTGCATTATTTCTGTCTTAATTCCCCCAAATAATGAGCCTATATTTAATACTTTAAAAAGTAATTTGTTTTTCCAAGGATCAATAAATATTTGTTCAATTTAATCTCTTGAGATTTTCTGCAAATTATTAAAATCCTAAAAGCTTAAATGTCCATGTTTACCTGAATACTGAAACATAACACAACCAAGTATACTACCAAAGTAGTGTGAAAAGTATTGTCAACTTCAGAAAACCAACTCTCAACCTATTTTTTCAAAAACAAAGTACCTATTTTAATCATCTGAACACAGAAAAGATTAGTGATATATAACCAACAGTTGTTCTTTATTAACTGCTTTGTGCAAAGCACTGTCCTAAGAACTTTTACAGATGGTACCTAACTTATGATAGTGTCCAAGTCATATGCATTTAGTAAAAACTACTTCAAATTTAAAATGTTCATTGCCTTCCAGGCTAGCAATATGCAGCAACAGTGAGCCACACAGCCACATGATCAGGAGGGTAAATAATCAATACATTTACAATTATTCTGTACCCATACAACCACTGTTTTTTACTTTCAGCTCAGTATTCAATAAATTACATGAGGTATTTGATGCTTTATTATAAAACAGGATTTATGTTAATTTTCCCCAACTGTAAGCTAATGTGTCTGTACACATTTAAAGTAGGCTAGACTAAGCTATGATGTTTGGGAAGTTGTTATTACTTTCTATGTTATTATTATGTTTTCAACTTATGATGAGTTTATTGGAATGTAACCCCATGGTAAGTCAAGGAAGATCTGTAATAAATTAGTGTAACAAAAACATAGTGTCCATTATATTCATTTTATGACTGAGAAAAATAAAGTGGAAAAAATGCAAAAGTGTTTTAAAAGTAACAATTTCCAGATATCATCAATAAAAATAACTGGCAAAAGAAGAATACTTATCACCAACAAAAAATCTTAAGTAAAAAGTCACCAAATATTCTAAATTTCCATTTTTTTCTAAAGATTGTTTTTTACATCTGCTTTTTTTTCTAACTTGTCATTCACAAAGAGTGATTTTCTTGAGGACTCTAGCTATGCAAAGCGTTAAAACAGAATCGACCAAAAGCACAAGTAACAAAAGGAAAAGAAAAAAGATAAAATGACTACATAAAAGTTGAAACTTTTGTGCATCAAAGACACTATCAAGAGTGAAAATTCGAAAGAAAATATATGCAAATCACTTCTCATAAGAGGTTAAGCCTGAACATATTTTTAAAAACTCCTGTGGCTCAATAACAAAAAAGAAAAATTTGATTAAAAAATGGGCAAAAGACTTGAACATATATTTTTCCAAAGAAGAAAAACAAACGGCCAACAGGTACATGAGAAAATGTTCAACATCACTAATCATCAGGGAAATGCAAATCAAAACCACAATGAGATATCGTTTCATACCTGTCAGGATGGCTATTAAAAAAAAAAGAGAGGGAAAAAAAAGGAAAAGACAAAGAAAAAAGACAAGCATTGGGGAGAATGTGAAATTCTTATGCACTGTTGGTGGAAATGCAAAACGGCACAGCCACTGTGGAGAATACTATAGCAGTTCTTCAAAAATTTAAACATGAAATTACCACATGGTCCAGCAATTCTACTTCTATGTATGTACTCCAAAGTATTGAAAGCAAGGACTCAAATAGATATTTGTATAACCATATCCATAGTAGCATTATTCATAGTTGCCAAAAGTAGAGGCAAAAGTGTCTATGGACAGATGAATGGATAAACAAAACATGGTATTTACACAAGATGAAATATTATTCAGCTTTAAAAAGGAAATTCTGGGGAGTTTTGATAAAGATGGCAAATGCTGCACTTGCCTCCTCTCACAACCACATCAAAATTACACTATAGAACCATCATTGAGAATCACCTGAAGTCTCGCTAAATAGAAGTCTATAACTAAGAATATACCAAAGTCACGTGGAGACTGGCAGGAGTGGAGACATGGAATTCGGTTGGTCCCACATCCACGTGTGGTGGTTACCATCAGGAGGAATTCTGAATGTCCTGGCTGGAATCCCAGTCTTCCAGAGTTGCAAGACGAGAAGTGGAGAGGCGGGGGAAAAAATGGCATAGATGATAAGAGGCTCTGTTCATCCCTCTGGCAACCAAATCAAGGTTGTGACAAAATCAAGGAGCAAACAGTAAGGAAAATATCACCTAGGATCTAGATGAACAAGCCATACAACTAGAGAGAAATCTAAAAAATCGCCCTGCAACGACAGAAGGTAGGACAGAGGGAGGATGGGAGGCTACCCAGTCCTGAGCGACTGAGTGGGACAGAGGCTGCAACAGCTAGCAGCTGCAGATGCCTCTTAAAGAGGCCATGTCCGTGAGCAGATTTTCACAGTGATGGACCTGCTCGCTCTAAGTACCAGTGCCGGTCCAGCTGCATAGGGTGGGGCACCAGGGACTTTCAGGGGTAAAATGAGTTGTCAGAGTGAGGGCCAGAGTTGAGATTCTGGCCTGGGCAGAAGTGCAGGAGGTATCCATTGTTCCCCTGATGAGCCCTCCCCACTTGCACTGCTTGAACTCAGTGCCATCATAGCAGAGATGTCACTGAAACTCCACCTCCCCCAACTCAAGGCCCCATCCAAGCCACAGATGTATCCTCTGGGAGTCAGGTGTTCCTTGCTGAGCAGCGCCTAGACTCACACTGGTGGCAGCTGGCCTCAACTTCTGGTGTGGCCTTTTGAGGCAACTATAAGCACAGCATCTATGGACTGCTTGCTGAATCTTAACAGGTGGCCCCGGAGGGGCACAGTCTTGGGCTAAATTTGGCCTACGGCTGAACCCTTTCTTCTCAGGCCTGTGCTACTGGACACCTACTTCACAAAGCTGCACTAATAAGACCAGAAGACTTAGGAGCTTTGCTTAGTACATAGAAACAGACAAAGAAAGGCAGCCCAAATGGAAAGACAAAGAAACAGAAACCATATGCGAAAACAGAACAGAGATCCAGAAATAATGGAGTCAAGCAATCTAACAGATGCAGAGTTCAAAACACTGGTTATAAAGATGCTCAATGAACTTATGGGAAGTATAGATAAATTCAGTGAGAATTCAACAAATATTTAAAAAAAACATAAAAATGGAAATGGAATTATCAAAGGGCACCAGTCAGAAATGAAGAACACATTATTTGAAGTGAGAAGTATGTTAAATGGAATAAACAAAGTGAACAGAAAAGAGGATCATATGACCTATACAGAGGATGAGAAAGCCAAGGACACTCAATCAGAATGGCAAGGAAAAAAAAGTCAAGACTATAATAATAGTTTAAGGAGACTATGGGACACTATTAAAGGTAAAAATATCCACGTCATTGGGGTATCTGAGGGAAAATAAGATGTTGAAGAGCTATTTGAAGAAATAATGATGGAAAACTTCCCTAATCCGGTAAAGGCAATAGACATAACACTTCAGGAAACTCAGACAGTCTCCAAAACCAGGAACCCAAATGAGGTCCACATCAAGACACATCATAATTAAAATGCCAACAGTTAAATACAAAGAGATAATCTTAAAAGCACCCGAGAAAAGTAGTTACCTACAAGGAAGCACCCATAAGACTGACAGCTGATTTCTCAAAAGAAACTATGCAGGACAGAAGGGCTTTATCCAAAATATTCAACAGGATGAAAACCCAGGATCTACAGCCAATAATACTTTATCCAGCAAAGCTATCATTTAGAGTCAAAGGCCAGATAAAGAGTTTCCCAGACAAATTTAAGCTAAAGGAATTTATCATGACCAAGCCAGTATTATAGGAAATGTTAGAAGAACTTCTTAAAAAAGAAAAAACATGTATCAAAAAAAAAAAAAAAAAGAATAAAGAACAGTAACAACTACATTCCTATCAACAAGTTCCTCAAATGGAAAAGAATTAAGCGCTCCAACCAAAAGACAAAGTGACAAAGACCCCTACATATGCTGCCTACAAGAGACTCACTTCAAATTAAAAGACACACAGACTAAAAGAAAGGGGATGGAAAAAGATACTGCCTTGATGGACCCAGGTTTTGTGCTGAACGAAATGGGTCACATAGAGAAAGACAAATATCACATGATTTCATGTACATGTGGAATCTAACAAAATCAACAACAAAAGCGTAAATAAATTCATAGATATAGAGAATATTTTGAGGGATACTACATGGGAGGGAGGTTGAAGGGACAAAAAAAGCAAATGGGTACAAATGGGTAGCTACAGAATAGAAATGACATATAGAGTATAGCAGGGGGAAGATGGTTAATAATGTTGAAATAAATATGTAAGGGGGAAGAAAGGTACTAGATTTAGTGAGTTATGTGGATCTCTGATCTCTATGCTATACATCTGAACTTGGCATATTACTGTATACCAACTATAATGAAAAACTTACTGAATTGTACAACGTAAATACAAGGAGCTAACTATCTATTATATTTCAATAAAGACCAAAAAATAAAAATAAAACAAGGTGAGACACACCAGCTGCGGAGGTCCCCCTAGAGGAGTGAGAGGTCCCAGACCCACACCCAGTTTCCCCAGCCCACGGTTCCAGTGCTGAGAGACAAGTCCCCACAACTTCTGGCTGTGAAAACCAATGGAGATTGTGACTGAGCGAGACAGAGGACTGCAGGAATCCCAGGCATTTCTTTTAAAGGGCTCACATGCACACTTACCTGCTAATAGACTCACTGCCTCTGAGCTGCAGCACTGACGAAGCAGCTTAAAAGGCAACAGGGACATATAGAAAGGAACTGAACTGTCCAGCTTCAGTGCTAGGGCTGGAAGAGCAGGTTCCACCCAGAAAGAAGTACTAGTAGAAGCCACTGTTCCTTTGTTGAGTGCTCACCAAGCCAGCATGCAGACACAGGCAGGCACCATGTCTGAGTCTTCCACTTTGCTAACACTGTTCCTCCCACCCTAGTGATTCCCTGAGACCCTACCCTATCCAACTTTTGGGCCCATCCAAGCCACTTCCAGTGGCTTTTCCACACAGTCTGTCTTGGCTCATGCTGCAAACTTACCCTCTCAAAAGTTCACAAACCCCAAACAAGCAACACTGGGCCTCTTGCTAAGTAGCCCCAAGCCCTGCACTAGTGGCAGCCAGCCTTGGTTTGCAGCTTAGCCTCTCCCATGCACCTCTAAGCCTAGCACAAGTGGCAACCATCTGAAAATCATTTTGTAGCTCATACGAAGTAGCCCCAGAACCAACATACACAGTGACCAGCTTCAGACCACACGAGAGGATCCCCCAAATCACACACCCAAAGAGCAGACTGGGAAGGCACCAGGGCCCTGCTACAGCAAATCTTGCTCTATAGGGTCAGCTCCTGCACAAGAGCTCGACTGTAGTAATGGCCTGTCCTCACAACCAATCAGCCTGAAGATCAATCCCTCCTACTGATGTGCAAACAGCAGTGAAGGCTCAACTAATACAGGAGAGGGCACAGACAACTCTCTCATGGTACAGATCTGAAGCAACTAGCTCAGGTGACAAAGGAGACTGCACCACTGGACCCCACAGTGACATAAGGCCACTCAACTAAGACTGGAAGACAGAGCAGCTCTACCTAATAAACACACACAGGGAGGTAGCCAGAACGGGTAGACAATGAAACATTTACCAAATGAAAGAACAGACCAAAGTTACAGAAAAAGGACTAAACAAAATGGAGACAAGCCATCTACCAGATGCGGAGTTCAAAATATTGGTTCTAAGGATACTCAATAATCTCAGTGAGAACTTCAACAAAGAAATAGAAAACATAAAAAAAGATAAAAAAACAAACAAACAAACACAAAAACCCAAATAACTGAAATAAAACATCAGAGGGAATCAAAAGATCAGATGAAGCAGAGGATCAAATTAATAATTTGGAAGATAAGGTAGCAGAAGCCACCCAATCAGAGCAACAACGAGAAAAAAGAATCCAGAAAAATGAAAATAGTTTAAGGGGCCTCTGGGACAACATCAAGCATACCAACATTCTCATCATAGGAGTACCAGAAGAAGAGAGCAAGAAATTAAAAACCTATTTGAAGAAACAATAATGTAAAACCTGAAGGAAACTGACATACAAGCGGAAGAAGCTCAGAGAGTCCTCACACAAAACAAACTCAAACAGGTCCACACCAAGAAACATCATCACTAAAATGCCGAAGATTAAAGACGAAGAGAGAACGTTAAAAGCAGCAAGAGAAAAGCAGTTACTTCCTACAAGGGAGCTTCCATAAAACTGTCAACTGATTTCTCATCAGAAACTTTGCAGGCCAGTAAGGATTGGCTCAAAATATTAAAAGTAATGGAAAGCAAGGTCCTATATTCAAACTGTACCCAGCAAAGCTATCATTTAGGGTCAAAGGACATTTAAAGAGCTTTCCAGACAAGTAAAAACTAAAGGAGTTCATTACCAATAAACCAGTATTACAAGAAATCTTAGAGACTTCTTTCAGAAGAAAAAAAAAAAGTATGAATAATAAAATGGCCAATAACTACATATCAACAATTAAATATAAATGGATTAAATGCTCCAATCAAAAGACATAGGGTGGCAGAATGCGTAAGAAAACAAGACCCTTATATATGCTGCCTACAAGAGATTCATTTCAGATCAAAAAATACAGACTGAAAGTAAAGGCATAGAAAAAGATATTTCATGATAATGGGAAGAAAAAAAGCTGGGTAGCAATACTTATATCAGACAAAACAGGCTTTAAAACAAAGGCTATAATAAGAGAGAAAGAAGCACCCAGTAATCCTACTTCTGGGTATTTATTCAAAGAAACCCAAAACATTACTTTGAAGGGACATGTGCTTGCATATGTTCACTGCAGCACTATTTACAATAGCCAAGATATGGAGGCAACCTGGGTGTTGAATGAATGAATGAATAAAGCAGAGGTGGTATATACATACAATGGGATATTAACCAGCCATAAAAAAAAAAAGACTGAAATCTTGCCATCTGCAACAACATGGAAGGACCTAGAGTGTACTGTGCTAAGTGGAGTAAGTCAAAGACAAATGTCATATAATTTCACTTATATGTGGAATCAAAAGAATATAAAAAAAGAAACAAAGTCATATATATACAGAGAATATTTTGATGGTTGCCAGATGGGAGTGGGTTTAGGGAGATGAGTGGAAAAAAAAGAAGAGATTAAGTACAAATGAGTAGTTAGAAAACAGTCATTAGGATGTAATGTAGAGCATACAGAATATAGTCAACAATATTCTAATAACTAAGCATGGTGTCAGATGAGTACTAGATTTATGGGAGTGATCACTTTGTAAGTTATATAAATGTAATCACTATGTTGTATACCTGAAACTAATATAATACTGTATGTCAAGTGTAATTAAAAAGTGAAAAGATTACAAATAAGATAAAATGAAGATCATTTAAAAATTTAAAAAAAAAAAAAAACAAGGAATGCTGGAAAATGCTACTGCTTGAATGAATCTTGAGGACATAATGCTAAGTAAAAGAAGCCAGTCTTGAAAGGACAACTATTTATTTCACTTATATTAGGTAACTACAGTAGTCAAACTCTTAGAGACAAAGTAGAAGGGTCACTGCCAAGACCTAAGGGAAGAAGGGGAAAGAGGGTTATTGTTTAACAGATACGGAGTTTCAGTTTGGGAATATGAAAAAGTTCTAGCGGTGGACAGTGGTCATGGCTGCAACAGATGAATATACTTAATAACACTGAACCAAACACACAAAAGTGGTTAAAATGGTTAATTTTATGTTATCTATATTTTATCACAACTAAAAAAAAAAAACTTTTAGCTCTCCATCCCTTTTTCCAAGCCACTAATGACAGTGTAAGGTAAAGGTTTCCAATAGAGTGAGAGACAGGAACTCTGGAATGGGAAAACAAAACCTCTTATTTCTTTTTCCTTTTTTAATAAACTACAGTGAAAAAGGAAAAGATAAAATGGGAATAGAAGTAAATTATACAAAAAGAGACCAAGTAAAATTTGCCCTGCTATTCTGCCTTTTAAATATTTACTTCTTATAAGAAATAACAAAATAACCTGCAGACAAAAAATAATGGGATTATCAGGTACACAAAGTGCAGAAATATTTTATCTAAATTCTGGATTTAAAAATTCAGTATATGTTTTTTCTGGGCACTTCTTAACAGGAAATGGAAGGATATGCAGGATTTTTTAAAAAAAAAAAAGTTCTGGGAAAAGACAACAAAAATCGTAAGAGGCACTAACCACAAGATACTCTGTGGCAGGGGGGCGAGGGGGGAACCACAGTGTTTAGGAAAGAGGAAAAGGCAATCTAGGGCCAGTTGGGGAATTACTCTCTTTTTTTACTATCAATTTAGCCAATTTGCTTTCCTTTGGTCTAAACGAAGAGAAGACCAGGGAGGAGTTTATCTCAAGGAATCTGAGGCCAAAATCACGGAATTACAAACTACAGCTCCAGAAAAGAAAAAAGAGCTCCTCTGGATAACTGGAGTTTTGCCTACGCAACAGAAAGCTAGAAAAAAAAAAAAAAATGCCTAACAATGAAAACTGGATAAACTACAAAATTAACTTTTCTTCAATCTATTAGAGAACTATTGACTCAAGGTAACCAAATAAAGATCCAAGAAAAGACAAGCCATTCCTAGGAAAGAGAGGATGTAAGTACTGGCTCACCTGAGGCAGAGCAAGGGAAAAGATGGTAGGTAGTACCATAAAAGCAGGTAATAAGAATTCATCTAAAATTGTTAATAAACTCCTAAAGGCAAAGTATGGGCTAGCAAAAGCATGTACATTATTTCCGGGGAGCTGAAGACACAACAAGAACCCAAATCTATTTGTAAGGCCTTTGCCACAGACCTTCACCAAACACTCACATTATGAGAACATGAGACTAAGGAGAGTCTTCCACTGTGTTGCAAGACTGGAAGAGGGGAGCAGTATCTATTATGAAAAAAATATTCAAAGCCTCAACTGGATCATTCTCCCTTTATGGAACAAAAACTTTAAGGCTAGGGAGGGGCAGCAAGTCCAGTCACTTTAGGGGCACAACTCAAAACACTGTAAAGGATGAGGGTACAGCAAAAGACTGTAACCTGTGGAAGAGGAGCAGGAAATAAATCTTGGGCCCAGCAACTAATGCCAATGCCATTAGAGATCTCCTACCACTTAGGCAGGATCAAGAAACTCTTGCAAACGAGACCGGAAAATATACAAGGTCTGGTTGGGCAAAAAGGGATAATATCACTGACAAAGGCCCACTCCTGACACCCAGACAGACACACAGGGCCTATCCAAGACGGAGAATGGACTAGAACAGAGACATTTCTGACTCCACCACTAGGCTTACAAATACTGATTAACACAATAGTCTACCACTAGGAGAGAGTCAGAAACATCTAGATTCTACATAAAGGCACAGGCATTCAGGAAAAGGCAAAAACTGAGTCAACAGGAAAACTGAGAAACACTTCCCCATACCTCAAACTTCTAGACTAAGCACAAAGCTACACTAGAGAAATTTGAAGCCACTTAAGGTATTCTTTGTAACAACAACACCGAAACTCAGCCTAACTCCATCCCCTACACTAAAAGTCTAGGTACGCAATTTTCCAGGTATAAATACTATGTACTTAACCTTTACTATACTATTCATGATATCTAGGCTTCAATAAAACATTGCAAGACACACAAAAAAGAAAGAAAATACAGCCCACTGTTAAGAGACAAAGCATTCAACAGAAATAAAAATCTATGGTCAAAATCAGAAAACTAATGAAACCAAAAGTTAGTTGATTTTTTTTTAAAAAAAGATCAGTTAATTGATAAACCTCTAGCAAGACAGGAAAGGAAAAAAGGGACAAGACACATACTACCAGTATTCGGATGGAAACGTGAACATCACTATATACCTTACAGACTTTAAAAGAAAAATAGAGTATTACAACTTTATGCCCATACATTCAAAAATTTAGATGATCAAATTCCTCAAAAAATATGAACCACTGAAGCTCATTCAAGAATAGATAACCTAATCATAAATTGTAGAAAAAGTGTCCAACATAGAAAACTCCAGGTCCAAATGGCTTCACTATAGAATCCTACCAAATGTTTTATAAAACAACAAAACATAGCTACACAAACTCTTCCAGCAAACGGAAGAGAAGGAGCACTTTCCAACTCATTTTATGAGGTCAGCATTACTCTGATACCAAAAGCAAATACAATACATATTAACTGGGCCAATTATAGGCCAGAAATTGCCTATATGATATCTGCAAGAACCTTATTTTATTACTCAAATTTAAAATATAAAGGGAAGAGTTTTAAACATACATATACAGCCTAATCTTGGTAATATGCTAATGTTAGAATTACAGGTTCTTAAGAGCTCCATTTCTAGGTAAGTTCTTTTCTATTAACAGTAACAATAAGATAAACAGGAAAAGAATAGAAAATGAGCACACTAGGAAAATGAATTTACTACTAATGAATGAAAATGATACAATTTAAGCAGATTACATTACAAAACAAACAGCCATGGGGCAACAATATTTTAAAGCCTAAGAACTCTTGACACTGGGAGCAGAAAAAGTATACAACAATGTTTCAACATTTGGACCAGACCTCATTTAAGGAATAAAAAAAGCTAATTGCTCAGCAATTTAAAACTGGGCATTGAAGTTTGCTATCTACTTTTCCTGTAGCCCAATTAAAAGAATTTGGGGTGGGGGGTGCCTCTTGCAAATGCTCACTATAAATGACATTAACTCGACTGGTTTCTTTACCACCTCTGAATTTCACATATCCAACAGCCTATGCAACACTTTCACTTGGCACCTCAAATTCAACTTACCCAAAACTGAATTCACTTCTTCCATCTCACCCCCATATTTACTTTTCCCATCCCATCCCTAAACTTGCTCTTCCTACTGTATTTTTCCTAATACTAAAATCTTATCAAGTACCACCATCTACCTAATCAATCAAGTCAGAAACCATTCCAAATATCCCATTCTTCCTCTCCTTTGTGTCCTATAGTCAATCATCAAATCCTGATGATTTTACCTCTAAAATATTTGTCTTGTCCTCTATAAATCCATCCTCCATACCCCACAAATCTGCCTGTTCCTTCCCTTCAAAATAAAGACTAAACTCAGGTATTACATATAAAACCCCACAAGATCTACCTCTCAAGTCTTTTTCCATTGCTATTTGTTGCCTCACTCTTCGCACTCTAGTAATAATAGTTTCCTGCCACGCTGCTGTATCATGTTCTGCTTTTCTCTTTACCTCAAACATTCTTTCAACTAATTCTTACCTTCATCATTTAAAGCTCGTCCCAAGTATTACCCTCCCCAATAAATAACCACCTCTACACCCCCAAGCCTGTGGAAACCTGTGATTGTCTCTAACTTAGCTCTTAACACATCATACTGAAATAGTGTTTCTCTTTAAAGGCAGACTGTAAGAGTCTTGAAGGCAGAGATCCTATCTATAACTCCAGTAACCTGGCATATAAAATAACTCAATATTTGTTAAACTGAACAATAATTTTTCTCATTTCCCTCAGAGACCACAGAATAAGAAAAAATCTATGTCACTGAAACACAATCCTTACAGTAATAATTCTTGCTCACAAAAAGAGGCCTATAAATAAAACTAAAAATGTTCCTTCCTCATGAGATTTCCTTCCTCTTGTCACAAAATCCCTGATCCCAAACAATATTTGAAGCAAACAATTACGGTTACAAATAGTCATGTGCTAAGATTATAATAATGATACAAGAAAAACTCAGTCGATAATTTGCTACTGTGGTCTTGAGTAGACAAAAACTTTTATCAAAACAACTAAATAACACATTGTATATGAAGGATTCTTAACAAATTATTTAGGACTAATCTAGTGTGCATTCTTACAAACAAATGTTTGCTGAATGAAGGTGATAAGAGGGATACAAAAGTGGGTAATAAAACTGTAAAAAGATCAGAAACTTTAAAGGCAACAAAATCTGGATTTTCCCATAAAATTTAGGTATATATAAATTATAAGTTGTCTATATAAAGAATATATGCATACAAGGTTCTTGAGTAGGCTCCTGAGGGAGATCCCAGAAGAATAACCTCTGGATTACGTGGTACCAGTACTGAATCTATCATTAGTTAGCTGTGACCCTGATTAGATAGATACTGATTAAATCATGCAATCATTCTAGCACTTCATTTCCTCAACAGCAAAAGAAGTTATTGGACTGCATTTCACCACATGTAAATTTTAATCTTAAAAAAAAAAAAAAATTTGTCACAATGAGAGATGAGTCATTAATTAATGTGAGCTGTTTTCATCCTATTATCACATGTAACTCATCCCTAAGAACCCTAAGACAAACATTAACTACATGTACTTTAAGCCTTCAGAATGGTTCATCATTAAAGAAAGCAAAGACGTTACTGGATTATATGACCCCTTTGGTCTCCTCTAGCTCAAAATTTCTTTGGGTTTGTTACAAACGGTATTACAAACGGTATCACTACCAAATTTATATCAAAATTTATATTTGCGAAAGAAAAAGCTAAAAATAATGTCTTCATTAACACCAAAGGACATTTTCAAGTGTCAGCATCTGTTTTAACTATTTTTATAGCCTGACTAATCCGAAATCAATGGCTTCAGGTATTGCCAACTACACACTTTTACTCTTTACTACTTTCTTAAGCCTTCATTAAATGACTTCAGAGAAGGGAAAGATTTCTCTGTCCCTCCCACTTATCACCAAATAAGTCAAACATCAACTAGGGCAGAAGGAATAAGCAGAGGAGTATTATATAAAGCGTTACCTCCAAGACAGGGAGGTTCTTCTTATCCAACTCTGCCCAACAAAGTGTGTAGTCTTTTTGGGTCATTATTACTTTTAATATAATTCTTTTTATTAGCTAATATAGGATTCTTCGGAAACTACTAAATAAAATGAACTTATAAAAAAAATTTGATAAAATATAGGGAACATACAAAAAATAAGAGTTGCTTAAATTAGGCTGATAAAATTACGAGTTTTTTCCTCTTAGCCATTTTTGTCAATAAGCATCCAAAAAAATATATTTTCTAAAATCATGACTAATTAATTTTCTCTAGAGAAACAAAATATGTGGGCTGTTAGACTAGTGATGACTGAAACGCTCCATGAAAATATAAATTGATTTTTCAAAGATGCAGTATTCAGTTTGCTTATCATTGAAAATACTTATGGCACAGTCATTAAGATATGAGCTTTTTATTTAAGTAGTTCTCACCAAAACTGGACAAGGGGAGAGATATAACTTATTTACACTCTTTGACAAAAACTTCTATTTAAAGAAAATTAATTTTACTCAGGCCATCAAAAATCTAAAATTCTCAGAACACATTAATTTGATAGTAAGAATCAATGAGATTTTGACAAAGAATAGTTAGTTATTAACTAAAAATCTTAAAATTGTGAAGTAAAACATTAAGGCCCTTTGACCAAAATAAATCTGCATTGAATATCTGAAATACTTCCCCACTATTCTAATCATTACCTATGAAGGAAAAACTATCATTATGGTTGAGATAAACTGAATATGAGGAGGTTAATGAAAAGTGAGTTTATAAATTACTAATCAAATATGAGGTAAAATTATAATTCTTTAACGAAGTGCCCTCTCATTTGCTACTACTAAAAAAAAATAAAATAAAAAGGTATATTCCCAATGAGGAAAAAAAAGCATGATTATATGAAATATGATGGTGAATATTTTTCAAATAACTTTATCAGTACATCAGAAAATTAAAGAATTGTATAACTATCTTATTTAACAAAATACACTAAAGCAGGTACCTGTAAGGTCAGTGAGAGGTTAATCATTTCAAGTAAATAGGATAATAATACATATTTGGGAAATACCAGGAAGATAGCAACTATTACTATAACAAAAATCATAATATTTTCTCAACTAAAAGATACTTATGGGTTCTGAATATTTTTCTTTAACAAATAATATACTTTTCTGTTAATAAAATGTGCCTTTAAATTCCCACTTAAAGATTACTTTAACTGGTCAACACGAGAAACTTAAAATATCAAGTTATGCTGCTAACAGGTTCTTAATCTTCCCTGTATTTATTTTTAGTAATGTCTCTGCTTTTTTAGTTCCCAATTTCTCAATATAAAAGTATTTAGTCCAAAAAAAGCATTCTTCCTAAACTATGTAAACCGCTATTACTAAATATTAATCACAATTATATATTAAGTATTCAAATGCCTTACAGTAGTTTTGTTTCTTCAATCAAAGTAATAAACACATTTCCTTGTCCAAAAAGTATTATAGCTATTATTAAAACCTGACTGCTAGAATCTCAAGTCAAAGTATTGCTGATGATTCATGTTTAATCTGGTTACACTTCCTTTTCTACACTCTCTTTAAATTAATACAGGCGAGCCTATAAATATCATAAAATATGGGGTCAGTAATGAAGTCAACTGGCGTGCTGTGACCTTATATTAAATTTAAAAGACTATATGTAAGTATTTTACATTATTTTTTTCCAATGGCATCTTAGTATTTCTCTTCACTCTTTTCTAAAAATACCATACTAACTAGGGGACCTACAGATTGAGGTAAACAAACATAAGGGCTGGCCAAACCTATATACCATATTTGTCCTTAAGGTCCTATGATTTCTTTGGGGGATCACTCTTAGTCTCAGCTATCATTACTGTCAGATCCATAAGATTCCCAATGGACCTAAGAGACCCAAGCTTGAAACTGTGACTTTACCCACACCATGCCTTTCTCCCCTACACAATGTTCTTATATGTCACACACCACGTCACCATAGTTCATAAAAGTTTACTTCTATCTTCCACTCTGCCTCTGAACCCTCACCTGGTTTGTATAGGTAGAGCAAGTTTATCTGATAAACTAATCTGTGCTAATATTGTTAATAAAAGACAGAATTTTTAAATTTCTCTTCCAGAGAATGTCATTTTAAGCAGAATATTTTAGAAAGAATTCCATAACACACAGGACAGACAGGAAGTTTAGCATCAGCAATTCTCAAATTATACCTCACAGCCAGCCACCTAGTCTACCTATTTGTAATGTAGATCCAATTACAATTTAATAGCCTAAATTAAAAATTAATATAATCATACAGCCAGTAGTGAATATATGTCTGGCTTAGATATATATGCCTCATGGCAAATGTCAAGTTAGGTGGAAACTAAAACCACAACTGTATGGTTTTATCATAAATCCTATATCTGTTAAATAGTCTCATCTTCAAAGTACAGCAAATGACCCCTGTAGCCAATCCAGTTAAAATAGTCAGGTAACTTTTTAACCTAGCCAGAATTACTTAGACCATACCATATATGAGGTTCTCTGAACATATTTGCTATTTATAACTATTTAGTGTCTTTTCTCCTTTATGCTTTCACAACAACTTGGTAAATTACAAATATAACTAGTGTTTTTTTTGAATTGACATACCACTTTATTTTTCATCACATTAATCCAAAGCACAGTCTCCTATGACCAAGAGAATACAATACCATTTGATTAAATCTGCAATTAATTCTACAGTTTTGAGCCTTAAGTCTAGTAGTCCTCTCCTAACACCGGGTCCAAGTTTTTTTAAAACTAGAAATGGATGATTTTTGTTATAGAATAATCTTGTGAAGAAACCTCTTGACCAGAAATCTCAAACATGGGATCAGCTAGATGAACTGGGAAAGATACAAGTTCTCCAATTCTTAATTTCTTAACAGTGGAAAAAGAATATTACTAGCTCTACACAGATTCTAATGGACTATACCACCTAGAGTTTTCACATTCTTTCAGATCATACTGAGATTATCTGAAAAGCACAGGTACTAAATAAATGTAGAATTAAAACAATTTGAATGAATTCTTGAAGACAAGGTCTACAGACAATGCTCATTCAGCTACCTATAAACCAAATTTTATTAAAACCATCAATGCTTTATAAACTACCCCAAAAGGTCATTAAAGTGCAGATAAAGCCTATAGTTAGGCCAATAATTTATTTTACATCCTTTTAAGTCACATATTTGGCCCTGCTTTTTAAACAAATTGGCTCAGCAAGTATCCATCATGCCCTCCCTACCACTTCTCACTCCCTAATCTTTTGGTCCTAGAAGATAAGTATGAAGTTCAACTCCATCCTAAAAGACTGCTTCGCATTAAGAACTACGTTTTGCCTTGACTTTCTTTATGACCTTGGCTGGAAATCTACCAAATGACAACTATAACGATGTATGTGTTTCTGTTTATTATTGAAATTTAACCCTAATATACTAACAATAGTGACATCTTCTAAACTGGACCTAGAGAGCTGAAAGCCTTTATTAACATCAAATGACATGTAATAAATTTAAAAAATTAATTTAACTAGTTAAAACAACAACAGCAGCCCCAAATTCAACAAGGGCAAAAAAAACAAATTCTGAAAAACACCAACAACCTCCTTATTACTTCTTTTTATGGACAACTGGTCCCCAATGTTAAAAAAAAAAAAAAAAAAGAATAAAACTAGCTTTAACTATCCATTTCCTTGCTTTAACGTAACAGCTAGACAACAAACGAAAAATAAAAATCTTAGCAAAGAATAGAAACACAGTATATTAAAAAATCTGCTATCTGTAAATTAAGAAGATAAATCTATCCTTTTAAGTCACTAATTTGTATACCTGTGTTGAGCAATAATCTTGATATTACTTTATTAGCATTAGATAGATCCCTGCCTTGGAGGGACAACTACCATAAGTACATTTCACTTCAGGATCTTAAGGCAGTTTACGAGCAGTATCTCTTTAGTCTAATCTACGCTACTTTAAAGTGCTTAACATCATCACACATCCAGCCACCAATAGTGTGAGAAGGGTGAGAAGTAAATAAACATAACTTACTTATACAATTATTCACGATATTCTTGTCAAGAATTGAAAGGTAAACATCCATACAGGCGTTTAATGCCCTGAAAGAATGCGTAGAATACTACGAAGAATACCATAGGATTCACCCTTAATGGACCACTACAGAAACCACAGGCCTTCCACATGGGACCATCCTTTACAACCATTCTTGACTTGAAAAAGTCACAATGTCAACTCAACGTTTTAACAGCACAGGAGATGAACAGAACTTACTGAAACCTCTCCTTCTAGAACCTCAAAAGGCTTTTATAAAAACTGAGACAGAGCAACGCCCCCCTAAAAGCACCCTACTAGAAAGAAGGATCGAAAACATCAGGCGGGCCACGGTGAGAAAAGCTGATTTAATCCAATTACCCAGAGCGACCCCAAGGTTTGGGACCAGGAACGTGAGATCGCGGGGGAGGGGGGTGGTAGCAAAGTGAAATCTAACCCCAGAAATCACAACACAGGCCGCGCAGCCCGGGAGCCGAAGCTGGCGGGAAGTGAGCGCCCCTTCTGCTCCCAGGGGAAAGTCCAGAGAAGAGCGGCTCCACACAGCGGACGTTCGAGGCGCCGACAGTGCATGCCGACCGAGGCGCGGGAGCCGCGGGAGAGCCGGGCTGAGAAGGGGAGGAGATCCCGGCAGACGGCCCTGGAAGAGGAGGAAGACTAAAGCTGGGAGCAGCGGCAGTGTCCGGACGAGGGGTATTACCTAACTGTGACGACAGAGAAGTGTCCTCAGGCTCCGGGGATGGTCCCGGACTGCGCAAGGTGTGGTGTCTTTCCCGCGTAGCCCGCAGCAGCAACAGAACCAGCTCCTTCAGCCAGTCGCCATTTCCCGCCTACCGACCTGCTGCACCGCACGGACAGGGACCCGGATGGAAAGCGGCCGCTCCGCGCAGGCGCTTTGGCGTCCTCCTCCCCCTCCCGCCGCAATTCCGCGCGGTGGGAGGGAAGGAATGTGGGCGGCCACCGCGGCCAAAAAAAAGGAAAGACAGACGGAAAACAGACAAAAACTTTTACTTCCGTGAAAGCGTTGGAGTTCTTGCTGCCGGAAGACCCTCGCGAGCCTGAATTCCCGACCAGGAAAACTGAACGCAGGGCCTTAGGACCAGATAGAACAACAACAACAAAACCTCTCCGGGTACGCCAAGGGCCTGGGGGACGTTTGTGCTTTGGGGGCCTCCGTAGCTGTGTGGTGGTCGCAGGGGGAGTAGGGAGGAAAGCGTTGGGAGTGGAGAGGCGGGGATCCGAAGGACGGTTTTTCCTCCCGCTACTAACGGAACTGCTGGGGCAGAGCTGCGCGGGGGGGCGCGCCCTCGCCCCGGAGGCGGGGCCCAGGCGCGCGTCGCGCACTCGGCGGCTGGGATTTTAGTAACCGGAGCGCGCCTGGTGGGTGGGGCCGAGCGGGATGGGGCGGGACTAACGGCTTGGCGCGCTGGAGGTGCCAGTGAGCGCAGAGCGCTGCCAGAGGTGGGCTGAGACGAATCCTTCGTCTTTCCTGGGGTCCCGGTAGCAAAGGCCCTCGTGCCAGCCCATTCATTGCCTTAGAGGGTATAGCAGTTGCTCGTGGATCTGTTACACAAACCCACGCCCTTTGTCTCCACGAGGTGTCGGCGGTCACTCTGCTGAGAAGTCGGATTCAGACGTGGTTTTCTACCTGCAAGCCTGGTTCCAAGGACGGTCAGCCTCACAGGGTGAAAACGCATCATCCTGGGGCCGGCAGTCCTCGTGGATGTCAGAACACCCAGCCGAGTGGTTGGAAGAGCATGGTCTGTTTACTGAAACTCCAGCCACTCTCATTATTCAATCAAGAAATATATATTGAAAAAACACTGTTAGGCCAATACTAGGTGCGAGAGAGCAACACTGCACAACAGTGAATGAACACTGCCTTCCCAGACTTAACAGTCTATTGAAGAAGACAGACAAAAACAGAATTAAAGTAGTGTGATAGAATGACTGTAAGAGAGAGTTCTTGTCAGGCGTTGTAAGACAGACGAGAGTTGCTGGTGACGGCCTGGGAAGGCTCTTGAGAGGTGACATGTAAGTGATAGATAAAGGAAGAGCTGATGTTACAGAGGAAGAGTGTCTAGGTAAAGCAAACAACAGATGGAAAGGTCCAAATACAAGATTACATTGAGCACTGGGGAAGTAGTTGTATGCGCTGCGACAGAGATGGGGGAAAGGTGAAGAGAGATGAGGCTGAGTGGTAAGCAGAGAACCTTGTGCATCTGTCTGGTTGTTTCTGTTTCAACGTATGAAGCAGGTGGGTTGTCTTCTGAAAGCTTTGTATAGTGCAGATCCTGTCAGAGCCCTGAGTTATTTGCACTTTAAATCTTCCTAGTACAGGAATGCTCTGAATGCGATATTTACTGAGAGCCCGAAGTATACATACAGCATGCAGAACTGGTAATAATCCACAAAACAAGAGATTCCTGAAAAAAACAATTGGAAATCAAATGGTTACTGATTATCCAGTGTGTATCATGTAAAGCAATAGACTATAAACAATTTCATAAGTCCCAATTGATGACCAAAATAATTTTTATATCAGGTAAAACAATTTTTTCTAAAAAAATTGTTCCAAGTAGTAACTTCAAACCTCCAAAAATTTAAAATATGCCATTTACAAAGTGCTTTGTGTGCAGATATGTGCATGCCTGCTTTTTAAACTATTCAAAGCTATTGTTATGTGAAAACATTAATGAAATAAGATTTCCACTAAGTAATGCCATAGAAATATCTTGGATCTTCAACAGTCTTTCAGGAGGTCCTTTCTTCCAGAGTAAAAGGAATATATTTTTAACCCAATGCATGAGGCAGATGCACTTCACAAATCCATTCTTATATTAATTTTATCTATGTGAATTATATTTTTATAATTCTCTTGTTGCAATTCACTAAGGAAGTAGTAGTCATAATAAATATTGAAATGTCAAAGGGGTCATTTTGCTCTAATATTGCGATCACTTGATAGCAATGACCATCTGCAGCTTAACGGGATCAAAACTAAACTCTTAATTTTCTCTCAAACCTGCTACACCATGTTCACCTTACAGAAGTTTTTTTCTCATATCTAACGTCCAATCCATTGCAAATGCAATAAACTAAACCTTCAAAACATATTCTGAATCCAAATATTTCTCTTCACCTCAGCTACCTTTCTAGTTCAAGAACCACCATCTCTCACCTGGAATATTATAACAGCCTTTGAAGTCTTCCTGATTCCATCTCAAACCTCCTTTAATCTTCCCAACACAGCAAGCCAGAGTAATCATTTTTAATCTCTTTATCACCTTTCCAGCATCCCTAACATCCAAGTCTTTACTATGACATGCAAAGTGCTTTATTTGCTGACTCTTGGCTACTTCACTGAGTACACTCCCTACCTCTTGCTCTTTGTATTCCAGTCATACTGGCCAACTAACTGTTTTTTTGAAAAGTGTATTCCTTTGTCAGGGGCTTTGTATTTATTGTTTCTTCTGCCTCTAATTCTCTTCCCCTAAACTTGTGCTGTTTAAAAGCCATTAGCCCCATACAGCTTCTGAGCACTTGAAATGTGGCTAATGTGACTGAGAAACTTAAATTTTAACTTTATTTGATTTTAATGAACTTAAAATTTAAAATAATACTCAAGAAACTTTTACAGGGCTTCCATTTGGAATGATGAAAAAGTTCTGGAACTAAATATTGGTGATAGTTGCACATTGTGGATGTACTTAATGCCACTTTAATTATACACTTTAAATGTAAATGTACAATGGTAAATTTTATGTATATATTACTACAATAAAAAAATTGCTCCTTGGTATTTACTCAAAGGAGTTGAAAATTTATATTTACACAAAAACCTGGACAAGAATGTTTAGAGCAGCTTTATTCATAATTGCTAAAACTTGGAACAACCAAAATGTCCTCCAGTAGGTGAATGAGGAATAAACTTTGGAACATCTATACAATGGAATATTCTTCAGCTAAAAATAAATGAGCTATCAAGCCATGAAAAGACATGGGGGACTCAACTGCATATTACTAAATGAAATAAGCCACTCTATAAAGGCTGTGTACTGTATGATTCCTATTATATGACATTCTGGCAAAGGCCAAACTATGGAGACAATGAAAAGACAGGGGTTTAGAGCCAAGGAAGGAGGAATAAGTGAAACAAGTGATTTTTAGGGAAGTGAAATTATTCTGCATAACACTATAATAGTGGATATGTTGTTCATTACACATTTGTCCAAACACATAGAATATATAATACAAAGTGTGAAGAATCCCAGTGTAAACTAAAAACTTTGGTTGATAATGTGTCAATGTTGGTTTATCAATTCTAACAAACAATTCTACACTAGAACAGGATGTTGATGGTGAGGGAAGCTGGGGGAAGGAAGAACTCTATATGCTTTCTACTCAATTTTGCTATGAACCTAAAACTGCCTAAGGTAAAATCTATTGAAAAAAATCAATACTTGATTTAGTTATTGGAAAACTTCCTAAGTATGCTTGGAACATGAGTATGTGAATACTTATTGAACTAGAAATCGAATGAATTCTAAATAGCAATCACGTTTCCAATGACAATTTAGTGTTCAAATTGAGATGTGCTATAAATGTAATATATACATTAGATTTCAAGTTTAGTACAAAAGAATATAAAATATCTCATTAATAGTATTATATAGTGATTACATGTTTAAATGATAATATTTTGGCTGTATTGTTTAAACATCAAAATTTCACTTGTTTTTTAAATGTGGCTACTAGAAAATTTTATAGTGGCTTGCAGCATATTTCCATTGGATAGTGTTGCACAGTATAATTCACATAGCTTGTTCTCACACCACCTTTCAGAAAGGCCCTCCTTGATCATTCTATCTAAAATAGCACTCTTCCATTGCTATTCCTTTATTCTGACTTTTCTTATACTTATCACATGAGTATAGAAAATAATTATCTCTCCTGGCATATAAGTTCCATGAAGGCAGGGACTTTGTCACTGTCATAGCCACAGTATTCAGAACAGTTCTCTACACATATTAGGTACTCAGTAAGCAACAGAAAGGATGATCATTGTTCTTTCATGATGGGACTTATGTGTTAAGGGGTGGGGTAGATAACATCTTGAGGATTCAATATTTGAAAAATGAATTCCAAATCCACATTTCTGGGTCTTGACATTTCAACCTTCTATTTCCAAATACTTACAGAAAGAGTATATTGGTACATCTTCAAGTTCATTCTACTGCCATCTCTATCTGATATTAAACCTATCCAATGAAATTTTCATTTGTTATTGTACTTTGCAGTTCTAGAATTCCCATTAGGTTCATTTCTGTGTTGAGATCCTCTGTTCACTCATTTAAAACATATTTTCATTTAATCTTTGAACTTGTTTTTAATACTTGCATTAATAAATAACAAATATAAAAAGTAATGAAGGCCATGTGAAATTTTTAAAACTGGATCACATTTTTCTGTCCTCATATGTCTAGTAATTTTTTATTGAATACTGGACATTGTGTATATGCTGTAAAGATTCTGTATTCTGTTATCTTCTGAAAAGTGATAATTCTTGTTTTAGCAGGTACTTTCAGTTACTGAGTGGTCACCTTATACTGGAATAGGCTTGGTTTTATGTTTTGTTAGTTCATGTCTATGGAAAGTTTAAGAAATTTCATAAGTTCCAACTTGGCAGGACTCAATCTCCATACTCTGTCTTCCTTGACAATCTTGTCAGAGCATGTTAGTGCAGGTCTAGAGTAATTCTTACTCTAGGGCATGGTCTACTTCTAAGGTATAACCTTTCTAGTGTTTCAGCTGCATGCTGCAGTTGTTAAGGAGATCTCCATCTTGGCAGGCCCAGAAACCCAATGTCCCTCAGCACTGCTTTTATGCCAACACTTGACCTTTGTTATTTCTATTCCATTCTCAATTGTATAGCAACTGCTATCTGGTAATCATCAGGTAGTCTTGCTCTGATTATATAGACCTGGACTTGTAGTAACCCCTGGGGCTGCCTCTGAATAGCTCTCTTCTCTGCTGCCCAACCCCATAGGTTCCAACATGCCCCCCTCAATGATCTGTCTTCTCAGTTCAGCACTCCAGCCTTGTTATACCGTGGGAAGCTGAGTGATTGTGGGGCTTACCAGCTTAACTTCACTTCTCTCAGAAATTTGTTTTATGTTGCCTGAAAACAGTTGCTTAATATATCTCATCTAGTTTTAAAGCTGCTACTAATCCAGGAGGACTAGTCAAGTTAATGATAGCCAGAAGCAGAAGTGTCCCCTCCTTTAGATTTTTTGAAGTAGAACTAAGAAAAGAGAAGCAGCCCCTCTCAGGTGCCAAAACTAAGAAAACATGACCTGTTGGAAGTCTTGGTTAGAGCTTTGAGTGGGAGAGCTCATCTGAGAGAATGAAGATAACAAGTAGAGAGAAGCAGAAATGGGGAGTTGGTTAAACAACGTTGACACCATTCTAGTCCTTGCTTCTATTGTCAAGTCCAAGAGACTTCTACCCTTTAAGCAGTTTGCTTATATGGACCATTAAATGTCCCATTATTTTTTTATATAATTGGTTGAATTTTCACTTGGACTCTTTAGTGAGGAGAGTCTTTTAAAAGGAACTGGATGTAGCTCAATTAGAACCGAATGTTGATGATGGCTCATGTGTGATGCTAAGACTTTGGAAATGCACCAGTGTTACAGTGTTCGATTGTTTTATTGGACCCATTGGGTCAGGTGTGAGGGAACAGAAGCTTCCCATTTTGGGAAGTGCTTATCTCCCTCATAAGTATTTTTTTAAAAACAGATTTTCTGCCTTCATTTCTTAGCAAATTTTGTTGTTAAAGCATTATAAAAATGCGAAGCCAGAAAGGCACACAATCTTCAGATTTTTTAAAATAAAGGGACGTAATTTAGAAATAAATTTGAAGTCTGAACATTTACTTTGGAATCATCCTTCCATGTATATTTTATATTCTGCATTCTCTCTTTATGCGTCAGTAGCAAGCCACCTTAACTCACAAGGTTCTCCTTATCTTATGCTTTCCAAACCTCTTCAGTGTCATTTCTATCCTTGCTCATACTATTCTAGCCTCACAACTATAACGTCTCAGTTAAGTAAAAACCTGACTATTTGGAACCTTAGAGACCTTGGAACTTTGTTTTATTTTTAATAGCTCTTATGACTATTTAAAATTATCTTGTGTGTGTGTTTACTTGTATATTCTCTTACTGCTCCCAGTTGAATGTAAGCTTTATGAGAAAAGAAACCTGGTCTACCTTATCCACTGCAGTATTCTTACTACCTAGAACAATGCTGAGCACACAGAAAGCACTCAATATCTGTTGAATAAACTAGCACTACAGTAAACACTTCTAGTGTAAAAATTTCCACCATTCTAGTTTAGCTTGGCTTAAGAAAAATTTTAAATTTAATCAAATTTTGGCATTAAAATATAATTATCTGCATCACATGAGTGTCAGGTGTGAATATGTATCATAATCAGCAAAATAGTAAAACAAGTTTAATTTTTAATTTATTAGAACCCAGTAAGTGATGATTTTAAAAGCATTTTTCATCAAATTAACACTTAATTCAGGGCAAAAATACATTTAAAAAAACCTAAATCTTAAGGCAGAAGTAAAACATTATAAAACCAGCATGTCTACTACAGACTGTAGAATGTCAGAATTTTAAGATTCACATAGTATATTATAGCATTAAAATGTTAATACAGTTGGACATATTATCAATTGGTCCAAGATTTCTCAGTTTATAAAATGCCTAGACTGCTAACTGAAGAAATTTTGCTGTGTGAATAATAGCTACCATATAACCAAGTGACTGTTTTTATGACAAAGGAACTAAGGAAGGAAATTTCATAGTTTTCATTTGTAAAGATTTAAAATAAAGTATTAAAATAAAGTATTACTAGGAGTGTATTTTAGATTCATCTTCCTACCCTAACTCCCAGAAGGTGTACATTAATTCCCTTTAACTCCATTTTTAAAAATCCTGTGAATTATTGTACCTATTCATTATAAGCCTGACTCATAGCAAAGGCATGAATTGCTAATTTTGATATGGTAGAAACAATAATTTTAGTAAATCACTACATCTTTTCCTGGTTGCTTAATAATTTCAAACTAAAGTCTGAGAATTTCTGCACCTCCAATAAATGAACAACCTTTTAAAAAAATTCTCTAAATTTGAATTAAATTTTGACTAGAACCTGAGTACAGGGGGTGGGGAAAAGCATTTCATGTTTATGTGCAATTATAGCAGCCCTTCTGAAATACAGTTAGCAATCTTAAATTTCTCCTATGACCAAAACCTTTTATTTTGGGGAAGAGGAATAAGATTTAAAACAAGGGATGAGCTAACTTTATTCATTCTACTTAAAAGTGTCAAAAAAGATCGATTTAAAATAATTTTGTAAGGCTAGCAAATATGAGGTTTATGGGTTCTTAACTATCCTATTAAGTAATTACAAAGATTCTTCATCTTTATTACAAATTTTTAAGCTATTTTAATAAAACGGCTGTTGACCTCACTGTATTTGTTTATCTGTGCATTAATAAAAATCTATTAAAACTCCTTATTTAGTAATTCTGAGAAAGTCTAGTTAAACAAGATCACTATAACTACCAGAGAAGCTTTAAAATACTGATCGCAGATTTATTTCAAAGTTGATTTAGCCTCTTTCAGAATCTGGCATTTAAATCATGAATTTTTTCACCAACTTGAACTCTGAAAATATAAAAATTTAGCCAGTGATGGTTACAGTTGAAACAGTACTGGTATTATGTAAAAAAAAAAAAAAAAAATTGAAAATATATTGTCAATCATGCAATTCACAATTTTATGAACTAAATAAGGTATAACTCATAAATATTGTTATGTCTTTGCAGATTATCTCAAATTTCATCAGGCTTCAGCTGAAAGCTTATCTGCCAAAACACATCAGCATTCACGTAAAATAAAAGGAGTAGGGAAGTGATTTTGCGCACATGCTGCCCAGCGTTTGGCTTCCAGGTTACTTCTTTTATCTAACTATTCTATGTATAATTCCTTGAAGAGCATGAGATAAGGGGTAGGTAGAACAGAATATGTGTTGGGCTAACAAGAATATATTAGTATATAAAAAGTTTTTCAGTTGAATAACTTCACACTGTGGTTATACTATGTACAGCATCTAAACTGTACAATCATTTTTTTCCTGTTTGTCCACTTGTGAAAAGAATTAGGCTCAATAAAATGTAAAATATACATTAGTTTACTTTAAATGCAAAGACTACAGTTTTGCTTACTTTGTTTTTGGCTCAACTGTAATATAATCAAAAAAAGTCTCTGCTTTAATAATACAATATGAAAAAGTTCACATATGTACATGGGTACATTCCTTCATTAAAAGTTTTCCTTAAATCTATCTCAATGTATCTTTACAACTGATACAACTGATCTTTACAACAAAAGTCAAAAATGACAAAGTAGAAATGATTCCATTTTACAGCACTTTAGGTTTTTTGAAGTCTTCCTTTAGTGCTTAAAGGACATCATTTAAATGTTGCTTTCCATAGTCTGCAGGATCCATTTGGAGTTCTCGTTCTTCATCATCTGTAAGGGAAATAATTACATGTCAAGA
This sequence comes from Cynopterus sphinx, assembly GCA_030015415.1. Classification (NCBI taxonomy): domain Eukaryota; kingdom Metazoa; phylum Chordata; class Mammalia; order Chiroptera; family Pteropodidae; genus Cynopterus; species Cynopterus sphinx. The sequence continues at coordinate 89,388,539 of CM057384.1, read as the reverse complement.
ATATTATTTTTAAAATCACTTGCTGAAATCCAATTGAATAATGTCTCTTTTTTCCCTCAGCCTTAAGGTAGTTTTCTGCTCCTTATTTTATTCTTTCTGCAAACAGTATTCTATTTATTAGAAAGAAAAATCTGTAACTATCTGGAAGATTACTTAATTTTAACAATCTTTTGATGTTGATCATGGATGGATGAATGGATGGGAGGGAAGAAAAGAAGAAAGGAAGCTAGATAGATATAGTTAGTGAAATTTTAGGAACCACAAACAATGATGAGTTGATCCTTTTATATAAATATATTATTTCTATATAGATGAAGTCTAGTCCTTTTAATTAAAGTTTTGGTAGAAACCATCCTGTATAAAGTTTTCATGCCTTTAAAAACCATAAATTTTTTCTATTTATAAAATCAATCCATAGTCATCATGTAAAAAATTAGAATATAAGTTAATCATAATCCCAACATTCAACATTGTAGTGAATTTCTTTGCTTCTTTGCAAAAAGTTTATCAAAAACTTCCTAAATGAAATATACAACCCAAAACTTAACTGTTTCTTTACCAAAAAGAAAAAATTATTATATAATACTGTTAGACAGTAAGATCCTCAAAGTAACTTTGAGTAGCTATATATTAAATGACTCCATATAGTGCTTTGGAGTTTGACTTAGTTGGTTATTGACAGTTTTTTCTGGGTCAGTCTTGGCTGTCACCTGTCATTTCACATTACTGTCAGTTTATCTGCGAATAGCAATCCTCTTCTAATTATGCTATAAACGACAGCTTTTGATGTAAGACTAATCAGGGTATTAAAATGTTAAAACAAGAATGAAAAGTATTTCAATCAGCCTACGATGCTCTCATTAGTACATGGCTTTTAATGACATCTTTTGGCTCCTCTAGCCTTTAAAATTGACTTTTTTACTCTCTGGTTCATGGTTACAGTTACCCAATAGCTTAGAGTTTGACAGATTGAGGTGTTACTGTCATTGTCTAGAAATATAATTATACAATTTAATGAGATATATTAGAATCAAAATTCATATGTATATATCGCTTTCTTATCTATTATTTTGGTTGGATAGCTTTTCCACTCAGCTTCTGTAGTATATCTTATGGTAAAATATTGTTCGAGAAAGACGCCACGTGGTATATATTCTATGTATTACCATAATGATGTGTTCTTCTTCCTTATATTTATTCATAAAAAATGCCAAACAACCAATTTTCTCTTTCTTTTCAATAACTTTCCTGTTAAACTTGTAGAAATTCTCATTTAGAATTGCAAGAAACCATTTTGTATCATATTTTAACTCATATCTTCAGTAGTGTAATCCACTGGGTATGATAACCCCAAATCTGTTACATATAAAGGCTAAAATTATATCTATAATCACACTAATATTTTAAAAATATATGAATTAATCTCTTATCAAATAACTCTTTGTACTTTAAAAAGTTATCTTTGGTTTTAAAAAAGAAAATAATCACTGGCATCTAGAATCCATGTTATGTGACCTCACCTTATGGCTATGAACACATCTTTCAGAATTTTAGTAATTGCATGAAGACTTAATCACCATGGAGCAGTTGGAAAAGCTACTACATAAAGGAGAAATTTAAAAGGAAGGTTAAAAAGATACAAATACTGTTACTTTTGGGATTTTTAAAATAATTATAAGGAGAAAACAAGATAAGAGCAAAGGTATGGAAATGGAAAAACTAAATTCTAGTCCTGGCTCAGACATTTAACAAACATGATCTACTTCCTAAACCTCTTTAGATCTCTAATTACCTCCTCAGTAGAATAGGAATAACAACTGTTTTCCTGCCTCAAAATAAAATAGTGTATCTGACGACAGTCTTTACTTCCAAAGTCCTCAATAAATATGAGTAGGAGTTTGTTGGTTTTACTTATGCTCTTTAGTAAAGTTTTGATACGGTGCCTTCACATTGTTTTTCAGAATTTTGGAATAGTATTTTTCTTACACTGAGCTATCATTTCACTAAGTAGAGTCCATTTTCTGTGTAGCTATCCTGACCAGAATTCAAGTGTCTACTAACAACTTCTGCATTTATCTGTAAAGTATGATGAAATTACCTAACCAAATCTGATACAGAATTAACAGAATTAAATATAATTATATAAACTAATGTTTTATTTTACTTTACAAAGTAGTAAAATCTGTAAATAGCTCACAACATAAAATGACTATTAAGGGAAATACAAAGACATTTATAATTTATTAAATAATTCCTTAATTCCTCTGGAGTCAAGAAAGAACCACCTCCATAAGGCAAGCTGCACCAATAAAGAACGTCCTGGAGCAATAAAGCAATGAGGCTCCACGAACACATACAAATTAATTTACAGGCTAAAGTGAAATTATCCTCTAAAGCAGGCAACCCAGAGGAAAAATTCTAGATTTGCTTTTACTTCTTAAAATTATTATTTTATTCAACAAACACTTATATAGTGCTTACAGTGTAAAAGACTCTATTCTAAGTGCTGAACTAACACTTCAATCATATAATCCACATAACTTGAGTTAGCTAACTATATTTGTCCCTATTTTACAAATGAGGAAATTGAGGCACAGAGGTTAGGGTGACATAAGATGACAGAGGTAGTTAAGTGGTGGAGGCTAGGATTGAAATCCAAGCAGTCTTGGTTCCAGAATCCAGGCACTTAAGGGCTATGTTAAAGCTTCTTTCTATAGATATACTTAGTTATATGCATTTCATATCCTATTAAACAAACTCAGAACTTCTATGGGATTAAAGATAAGAGAACAGGGAATTTGTTAAGTATCCATTAAAATAATGAATTAAAAGATATATATCAGATGTGTATTGTTTCCAAAATTGATCATTAGAAAGTTAGGGAAAAACATTTTACACCAACATAAATATTTCTTTTAAGATGCTTCAGGAAATGAAGAATTAAAAAACAAAATAAATCAAGATTGTAAACATGGGAAAATTAGGCTTCGTTTACTTCCACAAAAAAACACTGTGCAGGTAGTGGTGACCCAAGTGATTAATACGTACAAACAGGCATCAGAGATAAGGCTGGAATCCTTCAGCTTCCTATTGGCAGAGAAACTGCTCAAACCTCCATTTCATAATCCAGAGTTTCAGAGACTGAAACCAGAGTGTCCTTAGCTAAAGCTGGAATCTCTAATCCTAGGGACACATCTTGAGGAAAAACTCCTAAAACTAAAGAGAGCAGAGAAGCACCCCTACTGCTAGAATCTTGACAGTGCTTTTTGAAGTCCATGCTTTAGTTTTTGATATCTCTGGCTGCAGTCTTCAACGGGGCAGTAGTTTCCACTTTCTTTCCTAGGTTTGGGGGAAGATGTTTCAGGTATGCTGAAATCCGACACACATTTTCCCATAATACTTGTGTTATACATATAGTGATTCCATTGTGAATGTAACCACAGAATTTAAGCACTAAGAACACTAGGTCAATACTCTCACATTACAGATGAAGAAATTGTGGTCCAGAGAGTTTAAGTAACTTGAAAAGCTCATCTCCTAACTCTCAGGTTAATGTTTTTTTACCATCCTATTCTACTGCCTACTTTGGCTACAAATACAGGCAACTCAACCATTATTTCCACATCGAAGCTATGAAAAAATTCTTTTAAATTCCAAATATTCTAATTTAATAATAAACAGTTGAAATCCAAATTATTGATAAACTAGGGAACAGCTATAAATCCCTCTTCCCACTTTTGGACAGTTAATACTATATCTAAAATTTTTAAACATGAAACATTTTCAAACATGAAAATATGTTTAAAATTATTTGGGTCTCCAGCATTCCTCATTAGTCATTTTACCCAAACTTATTCCTCTTTATTTGCTGGAGTTGATATTCTTGCATCTTTCTGTTCCCCACGATAAGGAAGTCCCCTTGGTAGCTGCCCTATCCTGCTAACACCTAGTGAATCCCCAATTGGGATAAAAATGTTAAATGGCAACCCTGAGTTCAAGTAAGATTCACTTGCAAATAAACCCCCAAATTTACAAATCCCCTCCCTACTTCAATGAGGATATAATTCCCTTAAATTCCTTGGAATAGATGGATTTATTTTCTTGCAAAACAAAAGATAGGGGATAGCGCAGCATGAGGGTACTGGAGACCTAAAGTGGAAAGTGGCAATGAGAACTGAGGGTGGGACAGGCAGAAAGAAAAAGAGAAGGCATTGAAGATAAATGTACTGGCTCTGGATAAAAACCATAAGAATGTTAAACTAAAGTGCTGTAATAAAAGTCATCAAGTTTAAGATAGCCAAAATATAAGAAATTATTTTCAATTAAGGTTGAAGTTAATTGCTCTAATGAAAAGCTCAAAATTATTCAGCAAGATGACTGAAGCCCTTCTGAAAAACAAACAAACGAAAAAAACCCAGAGAATGTTTAGAGCATAAATCAAACAAACTTGTAAGACCAGAAGTTAAAGGGTTATAAGAATAAAAGCTCAATGAGAAAATAATAAAATTGTTAACAACTTTTACTAAGGGCCTCATGTGTGCTAAGTTCTATGAGGTGTGGTGGGTGAATATAAAGGCAGAAAAGGATGCAGACAAAATAGAAGGCAAAGTAAATGAAAATTTCTGCCCTACTAAGAGCATATATTCTAATTGGTGATATGATATAAATGTATGAAAAAGCCTTAAAGCAATGTTATAAACAACTGCAAACAAATGTAATCCAAACAAATCACAAAGTGATAAAAAATGATAAAATTTATGGTAAATGGATGAAATTATAGAAAAGATGAGTATAATTTATTCAAAAGTACCAAGAGGTACTTGAGAAGTTCTCATTAACAGATCCTTATATAGCTCCTAGCATTTATTAATCTCTTCCTATTCCCAATAACCATTCTTCCAAAACTAGACTAGGTAACCAAAACAATGCCTAGGTGGAAGTTGAGTCTCTAGTTTCCCTTTTATTAACTCTGTAATAAATTATAACAACTAAGTAAGAATTTTAGGACAATTATATTTTCTTCTGAGTTTTATAAAAACAATTCTTGTCATAAACCTAAGTAAAGTTTAATTATCTTAAAAAGAGTTAAGGAATAAATCAAGACAGATTACATTAAAAATATTTCATGCACAATATTATAAAATCTAATACATTACACATTAAGTTTATATTTGACTTTTATAGAAAAAATAAAAGCTCCACAAATACTACTAAACAACATAAGCAAGAAGAAAACAGGCCTAAAAACTTGCAATAAAGCAACACATTCTGATATGCATGCATGGGTAGGGCTGCATGCACACAGGTAGATTCTGAACTTTCGCTAAGTTAAAAGCTCAGAAGTAATACGGTTAATAAGGAAAATATGTTGAATCTGTGTATTGATCATAAAATAGGCGAACCTTCACAAACTGATTGTTAAATATAAATTTTAAGCCTCAAAAAAAATTGCAAAAACAGATTTTCTATGCTGAATCAGTGGTGAAATAATCTTAAAGTCAGAGTAGAGGAGACCTTTGTGGTTTGCCTTATAACAAAAAGGTTGTGTGGTCAATGTTCATACCTAGAATAATTAAAGATAATGCTTTCAGATGAGAATCTGGAAAATAATTATTTTCTGAGAGTATTTGCCTTAGGTAAAGTCTAGAGTCTTTTTAAGTAATTTAATTCTAAAATTTCTGAAGATTCTGAGTTTCACACTATAACTATATCTGTAATATATTTAACTAAAAATGGAAATAATTAACATTTACTTACAGATCTACAAATACCACGATCATAAAATGGATTTCAAAATATAGTTAAAAAAGTGCACAGAACCTCTTTGTATTAAGACTACTGCTATAAATAAGTAGGGAAAATTCTACACAAATTCAACCAAAAAACTTAGAGGTGGGTTTCATGGTCATAGCATGGAGGCCAGGCCCACGCTCACCTTGGACGTCTTCCTCTCCACCATCACCATCTTCTTCCTCATTGTAAGCCAGTTCAGCCTGCTTGTCTGCCTCATACTCACCTACGTTACCATCATCCCCATTATAATCCGCCAGTTTAGAGCCATGCTGCGGATCAACAGGGGATTCATTTTCATCAAAGAATCGGCCTGTGAAGTAGGTAGAGGATTAATTCAAGAGTAAAGAGAGCAGAAAAGAATGGACCTATACTGGAGGCAGATCAGGAAGTAGACAAGTGAAACCTGGCAACTTTCAGGACACGGGTTATAAAGAATATATATATTTTAAGAAAGTTATCCAAGACAAAAGGAAATAAGAATGAAGACTGAAAATAACTTTTATTTAAGAATTTCTCTTTTGTGTTAATTTTAGTGCTTGCTACTTAAGGTTTGAATGTTTTCTTAAAGAAAAGGGCATATATTCAGAACTGTTCCCTAATAACCAATGACTTATCTAAGTATTTGTCTAACACTTTAGGATAATAAATACTTTTATTACTTGATATACTACATGTTTGAAATTTGTAGTCATTTATTGCTTTATGAAATACCACTTCCCATGAATAATTCTGATAACTATTTTTTAATAAACAAGTACTAGGCAGGCTAGTTTCTCTTTGGATTCTAAGACAAACTGACACACCTGAGGACTACCTTAAGTACCCCCTAAGTAACAGTGAATCACAATAGCCATGAATTGATTTCCAAGAGGGGTGGCAGAGAGAGTAAACCATCAAAATACCTAGTGGTTTGTGTTTTGAAAAAACAACCCAAGTAATTTTGATTTATTCTTTCCCACTTCCTAAACCGGGTATTTAAAAGTCAATGGTAGAGGAAGCTTAAGGAAGCGGACCTACATTAGACTGTTACATAGTACATATTCATAAAAATTAGAAATCAAAGAACAACAGACAAATAGATATTAAAAATTAAAATTTTAGGCAGAATAAGACCTGACTCACAAACATAAGTTAAACTCTACTTTCACATTAAATTTAAGTAGCATCAAAATAAATTTTATTCCAATTATTAAAATCTGAGTAACATTAACTTACTGATGATGGAAGAACTTAAGACTTCTTAAAAATTATAAAAACTGTCTGTGATAGGTCTAAAATTTTTTGAATCATAAAAATGTACATTGCAATAAAATATTTGGGAAAAAAATTAACAACTTCCTTTGCTTGGAAAGAGGTTAAGTGCAAATGGAAAAAATTATGGAGGTATTGGTCAATTTTACAGATGGCTCACTATATATATTATCAGGCCAATATATTTCTCATTGTTGGGTAATAAGTCAATCAAAAATAGTTAAAGAACAAATCACACTTATATAGGCTTTGAAAGTGGGGTGGTAACAACAGCAATGGAAGTAATTGTGGCCAATAAAAAAAACAGAAAGTCACCTAAATCTATTCTAGAATAAGGTTGGGCATGACAAGCTGATAAAATACAGCTCAGAGAGAAGAATATACAAGAGTTTTAAAAGGAAAAACAGTACAAGTAAAGAATAGGTAAGCTGTTTGTGAAAAAGACACTACACTGTCTCCTAATGCTAGTAATACAAAACAAAACATTTTCATGACTTTTTATTACCTCTTCCCTAACAACAAAATAAATTATGCCAATATAAGCAAAAAAAAATGGAGATTTATAGAAATCTATGTTTTCTTTTTTCCTAATATAGAATATTTACTATGGAGAAAACAGCTTTATGCAATGCAAAAATGCTATTTTATCATGGTAGTTACCAGTGAGTTTCTTAAATACACCATTTTCTCCAAGAGAACTTTTCTCATTTTTTATCAGTTATGAAATATAGAAGACTAAAAAGTTAGTCTAAAAATTTATGTAAAATATAGTTAACTAATATCATCAAACAATATATATTAACCAAACACATGGTCTCTCTGTGCCTATTATACTATGTCAACAGAACAACATAAAAGTTTTTTTCTAAAGTGTTTGATGACCTGACTAGCTTGAATTCAGTCATAAACTTTTAATACGACGATTATAGTGGCACTCAGAGATAGTCAGAAAATCAATAGCAAGAATGGAGGACCACATAACTGACCTTTTTAAAATAGTATTTTGTGCTATCATATATACAGAATTTTCATCTTTGGAGAAAGAGCTAACCCATATAAATGACAAGAGATAGAGCCAACTATATTACAACGTTGCCAGTCAAGTTGGGGACATCAGACAAACTTCACATTAAACAGTGAATGAATATGACAGCATAAATAAAAATGTATAATGCTAACCAATATAACAGACTGCTAAATAATATAATTGTTGGGCAACATATTTGCAAAAAGGAGTTACACTAGGTAGAAATCAGTGCGGATTAGAGCTAGAGGGGAAGTTTTCAAAAAAGAAGCAAATATATTGGACCATGACAGAAAGAAGGAAAGGAGCATTCAAAGAACAGATGAGATGAAGATGGAGTGAGTATTCAGGAGACAGTAAAGGATTAATTTGACTGTATTAATATTAGAAAATGGAAAAAGGAAGTTTGGACAAGGAAATGAGAATAATTATGGAAGACTTTAAAGTTAGAGATTTAAAAAGGTTATTGTTAGAAAGTATATAAAAGTATCAACTATTCTCTTCATTCATCCATCCAACAAAGATTCATTGATGTATGTGACAGATAACATTCTAGGCACTGTGATACAAAAATAAGCTTACCATCTCTATCTTTGGTAGCTATAGTAGTAAGGGAGATAAACATGTAAACAAATAAGTACAAAGTGATGCAATGTGCATTATAACACAATGATCTAGAAAGTGACAAATGAACATAGAGACCATTGCTACCACTGGTTTCTATCTGACAGAGAAAGACTGAACTTTATGTAGGAAACAGGTAGTTGTCATTGTTTCTTTCAAAACGGACATCAGGAATCTAATCTGTCTTATGTTCTACAGCATCTCCACTGTCTAATCAATTAAGAAGCTAAAGGGCTTAGACTGGGAAAATAGCAGAAGAGATGTTAGGTAGAGGTGAATCAAATACCTTTAAAAATGACAAAGGTAGTATGTGGCACAAAAGAGTGAAAAGAGTAAAAGGATAATTCTATAATCCTAGCTTGGAAACTAAATATAATGGTGTCTATAGCCAAAATGGAATAATTGGGAAGGCATGAGAAAGCAAATGTTGCTTTAGGCATACTGAGCTTAGTGTTAGTGTAAGGTATCCAAATGAAAATATTTTATAGACAACATTGAAATATGAAACTAGACTCTAGGTGTGAAGTGAGGGCTGGATGTATAGACTTAAGATTCATAAATATAAAGAAAATCGGTTAAATGATGACAACATAATTTCTCTTAGGAAATAAATATTTGCAGAAAACACCTATAAGTCAAAGGAATGATCTTAAGAAATAATAAAATTTAAGAAAGGAGAAAGGAAGTAAAGAAGGTAAAGTTATCACATGAAGGTATACATCTGGGATGTATTTCAACAAGAATTAAATATTAGACTTCAGTTACAACTCTCTTAGCTGAAAACCCTCCCTTGGAGCGTACTGTCTTTTATCTTCTATCTTTTCATCTCCAGATTCCACAGGGCTGCAACCTTCCTTAGCGTGGCGCATCTCCTTCTAAAATGTACCTTCATTAAATCTTACTTTTTCTAAACTCAAAAAAGAAAAAATTCTAGACTTCATCTCTGAAGCATTTTAACTATTTAAAGATTTTAAATCAAGTTCTGTCTCTCTGTAACCACAATGTTAAAGCTGTGCCCAGCTAGGAGAGTAATACAGTAATTATATTCAGTTTGGATTGCCAGATTTCCTTACGTTGTAGCAAAATTCAATTGTGTACTTGAATATTTATTATTTTCACCATGGTGGCTGACTGAAAATTATTAATTTAGAATATATCAGTAATAAGATAGTTTCATCCTAACAGTTTAAACATGAGAAAACAAAGAAAGAAGCATCATACACACTAGCTATTCAAAGTGTTTGGGCAGTATCAAGAAGGAAATACAAATTATAAGAGACACTGATATACTTTTAAGTTCACTTTAAACAACAGAACTTCCTATAGAATGATAGTCTGTAAAACAGCTTAAATATCAGACTGCAAACTCCAAAGACCAGTAGAAAATAAAACAATAATGACAAATAACTAGAACATTTCTCCATCACAAAAGGGCATTGCAATCACGAGAACTAAACTATATATTGTAATTCAGTACTATAAATCAAAGCAAGATAAATTATTTTTTTGCTTCATTAGCTCAAGATTCATTTATGGGTTTCAATCAATTTCTCAACTATTCCATAAAAAATAGGTTTATATTTTTCATGTCATTCATTTAATACAACATCAAATTATACACAAAATGAATCAGTCTGAGTTGGTTATAACTGAAGAGAAAGAAAAGGAAATTTTACTCTAAAATTTTTCTTGCTTCCATCTCCACTTTGTACTATTCAATCGGCAATGACTCACTCATTATTCAATTTAACACTTACAGTTTTGACTATTTCAAGTATCCCTGAGGGTCTGACATGTGAAAACTTAATATGTTGAGATATGAGTGAGAGTCGTGAAATCTGGAAGGGTGGGATGTACAAATTGTGATAAAAATGTTACTGTAGGCTTTCCTCACAAAACAATATGTAGGGAAAACTACTTACTGGCTTTTGAACTGTTCACTTTGGTATCAGTAGCAGGAACATATGTGGGGCAAAAAGACCATATTTATTTTGCAACTCAAGTACAGGATCTCCAAGTAGTACGCACAGGAAGGAATTTGTTAATTGACTGGACTTAAGGAAGGTGAAGAGAAAGAGGAAATGAAACAAGCATGGTAGCTACAAATTATGGCTAAAAGCCTCTAAACAATTTGACCATCCTCTCATTCTCAATTCAAAGAGGTTCAACTGCTCTTTTCCCTTCTTTATATAATCCACAGGTTGCCCTTTTGCTACTTTTTCTTCTTACAACTAATTCAACAGGGGAAAAGGAGAAAAAGGGGAGAAAAGCAAACAATTCAATTTGCTTCAAGGTTAAATATTGTTCTCCTTTCCTATTCCTTTTTTACTACACCAAACTTACTGGACTAGCCTTAGCACCAGCAAAGGATAAAGGGGCTGGAGGTGGAAAGTAATTTGCCAATTTTTGAAGAATACCAGGCATGCATTACATATGTATGAAAAATACATTAATCTTATATACATTACATACTTGGATATTTCACTTTAACTCCATATTCAAAAATTATTTGACATTCAGAATAGACTATAATGTAATTGATTAACAAATTCTTGAATCCTAAATTTGACTGCCTTTCTGAATCCATATCAAGAAAATGTCTTTTCAAGGCAATATTGTAGCACACTGAAGAATGGAGCAAACCATTTCTTCACATATCTCACAAAAATCTTTATTTTTTAATGTAGCACTATGATTTACATTTTTGAAAGTTTAACAAAAGTTTCTATTTTTTATTATTAAATATTTTCAAATATATAGAGAAGTATGGAGACTATACATCTGTGTTCCCATCATCCAGAGCTTTGTCATCTTTAACATTTTTTATCATATTTGGTTTGAAACTTTTAAATAAATAAAACATTACAGATACAATTAAAGTTCCCTAAGTACCTCTCCCTAGTATTCTCTTCCTACTCTAAAGGTAACATCTACCTTAAAATAGGTGTTAAGCATCCCCATGAAGGTTTATATATTCATTAACAAATAGTATTTATTCACAGGCCTTTGAACTTTATAAATATGGCATCTGGGACAGAAAGGGTTAACTCAGCATGACTGGGTTGCTCAAACCCTGCAAATTTCAAAGAAAGGCTTGTCTTCTAAACTGGTCCACTTTCTCCTGGGCCTCACTCCATGAGTCTTTTCCATTTGCTGATTTTAATCTGTGTACTAAACTGTAACTCTGAGTATAACAACTCTTCTGGGTCCTATGAGCCCTCCTACTGAATCATCAAGCCTGAGGGTAGTTTTGGGACTCCCAACACTACCATCATGTACCTTTTCTGAAACTTGCTTTACTCCTTCCACATTATAGTTTTGAGATTTACCCATGTTGATTAATGTACCTTTGTTCATTCATTTTAACTCCTACATATGATTCCACTGTATGTATGGCATGTACTATGATTTATCCATTCTCATACTGATAGACATGAATGTCCTTGTATATGCCTCCTTACACATAGGTGTTTGCAGGTACATTTTTGGTGCTAAGTTATAGAGTGTGTGCATCTTCTCATTCTAATTGATCTTTTGATTAATGAAAGTTCTTCATTTTAATAAAGCCCAATTTATCATTTTCTTTATTTATGGTTAGTTTTTTTGGGGGGGGATACTTGGTATGTAGTTTTAAAAATCTTATTAGCTTTAAAATTTAAATCTGTAATCTGTTTTGAATTTAATTCAGTGTATTGTGTGAGGTAGGGGAGCAAGGTTAATATTTTTCCACTTGGCTATCCAGCTAACCCAGTACTATTTATTGAAAAGACTATCCTTCCCCCATTGCACTGTAGTATTAACTTTGTCATACATCAAGTGACCATGCACATGTCATCAGTTTCTGGATTCTCTATTCTGTTGCATTTGTCCATCTGTCTATTTTCTTGTGCCACTATCACAGTGTCGTAATTACTTTAACAATAATAGTTTTATAATAAGTCTTGATATCTGGAGTGGAAATTGCTAAATTTTATTCTTATAGACTATTGTGGCTATTCTTGGTCCTTTCCATTTCCATAGAAATTTTAGAGTCAGATTATCAAACTCCACCAAAAAAAGAAAATGCTGTTGGGATAAGCACTGAAATTCTAGATCTGAGAAGAATTATATTCTTAAAACATCAAGCCTTCTAATCTATGAAAATGAATTTATTATCTAATTTCTGTCAATAATATTTTGTAATTTATAGAGGTTCTCAGGACTATTTTCTAAGATTATTTTAAAGGATATGTTGTATTTTATCCTATTAAAAAACTTCTATTTTAAAATTTCACTTTATATTTATTGCTGACATATAGAAATACAACTAATTTTTACATTAACCCTGTATCTAATAACTTTGCTAAAAATCTGTAGGTTGTTTTGAGTTTTTTACATATGACATTTACACGTCTGCAAATAATATCAGTACATCAGCTTTATTCCTTGTTTCCTTTTTTTGAACTTTATTTAATTGAGTAGGACCTACAGTGAAAAGATGACTAGAAGTGATGACAGTGGTTAGCCTAGTCCTCTGAATTTCAGGAGGAAAGCTATTGATAGTTCACCCTTAAGTGTGATGTTTGATGTTTGTTTTGGGATTTTGATAGATACTCTTTACAAATTAAGGAAATAACTTCCGAATCCTACTTTGTTTAGACTTTGTTGATTATCATAAATAATGCTGAATTTCCTCAAATGCTTGCATTTGTTGAGATGAGTATGATTTTTCTCGTACAAATTGTTAAGGCAGTGAATTACAGACTAACTTTCATATGTTAAATAATCTTGCATTTTGAGAATAAATCCAACACAGTCATCATGTATATCATTTTTATCTACCTGTGGACTTGATCTGCTAATATTTTATTAAGGACTTTATATTTATGTTAATAAGAGGGGCTGTGCTGTAATTTTCCTTTCTCATAATATCCTTAGTTTTGCTATTCAACTTAATGCTGGCTTCATAAAATGAGTTAGGAGTTGTTTCCTCCATTTAAATTCCTTGTAAGAGTTCATGTTAAATCGGTTGTATTTCATCCTTAAATGTCTGGAAGAATTCACCAGTGAAACCATTTGGGCACGAAAATTTGAAAATTTCATTAAGAGAAAGTTTCAATATTACCTCCTTTTCCTCCTCTACCCGCTGCTGGATGGAAGCAATACACTTTATTTGTTCTTTTAGTGATTGCCTTTAAACTTAAATATTCATACTAAGTAAATTTTTCTAACAAAATTTCAAAGTATTCAGTATTTCTGTCCTCTTTCTACATAGGACATAGACCTTCTCACTTTACCTCTGAAGACCCTCTCTATCTTTTATTACTATTTGATATTGTTTTTGCTGTTTTAACACAAAAATAGTTTCCTTAGGTCAATACTTAAATTTACCAACAGCTTTGATCAATTTGAGTTCCCATTTTTTTGTAGTTGTTACTATCCCTTTTCAATTTTCTATTTTACTCTTCTTTCACTGAGGGTCTATGAAAGGTAAACTCGGTCTTGTATAACTGAATATGTCTTCATTTTGCCTTTGTTGTCCTCATTATCTGGTATAACATTCTATGTTGATAATTATTTTCCACTTATCATGCAAATATATTCCATTATCTTTTGGCATTTGATTTGCTGATTAAAAGTCTGCTCAGAGTGTAACTGCCATTCTTTGGAAATAATCCATATTCTCTGATATCATTTAAGATTTTTTTCCCTTAATTTTTGGATATTCTGGTATTTTCCCACAGTGCCTAAAAGCAATGATTTTCTTCATTTATCCTGACAATTTCAATTGCAGAAATTTCTGGGCTCTTGAAATTCTTCAAAATTCTTTTCAAATATTGACTATGTATGTATCATTTCCTCCATTCTCTACCCAAAATCCTATTAGATATACATACATCTTCTGCTTCTCTTAATATTTGTTTTATATGCATGTATATACACAGTACTTTTATAAATATAGATATTGATTTGTCTCTAGATCTTTCTCTGTCACTCTGTACTACATTTTTGATGAATATCTCAGTAAAGGCTTCCAAATCACATTTCAGCCAACTGTGTCATGGTCTACTATATCAGACACTGATTTTTTATTTTAGTAATTATATTTTTCATTTCTAATATGTATAATGGTTTTTATATCTACCTGTTTTAGTTTTATTCCTGCCTATTTCTTAATCTTGTCTTTTTTGAGTAAATTATTTCTTGATTTATCTTGCTGAGCATCTTTAAGTATATTTCATTTAAAGCAGATTTATATAAAATTATTTTCATGTTTCAATTGTTGACATGTAAGCTCTTAGCATTAAAATTTTTCATAGTTTTAAAGTTTTGATTTGCTGACTAATTTTCAGTGTGTGTGGAGTATTTGTTTATGTTTTTTCTATTTTTCCCTCGGTTCATCTGTATTATCTAGTCACTTTAAAGATGCTTTCCACCCAGTTCCCCAGTCTAGGATGTTTTCATAATCATATTTCAGAGTTTCTTTTCTTATACTGGAGATAGCAGAGATTCGGTATAGAACCAATGGTGGTGTGGTTTAGCATATAGTCACGAGGCTACATTTGTAAGTTCCTATATCCAGAAGCTTTCAGGTTGCTAAACATTGTAGTCCTTGATGGCAGTCAGCAATAACATTATTTTCTGTTTCTTCTGCCAAAGGAGATGGGGCAATGATCAGTTCCTGGCTTTAAGCAATAAGCCTGCATCCCATTTTAAGTGGTTCCAATTTATTCTTTTGCTCTTAAGAGCCACGTTCCTGGAAACCTGCATTTTCAGACCCAGGGCCTAATAGGCCCAATCATTTAGTTCCTTTCATCATCTTATATTTTTGTGTCATTTCTTGACCACAGAAATGTTTAACATGTTTTTGAAATTATCAATATCCTGTTAGTTCTGTTTATCATTACATGTATGATCAGAGTGGCTATGTCAAAGGTGAATGCACTAAGCTATCTTTCAAAAGATCCATACATAAAATAAAATCATATACTCACTGACACACTAGCTTGACTCTCCAATGTTGTTCAGGAGAATTATTAATCATGGTTGAATAAGTAAATCCTGCTGCTACTCATTCTGGAGCATGCTTGATCAGCAACCACCACCTACTATCTGAAGTAGCTGTCCTTGTGATTTTCAGTATGGGGCTAACATTTGATATGAACAGTCTTCTCTATCAAGGCAACTAAATATATAGGGCATGTTCCTTTAAACTGGCAAACAGGTGGGCCCCTTCCATGGATTCTCAATTTCAAATATGTGGAAGGGTATTGACTATTTCTTTGAAATATTATTTTGTCATGATATAGCCTACATTCTACATTTTAAATTAAGCCAACTCAAATATATCTTCCTCTATAATAGCAAAACATGCCATTTTTGTATAATGTGGCAACAGTTAAATTTACAGAAATATGCATACCTTTATAGTGCTTTCAATAAAATTTCAACTTGTTCTAACCCTATATCATAGAATCAACTGCTTTTAGATTCATTACCTATTACACTTCTACTATCATTTGCACTTCTTGATCTCTCCATATAGCCTTGGTTTCTAGACAAAGTAAAATAAGATGAAGATATGGACTGAGATTATATCTGTCCTGTATCCAAAAGGAAAAGCAGTTAAGCAGGGCAGAGAAAGAGATTCCTTCACATGCTCAGATTCTTTCTTCCTATTCCCACTTCATATTTTCCATTTACCAACAAGGTCTTATGATGATAACAGTGTTCTGCCTCTGGCATTTTTAGTGTGGTATCTTTCTCTAAAGACTACAATCTCCTCATTTACCATTTTTGAATAGCATGTCTCAGTCTGATGCAATTCACTTGCTAAGTTTCACTCAATATTTTCCTCTCAAGCCAAGTATAATCTCAGTATAACTTCTATACAGCCATGGATTCCAAATGGCTAAGGCCCTGCTCTGGATAAACTATAAGGTTTCTCTTCTATATTCTCATGGTATAGAAAGGTACCAAAAATTCAAATACCTACAAGCATCAGACAAGTAAGCTAAATGGATGTATTGTAACAGATTGAGGTTATAAAAAATGGGACATGGAAAATCTCATTCTACATGAATAGTCATAATCATTTTCAGGGATTATGTCAAACATTCTCATTTAAAAGATCCAGATTTGGGGAATCTTATGTGAAATCAATTGATTTTAAAATATTAGTAACTATTTCAGAATTCTAAAAATGTGTGGACCAAACAAAACTCACATGTTGGCTGGATTTGGACATGGGTCATCAGTTTTTAATCTCTGCAAAAGATTATTTTTGCTATTTAATGAATTTTAGAAACAAAACACACAGAACTAGCCTCATACAAGATTGCATTCTTCAAATCCAACTAAAGCCTATCAATTACTATAGGTCTTAATCTTTCTAATGAACAAATAGGATTATCTCTCATCTGCTATTCCAAATGTTCTCTTTTACCTACTCAAATACAGATGGACAAAGTTAACAAAACCATTGAGGAAAAAAAATGCTCTTAATGCTTCTTCATGAAGAACAAAATCAGAATAAAATAGCAAAAGTCTTAAAAGACAATAGAAATGGAAATATAGTATATAAAAACTAAGGTACACTACCAAACAGATACACAAAACTCTAAAATTGATGCAATCAGTTTAACAAATACTTAACTAATGCTTACTATATACATGTGAGGCTGGGTAAATAAAAAGAGTAAGACTCAGTTCCTGCCCTTATGAAGTTATTACTACTTTAATAGAGAAGACAGATATATAAATAGTTATGGAATTCAGGATACAAGACCCAATATTGCTGGTTCTTTAATATTTTGTTTTTTAGATTTAAGAAAAATCTCTTTTCTCTTAAGCTCTCTACAACTTACAACAATCTGGTAAAGTATACCTTTGTGAATAAAGATAAAACAGATACATTTTCTCTCTACTTGATACATCCGGAATTCAGAAACTCTTAGTGAATAATCTTATTTTATGGCAATATAGTAATTTGGCTAAACTAAATAAGAATCCATTCTTCTTGTAATAGGACACATTTGGAAACATGGGTTATATTACCAAGGATCTAGAATGTCATATTTGAGAAGGATGCATAAAATCAGATATGACCTGACAGCTTTACAGAACTAAGGCTGACTACAAGGAGTCAATACTTATAAATCTGGCTTTCCAAAAAATCAGCCTGTATCTGTCATACAGGGTTCTCAGCTTTACAGGTGAGTAAGGAAGGTCACTTCCTGAAGGCCCAGGAACCTCAGACTATCTTGAGAAACTTAAGGAGAAGAATTCACATAAGTCTGGTGGTGAAGGCAAAGTCTGATAGTGAATTCTTGGCTTGGCTAGAGGAAAAAAAAATGGCGGCGATGATAGAGGCTCTATTCATTCCTCTGGTGACCAAATGAAAGTTGTGACAGAAACAAGGCGCAAGCAGCAATGAAAAATTGCCTGAGATCTAGATGAACAAGCCATGCAAATAGGGAGAAATCCAAGAAATCACCCTGCAACGCAGAAGGTAGGACAGGGCGAGGCAGAGACAGGTGCAGAAGCCTCTTAAAGGGGCCTCATCCACAAGCGGATTTCCGCCTACTCTGAGCACCAGTGTCCATTCAGCTATGTGCGGGGGGCACCAGGAACTTACAGGGAGACACTGTCAAAATGAGGGCCGAGGTGAGATTCGCTCTCTACAGAAATGCCAGAGGTATCCATTGTTCCCTGTTGAGTCCTCCCCCAAACAAGTGTGCAGGATACAGTGTGGCCATTGCCATGACATCATCACACTAGATAACACAGGTCGCTCCACCCAGAGGATTCCATGAAACCCCACCTTCTCCAACTCACCGCCCCACCCAAGCATATCCTTGGCAAGTCAGGTGCTCCTTGCTGAGCAGTGCCTAGACTCACACTGGTGGCAGTTGGCCTTGATTTCTAGTGTGGCCTTTTGAGGCAACTATAAGAACAGTGTCTGTGGATTGCTTGCTGAATTTTAACAGGTGGCCTGGGATGGGTAGAGGCTTGGGCTAAATCTGGCCTACAGCTGAACCCCTCTCAAGAACTGTGTCACTGGACACCTACTTCACAAATCCACACTAATAAGACCGGGAGACTTAGGAGCTTTGCTTGGTACATAGGAACAGATACAAAAAGGTAGCCAAAATTGGAAGACAAAGAAGCAGAAACCATACGACTTGCTTAAGAAACTTTTGGGAAGTGTAGATAAATTCAGTGAGAACTTCAACAAAGAGATAAAAAACATAAAAATGGAAATGAAAATTATAAAAGAGAACCAGTCTGAAATGAAGAACACATTACCTGAGATGAGAAGTATATTAAATGAAATAAAGAAATAAACAAAGAATAGGATCAAATGCCCTATCTAGAGGACGGGAAAGCCAAGAATATGCAATCAGAATGGTAAAAAAGAAAAAAAAAAAAAAAGAAGCCAAGACTATAATAATAATTTAAGAAGCATATGGGTCACTATTAAGGGTCTAAATATCAGTCTGATCAGCGTAACTGAAGAAAGTCAAGCTGTTGAACAGCTGTTTGAAGAAATAATGATGGAAAATGTCCCTAACCTGGTAAAGGAAATGGATATAAAACCATAGGAAGCTCAGAGAGTTCCAAAAATCAGGGATCCAAAGAGGTCCACACCAAGACACATCATAATTTAAATGCCAAAGGTTAAGTACAAAGAGAGAATCTTAAAAGCAATGGGAAAAGCAGTTAGTTGCCTACAAGGGAGTGCCCATAGACTGGCCTCTGATTTCACAAAAGAAACTATGCAGGACAGAAGGGCTTGGCAAAAAAAATATTCGACAGGATGAAGACCCAGGATCTACAACCAAGAATAACTTATCCAGCAAAGCTATTAGAGTTGAATGACAGATAAAGAGCTTCCCATACAAAAATAAGCTAAAGAAATTTATTACCACCAAGCCAGTATTACAGGAAATGTTGGAGGAACTTCTTTAAGAAAAAAAAATGTATCGAAAACAAAAATAAAGAATGGTAACAACTATATTCCTATCAATAAGTACCTTAAATGGAAAATAATTAAGTGCTCTAGCCAAAGAATAGAGTGGCTAAAGGATAAGAAAACAAGACCCCTACATATGAAAAGGAATGGAATGGAAAAAGGTATTGCTTTGATGGACCTAGAAAGTAGTTAAGTCAGACAGAGAAAGATAAACACTACATGATTTCACTTATACGCAGAACCTAAGGAATAAACAGAACAAAATAATCAAAAACAGACTCACAAATATAGTGGAAAATTTGGTGGTGGACAGAGGGGAGAGGGTTTGGGGGGCTGGGAGACAGGGGTGAAGGGTTAAAGAAGTACAAATTAGTAGCTGCTGAATTGTCATGGGGATGGGGAACATGGCATAGGGAATGCAACTAGCATTAATACGTAGGCTAGGTTGGAGGGTCAGGGGAGAGAGGGAGCAATTGGGGGTATTTTATGAACTATATAGATGTCTAACCAATGTACTGTATACTTGAAACTAATTAAAATCAATATATTAAAAAAAAGTCCACTCTGAGAGATTCCTTATGAAAAATTTCAGGAAAGCAAACTCAAAGACCTATGCAGTCAATCACTATTCTTGCTGCATATATACATATACATATACATATACATATACATATACACATTCATTACATACACATACACACATATATATATATATATCAAATCAGGCCAAGTCTATGAGACTAAACTTATTTTTCAAACAAATTAGTCTTACTTGGATTATCTTTAATAGAAATGGGGATGACTACAGAGAGAAAAATGGTGCTTCAGTCAAAAACTATAGCACACCCTATGGGTACTACATTCTAGCCCTATTCATTGTCTTTAAGATTTTGTTACCTACTTGTGGATTGGACTGATCCTGAATCCTTCTTGGTTCTCCCAATACCTGGCTACAACTAACCAAATTTAACTTTCCAAGTTTTCTTTCACTCTTCTGTCTTTGAATTACTAAAAATTAAAACTTCCCTTTACTCAAAACTCTGTAAGCTGAAGCTGGACAATTGGATATAAACTTAATAAATCACCACAATAGCTCACTAATGGACAACCATTGTGCCTGCTGTAAGTGCCACCTAGAAAGTTCACCAGATCACCTGACAATGCCACCAGAGACATTCAAAATGTATCACATTGCCAGTGCTTGTCCTCATTCCACCTGAAAAATGCTTCCAGTCTAACATCTAGAAAATCTTCTCAATTGCATGACTTTTGTACTAAAAATCTGAGTTTAAGGTATGGGTTCAAATTATTCTGATAGAACAGTAGTTTTCAAACCCATATGTGATATTGCAATTTATAATAAGAACTATATATTTGGTCTTCATCTCTTTTTTTGCAGACTGCTCCTAAAACCCTTGAAGTTTCCTAAGTAAGGAGACTCTTAAAGGTGTCTTTTGTTATGTTAATAACAAAGCTATACGATCAATACCCAAAGTTATGAGGCTAAACCATCAAAACTGATATACAGTTTATATACCAAGAAATAATTACAGTGAAGTTCCTCATGAAAATTAGCAGGTTACCAGAACATAAATGCTTATTAAAACATACTTAAAGGATCATATTCTAAATGCCTTAAAAAGAGTTAAAAAGCGAATATAGTCAGGCCATAGGGAAATAAATTTAAACATTTCACAGTGACAATGTGAAACTGTTCTAGAGTACAATTTGACAATATGTAACAGGAGCTATAAAGCTATTCAAGCACTTTGACCAACAATTTCAGTTTGGGGACTATACTCTTGAACAACTAAAGTAGGAGAAACTGGAAGTAATTTGAAAAAAGATTTTCATAGTTACGATGACAATCATGAGAGAATATGAAATAATTTAAACAATCAGTAAAAGAGTAAAGCTAAATGAACTATTATTATTGCCTAAGCACAATGAGATATAAGCATATGTGTGTATGAATATGTATATATACACATTTAAAATGACTACTATGTAACTATTTGCTAGGTTAAAATGTATTTAAGAAAAATGTCAAAGTAAATCACCAAATAGTGCTCACATTGATTACAATTCTACACATACAATGAAAAGAATCTGGAGTGTTTAAAAAGCTCAACAGGCTGTTTAAAAAATAAGTTATAGAGAGTAATAATTTCCTGGCAATTATTTCCCAATCATAGTTTTGCCTAATGATTGGTAAACAAAAACAATAAAAACACACATGTAAGGAAAGAATAAAGAATTTTATGGGAGAAACTATAAGTTTAAAAAAAATCTTAGGTGATCAAATTAAGATGTTTTATTTAGTTATACCCTTACTCTACACCTCTTTTTGTTGAGATAAAAGTTTTCAAGCCAAAACTCAAAAGGATTTTAAGGAAATATTTTTTTCACTCTATTTAAAATGTTACCCACATTCCTATAAATAAAAACATTTTCATATAATACTTTAGTCAAGACACATGGATATACTTTTAAATATGAAGAAAGTCAATTCAATGTATACAAACTATATGTTCATATAGATGCAGAAATATGAATAACTGTCATAAAACTAATAAAAATATCTTGAATAGGTTTAAAAATGTAACACTGTGCAGTTTTCATCATACAAATAACCTGTGTACAAATTGCTGCCTAAATAGTGCTCTAAACAGTTGTTGCCATAGAAGCCATCATAAAAAGCAAATAAAGTCAAACTGGAGATTTTAGAGATTCTGTCTGTTCAAAATTTGAAGAGAAAAAGCCTTGAAAAGCAGAATCAGTAAAAAGTATAGTTTAAGGGATCTGTCTCATACAATTTAAGAGACACTGTCCTGATCCAAATTCTCTCTACTACCAGAATTTTTCTTAAACTTCCTAAGGATCTACCAGAGTTGTACAGATTAACAGATACTGTCCATTTATCAGAATTAATACCTCTGAAACAGTTCAAGCAATCACAGTTTATTACACAGTACTATGAATATTTCCAATTTCTTTCACTTCTCTTCTAAGACCTAAATGAAGCAAACTGCAATAGGAGGGGATGAAAAATGAAGCAGCACTGAGCCTTCCACTATGGCAGTCTCCCCAAGTCTATATTTCTCCCAGAATCCATTTTTCAAAACTATGTATTTCTCTTCCATCTAATCAAAATCTTTATTCACTAGCCTAATAAAATATAACTTTTCTCATTTCTTCAAAAGATTTTACACTGTATTAATTCTATCATAAGAAATAGCATTTAAAAAAATCAACTCACCTGAAATTTATTATTTAACACTGACAAACATGAGAAGCTTTCAGAAGTCTTCTTTGAAATCTCTATCCATTTAAAACCTGCTTTTCTTTAAAATTTCACCACCACCACTTTCTCTTTTTATGCATATTTTCTCTTTACTATAAATTTTCTCTCTTACTATATATTCATTAGACATTATAATAATAAAGACCTTAATTGAGCCTTGTAAACAAACATGAAAGAAATCTTTCCAGCATAATATTCATCGACTTATTCTTACTTTGCTTCAACTTATGGAAATCACCGACTCTCTCCTTGGTAGCCTGCTTTAGCATATCTGCTTGAACTCTGGGTTCACTCTCCAAATTTGGGCCTGGAATTAAACGCTGAAGAAGATTGGAAGGGTTCTGTTTTGAAGTTCCTGGGTTTCCATTATGATTTACATGAGAATCTACAACAGAAAAACAATGTTAAGGTCATATTTTGCAGAAGAATTTTACAAGACCTGTTTTAGAAAAGCTGAAACAAACTGTTGCCTGTTACTGGGTAGCAAGATAGCTGTTTTTTTTAAAGCTTTATTCTCATTTCTTTAGCCAAATCTTATAACCAATGTGATTCAAGCTGTGTAAAGTTTAATCATCAGTCCCCAAGAGCATCTCCAGTACTGATTATAAACCTATTCACCAAAAGGATATGTGGTAGAAACCGAAAAATTAAAATGGCAATGATACAGTCTGGATGACTCTTTTCCTCCTTCTAAACTCTATTGCTGTCGGAAATCCAGTAAGGCTTTTAGAAGTTCCAAGCTCTAAGTCATTTTCATCTACACAGTGACTCACAACCGTTAACTCTTAACTTTTTTCTTATTAGTATCCCTTGGATATAAGCTTTCTTTCCCCCACCCCATTTTTTCTTCATCAAAGACTCAATTTTGATCCTTGTTATAATTAATTTTAATAGTATTGATTCTCATTTTAGGGGAACATTTCTGTAAAATAGCATAGACATTCAGTGAAAAAACAGATACATTCATAAATACAGAGTAGGAAGTTTAAGATAGGTAGATCTAGTAATTTATAGAAGGTCTCTGTGACATAAATTTGAACACATTTTGAGGAAGGTAAATACATACAAACTGGCAGAGATGGAAGTTGAATGTAGTCCAGAGTGGCTGAACAAATAATTCTTCTACTTTTATTTGTCTTTTATTTTATGTATGTATGTATGTATATATGTATGTATGTATGTATGTATGTATGTATGTATGTATGTAGTATGCATGTATTTAATGCCTATAGCACCTGGTCTTCCTAGGTGGTCTCCCCTCTAACTGCTAACCAGGCCTGACCTTGCTTAGCTTCTGAGATCAGACAAGATCAGGCGTGTTTAGGGTAGCATGGCCATAGACAAATAATTGTTCTACTTTTAATAAGCCATTAGATAACAGCCTTTTTGAATGATTACTTCTCTCTGAGCTTTTATGAGGTCATTTGAAAACGCATAACATTAACTGTAAGAATGCTATACTGCTTAATGACATTTTATTCACTATATAACAATACATGTCTAGAAAATTGGTTTTCACGGAAAAATTTAAAAATAAGACTTCATACCTGGAACTATATTCGGGGAGAGAGATTGTCCAGTTGGACGATGGGAGGTTGCTTGATGACTTCCATATTGAGAAACAGAAATAGGGGGTTTCTTTAAAACTAAAAGAAAATATAGATCCATATTATTCCCAGTGATATTATGATTTTTAAAAATCAACCACAATAAATCTATTGACATTGCACTAATCCTGTGACGGTTGTTCTAATTTTATAATCCTTAAGGTATACATAAAATTAATTTGTCATTACTAATTAATTTGTGGATCACAAATTTTGGTGATCAATAACTGTGACCAGAATATAAGACAGCAGGAACTCTGTCTTGTTCATTACTATGCCACCAACACTTAGAATACTGCCTGGCACATAACTAGAGCTCACCTAAGGCTTGATGAATGGATAAATAAATAAATCTCTTCAGGTACAGTGAAACCTTTTAATATAGATAGTGTAAATAAAAATTGTCATTTATAGATTAGGTGAAGCAATGAAAATATACTACTCCAAGTTGCCCAGATTTTAAATAAAAAACTAAATATAAGTGATACAAGTTGATTTTATTTTTGAAGAGGAAAATTTAAGTTGCATCAAGGACTTTACTAAAAAGATGTATATACTTATAATTGGGACTTCCCCTTAAGAAATGAAGGCAACAAGAGATAAACATTTCACTCACTACCACCTATTCTACAGCATCCTCAGGTAGCTTAACGTGATAGAAAGGCAGAAAGAAAAAACTAGGAGACTGAAAATAGATAAAGAGAAAAAAAAAATAGAAAAGCCAATCTAGAAGATATGGTTAGTAGCACGTTTTATTCTTCTAAAACTTTGATGTGGCAGAGACAATGCTATATGATCCTATTTCATTATATTTTTCTTGGGCATAGAGGAAGATCAGCCTTCCTATGGTTAAGGAATATAAGACTGGTTTCTGACTATGAGAATGACCACGAATGTGACATTTCCAAGTATGGTGATAAAATTCTCCATGCAAATCACCTAAAATCTGTCTTCCCTTTCTGCCACAACTTAGCAGGCTACATATGAAGATGGTGGCATCAAATAATGGAAGGGGACACTGCTTGGAGAACTGCAGAGAGAGTCATCCAACCTGCATCAGACTATAATATGAATAATAAATTGACACACTGTTTTAAGTCACGGCAATTTGAAGGCTGTTAATACAACATAGCCTAGGCAATCCTAACTAGTATACTCAGGTTATTGATAATCCTCAAAGTTTATTTCAATCACTCGATTTTGTTTATTATTACACAGGTCTCTAAACTTAAGAACTCAAGAAGTTTAAAATTCAAGCAAAGAAAATAACCTACTCAAATTTACAGAATACTGAGGTTTGTCTTATCTCACTGTGTTCCCATTACCTTGTTCCTATTGCCAGCTGCAATGCCCACCACCCACTTTTTCACATAAGACAGCTAAATAACTACACTAAGCTAACATCTTTAAAGAACAGTACCTCACCAGACTCTAACAACACTAAACATTTGGCAGATATATTTGTCGGTTAACAATCTACAACTTTGTTCATCACTGTTGGACCACTGATGGTGCCAGCACTTTACAAACTAGAAGACAGCACTACAACTACTAAACAAGAAGTGATCATACATGTCCTTAGCTTATATGATAACGCCACCTGCTCAAGAACAAGGTGACTCTTTGGAAGCAAAATTATGATTTAGATAGGTAGAACCACCAGAGGAGTTCAAATATAATATAGTAGACACAGAGTAGTGATATGGAGCCCTTATAAGTTTGATATGAATACTATATATTTCTACAAAAAGTTTAGAAAAATAGAAGAGCAAAAATATATGTAAAATTAGCTATCATTTCATCACTTAAAGATACCACTGTTGCCCTTTTGGGACTGACTGTCTTTAATGTTTTCGGGGGGTTTTTTTCTGTACATTTTACTATATACCTTAAACAAAATTAGTATCCCATCATATTATCTTATAATCTGAGTTTTTACTGTTTTCCTCTGCATTTAAAAAAACATTTATTGAATTTACTGGGTAACACTGATTACTAACATATACATTTCAGATGTACAACTTTATGATACATCTGTACACTCTGTTGTATACTTACCACCCTTAGTCTCCTGTCACTGTACATTTGACTCCCTTTAGCCTCTCTTCATCCTCTCCCAACCCCCTTCCCCTCTGACAACCAACATTCTATTATCTGTATCTATGAGTCAGGGTTTTTGTTTGTTTGTATGTTTATTTTGTTTGTTAACTTGTTGCTTTTTTATATCCCACATGAGTGAACTCATACAGTTGTCCTTTTCTATTTGACTTATTTCACTTACCATGATACTCTCAAGATCCATCCATGTTGTAACAAATGGCAGTATTGCATTTTTTATGGCTGAGTAGTATTCCATTGTTTGTATATATGTACCACATCTTTCAGTCAGCCTTTGAAGGACACTTAAGTTTTTTCCATGTCTTGGCTATTTTGAATAATGCTTCAGTGAATATATTGGGTACATCTAACTTTATGAATAAGTGTTCTCAAATTTTCGGGGTAGATACTCAGAAGAGAGATTGCTGGGTTATAAAGCAACTCTACTTTTAATTATCTGAGGAACCCCCACACTGTTTTTCAGAGTGGCTGAACCAAATTACATCCCCACCAGAAGTATGTGAGGGTTCTCTTTTCTCCTTATCCTCTCAAACACTTATTTTTTGTCTTACTTATAATAGTCATTCTAACAGGTGTGAGGTGGTATCTTATTGTGGTTTTGATGTGCATTACCTTTATAGCTAGTAATTTTTTTTTTAATGCCTATAGCACCTGGTCTTCCTAGGTGATCTCCCATCCATACTAACCAGGCCCAACTCTGCTTAGTTTTCAAAATCAGACAAGATAGGGCACATTCAGGGTGGCATGGTTGTAGACATTATAGCTAGTAAATTTGAACATCTTTTCATATATCTGCTGTCCATTGTATGTCTTCCTAGGAAAAATGTCTATTTAGGTCCTCTACAGAAAGTTGGATTATCTGTTTTTCTTTTCGAGTTATATGAGTTCTTTATATATTTTGGATATTAACCCTTATTGGAGGTATTGTTTGCAAATATAATCTCCCATCCACTTGGTTGCATTTTGGTTTTCTGAAGGGTTCTTTTGCTGTATAGCTTTTAAATTTGATGTAGTCACATTAATTTATTTCGCCCTTGGGTCAAGTTCACAAAAACCCTCTCAGACCAAGGTCCGTAAGTTTAGTGCATATGTTTTCTTCTAGGTATTTCATTGTTTCAGGTCTTACATGCAAGTCTTTAATTCACTCTGAGTTAATTTTGTGTATGGTGTTAGGGAGCAGTCTACTTTTATTTCCATTTACATTTGTTTTTTCAGTTTTCCCAACAATATTTATTGAAAAGATTTTACTTTCTCCACTTTATGTTCTTCACTCTTTTGTCAAAAATTAGTTGCCCATCTATCTGTGGGTTTATTTCTGGGCTCTCAATTTTGTTTCATTGGTCTGTGTGTCTGTTTTTCTGCCTGTAACATACTGTTTGACTACTATAGTTTTGTAGTACAGTTTCAAGTCAGGCTATGTTCTTTTTTTCTCAAGACTGCTTTGGCTATTCAGGGCCTTTTGTAGTTTCTTACCAATTTGAGAGCTTTTTGTTTTACTTCTGTAAAAAATCCCACTGGAATTTTGATGGGGCTTGCATTAAATCTGTATATTGCTTTAGGTAATATGGTCGTTTAAACAGTGTTAATTCTTTCAAAGCATGAACACAGATATCATTCCATTTCTTTGTATTATTTTCTATTTCTTTAAACAATGTCTTGTAGTTGTCAATGCACAGGTCTTTCACTTCATTTACTCCTATTTCATCCTTTTTGTTGCACTCGTAAATGGGACTGTTTTCTTAATTTCTCTTTCTGATACTTAGTTGTTATAATATAGAAATACAATAGATTTTTGTATGTTGATTTTGTATCCTCCAACTTTACTGTATTTGTTTATTGTTTCTCATAGGCTTTTGGTAAAGCCTTTTGCATTTTCTAGAATCATGTCACCTGCAAACAGTGACAGTTTTACTTCATTATTCCCAATTTGGATGCCTTTTATTTCTTGACTTCAGTACTATGTTAAATAGTAGTGGTGACAGTGGGCATCCTTGACTTGTTCCTGATCTTAGAGGAAAAACTTTCAGTTTTTCACCACTGAATATATATTAGCTGAGGGTTTATTATATATGGTCTTTATTATGTTGAGGTACTTTTCTTCTATACCCTTTTTTTGAGTGTCTTAACCATAAATTGATATTGTATCTTCTAAAATGCCTTTTCTGCTTCTATTGATATATGATTTTTACCTATTCTTTTGTTAATGTGGTATATCACACTGATTGTACATGATGAACCATCCTTCCATCCCTGAATGAATCTGATTTGATCATGATGTATGATCCTTTTAATGTATTAATTTACTAGTATTTTTATTAGGATTTTTGCATCTGCTCATCAGAGATATTGGCCTGTAATTTTTCATTTTTGTGTTATCTCTGCCTTGTTTTGTTATCGGAGTAATGCTTCACTCATAAAATGAATTAGTAAGTATTCCATCCTCTTTAATTTTTTGGAAGAGTTTGAGAAAGATAGGTATTAAATTTTCCTAGAATGTTTGATAGAATTCATCAGTGAAGTTACTTGGTCCTGAGCTTTTCTTTTTGGGAGGTTTCTGACTATTGTTTCAATTTCTTACTAGTCATTGATCTATTTAAGTTTTCCAGTTCATGGTTCAGTCTAGGAAGTTTATATATTTCTAAGAATTTATCCACTTCTTTTAGGTTATTGAATCTGGTGGCATACAGCTTTTCATAGTATTCTTGTATAACCCTTTGTATTTCTGTGGTGTCTGTTTTAACTTTTCTTTAATTCTGACTTTATTCATTTAAGTCTTTTCTCTGTAGTGAGTCTAGCCAGAGGTTTGTCAATTTTATCTATCTTTTTTAAAGAATCAGCTCTCTGTGTTTTATTAATTTTTTTCTATTGTCTTTTTGTTCTCTATTTCATTTATTTGTGCTCTAATTTTTATTATTTCCTTCCTTCTACTGAGTTTGGACTTTGTTTTCTTTTTTCTAGTTCTTTAAGGTATAATGTTGCATTGTTTGAGATTTTTCTTGAGGTAGGCCTGTGGTACTACAAACTTCCCTCTTAGTACCACTTTTGCTGCATCCCAAAGATTTTGGTGTATTTAGTCACTTTCATTTGTCTCTCTATATCTTTTGATCTTTTCTTTGATCCAATGGTTGTTCATAAGCATGTTGTTTAATCTCCACATATTGGGTTTTTTTTTCAGCTTCTTCTAGTTAATTTCCAGTTTCACATTGTTATATCAGAAAATATATTTAGTATGATTTAAATCTTCTTACATTTATTGAGACTAGTTTTGTCCCCCAATAATATATGGTCTATCCTTGAAAATGTTCCATGTGTACTTGAGAATAATGTATATTCTGCCCTTTGGGATGGAAAGTTGTATAAACAGCAGTATGTCCATTTGGTCTAATATGTTATTTAAGGCTGATATTTCCTAACTGACCTTCTCTTTGGATGACCTATTCATTGCTCTCAATGAGGTATTCAGGTACCCTATGATAATTGCATTTTTTTCAGCTTTTCCTTTCAGGTCTGTTAGTAACTGCTTTATATATTTTAGTGCCCCCAGGTTGGCTGTATATATATTGATAAGTATTATGTCTTCTTGATAAAGTGTCCCCTTTGTCATTATAAAATGTCTATCTTTATCTCTTGTTACATTTTTTATCTAAAAACTTATTCTGTCTAATATAAGTACAACTATATCCACTTTTCTCTGGATGACATTTGCTTGAAGTATCATCTTCTCAGCCTTTCACTTAGAGCCTATGTTTGTCTTTGTAGCTGACATGCATCTCCTGAAGGCAATATATACTTGAGTCTTCTTTTTAATCTACTCCACTACTCTTTGCCTTTTGATTGTTGAGTTCAGTCCATTTATAGTTAATTATTGATATATGAGGACTTACTATAGCCATTTTATGTTTTGTTTTCTAGTTGCTATGTATCTCCACTTTTTCTTTTCTCTTGAGTTTCTGTCTGTTATTTTAGTTTGGTGGTTTTCTGATTTTGTTAACTGCTTCCTCTTTGTTTTCATTTTTTGTTTTGTTTTGTTTTTATGCTATGTGTCTCATCTCTAAATTATTTAGTGGCTACCATTAAGTTTATGTAAAATGATGTTTTTCATATATACAATAGTCCTTTTTCTTATAACTGAATTTTACTTTCATTCACCTGTGTATGAAAGTTCAGTCCTTTTCCTCCTCCCCTTTTGTTTTTGTTGTCATGAATCTTCCCTTTTTATGCTGTGTATTAGTTTCTAATTTGCAGAAGTTATAGTCTTTTAAAACTGTTTTCTCCTGTGAACATTTATGCTATAATTAAGTGTTCAATACTTTATTCTGAAATAGAGATGCAAATTCCTGTTTTTTTCTCTGAATCCCGTCATCTTACTCAAAGTTTTGTATACTTTGTCTTTTTGATTAAGGAAGAAGAGCTCCTTTTCACTTTTCTGGTAATGCAGACCTTGTGCTGATTAATTTCCTTTTCTTCTATCTGGGAAAGGCTTTATTTCCCCTTTATGTCTAAAGGACAACTCTGCTGGAAATATTATTCATTGCTGGTGGTTTTGCATATTTCACTCCACTCTCTCCTGGCTTATAAGAATTCTGCTGAAAAATCTGAAGACGATCTAATTGAGTTTCCTTTTTAGGTTAGTCTTTTTTCCCTGGCTGCCTTGAGAATTGTTTCTTTGTCATTAGGTTTTGGCAGTTTTAATATAATATGTCTTGGAGAAGGTCCTTTTGCACTGAGATAATTAGGCATTCTGTTAGCTTCTTAGGTTCAAGGGCCCAGCTCTTTCCATAGATTTCAAAAGTTCTCATCGATTATTAGTTTGACTAGGCTCTCTGTTCACTTCTCCCTCTCTTCTCCATTTGGTATACCTATTACTATATTGCTCTTTCTAATGGAGTGGAATAGTTCTCACAGAGATTTTACATTTTTTAAAATTAACTCTCAGTTTTCTCTCTTCTTCCACCTGAGTCATTTCTATATTTCTATCTTCAAGCTCGCTACTTTTTTTTCCCATCTGGTCTGTTTCCAATGCTCTCTATGCATTCCTCATCTTATTGAGTTTTTCAGCTCAAGAATTTGTGTGGTTCTAATTTATAATTTCAGTCTAACTGTAAATTACTCCTTTTGTTTGTTGATATTATTCCTGACCTCCATGCCTTTCTGAGTTTTCTTGTACTGTGTAGTTTCTTTCAAAACTGCAATCGTGAATACTCTGTCATTTAAACCAGGGGTCTCCAATCCCTGGGCGTGAACCAGTACCAGTCTGTGGCCTGTTAGGAACTGGGCTTCACTGCAGGAGGTGAATGGCATGTGAGTAAAGCTTCAGTTGTATTTGCAGCTGCTTCCCAGCAATAGCATTACCCTTAGCTCCACCTCCAATTATCAGGAATTAGATTCTCATAGGAGCATGGGTCCCTGGTGCCGAAAGGGTTGGGGGCCACTGATTGGTTGACTTTTATTTTTAAATTAAAAAAAAAAAACATTTTACCTCCCATAGTTGGATTTCTTTGTCAACACATATTTGACCCCTTTTACCCACTCTACCTCCCCCTCCCACCTATCCTCTGGTAACCACTAGTCTATTGTCCACATCTGTGTCTCTGATTGTTTGTCCTGCTTATTTGTTGCTTTTACATTTCTATCCCACATATAAGTGATATCATGTAGCTTTCAACTTTTTCTGTCTGGCTTATCTGGCTTAGCATGATTTATCAAGGTTCATCTACATTGTTGCAGATGGCAGTGTTTCTTTCCTTCTGCTGACTTTAGGCTTCATTTGTTCTTTGCTACTTTTTAAAGATGAAATGTTAGGTTGTTTATTTGGGCTCACTCCTGTTTTTTGAGATAGGCCTGTATGATATGAACTTTCCTCTTATACTGCTTTTGCTGTGGGAGACTGCTGATTTCAATCACGGTCTTCCACGTCTTTGTGTTTGGTTTCTGGAGCTTTTCATTTTCCTTCTGTGCTGTTACCTTGGTTATTCATGGCACTTGATGGATTGTTCCTCTGCCTGGGCATTTGAGGTGGATGACTCTTCTCTTTTTTAAGTATCATTTTGCTCTTAACAACTCTGCAGGTTGATAAAGTTGAGGTCTTTCTTTTGTTTTCCAATAGATGGTTCTAGCTCAAGGTTTTGTTTTCTTTCTTATCTGTACTCCTGGTCTGGTCTGGTAATGTCACCTCAGTCGTGGAAAATTCCCTGTATTCTCCAAGGTGGTGGGTAGCCCATCTGTGTCCAGGTCATCTTGGTCTTAGATCCCATAGAGGGCAATAGCAGCCAGTGGGGCTCTAGGCATGAGCATTCCCAGCTTTGCCTCCTTGTAATCAAAGGCTGCTAACCACACTATGCTGAGGTGTCTCCACTGCCTCTACTGTGTGCTACCTCTACAAGGTCCACTGTAAGGGGTGGGCAAAAAGGAGATGAGGGGAGGTGCATCCATGAGTCTGCGGATTTTCCTCCTCTCTGGTCCACGGCTGCCATACCACTGAGTTGTGTCCCTGCCCTTCACTGAATTTAAACTCCGTAACTGTCAGTTACTTAGATAGGAGTGTTGCTTCTACCTCTCCTCCCCTCCAGGCTACTGTATGAGGGCTGCAGCCAGACTCTTGACTAGTCCTGGTCTCTGTGCTTCCTCCAGTCTGGCCTCCCTTGCTCATTCCAAAATATCTACCTTCAGATGTTTCAGTGTGATGTGTGGAACTCTCAGAAATGTTTGTGTGTTGAGCAGGGAACACTTTGTTGAATATTTATCCAACCTGTAACTTTAAAAGGAGAAGCAAAAATGCCTTCTCACTCTACCATGATACTGACGTCACACTCATAATCTAATTTTTAATTTAATATTTCATACATATCTTACTTGGTAATTCTATTTCCTTTTACAACATACCAAAATGGTTGTGCTGAATCAGAACTTGGAATTTAATTGGTTTGGCTAGAAAGATCTGGGTAAAGAATTGCCACAGAAATTTAGAGCCCCATAAACTATATCAGGTAATCTTTTTTTGAGAAACATGTCAGAGTGAGAGATGTCCCCAGATCTCTTCCCTGGTAACAACAATAAGCTGAACATCTAAAATTCAACAAAAAACACTCAAACTACACATGAGCATGTTTGTGTGTGATATCTGTGTATAAGAGCTACCACAGGTCAGACCTTAGGTGTCAGGTGGTGGACTGGGAGAAATAAAGAAACTGCCTCTTGCAGCTGTAGGAGCTCCCCATAGGAGAGGAGGAAGGGAGAAAGAGCAGCAAGTTATCTGAATAGCCCTGCATGGGAAAGCTGTGAGTTCCAAGCAGTCTGTGGCAGGGCCCAGTCATCAAGGCAGAAAGAAGAGAAGCAGGACAGCAGCAAAACAACAGTCAATTTTTACCAGTCGCAGTTGCAAAACCGAGGCTGAGCTGCAGCCCCCAAATACCAAACCAGATACCCACTGAGACCAAACACCTTGGAGCCCCAGGGGAAGCTGAGCAAACACTACTGAAACTGTTGCTAACACTGACAGGGACTGAAACTGAGGGTAGCAAGCATGATTAAATAGCTATAAAAAAATAAAAAGGCATTATTAAGGCTTTATATAAAGCAGGGATTCAAGAGGCTTAGACACCACCAACTGGAAACCAAAAGAAAAGTGCCTTCATTGCAGCAGGCTAAAGAGAGACCTTTATATAATAAATCTCCTTTCTGGAAAAAAAAGGAGAATACATTTCTATTAATGCCCAAGCAGAGAAAGAGTCCATTAAACACCATGAACAACCAAGGTAACAAGGCATCTCAGAAAGAAGAAGAAAAATCTCCAGAGAATAAGCTTACAGACATAGAAATATGCAACTGAAATGACAGAAAATTCAGGATAGTACTTCTGAAAAAGCTCAGTGAGTTCTGAAACAAGTCATATCAACAATTTCAAGAATTGAAAAAACAACTAGATGAGAAGACCAAGGAGATTGAAACCTTCAAAAAGAACAGAATTTCTTGAGTTAAAAAAACATATTGCAAGAGTTGAAAAATGAAATAGAAAGCTTGAGAAATAGAGTCAACCAAATGGAGGAAAGGATCAATGATATCGAAGACAGAAATGTAGAGATAAATCAGAAGAAGAGAGAAACCGAAGAATGAAAAATAATGAAAGAGAAATTCAAGAACTGACTGGTATCATCAGGAGAGGAAACATAAGAATAATAGGCATTATCAAAAGTGAGGAAAAGGAGCAGGGAGTAGAAAATATTTTCAGACAAATAGTGGACAAGAATTTCCCAAATTTAAGGAATGAGATGAAGCTTAGAATTCAAGAAGTCAACAGAACATCCAATTATCTCAACCCAAAAATGCCTTCTCCAAGACACATTGTATTAAAATTATCAAAAATCAATGGCAAAGACAGAATTCCCAGGGCAGTCAGGGAGAAGAAAATGGTCACTTATACAGGAAAACCCATTAAATTATCATTGGACTTTTCAGCATAAACCTTACAAGATAGAAAGGAATGGAATCAAATATTTAAACTATTAAGTGAAAGGAACTACCAGCCTAGAATAATGTATCTAGCTAAGCTCTCTTTTGAATATGAAGGAAAAATTAAGACCTTTCCAGACATACAAAAATGGAAGGAATTCTCCACTATGAGGCCTATGCTACAGGAAAGACTAAAAGGGGTCAGCTTACCTAAAATAAAACAACAACAACAAAAATAAATAATTAGGAGTAAAGTGAATATCAGGCAAATAGAAGCGGAGGAGTGCAACTAAGAACAGGGCATTATAGCTTAAATAATAAGAAGTGAATTGTTATAACAAGATAGTAATGAATGTTCAGCATAGATAGGGACAAACTGAGACAACAAGAAATAAAAAGGGAGGATTAAAAGATTCAAATTCACAAAGGGGAATGGAGATAAGGCAAGCACAGAAAAATATGCACAACTGTATATACATATAACTATCCTTTACATATTTGTAATGGTAACCACACACCAAAGATTCAGGACTGAAGTATATAACATAAAATAAGAAGAACCAGAGGCAAAACCCACAAAAGCCAACCAAAATAAAGAAAACTGAAACACAAGGACAAGGAAGCAATGAAAACATGAGCTACCAGAAAGCAAAAGATAAAATGGCTATAAGAAGACTTCATATTTCAATAATCACCCTAAATGTAAATGGACTGAACTTGCCAATAAAAAGGCACAGAGCTGCAGAATGGATCAAAAAATGAAACCCAATATATGCTGTCTCCAGGAGACACATCTCAGCTCCAAAGACAAAGATAGACTCAAAGTGGAAGGGTCGAAAATGTTATTTCAAGCAAATGGCATTCAGAGAAAAGTGGGAGTAGTAGTACTATTATTATCAGACAAAACAGACTTCAAAATAAAAAAGGTAAAGAAAGATACTAAGGGACACTTTCAAATGATAAAGGGAATCATCCACCAAAAAACATAACATCTATTAATATCCATACTCCCAATCAGGGAGCCCCAAAATATGTAAAGCAATTACTAGCAGAACTAAAGGGAGAAACAGACCAAACAGCTATCTAGTAGGTACCCTCCCCCCCCGTCAGAGATGGACAGATCATCCAAACATAAAATCAATAAGGAAGTAACATCCCTAAATGACACATTAGACCCACTGGACATATTTGACATTTATAGAGCCTGCCATCCCAAAACAGCTGCTTATACATTCTTCTCTAGTGCACATGGAACATTCTCAAGAATCAACCTCATACTAGGACACAGATATCGCCTCGAAATATAAGAGGGGCGAAATCATACCAACCATATTCTCTGATCATAATGCTTTGAAACTAGAGATCAACTGCAAAAATAAAGCAGGAAGAACCACAAAAACGGAGATTTAACAACATGCTACTGAAGAATAACTGCATCAGACAAGAAATAAAAAGAGAGATCAAGAGATACATAGAAACGCATGATAATGATAGTAAAACATATCAAAACTATTAAGACATAGCAAAAGTGGTCACAAGAGGAAAGTTCATGTCATCACAGGCCTACCTCCAAAAACAAGAACAAGCCCAAATAAACAACCTAACGCTTCATATTAAAAAACTAGAAAAGAAAGAACAAATAAAGCCTAAAGTCAGCAGTAAGAAAGAAATCGTCAAAATTAGGGCAGAAATAATTGAAATTGAATAAAAAAAAAAAAAACAAGGAAAAATAAATACAACAAAGAGCTGGTTTTTTGAGAAGGTTAATAAAATTGACAAACTCCCTAAAGAAAAAAGAGAAAGGACACAAATAAAGAAAATTAGGGATGAAAGAGGGGAAATTATGACTGATACTACCGAAATACAAAGGATCATACAAGAATACTATGAAAAAGTATATAACACCCAATTTAATAACCTGGAAGAAATGGACCAGTACTTGGAAAAATACAACCTTCCTAGACTGAATCAAGAAGTGGAAAATCTAAACAGACCAATCAGCAGTATGGAAATTGAAACAATCATCTAAAATCTACCAAAAAGTAAAAGTCCAGGACCAGATGGCTTCACCAGTGAATTCTACCAAACATTCAAAGATTTAATACCTATGCTTGAACTCTTCTAAAAAATCAAAGAGGAGGCAATACTTCCCAAATCTTTTTATGAGGCCAATATTACCCTGATACTGAAACCTGGTAAAGATAACACAAAATAAGAAAACTACAGACCAATATACCTCATGAAAACAAATACAAAAATTTTAAATAAGATACTAGTGAACCAAATACAGCAACATATTAAAAAGATTATATACCACAATCAAGTGGGCTTCATCCCAGGGGCACAGGGATGGTTCAACATATGCAAATCAATTAATGTGATACACCACATAAACAAATTAAAAAATAAGAATCATATGATCATATCAATAGATGCAGAAAAAGCCTTCAACAAGATACAGCATGCATTTATGATCAAAACACTTAACAAAATCAGTATAGAAGGAAAGTACCTTAACATAATAAAGGCCATATATGACATACCCTCAGCCAACATCATACTTAATGGTGAAAAACTAAAAACCTCCCTTCTAAGATGAGGAACAAGACAAGGCTGTCCACTGTCCCCATTGTTATTCAATATAACACTGGAGGTCCTAGCAAATGCAGTCAGATAAGAGAAAGATAGAAAAGGCATCCAAATAGAAAATGAAGAGGTTAAAGTGTCACTATTTTCAGATGACATGATTCTCTATATAGAAAACCCTAAAGATTCCAAAATAACACTACTAGAAACAATAAGCAAATACAGTAAGGTTTCTGGTTACAAAATCAACATTCAAAAATCCATAGCGTTCTGTTACTCTAACAACGAAGTGTCATAAAAAGAAGTGGAAAAAATAATTCCTTTCACAATTGCAACAAAAAGGATAAAATACCTAGGAATAAATTTAACGAAACAAGTGAAGGACCTATATAATGAAAACTACAACACCCTATTAAAAGAAATCAAAGCAGATTCAAAGAAATGGAAAAATATTCCATGTTCTTGGATTGGAAGAATCTGCATAGTTAAAATGACCATATTACCTAAAGCATTATGCAGATTTAAAGCAATTCCCATCAAAATCCCATCGGCAGTTTCTAAAGAAAAAGAACAAAAAATCAGATTCATATAGAAGCACAAAAGACCCCAAATTGCCAAAGCCATCCTGAGAAAAAAGAACGAGGCTGGAGGCATCACTCTGTCCGACTTCAAATTATATTACAAAGCGACAGTATTCAAAACGGCATGGTATTGGCAGAAAAACAGACATGCGGACCGGTGGAACAGAATTGAGAGTCCAGAAGTAAACCCATATCTATATGGACAAATAATTTTCTACTAAAAAGTCAATAACATACAGTAGAGAAAGGAAAGCCTCTTCAGTAAATGGTGTTGGGAAAACTGGAAAGCCATTTGCAAAAGAATCAAACTAGACTGTTGTCTATTGCCACACACCAAAATTAACTCAAAATGGATTAAGGACCTGAATCTAAGACCTGAAACAATAAGATGCATAGAAGAAAACATAGGAACCAAACTCAAGGCCGTGGACTCAAAGAGGATTTTATGAATTTGACCTTAAAGGCAACGGAAGTAAAAGCAAAAATAAGTGAATGGGACTGCATCAAACTAAAAAGCTTCTGCTAGCAAAAGAAACCTCCATCAAGGTAAAGAGACAACCATCAGAATGGGAAAATATATTTGCAAGCAATGCCTCCAATAGGGGCCTAATATCCAAAATATACAAAGAACTCATACAACTCTGTAACAATAACAACAACAACAAAATGATCCAGTCAAAAAATCGGCAGAGGATCTGAACAGACACTTCTCCCCAGAGGACACACAAATGGCTAATGAACGTATGAAAAGATGTTCATCATCACTATCAATTAGGAAATGCAAATTAAAAGCACAATGAGATATGATCTCACACCTATTAGAATAGCTGTTATCAATATGACAAGTAATAACAAACGCTAGAGAGGATGCAGAGAAAAAGGAACCCTTATATACTGCTGGTGGGACTGTGAATTGGTATAGCCATTGTGGAAAACAGTACGAAGGTTCCGCAAAAAAATAACCTAAGAATTGAGCTACCATATGATCCAGCAATGCACCTACTGTATATTTACACCAAAGACTTTAAAACTCACATCCAAAAAGCTATTGGCACACCAGTGTTCATGGCAGCATTTTTCATGGTGGCTAGGACATACAAGCATGAGTATGATAGATGACTAAATAAAGAAGCTGTGGTACATATAAACAATGGAATATTACTTAGCTATAAGAAGAGATGAAACACTGACATTTGCGACAACAGGGATGGACCTCAAGATAATCATGCTGAGCAAAATAGGCCAGACAAAAAAGGTTGAAAAACCACATGATATCACTTATATATGGGATACAAACCTAAAAGCAATAAATAAACAGGACAAACGGAGACTCATGGACATGGATAATAGACTAGTGGTTACCAGAGGGTGAGGGGTAGGGGATGAGCGGGGAAGTAGATGGGGTAAAGTGGGTCAAATATAGGGGTAGGGTGAAGTGGTTAAAGGGGATCTAATATATGGTATCTGAAGGATACTGGACTTTGGGTGGTAAATACACAATAGAATATACAGATGTCAAATTATAATGTACACCTGAAAATTATAAAATTGTATTAACCAATGTTACTCCAATAAAGTTAATTTTTAAAAATTAAAAAAGTATAGCACCTACAATTATGTACAGTACATAATACTTGATAATAATAATGAATAACTATGTTACTAAATTATGTATTTACTATACTATACTTTTTATTATTACTTTAGAGCTTACTATACTTACAAAAAAATGTTTGCTGCTCTTGATTGCATCATTTTCTGATGTGCTTGACTTAACTTTGTGTTGTCTGGTACAATAACATGCTATACAGATTTTTAGCCTAGGAGCAAACAGGTGATATCACACAGAGTGTAAGTACACTCTATAATGGTCACACAATGATAAAATCGCCTAACAGCACATTTCTCAGAACAAATCCCTGTCGTTAAGCTGTTTATGACTATACCCAACTCCAGTCCACTTTACACGTTAGTCATTCTGTCCCACCTCAAAGGGGTGAAAATATCTGAGAAACACTTGGTAATGTTCACAGTCAACAAGTTCAAGCTCACTGAAAGACTGAGACCTAACCATAGGACTACAGAATGTTTTCCTTCCCCATCACATTAATAAAGGCCTATTTACAGCAATTCCTTTTACCTAGTACATCATGTCCAGCTACCTAGAAAAAATTATGGTCAGAAGCACAGCAATGTGAGGGGTCCCCTTGATCTCTCCCCTTGAGACTACAACAAGTTGAACACCTATTATCTAATGGAAGATTCCTGGGCTAACACA
The DNA here is from genome assembly GCA_030015415.1 of Cynopterus sphinx. NCBI lineage: Eukaryota > Metazoa > Chordata > Mammalia > Chiroptera > Pteropodidae > Cynopterus > Cynopterus sphinx. The sequence goes on along the minus strand of CM057384.1, from coordinate 89,347,971 downwards.
CAGACATTTGTGAGAGATCTGGCCTCAAAGCCTCTGAAGGTGGGCTAATCGGGTGAGCAAAGGAAGAAAGGGAGAAGAGCATAGACCTGTGCTGTGGACACAGCCCAGAGCTCCCTATGGGACTCAAGGAGAGAGGAGGAATCAGGTTGTGGCATGCACTCTCTACAGCCTCAAGCATTCCTCTGAGTGGATCAGCATATATGACGGAACCTAGTGATCAGGGCAGAGACCAAATACAGAGGTATGACAGCTGTATTCTAGCAGACACCATTGCCAGACAGAAAAAGAAGTCTCAGGACCTGGCCACCCCTTGCCCCACTCCCAGAGCTAGCAGACAGCCCCTGCAGAAACTGCAACAGCAAGTGTCATGCTACAAAGCAGGGTATCTGCAATCCTGAGAACTGAGGAGACAGCTTCTGCATGGCAGATTCATACTGAGTCTGGTCCTAGTGACAGGAGTGGAGATACAGAGGCGAGGCAGCTGATGTCTGGCAGTTGCCATTACTGGGAAGAAAACAGAGCCACAGAATCACAGGTGGCCCCTCTTAACTCAACCTACCCTCACCCATGAAGGCAGAGCCCGGTGGAGGCACTGGAATACTTCACTGCATCTGGCTGCTTGGGCAGTGCCAGGACCTTAGGGCCTCAGAACCCTGTTGCCCACCATTCTACCACAGCTGTGAAGCCCTAAGACTGATACGGCCTGGTCGCAGAGAAATCACCCATCTCCCCAGGGGAATAAAAGGCATTTTTTGCCACACTGCAGAGATTTGAGAGGCCTTGGTAATGCAGGAAGCTTTTGCGCCACCTACTGGAAAACAAAAGGAAAACCTCTTCTAATCAACCTAAAGAAGGATCATTATTAATAACGATAAAATGTTTTAACCCTTTTCCCATTAAGAAAAATAAGTGCAGCTCACTGCAAGCTTTAATTTAACATCATGCATAAAAATGCTAAATTTTCTAGGATTTGACATTTTCAGCTATCGAGAATTACTATATTTTGTAAATAGAAATTCCACAACTAAAGACAGAATGCTATAAATAGAATGATGTCATTTGTTTCCAAAGACTATCAATATATTTCCAGAGCAATGTGAAAATAATAATAAAAGCAGGATACTTCGTGGCAGACTTTGGTGGTAAAGTTAAAACTGTAATTCATGAGTTATCTTAGGGTAAATGCTGCGAACACTGCTAGCAAGTATTCACAGGGCAAACGGAAAATAAGTTAAAAAGCACACCCACAAATGCCTAGGTAAAGAAACAATCTATTAAATACCATGAACAACCAAGGTAACAAGGCATCTCAGAAAAAAAATAAAAAATATCCAGAAATATATATAGAAATGTGATTAAAATGACAGAGAAGTCAAGATTATAGTTCTAAGAAAACTTAACAAGATGCAAGAAAACTCAGGCAGTTTAAGGAATTCAGAAATAAAATCAATGAACAAAAGGAATACTTTACCAAAAAGATTAAAACTTTAAAAAAAGAACCAAATAAAAATTCTGGAGCTGAAGAACTCAAGGAAAGAGATGAAGAGTGAAATAGCGAGCTTAGGAAATAGAGCTGACCAGATGGAAGAAAGAATTAGTGATATCGAAGACAGAAATCTGGAAATGACACAGATGTAAGAAGAGAGACTTGAGAGTAAAAAAAAAAATCGAACAACTATGAGAACTATCTGACTCCATTAGAAAGAGAAATATAAGGATAATAGGTATACCAGAAGAAGAGAGGAAGAAAAGAGAATCTATTGAAACAAGTAGTTGATGAGAACTTCCCAAATTTATGGAAAGAACTGGATCCTTGAATCCAAGAAGCAAACGGAACACAATTATCTCAATCCAAAAAGGCCTCTCCAAGGTACACTATATTAAAACTGTCAAAAATTAGTGACAAAGAAAGAATCCTCAAGGTATCCAGGGAAAAGAAGACAGTACCTACAAAGGAAACTCCATTGATTACCATTGGATTTTTTAGTGGAAACTCCACAAGCTAGGAGGGAGTGGAATCAAATACTCAAATTATTGAAAGAAAGAAATTACCAGCCAAGAATAATATATAGATATGAAGGAGAAATAAAGACATATGAAAGCTGAGGAAATTTTCTACCACAAGGCCTGCATTACAGAAACTACTGAAGGGTTGTTCTACCTGAAACAAATAGACAAAAAGATACAAAACAATGAGTACGGTGACTAACAGAGAGAAACAGGAAATTGCAACCCTTATTCAGAATAGGATATTATACAGTTAAATATTACATAATAGTTAAAGAGGATAAAAATATTTCAAAAGAGAAGACAATAGTTATTGTAACTAAGAAATAATAAACTCACATCATAAATAGGGATAATCTGAGACAACAAAAACAAAAAAGAGGCAGAGGTAAAGGTCCGAATTTCCAAAGAGGAATGGAGATAAGACTCATGCAGAAGAAAAAGGACTACTGTATATATTAAACTTTCTTTTACATAAACCTAATGGTAACCACACACAAAAAAATCCAGAATTGAGACGCATAACATAAAAAGAAAGGAAAAAATAATAGACTACCACCAAACTAAACAACAAACAGAAACACAAGGGCACAGAAACAATGCAAATACTGAACTACCAGAAAACAAAAGATAAAATGGCTATAGGAAAATTTCAGATATCGATAATCACCCTAAATGTAAATGAACTGAATTCACCAATAAAAAGGCACAGAGTAGCAGACTGAATCAAAAAACAAAACCCAACCATATGCTACCTTCAGGAGACATATATCAGGTGAAAGGACAAATATAGACTCAAAGTGAAAGGGTAGAAAAGATTACTCCAAACAAATGGCATCCAGAGAAAAGTAAGTGTAGCTGTACTTGTATCTGACAAAATAGACTTTAGCATAAAATGGTAATAAGAGACAAAGAAGGACATTTCAAGAAGATATAACACTTATCAATATATATGCCCCAACCAGGGACCACCAAAATATATAAAGCAACTACTAACAGAACAAAAGGAGAAACAGAGAAAACCATAATTATAGTAGGGATCCTAAAATACCCCATTGACAGCTATGGAAGATCACCCAAATGGAAAATCAATACAGAAATATCAGCCTTAAATGACACATTAGACCAACTGGGCATATTGACATTTACTGAGCCTTTCAATACAAAACATCAGATCACACATTCTTCTTAAGTATACATAAACTCTCAAAAACAGACCCTATGTTGGGACACAAAACTAGCCTCAACAAATTTAAGAAAACTAAAATCAAACCAAGCATATTCTCTGACCATAATGCTTTGAAATTGGAGATCAACTGTAAAAAGCAGGAAAAACCACGAGTATGTGGAGATTAAACAACATGCTACTAAAGAACAACTAGATCAAAAAATAAGTACAAGAAAATATGAAAAGCTACATAGAAATAAATGAGAATGAAAATATAAACATAAAAAAACTTTGGGGATATAGAAAAAATAGTATAAGAAAGTTTATATCATTATAGGCCTATCTCAAGAAACAAACAAAAAAAAAATCCCAAGTAAACAACCTAACATTACATCTTAAAGAACTAAAAAAAGATAAATAAATGAAGCCCAAAGTCAGTAGAAGGAAGAAAATAATAAAAATTAGGGCAAAATTAAAGGAAATTGAGAAAAGGGCAATAGAAAAAATTAATGCAACTAAGAGCTGGTTCTTTGAAAAGATCAAGAAAATTGACAAACCCCTGGGTAGACTCACTAAGGAGAAAAGAAAAAAGACACAAACAAAATTAGAAATGAAAGTGGAGAAGTTATGACAGATACCACATAAATACAAAGGATCATGAAAGAATACTATGAAAGATTATATGCCAACAAATTCAATAACCTAGACAAAATGGACAGGTTCTTAGAAATATACAACCTTCCTAGACTGAATCATGAAGAACTAGAAAATCTAAATAGACCAATCAACAGTAAGGATATTGAAACAATCATCAAAAACCATTCAAAAAGTAAAAGCCAAGACTAGGTTGCTTTACTAGTGAATTCCACTAAACATTCAAAGATAACTTAATATCTGCCCTTCTCAAACACATAAAAATTTGAAGAAGAGATAATAGTTCCTAACTAATACCAAAACCTGGTAAGGATAACACAAAAAAGGAAAACTTCAGACTATATCTCTAATGAATGCAGATGCAAAAATCCTAAACAAAATACTAGCCAACTGAATACAACAATACATTGAAAAGATTACGTGCCATGATCAAGTGGGGTTCATTCCAGGGGCACAAGGATGGTTCAACATACACAAATCAATCAAAATGATACACTACATAAACAAAATAAAGGATATAAATCATATGCTGATATCAATAGATGCAGAAAAAGCATTTGACAAAATACAGCATCCATTTATGATTAAAACACTTAGTAAAATGGGTATAGAAGAAAAGTATCTCAACATAATAAAGGCCATATATGATAAACTCTCACCTAATATCATAGTTAATGGTGAAAAAATAAAAGCTTTCCCTCTGAGATCAGAAACAAGACAAGGATGCCTATTCTCACCACCCTTATTCGATATAGTATTGGAAGTCCTAGCTAGAGCAATCAGGCAAGAGAAAGAAATAAAAAGTATCCAAATTGAGAATGAATAAACCCAATTTTATTTTTTGAAGATGACATGATTCTTTGTATGGAAAACTCTAAATACTCCACCAAAAAACTATTAGAAACAATAAACAAATAGAGTAAAGTTGAAGGATACAAAATCAATTTACAAAATCCATCATGATCTTATATACTAATAATGAAATTTCAGAACAAGAAATGAAAAAAATAATTCCTTTTGCAATTGCAACAAAAAGAATAAAATATCTAGTAATAAACTTAACAAAGTATGAGAAGGACCTATACAATGAAAACTACAAGACATTATTAAAAGGAATTGAAGAAGACACAAAGAATGAATATTCTGTGTTCCTGGGTTGAAAGAATCAACAAAGTTAAAATGGCCATATTACTCAAAACAATGTACAGATTTAATGCAATCCCCATCAAAATCCCAATGGCATTTTTTTAAAAGAAATAGAACAAGAACAAAAAATCATCAGATTTGTATGGAATCACAAAAGACTCTGAATAGCCAAAAGCAATCCTGAGAAAAAAGAACAAGGCCGGAAATATCATACTGCCTGACTTCAAATCAAAACAGCATGGTATTGGCAGAAAAACATATACACAGACCAAAGGAACAGAACTGAGAGTCCAGAAATAAACCCACATATATATGGGCAAATAATTTTCAACAAAGGAGCCAAAAACATACAATAGAGAAAAGAAAGCCTCTTCAAGGAAGGGTGCTGAGAAAATTAGAAAGCTATATACAAAAGAATGAAACTAGACTGCCATCTGTCACCATACACAAAAATTAATTCAAAATGGATCAAAGACCTAAATATAAGACATGAAACAAAAAATTGCATAGAAGAAAACACAGGTACTAAACTCATGGACCTTAGATTTACAGAGGATTTTATGAATTTGACCTCAAAAGCAAGGGAAATAAAAGCAAAAATAAATGAATGAGACTATATCAAACTAAAAAGCTTCTGCACAGCAAAAGATATTATCAGCAAAACAAAGTAGCAACCAGCTAAATGGGAGAAAATACTTGCAAACAACATCTCCAACAAGAAGCTAATATCCAAAATATATAGAGAACTCAGACAACTAAACAACAAAACAACAAATAATCCAATTAAAAAATGGGCAAACACTTCTCCCAAGAAGACATATAAATGGCAAATAGACATGAAAAGATGTCCAACTTCACTATTAGGGGAATATAAATTGAAACCACAATGAGATACCACTTCACATGTGTTAGAGTGGCTTATCCCATCAAGAAAAGTAATAACAAGTGTTGGAGAGGTTGTAAAAAACAGGAACCCTCATGCACTGCTGGTGGAAATGTAAATTGGTACAGCTACTGTGAAAAACAGTATAGAGGTCCCTCAAAAAAATTAAGAATAGAATTATAATATGACCCAGCAATCTGTCTACTAGGTATTGACCCCAAAAGTTTGAAAACATCTGTAAATATATATGCACCCAAATGTTCACTGCAGCATTATTCATGGTGACCAAGACGTGGAAACAACCAAAGTGGCCTTCAATAGATGATTAGATAAAGAAGATGTGGTACATATACACAATGGAATATTGCATTGTCATAAGAAAAGATGAAATACTGCCATTTGCGACAACATGGTTGGATCATGAGATAATCATGCTAAGCAAAATAAGTCAGACAGAAAAAGTTGAGAAGCATTATGTGGGATATAAAATTGAAAGCAACAAATGAACAAGACAAAAAAAACTTATAGACGCAGACAACAGATTAGTGGTTTACCAGAGGGAAAGGGGAGAGGGGACAGGTAGATAAGGGTAAAAGAGGTCAAATATATGATGACGAAAGGAAATTTAACTTTGAGTGGTGAACATACAATGCAATATCCATATAATATATCATCGAATTGTACATTTAAAACCTATATAATTTTATTAACGAATGTCACTCCTCAAAACTTAATAAAATATAGAAAAAGAAAAAATTATAAGTCACACTAAAAGGCAAAAAGCATAATTTGAAGAAAAAGAGCAAGCATCAAAACCAAACATTGCAGAGATATTAGAATTATCAGACTGGAAATTTAAAATAACTATGATTAATATGCTAAGGACTCTAATGAATAGAGTAGACATTATGTAAAAACAGATGGATAACATTAGTAGAGAAATGGGAATCCTAGAAAAAATCAAAAAGAAATGTTAGAGATTAAAAACACTGTAACAGAAATGAAGAATGTCTTTGATGGGCTCATTAATAGACTGGACACCACTAAGGAAAGGAGCTCTGAACCAGAGGATATCAACTGAATCCTCAGAAATAAAAAAAAAGAAAAAAGAATAAAGACTGGCATAAAACTAGAACAGGGTATCTAGGACAACTATAAAAGACGTAACATATGTGTAATGGGAATACCAAAAGAAGAGAAAAGAACAGAAGAACTATTTGAGATGATAATGATTGAGAATTTCCTTGAATTAATGTCAGATGCCAAACTACAGATCCAGCAAGCTTGGAGAACACCAAACAGGATAAATGTCAAAAACAACAAATCCCTCCAAAAAACTTACATTGTAGCGTATAATTTCCAAAATACAAAAAATCAAATATGAATGCCTTTAATATGCCATGTCACTGTAGAAAGTGTCTACATATATAGATGTTTTGGGCATTAATGCTAAATTTATGCAGAATATATACATTTTTGGTGTTTTTCCTAGTTCTAAATTACAGTGCTACAAACATTGTAGGAGTTAATATGGCAAATTCATAATGTAAAAATAAGACTTGAATTTGTTGGCACCTAATCAAAAGTAGCATTATTCATCCATTTTTATTCTAATGAACTGGTTGTACATTTTTTTAGCAAACAGAGCAAGATAAGATTTTTGCTCTGCTGAAGCCATTCATGTATGAAAGACATTTGAAAACCACTGTCTGATAAGGATAGTGTATCTAAAAATGGTCAAGGTAAAATCTCAAAGACCACTTGCATTCCCATTTCATTTTACCCCAACTCTGAAATTTCCTGGTGGTTAGGTAATAAATAATAAAAGTAGACGAATGAAAAAATAAACCAAGATATTATACATTTAGGGAAGTAATAATACAATTTTAACTTGAAAACTATAGAGAAATGGAAAACAGGTTAAAAATTATACGTTTAAATACAAACATATTTTTGTAGACATATGACATGAAAAATAAATTCATGCAAGTGGATAAACAACCTTTGATCAGATATCTGAATAAAGTGCTTCTATATACACTAGAAACCTGCAGTTTATTCATGGCAAAACTTGGGCTGTAGCTTAAAAAGTAAATAAGGGCAATGTAAAAAAAATTAATCAACCTAAAACTAAGTAAGTCTAATAACAGAGTAAGTGCTGCAAAAATTGAGACTGATACATGGTCTTTGCTTTCAACATTTCTTTAATTAACATCTAGCCAGTGGTTCTAGCATAGATCAAAATCTCGTGGAGAGCTTGTTAAGACACACACTGCTGGGCTGCATCTCAAGAAATTCTCCTTCAGTAAGTCTGGAATGGGACCTAATAATTTGCATTTCTAACAAGTTCCTAGGTAGTGCTGATACTGCTGGTCCAAGGATCATATACATTAAGAATCACTGGATAACCTCATTGCAAACAAACCACCCTCATTCTAACTCCATATTTTTAAATATGTGGTATTGTTCTTGTCCTTACCTTTATTTTAGGGGAATATACTGTGATTGAAACCCAAAAGAATAAAGAATTTGAGAAGATAAAATTACAAATGAAAGGGCTAATATTTTATTCATTTGGACCTCAGACACTCAGCAATTTCACCCATATATGATAAGCTGTAACCACAGAAGTAATCACTGAAATAGAAAAATAATAAAAACAGCCAAGAAGAACCACAGACATGCTGTTAATTCCAATTTTCCACCATAATAAATTGGAGTTGGCAGGAGGAATATCTACTATAGCCAAGAAATACAGAAATGGCAAGAAAAACAGAGAGATGGAAAAAAATTGAATGGGATTAGGACAGCAAGAGTGATACAGACTTCAAATGGAAATGGAAAAGAAATAAACACATAAAAAAAGAAAGATACGCTGAGCAGATGTGACTGTAAAAGAAAAAAAAGAAAAATAGTGAATAAACTAAAGTGTGGGTTAATTAACTGAAAGGACAAGCCAAATCCTAGAAGCCTATATAAGGATATTACTATGCTGTATTAAAGCACATCAATGGCAGCAATCTGAAAGAAATGAGCCATGTATACTTTTAGTAAATATAAATGGCTCTAATATAGCATACCTGTCATGAATAATAACTTTGAGTAAACTAAAAAAGGTTAAAATATAATTGACTCTTATCAAAGCAAAAACAAATACTTTATACCTTTGGCAAAATTTTTCATAAAGTTATATCCAAAAAGTCCTGGCAATTAACAGGTATTTAATTAACTGGAAATATCTATCATACAGGTACTTGTGACTTTTTTCAAGTGTTACCCAAAAAGAGAATAGGGTCACATGAAAAACAATCTGATAGCTTTAGATAAATACTCTAAAAACTTTTACTTACCAGTGGGAAGATCGTCAGCTTTTGCAAGGTCATTCTCCTCTATTCCAGGCATTCCTGCATCACCATCTCTTTTGACTGGTTCTGTCCAAATAAAAGATGTGACTTTGTATTTTTTCTTACATAAATTGAAAATGTTTTGAAGGAATGTAACAATCAGTTTCTTAAGCAATAAGTTACACTGACTGAATGTCTTTATACCTTGCTTTGGACATAGTCATAACTTTATTTTTTCTCCTCTATCAAAGAATCTAAATTGAAACAATACAGACACCTAATCATAACTTAACTAAAATCAAACAGTACTCTTTATGATTGAAAATGTTCATCTCAAAATCATAAGAGAATATCCTATTAACACAAAACAAAATAGTAGTAATACCTTTCCCATGTGGAATATGATTGCTTGAGGGTTCTTCATTCTTATCTGCAGCATTCTCAGGTACTTTTAAAACATTTTTAGGTACTGCATGATTGTTTATACCCAATTCATTTCCAACTTTTAATTCAAACTTGTGGGCCTCTTGCTGTTAGATAAAGATTTGATAACAGTAAATATTTTTCAGTTCAAAATGTTAAATCATTGAAACAACTTTTAATTAAATGTTCTGAAACTGTTCATTTTCTGGAACATACACCATGGGTCCATATATCAAACGTTTTGAAATATGGGATGTAACATTATTTTCTGTTCAGTTTTTAATACCTGATGTGAAGTCAAAAGAATAACCAATACCTTTTTAAAAATTCTCTAATTAGAGTAAATGGTCTGAGGTGTTAGGCAGAGGTAATTCTCTTTGGCTATGCTAAGGAAGTGATTCTGCATGAAGAGTCTTGCTGAGCACTTGAGGTTGCTATGGCAGCCTACAAATAGGCAATGTCCTGGGAGTTGTGGGCAGGGTAGGTTCTCTATGTTGTAATAGAGCAGGATGGCAGACAGCAAGAGGTTGGCACACAGGTGCCCCATCATGCATGACAGATGGCTACTTCCCAGGAGAAACAGCAAGGGTGGAAAACAGGCAGACTTCTTCCCAGGTGCCCTGACCACTTAAGCATAAGAAGTAATGGCAGAACAATATACAGGTCAGTGCTCCCTCCAACCTACCCCTAACCAAATTGTCTCCTTGGAAAACTTGAATCTTTAGGTATATGGGTAGGCCTGACTCAGTTCTATTTTGGGCCAGTTTTCTCTTTTATATTAGTTGAGTTGCCTCAGTGGAAAATTAGGAGAGGCACAAAGTCAAGTAGACATTGGGTGGCTGTATAGGTCCTTCTACTTAACATTAAATGCATTTATAAATGGTTTGTGAACTCAAGAATGCAACAGAATATAATCATTAGTAATGTTATATGAAATAATAGTATTAAAAATCTACAAGATATCTGCAAATGCAAGAGCCAAATTGTTAGAATTTGTCACAATAAAGGAAAAAAGGCACTACGACAATCAGGTGTAGTAGGTATTCCAGTGTACCTGGAGATAAAATTAATAATAAACATTTGCACCGTGCTCCACAATTTACAAAGTGCTTTCAAATTTATCCTCTAGTAGAGACAAATGAACAGTTTTAGGAAAAATAAAGTTGAGGTTTATGAAGAAGTTAAGTAGCTTGTCCAAGGTTATAAAGCTAGAGAATTGTGGGAAAGGAAATCAAACCTAACAGTCTTTCTTATGCCCACATTTTCTGGGAACTTGGTAAGCTATAGCTAAATCTGAGAGTTTAACTGTTGAGTGAAACAATAAACTGAAAAAATTTTAAATGTCAGTATGAAGGCCAATGGTGAAAATCTCAATGAAGCACAAACTGAGCACCTATCCTGCATCTCTCTGCATTTTTCACTATAATGCTATATCATAAGGCTATTTCTATAGTACTACACTATTAGTAGATGTGAATAAAACAAACTGTTAAATAAAACTTAAAAGTCAACAAATTACTGTTCAAAAATACTTCTCCATTTGAAATAGTCAACGATGTTGTCCCTTTGATGTGCTATGAATGATCATACTTTTAAGTGAATGGACAGTAAATATTCTTAAAATAAAATGGCTTTCTAAATGCAATGTAGGTAACTTGGTAAAAAGACCACTTAATTGTTTTTTAAATAAACTTTTTACACTGAAATAATTTAGATTTACAGACAAGTAATTATCCCTCACTCAATTTCCTTTGATATTAACATCTTACATTAGCATGGTACTTTCACAAAACTAAGAAAACATTAGTATATTATTAATCAAACTTCAGACTTTATTTCGATTTCACCACTTTTTCCATTAAGTCCTTTTTCTGTTCCAGGAGCCAATCCAGGATACTACATTGCATTTAAGTCCTCAGGTCTCTTTAGTCATCTCTGGTCTACAATTCCGCTTCCTTTGTAGCATGAAAGCAATAAACACGTAAGTGTGTGGTTATGTTCCAATAGGACTGTATTCATAGACATGAAAATGTGAATTTCTTATAATTTTCCCATCATAAAATATTCTTTTGATTTTTCAATTATTTTCAAAGGTAATAACCATTCTTTATTCATGGACAGTATGAGAACAGGCAACAGGTTAGATTTAGTTTCCTGGTCCCTTCTCCAGGGTAATTTCTAACATAGGCATGTACTTAGTTAAAAAAAAAAATCTCTGAATACAACTTATGCTTGTTTTACATAGCTTACACTAGATTTGTTCCTATGGGAAAAAAAAAACCTCAAATTTCACAGAACCAACTTGTTTTAGTAGTTGGAAGAACAGTGAATAAAGATAGGATGGGAAGGCTGCTGGCCTGAAGGGTATAAGGAAGTTCTCGAAACAGCTCCATTTCCCCTCACCTTGTTCCATTTAGGGCAAGATAAATAAGGGCAAAGAAAAATTGGAGAAGTTAGTTAATTATAATATAAAAACAGCCTAGTTTAGAAGACAGAAAGAGAGAATTACAATTGCCTGGAAAAAGGGAAAAGCTCTCATATGAGCTTCTTGGAAGAACAGAAGAGAGTAAACTTACCCCATTATTTATAACACAAATGCAACAGCAAATCTCTCTTCTTCCTTTTGGGATCTTATTGAGACTATTCACTGTCTCAATAATACGTCTGGTTGTCCTCCATGCCCCTATGCTCCTAGCTCCCTCAGACCTGCCATCTTCTAGCAATTTATTCTCATATCTCTTCAAGGCAGAATGCAGACAGGCAGTAGCTACTCCACTTTGTAAAACAGTGAAAGAGCTAAGAACAAAAATCTAGTTTCCTTCACTTCTTTTCCTTTAGGGGAAATGGTACCAAAGAGTAAGATAAACATTTTTCACTGTTTAACTTCTCTTTACTTTAAATCACAAGACTTTACACAAACCACAGCTAGTCAGGTGAGACTGCAGGGTGTAAAAATATGAATGTCCTGATGACTAGTAATCTTCAGACAAATTCTCTCCATTTCTAGCAGGGCCTTTGTAACATGTATCAACTGAAAATGGATAAATTAATAAAAGAATTTGCCCCTCCCAAAAATATGAATCAAAATAGTAGCTAATGTTTCATTTCTGTATTTTAAGAAAAGAATTCAGAATAATAAATTTATAATTCTGGGAAAAGTTTCTCAATTTTTTTTCTATTTCTCAAAAGCAAAAAGTAGGAAGTAATTAATTTTTCAGTAAAATGTTTTCTACTTTACAATCTAAGAAATACATTAACAGCAAAATTATTTTTTAAAGTCAGATAAAAGACATTTAGCTCAAAATTAGTTTTAAGAGTTGAGGTTATATTTTTGAAAATATCTAATTTACTTGGCAATAAAACCACTCCATTGCAAGTTATTTTTAGAATTATGCAGGTTAGAATACTTAAAAATACAATATTTTATAACAAAAGTACATATTTTAATTTTGAAATTACATGATTTATAAGAAGAACATATTCTGATTTAAGTATTTTTTAAATTTACCTTTTGTTCCTGCAAAAACTGGTCTGCTAATTTTTTAATATTTTCTTCATGTTGTACTCTTAATTCCTTGATCTGTTGTCCACACTGAAAACTAAATTACAAAGTCATTCTTTTAGACTATATTATCTTGGATTGGATTCTCAAAGTTGTCTAGAAGTTGAAAACATACATTTCTAATGACAAAACATTCAGTTGACATGAAAGTGGGCAAGGAAGGACAAAGAGCAGACATAAATATAGCTGACAGTCAAAATTCTTAAAATATTTGAAATTTTAATAGGAAATAAAGAATATTGATAAAGCTAATTTAAAAAATGAAAATTAGATGAAGTTTGTTTTTATAAATTGCATTTATAAAAAAAACAATTGTCAAAGCCAACTTCAATCACAGAAGAGAAAAACACTATATAAAACTATAAGAACAATATATAGTAATAGATGAGAAAAAAATAGCATTATGAGAGTTGATAAGGAGTGGCAGCAGATGATTCATCCAGTAATTAGTACTTTAAACACAATGATAAAAGTTTAAACCATAGGAAGAGCAAGAATGGAAGGAACTAAAAAATAAAACAGGTTGGAACCATCAAGAGAAAATGTAAAGGAACAAACCATTGGACAAGCAGTCAGTCAAAGGATACAAATAGATTGTTCATGCAAAAACAAATAGTTAATAAATATATAGAAAATGTTAACTCTCATCATAAAAATGCAAATTAAATTTCCTGTATGTATTTATGGTATTATCTATTCCTATACTAGCAAAAATAAATTAGAATTATAAAAGCCAATGTTTGTGAGGCTATGGGGAAACATTTACATTATAAATTAGTAGTCATGTTAGAAAGCAATCTTTCACATATGTAATATGAGCAAAAAAAGCAATAAAATACTCTATCTCAGGAACTCTGTATTTGAGAATATATACCAGTGAAATAATATAAGAAAGGAAAAATCCTTTTTGAATAAAGATTTTTACAGCGGATAGTCATAATAATGAGAAAAAGAAAAATATAGTGGTTCAGCTTCTGGGAGAGATTAAACAAGCTTTGATACATTAATGGGCTAGAATACTAAATTGCCTCTAAATATTCTCAATCTCTAATCCTATAGGCATACAGATAACTACTGAATATTGTTAGGTTAAAATATATACATGTCACTGGATGCATATTGATAAACTATAAGAGTAAGAAATCAGAAATGGATAAATGGTGCTTTAAAGTATGGCAAATCTTTCTAATTCTGGTATGCAGACCCAAAAACTACCTTTTGCTGTAAACCTGATTAAAGATATAATAAAGATTTTTAAAGAGTGATTGCTAGAAAGGTCCCTAAGAGGTTCCCAGACCTCATCACAAACTAAGTGTAGAGGTGTAAGTAAGGGGACTGAAGTACAGGTGGTACTCAGACCTCAGCTATTCTGGGGACATGTCCCAGTGCTGTCTTCATCTTCAGAATGCCCCTCAAAAAGAATCACAGAATCCTAATCTTTCAGTCTTTGCCATACCTAATTCAATAAAACTCAGGCAAGATTTTCTGTGTCACATGGGCAGACTCAACATGCCTTGTAAGAGATATTCTCATGGTATTAAACATATTGAAATAAAAGACTATTTTGGATTTCAAAGAGTTATAGAAAGACAATAGAAAATGAATTGAAAAGACCTAAGACAATGAAAGAAGAAAAGAAAAAAAAAATAGAAGCCAGAGAGGAAAAAACTGTCCAAAATTGGAGAGATATTCCAAATTCATAAATATTTGTTGCATGTAGCATCTTACCTCTCATATTCTAACCTCTTCACAAGGTAAGTATTGTTTTTCCTATAGTCCTGAAGTTGGTCTTCTTGTCGAAGAAACTCCTGACGAAGCTCAGCAAGTTGCTCTATCCACATAAGGTAAAAATCAAAAGAATAAAGTTTACTCATTCTAATGCTTCCTATTGAGAAGGTACGGGATTGTAAAAAATTATATACATTTCTCAGCAAGTTAAATTGTATAATCCAGTACCCCTGTTTAATTGCTTTTTATAACACAGATGGGCAATAAAATTTATTTTGAAACAATGTGGCTTTCACATTGATCAGAAATATTTAAAAATTACACATCTTTTCACATTATGTAGACATTACTCTAAGTTGTAGAAACAGTATCCAAAAAGAAGAAGAAAAACCTACCTAACTCTTTAAATCTATGCTTTCTAAAAACAGGGTGGAATCATATTTTTTAGATATATTCACTGTAGGTATAGAATTCAGGTTTCTTTTTCCATTTTAAACCACATTTGACTCCTAAATTAGGTGCCAAACACTTTAAATCTTATTTTTAGTTCTGCTACTGATTCACGTAACAAATATACCAAAATTCCATTTTCAAAGCTCATACTTTCTGGACTAAGGCTGAAAGTTTTAGTTATAATGAATACCATGAAATTCCAAGTGGGAAGTAAATTAAAAGCTGGGCCATATGCTCTTTTGTGAACATTTAATCCATAATTACTGGCTTCACATTTTCTAGAGCTGCTTCTTCTTCATCTGACCCTACAAATAAAAGAAATTCAGCCAGAGAAGAGAAATGTCATTTTGATAGATGGTTTTAAAATGAGCTAACTGCTAGCAGTTAAGCAAAAGTAGTTAAGAAGATCTTAATATTTTTTCTTAAGGTCTTAATTTTTTAATGGCAACAGAAGTCTATTCTATATAAGTGACATTTTAAGACTAAAATATATTTAACTATAATCTACCAATATTATAGCTTCGTTCATGAAGGCTTATAGAATTAGTCTTATTAAAGGCACTCCAAAAATGCTTGGGATTTAAGTTTTTAAAAAACAAATGTAAACATATATTTATAATATAATTACATCCATGTAAAAATTAGACTAAAATAAAATATATCAAAGTGTTACCGGTGATTGGGTTTACTGGTAGAATTTGGAGCATTTTTTTCTCTTTCTAAATTTTACTGTAGAATCCTAAATGTGGCAATGACAGCAAATAAAAATTTTAAAGTCACATAAATATCTGCTGAGGTATATAAATAAAAAGTTTAATAATCTGCATAATAATAGCTACTTTATAGTATAATAATCAGGTATGAAAAATAAATGATTCACATAAAATGCTTGCACCTTGTTCATTAAAATTTTTTTAATTGAGATATTACGTTGTGGAAGTTTAAGGTATGCAACATGTTGATTTCATTCACTTACTGTGAGTGATTACCACTACAGTATAAATACTTCCATCTTCTCACATAATTACCATTTCTTTTTTGTGGTGAAAACATTTAAGACCTACTCTCAGCAACTTCCAAGTATATCATACAGTATTGTTAACTATAATCACCATGCTGTATGTTAGATTCCCAAAACTTATTCATCTTATGACATAGTTTGTACACTTTGACCAACATCTCCTCATCCCCGCTACCTGCCAGTCCCAGGTAACCACCATTCTGGCCTGTTTCTGAGTTCAAGCAAGCCACACTTTAAATTTCTCTTCTTACTCTATTAATTCTCCACATGTAAACACAGTTGATCTCCATAGTTATTTGCCCATTACCCCTACCTCAGATACAAGTAACAAATATGAGGCCAGGTACCACTGAATTTAGCTTGTTTTCTGATCCCTGGCCCTATCTCCTCAGATACAAAGGGCTAGAGGTAGCAATAATTAGCAATAATTAGCTTTAGCTATGGAGACAATGAGATCTCAGCAGGAGGCAGTACCAAATAGGCCTTATAGCTTACAGAGTTAGCCAGCACAGTGAACCTGTCTGTGCTCAGGCAGGAAAGATTCTAGAACTGAAAAGTTATTACAATTAAAAAAAAAAAAATCAGCACTATCTAGCAGCTCTTAGGGAATGGACCTCAATTGGTGAAATTTAGGACTCATTTAGGTTTCTTTTTCCTACACATTAAAATAAATGAAGTAAGCTAAGTTCACCTTCAGAATGAACCTGAGGCTTAGTATGATTTCAAAATTTGGGATGGCTTCTCTGCCTCTCCACAAAGCTCACTAACAGTATTTGAAAATCCTTTATCGGGAAACAAAGTTTTCATTTCTAAATGGAGATAAAAGGCTTGAAACACAATTGACAAAGAAAAATAAAACATCATTATGAGTTAGTCCCAGTCCATGTAAAATATCAGATTATTTTGTTTGAATACAGGGAAAAGATTATAAAGCAAGGAGCTAATTGGTGCTTTGAGTGGGTTAAAACAAAGACTTGAAAGAGGGAAAGGAAACAGAACAGAAAGTAAAACTAAAGATAAAATTTTTCTATGCCACAATTTTACTTTCGACTGATTGCCATGTTTTCTTTATTCGGAACCCAAAGATATTCTGTCTAGTGTGGCTGCTCCAAATCACCACAGTAGGATTCCCAGAGTAACTTCAACTGAGATCAGGTCCATGATTGATTATGCAGGATGTTCTATCTCTGACAGTAATACCAGGGTATGTTACAGAAGGATAAAGTTAAGAAAGAATTTGTCTAGGACCAGCTTTTAAAGCAAAATAAATACTTCTAGGAAATTTTGACTTCAAATTTTCTTATTTTTATAGACACAAAAATAAGGCAAGTTTTTCAAAATAAATCACTGTATACTAGAATGTTATTATCTCAGAAATTAAAAACCAACTCTCATTCCTTCTATTTCTAAGAACATATTAACTACCGTAAGGTTTCTTTTTATTTGGAGGTCTCAGTGTGAATTAATTCTATTACATGCAGTATTAATTTTGATGAAGGTAGTTAAATCTAGATTTTATTGTTGACTTGTCAAGATGTTTGTTTCAGTAAAAATATTTCCCAAGGTGCAAAAGTCACATTAATGAAATTTGATGTTAAAACTGTACTAAAAGCAAAAGTTATAGAGTTTTGAGTTCGAACAAAGCCTTTTTCTCTGCTGAATAGTAACATACAATTTCAAAATATCTCAAGATCTACTTCAATGTATATGGTACAATAAAGATTTTTACTCAGTAACACAGGCTGTCATTTTTTACAACATATATCAGCAGAAGCCACAAGACTCCTTATTCAAATGACCTATAATTTAATAAGAAATATACTCTGATGACAAGCAGAATCATGTGTAAAAACTGCAAGCTGGAAGCAGCACTGACAGTGTGGCCTCTTTCATGTCATCCTAATGCACTCTTGTAAGTCAAAAAGAGCTGAACAAAGACACAAATGCAATAAAAAACAATGTGGTTACTCAGGAAACAAATTTCTAATAGAAAGTCAAAGCTGCCCTAAATCATCGATAGTAAAAAATTAATAATTCCTGTTTTGGGGTTATAACACATAAATAACACTTCCTAATGGTTTTTCCAAGGTAAGAGCAAAACTTCAATAAATTACTAAGCCAGCTTCTCCAAGAGGGATGATAAAAATATATTATCTAATTTATCTAAAGAGTTCAAAATAGTTATAGAAAAAGATATATTTATGAAATTAGAGAGCATGTATTACACACATATAAAAACTGAGTTACTGCATGCAAAGTTCTAAAACACACGGTGTTGGAATCAAAGGATATGAGGGAAAAGAAGGGTAGTCCCCAGACCTCAAATTCTAAAGGTCAGTGATGGTATAAGGTAATGTACACAAAGCATAGAGCTTGTTCTCCTCATCTGTTATTTCCCATAAAAGCTTTAGTCATCTCCTATACTTCATCTAAACAAAAATATGTATATCTCCCCAGGTTTCTTTGTTTCCAGGGTATCTAAAACATTAAACTTGGAAGACCTGTCCAAAACATCCCCAGACCATGAATGGATTATTAGCAGATTGGACACAGTACAGAGGGACCCTTTCCTTTTCCCTAGAAGTTTAATAGCCTCCGAATCTACAGCTCAATTTTCTTTGAGGATTCTTTCAACAACATTTCATTGCATGAACTCTATCTATAGAAAAGGATTAAAATGCAGGCCCTCAAATTTTACCTTGCATTTATTAAATATAAAGCAATGTTAAAATTTTTTTATTATATCTTCAAAAGGATAAATATTTTGCCATCGAGGAGCTTTGTTCAAAAACTTTATTTCTTTTAGCTATCTTGCCATTTCTTAATTCTTGAGAATTTTAGACATTTTAGGTACTTTGGTTTATCTTTAATGTATAATTAAGTTCTTACCCTTTAAATGATGTATATCTGCCATCTGATATGATATGTTGCTCTGTAGTTTAACCTGAAAAAAAAATTAAGTTTTCATTTTACTAAAGAATAATTTTCCTCATATTTACTTTTTTTCTCATATTCACTTTGAGCAAGATCACAAATGCAAAAGAAAAATCCTTATTATCTATACACTACCTCTTTCCAAAAAGAATTAAAGATAAATTGATTTTGTAATATTCATTTTAAATCTGCACAATACTCATTTAAAGTTTGAGTTGAATATTGCTTAATGGTACATGTTTTCAAAATTTTACCAGAAGAGACCTCCTACTAACTCAATATTTAAAAAAAAATTTCTTGAATCAATTAATGTAAAATCAAAGTAATATTTATCGAGCTTCCATAGAATGACAATACATAGATAATACATAGGACTCGTTGTTGTGGTCACTGTAATCTAGAAGAGTAGGAGACTACTGTTCTATTTTAGAGGAGAGAAAATGTTGGCCTAAGCCAGGGGTGGGGGCAAACTTCAGCCTGTGAGTCAAACCTAGCCTACTCTCTGTTTTTGCAGGGATGGCAAGCTAAGGATGATTTTTACATTTTTAAATGTTTGGGGGGATCGAAATAATAATATTTCATGAATTATATAAAATTCAAACTTTAGTGTCCATAAAGTCTGATGGGAAATAGCCACACCCATTCATTTACATAGTGTCTATGGCTGCTTTGGACCTACATTAATTGTGACAAAGACCCTATCACCTGCAAAAGTATTTACTGTCTGGTCCTTTATAGAAAAAGTTTGTCACCCCTATTTAAACTATATGAGAGAGCTATTTAAAGGGAAGAAGGAAAAAGCTTGCTGATTGATTGGGGTAAAAGACGAAACATCAGTGACGATGTTTACATTTCTAAAGGGGACTAGATGAGTAAGGTTGCAATACTCCAAAATAAGGAAACACACAGGAGAAACAGACTAAGGATGGGAGGAAGAAGTGGGAAGATGACTTTTATAGATTGAGATCTGCTGAATTTGAGGCACTTGTGTGACAAACCCAAGAAGCGTCTTCAGGAAGCAGGTGGAAGTGGATCTGGAGCTCAGGCATTAATTTGAGAGTCAGAGTCATTAGCATACAAATGGCAATTAAGAAATGAGAGCACTGATGCAAAGCTGCAGTGGCAGCAGAAAAACTAATAGCAACAGCTAAGTGATCAGTTGATCAGAAGATCTAGTCTCTAATAACTTCTAATTTACCTGTTTACTTTCTTTCCCACTTCGTTTCTTTTCGATCCATTTTTTTTAATTATTATTATTTGCCCCTCCAAAAAACATAAATATCCTTTACTCTTGTTTTCAACAAGTTTGCATTTTTTTAAATCCATTTTTATGGTGCTATTTCAGCTTCTCTGTACTTTTTATTTTAAACTTGCTTTTGAAATCACTAGAGAGATGCTATTCTTGAATACTAGGCTATAAGTGACCTCAGCTTCCCTGGACTATCTCTTTTATATCCTTATACACTTTAAAAATATATTAATGGAGGAAGAGAAATTCAATCTACAGACTACAAAAACAGTAAAGGGTTATATGGGCAGTACTGCTTTAGTCTTATCATTTTAATTTTCTCTGCAATCTTCTTTACTGAGAATGGAGATGCTGATCTCCACGGTTCATGTATGAAGTCCTTGCATTTCAAAAGCTGCTTTGGAACAATATATTTTACATGGTATTAATAAAAAAAATCATAGCATATCTAAATAAAAGCCATTTTTAATACAAACATAATGAATTTATTTCCCCTCATTCCTTTGCCATGTAAGGATTTTTCAGTAAGCTTCTCAGACCCCCTTATAGCGTATTGTTCCCTTTGTATTTCATGTTCTCTATCACTCCTGTCAATCTTTCCAGCAGGATACTCAGAAAAACCTTATATTCAGCATTCAGTATTATCAGCAGGCACTAGTTCTCTCAGTTCCTATTCACAGTAGTTTCATTGTGCTAGTTATCTCAACTTCCATACATGCCATGGAAGACAGGTGCCAAGGATTTGCTCAAGGATGTCACAGAAGCCAGGGGGGCAGATCATTAAACCCAGAGGTTCTCCTCTAAAGTAATCTTATGTTGCTCACTTTTGGAATTTAGATATCTGCTACTAAATTATCTGTTCATCTTTTAGACAATGGAGTATTACAAGCATCCAATCTCTTTTCTCTCTACTTATACACCCCACCCCCAAAATTCTTATCTAGCTCCTAACTAAAATGGTTTGATAAAGAATTCTAATATATGATGTTGCCCTTTTAAGTAAATCTAATGTATTTTTACTTACCATGACACTCACTTATATATAAACCAATAACTTACTTTTGGCTTTAATCTTAAATTTTCTACCACCTTGAGTCTGTTTATAAAGACTTTTTCCATTTGGTTTCTGATGTTTAACTTTTGCTCCAATTTCTTCAAGTTTGTGTTTTCTTTCTTTCTATTAATCATGCCTGCATATAGATGGGTGTCTTTAGTTCTTTACCTTCTTTGGCTTTAAACCCTCCTATGAGAACCTTCATTTCTTTTAATACTTCCACCATCTTGTCACCTCCAAAAGGAAGTTGGCTCCCCTTCTGCTTATCCCTTCTCATAGTTTTAGTTTCCTTGTGTTCTAACAGGAATTTATTTATCTTCTAAATGACTCTGCCAAAACTTCCCAGCTATTGAGAAATTAATTTGAGTTCTTACGACTGCATGATTATATAAAAGATATTTCACTTTGCCACATATACTCTCTGGCTGAACTGACAATGCTATAGGAATATTTTCTTTTTTTTCCTAAGTATATTCTAGACAGATAACAGTACATAAAATCTAAGAAGTATTATTTAATCTTATTTTATAAAGGAATTCTCATTGCCTGGCTTTATAAGTCCCTTTTCGGTTACTTTCAGACGTTTCCCAAAATATCTTTACTTACGATATGCAAGAAAGATACCAAACAAGTATTTTATTTTATCTTTCACATTTCTTTGGGGATGAGTGACAGGTGTGG
This sequence comes from Cynopterus sphinx, assembly GCA_030015415.1. NCBI lineage: Eukaryota > Metazoa > Chordata > Mammalia > Chiroptera > Pteropodidae > Cynopterus > Cynopterus sphinx. Next base: position 89,325,664 of record CM057384.1, on the reverse strand, counting down.
ATGGATGGACGAGTGGATGGCCAGCCAGATGGAAGAATAGATGGGTAAAGAGATAGATGGACAGACATATACATTCACAAAGAACCCTATCCCCTTGCCTAATTTACACCTATGGTCAAATAGACTCCAACCTAGATTCCAATATAGCCTTCAAAAATCCCACAATGCTCAAAATGCCTTGACTGGCCCCAGAGTCTACTGGGAAGAGCCTCATATTTAGTACTTTCAAAGGCAGAACATTCTTTTATCCCATGCAGTCTTATTTCCAATAAGACCATTGCCTTGTTTCTTTTCTACCCCCAATGTTTATCAGAAATGAGAACAGAAACTGTCTTTCACTCATCTCTGTGTGTCCCATAACCTGCCACACTGCCTGGCACCAATAGACACTCAATTAATGTTTGCTTAACGACTCCCTAGATCTTTATGTTCCACACTCCCCTACCTTAAGTTGTAGCTTCTTAATATTTCTATAATTCTACTTAACCTTCAAGACTTCTTCTGAATTCCCTCTTTTACTTCCCCTTGTTATCAACTTAATTGCCTCAGACTTGACTTTACTACTCCCTTTCTGTGACACTTGTTTCTCTGTGATTTGGAATCCGTCTATAATAGGTCAATTATCCGTGTTCTCTTTGGCCTTTTCCATGTTAATCTCTTAAAATATGTTTACTATCCTTCCTGAGACCTCTTCTTTTTTCTCTCTCTTCTGAGGCACATGCTCTTTATAACTTTTCTTTAGTAAAAATTATCTTCTAATATTTTCTTGTAGCACTTCTTGCTCATCCCTAGCTACTTCATCTACTTTCCTCTAAACTTTCCTCCTCCAATACCTAAAACTTAACCTTTATATTCCTACCACTTCTTTCTGAAGCTCTTAATGCTTTACTCATCCCACATGGCTACTCTGAATTAATTTGGCAGCTGTTACCAGCTCAGTTGCACTGCTTCTCTTTTCATTCAGGGACCTTGAAAATGGCTCAGATGTGCATGCTTCACTTTCATTATGATCTGTTCTTAGGCAACGATGACCACTGATCCCAAAGGTTGTATACAATTGGCTTTTTACAGATGTCATTTCTGGCTTTTTCTCCACACGAGAAACATTTTTCCTGATTATATCTCATGCTTAGATGATTTCTAGAGGCAATTTCATTTTCTCTAATATAACTGCCAAACCTAGCTGATGCTCAGAATCACCTGGGGAGCTTTAAGAAATACAAATTCTTGCCTCCCCTACCACATTCCAGTGTGATTCAGTAGTCTGGGGATAGTCCTAGGAATCTTTTTTTAAAAAGCTCAAATGATTCTGATAAGCAGCCAGGTTTAGTGATTACTCATCTATAGTATGTCTTTGCCTGGCACCTATACCAGCTGGATCAAAATAGAATGTCATTAATAATAACTAATGGGTATTAAGTGCTTATTCTGTGCTAGTTTTGTGCCAAGTACTTTACAAGTGTTATTGCATTTAACCCTCACAACCGCCCTATGAGGTAGGCTCTCTATTTTGCAGATGAGGAAACTGTACCTTCTATCAAATGCCTAGATTCTGAATACTCTCCCAAGCAGTACCAGACCAGAGTCTGTGCTCATGACCACTGTACATACACTAGATTATGCAGGTAATTAACCTTGTTTTCTTACTACTCTTACATTGTACACATATTATTCAGTCAACTTTCCAAATACACCTTCATCTTTTACTTGATCTGTTAAAGAAGTAGGCTCTCTTGAAGCAAATTTTAGTTTAAGCTATACTTATTTACATTTTTAAAGAGAATAATCAAAATCTTTGGTCTTGGTTGACTATAATGAATCACCACAAACATTTTTTTTATTCACCCATTCATTTTTATTCATTCAATCATTTATAAAGCATTTACTGAGTATCTACTATGTGCTAGGCCTTGGTCTACTATGTGCTAGGACTTGGTCTTGGTCTGTTAAGAAGAATCACAAAGAATCACCACAAAGTTTGGTTATTCATTCGTTCATTCATTCTGTCAGCCAGTCACAAAGAAAACATTTATTGAATACCTAAGTGAAAGACACTGTAGAAGGCCTAGAAACATAACAATATACAAGAAAAAGAAAGAGGTCTGGGTAAAGGATACAATTTTGGAATCATCAGCATAACTGAAGGTTTCTGAGTGAATATGATCACTTAGGAAGAGAATAGAGAAAAAAGAGCCGAGGATTTCAGACAGGAAAACTAATACTTAAAGATGAATAAAGGTTTTAAGTCAGAAAAACTGAGAGAAGAAAAACAGTAAAGTCTGGTGTCATGGGAACCAGGAACACAAAGTGCTAGGTAAAAAGATGCTGAGATATTAGGAGTAGGAAGAGAAAATGCAGATGTGAATAAAGTCCTCTTTTCAAGAAATTTGACTGGGAAGGGGAAGAAAGTCTCAATTATTTTTAAAGCACTGCAGAGTAACTGTCGATAGAGATTGAATATAAGAGGGCGACTGAATTAATAGCAGTACAAGGTCTTTGAAAAAGTAGAAGAGACTGCAGAGAATAGGTGGAGAGGCTGGTCCTGGACAAAGGATGAACATTTTAAAAATTCTAATAAGAAGGAAAGACATATGAGTAGAAATGTAAGTATGTCTGCAGATTTGGCAGGGAAAGTTTTATCAGTTCCTGTCCAATTCTTGGTCAAGCAGGAGACTGATCACTTCTTGGGTTTGAAGAAAAGGAATTTAAGTAAGGGTGATGGGGGGGAGTGTAAGGAGGGTAGAAGTTTGAAAGTTGTTGGAATGGGTTTGTTGACTTGAGAAATGTAATTTATAAGGTGCTGAAAACCCAGTGGGAGTAGTTGATCTACGAGTACTAGTCTGATTATATAATCTTCCCAACTGTGCTTGTATACATATGTAAAAGAGAATAATAGCAAGAAATTAAACTGAAACAACAGATCACTGAATCTTAGCCCAATAGGGAGGAAATTAAAGAATGAACAAGTTTGCTGGAAGGAATGGAAGGAAAGAAAAGGATCAGTGGTCCAGATGAAGTTGAAAAAGTACAGTTTGTTCAGCTTTTTTGATACATTCTCCTATAAGTATACAAGTTTGAAATTCACAAACTTTAAATTTCAAAGATTTGAAGCTTATGTCAGATTTATGTTAGAGTTAATAATCAAGGCCTTTGGTAGTCATTAGTGTTAGCAAATATTACTAGCTTTCATCGCAGGCACTTGTAGGATTGCTCCTCCCCATTCCTTTGAAGTTGGGCAATGCAATGTGAGCAAAATGACATGAATTGCTTCCAGGCATAAGCAACTATAGGGAGCACAATTTGTCACTCTCTCATTCTACCACAACAACCAGTGTTTCAGATGGTTCTGGGTCCAGAACTAGGAAGTTACAGAGCAGTGCCTCCAGTCAACTCACAAGGATATGTTGAGTGATAAATTCTAAAGCCATATAAGAGGATATAGATGGTGTGCTGTGAAAGAGAAAGAGAAAATGAAAGGTGGGTAAGGAAAGCAAGGCAGACCTGGAAAGTATGAGAGCAAGAGTTTCTTCCCCAACTGCCATATCCAGCCCATAAGGCATTTCTAGTTGCACCTCTTACTAATCCTTGAAACTTGAAATGTTAAAAAAATCTAAATAGATTCTCTACAAATTAGCAGCCCTTCTCAACCTTCTCATTACCTTCAGTGTCATCATCAACCTTTTGATTCTCTTGCTTCTTCTCATCCTATTTACCAACCCACTAGTGTCTACAACTAAATGCATTCACACTCCATACAAGTCGACATCAAGCCCTGCCAATTCTTCTTTTTCAATTTCTCTCAGATATGACTGACCTTTAACTCTTTCTATGTATATGGCAACCATCTTGATCTACATGGACTAATATATAAGCTCCATAAGAGCAGAGCTCCATAAGAGCAGAGATCTTATTTGTTTGTTCACCCCTCTAATCCCCTGGCACACTGCAGACACTCGACATTATTACTGAATAAATAAATGAAGAAATCTAGTCTCACTAGTCTTTTCCCACTTTTAACTATTTCCAAACAGTAGTGAGAAACATCTTTGCAAAAAGTAGTTTTCCAATCAAATCTTTCTTCTAGTCAAGATCCAATGATAGAATATTATTGCCCACAGTGTACAATAGAAAACTAATATACCAAGCATTTAAATGCCTTCCACAAGGTGGTACCACTTTCTCTATCCAGTTATTAGAAATGCTCCTTGAAATAATCAAGGTTGTTATAACTACTCTTTCCTATGTCCATGTTATCACCTGCAAACAGACTACTCTTCTCTTTCCTTTTTATTAATACAAATCACATTGCCTCTTTTAAATTCAGAACCAAAACTTAAATTGATTCCATAGTAGTTACGTTAATTTTTATAGATAAAAATTTCATTACACTTACTATCCCCCACCCTTCCAACATGCTTCTAATTTTTTATGCTACCAGGCTCTAATCATATTTTCCACTTCTAGGTCCCCTCTAATTCTGTCATGTCCCAGCCACCTCCTGCCAAGATTACCTGCCATTGTTGCCACATCCTGTTTTAAGTTATAAGGGTGCCTTTAATTTCTTCCCAATTTATTCAGCATATCTTTGAGTACCTATGTTGTGCAAGTTATTGTTCTAAGTACTGGGAATGTAGCAAATATCTCACACACTCACACACACACACACACACACACACACACACACACACAAATCTCTGCTCTCCTGTAGGGAGAAAGGTCACAAAATAAACAAGTCATACAGTATATTATAAACATCATGATAAGTGCTGTAAAGAAAATACATCAGAGATGAAGAAAAGGGAGAAAGCCTCAACAAAAAGGTGTCATTTGAATTAAGACTTGTAAGAGTGAGATTTACCACGCAGCTATCTGGGGGAAGACTGTCCTAGGGAGAGGGTACAGTCAGTGCAAAAGCCCTATCTCAGGAGAATGACTGACATTTCAAGGAACATCAAAGAGGCCAGTGTGGCGTAAATGAAGGAGGCAACAAGAAGGGTAGTAAGAGATAATGAGGGAAGCAGATTATAGGACCTCTGGGTCATTGTTAAAGACTTGGGGTTTTTTTGCAATTGAGATGGAAGCCACTGGTGTATCTTGGAAAGATAAGGAACATGGTCTATTTGACATTTTAACACTGCTATTTTGAAAATAGACTGAAGTGGGAGCAAGGACAGAAGAAAGGAGGCCAATTTCGCCATCACCAACAATCTAGGCAAGCGATGAAAGTAATTTAGACCAGGATAGTAGTAATGGAAATAGGAAGTTTGGATTCTAGAAATATTTTGAAGCTGAACCAACAGGACTGCTGATAAATTGGAAATGGGGGTGAGAAATAAAGAGTCAAAAATGACTTTAGCTTCTGGCCTGAGCAAGTGAAAGAGGGGCCAATAACTGAGTTGGAGAAGACTGTGTGATTAGAAGTTTGGGGGTGGGAGAAAGATCAAGTGGGGTTTGGCTCTGGACAAATTAAGTCTAAAACCATATTTGCCATGATGAATAGAAAGTTGGATATTGAGCCTGGATTTCAATGAAATAGTCTGGGCAAGAGATGAAGGTTTAGAAATCATCAGTGTATAGATAGTATTTAAAGAACTGGCAAGATGAGTTCTCCAAGGGAGTGAGTGTAAATAGAGAAGAGGTCCAAGGACTAAGCCTTAGAGCAACCCACTTGAGGAGGAATCAGAAAAGGGGAATAAGAAGGAAAGGCTAGAGAGGTAGAAGGAAAGCTAGACTTCCTGAAAGCCAAAATAAATAATGTGTTTCAAGGAGGATGGTGTAATCGACTGTGTCAAATGCTGCTCATAGGTGAAGCAAAATGTTGACTATTGACACCTGGATTTGGCAGCACTGAAATCACTGGAACCTTGAAAAGGACACATAGTGGTGTGGTGGGGGCAAACACCTGATTAGAGTGTATTTAAGGGAATGTGTTTAAGCTGTTCCCAGCATAGACTACCAGAAGAACTTGCTTTCAACAACAATCCTCTACCAAGCAGAAGGCCAAAATAGGGTTTCAGCTCACTTTTCATGAAAGTTACATCAGCTAATCATACTCATTACTTTCAAATAAACTTGATTTTTTATTTGAAAGTAATGAGTATGTCTTTTGATACTAATTTTCCCAGGAGTAACTATACCAGAAGGCTCACTTCAGTTCTCAGCACCTAGAGTAAGCATATGTCCTAGATTTTATAAGGGTTCCAATTTAATATAATTTTGTTCTAGCTAATGAAGGGAATTCTTTATTTATTTTTTATTTTTTATTTTTTATGCCTACAGCACCTGGTCGTCCTAGGTGGTCTCCCCTCCAAGTACTAACCTTGCCCGACCCTGCTTTGCTTCCGAGATCAGACGGGATCAGGCTTGTTCAGGGCAGCATGGCTGTATGTGAAGAGGATTCTCATATGTGCAATTATTTTATGCCACTATTAAAATTTCTATATTAAAACTTTTTCTCAAATGAAAAAAAAAATTCTTTTTCAGCCAGGGAGAGGAGGAAAATGAGTTTTGTTCAATGCATATACTGTTTCAGTTTTGCAAGATGAAAAAATTATAGAGATCTGATGCACAACACTATGCATACAGCTAACATTACTGTACAATTAAAAATGGTTAACTTTTTCAGGCACCATGTCTCGATATTCTATTTCAAAAATAGGAACTCTATGCAGTTAATGCAAATAAAACTCTCATTGGAGGCATACCAGGAACCATAACATTTGAGAAGTATTTCTCAAATAGTGTTTAGAGGAGGGGTACCTAGCGTAGCAGTCCCCAAAGTTAGTCTTTTGGGCTAAAATGATACATTGGGAATTTCACAGAATTTTCCTATGTATTATTTCATTCTCACTTCTTTTTTTTTATTATTATCTAAGAGCTAATTATCCTAAAAGTACATTTTGGATTATTTTCTCCTAAATGCCTCCACTGACTCTTCAATTATTTTTCTCCAGTAATTAATGATATTTCTATGTTTTATTCCCTTCAAGAGTGCCATGTTAGTACCTTCAACAATGGAGCCCAGTGGTGGTTTTTAAATAAAGCAGAGTCCACATTTTGAAGCAGAATCCACATCTACTCCAGGGAATAAAGGATTTTACCAAGAACTAGAATGATGTCAAAATATGATAGTCTCATTTTCAGATGCAAACATTTTACTTATATTTTAATTAATGTTTTCTGTAAGCTCTTACTTAACATGCATGAGAAAGTCAAAAAAATGCAATGTGCTGTATACAATTAAAAGAAAGAGGAGTGCCATATGTATGTACACTGTGAACTTTTTCTAAACCATTCCTAAAAACGTTAAATATGACCAGCTCCAAAACTTACCTTTGTTTCCACTATTAATAATTCTCCATCTGAGAAAGTAACCATGGTATAGTGGAAAAACTACTGGATTAGAAATCAGAAGACCTAGGTTTTAGTTCCAACATCAGGTACTAGAGACTAGAGGAAAATCACTTTAAAAGCTTTTTGTCCATAAAGTGGGAACTGCAAGCCCTATCTACCTTACAGTTTAGTTATAAATATCAAATTAACTGGCCTTATTCTCTTTTCTTGCTGTCATTGTTTTAAATTTAGGCCCAAAGTTTTCCCTTAAACTTCTGCAGTAACATATTTCCTAATTGATCTTGATTTCAATTTTTTTCTCTACAATTATCCTCCACACTACACTCACAATTATCTTTTCAAAATACAAATTTTATTATATTGATAACGGATTCTTAAAATATATCGAAAGGATGAGAAACAACAAAAAATAGATAAAATTGGACTTCATCAAAATTAAAAACTTTTGAGCACCAAAGAACACAATCAACACAGTGAAAGACAACCCACAGAAGGGAGAAAACATTTTCAAATCATATATCTAATTAGGGCTTATATCTAGAATATGTAAAGAAGTCCTACAACCCCCCAAAAAACAAACAATCCAATTCAAAGATGGGCAAAGAACTTGAATAGAAATTTCTCCAAAGAAGATAAAAAATGGCCAAGAAGTACATGAAAAGATATTCGACATCATTAGCCATTACAGAAATACAAATCAAAACCACAGTGGGATACCACTGCTCTATGTGTATTTCCCCATTAGATCCAGTTCCTTGAGGAAGAGTATTAAATCTTATAATCTTTCTACCTCTAGCACCTAGAAGATATTCAACTTTCCCAAGTAAATGACTTAGGCATATATTGTGCTTTGAAAAGTCATAAACCACTCTATCAGTAAAAAGACTTATTTCATTTTACCCTTTCTGAAGTTATTTCAAGTTAGTTTCCAGCTTATGAAATAAGTCCTTAATGATAAACAATATATAACTCAATCTTTTCATTATAATCCCATTAAAATAATCCCAAGGTTTTCTTCTCTTCATTTAATGCTAAATTGAATCAGAAAAATTTTTTGGTTTCTAAATGAAGAAAATACTAACTAGATGTAGTATCATACGTTTCAAAGAAAAGATATATTCTATTTATGCTAGAAAGATAATGAGTTCATAATAAGTGGTTTTACATCAGAATACTTTGATTACATCTTCCAGAAAAGTAGTGTAATCAGATATGTGAATAATATATATTTGGTAGCCCCAGCACATATTTATGCATACCTTGGTTAAGAGCCAGTACAAACTGCTTAATCAATCATCAAATATTTACTGCGTCCACACACCACAGTGCACAGTATCAAATATGTAAATATTTACAAAATTTAGACTTATATGGTCAAGAAATTTTAGATTTATATGGTCAAGAAATTCACAATATAAGATAGAAGAAATGAAAAAAACTGATCCAATATAAATGTCCAATGTAGTAATTAACAATTTTAACGGGGTATAAACCAAGTACTCAAAACATATGCAGATTAAGAGATGTGGACTCTGCCCTCAAGAATCTTAAACACTAAGTAATGCCAGGAACTGGGGAATACAAAGATGAACAGAACATACAGCTCTGCTTGGCTCACAATCTAGTTATGGAAAGACAATTATAAATAAATAATTACAGCAATTAACACTGATGACTCCTCCTCAAAACTCTTTTCTCTTGGCCTATGTGACATCACAGTATCTGGCTTTTTCTTACTCTGGCTACTCTTTTTCAGTCATTTAAAACTGCTCCTCTTCTACTACACCCTTACATACTCCAAGGCTCTGTTTTACATCTTCATCATCTCACTCTGCAACCCAGGCCATTCCTATGACTTCAAAAACCATATCAGATTTAAATGTGTTATTAGGTTATCCTTTCTACTGAGTTTCAGAAGTGTATTTTCAACTTCCTACTTGTTATTTCATAGATTCCTCAAACTCAATTGTACTCTTCTCAAACTAACTTGTAATCTAAGGTATCTACATCGGGTCATAGCACCACCATCAGCTGGGTTGTATGAACCAGTATCAAGGGATACATTTTTGACTCCCTATCACACATAAAAACATATTACAAAATCTCATTATTCTATTTCTTTCCAATTCTGTGCCTTAAATGACCCAGTGTTTCTCCATCAAGGTGCCACTGGCATTTGGAGCAGGAGAGTTCTTAATGTTGGGACTCTCTTGTGAAACAGGACATCTAGTGTTCCATGCTCCATGCTGAAATGCCATGAACACTCCCCAGTCATTAGTACTAACCAAAATACCCTCTGAGGCTGGTATTGCCCAGGTTAAGAATTACACTGTGCTTAGTTGATTCCATTATCTTTCATCTACATTACTAAAAAAATGTTTAAATAAGAACTTTATACATAATTACTTTCCCTACATCAACTTTTCCTTCCCTCTAATCGATTCTCTATTCTGCAGCCAGAGTAATGTTTTAAGCTCAATCTGATCTAGTAACTCCTCTACTTAAAACCTTTTGATATTTCTGACCTCAAGAGAAAAGCTTTTTGTCTTTCACAATTAAGTATAATGTTAGCTATGGGATTTTGATAGATAACCCTTACAAATTTAAGAAAGTTTCTTTCTATTCCTATTTTGTTGAGAGTTTTTAATAATAAATGGGTGTATTTATTATTAATAATAAATAATGTTAAGATTAAATCCATTCCAAAATGATTTATAGATTTAATAAGGGTTGAATTGTGTCTCCAAAAAGCTATGTTGAAATCCTAACCCTCTGGTATCTGTGAATGTGACCTTACCTGAAAATAGCCATTGCAGATACAATCAAGTTAAAATGAAGTCATACTGAATTAGGGTAAGCCTTAATCCAATATGACTGGTATTCTTATAAGAGAAAACATAATGCCATGTGAAGTGTAGGTAGGGAAGATAACGCTATGCAACAACAAAGACATACAGACATATTGGAAAGACAGCCATGAAAAATGGAGAAAGAGACTGGAGTTATGCTGCCATAAATCGAGGAACTCCTGAGACTGTCAGAAGCAGTGAGAATCTTCCCCTCCCCAGTGGGAGCATGGCCCTGTCAACACCTTAATTTTGGACTTTTAATATCCATAACTGAGATAATAAATTTGTTATTTTAAGCACCCTGGTTTGTGGTGCTTTGTTACAGAAACCCTAGGAAATAGACATAGTGAATACTCAAAAGTTATTTGATTTGTTGGCAAGATAACTGCCTTTATATAATATGTAATTTCATTTTATATAGAATTTTATATATTTGTGAATATATATAAAATAGTGTGATAATATAGATTACTGGAAAAGGCAAGGGCTTTTGGAACTGAAGATATGAGTTTAAAATTCTGCCATTCTTTTACCTCTCAAGTTTCTTCATCCATAACATGAGGATTAATGAAGTAAAATATGTGAAAGCCTGTCCAGTACAGAATTTGACAACAATGTTAGTTCCCTTCTTTCCTGGGTGCATTGGTATAGTTAATCTTGAAGAAATATGGTCTTGTGGTGTTCTCTTAAAACTCAAATGTATTAATTAAATTTTCAAAAACACATTGAGTACTTACTGTATTCTGTACTTAGAAACATGTCTCCACTTTTCCTTTTGTCTCCCTTTCTTATTTTCATATTTCTCTACTTTCTCATTCCCATAAAAGACAGAGTAATCCCAGGAGGTTCCACAGAGGTCAAAAAAGGGACTGAATCTTTAAAAATGATTTAGTTATGCAGAGAAAAGGTAAAAGTACATCCAAGGAGCTTCCTTATACCCATCCAATAGAGGAAAAGAAACCATTCTTGCAGTGTGGCATGTGTTATCTTCCTCTGAAGTTACAGTGAGGACATTTTGAACTCTGACTTCATTAAGCAAGAAGGACAATTTTTTATAGTAAAAACCTAAGGTTTCCCCATTTCAGCTTCTTCCTTGTAAGAGAATAATGTTTCCTTTGACTAAAAGCCCAAGTTTGCCTCTGGCATGGGCTAGGCATGCAGTAATTTCAGTTTCTGAGTGCTTCAAGGTTCTCTTTCTGATTCCTAACTTCATTTAACTTTCTTGTCCTATTTTTTCCTGGCCAGGTAGCTCCTCCGTTGAACAATGTTGCCTCAGAGCTTTTAATCAGTTACCTTCCATGTCTGATTGTTCCTCCTGTACCTCTTTCATGAAACTTTTCTCACTTAGCTTCAATAACACTCACCTTCTCTCGTTCCATTCCTCTCTCACTCGATGGTTATATACCCTGCACTTCCATCTTAAACCCCAATTTCATTTCTTTATTCATCAGATATGTCTGAGTTTTTACTTTGGTCAGTTTCCTATGCTACATGTTGTAGATACAGCAGTGAACAAGAAAACAAGAGACAGATACAGTATACATGATTACAGAGCTGAAAATTGAGCAGGATATGAGGAGAGGATGTGAGTTAAAGACTGGGAAAGACATTCTTGAGAGAGTTTTAGCTGAATCCTTAAAAAGATTAGGCTTTAGAGGTAAAGAACAAGTGTGAGGTTTGGAGGAAGCAGCAGCTTGGGAGAGATGCGAAGAGGCTTCTGAATGGAGAGCATGTTATGTTTCAAAGTACAGAATAAGGAAAAACATGGAGAGTTTGAGGATCTAAAAGTTCAATGTGTGAAGTGGACTGCAGGGCTTGAGTAAGATGCAAAAAAGGTTTGAGAGACAATAGAAAACCATTGATTGGCTCCCAGCACTTATTTTATTGTACGTTTGAATTTTTATTTTTTAACAACTTCATTGATATATAATGTACATTCAATAGACTATTTCTAATTAAAGTATATAACTGGATGACTTAATAGTTTTAAACACCTGAGTAACCACAACTACAAACAAATATAGCACATTTTAACCTTGATCTCAGTTTCCCCTGTCCCTTTGTCATTCCTCTCTCCACCTCTGGCCTCAGGTGATAAGTGTTTCCCATCATCATAGGTGAGTTTTCTTTTGCTAAAATATTATATAGATGAAATCATTAAGTATCTACTCTTTTCTGTCAGGCTTCTTTCACTCAACATAATGGTTTTAAGATTCACCTACGTTGTTCAGTGTATCAGTAATTCATTCCTTTTTATTGCTGAGTAGTATTTTACTGTATGGATTTATCAGATTTTGTTTATCCATTCACCTGCTGATGGAAATTTGATTTTTTCATTTTGGCTTTTGTGACTATAGCTACTATGATGTTTGTGTATAAATCATTGTGTAGTCATATGCTTTCATTGCTCTTGAGTACACTCTACCGAAGAGTAAAATGGCTAGGTCATATGGTGGGTATGTATTTAACTTTATAAGAAACTGCTAAGCAGTTTTCCAAAGTGAGTAGGGTACTTTTTACTCTTTTTATAGTCCCACAAGCAGTATGAGTTGTAGTTGCTCCGAATCCACACTAACTTAGTATTGTCAATCTTTTTAATGTTAGTCATTTTAATGGGTGTGTAGTGGCGTTTCACTGTGGCTTTAATTTGCATTTTCTTGATGACTAATGATATTGAGCATCTTTTCATGTGTTTATTTGCCATTTATAAATCTTCTCTGATGACATGTTTATTTAAATCTTTTGCCCATTTTAAAAATTGTGTTTTTATATATTCTGGTCCTAAAATTCTTCTGTCAGATAAATGTATTATTGTAGATGTTTCTTCCAATCTGTGTCTTGCTCTTTTAAAAATAGTGCCTTTTAAGGAGTTTTTAATTTTGATAATCCAATTTATCCATTTTTTTCTTTCTAATTCATGCTTTTTGTGCCCTCAAAAATCCACACTTATCCTACAGTCACAAATATTTTCTCTTGTGTTTTCTTCTAGAAGATTTATAGTTTCACCTTTTACATTTAGGTTCATAATTTATTTCAAGTTAATTTTGTATATTTTAAGAGGTAGTGATTATTGTTTTTTCCCCTATTAAAATAACCAGTTATTTCAAAATCTTTTCTTAAAGATTTTCCTTTCCTATTAAATTGCTTTGATGCCTTTCAAAAATCAATTAACCATGTTCTGTGGGTCTATTTCTGCACTCTGTTCTGTTTCCACAATTTATAAGCCTATATTTTTTTCATCAATGCTATGCTTATTATATCTTTATAACAAGTCTTGAAATCAGGGAGTGTTAAGTCCTTCGATTTTGTCCTTCATTTTGTAAATCTGGATATTCTAGGTTATTTGCATTTCTATATACATTTTAGAATCAGCTTGTCAGTTTCTACAAAGAAAAAGTCTTCTGCAGTTCTACTGAATCCTGTGTTAGTTTCCTACTGCTGGTGTAACAAAGTACCACAAACTCAGTGCCTTAAAACAACTGAAATTTATTTACACAATTCTGGAGGCTAGAAGTCCAACATTAAGTTGTCTGTAGGGCCTGGCTTTCTCTTGAAGCCACTAGGGGAGGACCCTTCTTTGCCTCTTTCTCAGCTTCTAGTGGTTGCTGGCAATCCTCAGCATCTCTTGGCTTGTAGATACATCACTCCAGTGAAGGCCCCCATCTTCACATGGCCTCCTTCTCTATGTCTTTGTGTACCAGTGTCCAAATTTTCTTAATAAGGACTCTTGGAGAAGAGTTTTATGGATGCCCTGAACTGCTGGAAAGATGAACAAGTAGGTGCTAGAGCAAATTAAGCCCAAAACTTCACTGGTGGCAACAATGACAAAACTGAAGCTGTCCTACTTCAGGCACATCATGATAAGGCAGGGTTCCTTGGAATAGACAATAATGCTGGGGAAAATAGAAGGCAGCAGGAAAATAGGAAGATCAAATATGAGATGAATTCACTCCATAAAAGAAGCCATAGGCATTAGTCTATAGGAGCTGAGCAAGGCTACTGAAGATAGGACATTGTGGATCTCACTCACTCACAAGGTTGCCAGGAATCAGGGCTGACTAAACGGCATGTAACAACTATACTCTCCAACAGGAGAATGAACTACTTTTAATAGTTAACATTTGCCTCTTCAAAAGGTTTTCATTATTTCTTCCTGACCATCTATGAACAATTCCTAAAACAGTATTCCGTTTAACATCACTTTGATAAATACTGTTCTAAAGAGAAAGAAAGTCCCAAGAATAGAGTCCATTAAGGAAAAAAAAAATCCAGCAAAGAATATACTGAAGAAGGTAGGAGGCAAATATGGACAGTTCAATATTACAGAAGCAAGAAAGGAGATAGTTTCCAAAAACCTAGAGAGAATCAGCCAGACTAAATTACTGAGAGATTAAATAGATTGCAATTAAAAATGTTTTTGGGGTTTGACAAAGAAGGCTGTCACTTGTGACCTTCAAGAGAATAGCTTCAGAAAATGGTAGGAAAGAAGGCTAGCCACAGAATAAAAAAATATATATTAGAATGGGATGGGAAAAAAAGTAGATGAAGCATTTATAGACCACCAATAATGGAGTTTAGCAATGAAAGTAAAGACATTGAATAAATGTGAGAAGAGAGTATAGAGAGGAATAAAAAAAAAAAAATTTAGAAGATAACTATATCTGTTTGAAGGTAAAAGTGAAAACCTACTGAAAAAAACTGATAATTACAGTCCAGAAGATGGAAAAAATGGAATCCAGAGTATAAATTATTAGAAAAGACTTATCTTTCCTTTCAAATTGGAAAGAACTTGACTAATAATGCCTAACCATTCCAAATCTGAATGCCTCATCTAAATACTCCAAAATTTAATGGATTTCTGCCTACTCCGCCCAAGAGAATTTTTGTCTTTAGAGTTCAGTGTGTAATATGTATGTAAATTTGTTGATCTCTTGCTCCCTTCAGAGGACGTCTATATTGTGAAGAGAAGATTATAGAAAAACTCTTACCTGAGGGGCTCAATCTTCATGAAATAGGAAATAAGGTAGAGGCTGGTGACTAAGGAGGTTGGGAGCTCATGGAGAAATTTAGTTTATAATGTTTTACTTGAAGTGATTTTGAGATACAAAATAAAAAATTTTAATTATAATATGTACACACTAAAAACAATGTAAAGATTACCAAAGAAGGATATATAAAGAAAGGCACCTATTTATCCCACCCAGAAATTTTCACAACTCTGCTATACCAACAGAAGTTGCAGAATTGATAAATTAATATAGTTCCCGATATGCTGGTGAGAACAAAGACTATTTAGTAGCAGGTCTAGTTATAGTCCAGCTTTAAACTTTTTAAATTTAAACTTTGGATGGCTTTCCATCTGCATAAAACACCAACCACAGTAGCTACTTAAGCACATAAAATTTCATTTTTATTTTCTTTCAAGAACGAGGTCATTGACGTGAGATTCTGTTGGCATAGAACATTTAGATTCTTTTTTGATAATTTCATTAACAATTCATACTGAGTACATAATTTTGGATTAATTATCCAAGTAACAAGTGTGGTGTATATATGGCTCCAGAGACCATCTATCATAATATTTTATCACAAAAGGGTAGTAATATCTGATTCTTTAACCACTTAATACATTGTCCTATAGAAATTTATGAAAAGTCATACTGCTTAAAAAGTATATGGTGACCACCATGAATGCAGGGGTTAGAAAAAAACCCACTCTCTAAATAAATTAATATTGATCACTGTGCATGGAACAGGCTAAGGCAACAATACTCACATCAAATCTGGCAGTCTCCAGATTTGTGTATCTGTGAACGTAAGGCGGCCACATAGGCCCTATGGTTACTACTGCCAGCTCAGCAGCTGAGCTTGGAGAAAAGGCGGAATCCACACATAGGCCACTCTTGAGAACCAGAACTTAACAGCCAGTTTCGTCTGGCAGGAATTGGAGATAGTGGCAGGGATAAACCGGGAAAAAGTCCGACAGAAGCAGGGTTGTTGGCGGTAAAGGGGAGACTCCAGGGCTACAATCCTGGAAGGCACAAGGCAGCCGTTGGCGGGCTAATGCCCCCACCCCAGAGCTGAAACTATGGGGTTTAACGGAAGAGGGCTCACCTTGTCATCCTCGCATCTCTTCCCCAGGCCCTCCCTGGCCTGCAGTCGGCTGCTGAGGCGGCCGTAGTCGGCCTCCTTTTGGTCGATCTGCTTCTTGTGTGAGTCCACCAAGAGCAGGAGGTCGGAATTGCGCTTCTCCAAGCGCCCGCGGGCCACCTCGGTGCGCTGGACCTGGCCCTGCAGCTCGGCTACCTCCTCCTGAAGTAGGACGTGGCGGGAGGACATACTCCAGTAGTTGAAAGCGAGGATCGCGATCACCACCAGCAGCACCACCAGCACGAAGGAAGGCAGGCGGCCGGCCCGCCGGTTGGCCCCGAAACCCACCATGGGGCCGAACCAGGCTGTGCCCCCGGGGCCTTGCCACGGACACCTGCAGGCAGGATCTCAGGCCTCCACGGCTGAGTGGCCCGGGGGACGCGGCCCCAGGGCCAGCCGACGGAGTAGGCGGGCCAGTCCGCCCGCCCGCAAGCCGGAGAAGGGGGCGGGGCCGCAAGCCGCAGGCCCCTCCCCGCCCCCTCTCCTCAAACCCGGCCCAAACGCGCTCCGGAGGCTTTGAACGGGGACCCGGCTCCAGGCGAGAGGAACAAGCCAAACCTAGGTGCCCGCACCTCGGCCCTAACCCTCAGGGTTAGGGGGCGGGGAAAAGAGCCGGAAGGAGGCGGGTTTAACCCTGGCCCCGCCCACTGGCTGGGTCCGGGTCGCTCGGGGGGTCATTGCCTGATTTCCGCCGAAGCCCCCTCTTCTCGCGAGAAAGTGGGCTTCTCTCGCCCCTGACAGCCTTATCTCGCGAGGGTTATCTCTGTGAAGCGGGGTGTCGCGTTAATTCTGCCGGTTTAAGGTTCTCTCTGGTGCCGAAGTTGGAGTCCCTTCGGCTTTACCTGCTCACTAGGGAGTGCATGCGCTGCCCCGGCCCTCCGGAGATGTTGTTTCTGAGGACTTCGGGGGCTGCGACCCCTTTTGCAGGGAAAACGGTGGGTGAGCTACGGGCAGCAGGTGCGACTAGAAAGGTTTTGTGCGCTTCAGTAGGACGTTCTCGTTTGTGCTAACGATGTGGAGAGAACACAAACCACAATAAAAAGGCTCTAAAACAGCAGCGCTCCAATCATTGTGGAGGAAAGCAGGAAACCCTGAGCTTTATGGCCGAAAGGGGTAGTACCAGCCTGGTTTCCAAGGTTACTGCTTTCTACAACGGGAAGAACTTCAGAATGTGTGAGCTCCTGTCCTTAAACTCACTGCTGCTTTTGCTTCGAGCTGGGTGGGCTTCCAAATAGAAAGTCCAGAAGCCGCCCTCAATAATGCTGTTACTGACAGCGAGCTCATTCTGGGTTAGAAATAAAAGCTCCCTTACAAAATATTTTGCATGCCTAGTCTTAGCCTCTCAACAGAGTTTTGCAGATGAGGAATCCAAGACACAAGGATGGTGCAGAAACTTTCTGAAAGTCCCATACCTTTTTTGAGACAGGCTTGATTCCAGGTCATTGGTCTCTAACGTCATCTTTCTTTGCTTTATGCCAGACTAAGAGTTGCTGTATGTTGAGGGTTAATTACAGTGGTACAGAGAAAGCCTCCACTTCTTTTGTCTGCATATTTCCTTTGCCCTTTCATAAAAATTTAAAAAGTTATTGGCACTATCCTGTTTAGGGAGAAGATGGAGTTGCTTTATCTTTCAGACTTCAGGTTCAAGAACTCCCAGGAGCATAAAACCTCAGGAACGCAAAGTATTTTCATTTAAATCAGAGCGGTATGATTTTGAGGCAGGAAGACGTGATCTTTTAAACAATTATTCTGTGCTTCCTATTTCAAAAATAAAGTTTTTTGCCTAGTTTCATGTCCTAGAATAGCCAAGAAGAATTATTACACATTCAAATAATGATGATTTCCCTCTTATAGATACATAAAAACAACACAAAAGTTATTATTTATTTAGTTCACATCAAACTTGAGCCCTTTGCTCTGGCTTTATACGATCTAAGAAATTCTATTTGGTCTTCAATGACAAGCTAACTTTGGCAAAAGAGAGCAAAGCAGAATGGGAAATGATTATAATGAATCTTTTCACCTATCTTTTTCTCAATTTCATATTGACCTTGCTTTGCTTAGCCAGACATTAAAAATTAATCTGTAAAAGTTATGTTATCTGTTTAAGATGTAACCCTATATGTTTTTTATTTTTATATGATATTCTGACAAGTAATAGTATAGAAAACGCATTTACCTACATTTTTTACACAGATGCTTAAACTATTTAGCACCATTATTCCATTTTTACAGATGCAAAAGTAATTTACACAGGGCTGAATCTTGAAAACCAATCCTTTTTCTACTCCCCCGTGCAGAGAATATTTTTTTTCTCTTTTAATGGTTACCTCTTCAAGCTATTCCTCCTACTAACGAGCCCAATCCAGACACTATCAAGATAGTATAAAAGTGCTCTCCTATAGATGGTTCTGTGTTAGGCATTAAACAAATTGGGGGTAAAAGTCAATTCTTTACACCAAGTCATCAAAGTTAACAACAATGTTGATAAGTCATTTTGTTAATATGTACCCTTCATATGAAATGATTAGGTTAGCACTCTGTGGTCTTTCTTCCCATAACCCTAGTCTAATCATGAGGAAAACATCAGACAAATCTCAATTAAGGGACAGTCTACAGAATACCTCAACAGAAATCCTACAAACCCTAAGGTCATCAGAACCAAGGGAAATCTGAAAAACTTTCACAGCCAAAAGAAGAGTAAGGAGACATAACTACTAAATGTAATGTGGTATCATAGATAGAACCCTAGAAGGGACATTAGGTAAAAACTAAGGAAATCTGAATAAAATATGGACTTTAGTTAATAATAATGTTTATTAGTTGATTGTCATAAAAGTCCCATGCTAATATAGGATGTTAATAATGGGGGAAATGTGGAGTATATGGGAATTCTGTACTATTGTCACAGTTTTTCTGTATTTCTAAAACTAAGTAAAATTATTTTTTTAAAGTTCCTATGTTTTGGAATATCTTTTAGGTTATCAAGTA
Source organism: Cynopterus sphinx (assembly GCA_030015415.1). Taxonomy (NCBI): domain Eukaryota; kingdom Metazoa; phylum Chordata; class Mammalia; order Chiroptera; family Pteropodidae; genus Cynopterus; species Cynopterus sphinx. The sequence goes on along the minus strand of CM057384.1, from coordinate 89,306,321 downwards.
TAGACATAAATTCTTACAACTAGAAAGGTAGTATGATCATAGAGAAAAATTTTTTAAGATTTAATTGAGGAGTAAGCATCTATTATAGAGTGGCAAGTGTGGTTGAGTCATAAGAATTTTTTTATTTAGATAGAGTTTTATAGAGTTTTCTTTAAAGGCAAAAACCATGTCATTTATTTTTCTTGTACAATCCTGACCCTTGAGCTCAAACACTATTAGCATATATTGACTTAAATATATGTTGACTCATAAAGAATTTGATGTGCTAGAGTTGAGCCAAGGAATAAATATTTTATAACTTATTCCTCAGTATTTAAGACATTGGGTAGGACTAGGTTAGAGAAAGTGGCAGCTCATAAAAATACAAAATACACGGATGTAGGCAAGTCCTTTCCATTGCAAATTTAAAAAAACTGGTTTAAGCAAAAAATAAAATAATATTTAATTTAAAGTGTGTATATACATATATACATACATACACACATACATGCACACACACGTGTGTATATACACATATATATATGAAGTTTACAAGGATAGTTCATGGTACTATTGGAAGAGCAGCAGGAACTGGGGTGAATATAGGGGACTTGATGCTTCCAGGACTAATTCTTTCTGTTTCTGCCATCAGCTTGGCTTTATTCTGCCTACTTCAGATGATCTTTCCTTGTAAACAAACAAAAAATGACCCTGGCATCCTCAGGAGATCCCCCAGAATCATATCCTGTCAGTTTTATAATCTAATAAACAAGGGAGGTCTGTCTTCTGACTTTCAGTGCAAAAATTACCAGGGAAGGATTCTGGTTGTCCAAGCCTATCACTGTGGCCAGGGAGGCAATGTATTATGATTGGCCCAGCCTAGGACATTCCTTTGTGGACAGTGGGCAGTCTAATGCCTAAAAAACAGAACATTGGATAGATCAGAACAAATAATGTTAGCTACACCTGAGTTTTCTTTTTCTTGAGATTTATTACCTCCCTTTTATTAAGAACAGTTAATGAGGGAAAAAGTACAGGTTTGCAGGTTTGGTTTCCCAGGAAACGGACTCTGAAATGGAGATTAGTAATAGGAAGGTTTTAGGGAATGTTTCTTGGGATCACTACTCACAGAGGGGAAAAGAAGGGAGGAAAACAGGATGGGCTTACTAAGCAGTCTCAGTGAAAACCTCAGTCAATTCCATGTAGGGCTCAGAAGCTGGGATGACCCTTCAGAGTTGTTCTGAGTCAGAGAGTCCAGGCCTTTATACCCATATGTTAGAGTAGGCAGATAGACAGATATGAGGGGAAAAGAGAGAAACCCACAGGAGCACAGATGTGGTTGCCATGATCCCTGATAAGCCCTTAGAGTGACTGAAAGCCCAAAACATCCTGACTCAGAGACATAGGTGGTCTTTCCCACAAAGACATATGCACAGACCAGGCCCCATTCACCCTTGGCCTAATTCTTCCCTTATTATACAGCTATTATAATAAATTAACATTGTTGTTAATGCTGTACCCATCATGCATCTGAAGCCATGACAGTTTTGTAAAAACCAAATGTGGCAAGAAAAGGGGTGTCTCCCTAATTCCACCTCCTTTCTATGAAGAGACCACCCAAAATTATGAATATTTCTCCTCTTAGTTAGATCAATAGATAAAGCCCTAATCCCACAAGAGAAGTGGGGCAGCTCCCACTTGAGCTTGCCACTCTCCTATCTGAGAATGTACTTTCACTTTTAAGAGTGTACTTTTGCTTCCAATAAACTTGAGCTGTTGCCTCATCATCTATATGAGGAATTCTTTCTCATGAATTTGACATGATCCCAATCAACTGTTCAGTGACACATCACCAAGTTTTAGACAACTAGAGGAAAAGAGCTAGTAGACCATGTGCTAACTCCAGTCAATTAGTAAAAATGCCTAGATTTCTGTATTTAAAAGGATTAATAAGGATATGTGTGCTAAGTGAGAAAGAAAACTATGATCAATTTGTAATTTGGCCACAGGCACAGGAGAAGGTATGATGTCACGCATGGGCGGTAGATGCTGCAATGTACTACCCAAATCCCCCTTCAGGAAGGAAGGACTTCCCCCTGCTGCTGGGAATGCTGTCAACATATAGCCCTCAGCTATCAGCCCCCTTCAGAACTGCATCAGCTGAAGAAGCCTACTTTGTGAAGCCCCCTTCCCATGGCAGCCTACAACCAATACTAGTGAAGAGAACACATTTGTTATTTCCCTATGTCAAGTTCATTTCCTATGGTTGTATAGCAATAGGCAATATATATAAGGGTAATGTGAGCTCTGGTGTAAGAATGTGAGTTAAAAGTCTCTGTCTCTTATTAATTTTGTAACATTGGCCAAAGTACTTATTCTCAGTACCCTAGTTTTCTCATTTCCAAAATGGCCTATCAGTGAGGATTAAGTTTGGCTCCACATAATAAGGAGGGGAGGGAACTAAAGATAAGATTTTCTTTTCAATTACATAAAATAAATTCAGATGCAGGCCATCTAGGGCTGGGATGGCAGGCTCCTTCTAGCTCACTACTCTGTCATCCCTACAAAATGGACTTCATCTTCACTTTCAGACATGACATTCTTGATTCATGAAGCAGGAAGGAAGAAGAGCATCCCTCCTCCAGGGTTTAAGAAGGTTTTTCTAAAAGTACATTTGAACTTACTTTTCATTAATCTGAACTTAGTCACATGGTCACCCCCAGAGATCAAGGAAGCAAAGAAATATAGTCTTACAGCAGCAATATCTTCAGTTGAAAATTAGGGTCTCTTAGTAAAGGAAAAAGTATAAGGAAATAAAAGCAAATTCTGTCACAAATGGAGATAATAAAAATGCCTATTTTATATAGCTGTTATGTGAATTAAGTGAGTTAATACATGTACAGTGCTTAGAATAGGTGCTGTACATATACTAGCAAGTCCATAAAATGTTGCTACTACTGCTGTTATTACTCTAGCAGTAATTCTCATTTTGTAGGGAGGACATAAATGAATCTACATGTTCACTAACCTTTGTCTGTATATTGAATAAATAATTTCTATAAAATCACTACTGTTTTTAAAAAAAGTCTAAGATACTATTGTGATGAACAAAAGTAAAATTTATTTAAAATTACTAGTGATTTCATTGTAACTTTTTCATTATGTATTTTCTTAATCAGTGGACACTAAAAGTATAATTACTATCACATAGGTATCTATATAGTTTTTGACATTAAAAAAGTTCTTAGAGTTAAAAGATTATTAATCTTGGGCCCATTGGCACATATTTTTGGTAGAACTGTAACCCAACCTCTTCAGACTTATTTTTTCCTTATGTCCCTTTTTGCCTGTTTCTCAAGCTATAATGAGAATGCCTCCCCCTTCCTTCTTTCTTTCACTGCCATTTATTCATGAATTTGTTCATTATTAATAACAATAATACAAATTTCTCAGATGCCCATACAATCACAATTATACTGTTAATATATTAGTTGACTGAGAAGATACTTAATTGAAAAGGTTATTATGAAATAATGCTTTTAAATCAGGGGTCCCAACCCCCCGGGCAATGGACCTGTCCATAGCCTGTTAACTGAGCCACACAGCAGGAGGTGAGCAGAGAATGAGTGATTGAAGCTTCATCTGTACTAGCCGCTGCTCTCCAGTACTAGCATCACCATCTCCACTCCACCTCAGAATATGATGCATTAGATTATCCTAGGAGCACCAGTTCCTGGTACCAAAAAGGTTAGAGACCACTGTTTTAAATGAAGTTTTTAAAAATTCATTATTGTAGCATTGTGTTATTGGAAGCCTATTTTGTTCAAACCTTAGGTAGGAAGAGTTGCAGGGCATATAGCAGAGACAGAAAGTTTCTTCTGAAGCTTCCAGTTTCTTCTTCCTTTACCAATGTCCAGCCAGGGAACTCAGTCCTTTCAAACATTTTGATACCTCCTACCCACTGCTATTACCCAGTAGAATTGACCATTATTTTACTGTGCCTCCGTGATATCTTCTGGATTTCTATGACAGCAGTCTATTTTGCTGTAACATGTCTGCCTCCTATTAAATTTTTAGTAGATGTTTTTCTTCTGGACCACATTAACGGATAGTATGCAGTAGGCTTTGATTTTATTTTGACCCCACATCATTAGGCTTTCTTTCCCTTCTTCAATGACATCTTACTTTTCTTCCCAGTTTCTTTGGATTCGTCTGAAACACTTTTTGGATATTTTCTTAACCATTTAACCTTTATGTTTTTTCTTATATTCTTGAAGTATGGAATTTTAGAACAGGAAGGCAATTTAGAGATTGCTTAATCTAAAGCTTCCATTTTGAAGTATGAGGATGAAAATGAAAAATTCAGAGAAGTAATGTAACTTGCTTAAAATTATTGTATTCTACCTGTTAAAGACAGATCTAGGACCAGAATCCAAGCTTTCTTCAAGATCTAGATTTTCCTTCAAATACCAGCTCAACACATCTCTTTCTCTTTTGAATTATGCACTTACTATCTACAACTGCATTATTTTGACAATAATCATAGAGTATAATACTGCCTTGTTGTGCCCAAAGTTGCGAATCTCAGAAGACCACCAAGGAGCCAATACCGATGCAAACACATGAGGGTCTTTATTCAGACTCGAGTCCCGACTCTTGACAGTCACTGATGCAGCAGTGTTGGAATGAGAGCCCCAAATTCTGGGGAAGCGGGTATTTATTCAGAGCAAGTTCAGAGCAAGCGTGGAAATTCCAGACTTGTCCCTACCTGATTGGTTGTATCTAGGGTAGTGTGAGGTTAAGTAGGGGTTGATTGGTTTTTTCCTTTAACTAAGGGTCAGCAAGGGGTCACAGCAGCTGAAGGCATCTTTAACTAAAGGAAGGTTTAGAGGAAAGCTAAGTCTTGAAGAAAAAATAAGTCCCTTTCAGCCTTACCTATACTGTTACTTAATTCTTTCACATTGGTGTTTCTTGACTGGCCAGTTAGCTGGAAACTCAAGAAAGCAAAGATTTTGTCATTTTTATTTTCTCTCTCTTCTTAGCAGGTAGCCCAGTATCTAGTAGATATTAAGAATATACACATTAAGGGAGCTAATGGGCACTTGGTAGGCAGTCAATAAATATTTTTGACTGATTAACACCACCTCTTACATATCTTTCAAAAACATAATGGTTCTTGTTCTTTAACATTTTGCTTATATTTCCTTTGTAATTTTTAAAAAACAGACTTAGATTCTTGGCAACCAATGAAAAGAGAGTCATGCCTCTGCACAGTCTGCTGCAATGTATTTTTTCTGGACTTGGCACAAACCCTAAGGTTTCTGCCCTATTTTTTGTCTTCTGCACTGCAGTTCATCTAATCTTCTAGCTCTTGGTGGCTTTCTCTGCTAGGCATTGTTCTATAGAGTGACCCAATTAAAAGTGGCCCCATTTAATGTTGAGGTACTTGATGTGGGACTGGTTTCAAATGATCATCCTGTAACTTTCCAATACTTCATTTTATTTGTCTTAGTTCCTTGGTGCAGTGTACCTGCTGCTGCAATTAGCCTTGTGTCACAATAAATTCACCTGCACTGAGGTTCAGGCAGAAGACACAGCAATGAGTAGAGCTAGTCATGTGTCACATTATGCCCTTTAAGCAGATTCTTGTTTACCCATTGTCTGAGCTTTAAGTGGAAGATAAAAGCTTTTCTCTAAACCTATACAGTTTTTCACTAAATCTGTCAGTTTCAGCATGTCGTTTGTGTTTTTTTTTCCACAGTGCAATCCCCTGATCTACATCAGGTAAACATGATGATGGATTGAATTCACTTTACTGCTCCTTTTCAGATGCTGTTTTGATTTGTCAGTATCTTGGAGGAACAGCACATTGCTTCCCAAGACAGAACAGAAGCCAAGGTTTGCAAAATACCACATTTTTCAGCATAGTAGTATAGTAACTTTAAAATACTGATATGTTTTGAAATATGTCTGTGAGCACTTCTTTATTACTATTATATTGGTATGTACAATGTTATCTCTTTTGCCATCTTGGCATTGTTAGCATTATTTAAAATTTGTATTAAAAATCATTGGTATTTTAAAGAAAACCTATTAATTTCTATAGCCAAGTAACTTATTTCAAATGAAATGTGACTAGATCACACTCTATCACACCGTACTAATTCATGCCTTCATGCCTTGGTACACTCTATTTCTCTTCCCTTGAACACATTTCCTTCTCATTTTCTAGGTCCTGAATGTCTCTTCCTGAACATCTTCTTTGTGCCTCCTTTATACCTAACTTTCATGTTGATAGTGCATTTATTATACCTGTATTACAACTATTAGTTTGCAAATTTATCATGCTGTTAGACTGTGAGGTCTTTCAAGATAAGGACTTCGTCCCATTTATCTTTCCATCACCTAGTGATATGACTGGTATATATTATGTTTGAAGAATGAATAAAAATGATTTATTCCTTCTGGATGTGGTTGACTTATCTTTAGTTATTCTACCATAGATAAGAAAATTCTAAAGTCTGCATTTTTTCTGATTTTTTTTTAAGAAATGGAAATAATTTAATAGTTTACCTTTATGATTGCAAAAATAATGTGTGCTCAGACAAGAAATCAGAAAAGGGAAACAAGAAGTGAAAATTGTCAATGATTCTATTTATCCAGGTAGAACCACTATTAACATTTTAGTATGGGTCTTTCTAGAATTTTTTTTATGCTTACAGCACCTGATCTTCCTAGGTGGTCTCCCATTTAAGTACTAACTAGGCCCGACCCTGCTTAGCTTCTGAGATCAGACATTGGGCTTGTTCAGGGTGGCATGGCCATAGACTATGGACCATGGCTCCACTGGGGCATGAACCCAGGACCTTCTGCATGTAAAGCAGATGTGCTAACCACTACACTCTAGAATCACATCATAGACTTTTTCATCTACATACATACACATTTGTAATATAGAACAAAAAAGGAATATTACATAGCAAGATCTACTTTTTCATTTAACAATATCTTGTAGGCAACTTTCTATGTCAAATTTTAGCACTACATGTTTACTTTGGCAAATGCATAGGAAGATGTACTGGACTTTATTTAACCAAGCCCTGTAGATGGACACTAACTATTTTAGGTAGATTCTTATGATTGCATGAAACAAAGACACTTTCCCCCACAAGACACTCTAAAAATATAAATAAGACCCTTTGTATCGTCCCAAGGAAAAGGGTAGTATATCTTAAAGATGTATATAAATTGGAACTGGAACCAGAAGTCCATCTATCAGGAATCAAGTTCTAGGAACCAGCTACTCTTTCTCTGATACTTCTGTCTTTTCTCTTTCTCCATGTCTCCCTAACATTTCTTTTTTCCTCAAAGTATTTGCTTCCTCTTAAGTTCCACTTGCACATAGCTTTGGCTTGGCTTACTCCAGGTTCTTGATGTATGACATTATTTTACTTTCTGCTGCTGCTTCTCAGTCTGTAGAAGTTTAAATATTTTCTTCCCACACTCAGAGAATGATCTTATAGGCTCTGCTTTGGATCCCCTGGTGTAGAGACTAGAAGTGGCAAGAGATGAGGATGAAAAGAAAAGGAGGACCAGATCAAGGAAAGGCTTATATTAAAGGATCTAAATTTTTACCCAAGTAATAGGAAGCCACCCAAAGTTTTTAAGAGTGAGTCGCACAATCAGATTTAAGATTTAGAAAGACTTCTCTAGCTAAGCGTGATTGTATCTACAAGTCTATAGATGGCAGGAAGGCCAGTTAGGAGACTGTCATACATGAGAAATGATAGAGCCAGAGAAACAGTTTTAATTTGGACAACTGGATCAATACTGGGGCCATTAACTGAAATAGGGAACCCTGGAGAACTGAACAGACGTTTCTTTGTAAATTAACTTATAGCCTTTTTTACAACAGCAGAAGTTTTTTCAGTTGTAGAGAAAAATTGCACATCACTATGTCCTTAAAGATCTTCATCTGACAACCTCAGATCTTTCTATTTTCTCAAATCTATGTAAGAACTGTGTCTTAAGTCTTAAGCCAGGCAGCTAACTTTTACACCTTTGGCTTTATCCTCTCTTATAATGAAAGTAATTTTTTTGTTTGAATAGCACGCCATGCCTTTCATCTCCTGCCTGTGTATAAAAAAATACACTCCCCCACCTGGGGGAGTTGTTTTGGAGGAAACAATGTCCAGGCTGTTCTTCACTTCTAGAAAACATTGGGATGGCTGACTGATGCTTCAGAAAATGGATTCCACAGGAAACAAACAAACAAACAAACAAACAAGATTCTTGGTTTAGTCAGCTAGCTTTGTAACAAGACACAAACAATTCCCTTAGTCTTGGGGAGAATGGTAGGTAGAGTCCTGGAAAACTTCATCATGTCTAATGGTCCTCATGCCTAATGGTCCTCACCTGTCTTTTATTCTCCAGGAAGGCTCTATCAGAGCAAGACTGTTGGCCAGCTTTCCTAAGCACACATGGAGCAGGAGACCTCTCTTCACTGCCTTTTCTCTTTTCCTCTCCTACTGGGGCTTAATTTTTGGATGGAAGAAAATTAAATCTAAGAATTTACTAACTCGAAACATTGTCTGTTACAATGTCTTAGCTACAGTATTATTTATCTATAACTTTGGCTAAAGTAGCAGGACCTGACCCATCTCACTTAAATTCATGGAACTATACTCCCAAAACACTGTCTAAGGATTAACAAGGATTTATCTCTTGCTTAGAACTTCTTTAAAGATTCTTTATGTATTTCAGCTTAGAAATTTTCTTTTTAAAAAATAATCAGGTATTAAAGATTGCCAATTTACTGTAAATATTTCTCATGTTATTACATATTGTACAGTGACATTGTTTTAATGACTACTACTTGCAAACCAATTATGTGTGTGCCATAACTTTAAAAATACCATATCTAATTTATGTGGTTTTCTTAATTTTAAACTAAGTATAATTCTGAGGGAATATTCATAAACTGTATTTTCTTTCTATTCCTAATAGATTTCTCAGGATAAGTTCTTAAATGTGGAAATATTTGTCAAAAAAGGAATATTTTTGAGACTGCTGATATATATTGCTGAGTTGCCTAAACAAAGACATTTTATTCACATCATTCAGGACTGTATGAGACACCTTGCTTCCTTATTACCATCACATGGAAAATTTTCACTTGTTTTTATGAACTTTTTTATAGGCAAAAATTAAATATTATAGTTTTATATGTTTATCGACATTTGAATTCCGCATTTGTGAATTGTCGTTTATTAGAGTTTTTTTAAATGAACACATAGAAGCACCATTTCCATGGAATGCTCATAAAATAGATGTGGAGATGTTGGGTCTTTGAAGCAAAACGTTTTGGGAAGTACTTTATTCTCCGCTTTCTACTTAAAGATTCATGAATTACATTAAGGTATGTATTAAAGTCTCTGAAATGTTCTATACTAAAGAAACCTATTAACTTTTTAAATAGTTTTATTGAGATATAATTTACATACCATAGTGTTCACCCATTTATAGTGTATAATTAATGAGTTTTGGTATATTTACAGTTTTGCAACCATCACTATTATCGAATTGCAGATCATTTTCATGATCTCAAAAAGAAACCCATAAGCAATCACTGTCCATTCTCCCTACTTTCTAGGCCTACTTTCTTTCTCTTTGGATTTTTTTATTCTGGACATTTCATATAAATGAATTCACACAATATGTGGTCTTTTGTGACTGCCTTCTTTTACTTAGCACAGTGTATTTGAGGTTCATTTATGTTGGTAGCATGTATCAAGGCTTCATTATTTTTTGCTGATGTATAATATTCCAATGTATAGATATACCACCATTAGTTTAAATCATCAGTTCATGGGCATTTAGTTTCCTTTTTTTATTTTTTTGGCTATTAAAAATAATGCTGCTATGAACATTCATGTGCAAGGAAACCTAATAACTTTGCATATATAGTATAGCAAGCTGAGTCTGAAGCCACAGGCTTGTGAATATTGTGAACATCACAAATTGTCACTTGGAGAGCCAAGCCATTACTGGGCAAATATTGTATTAGCTTTGAATTATGTTGTTCTTTTCATGAAACAAAGCATATAAATTATATCAAAGGAAAGGAAAGAGCATATCAGATATACTATGAAATGTTATAAAAATGTTTGCAAGCTTACCACTTTATATTTCTAACTGGAGAAGAGGGGAAGTCTACTTTTTAGAGGGCCAACTGATAAGGAAAGTATTGTCATTGGATGTTTTCACTGTCAATCTTGATTAAAAGAAAAGAAGGCAGGTCACCTGGGAGGCAGAGTGGTATAACCAGGTTATGTCTTAAGGAAAGAGTAGGGTCAATCTCCAATCTGCCTGAAACTATGAAAATATTTTAGGAGCAGATGGCTGATAAACCAGTGAGGTAATATCCAGTAATGACTTAATGCTATCTTAATTTAAAAAAAAATAATAAGGGTACCATGTTAAAACAAACAAACAAAAACAAACACAAAAACAAATTTTTAATTGATGCCTGTCTCTTGGAGAACTGATATTTTTCATTTACTAAAACTATTAATTAATTTGGGTCTTGGTTTTAAACACTCCCCCCCCATTTTTTTTTTTTTTTTTTTTTTTTTGCTGTAACACTTGCTGACTTCCTTAGAATCTTGGAATTAATGTCCCATGAAGCATACCCTGGAGAAATGCTGGTCTAGTTACCTCTGTTCTTAATTTCATTCTATGAGCAAATAATTTCTCTTTGGGTCAAAAGTAATCTTAACAGCAATCATTTGAGAATTTATAAAACATCAAATATAGAACCTGTCAACTGGCCATTTTTTCATATTTGTATATTAGGACAGTTCAGCTAATTTCTAATATAGATCTGGGATCAAAGTGATTTATGCTCTTTGAATAAGCAGTAAAAATCCTGAAATTTAAGAATTGACCTAACAGATGGATCTTACATGGAAATGTAGACAAACTGAACCGAGTGTGTGCAAGGTTACTAAAGTAAAGCTCCAAACTCTAAAGGCTGAATTACTTTGAATCGTATATTTTCTCACAGAGAACAGTGACAGGAATTCTAAAAACAGGCCATATAAAACTATTAAATGTTGATTACAATGTAGCTGATTTACCTAATTATGTTTTATTTAAGATAGTACTAGAATTTTCTAATAAGCCCATAGTTCTCAAGCTTTTTTGTTTTATGACACACGTAAAGGATGATGATCACCAGCATGACACTCTTCTAGGTTATCTATAATTCCCAGCACAGGCTGTAGTTCTATACTTTTATTTCTAATTCATGAAAATGTATTATAATGCTAATAAGTGAGAGTAAGGTCATAAAACGGATCACTGCTTACTTTTTCAGGTAGGGAACTCAGCTGGGCCTAACCAAGCTAATATTCTATTTGCAAACTGATCTCATACAAGCCACAATCAGAACCAGACCTATTACTAGTAAATCAGGGGTAAGATGGGAGTAATGGGGGTGCAATAGAAGCCAAATTTCAAGGAGAGATAGCTTCTTAGAAAGTCATCCCAAAAGAAGAATTAAATACTACCTTTCTCAGATTAGGTCTCTTGCATTTTGAGCCAGCCTTTTAAATATTATATTCGTACCATTGATAAACCTTGTACTATAGGAGAGTTTATAAAATGACTACTACCACAGAATTAGAGAGCAGGACAGTGAGAGGATAACTAGGAGGGAAGGAAATGTTCAAAGTTTATCCTTATTTAGTTTCTACTCTTTATCTGCCCGATCTTTGCTGTATTTCATTAGGTTTCAGAACTTTCCCAATCTTGCCATAATCATGCCTCTACATTGCTCAGAGCGAGAAGCATTGAGCCCTATGTTAATTCTGAAAGAGCAAGGACTCTTCAAAGCAACATTAATTTTGGGCTGGTTAATTCTTTGTTGTGGGGGACTGTCCTATGCATTGTAGGATGTTTAGCAGTATTCCTAGCATGTATGGACTAGATGTTAATAGCATCCCCTTCTCTCAGTTGTGAAGACCAAAAATGTCTCCAGACATTGCCAAATGCCCCTTGAGTAGAAAAATGGCCCCCAAATTAAGAACCACTATGATGGAGGCATGAAAAAGCCCTTTTCCTTTTAATTCAGCCGAGAGAAGGAAAGAATGTAAAGTATTTAAAATAATATTTTCTAAGAAAGCTAGGAGAAATAAAGGAAAATACAAAGAACATAGCATTAATAAATAGCCATGATGGTTATACAAAATTATGAATATATATAATGCCACTGAATTGTTCACTTAAAAATGGTTTAAAAAGTAACTTCGTGTTATGCGTTGTCTAGAGAACTCAACCTAAGCACCTCTTTCTTATGAATTAAATATTTCAATTTGTTTTGTGCAGAGCATCTGAGGCAAATCTAAAACACAGTGCTTTATGCTGCTAATTAACTCACTGTTCACCATCTGAAAGGACCATTATAATAGAAGGGATCTTGGAGATCATCTTGCTTTATAGGTTAAAAAAAAAATTGAGGTCAAAACAAGTTCAGTGACTTGTGTAGTTTCAGTTCATGGAGCTCTTTAAGAAATGTACCAGGATCAAGCCCAGATATCCTGCTTAGAGTTCAGTGTTCAAGCTATGAAACCACATAAAGGTCCACCTTTGGATATACATTTTAAAGGTCCACCCCTGGATATACATTTTTATCAGAGACTGTGAGTGCCTTTTGTGAATTCATTCTTTCTCATAAAGGAAAACAATGTCTAATGGGAAAAAAATGAATGCAGATTAACAGGAGTAAAATCATCTAAATAAATGGTATTGAGAAGTGTCTGAGGAGCAATCACATCTATTCTTAGGGAATAAATGTACTAGTTTTACAGAATGAGATGGATATTCATTTACATTATTTAAATTTAAAAATTATAAATTTTTTGAAAACTGGCTTTCAAAAAAGCCCTGTTTCAACTATGAGAGTTTAATTTCCATTCTCTGAACTTTTATGGCCTTTGTTCACACTGTCTTGACCTAGAGGTGCCTGCCGTCTGCTACACCTTTCTATACTCTTTACTCAAAATTCAGGTCAATTATGAAACCTTCCCTGAACTTCAATTTTCCTCTAAGAAGGAATTAAACATTTCCCTCTCTATATTTCTGTAGCAACTTTACAAATGGAGTCATTTCACCTACAGTGGGTTTCTATATTGCAAACTGGATATAATTAAATACATGAGGATCATGAATTGCAATGCCTAGACTGGCTAGAGGTTCTATAACAAGACAGTGATTTGGAACTGCTACTGCTGGTTGTAGTAGGAACATAAGGCTGAATGAATAGCTGGATGCTCAGTTGGTCTCTTGTTTGTGAACTGGGCTGGGATTTGTTTTGCGTCGTATTTCACCAGTGCTTAGAAAACTTCAGGGCCAAAGACAGTAACAGAAATGGAAAAGCTCCAAAGTAAAGGGGTCATGAGAAGGGTGTGGACTTTTTTTGGTCTGGTTTGATCAACGCATCTATTATTTTTAGGCCACAATAACAAAAACATCTTTATTCTGAAGTTGCTGAAGAAAAATGGCCATTAGCTTCTTCTCATTGAGACAATCACTTTTATAATGCAATTTTTAAATAATGTAATATTTTGAAGGAACCCCACTAGTGCAAATAGCAGAATGGTACCTTTATTTGTTGTTTATTTAATCCTATTTTGTAATAATACTTTATTAGCTCTCTTCCCCCTAAGATTGTAAGCTTCTTGAAGATAGGAATCATAGATATGAATATCTTTATATCCCATTCTCCCCTTGGCTTCAGAAAAGGAGCATAAAACATAACACATATTGGATAAGTATAAAAATATTCTGTTCTTTAAAAAAACACCTTTTTTGTTGTTGTGAAATATAACTTTCAATCAGCAAAGTACACAATACAAAAATGTACAGCTCAGTGAATTATCACAAAGTAAATACCCATGTAACCACCACTCAACTCAGAAAAAAAAAAGAACGTTATCAACAAACCTCTTTCAATCACTATTTCCTTTGTTGTTCCAAAGGTAGCTATTTTCCTGACTTTTCTAAGCATGTACTTAAAAATTGTAGTTTAGCCTTGCTTGTTCTGTTCAAACTTTCTACAAATGGAATAACACATTATGTAGTCTTTTGTATCTAGCTTCTTTTACTCAATACTATGTTTGTGAAATTCATCCATAATGATGTATGGAAATGTAGTCTGTTCATTTTTATTGTTATATATCATTTCATTGTATGAATATATCACATTACATATTTATCCATTCCTCTGTCAATACCATATAGAGGTTGTTTTCAGTTTGGCAGGATTAAAATAATACTGCCATGAAAATTTATGTATGTCTCTTTGATATATAGTGCACACATTTCTATTGAGTACCTGAGTGTTGAATTGCTAGGTCATAGGGTATACATGTCTTTAACTTTAATAGAGAAAGTCAAATTATGCTTGTAACATTCTCATCAGCAGTGAATGAGAGTTCCCAGTGCTTCCCATTCTTGCCAACAGTTATTATTGTCAGTCAATTTATGTAATGTAAGTGCTTCTAGTGGATATCTAATATTATCCAGCTGTAGTTTTAGTTTGCATTTCCCTGATTACTTATGAAGTTATACAATTTTTATATGTTTATTGGCTATTCCATGTGCTTTGTTGTGAAATGCTTCTTCAAGTCTCTTGCCTATTTTTCAATTGGATTGTATAGCTATCTTTTTCTAACTGATTTCTAGTATATCCTTATATACTCTGGATACAAGCCCTTGTCATTTACATATGTTCTAAATTTCTTTTCCTTTTTGTGGCTTGTCTTTTCATTCTCTTAATGTCTTTTGTTAAACAAAAGTTCTTAATTTGAATAGTCAAATTTATCAACTCTTTAATTTGTGTTCTTTTTTAGAATGCTTTCCTTACATCAAAATCATGAAGATGTTCTGTATTATTTCCTAGAAACTTAATTTTTTGCCTTTCAAATTTAGGTCTACAATCCACCTCAAATTGATTTATGTGTATGGTATGAGTTGAAGGTTAAGTTTCTTTTATACTCCCCAAGATTCTTGTTCAAATATCCTAGCATCATTTATTGAAAAGATAGTTCTTTCTCCATTGCTCTGCTGTACCACATTTGTTGAGCATCAAATGTTGATCAATACATGAGCTTTCTGTTCCATTTTATTTGTCTGTCCTTTCACCAACATCATACTTAATTCTTATGGCTTTATACTGGGTCTTTATTAAGAGGAAAACAAGTTCTTGTTTCCAACTCTTCTTTAAAAGGGTCTTGGCTATTTTTGTTGCTTCACATTTCTATCTAAATTTCAAAATTAGTGTGTCAAGTGGCACTTTCATTTTCTCTGGTAAGGCTGACTTTCAGTTAAGTTTCTCTGGGATGATGTTTAATTAGAACTTTAATGGCAATAGCAATTTGAAAGGCCATGGTATAGTGGAAAAAAATAACATGGGTCTTGGAGTCAGCCTTGAATCGAAGTTTATCCCTGCAGCTCTCTATTGGGCTATTAGAAGGGTTCAGGATTGTTTTAGTCTGTTTTGATCAGCTGTCTATTATTTTTAGTCCACAATAACAAAAACATTTTTATTACCAAATTACTGTTAAAATTCAGCACTGCACAGGTATATTGGCAACATGATAAATATTTCTTAGTTCAGCTGAGGAATGTGTCAAATCTATCACGACAGTGCTATAGACATTGTATATCACCAGCTCTGAGCATCATTACTCATGTATCATAACAGAGGCTTGTGCATTGCATTTTTAACTTTAAGCATTTGTAGTTGCTTATAAATCAATTTAAAACTTTTTCTTATTTTTTTACCATACTCCAGAGCATATATTTTAACTCACAAAACATATATATAATATATGGAAATTGCAAGATTATAATGGATGCCCATGAATCTAACATCTGACACCCAAATCATGTGGTCCTTCCCTATTCAAATGCTAATTGGCTCCTTATTTAAACATTTTTGAGAACTTGGCCTCTTTAATTTGTACTATTAGTTTAATAGTCTCTTAAATATTCTTAAACTTAATATAGACAGCTGCATCCACCTTCAATATGTAGTTATTTTGCAGCTCATTAATGCTATGAAATCTGTGAACATATTTATTTGGAAAAATTGGCAGACAAGCAGTTTTGTCTCCAATGCTATCTACACCTCTAAGTGTCTGTGTGTAACTGTGACTGCATATGGCCTCTTACACATTCAGAAATGAATTCCAGTCTCCCCTTTCTCTGCATTTCTCTCTTTCTCTCTCATAGACACATAAAGAAAAGAATCTAGAAAAAGAAAAGATAAAAACAGCTCCCATCTGATTCATTTACCATCTGTCCTTTTCTATCACTCTGCAAAACTGGGCAAAATGCTCACTCTTGTATTCATTTCTGTCTTTTAGTCCCTATTCCCTTATTCATGCTGGGTTGGAGACAAAGTGGGTGTGCAAAAAGGCAGTCCATTATTTCCCACTGCATGATTTCCCTTTTCAGTGACTCCATGACTGCTGTCAGCTCACAGGAGCCATCAAGGATGCTCTTTTGTGGTTACATGGGGAACTTTGAACACTTTGTGGATGGTATCTCACAGGAGAAAAGTGGAGAGTCTATCAGACACTGCTATTATTGCCATCTTGTCACCAGGTGGCCCAGGCAAACATGTTTTGTCAAATAGCCCAGAAACTTATCAGAGAGGAAAAGACTGATGGGTTTATAGCATCTGAGCTTATCCAATATGCTCATTTAATTTATGAGATGTTTAAATTTTGTATTTGGCTCTTCAATTTTAGGAACACATGTCTTTATGGTTGTAATCTTTTGCTTCCTCCTCACCTCTATTTATGCATATGTATCTGTGTGTATGAATATGTATATATAAAATATACATCAATATAGCATAATTCAATTCAATAGGCATTTATAAAGTACTTATAAAGTGCCAGGCACCAAGGATACAGAGATGAATAAGATATGGTCCTTACTCTCAAGGTGCTTATGGCCTAATGATATTTGTCTTTCTGTAAAGAAGATTTTGTACATAGGAACTGTTTGTTAAGTTTTACCACACCGAGTATTAAAACTTAACAAGACTAACCAGAAGGCACAAATTAGCCAAAGGAAGAAAAAGAAAATTAATTGTGTATCATTTACATGCAATTTTTACTTAATTTTTTTTATTTTGAAATAACTAACTTTAAAGAAGAGTTGCAAAGATAGTACAAATTTATATTCCTATATATGCTTCATATATATATATATATATGTGTGTGTGTGTGTATATATATATATATATACACATACACACACACATATATATATTGTTTTTCTTACATAACCTTCACTTAGGTTCCTGTAATGTTAACACATAGCCATGGTATATTTATCAAAACTAGAAAATTAACATTGGTACAATGTTATTAACTAGAACACAGACTTTATTTGGATATCACCAGTTTTCTACTGTCCTTTTTTTTCTGTTCCAGGATCTGATCTAGGCTTCTATATTGCATTTAATTGTCATGTCTCTTTAGTCTCCTCAAATCTCTGACAGTTCTTCAGTCTTTCCTGGTCTTTCATGACCTTGACACTTTTAAATAGTACTGATTAAGAATTTTGTAGAATGCCCCTCAATTTAGCTTTGTCTGATGTTTTCTCATTATTAGATCAAGCTCATAGATTTTTGAGAAAACTCTCACAGAGGGTGTGTGCCCTTCTCAGCACATCCTATCAGGGATACATGACACTGACATGTCTAACTGCTGGTGATACTAACCTTGATCATTCGCTTAAAGTTGTATCTGCCAGGTTTCTCCACCATAAGATTACTATATTTCCTCTTTATAATTAACAATATTTTGTGGAAGATATTTGGTGGCTATGTAGATATCCTGTTTCTTCTTAAACCTTCACACACTTGTTTTTATTTTTAATATAAACTTTATTTTAGAATAATTTTATATTTGCAGAAAGCTTTTGAAGACACTATTTAGGTTCCCCCATACCTTTTCACTCATTTTTCCCTATTGCTAACATCTTACATAAACATTTGTCACAACTATTGAACAACCAACATTAATACATTACTGTTAACTAAATTCCATAGTTATTTGGATTTCATTACTTCACCCAGTGATTTTCACATTCAATTGGTCAAGGGTCCTGGCTGTAGCAATTACAACTGTGGTGTTCTAATGGCAATTTTCTCTTTCCTTAATTTTTTCTACATCATTACTTGAAATTATTCTATAAGGAATGGTCATTCCTTCTCTTTATTTATTTATTTTTATTTATTCATTCATTTATTAATTCATTCATTCATTTATCCAAGCATTTGTTTATATCATTATGGACTCTTGGAAATTTATTATATTCTTTGGATTATAATATAATGCTATTATTATTTATTTTGATGATAAATTATTTCAGCTTTGGCCATTGGGAGCTCTTTCATTTTAGCATCTTTGTCCTTTTGACATGTTCTCATCTCTCTTCTTTTTCTCTTTTACTTTCTGGCACTGTGCCTGTAATTTTTACACAAACCTAATAGACATGTCATCTAGGTGGCTATCTTTTAGTTAAATGTTTATTATTTTCTTCCTTAGTTGACATTTTAACTTTTTTCCTTCATTATTTTTATCACCTAAGCATTATGATTATCCAAAATTACACTGAAAAGCCAAGTCATGGAAAACAAACGAAGAAGGAAAAGAGGGTGAGACCTAAGCAGATAGAGCTTGCTTCTCTACTCCTTCCTTTATTGATGATCTTGGGCAAGTCATCTAACCTCTCTAAGTCTCAGTTTACTCATCTATAAAGTGGTGACAATAGTAATAATACTTACCTTGTGGAGTCAGATTAGATAAGTTAAATGTCATAAGATGAGAAACTACCTTGTTATTTATAAGTTTTATATAAAGTTGTAGAGTCATCTCTGTATCATAGCACAAAGGCACTATTTTCTATTTTAATTATTTGGCAATGATTGTTAATAAAATGTTTTTATGATTACACAGAGAGATCCATTCAAGAGAGAACAATAAACAATTGAAATTATACTAGCCAAAAAACTGAGCCTGGAACCAGATTAATGTATTTACTCAGATGCAATCTTATCTCTATAATTATTCATTTGGAAAACTGAGGATTATATTGGTAATAAGCATGACCCCTCTGTCTTTCAGACATTAAAATGAAGGCTTTGTCTCTACTAAAATAAAAATATGTCAGGGTCAAATTATTTTTACTCCAAAGCCATGCTATATGTTTCCTAAACCAATATTAAGCATCATGTGGAAGCAATTCAAATTGTAGAATTTGGTGGTTTGCTCAGAATGCTCACGCACATTGTTCATTAGTCAGTGAGATTAATGGAACATCCAACACATATAAAGAATACCTGATGCAGGCACCACCCAGGATGTAACAGGCTAATCACCCAATCTTGAGCAGAATGAAATCTACGCTATCATTTCTGGAACCTGAAGCTAATGAAGGAAATTGTTCTGGCTTTACTTTTTCAAATCAAACTGGAATCTAAAGCTTACGTGAATATATACAATGTGATTACAGAGAAATTTAGGAGCCAAGAAAGGACAGAGTAAACTGGAAATCAAGAATCAGTGGAGAAATGCTTTGTTTTCTCTTTTTTCTATCCTCTCTTTCTCTCTCTCTCTCTCTCTCTCTCTCTCTCTCATTCCTATGTCTCATTGTCTACCTCAGACTTCAGTTTTTGACTTGACCAAATTCTTCATGGACAGAGAATAAAACTGAGGCCCAAATACATGTTTTATGGTGTGATACTTAAAAGTAGTTCAACATAGTGTACCATTAATCTTTTAAAAATGTTTATTAGAAGCACACAGAGCCCTTTCTATGGTTTAGCAAATCTAAAATAACCCAGTAACATACAATCAAATTTTTATGTATAGTAAACTCAAAATTTGGGCTAACATAGTGATACTACTGAAAACTTCCAGCTTCTGATTCCAGCCTCACTCTAAGCCCCCTTCCCTCCTCCATGAAGTCTTAATAATGGCATTAAGACAGCTGATTTTGAAAGGATCTAGAAAGCCAAGAATCCAGACCAGAAACCCAAATTGATTTACTACATACTAGCAGAGCCTTTCTTCTCTCTCTTAACTCCAACTCTGGCCTCTTATTTCTTGTTCTCGGTTTTAATTATTTTCAGCATAAATACTAAAGAATTTGAACTTTTTAAGTTGAATATATTGCCAAATATCTGTCTTAAACAGAAAAGTGGCCTATAGTTTATTCTTTCCTTGATTTTTATGGGTTGGATGCACTATGACATTTCAGTATTAAATGGAGCCAGAGGCCCAACTGCCTTAAAACTTACAAATTAACAAGGATCATGGCCCACTTACTCAAAAACCTGACTTTGCTGTTGGGTTCACAAATGGACAGAGCTGAAGTTTTGTGGCAAATCATCTATTTAGTATATTTGAATGTTCAAGCCTCAGAGGACAGATGCCAAGTAAACAATTTTTTAACTCATCTCACAAGGGTCAAAGAAAATGGATCAAATAAACAGAAATTAACCAAATTGTTTGTATATCTGGATTGCCAATCCCTCTACCCTTTGTTGCAAGCTTCAACAACAGTGGTCTCCAACTTTTTGGCACTAGGGACCAAGGCTCTTATGAGATTCTAATGCCTGATGATCTGAGGTGGAGCTGAGTCAGTTATAACTGGGAAGAAGCTGTAAATCCAGATGAAGCTTTGCTCTCTCACCCACTGCTCACTTTCTGCTGTGCAGCCCAGTTCCTAACAGGCCACAGACCAACACCAGACCATGGACCAGTACTAGTCCACAGCCCGGGGTTAGGGACCCTGGTTCTACGGGACTGAAATCTAGCCTTTGGTGGTTCACATCCTGATCTGCAGGGTGTAAACTTAGGGAAGAACCCTAGCTAACAGCAAGATTCTTGATAATGTTTGAGTGACACTTTTGCAAGTAACTGTGTTGCCTAGGCCTGAGAATACAACTGTGGGAGTGGGAGTCAGTTATAGGGTGTGTAAGTATCTGTAGGAGACGGATGGAGGGTAACAGAGTCACAGACAAGTCTCATCTAGAATTTTAGCACAGACAACAAACCATGTGATTCTTGAGAGACTCTGAGATCCTAATAAGAGATGAGCTAGTTACAGTTATTCCATTGCTTTCTGCCTTAGTTTCTTTATCTGTGAATAAGAATAAGAATGCTTATGTCCACTTACACCTCTGTTTCAGAGACATGATGAAAGGGGGTTACAAGGTTTAGAAAGTTCATATTTTTGTCTATGGCCATGTCACCCTGAACAAGCCTAATTCCATTTGATCTCAGAAGCTAAGCAGGATTGAGTCTGGTTAGTACTTGGATAGGAGAACACCTGGGAAGACCAGGTACTGTAAGTATAAAAAATAAAAAATAAGGGATTGCAAGTTGACAAGGTTCTGTATTAACTTGTGTAACATACTTCATCTCTCCAGGCTTCCATCTCCTCTTATGTGCCTTATTGTAGTGAGGATTAAATGAGGATCAAATGAGGTAATATATGTGAATGGGATGTATGAGTATAACTCAAACAGTTAACAAATAGTAATTACTGCATTGTCGTCACTACCTGATTTTCTATATTCTGCACAAATGCTATATCTTCCACAAAGCTTCCTCAGGCTGCTCTACCCACAGTGCTGCCTCCCTCTTCTGAAATTCTGTAGCATTTGTTTTCTGTACCACTTATTTGTTAGTATATGTCACTTTGTATTGTCACTTACCATTTTGTTAATATTCTTCTCTCCCTGGTTTAAGTGTAAGCTCTTTGAAGATAGGGACCCTATCTTATACCTCCTTGTAGCTTTAGCATTTAGCCCACTGTTTGGCAAAATAAATGGTGATAGACAATCCTATTTTTCCTAAATTTTGAATATCCAGGTTGAAGCTGATTAGCTTTCTCAACAAAATCCACTTCCCTTTCAGTTCCTCTGACTGTTTCTGTTAAGATGCTGCCTTTATTTCCAACCTCTTAGTTTAGAAATGTTTGATTCCCCTCACGAATTTTTTATGTACAAAATCTCACTGAGTTCTATCAACTCTGTATGTGGTTGGCTCAGTGCCTAGCACATAGCTCTTGCTCAATAAGTGATAAATGAATCAAAATATAAATTACCAGATTTTAAATTGTTTCTTATTTGCCTCTTTTCTTTATCTCTAATGACACCATCCTAGTCTAGACCTTCGTTGACTCAAATCTGGAATATAGAAACAGCTTTCTACCTGGCTTTCTAATTTCCTTCTTTCATTTTAGTTTATCTTGCCTATTATTGTTAGATAAACATTCCTTTTATTAATTAAGTAAAAGGTTTTTTTCAGTTGCAGTGACATAAAATATTATATTCCTTTCATGTTTACAATATAGTGATTAGACATTTATATAACTTAGAAAGTGATCACCACTGTAAGTCTGGTACCCATCTGACACCATACATAGTTATTCGAATATTATTAACTATATTCCTATGCTAACTTTATAGCCCCATGACTGTTTTTCTAATTGGCAATTTGTGTATCTTAATCCCTTCCCTTTTTTCACCCATCCCCCTAAACCTTCTTGCATCTGGCAACCATCAAAATGTTTTCTGTATCTGTGAGTTCGTTTCTGTTTTGCATGTTCATTCATTTTGTTTTGTTTTGTTTTGTTTTAGATTCCACATACAAGTGAAATCATATAGTATTTGTCTTTCTCTGACTTATTTCACTTAGCATAATACCCTCTAGGTTTATCCATATTGTCTAGACAAATATTCTGAAAATATCATTTCTATTCACAAATATTATCTCATTTAATTCTCACAATAACCCCTGAGGATGGTTTCTTTACTACTGATGAATCAGCTAATCCTCTGAGGCTAGTTTTCAAGGTCTTCCTCAGTTTGGTCTCATTCTATTTATTCTGACATTTTCTATCACCAATAACGTTCACAAACTCCATTCTCCACCCAAGCTGATACCACATGTCTTACATATTTTCTTCATAGCCACTCCTGACATAGTGCCAAATCCTGCTTTAATCATGTTTTCAATCATGAAACACCTTTATCTTCCTTTTTTCACTTCAAAATTCACCTGTCTTTTAAAAAGAAACCAGAATTTAATTGAGAAATTTTCTTAGGCTGCTGTAACCGTCAGTTGTTTCTTTCTTCTTCATAACTCCCACATAAAATTTTTATTATTTTACTACTATGTAAATATTTACTTCAATTTATTACTAAGTGTTTTATGTAGGTTAGTATAGTCTCCCTAATTGAATCATCAGTCTATTAAGAGAAGATCCCACAAATTATAATTCTCTGTATGTTCTTTAGTGTCTAGCTAGGTACATAGTAGAAGCTCAAAAATACTTAGTTGATATAAATATTATGAAAGCTAATCTGATCAAGTTGGTGTTTTGGGAAACATAGCTTTCTCAAATTTTGATCTAAGTTAAGATCTACAAAGTTTCCAAATAATTTGATTTAATGCCAGATCACGTTTTCTGTCTTATATTGACTAGAAGGCAAAATGTAACTGTATCATTTATTTTAATAAAAACAAAGTTTGCTATTGATAAAAAATGTCTCCCAAATTTATCTTTTTTTTTATCTGAAAGCGATGCCTAAAAATTGCTTTATGCAAAGGAATAAAACATTATGGAAATCAAACACCATTTGAAGTTTCTCTTCCTAAACACCAGCTCAACAAGTAAACTCAAACATATTCATTTCAATCCTTTCAACACTAATAGGAAGGAGAGCTCATGGTTGCTCTCCCACATAATGAGTCTAGGTTCTGAAAATGCCAAGACCTTAGAATTTAGAGGAATCTTTTACGTCCAACCGCAGGGCTAGTTGGTGGTTGTTGCCAGATGCTAAGGGCATTGTGACGTGAAAAAAAAAAAAGACAAAGACTCTGAAGTGTTTTCTTTTTAAAGTCTGTTAGAAATATGAGATTCTGTGGTTTGATATGGTGTGTTACATGGTGGTTTTATTCAGTTCTGCCAGGTATGTGTATATGTGTAGGGGCAGAAGGAGCTTTAATGCCATCCTCTTCCAGGCTATCCTGTTTGAATATATGGAAGGTTACTTGGACAAGGGTTCCTATGCTTCATTAATCCCCATATCATCTTCATGGTTTTTGCCAAATAGTTTTCCTTTAAATCGATTATTTTTATTTACATACATTTACCTAAAAAGAAAAATGTTTTTTTATTACTCCTGAAAAAAAATGTCTGTTATCAAAAGTAGAAAGTAACCATGAAAATAAATACAAAAGAAGAAGGAGGAGGAAGAGGAGGAGGAGGAGGAGGAAGAATCTTTTCATCAAGAACCTTTTGAATTCTGAGTCCAAGACTTGACTCTGCTTTAAAGGAAGATTAGTAGATGTCAGAGAGGTGTTAAGACATAGTAACATTAAAATGAGACTTCCTTCTTGTCAGTGAGGGATAATCCCAAAAAGAAGGTATCTTTATGCCATCAAAGACTTTCACACTTTTTTGTTTTCAGATCTGTAAGGCACAATTTTGTTAGTTTTCATTTTTATCCTAGGTTTGCTCATTACAAAAGCTCAGGGCTAATAAAGAAAGGCCTTTTAGTGTATCTACAACACCTTCGCTAAAAAGTCAAATACAAATCCTGGAGGTCATCAACCTACTTAAAGGTGAACAAATATAATAGATTCTAAGCTATAAACCCCAAAACTTGACTTTAAGTTCACAACAAGCTGGCAGGAAAGGTACAAGGGAGAAACATTTTAGGATCTCAATAGAGCAGTTGGGGAAAAATAGAAAGGAGAGAGGTATGTTAGGAAATCTGGGTAGATCCAAGTAAGTTTTCTATTATTTTTTAAAGTTTTCAAAGTAGACTGATCAATTGTCTTGGTTTTTCTGAGACTGAGAGATTTCCTGGGACATAAGACTTTTAAAACTGAAAGGAGTTGATCACCCTATTTCAAAAGCTTCATTCAAGCATAATTAATAAGCAGCACAGAAGTAGAAGTTTTCTTCCTGTGGGTGTGGGAGGGTTATGAGATTATGCCTACAGAGTATCTGATAGATTTTGCCATTTCCAG
Organism: Cynopterus sphinx; assembly: GCA_030015415.1. NCBI lineage: Eukaryota > Metazoa > Chordata > Mammalia > Chiroptera > Pteropodidae > Cynopterus > Cynopterus sphinx. The sequence goes on along the minus strand of CM057384.1, from coordinate 89,281,209 downwards.
AGTCCAGAAATCACTTTGAGGCTATAATTTAGTTTCAAGGCCTTTTCCAAAAATTGTAATTCAATTTTATTGAATAATTATCTAGAATTGAATGAGACAAGTGTCCTCTTCAACACCCCTTCCCTCTATTTGCTATTAATCATCTAAGGGCTAAGTGCCGTTTACCTAGTAATTCTGGGGATTCTGGAGTACTAACTGTATATGGTTTAAGATATTAAATGACCAAAGGCATTTGAATAGGAAAACCCTCCAGTTTGGCATGCTAGTGTCTTTTTACAAATCACCAATTGTCTCTTGACAAATAGGCATCTTGAATGCCTATCACTTGAAATATAAGATAATGTAATTAAATTCAATAATCTCTGTGGTAGATATTTTGTTAATTTAATTCTAAGGTCCTCTTAAAAATTAGATATAAAACTGAATTATACATGTCTGCTTTATTAAAAAAAATCACAGTTTGGGATTTTTCCAAATCTGCACCTTGAGGATATCAATAATCTGTAGGGAAACCTTTACTATGAAATGTTTAATTATACATTTTCCAAGCACCTCTCATTTAAAGCTCTAACAGAATTCTCTGGGTGGAAAATATAATACAATATTAGCATGCCACAATTCATTATATAGTAATATCAATTCTTCTTAATGGCATTTTTCTCATGCATTATTTTAAAAATGATCAAACATTTTCTTTGGGCCAGACACTTCACTAGGAACTGGGGATACAGAAATAAGACAAAGTTCCTGCCTATATTGAGCCCATGTTCTGGTGCCTTTGAGACACTTGAAATAAAAAGAATAGAAAAAAAATTTTCCTAGGCATAAAGCTCTGACTACTTTGGAGAAAAGGAGTAGTTAGTACAATATTGTCTATATTTAGTCTTTAGACTTTGCGTATCTAATGAAAGGAAAGCAGAATAGTTTAGAATAAAAAATGATTCATATGGTAATCACATCATAATAAAAAGAAAATAAAAACAGAATGTCTACTCTTTCTGTCTTCCTTGGAAGAGTTTCACAAAAAGTAATCTTTTGATGTGGACATAAGGTTACCTCCTCCTTTCCCTGATTTGTTTCTAAAGTTCTGAATAAATGGCTTTGATTAATACACCTTGTTCCTTTAAAAAAATAAAAACTTTACTATTTGCCTGTTACATACCTTCAACTTTACTTTCATGGATAAGTTGCTGTGTCCATGAAATTCTTAATAATATAGAATTTAGCCCAAGAATGTTACTGGGCTAGATTTTCAAGTCAATCTTTATTTTCTTTCTGTTTGTACAGAGATCTCTTAAAAAAAAAAAAAAGAAGAAGAAGAAACTATAGGTCATTTGAAAATATTTTTGGCAAGGAACACTAATAAATAATAATGACTATGGCTAAAATAATAGCTGATATTTATTGTGTCATTTATGTGCAAAAAACTAACAAGACCAGTCTACAGCCATGGTACCCTGAACAGATCTGATCCCATCTAATCTCAGAAGCTAAGCAGAGTTGGGCCTGGATAGTACTTGGATGAGAGACCACCTAGGAAGACCAGGTGCTTTAGGTGTAAAAAAATTAAAAATAAGGGATTGTAAACTGACAAAGTCTTTGCAATCTGTGAGGTCAACCAAAGGTTGCCTTGCCTAAATTAAAATAAATAAATAAACAAACAAACAAACAAACAAATAAATATATATATAATATATATTTAAATATATAAAATATATATAAATTAAGGAGACTAGAAGAGATAAGTAAGTCACAGTCCTTGGCCTTAAAAGAATTACTACTAGTGTGTCATGTGTAGGGATTAGTAGACATGCAAAAGTAATCAAGAGGGTTCTGGAATAGACAGAAATTATTACTCTAGTTTTCTTTACCAACCAAACTCTCCCCTTTGTCATATAATTGGTTTAAGAAGAGGCATGTGAACCAATTCTCACTAACAAGTCATAGGAGAGGTTTGTTGGAAGCTTCTGAAAAAGGAAGTTTACTGATCTGGCTGAATGTTAAGAGGTAGAATATAGCTTCAATATCTATTGACAACCATTTTAACATTACTGAGGAGGAGAAAAGGGTAGCCTCAAAATGAAGATAATTTTAAGGAATGCAGAGCAGACAGATGGAAAAAATCCAAGTTCTTGATCACATAAATTTTCCATTGAGTTAACCACCCTGAAAACTTATCCCATATCATTATGGCTTACCAGTCTTGTGAGCCAATATACTTTCTTCTCAGGTCAGTTTGAATCAGGTTGATGTTATTTACAGAAAATATCTTACTTGGGTGCAGGTTCCAACTTTCAAAGACTTATAGTCTAGTTGGGTAGGCAGGACTCACCCTATTTCATTGACTCTATGATGCACTTCCTTTCCCCCACAATTTAACATCTCTGAAATCAGGGTAGAGTGTCATAAAATTGTTCATAGCCAAGCTGTAGCCTTATCATAGTTGTGGATGCCTGTGCATGTGTGACCTTGATTATACCATTCATATTACTGATGCTTTAATTATAGATATTATTTGAAATACACATATTAAGTTTAATTGCCATTTAAAATTAATCGTGATTACATTAATTGAAATTACAGCTGATTCTGTCTGCCAAAAAAGCACAGAAACATCCGTGAAACATACGTTTGACATAAATGGAGCAAATAATCACCCTTGGAGGAATTACCATAATTTCATAATTTCTTGCAAATACTTTATACAGGACCTGGAAAAGGATGACACCCATAGCATTTCAAAGAAATTTCAAGTCATGAAGGACTTGTATTATAGATTTATATACAAGGTATTGTGCCACAGAAAATAGAAACATTATTGATTGTTTTGCTTGTAGAAAACTAAATGTCAAAAAAAATTTTTAAGGTAGACCATGTGGTTATACCAACTGTATACAAGCATTCATGTTCCTGAAATAGAAGAGTTTTTAATTATTTGATCTTCTACTATTATTTTCATCCTCAAAAGCCAGATCAGATTGTTTTCTTTATATAATTGAGGGATTTTGCTCTTTAAGTGAAATGACCAGTACTGTTATTGGAGAAAGTGTTATCTTCCTCTGACAAAAATCTGTTTCAAATACTGCATGGTATCACTTATATCTGGAATCTTTTTTAAAAAAGTCAAATTCATAGAAACAGACAGGAGAAAAGTGGTTGCCAGGGGCTGCAGAGTCAGGGAAATAGGGAGGGGTTGATAAAAGGAGTACAAACTTTCAGTTATAAGATGAACAAGGTCTGAGCATCTAATGTATAACATGATGGCTATAGATGATAATTGAAATTTGCTGTTACAGTAGACCTTAGACCTTTTTCACACACACAAAAAGGGTAAACATATGAAGATATGTATGTGTTAATTAACTAAACGGGGGGAATTGTTTTACGATGCATACATATGTCAAATCATTATGATATGCACCTTAGAAATCTTACAATTTTATTTGTCAATTATATCTCAGTAAAACTGAAAAAATAATAAAAACTTGTTTCAAAAAGAAAACCTCTCAAACTTTGGAACTTGCCCCTCTCACCATACATCTAACTGAATGGATCTTTTCTTCTGGAATCAGCATCTGCAGTATCTGTAGTATAACCTGCATTCTTCTGGAAATGCTTGTGTGCAGCAGGACAGGGACACTTTATCACTTGTGTGTTTTAAATGTTTACAGACTTATTTTGAATGTGGAGAGACTGGTATCTATAAATATATCTTTTTCACTAAAGAATCCCTAAATGATCTCTTATCCTCTTCTTTCTTTTTATTATATGCAATGCAGAATTCCCTTTTTGAAGTCAGATTTGACTCTACTGTATGCAGAATAACATACAAATTCCTCAGTCTAATATTCAGTGTGATAATGCCAGCTTACTTCATCAAGTTTGCTTGCACCACACACTTTCAAACAGTCTATACCTCAATCACACTGGAATACTTGCCTTGGCCAAAATCACCTATAGTCTCTTCTCTCCATACCTTGCTTATGCTACTCCTTCCTTTGGAATCCTTTCTCATCATTCTTCCTGTTGGAGTTCTTCCAATCCTTCAAGGCCCATCTCCTTGAGAATTAATGTCCCCCTCCTTGTTTTCCTATTACTTTTATTGCATGTTGTGTCACTAATATACTTGGCTTATCTTGTGTTAAAATTAAAAATGATGTGTGTATATGTTTGCTATACTAGACTGTGGGCTTCTGAGGAAGTGAGCAAATTTTTCATTAATTTTATTCATTCAGGTTGGACAAATGGAGCTAGCCACCATCTTAAATGCCCTCATGAAGCTTCTAGTTTATCCTGAAAGCCAGAAATTAACAAATAATTACAAGTATGTTGAATATAATGATGGTGAAATGCAGGTCTTAACAGGAGTGTACAATAAGGGGACACAATTTAGTCTGGGGAATTAAGGAATTCTTCCTGGAAGAAATAATGTTTAAACTGAATTTTCAAGGGTGGTAGAAAATAGCTAGATGAAAGTCAGAAAGGAATTGAAAAAGAGGATAGGAACAATATCTAAGAAATCTAAGACTTAAGGAATAACGATGTGTTCTAAGTTCTAAAAACAGTCATGGTTGTGGGGATTTAATGAATGAGGGGGTGTATGGCACAATGTAAGACTAATGAAGTAGACAGGGGCTGGATCATGCAGTACTAAGAATTTATGATTTTATCTTGGGGACATTAGGAAATCATTGAAGGGTTTTTTAAAATTATTTTCAATATTTTTTTATTATTTTTTTTAGGCAAGGCAACACTTGGTTGACCTCACAGATTGCAAGGACCTAGAGAGTTTACAATCCCTTAATTTTTACTTTTTATGCCTACAGTACCTGGTCTTCCTAGGTGTCTCCCATCCAAGTACTAACCAGGCCAGACCCTGCTTAGCTTCTGAGATCAGACGGGATCAGGCTTGTTCAGGGTGACTTGGCCATAGATTATTGGAGGTTTTAATAAAGGGAATGGGGAGGTCAGAATTGTGATTTTTTAAAAGTGCACATTGGCTGCAATATGAAGAATAGATTGGAAACACAAGTATAGATGTGGAAAGGCTGAGGTTTTTGTGGGGAGATGGGTTTTGTTTGTTTTTCTGTAATAATACGGGCAAGAGTCCATGATGACTTAGATCCTTAGATATCTTCATCTCCTACAAGGTTGGGTACAGTGCTTGTTTCCATGGTAGTTAATAAATGCTCCTTGACCTGAAGTAGACTCCAAAACACTGCAAGAAAGTGTCAGGAAGGCATTTCAAACAGTTAGGCATTTGCCTCAAGGTGACCTCCTCAAATATGTGAGTGAGTCCATGTTCAAACTATTACAGAGTAAACCATTATTTCTCAGGTGACTCCTGAAGATTCTGTATTAGGAAGAAAGTGCTGTAGCTGAAACTACTGCCAGCCTCATTTTATGGGAAACTTCCCTGTAGATATCACTTGTTAAGTGTTGGTGGAAATGACATTCCTTTCAGCTTTGAGGAAAGAAGCTCGTACTTCCTCATTAGCTGGCTCCTGCTTTGGTTGCTAATGTTTCCATATATACAAATAAAATCTCTCCCTTAGCTTACCACATAAAAACAAGCTTACACTTTTCTCTTTTGTGAGGTTAGAAAATCAGTCCAGGTGTGATATTTGGTCATCTTGTGGCGGACCATATTTTATGCTTAGTAATTAAAAAATTTTTAAGATACCAGTTATCATCAAAATTGAAAATGTGTTGGTTATGTGTAGATGTGATTCAAGAAGATGAATCAAGAATAATCTCTGACACATTTTCACCTTGGAAAGAACATAAATATAACATATGAGGAAGTATTTAAAATATATTTTAAAAAAAAGAATGAATGGGCAAATGTCAGAAGATAGAAGCCATAATTTTGTATACTAAGGAATAATTATTCACAGAAGCTGGGATATATATATAAGTAGACAGCTCTCTTTTCAGCTACCAAATAGCTATATTTAAAACTTTTATACATTTTAAACTTTTGATTAAATTTCTCTTCATTTGACAAAGCAAAACAAATTGATCCTCGTTCAAACCCAGTGTTCTTATCTGTAAAATGGAGATAATGCATACTTCATGAATTGTATGGATTAAATAAAATAATAGATTATAGTAAAAAACCCCACAAATATAGTAGTTTCCCTTTATTTGAGGCTTCACTTTCTGCAGTTTTAGTTACCTATAATCACTGGCAGTCTGGAAATATTAAATGAAAAATTTCGAAATAAACATAAATTTTAAATTGCTGCCATTCTGGGTAGCGTGTTGAAAACTCACGCTGTACTATTCTGTCCTGCCTGGTACGTGAATCATCCCCATGTCTAGCAGCTGTGGGCTGTATATGTGCTCCCTGACTGTTAGTCACTTAGTAGCCATAGCAATATCACAGTGCTGTTTTCAAGTAACCCTTATTTTATTTAATAATTGGCTCAAAAGTGTAAGAGTAGTGATGCTGGCAATTCTGATATGCCAAAGACAAATCTTAAAGTATATGTGTGTATAGGAAAAAAACAGTATGTTTAGGATTTGGTTCATGGTTTCGGGCATCCTTTGGGGGTCTTGGTATGTATCCTCCAGGAATAAAATAGGACTACTGTAAGTATGTAAAATATTTAATTAATGAAATAATATGTAGAAATCATACTAAGATGCTTTGCCTATCTAGTCTCCTGCACTCAACCTGAAATATTTGATATTAGGAATGATTACATTATGAGCTGGATTAAGAGACTTTTTAGACAAAATTTTCCAGCTTTACTGAGATATAATTGACATATAATGCATAAGTTTAAGGTGTACTATCTATTGATTTGATACACTTACATAGTGCAAAAATGATTATCACCATACCTTTAGCTAGTAGGGCCATCACTTCATATAATTATCATTTCTCCTTTGCGGTGAGAACATTTAAGATCTACTCTCTTAGCAACTTTCAAGTATATAATACTATATTGTTAACTATAATCAGCATGTTGTATACTAGATCCCCAAAACTTATTCATCTTATGTTTGGAATTTTGCACCCTTTGACCTCAACAAATATTTAAGTAGTTGCAATTAGTCTTTAGTTCTCTGGTCTGTTCATTTTCATTTCTCTGCTACTCCCTTGGTTCATCCTCTTTTATATTCACATTTATGATGTCCTTGTGATGATTTTTGGTTGCTCATTGCTTCCCTTTCTGCAGCCTATTCAGACCTAACCTCTCCCAAAGTATTTCATGATTTACTCTAAAACGAGTTATCTTGTCCCCTAATCCTATTTGAACTTTGGGTCTCTTCATTGGGCTGAACTTAGCTAGAGGTTAGGAAGAGAGTACTCTTACTAAGCTAATTTGGTTTAAAACATTTGTTTAATTCAATCTTTATGGATATATTTATATTTGAAAAGATGACAGTCATGAATCTAAGTTTCAGCAATTTGGTAGTGGAATTTCTGCAAAGAAGATGCTTTTAAAGTCAGGTCACACTTTAACTAGCAGCAGTTAGTTCTCAAGTTCAGTTGCACATTGGAATCATTTGAGAAGCCTTTAAAAGTTACTTACAGTGAGACCCCACACTCAGAGATTCTACAATGTGTCTGGAGTGGGGCCCATATATTGGAATTTTTTAAGCATCCTAGATGAACTCTAATATGTAGCTAACCACTGGATTAGCTTTCAATAGTAAAGGTATTGATTCAGCTTGATTTATCTTTCAATACTAAAAATTTCCAATTTTTCTGTTATGTGAGTTACATATACATTAATTGCTCTATCTGGTAAGAGAAAGCTAGGAAAATTTTAATGGAAAGAAATAATACAGTAGTTATAATTTGTGTCATCAAATCTCATTTTACTAATGAGGAAACAGATTCAAATGATTGAGGTTACACAACTAGTTAGAGGTGGTGCCAGGACAAACTTTTAATGACTTAATAGGATATTTTTAAATAGCTTAATGTTTTCTTAACTCTTTGAAATTTATTTGTTAATGAATAAACTTATTGTAAATAAGAATCTTTATGCAAATGGCAAAAATTTAAACAATGCACAACAATACAATGTGAAAAAGAAATCTCAGACCCCACTCCAGTTTTCACTTTTAAAGGTTAATTAAAAAAAAAGAAATCCTTTCAGCCACAAAGAGTATAAATACTGTCTTCCACAAGGCGGCAGTATTGCTTATTCTTCAACAACCTCCCCAAAACCCCTCATCTCTTCCCTTGTTCCAGGGTGGGCTATGAAGGTTCAAGTCCTTCCAGAAACAGAATTAGTCGCTGGTATTGAAAAGCCAGATCAAAGCCAGCTTCTCAATTCATGAGGAAAACCAGAAGTGAGCAAAGAGCTGCACTAGACAGAGCTAAAACTGTCGAGAAACAGTAGGAAGGGATCAGGAACTGAGACATCCAATGGAAGGACAGAGCAAGGTGCTGCCTGGAAACCTATCAATTGCCTATCTCTGCAGAGGTACTGGGAGGGCTAGGGTCCAGTTTTGTGAGCATGTGTATTCAATTCTGTCATGTATAAAAATTTCCCTTTACAACAAACTGATCTGAGGCTGTAGGACCCAATCAAGGGTTTCCTTGATATGCTTTATGACTCCAGGAGCCTCTGGCCACCTAGAAAAAGGCCTTATCTTTTGATAGTTCTAATCTGCAAAAAGAGTTGGGGCAATCATGTTTGGGTTTCCCAAACCTTGTTGAATTAGAGCCAGGAACATATAATAAAGAGTATGGAGGATTTAGTTTTCATCATTAAATTCTAAAGACACATGATGTGAGGAAAAATGATTTTTAGACTTTCTGATCATGTATCTGCTAGAATAAACAATTTGTCACTGGTGACAGGAATTCTGAGAGAATGACCATTCTCTGTCCCATTTAGAAATAGGCTTCTCTATCACCTAGGAGGAGATAGAACTGAAGAAAGTCATAAAAGGATTGAATTTTAGGAAGAAAAACATTTTTAAACTCCTCAAAGCCTTGAGATTGTCCAGCAGAGATAGATGGAGATACAAGGAATGGACTTTGAGAGACAAGGGTTTTGGGAATGCCATATCACAAAGAGGGAAGCTCAGCCTCGAGGTGAATCCATACAAAAGGAAAGAGTTTGTAGAGGAAGCATGTTATGAAATTTCTAAGATAAAACTTTAATAACTACAGATCTATGATGACCTGTTTAGGAACCTCTGGAGTAAAGGTGTTTCTTTTTTTTCCTCCAACATAGAACATAGAGCAAGAAGCAAGAATCCAGTTTTTAGTTTTCTTAATCGAAGGCTTTCTAAAGCTTTCCAACACTTAGACTAAAAATCTTTTGGTGACCAATGAATGTTGCTGTGACTAATTGCAGCAAGAAACAAGAGGCATCATATTAATACTTGAGTCATAATGTCAATAAAACTTAAAAGCCTTACTTTCCCCAACCATTATTTCTTTTAGGGTCCCCTAGCTATTTCTAAAGGACTATCTGATTTCAATCATGAAGTTAGATTTAGTTTTTACTTTGGTACAATATATTCAAACTTCATGCTAGATTAGAGCACTTAGCCATGTGTACAATCATTCTGGTTTGTCATGAGAAGTCCTGACCTTTTCCTTCATAAGATTTGGAAATCTTATACATTCCTGGCAGAACTTTTATTGATAAACAATGAAAAAGGATGCTAACTTGCATTTTCTAGGTTTGAAGCTTAATGTTTTGCATAGTGCATAATGTAGTTAATGAGTACTCCCAAACCTCAAACTGGAAATTGGAAACCTGATCAAAAGCCAATGATGTGCTCCAAGAGACTATTAGGGGGAAGTCCACTAAAAGGATTCTCATTAGTAATGCAAGTAGAATGCCATGTTGACTACTACAGCATTAGTGGAACCATGAAAAAATATCCAAAAAAAAAAGTCCACTGAGTTCTCTCAATTTTACCTTAATTCAAGTAACATAGGCATAAAAAACAAAAAGGGTATTGTATGAAAGGAGAGGTTAGCACTCCCCTTGACAAGAATGGAAGAGGCCCTAGGGCCTCACAACACGCATACAGTTAAGGCATTGCCACCTACTTTGTAGCATCTAACCATGGTGTTTTCAGTCTTGGAGATGAGGATTATGAGTATGGCATAGAGAATGTCGTTAGTAGTAATGTAAGGGTTATGTGTAGAGCCCAATGGGTGATAGAGTAATTGGGGGGGTCATTTAATAAATTATGTAATGTCTAACCAATGTACTGTATACTTGAAACTAACAATAAAATAAAATGCTTAAAAATTAAAAAATTTAAAAAATTTAAAAAGGAGTAGCACTGCTAGAGCCATGTCATGCCCTCTCTTGCCCTGAAGCCAAGTGCATTGTAATCAGGAAAGAGGTTCCTGGGGCTGAATAGGGAGCATGTATTGTCTCTTTCTAAAGGTCTGAGAAGACTATCTGCTTGGTAGATGCTCATCAGTATCTAGTTCCTTTCTTGTGAGAGCATCAAACTTAACTGTTCTGTTGAATTCAGATGTCACCATGTGACTTGCTCTGGCTATTTAAATGTAAGTGGGAGCTTTGAGGGTTCCTCTGGCATAAGTTTTAAGAGCTAGAAAATACTTTTTCATGTTTCCCTTTTCCTCAGCCATAGTCACCAGTAATATTCCAGACAGAAGTTGCTCTGGCAGTCTGGGTATCAGAGTTAAAGATCATGAGGCAGAGCAGGGCCCCTTTGCTGACCTCTAATGCACATGTTGTGCAAGCAAAATGTGAATTTTTGTTATTTTAAGCCACCGAGATTTTGGGTTGTGTGTCATGACAGCACCACCTAGCTCATCCAGGTTGACTGATTTGTTCAGTCTATAACACACATTCTCAATGAGAATAATATTGCTTCCAAGGGGGCAAAAATTAGTTCTTAGAGGGCAAAAGAGCCTTACTCTCTGTATAAAGCACAGATATACATAAAGTACACAATAAGTATACAATACCTGTGGTATTTAATTTTCATGAGGGAGCAACTTGAAAAAAAAGTCCAAGAATGTTCATTAGAAGGTGATAAAAAAGTTAAGATTGAGAAACATTGGTCTATAGGCAAAATTAGTGGTCTAATTATCTTCATAAAAACAAACCTAGGAGCTCTCAACTATGGTTGCCTATTTAAATCTCCTGGACAGCTTTTTAAAAACACTGATACCAATATAGGGTTCTCTGAGATTCTGATTTAATTGGCAAAATCCACACAGGCATTTTTTTTTTGAAAGCTCCTAGATAATTCTAATTTGCGGACAGAACCCAGGACCACTAGACCAGCAGTCCCCAACCTTTTTGGTACCAGGGCCTGGTGCTCCTATGAGAATCTAATGCCTGATTATCTGAGGTTGAGTTGAGCAGCTGCAAATACAGATAAAGTTTCACTTGCTCACCCGCTGCTATCTCCTGCTGTGCTGCCTGGTTCCTAACAAACCATAGACCAGTACTGGTCTGCAGCCTGGCAGTTGGGGACCCTTGCATTAGAGCAGACATTCTCAAAAAAAAAAAAAAAAAAGCAGCATTGCTTTCTCCAGAGAGAGGTGCTACTCAACTAAGAAACAGCACAGTGTACTGGAAATAGCTGGCATGGAGTACAACTCAGTCCTATTTTAGATTGGCTATTTTGGCCTCATATCAAGTAACTAAAAGCTGGATTCATTAAGAAGAGACAGCAATGTCCAATTTCTGTATTTTATCTTTCCCATTTCATGACACACTATTTGAATGCAGAGGGTCCTTTATGACTCATTTGGAAAACATAAAAAGGAAAAAAAAATGGCTGTGGTTATTCCTGGACTAGTAGTACCCACAGTCAGCATTTTCTGCATGGATGCAATTTGGAAATCATCTCTACCCTCAGCCCCTAAAACTCTAAGTTCTTACTGAGTTTAAAAAGCTATTCAGCATGGGATCTTCTTTGTCCTCTAGACCTAGGGAAACTCTAGATTCCAGAAGGAGTCTTTTACATGGATTGTGAAAATTAAAAATTTAATTAAAAAATTTAAAAACTAGTAACACTAAGCACTTTCTCTTTAGGTGGAGAGGGGCCTAGGTCTGGACTAAATGACAGTGGCATAGGAGTATCATGGCTGAATTTAGTCATTAGATGGATCGTCACTTATTCTTTCCTGAAATGTCACTTGGAATCTACAATGATATGACTGTATTTTAATAAAGTGACTATATTTCCAGCTGGGAAGTCAAAATTATAATGTGTTAATTAACACTTATATCACTTAATACTTTCATTTTATACATTTTCACAGTAGATGGCATTTACATTGGTCTCATTTATTTGGAGGTTCTGATTAGAAAGTGTAGATTGACTTTCCTGATGTTATATTTGTTATATTTGGTCACTGAGTATCTAACTTGAAGGCAAGGGTGGAGATATTTGAAAACTTTATTTGTGAAATTTCTCGAAGCATGAAAATAAAATTTCTAGGAAATTCTCCATGAGGAAGGAGAGTTAGCATTTGACATACAAATTGACAAATGCTCATAACTAGCTTGTCAACACTTCGATGATAATTTTAGCAGATGCAGAAATTTAAAAAATCAAGTGTTTAGGGTTATCAGTAGAGACAAGGATGTCTTTGAGATTCAGAGATAGAGGAAATGTGGGTCTGAGAAGGTTTAAATGCTAACACATCTGTAGTTCATCATCATCTAATTCCAAAGAATGGCAACAATATGTTATAGTGAATCTTTTTCAGAATGTCTTTGGACTCCACTTACCAAAGAGGTAGAGCAACTCAGCGTCCATAAGATGCTGCTCCACTAGCCACAGCTGATTGGACAAAAGGTAGACACCCAACCTAAGCTGGGCTAATCAAATTCTCTATCATGAATATTTGGAATAGGGATTCAGAATCTCTAGTTTAATTTGTCTTGGGCACTAGAGCTTGTAGGTGATGAAGAGTTGGGGATGGACTGCCATTTTCTACCAAGAGGATATTGAAGCAGGGAAAGCCAATCTTCCATGAAAAAGGAGAAGATATTATTGAGTTTAGAAGAAATGAAGAGAATACCTTTAGTTCCTGACTTTCAAGTTCTATGTCAAGTTCCTTGGCACGTGAATCCCATGTTAAGAAATGGCTGTCTTGTTGGCTTTGATTCCAAAAGATAATTCTGTATCTTTTCAATATGCATCACGCCCTTGTTCTTGAGCTAGTTTGAAGGGTTTCTGTTCCTTGCAAGCAATTATCCCTGATTAAGGCAGTGTTTTTCTTCACACAGAAGAGCTAAAATCTATAAAGGACATGAGCCACATTTACTGCAGATGTTCGCCTTCTTAAAATTTTGCTTGAATTATCCAGATTAGCTTTCCGGTGGATGAACTAGCTGTTTCCTACAACAGATGTGGCAGCCTTTGTGAACAAATGGGTCACAAAGAAATGCTGAATCGCATGAAATCTTTGCAGCAATGGACACATGTTTTACCATACATGTTCTAAACAAAAAGGCAAAGATCTATACATGCAAAACCTTATATTTGCATTTTCTTTCTTTAACTTAATTAAGCCCCAATAATATAGCTAGACTTTAAGAAGATATGCACAGTAATTTAATGCCTCCATTTTAAAAGGGTTTGAAAAGACGCTAAGATGGATAGAATAATCAGCTCTATCACTTCCATCAATTTCTAGCCCCCTTTTGCTTCTGCTTTAGACCCCTGACACCAATTATGTAAATTTGTTCACACAGTGCCTAATTCCTTTTGCATTGTAATTTAAATGTAGGTGTTTTATGAAGACAAAAGGAAATGCATTGTCCTTTTCAAAATTTAGAATTCAAACTGATTCACTGATTTTGTTCCTGTCAAATTACCAAGCAGCTGCAGCAACAGCTGGACCTCTTTCTGAACACCAGTATTGTTTAATAAATAAAAACACTTTACTGGTAATTGGCTTCTATTTCATTAACATTAGCAAATGTATTATGAAGATGGAGCCAAATGTACTAGGAGTTGCTTGATTCACTGAGAGTAATCAGTCTGAACTTTATTTTAAGGACTACAAAGTCCACTTTGAAGAATCTAAAGAATGCCTACCTGACTTGCCTTAGTTTCCCAGAGGCAATATAGTTTAATGGACCTCTAGGATTGCTTGGGTTCAATGCCCAGTTCTACTAGCTGAGTGACCTTTGGTAAGTTACTTAACTTCTCTGTGCTTTAATTTCTCATTTGTGAAGTGGGAATAACATTGCCTATTTCATTGGGTAGTTGTGAGGATTAAATGAGTTAGCTTATATGAAGTACTTAATATGGTGCCTAGCATTATTATACCCACAAATTTGAAATTTTGTATTTTCTAAAATTTCAGCCAATGGTACTAATTATTCTAATTAGTGCAATATCCTTCCAAATGCAGTTAATGCTTGGAAGTAGAGAAGTAGATATATGTCTGCCTTTTTACAGGGTAACATGGGGTATAGAGTCATACATGTACAAAATGACTTGATCTCAAATTTCAGGCTTCCTATTTCCTTATGAGAATCATGTTCTTCCCAGTAAATTGGTCGAATGACTGTCCTAGGGCAGGGCTAGTACATTCTGATTACTTAAAAGTGAACAAGGTGCACTGGCCCCAGCTGGAGGTCCTGGAAAGAAATCCTGCCTCACTGATACACATTAGATGACATGTCAAAAAACGGGTAGCCTGGGGAAGTGGTTGACACGAAGGAAGAATAACTAGGAGTTAGAGAATTTTTCTAAGGTGGATAGCACAGTGCTGGGTAATGAAAGAGAGGGAATAATTAGAGACCTAGACATAAGCTACTGTTTGAATTGGGACTATTTGCAGATAGCAGTCAATTGGAATGGTGGGCTAGTAAGAGCATATTAGACCCTTCTCAGAGGAACTGTGATTTTGCATGTGTCAAGACAAGGAAGCCAATTAAAGGAACCAGAAAGGAACTCAGATACCAGAAGTAGGGCCAGATCTCAGAAATAGTATAGAACTCTATGTCATAATTGCAGCATGAGACCAGAACCATAGCAGCAATGACAAAGTATACTGGATATTGGGATAAAGATTGGCCTGGATGGTCCTAGAGATGGGTTGGATGAAAGCTTCCAGTCCAATAGAACCACCTGTGTGGATAAGAAGGATTTAAAAAACTGGAAGCAGAAGAGAGAAAAGAACACAAGGATATCTGTGAGAAAGTGAGGCAGTCCGTTAGGCAATTTTTTTGGTTTTCTAAACTTTGAGTACAAAAAGTACCATTTTACTTGTAGGCATTCTTTTAGTGAAGGAATGGTGGTCTTTAAGAGTGCCTAATGTCAGCCCTGGCAAAATCTCTGAGTAACAGGTAGAAGAAAATAAAAAGATCTGTATTCCATACAGAAATTCTAGGTTTCTCCTGGAAATAAACTCTAAAAGATTGGAAGTTTTCTCTTTCTTGCTCATGTCCTTAAAAAACCTGCTTCCTAGCATGCAAAAAAGAAATAGGCTTATTTAGCACAACATAACAATCTAATTTGAAAAATCATGTTTTATAATGATCAGATTCAGGAGGTAGAGTGGCTTTTGGAATTAGAATTACACCAGTTGCAGAGGAACATGATCTTCTGTGAGAGCTGGATGCTCGTCAAATACCCTTGTGGTTGCTTTTGCATTAATAAGCGTCCTTACCTATCATTGATCATAACAACTTCTTACTACAGGAAAAAACTGCTTTCACATCTACAATCTTAACCCATTGTCTAGATTATGCAGGTAGATAAACTGAGCACATGGGAATCAGAGACTAAAATCAGTGCATTTGTCTTTCAATTAACATTTGCTGAATGAATGAGATGCTCAGTGTGCATTGAAAGATGTTGATGACAATGGTTAGAAATGAAGGAGTAGAAGGAAAGGGAAAGAAAGGGACAGAGAAAGTCAAGAAACAATAGGTCCTAAGACAATTTGCTTACCAACTACTGCCACTGAAGTGACCACAATGCAAGTTTTCAATTATTCAGAGGTCGGTTCTCCAGTTTGTGCACTATCTCAGCTTTTTGCTTCAGATTTTTCCTTCTACTGATTGCCTTTTAGCCATCCATTTAATGTTGATTAATTCATAGAGATGATAAGGATATGAAAGTTAAAACTTTGTCAGTGATTTCTTTCTTTCCTTCTGCAAGGGCTTATTTCATTTCATTCTCATAGTATCTACGAGAAAGTGACCATTATCATCCCTATTTTATAAATGCTAAACCAAGGATTAGCCATATTCCCAAGGTCACACAGCTGGTACACAGCAGAGCAAGAGAATTTAAACCAGGGGCTTTCTGAACCTAGAGCCCATGCTCTCACCCACTATGTCTTTCTGCTTCCACACAACTCAGTCTTCTAACTTGTTTCAGTCACTGTAAATGTTCTTAGTGCTTTATAGCTTACAAATGTTTCAAGCTTCCTCTTCTTTTTCATTTTTCTTTTTTTTCTTTTTGTGCATAAATGTATGCTGCATTAGTCTATAATATTAATTTTCTTTTTGTATCTTGAGTTTTTAAGCCTCAAGCTGCCACTGTGCTGCAATGTTTAAGTTTAGTTTTTTATTTTTTATCAAAGCAAGAAATACACATAGTCTAGGAGTCAAATAGTTCTATGAGACCTATTACAGAAAGCAGCCCCAGGGGCAACAACTTTCCACTATTTTAGCTGTTCCTTTAGATATTTGTCCCAATATTTCTAAATTATACACTTACCTTGCTACTTCTTTTTTTATTTTATTTATTTTTATTTTTTTGCTACTTCTTGATTTAAAAACAATTAGACATTATCTATGAAAGATGTAATATCTTTCAACAACCTCAATCTCAAGCCTATCCCAATCACACATGTACACACGTTTTTAGTCATTTTTCTAGTAATAATGTTGGTTAAATAAAATCAATATTTATATAATTATGACTATGTAAATGCTTATATACTATAATTGCCTTTCCTTTTCACTTTTCCTGGAGTTAATAAATGCTTTGTTTTTATTTTTCACTATCAATTTCATCTTTAAAACATCTAAAAGCCTTCTGATTTTCTTCATTTTGACTTTGATTCTTCTCTAGACTCACTTCACAGCTGTCATTTCAGAATAAATCTTCACCATTATTCTCTTTCTTGTGTAAAGTTCCATTTCCACAAACCTACATTTATGAGTCAGCTTTTGATATTTCTTTCTTCCTTCTTTCATTCCTTTATTCCTTCCTTCCTTCCTTCTTTCTTTTCTTCCTCAGTAATGACTCAAAAATTTCAGTGGCTTACAACAAAAAAGATTTATTTTTCACTGTCATTAGATATCTTTTCTAGGTTGGCTGCAGATTTGCTCCATGTTGGCTTTTTCCCAGGACCCAGGAATAGTCTTCATCTGGGCTGTAACAATTTTTTAGGAAAAAGAAGAGTTATTATACCATTTCCACTGATATTTCATTGTTCAAAGCATTTCAATGGCCGAGCTTGATGTCAGTGAGATAGTAAAATTCTCATCCTGATAAAAAGAGGCAGGCAAAATTTTGAACACATACAATCTACGATGTGTTCCTATTTTTTAGTTTTCTCCTACATTTTTGGAGAGCCTACCCTCTAATAGCTTCCTGAGGAAGGGTTCATAAAAATTAAAGTATTAAGAAATCTTGCAAGTCTAAAATGTCTTTTTTACTGAATCGATAGTTTATTTGAATATAGAAGTCTAGATTGGAAATCATTTTCGTCAGAATTTATGGATATTGTTCTACTATCTTTTCTATCCCAGTGTTGCTGTCGAGGAGTTCAATGTAATCTTTATGCTTGTAACTTTTATTCTTTCTGAAAGCTTATTTCTAAGTTTCTCGTGTTCTGAAATTTCACACTGGCGTGTCATTGCGTAGATTTGTTTCTATCCATTGTACTGGACACATGCTAGGCCCTCTAATTTTGGAAATTCATATCCTTCAGTATAGAAAATTTTCTTGAATTAAGCCTTTATAAATACCTGTCCTCCACCTTTTTCTCTGTTTCTATTCAGTTTTATGTTTCATTTATCCTATTTTATTTACTATTTATAAAGATTCTTTTTAAATTCCTGTATATTTTCCCCCCCAAATGGCATCCTGTGCTTATTTAAGGAATGTCATTTCTTCTTCCACCTTTATTAAGATATTTACTAATAATTTGCTGTTTGAAATTTTACTTTTTTCTGCTTTGTGTTTCCATCCTCTGAGTTGCCTGTTTACTTTTTGTTTTGGTCTCTAGGTTTTATGTTGGAGGCATATATTAAATTTCTTAAATTTCTGGTGACCCCATTCCAAGTTTAAAAACTGTTTTGCTCTTTCCAGAGAACTGTTCTTGAATCTTCTTACAGAGTGGAGAAAAGGAGTCCCTTAACTGCACAGAGTTAGGGAAGGGAACTGCCTCTTAAATGGACTTTCAGATAATTTTTCAGTTTCTTAGTTTTGTGTCCATTTCCAAAATTACCTGGTGTATCGATTTCTAAATATTTTGTAGGTTCTACATACAAATAAAATTACTTCTGAGCCTTCTTTTTTGTTGGATTTGAATTCAACTTTCTTGGGTCTGCTTAGTTAATTATTACTCATCTATATGTTTTCTGGTTTCCAAATTGTTATTACTGTGACTCTACTATTTACATTGGTCTTGTAGGTTTATGCTTTAAAAAATATATCACTTTTTGTTGTTTTAGTGGGTTGAGAGCAAGAGCAGAGGTAAATTTACGTGTTCAATTTGCTATTTTTAAGCAAAAACCTATGACTGGGATATGACTGGGATATGACTGGGATAGTATTCTCTCCATTTTATGAATGAGAAATGAAGTTTAAATGACTTGTCAAGCTTACATAATATAATGTTGGATCTAGGGCTTGTGTTCGGGTCTTCTGACTTCATGGAAAGTTGAATGCTTTCTCCACTAAATTTTTTAAAAAAGAAGGCTGTGTAATGTAGTTGTTAAAATCACAGTCTTTGACACCAGAGACTTGAGTATATGAGTTCTGGTTTTGCCTCTTGATAGCTGTATTCTTGTGACACTACACTGAAATTTTCTCATCTATAAAATGGGGACGATAACAATAGTGCAACTGTGTTATAGGTGTTGTAAGGATTCAATTAGATAATATATGTAAAGTACCCAGCAGTCTCTGGCATATAGTGAGTGCCCCCTTATTACTATAATAGAAAAATTGAAATTATATTAAATAATAATGATTTGTAATTTTAATTAATGGAACTATATCCAGGGAAACTTTCAAATTAATTCTGTAGACATTTACTGAATAATTACCGTGTGCACGTGGAATGTTTGTTCTTCCTTTCTTTTCTATTTGAACCTCTTTGTAAAAATATCCTTGGTTAGCAACTACTTCAAACCTAGGTGAACTTAGATGACAAGCTTCTGAGTAAGGACAGAAGAATTAGACAGGGCCACAGATTTCCTACCCACCAATATCTAATGCAGTGATCAACAACAACGAAGATACATTGACAAAGACCCAAATTCACCAGGATAAAACCTTACACATAAATAAAATGTTAACAACAATAAAGTGGTCTACAAAAGGATATATTCTGATGTCGTATAGTAAGGTGTGGCTACTCATTCTACCCCTATTCCTCAGAAGCAGATTGAGAGGAAAAGAGAATGGGGGAAGTTGACTACATTCTGAGGATTCTTTCTCATTCCTTCACTATCTTGTGAATAATTCTGAGAGTGTAGATAAGCAAATATGGGGAGGGTAGAGAAATGGGGGAGTACAAGAAAATTGTTTTAGAGTAGAAGCCTCCATATATCACCGCAAGACCTCAGCAGAGACAATAAGGGCTTCCAGAGCTTTTCATTTCTCAGGTTATCAGGCTGAGCAGAAGAATTGGTACAAATTACACAAGAGTAGAATATATTCTTTCCTGGTTAGATTGGGCTAAGATAGGCCATTTAACTGAATTTCATCAGAGAGCAGCACTAATAAGAACAACACTCAGTCCCAACTTCTTTCTTCCTCTTATCTTGCATCCTCATGTTAGAGAAAATTGTTAGAGAACAACTTAAACTCTTAAACTGGGGGAAGAAAAACTGGTACATATCAGAGAAAATTGAAAGTCTGAAATGTCTGTCCATGCTAAGCATGAAGTGAATGAAATATAATGATATGACTATCATTTGAGCATGGTAGAAAGAAACATGATATTTGAAAGACAGATGAAATATCTAAGCTTAGACAAAAACAACTGTTAACCCAGAGCTGAACAGTGTAGTTCAAGTGGTTAAAAACAGATTATATTCAGAAAAACTATTGCAATAGGGGAAAAGAGACCTCAGTGTAGAACTGAGCTCAATTCTTAAATACAACAAGAAAAAGTGGAAATTTATAGTCAAAGAATAAGGTGGGGATGAGGACAGTGTGTGTGTCTGTGGATGGAAAATTATTAAGTAGAACTTCAGGGATAAGGGGAGATTCTAGATAAAATAATAAACAAGATTCTTGCTCAAAGCAGGCCAAAATGATCTGATATCACCTGGAAGATGTTAGAGGATGAGGAATATGGTAAGATATTGAGAGTGATCAGATATTGAGTTTGGGAGATTATAGCTAAACTTTACAGGATTCTTGCTAAAATTGGATAATATAAGGATAGACAAAAGTCCAAAAGATGGGAAAACTCCAAAAGTTAAGGCCTAGTTGGGAAGGATATTCAAAGGAACTTGACTAATTTTTGGTCAAGGAGAGAATCTGCCACAGCTCAGAGAAGAGAAGCATATGCCTTATGAATATTTCATACTGAAAATTCAGCAAAAATAATTTTCAATAAAATAAGAGATCCAGGATGAAACATTAAAACAACAGAATGAGTGAGAACCAAAATAATATCATTACAGATCACTAAATAAATTTCAACAGCAGGAAGTAAAATAGACTTGGCTGAAAACCAGGTTAATGGTATGGAGGAAAGACTTGGGATAGTCATAATGAATAAAGAAGAAAAAGGCATAGAAATTTTAAAATTTAAAGAAATGAAAGATATAGTCAAATGTGATCTGATATTGGGCTAATTAGTGTCTTGAAGAAAGAGAACCACTTCATTTAAAAATAATAAGAGCTATTATACAGAAAAGCACTCATCTTACTTATACTAGAGGAAACTGGTTCAGAACAATTAACATAGAGATATATTCTTATTCTTGAATTTCAGGGTTAAATATATAGATCCTTCAAGCATCTTGAAAGAAAAGAAAATCACCTATAGGGGAAAATTTTTGACTCATCTCAGACTTCTCTATAGCAAATATCAGGAAAAATGACAAAGGAGCATGGCTACAAAATTCTGAGGGTAAGAAAGTGAAGAAATTGTAAGCTTTTCTATTCAAGAATTTGTTCAAGTATAAAGGCAACAGACAATAAAGAACTCAAGAAATGTTGCCATTAACCATTCTTGAACAAACTACTTAACAAAACAAAAATAAAATAAATAAAAATAAAAACTCCAGGGATGATGACACTAGGATAAAAGGACAAGTGATAAGGACTGAACCCATTTGAATACAGAAGTGAGACTAAACAACTAAGGGAAATATAATTGCCAAAAGCTGTAAATATTATAAACCCTGACAAATAGAAACAATGTAAACCACAAAAATTGGAAGTTTGAGTACAGAGGATAAGAGGAATTATAATAATGTTAATTATCTCATTTTGCCAAGCATACAGTCAATCGACACTATTAATCAAGAAATAGCTGTTCTATGATTTCCTCTTGTTTATATATTTCTTTGCCTATATTCTTTGGGCTATATCTCATATCTTTGCAGTTTTTCCGCTTTATATCTTTTCTTAACCAATGTGCATTGACTATTAATTTACATAAACTGAATACTTAATAAATGTTATTGAAGTAATTTTGCAGATTTCATGGTACTGTAATTCTATGAGGACTGAAAATATGTTTTATTCATCTTTGAATTCTCTTAGCACCTGGCATAGGGACCTGCACATAGTAGACTATCAATAATTTTTTTGAATAAATGAATTAATTTGCTTTGTTTCATATGCGTTTTGTTCCTAGAACAATAGCTGAAGACTAGCTGGAAATATCGGGAAAATGAACCATAATTGGAGAATATAAAAAATCTGTCAATGATATCTGAGAGACCCATTATAAATGTTTCCAATGCCTCATTAAAGACATTCTATTGTTTTCAGAATGCATTTTTACTTCAGTAAATAATCTCATCCTGCTCTAATTTAATCATTTGAACTGCTATCAAAATGATCATTTCCAAACAGTTCTGATCCTGTCACTTTTCTGCTTTAAAATGTCCAATGCCCCTTCTACTGTTTATACAACAGAGTCTATATTCCTAAGCATGACCTTGAGGCCCTATGTGATCTGGCCTCAGTTTATCTCTTTGCAGCCAGTGCATCCAACATGTTATTCATACAGGGATACTTGCAATTTCTGGAACATGCTGTATACATTTATGCTTATATGTTTTTGCTCATCTCATATCTTTCTTCATCTCATATCTTTCTTTTCTACTGTCTACACCCATCATGATACTACTCCATTCCTTAAGGCTCAACTCAAATGCTTTCTCTGTAAGACTTCATTGTCTCCTATGCTTAGATAATTATGCCATTTGTTCTTCTGTAGTACTTTGCTCATGCTCCATGTATTGTATTCTAGGGAATTATGTGCATATCTAACACTCTCCTAGATTGCGAACTTCTTGTACATATTCTTTTCCCATATTCTTTGGGCTATGTCTTATGTATTCCAGAAAGCTGTCACAATGTATGTGCCTAACATATAGTAAATGCTCAATAATTGCTTGTAGTTTAGAGTAAAAAAATCACATGTACTTCTTATATTTTTACATAAAAAATATTCCTAAGTGTAACTGGGGCTAAACTTAAAACCCTAAGAGTTGGTAGAGGTAGAAAAGCTGTCTCTTAAACTGTAGGTGATTTTCCGTCCTGATAAAAGAGAAGACAAACATTTCTTCAGAGGTAGATTTCTTTGGGAAAACTATGTGAATTTTTTAACTACTCATATTAAAACAAGTATACATGGATTACTCTTGGAAAACTATAAAGTAACCATTAACCTGCTTTAGATTGAGAAGTTGAGTACTCCATTTGAATGTGCAGATCTTTGTGTATGGAGCAGGAGCACTGCTTCTGCAGACAATGATGTGAAGGAGAATAGCACTATTTCTCTTCTCTGTGGATTTAGACTATATATGTGTTCATATATTGTGTCTGAGGAGATGCGAATGTCCTTTCCCTTAGGAGAACAGAAGCTGCAATTTAAAGGATACAGGAAAGCAAAGATAGGCATGATTCTCACTGCTTATTGGAGAAATAATTATGCAAAAGAACTGGACTTGCTTTGGTGAGGCTCTACCCAGACCCTTATATAAAGATTGAATATTTAAGTCTTTGTGAGCAATATGCTGATGTTGGATTATTATGTTTTAAGTTGATAGCCCAGTTGGGTCAGAGGCCAAGGTCACAACCCTGGGGATGGAGGATGGGGTTTCCAGTAAATGAGTAGATATTCCCATAGTCAACCTTCCTAGGGAGAGACAGCACCTGGAACAATAAATGAGAATTTGAAAGTGAACCTTAAACTAGGTGAGGAGAGTTGTTTTCCTCTTAGCTTCACAATGGTTGGGCTTGGATGCCCAAGACATGGTCAGGGAAGTCTTGATGGAGAGATCTATCTTCAGCTATATGGACCCAGCTGGAAGTCAACAGTAAGACAGGCCCATATCTAGTCCATAAGGGCTTTGAGAGGAACCATATCATACTTGCAGGTTGGTTACTCTGGCTTATTTTTCTTTTATAGTGTTGTCATATAAACAGCAGTCTTAGCTGTGCTGTAAAGAGACTTTGAGGAGAAGAGCCTTTGTTTATGATGTCCTCGTGAAGAGAGGGCAGTGCCCCTTCCTAGCAAATCCCAAGACAATGCTAAAGGTTGCACTGGCTAGAAAGAGCTCTGAGTCCCAGAACATCAGGGTATGGGACATCTGAAGCAGAGGCAAGAGTAGTTCAGTTATTTCAGGCATATGTGGGTGACAATATTTCCTCTGGGAACTCCTTCATAGTAGAGGAGGGAAACTCTAAAAGGGGCTGCTATTCTCATAATTTGAAGGTGGGAGCTCAGAGTCATTGCAATTGGGAGTTTTGTTTTACATATGGCCTCCTTTATACCAAAAAAAAAAAAATTATGAAAGCTATGACACTCTGATTCTCAAGGGCACATGAAGCCTTTTATTGAACAAACCCTTTCTATCCTGGGCATCTTGCTCAATAGACTCAGTTTGATTTTATATGAGCTCTTTCTTTTTAGTTCCTCTATGGTTTCTGCTGTTAAGTCTTTTAGGAGCATACATCCAATCAGAAACAGATTGATTCTTGTTTTTCTTCCATTAATTGTGTATCTTTTTTTTTTACATAATGTTCTGTATCAGAGAGTAAGGGAGAATTCAAAGCTTTTCATGGATGTTATGCATAAGCATGGATGAATATCTAACTGGTCTTTCAATGAAGTGAGTGTCTAAGCTAATATGATTTTCTTAGGCTGAGAGAAATGTTACTTAATGCATTGGTACAGCAGCCACAATGTCATCCCTGTGGACTTAATCTATGGTCCCACTTTGAAAAAAAGACTGCTTTCAGTTCCTTACAGCTTTTCTGTGTTCGTAGCGCTTTGCCTTTTTATTCTAACAGTTGCTTATTTGCATAACCTGTTAAAGATACCTCCCTACCATCACACTTCTGGCCTCTTCTAGCTTCTAGGATATTTTCTTTTGGTTCTGTAGATTCTATAACAAATAGCAACTTTTATTTCAACAGAAGTTTTACCTGTCTGAAACCTTTCATTACGTTCTCTCAACTATACAACACAGCTTAGCTTTGTAGAATATCACTTAGGCATATTAATGATTTCAATTGTCTCCAAGACCTTCCTGAAATTCTCTTAGCTTCTTCACAGATCTTCCCATGGGATTTAGATGCTGTAAAATAATTATCAATTCTATTATTTATTTAACAAACATTTATTGAATACTTACTATATTGCAGGCACCAGGCTACCTGCAGAGTAGAAGAGTTCACGTTAGGTTTTATGGCTAGAATATTTGACTCACTGGTTCTAGCTTCTTAACTAACTCCTTCAGGATTACACTGAAAAGAGGAATCTCCTCTTATGGCTATTGAATGCCACAGGGAGAATGCAACTAATGAGAGGAACCCAGGTTATTGAGGTATAACTGAAAGGAGGGCAGTTGTTTCTAAGCAAATAATTGGGAGAAATACTAGACTCCAAAGACACTAGGGAAGAAGCATACTTTAAAGGTTGGATATTTTTCTAGGCTAACATAGAGTTTCATTTTTTGTTATGTGTGTGAACAACTACAGTGTAAATGAAAATAATAGGAAAATATGCATATTTCATTTTCTATTAATATATTTATTACAGCATTAATGTTCTGTGTTGATGTGATTCTTTTATAACATTCCCTCCCATCAAAAAATATTGAGGGAGGATATTGTCTCTTAATTTGTTAAGTTTTCATAAAGAACACAAGGTCTTTAGATGTGGGGTCACAGAGTAGGAGATTTTTTTTCTTTGTTTTGTGGAAGAAGCCTGAAGACATAATTCGAGTTCTAAAGGTACAGTGAAATGATCCATCACTTCCTCTGTTCTATATAGGCTGAAGAAGCACGCTTCAGTCTCTTCCTTTTGTCTTCTGAAAATAAAGGAGGCAAAGGGTGTTAGAGTGGCGGGTCTTCTAGGGGTTAAACCCGGATGCTTAACAACCTCTGCGAACCTCGCAGCTTTTACTTAAGTAGCTTCTGTAAAACAGATGTTCTTTAAAATAACAGGGCTAGAGCAGAGAGGACTCCTCGTCGGGCCGACTTGGGGTAGAGCGCAGGTGGGGGCAGCCGCCTGGTCCAAAGCAGAAGGTGCCGGCATTCTGCAGGTGCAGGGATTGTGATCTCGTACCACTCCGGCTCCCGAGGGGGCGGGAACCACAGCGTTGCAGAGTGTAGGACTTGACCCTGAAGCAGAATCCAAACGTATTCCAAGAAGCAGCAGACGTCGATCCAGCCGAATGCCCACACCTGACTCGGGAGAGGGGAAACAGCATTTTTAAGGAACCTCAGGGAGTAGAAGAGGCCCTCGTTTGGGACGCCAGAGGGCTGGTCAGGCTTGGCCCGGTCCGACTGCTTTCTCGTGATTGCTTCCCCAAGTTGTCCATCCTTCCAACGCGCAATTTCGATTGGCTGTGCCGTCTGCCACTCGGTTCCGCCGCGCTGACCCCCATTGGGCCCCCTCCGGCCGAGGCCCCGCCCCACGAGCTGGGCAGCAGCCTTCGGGCGCCGACGAGAGAGCGCGGCGCTTGCTCTGGGCTGGGGGAGGCGGTGGCGGAGGAGGAGGAGGAGAAGAGGAGGAGCGGGGCCAGCAGGAGGCAGCGGCGGCGACGGGGCTGGGGTGATGGTGCAGGTGCCCGGGGCCGGCGCGGGGCTGCCGGGTTGAGGGGCGCCTGGTCTGGGGTCCGCAGCGCCGCCCTGCCTCTCCCGGCGGCTGGCGGGCGGGCGGGAAGATGCTGAGCAGGTTGATGAGCGGCAGCAGCAGGAGCTTGGAGCGCGAGTACAGCTGCACCGTGCGGCTGCTGGACGACAGCGAGTACACCTGCACCATCCAGGTCAGTGCCGCGCCACCCCGCCCGGGGACCCCCTCGTCCTCCGAGTCTGGTCAACTTGGCCCGCGGCCGCCGCCCGGGGTTCGCCTCAGACCCTAGCGCTTTGTCCGCCCCTGGCTGCTCAGCACGGCTCCAGTGCAGGGCGCCTCCACCGGAGACCCTGTCCGGGGCCGGGTACTGGGCGCTGGGCGCCGCTGCCTGGCGGCGAGTCTTAGCGTCCCGGACCCCCAACTCGTTCCCCGCGCTCTCCCGTGGTGAGGGCGCTCCATCCTGGCTCCCGGAGTCCGCCCCAGTGGGGAGCACCTTCCGCGAGCGTCAAGAGGGAGGTGGGCAGGATCGGAGACTCCTTTCCCGGCCGCCCCGTCGCGGGGCGCAGGCTTTGGGCTCTCTGGCCCGGCAAGGAGGCTTGCAGGCTTTTCTTATCTCTGTTTGGTTGGAAGGATAATGGTGTATGTCATAATTTCCCTCCCGCCGCCCCAGCGTTTGTGAGTCAGAGCTCTCCGAAGGTAGAACTGAACGCGCAGCCCATGCAGACTGGCCTATTGAAGGAGCCCAGCCAGCCCTCCGGGCGTTAAAGATTTAGGCCCCCGTCCCACTGTTCGCTCCCCCAATTTTATTCTGCTGGGCAGTTCTTGGGGACGTGAGGTGAAGATTTAGCAACAAGTCTCAGCGATTTTAGGCTTGACAGTGGCGAGAAAGAATCGGTGAGTTACAAAAACGCCAATAATACGAACATGCCGCACAGAACCTGGTATTTTTGAAGGGATTTTTACAACCTTTGGCTTGTGTTCCTTCACTACTGCTGTGTGGCACGTCAGTGGTAGTCTTTCCCAGGAATGCAGTCACAGCCCTCTCCGCTCCTTTATAAAGTCAGAGATAGAAAACATTGACAATGCCCCGGTGTTTAGTTCGGCAGCCGGGAGGATCCTCGCTCACTGCCGGAAACTGCTCTTCCTAGAGAAGCAAATTAAGTTGGACCCGGAGGGGTCTCACCTGATCCCCATTTGCAGCAAGAAACCAGAGAGGGCTTCTCGCCTAAGATGCGACAGACAAAAACTGTCGTCCCCGGGTCCTACCCTCTTTGTCTCCCTGCCTCCCTCCACCATTTATTTTATTTTTTATTTTTTGCTGACAATGCTCAATAGCGGAAAATAGCGGAGGGTGAGAAAGACGCTGGGTAGTATATGAGAGCAGCTGCTCTCTGCTGACTCTGTGCTCAGTTCAGCCTTCTCTCCACTTTCCCTTTTCTCACACCCCCCCAAATCAGCTCTGGGCATAAGTGCTGACTGCTGCCAAAGATCCAGTAGGGTAAAGAAAGGGGAAAAAAAATCTTTTTTTAAAGCCACTTAAATACAGATTAAGCAGTCATAAAGATGCTAGCCATCAAGTGACAGGATTTTTGTAGTTGAATATAAGAGACGTTATTTATTATTTCCTTAATGAATAAGTGACATGCTACTTTTTGTTTCTATTGTATCTTTATGTGTCATGTACAGGTTTTTTGTTTTTAGTGGGGGAGGAGAAAGCATTGAGTTGACATTTTCACCATTTAAAAACATTGTCTAGAGCTTTTAAAGTATTCCTTTGTTTTAAATTTTAAAGCATTTTACACAATGGCATATCAAGGGCAGTGTGAGAGTTGGACTTCATGAGTCATAAAAATACTTTTGGGGTACGCATATGGTGAAATAAAATTTTCAGGACAGGTCATTAACTTTTGCCAAGATGTAGAGTAGAAATGAAATACAATTCACATCACCACTCTGCTAGTGATAACCTTGTGGTTTTAAGGTATCACAATAGGCAACTGATTATTTTGCACAGTTACTGGAACATTTAAGGTTGTTTGATTGGTATTATAGTTATGGGTAGTTTTTATTACCACTGAGGAAATATTTTTAAGTTAAGCAGGACTTATTGGATTTATGCCTTCTATATCCTACTATGGTTGTGTTTATTTTTCTGGTGGTCTTATTTTACATTATAATTTAATGTTGTTACATTTTGAAAAATTAAAAATAAACAAAATTAAGCTTGGTGTAACATGACCATAGTAGTAAGTGTCCTCTGTCTAGACATGTTACTTAATGATTGTGCATTGTGATTCTTCCTTGAACCCTAAAAAACACAGGAATTCTAAAGTATATGTAATATTTTCATTTTGGGGCACCACTATTGTAAATTGCTTTTGTTTTTTACCCATGTGAGGAAATTCAAGAAAACACAGAATCTTATATGAAATTAATATTTTGTTTGAACATATGGCATGTTTGAACATTGGAAATTGAGCTTTTCTTAGCAACTTTTCTCCTTGTACATTTCTGTGTGTGTACACTTGTGTGCTTATTTGTCAAATACTGGGCATGGAGTCTTTTAAATAAGCATTGAATGAAACTGAGCTGCTTATTAGGTTGAGAGCAACATTTTCAACATCTTAGAAATTACAGTACTATATATTTTAAAATATTTTTTGTGATAATTTGAATTCCTTTTCCTTAAAGTATTGTATGGCATTTTTTGTTTGTTTGTTTAAATAAGGTTTCAGTGCTTCTTGAGATAGACACCACTTAGGGTATTACAGAATCAGAAATGTAGAGTACAAATGAAATAGCCACATTTGGTAAATTTCAGTTGTAGAAATCTGTCAAAGTATTGGTCTAGGCTTTCATATTGCAGTAGTTATACTGATCTGGCAGTTAGGATGTGATTATTAAGGTGATGAAAATGCCTTATGTCCTATCTATGAAGGTTGCCACAGTTACCAGACTATTCTTTTATTCTTTTTGATATGCAAATTTATTTGTAGACCATGAGACATGAAAGTACATGTACATAGGAGGGTTGTAGTATAATTGCTCCCCTGTGAAGAACATTGTTAACAGCTCCCTGCCAGTTTTGAAGGTCATTGTCTCGTAAATTCAGATCTGGTCCATATTTTTTACACATCTGTTTCATTTATGCATATCTATATTTATTTACCACATTTGCCACCTCTTTTTGTTATTTTACTTGGGAAAAAATAGGAAAAATGAAAAGGCTACCTAATATATTGAATTCATTATACCAAATGGAGTCATTTAAATGCTTAGGCATGTGATATCTTAAGGAATAGATTTTTAACTGTCTTTAGAGTTACAATTATTAAATGTTAAGAATATATATTGTAGAAATGCCAGTAGGAGTATATATTGAGAAATACAGATTTTCAAGTCAGAAATATTAATCACTTTTGTGATCACTGAAAAGTAGAGCTACCCTAAAGATGAATTTGATTTTACTTGGAACATGTTAAAACAACTGATTGAACAACTAGGTTAAATTAGTTTTGCAGTTAAGTAAGTTACTACCATAAATAAAATGTGTGTGTAGAGAGGCAGTTCTATAGCGCAACTATAGAACTCAGCTACTTGGTAACTGTGCAACCTAGGATAAGGAAGAGAGTATTAGAGGAGAGAACAAATGTATTGAGCTCTGTACTTGACAGGCACTCTACCTGTGTTATATTATTCATTTATTTTACAACAGCGTTATACACATTGTACCAGCTGAAGAAAATGGGATTTTGGATTGCTGGGAGAGCAGATGTTTGTTGAATGGCTAATTATGTCCTAGGTTTTCTGATAGGTGCTTTGCTTATACCTTATATCAGCCATTTGACAAGAAGGTGGTATTATCCTTATTTTACAAATGAAAGGCCCAGATGAAGAGACTTGCATCAAGCTAGCAGGTGGCTGTATTATATTTATACTGTGATCCTTTTGTCTCTAAATCCCATCTTTGTTCCTCCTATCCATTCTGACTCCCTAAATCACGTCACCTGTCTTTACCTTAATTTCCTAATCTACAAAATGAGAATATTAATACTTATTTCACAGCAAAGAGAAAATTATTTGGAAATATTATAAATAATAAGGAACATTTAGACAGAGTAATATACTATACTTAGATTATGCCTTATTCTATGCAAACCAAAAATGGAATTGAAAAATGTTTTACTTAAGCTGTAAATTCCTTTAAAATGATTTCTGATAAATCTCAATGTAAAATCCAAGGCTGAGATGGCTGGAATCTTTATTAGAACTACTCTTTAAATTTCAAGATTTCAGGTTTGCTTTCCTAATACCAAGTCTTTGGCTTTACAGGGGCACTAATTGCCTGGACTCTGATTTGTCTTTTCTAAGAATTTCTGCTTCATATTTGCTAAGTGCGATCCTTGGTTTCATTAATGCAAAAGGAATTTTTAGAGAATTAGAATAATTTTATTCACAGAGAACAACACAAAATTGTTGTATTTTCATGAATATCGTTTTTTTAAAAAAACTTCGTTTTTAAAATTATGCTGTCACAGCATTTTTGTTACAATAGCAAGTCAAACTCATTCTTGAAGCTAAGATAGTTCCAAAAATCGCCTTCTAGAATCCTAACAGCACTTATATTCTTCTTCTTAATTTGTATATTAAAACATTTATTATGTAAAATGAATGCACATAAGGCTTTTTAATACAGAAGGTGGATTCTAGATGTGTGTTTTTTACTCTCATTCTTTTTCTGTTTGATAGTCCTGTTTAAGGAAGTGTCAGTGGCCTCCAAGAGAACCTAGAAGCATTCACCAGAGCAGATTTTACTTAAGGCTATTTGTATGAATTTGCATTCTATTAAATGCTTGGAATGAATATGCTAGATGAGGCAATTCAACATAGTTCAGAATAAAAGAACACATGGTTTATGAGTTTTCTGTTGGTTAACATTGTCCAGAGACTCATTTATCATGTCTCTGCTATCATTAATATTATACTTTAAAGAAAGAGATGTTTGCTAAAATATAATTAGACAACCTAAGGACAAAAAACAGTCTCTTTTGTTGAATGTTTTTAGTGGTTTATGTATAGGTATTGAAATGTGTAACCAAAATAAGCAAGGCATTAATTTCAGAAGCACTTTATCAATGATATTTTGGATTATTTTAAGAACTTCAATTTTGGTAGATTGTACTTTAGAATTTATAAAGGAGAGAGTAAGAGAGAACTATAAATTTTAAGCCCTAAGAATTACAGTATCTAGTTCAGTGCTTTATATAGTTATAGTTCGATAAATATTTGTTCTTATTTGTTTGTGCTACATGATTACTGCATTAACTTCAACACTAAAAGTTCTTGTGCCTAAAAACAATAAACATTTTTTAACAATTGCATAACCCTTTTTATAGTTTCAAACCATCTATTTCCAAACCATTTTGGTCTGCAACCCTTCTCCCTGGTGAGAAGTACAATATGTAAATAATATTTTATGGAGCTTTTGAAGTCTCTGATAACCTTCTTAGATCATTACAAATAATAAGGAACATTTAAACAAAGTAATATACTATATTTAGATTGTGTCTTATTCTATGCAAATCAAAAATAGAATTGTGAAATATTTTACTTAAGCTATAAGTTCCTTTGAGACAATTTCTGATAAATCTCAATGAAATTGTAAAATCCAAGGCTGAGATGGTTGGAATCTTTATTAGAACTGTTCTTTAAATTTCAAGGGTTCAGTTTCACTTTTCTTCTATCCTACCAAGTCTTTGGCTTTAGAGGGGAACTAATTGCCTGGACTGTGATTTGTCTTTGCTAAGAACAATTATCCTTTGTTGAATTAGTAGAGCTCCTGTCTATTGCTCCTATGATTTTTTGGTCTGTCTCTTAGGATTTTAGATCCCCCTTTCAGATCCTACTCCTCCCCCCCCCATTTTTGCAAGTTTATACGTCTTAGGTCAAATGAATACTGTGTAGTACAGTGCTTCATGGAGCATTAAGAGGTCTGGCAGAATTAAGATGTTGAGAATAGGGATTACCACCCCAGCCACAGAAACCTCCTTCCCCTGAGTCAGTACCATGAAAACAACCTCCTCACAGCCTCATTTTCTAACCTTTTGCCCAAACAGGAAGTGAGCCTTGCTCCTTAACCTGTTTCTAATTTTGTCCATTTTAAGCTGACTTCATATCCTCTCTTCATGATCTATAACTTTCTGAGTCTGCAGACCCTGTTTCATGGAGCAGCCTCTTAGGGGGGTCACTATTCCTCAGCTGTGCCTGGCCAGGGCTTGTACAACAGATGCGAATATCATGGAGGATTGGCAGCAACATTATAGCTTACCTAGGCTCAAGGAGGAGTGGTTGCACTCCTGGAGGCCAGGTGGCAGTTCTTACCCCTCTGTTTCCTGGCCTTTGACCCTTGGGGCTCAGGCCATTCACCTTAATGGTTTTCTCATGCAGCTGAGAAATTGAAGGGTACTAAAGCATCTCTAGTCCTGTGTTGCACAGTGAATGGTGTTTTCCCTAAGCAGACAAAACGTCTCGTCATATGTCCATCCTTGCCAGGCCTTCTGTTCCTTTAAGATACTAGAACCTATATCTAATACAACTTTTTGAACTTTTACAAGTATTTTAACTATAAGTAAAGCCAAAGATAGACTAGGGAGAGCAGTTTCTCTGGGAGACTACCCCTAGATTTAAATTAGAGAACTTTTGCCTCCCACGGCCACCATTTGATCCTCATTATTGTCAATATTTTGAACAGGATAGGGCCCTTGCATTGGTCTTTCACTGATTGTAGCTGCCGTACTATTTCTGAGGATGGTGTTTTAATTTTGTGGTCTTTCCAACTTAATTGTATCACATCCTGGATTTGGCAGGCAGAAACTTGTAAAGACTCTTAGGTTTGAATTCTCCAGGCTTTTGCTTGCTAACGTCAGACTAAACACAACTTGTGTGAATCAAGTCCTCTAAGGAGATCCTTCCGTGCCATGCTCATACAAGCAAAATAATTAGGCCACATGCTTGGCAACCACTGAGTTTGTGTACAATAGCTCCATTCACTTGTCTATAGAAAACACCCCTTTGATAGTGATTATAGCTTTTATTCCCCTCCTCTACTTCTGACTCTCTGCATAACCATGACCTCATCTGCTGGTCCACATTTAGAGACACTCTATACTATTCCAGAAATGTTTTAGGATTCATTCCTAAATGTTAAGGATCATTTCAAAGCTTCAGAAAACCACTGCCCATCAAGGGAAACCATTCAAGATTAGGAGCAAACTTAGTAATTATTCCTTGTTTGAGCCATCTTACTGTGTCACAACTTAGAGGTTCTTTTCCTTTTGTAGAAATTATGAACTTTGTTAAAAGCAAGGAGAATAGAGTAGAGGATGGCTTAAAGCAGTGGTTCTCAGTGTATGGTTTGTGAATGAGCAGCATCCAGTTCCACCTGGGTCCTTCTTAGAAATGCAAATTCTTGGCCCCACTATAGATCTAGTGAATCAGAACCTTGGCAGATGGAGGGTGGCAATCTGTTTTAACAAGTCTTTCAGGTGAGTCTTATGCTTGTTGTGGTTTGATAATCAATCACTACTACCGGCTTATACAGATATTTAGTAGGTTGATGAATATTGTTGATTGACTGAATATTAAAGGTGAGGGAGAAGAAGCCAAGAGTCAGTGTCAGATTTCTCACTTTTGATTTTCTTCACAATGGCCTTAGCTGATTGATTCTCTATCCTTTTAAGGTAAAAGTTAGGTTATTTGCAAGTATGTGTACCTATTTTCAAGTGAGTAGGGTTCTAAGATTCTACAAAGGGTCATAATTCCAATTTAATGTTCTTTTATTTATTGGTTAGTTATATTTTTGTTTTCCTTGACCCCAAAGCAGTACGATTATTTTACATTTGTATTTTCTTTTCAAGGAAATCTTCCAAATTAGAGCACTGGGGGATTAGGAAGAGTCAACACTCTTATCATCTTGCAGGAGTGGCACCAGTCTGTAGTCTATTAGAAACTGAGCCACACAGCAGGAGGTGAGCAGTGGGTGAGTAAGCAAAGCCTCATCTGTATTTGCAGCTGCTCCCCAGCGCTAGCTAGCATCACCGCCTCAGCTCCACCTCAGATCATCAGGCATTAGGTTCTCACAGGAGCACTGGTCCCCGTTGCCCAAAAGATTGAGGACCGCTGATCTGAGGGATTGCATATATGTAATTAGAGAACTATAAAACATCCTAGAATTCAAAGCTAAGACAAGGTGATATGCTTTGATGGTAAAGTGTGGGGGACTCAAAATTAATAAACATTTCTTGAAGGAGGTGAGATTTGAACTAGGTCATGAAAGAGTGCCAAAAGCAGAAAATGGGCTGTGGGGGATGGGTAAAAGGCATTCCAGGCAGAGGTAACAGCAGGCTACTTCTAGGCAGAAAAGCTAAAAATGTAAAGCTAAATGTAAAGCTTTTCTTTGCTCTGTTTATCTGACTTACTCTGGTACAGTTGAGTCAAACAACACAAATCTATTTGCCTAGGAAAAATTACTGTCAGCAAATTTCAATCATTCTTGACATGTTCAGAGGAGTCAATCTAAACTAAAAATAAACGCATAAAGCTGACATTGAACTAAATCTAATTCCAAAACTGTATAACACAAATTAAGATTCTTCACAAAGCAATGGTACCATGTAAAGAAAAGGTAGATTCAGATATCAATTTTAATTCTGTGGCTACAGCAACTACATGTGAATTTTATTTCCAAAAGACCTCATTTCTAGATTTGTTTAGTTATCTGACCAAAAAGGGGTTATCAAATTCCAATAATTAGCTGATGTTTGAAAATCCTTGGACTGATACGGTGCCACTTAAATTGTGCATTAACAGTTAATAAATGTGACCCGTGGAACCCTAAAATGCACATTTCAGCATCTCTGTTTCGCAAACCTAAGTGGCCACCTGAAATAGCTTTTCTAGAGGACGAAGGAGTGCTTCTTTGGATTCTCCCTGAGCCCATGCCTGCCAGCTCCAGCGTTCCCAGCCCTATAAGGGTGCACTTTTTGTCCTCAACACAATGCCAGACTAGAGCTTTGGAGATGAGAGTCTCCAAGAATGCACTGTTTGGCATTTGGGCAATCAATGTTTGGCAGAATGCCAATGCTAATAGGTTATTTTGCTCTGGAAAAGGAGAAAAAAGAAGGGGTAGTCTAATGACTGATGAATAGGCGAATGACTGACAATACAGGCACTCCACTTTGTTGGAGAGATTAAGGAGGCTTGCTGTGAAGTGGTATTATGGGAGCCAGATAAATTAGCAAAGGCCCACAGGCCCAAGACTGAAAGAAATAGTGGTATATCAAAACAGCATGTCCTAGAGCACACTCAAATGTCTGGCCACTTTCATTGAACTTGTAGTAGGAAAAAGCCAAATTATTATGAACCCTCACAGTCTGGTACTCTATCCAAGCACTTCATAGTCAGACAAATTGTCCTTTGCCTCCAGGCAGGTGCAGAACCTTCTTTCTCTATAGCTTGATTTAACTCAAGGGCCTCTAGTCTGGGGCCCAGCTTTATTTTGAGGACACCTAAGTGGAAGAATTGGCTTTAGGAGTCCCAAAGGATTCAAAAAACTAGGTAAGAGGTGCCACCAAGATTCTTGTTTTATCAGACACAAGCCACGCAGATAAGAACATTGATCAACAACACAAGGAAGCTAAATTAATCACCTCACCTAAAGATCTCAAGTACTTCCATGGGCAATTTAGGCTGGAAAAGGCATCCAGCCTACATTCTTTCAGATTTTCTCTAGAAAAATCCAAAAGCATCCTCCAGATTTACTATGGAATTGGAGGTTTGTGTGTCAGAAGGACTCCACAGGCTGGCAATAATGCTTGGGCTGTTATAAGGCATTTTGAGCCTGCAGTTTCGTAGTACACACTCATCTGTACAACAGAATGTCCCATCAGTTCTTTGGGAGGCCACTCAGAAGAAATTCAGAAGAGATAAAAACCTGATCAAAACATAATTCCAGTACTACCATGCAACTTCTTCAATCTATGCCCAGCTTTAGATTCCAATACATGTGAAATAGGTTTTAAAAAAAAAGTGAAAGAGAGTTTGATTGGTGTAGCTGCAGGACATAAGATATGGAACCAACTATTGCAATGTCAGATTTTTTTAAGCAGTGTAGCTGATACAAAAAAATCACTTTCTTTGCTTATTTTTAAATATACCATAGCAAATTTAGATAAGCTTGTTTAAATATTTATAGTACAGAAAGTACATCTAAGAATTATTTTCTGATTTTATGGTAAAGGAGAACATATATTACACATATTCTAATTTTTAATATTGGGTACACTTCGCAATCTGATTATTTTTAAGAGATAGATATTGTTGCAAATTGAATCTTTTAGTGTGTCATAAAATATTATGGCCTTTTTTACTAATAATATATCTCACATAAAATATCTTTCCTTTCTGGTTGAAAAAAGTGACAGAAGTGGAAAAACTTTACTTTTCCTAAATTCCACAATTTTACTTCTTACCATCTTTCCTGATACAATAACTTTTCTGTCCATATTGTATCCTTTGTTTTATGCTAATTTATACTTTGGGCCACTCATTTAATACAATCTTTTATCACAAGTCCTAATTGCCATTACTGCTAAGTTATACCTTTGCTTATGGTCAAATTCTTTGTGTGATGGCCACATCTTATGTTAAAGTAGGAGATGTTAAAAAAAAGTTCAGTCGTAATGTAAAATATACACTAGAGCATAATGTGATATGTCCTTTAATTTTGTTACTTAACACAAGAGTGTTGTATATTTTAATGGGAGCTTGAGACAATACAAATACTTGGGTTGTATTTAGTGACACTTTGGGGCTTGACTATTATGTATTTTGAATTTTCTATGAACTTTTCTTTCAGTTATTTCTTGATGAATGAATAGACCCAAGGAGACTTTACATCTATTGTGACTTTAGGTCTGGTACTTAGGAATTGGGTGGACATGGTGGAGCTCATGGACATGGTGAGGGTTCGTGCTCATGGCCAGGGAAGTCTTTACTCTGGATGGTTGAAGTTAGTGAAACTGGAAGGAGACTGAAAATAATTGACTGAACAGAGAAACAACAAATCAGAAACAGTCAGGATGGAGCAAAATGAGCCTTAAGCAGAAATACCTGGTCAGAGTCTGAAGGGAGAATCTGGAGAAGCAGATTGGGGATAATGAAGGGATATTGGAGATCTATTTTTTGTTGTCGTAGCTGTGTGTGATAGTAGAGGTTTAATGGTTTAAAGAAGCTCTTTGGGCTTGGCCCCCAGTGAGAGTGATATTTAAAATATTCAGCAATCAGTCGCAGTGAATACCTCACTGACTAGGACTCTGCTAGAGCACACTAGAGCTGGGTCTAGGGCCCTCTGCTGGGCCAGACACTATTTAGTGCTAAATTATGGCAGGTAGGGTTGAGAGGAAAAGCCTATCAGGGCAGTGGCTAGTTGCTGACTGATAGAAAAATATTTTAATATTTTAATGACCAGCAGGGTCCCATTGGAGCTTCACAAGCTGAACCCACTCCTCATTCCATCAGGCTTCTTCTGTCAAGCGGGATGAGACGAGAACTTCAAAGAAGTCACAAGTGCTCAGTTGTTTTCGAGGTACAATAGGGATCTCAATGAATTCAGTCTTCTTCCAGCTGTAGCCTCAGTGATGACAGGCATCAGAGCCTCCTACATTGCCTCTCTGGCTCTTCCATTTGTCCTTGCCAGGTATAGGGTTCAAATGATCTAGGTTTTACTCTCACGTGGAGTCCCAGTGGGCCCATTACTACTTTTCATGTGCTTCCCACTTGCAACTCTGACCATTTCTCTTTTAAAAATCCTTCAAGCTTTTCCCTTTGCCTACTGGATAACAGCCTTTCAGCTTTGTCTTCATCAGCCTCTCATCACCTCCTAATTCCAGGGTAGACTTTCCAATGTTTCTGGGCAGTGCCTTGGGGGACCTTATTATAGCACTTACCATACTGAAGTGTCAATTTTTACTTACATGTCTGCCTCTCCAGACTGCGAACTGTTTGAAGGGCAGAGATGATATTTTTCTACCATTAGTATCTAAGGTCTTACCTCGGGTCTCAATGAAGGATGATTGTAGATGTGCATGAATGAAAATGTTACCTCTGAAAGAGAGGATTATTAATAATGCAAATGTAAAGTGACCTCTTATTTGTGCTAAATAGATTTAAAAAATGAACACATCAGATTTTCTCATCTTTAGAGTTATGGTGACTTTAAAAGGGGGTTAGTTAGTTGTATGATGCTCATACAACTCTAGGAATATACTAAAAACCACTGAATTGTACATGTAAATAAGTAATCTTAAGTGAATTATAGCTCAATTTACACATTAATTTTTTGATTTGGAAAATGTACTATAATTATATAAGATGTTACCACTTGGGGAAGCTGGGAGAAGGATATATGAAACTTTTATTCTATTTTTACAACTTCTTGTGAGTCTATAATTATAGTAAAAAATTTTAAAAAGGTGATTTAATTATTTTTTCTGAGCAAATATGTTTATTATATTTAGTTAGGATTTATGGTTCAAAATGATTATAGAAAGCTTTCTCACTTGATTAGGTTCTAGTTACCTTTCAAAATTATGTAGGATTATTTATAAGTAGATAAGTTTTAACATAACACTCGAAAATAACGTGTCAATTATAGTCTAATAAAAAGATAAATTAAGGGTTAAGAAATATCTTGGTAACTTTTTATTCTTATTTTTTCTATGATTCTTCATTCCTTTTTTTTATAATGTTTCTCTGACAAGTGGGATGAGACAAGAACTTCCAATTATTAATATATATAATAATTATATAGTGACACCTTGAATGCACTGACACATTATGCATAACATGGTGCCAATATTGTATTTTAGAGAGTTTGATTTAACGTCCATATTATATACGTTAATTATAATATGTATTGATTGATCCGTTTAAAAATTTAAAGTGTACTTACTGTGTTTTGGGCTCTGTGATAAATACTTTATGTGTATTCTTTTACTTAATCCTACCTATTTAATAGAAAATATTGTTGTCCTTAATTACAGACGAGTACAATAAGGCTTAGAAATGTTAAACAACTCACCTGATGTCACACAACTAGTTAGTGGGGTGCTGGGATTCTATATGACCTGTTCTATTTGCTCTGTGATGAAGCAGACAGTGTAGCCCAGTGGAAAAACACTGATTTAGGGGAGTCAGGAGACCTGTGTTAAATGCCTGATTGATTAACTATGAGGCCTTGAGCAGGTAGCTTAATCTCTAAAATGCAACTTAACTTCTTATCTGCAAAATGAGAAGGCTCTAATAGAAGACCCCTCCATTCTCTTTTAGCAAAACATTTTATAGTTCACAAGAAATGTGCTCATGGCTCAATAGTGTTTTTCTCTGTGTCCCCTCCGTGAAAGATATTCTTTAAAAATGCAGATATTCTTGTTTAGAAAGAGATGTCAAAGGAAGAGTTTGGTGACTGCTTCAGTCTGTGATCTGGCCCTTAGCTTTGCAGAATACAAAATATAGTTTTATCTACTCATTCAACACAGATCAGATTCTGGGAGATTGATTCATGATAATCAAAATCATAAGAACTTTTTTTAGTAATCCAGAATCTTAGTTTGTTAATTATAGTGAGGTAATGAATAGTAATTTTTGCCCTTGCAGGCATTTCCTTTGGGATCAGAGGCTTTGGAAAACCAAATTAGAAATTTGTTTTAGAATACAAAAGAATATTGAGGGATATTCTTCTATGTTGTGTAAAATCTTGCAAACTATCTCTGCCCCATAGTAGAGTTCTGGTAATTATGTATCTACCAGAATCAGTTTTTCTATCTCTCTTGAATAGTACTTACTTAATGCTGATGGTCTTTCCTTTAGCCCTTCTCCTACTCCATGCAGATTATTGTATATATGTTAATAATACATCTTTAGTTTTTGCATGTGTGTATTGTTTATTTATTATTTTTTTTTGTAAAGGTATAACCTGTCTGAAGGATACACTCTGCTTACTTTGATTAGACTTGAGTGTTTCTCAAGAACCTATTTTAACTGCCATTTTCTCCTTTAAGTTAATGGATTTGGCCAGATAACTTTTTTAAAATTTATGTTGCCTTTTCTTATTTTGTCTTTTGGAGGTGA
The DNA here is from genome assembly GCA_030015415.1 of Cynopterus sphinx. NCBI lineage: Eukaryota > Metazoa > Chordata > Mammalia > Chiroptera > Pteropodidae > Cynopterus > Cynopterus sphinx. The sequence goes on along the minus strand of CM057384.1, from coordinate 89,240,558 downwards.
GCCTTTTTTAAAACTTTGATGTCAAATTCTAAGAGGGCGGAGTTCTGCCATAGTCCACATGTATATGACTACATTATCAGTCTATCATAGGCAGTATTGATATCCATAGGATACATCTCCACATTTGGCACGGAATGTAAGAGTTAATTCTAATGTATTTTAAAGGTTTCCACTATTCTTTTGCTCTTAAGTTTCCAAATACTGTTTTCTACATCTCCCATAATATAAACTTACCTTTTTCAAAAGTTAGATTTATTGGGGTACAATTTATGTAGAGTAAAATTCACACTTTTCTAGGTATACAGTTCTTTGAATTTTGACTTATATACAAGTTGTATAACTACCATGCATAGAGTATTCCCACAAGCCCTTAAAGTTCCCCTGTGCCCCTTTATAGTAAGTCTCCTTCCCCTACCTGGCAGCCACTAATCTGATTTTTGTTCTTATTTCATATCAATAGAATCATACGATATGTAATTTCTTGAGTCTGGCTTCTTTTACTTAGTGTAATGCTTTTGTGAGATACAAATTACATATAATAAAGTTCATTTGTTTAAGGTGTACAGTTTTTAGTATATATACAGTGTTGTGCAATCATCAACATAATCTAATTTTAGAACATTTATATCCCCCTTCTGAAAGAAACTTCATACCCATGATCAGTCACTCCTGTTTCCTGTCCCCCTCCCCCTAACTCTCTGCTCAGGCAAACACCAATCCACTTTTTGTCTCTGTAGATTTGCTTATTCTGGACATTTCACATAAATGTTATGTAATATATGGTCTTTTATTATAACTGACTTCTTTCACTTAGCATAATGATCTTGAGACTCGTTCAAGTAGTAACTTGTATTAGAACTTCATTCTTTTTTATTGTCGAATAATTTCCCGTTGTATGGATATATCACATTTTGTTTAGCCATTTACCATGGTTTATTTCTGGACTCTTAATTCTGTTCTATTGATCTATTTCATTTATCTGTCTATCTTTATGCTAGTACCACACTATCTGGATTACTTTAGCTTTGTATGAGTTGTATCAGTTGTATTCATTAGTTGATGGACATTTTCATTGTTCTACTTTTTGGCTATTATAGATAATGCCGTGATCGTATATGTACAAGTTTTTGTGTGTACATGTGTTTTCATTTCTCTTGGATATGCTATGAATACTTGTATACAAGTTTTTGTGTGAAAATAGGTTTTTATTTCTCTTGGATGAATACCTAGGAGTGTAATTGCTGGGTCACATGGTAATGTGATGTTTAATATTTGAGAAACTGCCGAGTGGTTTTCCAAAGTGGCTACATGAGGTCTCCAATTTCTCTACATCCTTACCAATCTTGCTGTTTGTCTTTTTGATTTTAGCCATTCTGTGTATGTGAAGTAGTATCTCCTTGTGGTTTTTATTTGCATTTTCCTAATGACTAAAGATGATGAGCATCATTTTCATGTGCTTATTAGCCATTTGTATATCTTTTTTTGAGAAGTGTTTATTCAAAATTGGGGTTATTATTTTTTGTTGTTGTCATTGAGCTATATGAGTTCACTTTATATTCTGGATACAAGTCCTTTATCACATACAGTATTCCACACCTTGTCTGCAGGGGGTTCTTTCCAAGACTCCTAGTGGATGCTAGAAACTGAAGAGCATACCAAGCCATATATACTATGTTTTTTCCTATACATACATACCTATGATAAAGTTTACTTTATCAAGTAGGCGCAGCAAGAGATGAACAACAATAACTAATAATAAAATATAACAATGATAGCAATATGCTGTAATAAAAGTTATGTGAATGTGGTCTCTCCCAGAATACCTTATTGCACTGTATATATAGCATAGATGTGCTGGACAAATGGATGATTCATGTTCTGGGTGGCTCAGAGTGGGATGAAGTGAGATTTCATCATACTATTCAAAATGGTGTGCCATTTAAAACTTACGAAGTTTTCATTTCTGGGATTTTCCATTGAATATTTTTGGACTGTGGTTGACTGTGAGTGACAGTTTTGGAAAGCAAAACTGTAGATAAGGAGAGACTATTTAAGATTATTTACAGGTATTTTTTCCTATTCCGTGGGTTGTCTTTTTAGTTTTTTGATTGTATCAATTATCTTTTTCATTGCTTGTGCTTTTGGTATCAAACCTAAGAAATCATTGCCTAACACAAGGTCAAGAAGATTTACTTCTGTATTTTCAATGAGTTTTATAGTGTTAGCTCTTATATTTAGGTCCATGGTCCACTTCCAGTTAATTTTTGTGTATGCCATGAGGGTCTAAATTTATACTTTTACATGTGGCTATCTAGTTTTCGAGCACCATTGGTTGGAAAGACCATTCTTTCCCCAGCAAATTGTCTTGGTCCCTTTTGTTGAAGAGCAATTTACCATAAATATATGGGTTTATTTCTGGACTCTTAATTCTGTTCTATTGATCTATTTCATCTGTCTATCTTTATGCCAGTACCACAATTTAAATTGTGTTTAAATTTTAAAATTGAGAAGTAGAAGTTCACCAACTTTATTCTTTTTCAAGATAATTTTGGCTGTTCTTAGTCCATTGCATTTCTATATTAAATCAGCTTATCAGTTTCTGAAAAAAAAAAAGCCAGGTGAATTGTGATAGGAATTCTGTTGAATCTGTAGATCAGTTTGGGGAGTGTTGCTATCTTTTTAACAATATTAGACTTCTGATTCATCCACATAGGATGTCTTTGCATTTATTTAGATCTCTAAATTTTTAAAATTTTATTTTATTAGTTTCTAATATAGAGTACAATGGTTAGACATTTATACATTTATATAGTTTATGAAACAATCCCTCCCTCTGACTGTAACCAGATCTCTAATATTTTTAACAAATGTTTTGTGACTTTCAGTATAAGCTTAATGCATTGGAGATTCATTCATGTGTTAGTGTATCAGTAGTTAGTTTCTTTTCATTGTGGAGTAGTATTCCATTTTATAGGTATATCACAATTTGTTTATCCATTAACCAGTTGATGGACATTTGGATTATTTCCATTTTTTTCTATTTTTTGGCAATTATGAATAAAGTTGCAGGAGATATTTACATACAAGTTTTTATATAAACACAGGGTTTCATTTTTTTGAGTAAATACATAGAAAGAGTTACTGGTTGTATGTAGATATATGTTTACCTTTATAAGAAACTACCAAATTATTTTTCAAAGTGGCTGTACAATTTTGCATTCCTGCTGGCAATATGTGAGAGTTCTAGTTGCTTCTTCACCAACACTTGGTATTATTAGTTATTTTTTAAAAAGCCTTTCTGATGGGTGTATAGAGATATTTCACTGAAATTAAAATTTTTATTCTAATGATTAATGATATGAAACATAAAATTCATTAAATCCTCGACTTTTGGAGTTAGAAGAGACATAAAAGAGTTCATTTTTGGCTTTTACATTTGATTCCTCAGACATATTTCATGGTCTGTCTAAGGCTGGGGAGTTGGGGCACTGAGGAACATGATGAGTGGGTAGGGATCTGAACTCCCTACCCAGAAGCTTTCTATTTTTGCCAGGTTTTTTAAATATTGAATTTTCATGTAACATGTTATTCAAAAAAAGATACCTTTGTTAAAAACATGTTTGAAATCTACTGAACTCTTTTATTTTTGAGGATGAAACAACCAGAGAAGTAAATTGTCTTACTTAAGATTATATACTCAGTCTGGAGTTGGCTCAAACTCTGGTGCTCTTTATTCTACATTATTTTATCTTGTCATAATTCTAAAATTATAGTATGTGTTGGCTCAAGGAAGGATTATAAAAAGCTTGATCAAGATTTGTTAAAATCATAAATATTTTGGAAAGTTTTTTTCATACTGAAAAATAGTACATGGAAACTAAATCATCTTTCATGAGTTAGCTGCGCTAAGAAAGTTGGGGTTGTCTTTTCTTTAGGAAACCAATATCTAGTACAAAACCTTCTAAAACTACTGTGTTTAATTTCTAAATAATATAGAAAATGTGGCACAATTGTCAGAGGTTATAAATGACAATACATTATGGAAATAGGTGACGGAACAAGCAGGGATTTGCCATCGGAACAATGGTTCATCAGTGTCGAAAGGGTAAAATTGAATTAATTGGGCACAATCATAATGGTTAGAGTAAGTTATAAGAAAAAGTCAGTTCTGAAATTCTTTCTTCATTGAGGTTTTCCTCAAAATTACTAGAGTGTGAAAGGAATTCTATATTGACAATTCTGAGGTTGGCTGCAATACTGATGAGTAAGCAGTTCATGGTTAGGTTGAGCAGAATTTTATTAGAATGCCTTTGGTGGATATGAGTAGAAGTTTAATAATATAGTGAAAGGAATATTATCTTTGGAGTCAGAAAACTGGAAGTCAAGTTTTGTCTCTGCTTCATACTACTTATGTGACCTCGAATGTGTCACTTCTGTGACTTTTTCATGTTTAAAAAAAATCAGAAGAGATGATAGTAGTAACTACTCAGCCTACTTCCCAGAATTGTATGAAACAAAATGAGAAAGTATATATGAATGCACTTTGTAAATTTTAAAGTATTATTTAGTTATAGGTTTTTAAAAATTAATAATAACCTTTGGAATAGTGATATACAGGATTTTTTAAATGTTTTTTTTCTTCCTTTCATTTTGCTACAGTTTACTTGCATTCCTTTTTGTCTTTGTCCCATGTCTTTAGTTTTAGGGGGAAGTTTTGCTCTGTCTTTATTCTGCCTCTTTTTTCACAAAGGTGACCCTTCTTCACATCTGTCCATTAGAGGAGATGAATGTGTTAATTTCCTCCTAGGAAAAAGATGAGTTGATTTTTATTTTGTACAGATTTAGCTTAATAAGCCTGGCTGAAGTGTTAAACTTATACGCTACATGTAGGCTTTCTAACTAGGCATTGAATTTCTCTTTCTCATGGTTGTTCAGTTTCTTATACTACTGCCTTTTCTCTGGCCTCCCTGCTTCCTGTAGATGTGCTTGACACCTAATATGCCTTTACTTTGGTCAAGTTCATTTGTTGATTTGTAATAACCTTATCAAGATATACTTTGTGGACATGAATGCTGGAGTCAGATTTCAACTCCTCCAATACTGACGAAAAGAGATTGCATTTGCTGATCTGGCTTCTCTGTCTTACATAGAGTTAAGAGTCTTTATGAGGCTTCAGAAACTATAGATACTAGAAACAACTCTTTGTTGATAAAATGGAAATATCTTTGCTTTCTAACATCTAAAGCTGATGAAGTTGTTAATTTTAGTGGTATTTCCTTTTTCCTAATAGAGGAAAAATCTTTACCTGAGGGTTTTCAAAGTCATTTTGAGTGGCCACTCTCTTATCAATTTCTTTTTATTCAAGTTAATGGAAAAAATAAACTTGGGTATTTAAAATATTACTGAGATGAATGGGTATTTCAGAGAACAATCATATCTAGCATAAAATACTGTTTCATTCTTAAGAGAATCATTTATGCTTTTTATTTGCCTTCATTTGGAGAAATATTTTAAAAATAACATCTCGGTTTTAAAAATCAGAGGGTAGTTTTTAAAAAGTCACTAAATTTAATTCTCAAAGCAAAGGAAATAGAAGTATGAATGTGTTTATAACTTATTTAGAGTCTCTGCTGAGTTATGTTATACTTTTCATTTTAGAAAACATGATTTGTATAGTTAAATAAAAATGATTTATAGGGATACTGTGTTAAAAGCCAGCAGATAGTCATTTAAGGAGTACTCTCTTCAATAACAACCTTCTGGGTCATCACTTAGTTACTAATAGGGAATTCAAAGGTTGATATACACTTTTATCATCATATTTAGGGGAAAATCATATCTTGGCCTAGAAAAATCTGATTTCTAAAAATACAGGGACAGCATTCTCAGTGTGTATTATTGTATGCTCCATAGTATATTAAAAACAAATAAAAATTTGGGGTCCCTAAACACAACCTTGCGATTATAACCAAAAGCTTATAGTGTTGAATACTAAGTAGACCAGAGAATCTCATAACGAGTAAAATTGGGCAATTTGAACTGCTTAATCAATGATTTGGCTGCTTACTCAATGATTGACTTCTTTAAAATGTCACTTATTAGACTTAGTTATGGTGAGAATTATAATATGGCTTTTATATTTTTTAGTAATATGTACATCAAATCATATTATAAAATTGCCACCATTTTGTGATAACTTAATGTATTTCGTATTTAGATGTTTTACACAAAAAGTATACACTAAGATACCTTAAGAAGAGCAGGTTCTTCTGCTTAGTACTGTAGGGTATCTTTGTGGACTCTTAAAAGGGTCTTCTTGTAGGAATATATCTGTGTGTGTGTGTGTGTGTGTGTGTGTGTGTGTGTGTGTGTGTGTGTGTGTGTGTGTGTGTTTTAAACACAAAGACATGAATAGGCTATACTAATGGGAGCATTATCAACTAGAGTAATATAGGTATATCTTGAGCCATAGAATAGATGACTTTCTTAAATTGTAAATGAAAGTATTTGTAAATGAACTATTTACAAAAACCTATAGCAAATCTCATTGTTCAATGAAAAATCATATGTAAATTAAAATAATACACAAGTTGACCTAGAGTTTTCACATTATAGGAGATGGACAAGGTAGCCCTTTCTGGAGTAGCCGGGTTTTTCTAAGGGCAAAATCTCCAGCAGAAGTGGCTGGCCAGAGTCAGAGACACAGCCTGCTTTGTTTTCAAGAAGCTCTGGGTATAGAAATGCTGTTGGGGCCAAAAAGAGAGAACCATAAGTGTAAGAACTTCAACTCTACAGAAAGGGAAAACCTTGGGAAAATGGAGATTTCATGTTCAAAGAGTTTTCTGAAAACATATTTTAAATACTTTTAAATGAACAATCATGTGGTTTTGAAAAGAGGTAGGGAAAGTATATTTGAGAAGAAAACCTCAAAAAGTAATATTTAAAAATCAGAAAGAACAATTTATATGCTGATAATATCTTCTCTCTAGGAATAAAAGGTCATGTAGTTGCTATATATAAAGCAATATGCAAAAGGCTAAATATTCTACCTTTGCATGTGTTTCAGTAATGACAGTATTTTTTTTCTGTGACACATGTAGAAGAGTTTTGGTAGTACCATATCTAAGTAGGAAAATAGCTTTAGTTACCACGTATTTTTTAAATGTATGTTCATATAGTCTAACTGAATTTGGTATTTTCAGAAATTATATACAAATAGCCACCAGATTTGTGGCTAAAAAAAACTCCTTGTTTTGCTATTGTGTCATTTTGGAGCTTACATATTTTGATGAGTGGTGATAAAGCAAGAGTCCCCAGAAATCTGCTGCTGTCAGGTAAACCCCTATAAAATCTGACCCAGCAGGTCCTGGGGTCACTTAACACTCTACCTATGTTTACTATGAAGAAATGTTCTTGAATATTTTTAAGATAACTCTGTTCTGAGCAGCTCTCTGCTACCTCTTCTCTTTTCAAATCTGTTTTCTTAGGAACTTTTTCAACTTTCCCTTCCTCTGTGGTCATTTTAGGTCTCAGATATATTTTTTTAAGTATCTTTTCAAATTTTGTTTGTTTTTGGATTCCAATTTCAAAGAAATTATTTGGTTAAAGGTAACCTTCAATTAGGGTCTGGAGCAATGGAGAAGAATTTAGAGGACCATGTTATATTTTCCTGATGGACAACAAAGAATGCAGAGTGTCCTAAGGATTATATGCAAGGTGAGAAAAAAAGATGATTAAGGCCTTTCTGGAAGCCAGGAGTCAATGGAGGTGAAGAGAGTAAATTCAAGTGTAACATGGGAAGTAGATCTAAGTGTTTTATTAAGTGCATACATTTTATACTGATCAGTTTCTATTGAATCAAATTAAAGTTGCTGCATCCAGGGCTTGTGCCTTTTTCATGTGAGTTCTCTGTGGCCAATGATTGCATGTGTGCACAGGAGAAATCAAATAGAGCAATTTGAAGTAGTGAGATGTGGGGAGGAGTAGCCTAGGCAATCCTGAAATGATATTGATCAAGGGGCAACAGGGAGAGAAGAAACCTTTGAAGTAAAGGAGGCCTGTAGCAGCAGTGAATGTCAAGTGTTATGATGGAGTTGCAGTTAGCTTAGCTTGGCACCTAGGAGGGAATCAGAAGAGAAAGGGTGGGTAGAGGTGCAGGAAACATAAAATTGGGACTATTAAAAATGAAGTCTCTTGGGGAAATTAGTTAACTTCAGTTCTTTGCATTGTCCCAGCCTTCAAATATAATTGCACCTACAATTTTAACTCTTTACTCCCATATACATTTAAATTGTTTCCTGGATTCTGACTGTGCAGTGAAGATACAGTTTGTTCATTTCCAGATAGTGAAACTGTTAAAAAAATGTTTTTACAACCTATAACTGTTTCTGTCATTACTATTATAGTTTCAGTTGTGCTTGCTACTAAAAATAAAATTGGCTCTTACACACACAAAGACAAGAATCTCAAAATTTATTTAATTTGGCTAGGAGCAAGTCTATATGCATATATATTCTCCTGCGAATTCTTGTAAGAATGTAATCAAACGAGTGGTCTATATGTGATAGAATTTTAAACTTAGAAGAATCTTCATAAACAGTTTAGTCTGACTTTAAAATTTCAGAGATTTAAAAAAATTAATATTAATTGCATTATAAAATTAATTTCCTCTTGGTTGGGAAATCACTTGGAGAGCATGAGATGTTTAAACAGCCGTATAAATTATGTCATGGTCCATTATGTTTAGTATATTCATTTTCTTGCTATGATAGGTATAAACAATTTGATTTATTCTAACAGTTGTTCTAACATTTAAATAAATTATTCCCTTTTTTCAGTGAAAGATTGCTAATCTATTATTGATTGGTAATAGTGTTTTTAATCACTTTACTTGATTAAAAGATTGTACAGTTAATTGATACTAGCATCAGTGTATCTTAGAACAGAGAATAAATAGGATCAATGTTCTGCTTTGTTGATCATGGACTTTCCTCATTAATGAAATGCCTCATCAAAATTCTTAAATGTCAGAAAGAGAGGGCCTTGGAATGGACATCATTCAGTCATTCAAAATATACTTATTTATTTTAAAATAATTTTTTATTTTTAGTGACAATTGACATACAATGTTATATATATATATATGTATATATATATTTAATTAATTTATATTTTATGGTGACTTTGGTTAATGAAATCCAATAAGTTTCAGCTATACACTTTAAGGCATATATATGTTTACACTGTGTGTTCATCTCCCATAATTAAATTTCTTTCTGTCACCACATATTTGACCCTTTTTCCCCATTTACCTCCCCCTCCCCCTACTCCCTACCCTCTGGTAACCACTAGTCTGTAGTCTATGCCCATAAGTCTCTGTTTCTTTGTCCCGTTTATTTGTTGCTTTTAGGTTTATATCCCACATATAATGATATCATGAGATTTTCAACTTTTTCTGTTTGGCTTATTTCACTTAGCATGATTATCTGTTTTGAGGTCCATCCAGGTTGTCGCAAATGGCAGTATTTCATCTCTTCTAATGGCTGAGTAATATTCCATTGTATATATGTACCACAGCTTCTTTAGCCAACCATCTATTGTAGGACACTTCGATTGCTTCCATGTCCTGGCCACTGTGAATAGTGCTGCTATGAACATCGGTGTGCAGATATCTTTTTCAGATATGGGTTTTCAAGTCTTTGGGGTAAATTCCCAGTAAAGGGATCATATGGTAGATCAGTTCTTAGTTTTTTGAGGAAGCAATGTTTCAGGTATACAGCATAGTAATTAGGAATTTGTTTAACTTATAAAGTCATCACCCTGATAAATCTAGTACCTATATGACACTACATAGTTGTTATAACATTATTGAATATATTCCCTATGCTATACTTTACATTCTCATGACTATTTTATAACTACCAGTTTATACTTTTAAATTTCTTCCCCTTTTTCACCTATCCCTCTAACCCCTCTTCCATCTGGCAACCATCAAAATGTTCTCTGTATCTATGATTTTGTACTTGTTTTATTTGTTCACTTTGTTTTTTAGATTCCATGTATAAGTGAGATCATACAGTGTTTGTCTTTGTCCGACTTAATTCGCTTAGCATAATACCCTCTAGGCCCATCCATATTGTTGCAGATAGCAAGATTTCATTTTTTTTTTTTTTTATGGCTGAGGAGTATTCCAATGTATATGTGTACCACCTCTTCTTTATCCATTCATATGTTGATGGACATTTAGGTTGCTTACATATCTTGGCTGTTGTAAATAATGCTGCAGTGAATGTATGAATGTCTATGTCTTTTCGAATTAGTATTTTGGAATTCTTCCAATAAATATCCAGAAGTGGGATTACAGGGTCCTTTTTTGTCTCTTGTTGTATAAGCTTTGTTTTAAAGTCTATTTTGTCTTAAGTAAGTATTGATAACCTAGTTTTTTTGTTTGTTTTAATTTTCTTGAAATATCTTTTTCCATCTCTTTATTTTCATTCTGTGTGTGTCTTTTGATCTGAAGTGAGTCTCTTGTAGGCAGCATTTGTAAGGGTCTTGATTTTTTTATACATCAGCCACCCTATGTTTATTGATTGGACCATTTAATTAATACAAATATAGTTATTGCCATTTTATTATTCATATTTTTACTTTTTTTCTTCTTAAAGAAGTCCCTTTAACATTTCTTGTAATACTGGTTTGATTGTAACAAATTTATTTAGTTTTTTCTTGTCTATGCTTGAAGATATTTATTGAGTATCTCTTACATGCCAGGCCCTAGGCCAAGTAAAGAGGATGAAGAATGAAGAATGTCAAGGCCACTAGGATCCAGGTGTCTGGGGAAGAGAGAGCATTGCTCCTGCACTGCTTTCCTGGACTGTTGTCGGTAATTGCAGGTATTCTTTCCGGCGGAGCATTTTTCTTAATTGGCTCTAGGCAGCCAATACCAGCTGCTTGGCAATGAAACTATTGGCCCTTTGTTTACTGTTACTATTATGTAGAAAAGGCCACTTGGTAATGACAGATTTCTTAGGAAAAAGTTACTAAATAAGGAGTTATTTGGATTAAAAGATGCCAAAAGATATTAAATCTGTTGTCATTTGCTTCAGTTGGAATGATTCCTTGACTTTCAGAAATTTTGACCAAGGTTAGATAACACACTCAGTAGATGATTTCTCACTTTGGGTAAACCCTAATTTCTAAGTAAGTAGTGGTAGGAGTCACTACAAGAAAATAAACATATTTAATCTTTGCTTGAGGAGAGCTTTAGAAGTATAAAGATAATAGAAGGAATAAAAAAGGAAAAGATTAAAAGCTACTTCACATGAAAATTAAAAGTTTCCTTACATCAAAAACATCAAAAACAAAAGCTAGAAGGCAAGCAAAAATTCATGAGAAAAATTTGCAGCTAATATGGCAAAAGATTAATATCCTTAGTAAGAATAATAAGAATGTCTTATATAAACATTGAAAAAGAACTCAGTGGCTCAATGGGGAAAATGCCACAAAATGGACAGTATAATTAGGAATTTCAGCTAGCTAATAAATATGTGAAAATGCAAGAAAATAATTTTTATTTCAAGATGTTTATTAGAACATTATTTAAAATAGTGAAGAAAATATTAAACTTATACATGAAATAGAAAAATGTCTATGATATGCCAGATTGAAGAATATATAGTTAATTATGTATATAAAGATACTTTTATAAAAATTTAAATTTATATTATAATCTGAACTATGTAAAATAATTCATAGACAAATATTTGAATATATATTAATATCTTGTGGCTGCCGTTATTACCACAAATTTAGTGGCTTAAAACAACAAACATTTATTATGTCACAGTTCTGGGAGCCAGAAGTCCAAAATCAATATCACTGAATTGAAATCAAGGTGTTCACAAAGCTAAGCTCTCTCAAGAGACTTTAGAGGAAAATCTCTTCCTTGTCTGAGTTGCTTCTTATTGCTGCAGGCGTTCTTTGGCTTGTGGTTGCATTACTCCAATGTCAGTCATATTGCCTTCTCTTCTGTGTGTAGTGTGTAAATTCCCTTGGCTTCTCTTGTATATAAGGAATTATGATTGCATCTAGGGCCCATTTGGACAATTCAGAATAATCTCCTGAATTTAGTTTAACTTAATTACATTTGTGAAGACCCTTTTCCATATAATGAAACACAAGTTCCAGGGATTAGACATGATGTTAGGAGGCAATTTTCAGCTTATTAAATAAAGTAATACATCAAAATTTTAACAATTATCTCTGGGTATTGTGATTATGAAGTATTTAAATTTTCTTATATCCAGGAAGATTCAGAGAAATAATAATAACTCCACGAGCTTCTCTTAAACTGTATCAGAAGTTATTAAAATGTTTTTGAATTCCTTATCAGGCTGCTTGCACTGCTTAGATGTTCTGAAGGGATGTTAAAACATTACAAATATAACTTTTCAGTTTTATGATTTAGAAGTTGTACCCTACCAGGACAGTTAAATAAAACTCCATTATTATTTTTCTTCCCATAAATTGCTTTCAAAAGATTTTTAACCACTTTAATTAATGAGGGACGTATATAAATTTCAACTAGAATTTCTGGTCATTATGAAATATCCAAATGCAGAAAATCTTAAGAGTCAATGTAGAATTTCCATTAGGCTCTTTGAAATACTGAAAGTACTTTATAGATGATCACTATTATTCCCTTTGCAGGTAGTGGCTTTAATGGACATTTTATTCCTAAATGTCCTGAGAACCCTAGGTGCAGAATATCCTTAGAATTTATTTGGTGAAGTATTTTTAATAGATATTTTATTTTAAGTTATTCTTCTCTCTCTGAGGGAAGTGTAATGTGACTGTTTCTACAAAATTAATCATTGAATCTAAAATTAAACTTGTATCTTTCTTTATAATCTTTAATAAGACCATCTTTGCTTTTGTTAGGGTCCTTTAACTTTTGGACAGAATTTAGAATTTCTTTTTTTTTATATTAGTAACTACCTTAATTTACCTTTCATCTTCACTCTCTACCCTGCCTGCTTCAACAGATTTTAGCTTTAGAAAGAAGCAAGTCTCTTATTTCACTTTGATGGAGAGATGACAATGTGGTGAAATTTTAAGATTTAAAGACAGGAAAGCTCAGCTGTATGTTTATGACTATGGGTACAAACAGGATCTCACCCATTCACTTCTGCTCAGATATACCAGTTCTTGAAGGTGTCTTCATTTTTTACAGGATCACACTGGAGTTGGGTACCCCAGGTTACTGGAAGGTTGAAATTTTATTCCCATCCAGCTGAATATTTCTATCACTAATATTGCTACTATGGGGCACTGTTATTCTCTATTCCTTTGAATTCCTGCAGTTCTTTCTTCAAGCAGTAAATGAGGGGATATTTGAGTATTAGGTTTGGAACTACATAAAAGATGGTTAGCTTGAGGGGTAAGGAGGTGAATTTCAGTCCTTTAGGGTATTTTGTTTTGTTAAAGGTCAAGGTGGCCTTTGGTAAACCACAGTGAATTTTTTCTAAATGTTATATTTTATAGTAGAACTGTAACATAGCAGGAAAGTTTCTTCCTGCACAGCAAAGGAAACCATTGATAAAATGAAAAGATAACCTACTGAATTGGAGAAGTATTTGCAAATCATGTGTTTCATTAAGGGTTAATATTCCAAAATATATAAAGAGCTCATACAACTCAACAGCAATATATATATATATATATATATATATATATATATATATATATTCCTTGTATGAGTATATATATATATATATATATATATATATATATATATATATATATATATATATATATATATATATATATCTCCAATTTAAAAATGGGCAGAGGGCCTTAATAAACATTTTTCCAGAGGAGACATACAGAAGGCCAAAAAGCACATGAAAAGATGGTCAACATCATTAGTAATCAGAGAAATGCAAATCAAAACCACAAGATATCACCTCACACCTGTTACAATGGCTATTATATATATTAAAAAAGATAAATAACAAATGCAGGTGAGGATGTGGAGAAAAGGAACCCTCGTGTACTGTTGGTGGGAATGTAGATTGGTATAGCCACTGTAGAAAACAGTATGGAGGTTCCTCAAAAAAATTAAAAATAAAACTGTCATGTGATCCAGCAATTCCACTTCTTGGTATTTATCCAAAGAAGACAAAATCAGTAACTTGAAAAAATGTATACATTCCCATGTTTATTGCAGCATTATTTACAATAGCCAAGATATGGAAACCACTTAAATGTTCATTGATGGATGAATGGATAAAGAAGCTGTGGTGTATACATACAATGGAATATTATTCAGCCACAAAAAGAATGAAAACTTGGCATTTGTGACAATGTGGTTGGACCTTGAGGGCCTCATGTTAAGTGAAATGTCAGACAGAGAAAGACAAATACTATATGATCTCTTATATGTTGATCCTAAAACAAAAAACAAAACTCATAGATAGAACAGATTGGTGTGTTGCCAGAGGCTTGGAGTAGGGGGAAGGTGAAATGGATGAAGGGAGTCAAAAAGTACAAACTTCCAGTTACAAAATAAGTCCTGGAGATAAAATGTACAGCATGACAACTATAGTTAACAAAACTGTATTGTGTGTTTGAAAGTTGCTAAAAAAGTAAATTTTATAAGTTCTCACCATAAGAAAAAAATTTGTAACTATGTATGATGGGTATTAACTAGACTTATTATGGTGGTCATTTTGCAATATATATATAAATATGGAATCATGTTGTACGCCTGGAACTAATGTTGTATGTCAATTATACCTTAAAGAGAAAAGACAATTTCCTTCTTTAAACAATAAGTATGATATGACCAAGTTAACGATTTTATTCAAATTTTATTGTATGCTTCAGTATCCACCTTCCCCCCTTTTCATACATACTGGTTAATATCTTCATAATTTATGCATAATGATATTATTTTATCAGTACTGGTAAAATACTTGGTAAATGAACTGAATCGACATTCCTTGTATGAGTATAAAATAAATATTCTGATTGTCTAGGAATTTTAATTTTATTATTTTTAACTTTTAATTACAGGTAGTTATGATCAATACCTTTGAATGGAATCTATGTACTTGCAAAATATGCATGCAAAGTGACTAAAAAATAATAGAATTAAACAAATCTATAATTGTGAAAATCTTAAAAAGCTTTACTAGATATGCTAGAATCAAAGACTTGACAAGGATGCTTATTTTAAGTATTACCAGAGGAAAGTAGAAGTGTAGTGGTCAGCCTTTATGACCTAACTGTGTCAGTGGAGTTGAGGTTAGAGTTCTGTTTCTCATAGAAGTGTTATGATATTTTTCTGAACCAATATTTCTTCCACATATTGAAACATGTGTTAATTTCTTTTAATACTCAGGCTGAATGGACTGTAACAGCCTTTGGGCATATTGTTTATAAAGCTTGAGAGTCATAAAGATAGGTTTGGAGAAAGATTCTTCTGTAGGATGAATTACCACAGGATGAAAACTGGCCACAGTGTTGGAGTTGCCGTTGAGTTAGGAACCTAGTGGATCTAAGAGAGACGGTGCCAGTGAAGTAGCATTCTGTTTTTTATTACATTGTACTATAATGATACTATTAGGCAAAGGAGAAGCAAAAATATACATATGCATTTTTTGCAGTCCCCCCCCCGTAGGAATTTTTCTTAAAAATTTCTTGAGACATTGGAGGAATTAATAATGCTGTCTTTATTTTTACAAATGTGCCACAAGGGGATACCTGAAGGAAAATTAAAAATATATCTGAGCATATATCAGTTTTTAAAACAATAAAATGTTTTATGATAGAATACCATATTTTATCTATATTGTTCTAAGATTTCTATTCTTTAAGCTCCTAGAAGCTAGAGTATAACTATTTTGATAAATTTCTGTTTCCAAAGGTTGCTTTAAGAAACAACCTAAATATTCTTCAACTGATGAATAGATAAATTATGTCACATCCGTAAAACAGACTAGTTAGTACTCAGCAATGGAAAGGAGCAAACCATTGATATGTGCAGCAACGTGGATAAATCTCAAATGCATTATGCTAAGAAGCCAGACACAAAAGGGTTACATATGTATAATTCTATTATATGACATTCTGGAAAAACAAACACTATTTTAGGGGCAGAAATCACTTCGGTAGTTACCAGGGACTAGGGATAGGGAAAAGAAATTGACTACAGAAAGACACAAGGCAGCATGTTTAGATGATGGAAACATTCTATATCTTCATTGTGGCCGTGGTTATATGACTATACCATTTGTGAAAACACCTTAGTTAAAAAAGGATGAATTTCACATTTTGTAAATATACTCCATTATATCTGCCCTCACCGCCCCACCCCCAAAGAAAAGTTATGGTATATGAAGTAGGTCCTCAACAAATATTAATTTGCTGGAATTAGAATAATACCTGCTGCCTGCTAGCCATTAGTCCTTATCAGAGTTTTTAGTTGCAAACAACAAACTGATTTTGGCTGATTTTAACAGAAGAGAAATTTATTGAAAGGACATTGGGTAGCTCAGAAAATTTATAGGGAGGATGCAAAAGCAGGCTTGGAAAGTAGACAATAGCAGGGAAGGCTAGGGAGCACCTAGAACCCAGAATAACACTATGGACCCTGTCTGGAGAGGAACTACTGCTCTGCCTTTAAACTCTGGATGCCACAGCTTGCCCCACTGTCACCAATGGTACGGGAAAGTAGGCTCCGATGTCACATTGCTGCCACTTCTGCCTCTGTACACTTGATGTTGATGTTGCAGTTGTCTGAGTTGCCTGCATCTGCCACTATAATGTATTCTCCTTGGTCCCTTCTTCATTGTCACAGCAAAGTTTAAAAATTTACTTTTTTTAGCCCTTATTCTACTAGCAAATAAGCTAGCATTCTGTTAATTTTTATTATTGTATGATGCTGTTTATGAGTATGTGACAATTCATCTTCATATATGATATTTGATTTTTAAGCTGATTTTTAAGGTTTATTTTTTAGAGCAATTTTAGGTGTATAGTAAAGTTAAGAGGAAAATAGGGAGATTTCCTGTATACATGTATAGCCTTCTTTGTTATTTAGGCTGATTTTAATCTGAAGAATAGTTCAAATTAAAGAATGACTAATAATATGTGCTTTGAACATAGTAAGTAGTCAATAGATGTTAAATTTATAAAAATAAGAGAAAAGTATGTTTCTCTTATAACACAAAAATGTGTTAAAATACAAAAATAAACAGTACACTAAAAGAGTGTACCATGATCAAGCAGAGGAATCTCAGGCTAGATTATTATTGGTAAATGCATTAGTAGACTATCATTGCAAAAAGTCAAGTGAGAAAAATGTTGGGCTTGCCTTCTTAGAATCTGCCGAAATGACAATATGCAATAGTAAGGACATTCAAGGAAACCAAAGAAAACGTGATGGGAGGGTAGACATTGTCTGGAAGGAGGCTGCAGGAATGAAAGGTGGGGAGGTTAGTGAGGAGCAGAAGAAAGAAGCCTCTTGTCCTTAGTTTGTCTTTGTTCCATTTGTCTTGCTTTCCTAAGAGGTGCAGAAGTTAAGAAGCAGCATAAAATGGAGCACCAATTTGAGAGACTGCCTTGTGCTGGAAGAAAGGCAGAGTTAGAGAATGTAGGGTTAAAAATGGATGATTATGTCTACAATATTTAATTTGGCTCCTATGGAATGAAGTGGAGGCACTTGACAATAGGCAACGTTCAGGACCTCTAATCAGCTGCACACTCTCCCCATGAAGCAAGAGAAGTGGCTTTGTTAAAAATCTTAGCATAGTAGAGGAAAAGGAGACAGATAGCAGCTTTGTACCCTTGCCTGAGATGCTGCAGAAGTTGTTACTCACTAGATATTCACTTTTTTTCAGGTCCGGTAAGAAATGAACACTTGGGCATTTTGCTTCATGCAGATTTAGTTAGCAATCTGATTATCAAGTGGATAGACTAACCATATGCATTGAAGCCAAGTTCTTAGAAGCTCAGCTTTGGATAGTCATGAGGATGATAAATAAGTAATAGGACTCCCAAGCAATTGCTAATTGGATACAAGAGGTAGGGAAATTTGTTATGAAGTGATCAAAAGAAATAAAGAATCTATTAAAACAAAGCTAAAGAGTGCATTATAATCACCATCATTATTTATTCACTTAATCACTCAAAGAATATTCAGTGCCTACCCACTCTGTCCCAAACACTAGTAATATACAGAAAGTACAACAGAGAAGGCAGACAGGCCTATTTCCTGCCCTTGAGGGGCTCACAGTCTACTGGGAAGTAGACACATTGAGTACAATCAAGAAATGCTGCGCTCGTGCTTAGCATTTCCCAGCATCTGAGATAGTCAAACATAATACAGGCTCTGAAGCTGGGAATGTGGAGGAACATAGGAGTTTTAAGACAAAGAGAGTATCAGAATTTTAGCCTGGTTGCAGGAAAAAAAAAACACATGGCTTTAGAGAAAATACAGAAATCCAAAATTGGCGAACTAATAAAAGAAAGCTAGCAGAGAGAAGAAATTCAGTGTTAGGCAATGAAACGTAAATATAAAGACAGAGTCAAATGTAAA
This sequence comes from Cynopterus sphinx, assembly GCA_030015415.1. Lineage (NCBI taxonomy): Eukaryota > Metazoa > Chordata > Mammalia > Chiroptera > Pteropodidae > Cynopterus > Cynopterus sphinx. Next base: position 89,221,957 of record CM057384.1, on the reverse strand, counting down.
ATAGGAGTTAAAATGCTGGAAAAATATATAAAGTGCAAACATATTTAATATTTGTGAAGGAATTTCTAGTTAAAATCTGAGGGAAAAATTGAAAGCAGAATTGTAGATTAAACTACATGAGTGAGAACAACAACAAAAAAAAACCTGTGTAATGAATAAAGGAATAAAGTTTCAATAAGGTTAAGCTGCTTTCTCAGAATCACAGAGCCAGTGATAAAGTTGAAGATTAGATCCTAGGCTGTCTATTTTCAAAACCTGAACTCTTAACCATCACATATTATTGCCCCTTTTAATTAGAGGTATAATTTTGCACAATCATTAAAAAAATTCTTGGCAATTTTTTTTCTAAGTGATGTATTTGTTGTTTCATGATGATGGCTGAGTTTGTGCTTTGTACCTTATTGGTGTTTTTCCATGTGTGAATAGATCCATTGTGCAGTTTCTGAGGCTTTACCTTAATACTGACTTTATAAATGTTTCTTAAATGTCTCAGATATACCTGCAGCATTTTGTTTATCAGCATTTGCCTTTTAAAAAATAATATCTTTATTGAGATATAATTTACCTACCATACAATTCACCCTTTTAAAAAGTGTAGTTCACTGACTCATAGAATATTTACAAAGTTGTGCAACCATTACCACTCTATATTTTTGTTTTTATTACCCCAAAAAGAAACCTTTTTGTTATTGGCAGTCATTCCTCATTCCTTTCTACCACCAGCCCCTGGCAACCAATAATCTACTTTCTGTTTCTATGAGTTTGCCTGTTTTGGACATTTCATATAAATGGAATCATGTAGTATGTGGACTTTTTGAATGACTTCTTTCACTAGCATTCTGTTTCTAAAGTTTACCCAGCATGTGTTAGTACTTTATTCCTTTTTAAGAAATAAATTGGGGTAAAATATGAAAATGTAAATTTCACCATCTTAATAATTTTTAAGTATGTAGTTCTATGGCCTTAAGCACTTTCTCAGAATCTGCTGAGAAATTCTTGTGCTTTATTTCTTCTTATTGCTGAATAATATTTCTTTGTATGGATGTACCACATTTTGTTTATCTATTCATCATTTGGTGAACATTAGATTTATTCTACTTTTCAGTTATTATGAATAATTATGCTTTGAACATTCATGTACCAGTACTTACTTTTAATCTGAAATACCTCAACCATGATGAGAAAGAAATATCTTTGGACCTGTATTTCAAGTGCATTTCTTAGATGAATGAGGTAGTGTGAATATGTTCTCTTGGATGATGAGCAGGTGGTCTTATTCTCGTTTTCAAGATAGGAAGACAGTATATAGCTCGAAGTAGTGTTGTGAAAGGTAGATGAGTATGTAATAGTTAAGACCAATGAAAGTTAAATGATCTCTTCACATGGCAGGTATTGGGGATGGAAGTCAGCTTTCAGAGGGGAAGGAAAGACAGATTCTTGTGCAGCAGTAGATTGGAATTTGAAGTTAATCTTTGAGCTTCACCCTGTTTCCTTCCTCCTCCTGTCAGCATCTTTTGTTCTCTCATTACCAAGCTTTTCTGCCACTCCTTACAGCAGTTCCAGTTGCTTCTCCTCTTCCTCACTTTCCCTCCTTTCATATGATTAATTATCAACTTGCTTTGCACCACCTCTGTGCCCAATAATCCTCTGTTGCTTAGTTTGTTTGCCCTTTGAAGGGCAGGAGTGGGGGGGGGTGTGTGTGTGTGTGTGTGTGTGTGTGTGTGTGTGTGTGTGTGTGTGTGTGTGTGTGTGTGCCCTGATGGAATGCCTAGTAATCTAAAAGAGAGAGTTTGAGGCTCAACAGGCTTTTAATTCATACTATTCAACCTATTGTATCTATTTAAAAAGAAGGCACTTGAAGTAGGGAAGGAAAAGATGGGAATCTGAGGTTTTTATAATCCTTTAGGGAAGTGTCTTTAACCTAAAAAAAATTCCAGGAAGAAATGGCAGAACATAAGACTTTAAAAGGTGATAAACATTTCGGTGATAGACAAATGCAGAGAAAGAGGTCTCTCAGCTGAATCCCATTTTGGAGGAAATCATTTTAGTGGAGAGTGCATAGAAAGAGGACGGTATGATGGAGTAAGGGGCAATTTTGGAAATTCCTGTTATGTTTTATTTTATTAGAAAACTACATATAACCTTTGTAGTTAGAAACAGTGCTCAATTGCCCTCAATAGAACACATTATGGGTGGATAAGAATATTGATAGGCAGGTGAGACTTTGTGACACTCTTTACTTCACAGCATTATTTTCAGCAATCATTTAATGAAGCAAAGTGCTAGGTCTTGCAGGTATTAAGTGAAAGCCAAGATTGCAGCCAAAAGAGGTATTTAATTTGGTGGTTGAATATCAAATTACTATAATAAACTGTGCAAACTACTAAGATACAGGCAGAACACTTTAGGAACTTTTGGCTCAGGATGAGAATGGACAGGGGAGGCTTTCTGGAGGAAGTAACAGTTGAACTCTCTTGAATGATAAGTAGGGGCTGGTTGGGCACTGAAATTAGGGGAGCTGAGGGACATTACTGGTCCTTACAGATAGAAAGAACAGCATGAGCATAGGTAGAGTATTCTCTGTATTTATTGCTTACTCAGGGAGGGAGGGACCGATAAGCATTCATGGGATGGGAAAGGAGATATAAAAAAATACACTTGATTCTGCTGAGAAAGGGCACATGGTTCGCTTACTTGAGATGCATTCCTTTGTGCCACCAGGGTGTCATTTAATGAATCACCTGCCTCTTATATTGTACAACATGGTCTGTTAGTGGCTTGATAAAATTAATGTACCCCTAACAAATGAGCAATTTACTTTCTTCTTGTAAAATCAGGGCTAGTAAGTTGCTATTCATTCTTTTAGCTGCCTATATAGGTTTAAATTTTTTCTTAAAACAAAAATCTAAAGGGAATTTTATGGACAAAGAATCTTCAAATAAAATGCTTAGGTAGTACTAGTTGTCATCATAAAAAATGTTATTAATTGGCAACGATGGGCTTAATGTTTAAAGTTAGCTTGAAAAGCTCCATTCAGACCTCAGTGTCCAACAATAAGGGATTGGTTGAATCATGTTATATAATCTGATATTATTTAACTCTAAACATTTAGCAATTGTAGAAGAATGTTATGATGTAGAAAGATGCTCATCATGTTTTTAAATGTCAAAGAGCAGTCTAAAAGACAGTGAATAACATGGTTCCACTTTGCTAAAATGTATATTAACTGATAATAACTCCTTTCCCAACCTGTCGGATTCTGGTCCCCAGTTATTTCTGAGACACCTAATGGTCAGCAGTGACCACCATGAAGAACCAGCAATGTTTTTTTTTTTTTTTTGTCTTTGGCTTACCCTTGTTGTTAGATGCTGCCCATAGTGAGCTTCACTGAGGTACTGCTCAGGACCTCAGGGCCTTGATAGAGAAGCAGCTATCAGCTACCAAAGCCTTTATTTTGGGGTGACAGATAGGTGCTGGGTTCTGTTCAGAGATGGGGATAAATGGCTTCCTTCTTAGATCTGGGCCATGATTTGTTGCCTGGGCCTTGAACCAAGCACAAAGTCCACAGACACACTCAAGAAATCAAGCAATTCCTTTATTGTTGGTCTTCATTCTTTATCCCCTGAGTTCAAACTTGGTAAGTCAAAGCGGAAGTTACTATGCTCCTAAATCCAACTTGATGCTTCCCTTTTTACTCTCTGGTAAAGGGCACCATCATTTGCCTCATTGTTCAAACCAAAAACCTGAGAGGCATTCCAGACGTCTGCTGTTACTTTCATATTTAACCATCAAGGCCTCTACTTTCTTCTATTTCGCTTTCTTGGAAATCTATTCATTTTTGTTTTCACTCCCTCAGAATTCAGACTGCCTCTTCTCATCTGAATTATATTAATAGCCTCCTAATCATTTCTGAAGCTTCCAGTCCTTCTTCCCCTATGACTTAGCCTCCACCTTTCTTTAGTATGGAATACATAGCCCTTATGGTCTAACCCTGGTACATCTTCATTCTTTCTCCTGACACTTAGTCTGCTTAATTATTATTTTTATTCTCCCAGACATCTGTGCCTTTTTTTTTCTTGTGGAAAAATAGATATAAAATTTACTATTTTAAAAAATCGAGATATAATTGACATATTTGTTTTAGGTATATAACATTCTAATTTGATATTTGCAAATATTGTGAACTGAGCACCACAGTAAGTCTAGTTAACAGCTGTCACCTCACAGTTACAGTTTTTTGTGTGATGGGAACTTTTAAGATTTTTTTTGTCACTTTCAAATATACCATACAGTATTATTAATTATAGACACTGTGCCATACATTATATCCCTATGATTTATTTTTTTTTGTAAAAAAAATTACTATTTTAAGTGTACAATTCAGTGGCATTAAGTACTTCACGATCTTGTGTAACTATCACCACTCCCTATTCCCAGAACCTTTCCATCATTCCAAATGGAACATCTGCATCTTTTTACATGCTCCTTCCTCTGAATTAAGTGCCCTATCCCACTGCTGTCACCCGTTTCTCCTAAGGATCATTCTATACTTGATTCTAATGCCATCTTGTTTGAGAAACTTTCCCTAATTTAGACGAGTTAAGTCCTTTTTTCTTTCAGTCCTTCCTTGGCACTCTGGACACATTCCTATCGTGACACATCCACAGTATTATGATTGTAGGTTTATTTCACTAGACTTTGAAGTCTGTGAATGAAGTGTCTGATAGTCTTTTATCTCTGCATCCTTAGATTCTAACATTGTGCCTGCTGTGAATAAATGATTGGACTCAGCTTCTCATCAGCTATGCAAATTAACACTTGCTCACATCTTAGCATTGAATAAAAATCACGTAGCAAGTCTAAAATTTCATAAATATAGGCTTTTCCCACTTTCCATTAGATATTCATGGAAATTTGCGGGTTGCTCTGAGTATGTACTTTTTCAGACAGTTTCACATAGTCTCCTGTATTGATAATTTTAGTGAGTGATGGGTTGAGTTACGAGTGTACAGTAACTGGGTGAGGGGTGTAAGGATTAGTGACAGTAAATATTTTACAAAATTCTGAGAGTATGTGTGGTCTTAAATATCAAGAATAATGAATTTCCAAGACTGCTATGTTTGTGACTTTATGAAGTACAAAAGAAAGAAGAAATCGAAGTCATTATTTTTGTTCCATTGGATGGAAGATCAGTGAAAAGATGTTGGAACAAGTTCAGGTACTAGGCAAGGCTTAAGGGCACAGCAATATCTTTTTTCCCTTCTGTTCACTTTTTGCTCCTGAGAACAGGAAAATAGATGGGAAGAATTCTTAAAAGAGCTGCTCCTAAGTCTGTTTTGGAACCTGTAACTTCTCACAGTAGTTCAGCATTTTTCTCCTGGTTGGTTATACCCCACCCTCAAGTGAGAAGCTGAATTTTATCAGAAGGGTGGGATACAGGCAGTAAAATTCCTAGAATGAAAATTAAATGTATGGATCTATCATTTATGCACTTTTAGTTCACTTCTTTTTTCCTCAAATGAAGTAAAATCCTAAGCATATGATTTAAAATCATGTTCAGCCAACTGCTTAACTCAAAAGGTCAATCTTCATCACTCCATTTACACTAAACAAACATATTTGTTGCAGAAAGAGAACAGATCTGAATCAAGAAGAAAATGTAGTAAAGTGATTCAGTTGTCTAATCAGGCTTGTGACTTGAACGTAATTTGAAGGATCCTTGAAGTTTCTTTTTTTAAAGTCTTGAAATCAGAAATTTGCTAGTGACACAATATGAGACATGCAGATCAGATTGAAGTTCTTGCATTTTCTTTTTTCTTTCAATTCCTGAATTATATTCTTTCATTTTCTTTTCTGTTTGAAGTCTAGTGAAGAAGGGAAGTGAGAGTAATTAAAAGTGAAATTAGATTGTACATTTGCATATTGTAGAACTAGTGATATTTTGGATTTACAATTTATGATACAAATGCTTAGCAGTAGTTGTTTTTCACACAACACATTTAGCAATTTCTGTTTCAAGACATTGAAAACATAGTAGCTTGGTAGTGTGATTTATCTACTAAGAGTTTTTAAGTCATCAGTGTTATTTAAGACTTAAAAAAAATTTCTAAATGTCAATAAAACCATCTGATTCTTGCTTTTAAATGCCTGCCTCTGTGATTTTAGCTTAATTCATCCACTGTTAATTTAGGGTCACATCGTGCATTGATGTAACTGAATGACTTTTGCTCCCCAAATAAGTCATTTAAAATATAAGTAGTGACCCAACAAAAGAATGCACAATATGGATTTTTTTTCTAGTACGCTTAGTGAAAGTGTTTAAGGATGTTCTGTATTTTCTGAACAAAGCAGATGTTGTGATTTTGTTGATTTATTTGCCTAATGGGATGTATAATTTAGAGGAAACTGCTTTTCAAGTAAAAAAACATGTGGGTACTGCTGTGTGTAGGGTACTATGGTGGTATTATAATTTAGACATCTATTAGGCCTTTCACATAATCAAATGATCCACAGTTACATAAAAGACGTAATTCTGAAGCTTTAGCTCTTAATATAAGGACAAGTCATAGATCACAAACATAGAATCTCTCCTGCATGCTGATGGATTATATTTGAATGTTTGGCTAGTGGAAAAACTTTCAAGGTATAATTTGGATCCTTTCAAGTAAGTGTAGACTTGAACTATGCTTTTAAAGGAGTTGAGAATAGGGGCTGCTGAAAAAGAAAGGAGGCTTTGTCTAGAGACCTAGTGAATGAAACATATCTGAAGAGATTTGGATTTCAGCTCTACAAAAATAATGCATACAAAATTATTATGTAAGTTTAACATGATGTAGAAGATGTAATCATAATGACATTTTTATTTGAGAAGGCTGACTTATCATTTTTAACACCAGAACAAAAGGATATAGAATGAAAAATTGATCTCTGTCTGGTCCCTGACCCTCTCAGAGGCAACTGCTGTTATGAGATTCTTGTGTATCTAGATGGGTCAGTTCTAAAGATGTATTCTCAATATTATCACAGTACAAAACTTGGTGGGCTTAAGTCAAGTCATATATTGAATCCCATTTTCATACCTCAAATGGTTGGGTAGAGATGAGGTTTAGCTTTAGAAACAGCAGCCTACCTAGGTCGTATAAGTATTTCTCAACTTTTATACATAATGTGTTGCTGGAAATACATATAAAAGTCAAATATGTGGACCTCAGACATTAGACTCACATGTTTTGGGGGAAGTTTAAAGTGCTAAGAGCTACTACAAAACGCTTTAACTTAACCTAATTTTTTAAAGCACAATCTTTGATGACTCAAATAGAGTTTCTGAAAATTATGGAAATGGCTTCTGTGCATTGAGACTGAATGGTATTCTTTTTCAAGGCATTTAAGGCTTTAATATTTGCCTCAGTGGTTCTGCCTTTATGGTACTATGCTGTTTATCATTACTATAAATTCTTTTTTCCCCCTCCTTTCCTCTGGAGTACTCCTGCATATTTCATTACACTCCATATTGCATTTAGCCAATGGTCACTAAAAAAAGGCGGGGGGTGTATGTGAAGGGATTAAAATAATGAATAAAAATATTTTAACTTTTGAGACCCCAGAAGGTGGTGATCATGGCACAGGTTAGGGATATTTTGAAATTGAGAAGATAATTCTAGGTCAGAGTTTCCCAAGCTTGTTAATCATAGAACATTTAAAAATGTGAAAATGAAATACATAAGATGTGTAATAGTGCTTGGATTTAAACATAGCAAAACTATTTTACAGAAGAGTTACTATAAGAAATGCATGGGATTTGAAAAATTTTAATTATGAGCAAAAGGAATAAAAATTGCAAGATAAAAGTGTTTTAATTATAGATATTTTGGTTTTATAATATAAAACAACATTAAAAATGAAAACAATGTTTTGTATTTTATACATATCCTCCGTTTATGATTAGGAACCATGTTGCTCCTATCTGATCCTCATCAGATTTATTTATTTTGTTGGGAGTATTTTGTTGCAACATAAGCCCATTTCAGAAAGGCCTTTTGTAACATAGGGAAGAGCATGAACTGCAGTTTTGCCATAATCTGCAGCTCTTGATTGAAATAGGCAGCTCTGAAAATTATAAATTTTTTTATGTTAGACAGCTCATCTTCCAATTTTTTAGAAATCAAATATTGTGATTATTTTCACATTGAGGGGTTCTGGCTTTTTGCTTGCTTAGGTCATATGTAGGTTATGAACTAGCCATAGGTCTATGGGAAACAACTAAGTGATATAAATATTTCATATAATAAATAAAATATCACAAACCTATGTTGAAAATGACAGGATTTATAACATAGACCAGCATTTATTGAATTGGCAATGCATGTTCTGTGTAACTGTTTGTTGGTAAATACTCTATGTAAATCATAGATCAAGCATTCTTGGTATTGTCAGGTATTACCATTTCTTTTTGTCCCCACTCACTTTAATAAACTTTTAAACCAAAGTATATCTATATATACAGAAAAGTACAAGTAATTATAAAACTAAATGAATTATCACAAAATAAATATGTCCTTGTTATCCAGATTAAGAAATAAAATATTACCTGCATTCCCAGAAGTATCTCTCATGACTTAACCCTTCCACCCATCACTACCTTTTTTTTTTGTGCTGAAAAGTTAATCACTATCCTAATTTCTAACACAGGTTACTTTTTCCCATTTTGTATTTTAATATGTATTCTTTTCTTTTTTTCCCTCTCAACATAATATTAGTTCAATTTATCTATATTGTTGTATATATCAATAGTTCATCTTAATTCTTGTGTGGTATTCCATTGTGTACATATGTCATAATTCAAAATCCATTTTGTTTTTAATGGACTCTTTAAAACTGGTCATTTTTTGTTTAGAGCTATTACAAATTATACTTCAATGGATATTCTGATATGTGGGGGTTTTTTTGTATTCATATATGATATATTTAGGAGCGGAATTGCTAAATCATACAATGTATTTATATTCAACTTTAATGGATGCTACCAAATAGCTTTCCAAAGTGGATGTACAAGTTTTGTTCTTATCAGTGGTTATATATGCTACACTACATCCTCATCAACATATATTATTACCCATTTTTTAAATTTTAGTAGTTCTTATAGATGTGTGATGGTATCTTTTTAGTGTTAATTTATATTTCTCTGATGCCTAATAGAGTTGTACATCTTTTTGTGTTTATTAATGGTTATTTGTGTATCTTTTTAAGTGAAGTATCCATTCAAGTACCTATTTTTTATAATAGCTTTATTGAGGCATAACTCACATACCACACAATTAACACATTTGAAGTGTACAATTTAATGGCTTTTAATATAGTTACAGAATTGTACATTCATCACCAAATCAATTTTAGAGCGCTTTTCATTATGCCCGAAAAAACCCTTGCGCTCCTTAGTTGTTACTACCCAACCCTCCTTCTCAGCCCTCCCCACTGCTACCACTCACCACAGCCCCTGGAAACCACTAATCTATTTTCTGTCTCTATAGATTTGCCTATTCTGGGCATTTCACATAAATTTCATATACAATATGCCATTGTGATTGGCTTCTTTCAATTAATACAATGTTTTCAGGGTTCATACATATTTCAGCATGTATCAATACTTCTTTCCTATCAATTGCCAAATAATATTCCATTATATAGATATACTACATTTTTTTTAATGCATTCCTCAGTTGATGGGCTCTCAGGTTGCTTCCACTTTTCGGCTATTATGAATAATGCTGCTATAAACTTTCATATCCAAGTTCTTGTGTGCCAGCATATGTTTATTTCTCCTGGGGTTTTGCTTTATTATTTAAAAATTGGCATACAATAATAACCTGTTGAGGGATTTAGTGTTTTTCTTAGACATGTATTTAAAATAAAATTTAAAATAAATATTGCTAACAATTTTTATGTTGCTCACACATTTTTGTGGAATATTATTGTTCTAAGGACAAAGTTTGAGACAGATTTCTAAGGGTCATGCTCTTCAATATGATGTGATGTAAGGAGAAGAAAGGCATGAGCCAGGAATCATTGAATGATAAGTACTGAGTATTGAATTCGTATTTCACAGATGATTTTTTAATATAGATTTCATTGTTGAAGGAACTATAGGCAATACTCTGTGTTAATATCATCTTGGAAGGGGATAGAGAGCAGATGAGGATTTTATGAGTCCAGAAAATCTAAGAAACAGCCTTTTAAAACAGTTAGGATAGAGCTGTGTGATTTTGGAAGTACTTCTGTGAGGTACTTGGGCTTCTTCATCTTTTAAAATTGTTATAACTATATAGGATTTGTTTCATAGCCACTTTCTATAATACATCAGAGCATGGCTCAATAGGCCAGATACAAAAGACATACAGTGGTTGCAGTAAAGACTTTACCCATAAAGTATTGTCTGTTTTGCAATGAAAACAGTTCACTAAAATTTAATTAGCAGTGTATATCAAGCAATTTTCACTCAAAAGCATCGAATAAATATGCTCTGATTATAAATCATAAATACTGTTGAGTATGATTAAAACCCAAATTAATCCCAAAGAAAAAGCTTTGGTTCCCTAAGTAACCAAACATGTAAGCAGATAAAGAAGTAACATGGTAATGAGGGAAAACTAAAAACTTGTGTTGTGTATTTGTTGTTCTATTCATAATACCTGTTTTCTAAGTCATGTTAAAAGGTAAAATTCTTTCAAGTTAAGCTCACATCAAAGTTCAGTTTCATTCCCATTTTGTAAAACCGTAATGTATTAATTTTCTACATGGTAATAGAGTGTTAAATTTTAAGTTGCTATTTCCATATGGCAAACTCCTTTAGTATGATATATTTTTCTTCAAATAAAGATGATTAAAATGAAAGACAAGGGGCCAATTATATTTTATTAGTGGCCAAATGTGCTCACCAAATTACATGTGTTAAATCTTGAACTTCTCATTCAGTTTGGCAGAATTATCCTTGATAACCATGTGTTCCTGCTGTTTATTAGACATAATTGGACTGCTAGTGTGCAATCAGAATTGTAATCATGAATAATATGCTAACAAATTCTGGACCCTCAATAGTGACTTCTAGGATTATATTTCTTAGAGTTGGAGTCCTGTTCGGATAAGTTTTATACTGAAATAGATTTTACTCCCAGATTTTCTCTTTTATAATATATATTTCATCTAACTTTCCATTGACCTTTTCCTGCCAGACCTTTTTCTAAACTCTCTTACTGACACCAGCAATTAAGCCCTGGTAGTTTTACGATAGTAAGTAGTAATATATTAATTGAAACAGTGACTTTAAAGAGGTGCTGGATTTTAGAGAGTTAAGAGTTGATGGGTATACTAAGTTGATGGTGCTTTAACAGATGATCATTTCCCATTTTCCTTTTTGTCTGTAGTGAGTAGCTGGAGCATTCAGTTCTGTACATCTTTGCTGTCTGCCAGGTCTCTCATGGCCTGGAGCATTAGGACTGCAGGACAAATGTTTGCAGGAGGACTTTATAGGTAGGTCTGTCAAACAGAATTAGTAGTGAAGCAGCAAAACAGAGAGGTACACTGCTGCAGTTTATATATCCTCCTGGGGTTCTACTCCAGCAATTTTTATTTTAAATCTTAGTAAACAGAAAAGTGAGAGCTTTCTGCCTCCAGAACAATTTTTTGGGACAAGTTCAATAAATAATAAGTTTGTGATGATGTGACTGGCCAGGTTTGAACCAGAATCCTTTTCTGTCCTGCCTTCTATATCAATCCTGCACTGAAGAGCAGCTTTCTTTGCAGCCTACCACTGTAAGGGAACAGGCAAGGGCTTCCTCACTCTCTTATGGTTTGGAAGGTTTGGATGTCATATGGTCTTGACTCACTTGTAAGTTCTCCCTTCTAGAAAGATTTTGTTTGGAGACAATCAATGGAATGTCTTAAATAGCCCACAGACTGATAGGTTCAGAGGCTTAATGGGCCTTATTTATTTACAAGTTCCTTTTTCCAAAACAAGAAAGGAATTTATAAAAATAATACGTACTCTGTAGATATCCTCAAGTTACAAAGCCTTGTTCTTAAATAGAAGCTACGTGTTTTTTGTTTGTTTTTAAAAGGGAGAAGAAAAGAGAAGTCCTGTTACAAAGCGTGGAGAAAACTGGGCTATCAATCAGAACAGTTCTCAGTTCTGACTTTGTGCTCCTCACTGGGAGCTTGTGCTAACTCCCTTAACCTGTTTGCTTATATGTAAGAGGGAGAGAGATGGATGGACAGTCTCTGAAGACTTCCAGTTCCAAAATACTATGATTATAGGAGACTAATGTATTCTGCACCTTCCTAGAGTTGTTTAGACTTTTGTCAAATATAATTGCAGTGTCTGATGATGGCTAAGAAGCTGGAGAAGATGAAAAATAATGAGTCCTACTTAGAAGAGTGAGACCCTGCTAAACCAAGATTATATTTGTGACAGTGGAGCCTCTTGACATGGGTTCCAGTTTGATGTTCACTACTAATTAATCATGAGAATTTGGGCTCTTGAATTCTCTCTTCTTTTTTTCATACTTTAATAAAGAATTTTATTTATTTAAATTAATTTCAAGTATACATACATTGGTTAGACATCTATATAGTTCTTAAAACAATCCTCCCAATTGCTCCCTCTCTCCCCTGAACCTCCACCTAGCCATCATATTAATGCTAACTGCATTCTCTGCCATGCTTGCCATCCCCATGACCAACTATCAACTACTAATTTGTACTTTTTTATATCCTACACCCCATTCTTCCAGCCCCCCTAAACCTACTCCCCTTTGTTCATCACCAAATTGTCCATTATATTTGTGAGTCTGTTTTTGATTAGTTCTTTTTGTTCCTTAGATTCTGCATATAAGTAAAATCATATGGCATTTATCTTTCTCTGACTTATTTCACTCAGCTTAGGTTCATCCATGTCATTGCAAATGGTAGGATTTAATTTTTTTTAATGGCTGAATAATATTCCATTACATATATGAGCAATAATTTCTTTATCCAATCATCTGTTGATGGGCATTTAGGTTGCTTCCATATCTTTGCTATTGTAAATTGTGCTGCCATGAATATTGGAGTTCATAGATCTTTACAAATTATTGTTTTGGTTTTATTTGGATAAATACCCAAAAGTGCAATTGCTGGATCAAAAAGTATAAACATTTTTAATTTTTTGAGAAACCTCCATACTTTTTTCCATAGTGTATGTACCAATTTGCAGCCCCACCAATAATGCATGAGGTTTCTCGTTTTCTTCATCCTCACCAACACTTGTTTGTTTTGTTTTGTTTTGTTTTATTGATGATAGCCATTCTGACAGGTGTGAGGTGATATCTTGTTGTGGTTGTAATTTGCATTTCTCTGATGGTTAGTGACCTTGAGCATCTTTTCCTATGTCTGTTAGCCATCTGTATTTCCTCTTTGGAGAAGTATCTGTTCAGGTCTTCTGCCCATTTTTAAATTGGATTGTTTGTTTCTTTGTTGTTGAATGGGGCTCTTGAACTCTTTAGGTCTGTTTAAGCTTAGGTGGTTGCATTAGGTGGCTTCTACATTATATTTAAGCTCTCAGAGTCTACTGATATCTCTAAGAAAATGGGTATTGAATGGTAATTATAACATCAACATGATTCAGTCTTCTTTGCTTATTTAGCTCCTGGTGGAAAAAAAGTGACTGCAGAGAAACAGACAAAAAAAAAAAAGTGAATGCCTAGTGTATTAGACGCTAATAGGCTCTTGGGGCCTTTCATAGACCCACATAGTAGCTGGCTATAGTTTTTAGCTTTTAGGAGTTCTGTACTTTCATTTCTCATTTATAATCAAGGAAAAGATTTTTAGGCAAAAGTAATATTGTCTATGACCCAATATTGCAGTATCACCCCTCTAGTGTAATTTGTTGTGAAATACCATGTTTTTTTTCTCCAGAATTATTTTTTTGCAGTTAATAAATTCTCTAATAATATCTCTAATAATATCTTGCTTGTTCTCTAATAATATCTTGCTTATTAAGGGAAGGGTACTTTAAGTAGCCAAATAATTATTCTAGCTCATGGTTTTTTATGGTTAGTGAAAGTTTCTGGCTATGTGTCTATCTCTGTATACACAGTATCTTTATAGACAGCTGATTTCTCATTCCTGGAGTGAACAGTCTGCGTTTGTGGGATATTAAGAAAGCTAGATGGAAGTATATTTCTTAGATACTTATGTGTGAGTTCAACAAGAAGATGAAATGAAAACATATTTCAAAGCTGGTTTGGGGAGAATGGGAGAATATGTTCTAATCTCCAGTTTTAGTGTTTAGGGTACACTGTGTATGCTACATTCTTTGTGGTAAGCCTGGGTACCCCATTATGTTAGAGCTGAGTTTTCTAACTATCTGGATCCGGAACACATTTTTACTCTCCTCTTAGGAAGAAGTACAGAATTTGCCTAATCATATCCCAGTGTACCTTCTCCTAATTTAAATAGTCAAAGTAATTCTTATTAACTCAGTTATTCTTTTGCATTTATCACCTTCTCCAAACTCTTCCCCCACCTGAAGGGGCTCCATTTCTTAAAGTTTTCAGCTCTGTTTTCTGAATGATAGATTTTAAAGAAATTTTCAGGCCTACACATCATAAAGATATATATCTATAGCATCTATCTATCTATCTATCTATCTATCTATCTATCTATCTATCTATTTTAGTTATTATGGTAATTATAAATCTATGTATCTATTATATCTGTCTATGTATATTATATATGTGTATTTCATAAATATATATCCATCATAGTTAATATGGTAATAATAAATGTGTGAAGTCCAATAATTTGGTCTCTTATAATTTATTTTAATTTCTAATGAATATACTTATAAAATTATTAATAAGTGGTTGTGAGTAAGAAGAAGAAGCACAAGTTATTTGATGTTACCATGGGTTCACTAAAATGAAGCTATATTTCATCTCATTTCTTCTTTTGAAAGGTTTAGTAGATTGACAGATCATAAAAATGCAGTAAACAAAGCTTAATCAAAATCCAGTGGGACATTTGACCACATGTCATATTTTTGAAGGCTAGATGGGAAAATATGGACTAATTGCTAATACAGGTAAATGGATTAGTATTAATGAATCAGTGGAGAAAATTTTCTTTGATCATATCTATAGAGTTCTCTGTTTTGAACTTCTTGATCAATATTTTAATTAGTTCTTTGGATGAAGCCTTCTATAGAAGGCATCCTTATTGATTTTGTGAATCATACAGTGTGGGAAGGGATGATGAATGCATTTGATGACAGAGAGAGATATGGAAAAGGTCACCACAAAGATAACTCATGTAATTTAATGATAGCATTGAATAGATATAAAAACAAGAGCTTGCACATAGAGGGAACAAAAAACCTTATATAAATGAGCCCAGAGTGTGAGAGACTTGGTTTAACTATAGTAGGTGTGAAAATGACTTTGGGGTTTAATAGATGGCAAGTGCAGTGTTCATCAGTCCTATTCTGTAGTGAACAAATGAAAAGTTAACATGGTCTTAGGCTGTTTTATCCGAAGTCAGTAATAGAACTGGGAATGTGAATGAAGCTCCCACTCTACTTACTCTGCACCTTCCAAATTACAAGAATTCAGTCTGAGTGCAGGATGCCCTTGAGGAGAATAACTAGGATTGTTTAGAGACTAGAAACTGTATCAAGTAAGAAAGTCAAAGGAACCACAATGTTACAATTCATTTAGAAAGTTTTACAGTTTTGCTTTACACATTTAGGGTTTATTATTTCTTTTCTATCAATTTTATTTGGCTATATGGTAGGGATCTAACTTGCCATGTGTACAGCCTATTATCTATTCCCCTCTCAATTTGGAATGCCACCACTGCCCAATATCAAGTTTCTGCACATGCACTTGACTGAGTTCTTTCATCTGTTCCATTGGTTTCTTTGTCTATCCCTCAGCTAATACCACACTATTTTAATTATTTTACCATTTTTTTCAAAATTATGTTGGCTATTTTGGCTCTTTATTCTCTTATGTGAATTTTAAAATGAGCTTGGTAAGTTCCATAAAAATGCCTGGTAGAACTTTTACCAGAATGGTGTTTATTTTTTATGGAGTAATTTGAGGATAATTGATATAATTATTCTATTAAGTATTCCTATTTATGAGCATAATATATTTCTCTATTGATTTGATTTTTCTTTGAGTTTTTAGACAATTTTATACTTTTCTTTGGCAGAATCTTACACATATTTTGTTGGATTTATTTCCAGTTAACGTATAATGTTTATTGCTTTATAATTGTTTTTTAAATCACATTTTGCATTGATTACTACTGTTTATCTTATATCCAGCAACATTACTGAATTCTCTTATTCTAATTGTAGATTCTTTTGGATTTTATATGAGAGTAATGGTAACATGCAAATAATGACAATTTCGATATTTTCTTTTTAATTATTTTATCTTTTTTTTCTTAATACATTGTACTGTCTGGGACCTCCAAAACAATCTTGACTAGAAGTAGTGATAGAGGACCTCATTATTTCATTCTTTACTGTCTTTCTTTACCCGTTCATTACATTTTAACAAAGTTTGACATATGGTACTTCCATCAATGTTCGGTTCTAGTATTTTATAGTTTCTATTTTTATTTCATTCCTATGAGCTATATTTGAGTACATTAAAAATTCTCTAAACATTTGATGTTTTTATTTACTTTCTATTTTTGATTTGTAATTATTTGTGTCGTGCTTAAAGAATGTTATCCTTTAGAAATTGGTATTTAAGATTGGTATTCTTAGAAATTAGCTGATGATACCTTTGAGACCTAATAAGTAGTACATTTTTATAAATGTTTTGTGTGTGCTTAAACCCAATGTATATTATTTTTCTGTTTAGTACAGGGTTTGTTCTCTCTCCTCTCTCTCCCTCTCTCTCTCTCCCCCCCCACTCCCTCCCTCCTGCTTTCTCTCACTTCCACCCCAGCCCCCGCCCGCATCAAACTTGCTGTTGTGTTCAAATTTGCTATATCCTAAGGAAATTTTTGTCCACTTGGTCCATCAGTTTCTGATAGACTGTTAAAATATACTACCATGATTATAGTTTTTTCAATTTCTCCTTGTTAATTGTATTTATTTTGCTTCCTACACATTTGGAAGCCTAGATTATTAGTTGTATAAGTTCATATATCTCCTTTGTAGAGTGTTTTTTTTATTATTTTGTAATGTCTTTTTATTCCTATTTTTTTTCTTACATTCTATTTTGTACGTTAACATTGCGTTACCAGCTTTCCTTTGTTTTTATTTGCCTGATGTATTTTTCTCCCATCTATTTTCAAATTTTCTGAATTATTTTGCTTTAGATGTGTCTCTAGCTGGATTTGTTAGCCTAGTCTGAAAGACTTTTGATAGGGGTGTGTGTGTGTGTGTGTGTGTGTGTGTGTGTGTGTGTGTGTGTGTGTTTAGAGAGAGGTTTGAACTCATTTTTGTCATTTTATTGTATATTTTCTCTTTCTTTTGTATTACTCTCATTTAGGTTGATAAAATTGTCAGTCTTATCTTTTTTATTCTGATTTTGGAAGCTATAGATGGCATTTATATTCTTATAATGGTTATTCCTAAATTTTTAACATTCACAGATAACTGCAAAACTTTCTGTTAAAGTTTAGAAGGTTCTTAGTATACTGAATTTCCTCTTCTTCCATTCTAGTTCCAATTTTAGAAACTGCTTCATTGAGATATAATTCACATACCTTATAATTCACCCATTTAAAGTGTACAATTCAATATTTTTTAGTTTATTTCCAAAATTGTGCAACCGTTGCCACATTGTAATTTTAGAACACTTTGTCCCCCTTAAAAGAAATCCTGTACCCATAAACAATGTCTGTCCTACTCTCTTTCTTTCTGCCCCCTAGTCCTAGGCAACAACTAATTGACTCTCTGTCTCTTTAGAATTGCTTATTCTGAACATTTCTATAATTGGAATTATGCAATATGTGGTTTTGTTCCTTTTTTTTCACTTAGAGTGTTTTCAAAGTTCATTTATGTTGCCACTTTTCTTTTAATTATGAAAAATTGATTATTTTATTTATAATCTATATTTAAGTACAGTTGATTATATGTTTTTCTCAGTTTGTGACACCACCAGTATATATTACTTCCTTTTTTGGGCTCTTCTTTATGAAGTACATTCTAGAATATATCAATTCTTTAGTGAGAATCTGTTAATGGGAAACTCACAGTCACTGTTGGTCTTAAAATGTCTCTGTTTTGCCCTCGTTCTTTATGATAGCTGGGCATTGAATTTTAGTTTGACAGTTCTTTTTTCTTAACATTTTGTACATATAACTATTATCTTCAAGGCATCTATTAATGCTGATGAAGTGTCTGCTTTCTGTTGTTTTAGAAGGTAGGTAAATATTTCTTTATGGCACCTTGATGTTCTGCGATTTCACTACGATATGTCTAGGTGTGAATTTGTTTGCATTTATCTTGACTGGTGTTGAGAATGCACTTTGAATGTCTGTTTTAGGACTGTTCTTCCTATCTTTATCTCTGAGGATCCTTAGCATGTTTATTTTAAGGTCATTTTCAGATTTTTCTATTTTCTTTTTGTTTGAGTGAATTAATCTCTCAATTGTTGATTCTGTTGGCAATTGTGGCATTAATTTTTGTCATATATTTTTGGAAGTTTGGTTTAAGAACTTAACTTGATTGGGAGTTGTTACCTATGTCTCCTTACTCTACCCTGCCTAGCCATTTTGTGATTGCCTCCACTAGGTAACTCAGGATTCCTGATCTTCATGATAATGGTGATAATGCATATCCAGCCATGGAGCTAGCAGGTGGCTAACTTGAATCTGTGCCTCTTCTGCCTTTTTTGGTGTACAGCTTTATGTAAGCTCTTTTTTTCAGTCTCATTTCTGGAGTTTTTCCCACTCTCTGGTTTTAAGCAATGAGCCTGGCTTCAGTTCTCTGCTTTAAGTGAGGCATTTTTAATTCTCATTAACCTATGGAATCTGAATTCCTAGTCTTCTTTGCCTACTTCCAGATCTGGAGCCCATTGGACTTCATTCACTGCTCTATGTTTCTGTTCTATTTACAGTCCTTGGAAATATTTATTATAACCAATATGTTATAATAGAATTCATATAATTTATTGTTATCTTTTTGGATATGGCTATGGCATATATGGTAGATGGGGTAACTCAGCATCTGTTTCAGCCTCCTCCTTGTATGCCTTCCTTTATACTACATAAACTGGAAAGTAAAAGTTACAACATAGGTTTTCTTGCATTTGGGGTTCCTGTTGTGATTCAGATTGGACTAAGAAATTCACTTCAATGAGACCTGAATTCAGAACTGAGTTCAATGGGAATAAGGCATCAATTTTGCTTAATGGATCCAGTGGCTTAGAGTTTGTGGCTGTTTCTGATCCCCCAAGTTGCATCCCTGGGCTGAGTTCCTTGGAGTCACAATTCTGGCATCAGCTATCTGATTTCTAATTGAAGTTAAGTAAGGCATTGTGTTCTTAGAGCCAACGATCACATTGGTGGTTGCAGATTTCCTGGACTATGGCTAAGGAGGTATGCTTGTGTCTTGTGCTTGGCACCCAGCCCTCTCTTTCCGTAACTTCCTGATGGTGGCAGAGGTGAGAATTCTCTTGGCAGACCAGTTCTGTGTGGAGTCTAAGTCTCATTCCTTAAGGTCTAGTGTAGAGCCTGCTCTTCCAGGCCTTCAAATTATTTTGTTAGCATCTAAGTATTAGCATTTAAGTATTAAATCTGATTCTGCTCAAAATACAGACAGAGGTTTTTCCATATACCTGCAATTGAACCCTGACTAATACAACAACTGGAGTTTTATACTTTTTACTTTTTGGTTGTTGTTGTTGTTGTTGTTTTTGTCTTTCACTGTTATGCGAGTAGTGCAGGAGTGAGGGGAATGGCTTCAAAGTGTGAACTTACACAGCCATCTTAACCAGAATTATCTGGCACTTATACTGTTTTTCACTTTCAAATAATTTCTTTTAGGTTCTTGACATGTTAAAAATGCTGTTGATTTGCATAGTTGTCTGAACCAAAACATAAATAAAATGGTATCTGATACTCTTAAGGAGAAAGAGGACAGCATGTATTTGAGATTCCATTGCAAACTGATTGGCCTAAGGAAATTCAGAAGATGTAACACATTTTTCTACTGCTGGAAGGTAATGAAGCGTTGTGCTCTTTGAAGACTAAAATAAATTAATATGTCCAAAAAGTAGAAAATCCAACTAGCTGCAAATCTTACTCTCCCTCTTTGCTCTCTACTTTTATATTTTTATCATAGCTATTTCCTAGTTATGTACCTAGAAAGATAAAGCTCTTGTCTATAATTTATAGAATAAAATTTATAGAATAAAAGCGCTTGTCTATCCAACCATCTTTGTGAAAGGGTTCTGGGCTTTCTGACATTCTGGTTTTATTAAAATGTTTGCATTTGATAGGAAATGTTCTATTTCATAATTTTTCTTGGTATGACTTTGTTGCTACCCAAAACTTACTGATATCAGGTTTGTATTTTAAATAATATTGTGACTCTAGGAAATAAGCGGAAATATCTTGAAAATTTTATGCTTCATCTACAAACTTGTCTCATTGTTCCCATTCATTTGCAACTACTTAAAAAATTATTCCAAAGTCACAACACATGGCAATGCTTACAATACAGTGAAATCTAAAACAATTAGGCAGCAAAAGTGTGTCTACATTATAATTACAACTTTGAAAAATTAAGTATGCATAGGAATAAAGACTGGAAAGAAATGAAGAAAATTGGAAAGTGTTGAAGCTTTTTTAGAGGCAGTATAAAACCAGTTGGGCTTGTTTCATTCATGGTAGGTTTGTTTTACTCCTAGTTTCTGAAATCTACCTTTCCTGTCTTCCATTTGTAAAAACTGGGAAAACGTTTACCTCTAGGCTTCTTGTACCACTCTTGTTTTATTGTAAGTTGTAAAAAATTATTGAGAGTGGTTGTTTGAACAACACATCTGTATGTATATATTTTTCACTACTCTGAGATGTAGTTTATATCATAGACTTGGACTCTCAAACTCATTTAGCCGTCATTACCCTCATCCTGGCATTGCAATAGTCTGCTTGCTGATCTGCCTACTTTTCATGCTTATCCCCCAATAGTTTCTTTTCCATAGTAGCCCCGGTGACACTTTCAAATTATGACTCAGATCATGGGACTACTCTGTTATAACACTCCAAAAATTTTTCCTTCTGCAGGCCCTTCATGTTTGGGTCATCTTTCCAACTTCATTTCTTGTTGGTCTTTCTCTTGCTCTCTTTATTCTAGACACAGTAGCCTGTGGCTGTGCTGTTTCTTACTTAGGCATCCTGCCAACCCAGGGCCTTTGCATTTGTTGTTGTTTCAGCAGGGCTTTTCCCCTGTAGCTTTCACTCTCATCTCATTCAAGTGTCTGCTCAAATTCCTTCTCAGAAAGGCCTTCACTGATTATTATAATAGTATCTCTTTATCCTCTTAACCTGGTTTATTTTTTTAAAGTATTATTACTACTGAATATTATATTTTATATTTATTTGTTGTCTATCTACTAGAATGTAAGTTCCAGGAAAGCAAAGATTTTTGTCTGCTTTGTTCACCATGATGTGCTTAGTGCCTGGAACAACCTGGGACATAGTAGGAACTCAATGAATGAATTAATTTAAGTGGTCTCTTAATGTATAGTGGAATTTATTTCTTTTATTTGTTTCATTTCTTTATAATCCAGGTTTTCTATTCTTGCTAAGTTGAGATTTTTCTATTCTTGCCAGTTTCAGCCTGGATAAGAAAAAGACAAAACAGGAACCGAGTGCTTCTTTTTTCTCTGACTCATACAGTGGTCCTTTCCTTACCTTATTCTTCTCACTTTCTATACATGAAAGAAGAGGTCTTATTATTGCCTTCTTTATTTTTCAAGAGTTTTAGTTTATTTAGTGCCTTCATCTCCCAGAAACTGCTTTTATAAATATTTGCCAGTCTTTTGTATATTTTGCTTTGGCCATTTTTTTAAAAAACATATTCTTTTTAAAGTTTGGGTGCTTCACAGGGTTTCTTGATTATACACATTGTCTTAATTAGAGATCTCTGCCTTTTCTTTTAGTGATTGTGAAGTTAAAATTTTAATTTTTTTCCAACTGTCTAGGACTTCAAAATATTTTTTATGATCTCTGAACATTGACTTGTCTGTTTTTCTCTGAACTTTTTATACTCTATTTTCTTAAACTTTAATATGTATGTTTAATATGACCATAGTTATCTTTTATTGTAATTAGTGAATGTTGATAGGCCACTTATTCGAAGATATTCATCACTCATAAAAGTGACCTTTCTCGTTTGTCAGAGTTAAGTTTTGTTTAGCAATTTTTTTCTTTCGTTTTTTATTGATAATTTTTCTAAAAGCATACTTTTTTATTAAGTTTTTTTTTTTAATTTCTCACAGGGACAGTAAAGAATTAGTTTTTGATACTCATTTCAGTGAAAATAGATAGCACTGTCTTAGTAACACAATTAGGTTTAGAGACTTTATAAATGATAATTGAAGGGTTAAAAACATTAGATTAGTTAGCTTTTTGGTTAGACTACTGAGATAAAGTTTGGATAATTGTAAGGCTATACCCTGACTTAGATTCATCCCTTGGTCAGCAGAGGTCACCTGTGTCAAAGAAACAAAACAGACTATTTGTTTATTTATTTAATTTTATTTTCTGGTAGTGATATTACTATGAAATTTGTATCATAGAAATAAGAATTCCTTTTCAATATTACTATTAACTAGTTTATGCCAAGTTGGTTTCCTCTTACCTGAGTCAGAATTGTAAATAAATCTATAAATCTGTGCACCCTGTACTTTTAAGTTCTAATAATGAAACGTTAAACAAGGTGCTATCTTCTCTCCCTTTTAGTTTATCCAGAATTGATCCATACACCTATAAATAAAGTACTTACCTATAACTCGTATAGCTACTCAAAGTTTGGAAGAAATATGTACCTTCCTAAGTGCCAAGCTTACAAATTCCCGAAGAGGCTTCAAAGTTCTAAGAGATAATACAATACATATTATGGAAAATTTTCTTCTAGAGTCATCTTCTAGAACTTTGAACAAAGTTCACTTCACCTGGACTGCACTAGACATCCTTTTTTTCTTTAGTTACCTAGAGTTATGCAAGGGCAGTGTTACCTTTGTAGTATATAAGCCTCACTTGGAACTGCCTTGGAGTAGTGGGACTGAGATAGGATCTTTGGAAAAAGAGGTAGAAAGGAATGTAATTAGGGACCTGGAGGAGGGATCTAATCTGCATTGCCACTGTGGGAAGGAAGGCTATGAAGGTGATGCACAGTTCCAGTCCAGTGGGCAAGTCCTCCAGGAATTGGCAGGGATGCCATTCTCTCATGGGGGCATAGATGTGGTAATGGCAATAAGTGGTAGTGACTTGCTGAGGTACAATGGATTTAGGGGCAGAAGATGGCTCTGGTAGTAGTGCAGCCCACCCAAATGTCTTGCCATTGCCTAAGGAAGGGGGATCTTACTGATCACCAAACAAGTCTCAAATCATCCCAGCATCTTTCAAGGAGAAGGGAGGGATTTGTGTGGGTGACGGCACTGCCTAAGGGATATCTTAGCTGACATTGTGGATATTGACATTGAAGATCCTTGGTTGGCCTTCCCCAAGCTGGGGTTCTCTGCAGAACCCCTGTTGTAAAAGTTTGCTGAGTCATTTGCTTTGCCTGTGGCTCACTTGTTCCTTTCCAGAAGTCAGCTATGGGAAGGATCCTAGTCACTAGTCTGGGGAAATGCTGCGAGTCAAAGCTGCTAGATTGATCTTTCTGCCTGAGGAAGCATAGCGGCTATGAAAATTGGAGAGGAAAAGCTCTTCATTCTCTTCTGGGCTCTAGGTCTATTTTTGTGGTGTGGACTGTCATGAGGAGCTTCATTCTAAAAGCTTACCCTACATTATCTTTTGGTGTCCTTGAAAATGACTTTAAGTGTCTTTCCTTGTTTGGAGCTAATAGGATATTGAAGCGGAAATTGAGTTATATCACCATCTGGGGACTGCAGGGAATCTTTAAGGATTACTTTCACTTTTTGTTTATTTTAAATAAAAAAATGCCTTTGAGGTATGGATGGCGGGGTAGAGACACAATTACAGGAATTGCCATCACTTCTTACCAGATTCTTGTCACAGCACAAAGTTGTTGCTATAGTTCCATAGCCCTGAGGGTAATGTCTGTGATTCCTTTGCTTATTACATTTTTGGAATAATACTTCTTGCACTTGTAGAGTCTGACTTATGGTAAATCAAAATGGTCAGGTTTCAGGTTTATGGAATGTTTATTAAAGTGCACAAAATTGGGTTTTGACTTTAGAGACACAAAATTCTTTTTAACTAGATGGAGTTTCTTGAATTGACTTCTTAAAAATGGCATATAAGCAAGGGATCTCTGTTCATTTTAGAATGGGGAAAAATAAGAGCATCCTGTACATTTTCCCAGTATAACTGACATTGATCCTTAAGGGTTAGTGGATTAAGGTTAGTTTCAGTTTTTGTGTTATCTTTTTCAAAGTGGGACCTGTCTGACATTTTATAATGTAGAAATGAACTATGCCCAAAGCTGTTGACTTTTGTTTATATATGAGCGTTAGACCTCCACTAACATTCTGTTCCTTGCTGCTGTTTGGTTAATACTACGCCCCTCCTCCAAAAGTAACTTATACCTCTGTCCCCAATGATTCTCAGAAACTTCTTACTATGTTATTCTTTCTGTGTTCTTTACCTTTTTTGTTTTCGATCCCCCATTCTCCCCACTCTTGTTCAGAGCTAAAACAATTCAATCTTCATTCCATTTGACTTCTATCATTAGGGGTGGTAGACGAGGTCCTGGAGATGGTCATGTTATTTGTTGTAAAACTTTTTTTTTTTTAATTATTGTTCAATAATGCTACTAGTTTGCTTAGGTGGGTACACTTCTAGAAATCACCTAACCTACTCAGTGGTGAATGCTAGTGTTGAAATCCTAGTGGTTTATACCTTACATACCATCTGAACCAACTTCATAATCTGTCCTTTTTTAAATGATACTTCTTTGTAAAACTTAGTTTCTTAACTCTTTAGTACTAAATAATATGAAGATAAAAATAATTGCCCATGTTGGGCATTTTTTGCTGATTGCTTTTTCCCATAAATAATTATTAAAATATGACCACCATGATTCCAATGAGGATGAAATTTTACCTATTCTTCTACCTTGGCACAAGAAATTGATTTACAATGAAAGTGTAAGTAAAAATGGAAGAAACGTGGAAAAGCCAGATTCCTCCAGCTGCCTACTTTACACTACTAAAAATTTGTTCTCTTAGAATGACAATGACATCTGATGCGTTTTTTCATTTTGTTTTGTTTTGTTTATATTAATGGGTATCATTGAGGGAAAAGAGAGTCAACAAAAGAGAAGTTGAGATTGCTCAGTAGTCATGGAAATGGGTGTGGTGATAGTGCTTTTCAGTTTCTGAAATGAACACTGAAGATGCCAGATTGATATTTGGGTATATCTCTTTTTCACCTTTCATGTTAAAAAGCACTTATTAAATGACTCTGTGTGAAACATGTTCTGTTGTGTACTATGTAGAGAGATTGTTTCTCTCTGGGTGTTTGTGATTTAAAGCAAACAGTCGCAGAATAGACACTCATAAGAATCAAACATCAAACAGGTACTTGGAGTGTTCATAATGCATGAACGCAGTAGTGCCCAGTGATTGGTATGAGGGAAGCTTATTAGTTTAATTAGATTACCAGTCCAGTGGCTGGACACTGTTCCTTTCAATTCTGGTTACTTGGGAAAGTTTTTGTGAAGAAGACTGATTTGCAAAGATATTTAAAGTAAGAGCAGATTGCAGGATTGGTGAGCTGAGAGTGGGAGGGACATAATATATCAAAGAGCCAAAAGACAAGGGTAGAATGTTCAGCTGATAAAGAGACTAGATATATTCTAATGAGCAAAGGGTCTATAAGAGAAGAAGAAGAGGTGAGGATCTTTGAAGTGCCGTGGCGGAAACGAGAAGCTGAGATTAAAGAGTTGGTTTCTGGTCAGTAGGACGATGTGATGTTCCTACAAAGGTTTATGAAAGGATTACATCAGTGTAAAGGGAAAAGAAGCTAAGACTTGTTTTTTAGGCTTCTAAATTTTATTTGGAACTCTATGATACTCATTTAAACATGCCAGTCTCTACAACTGTGACATTTAGTCTCAGATAGCATGCTCTAATACAGATTACATAGAAATTTAGATTATTCTAAAGATTTATTGTATTAACTTATGCATTTTAGTTGTTTATCATGAAGTTTGATCTAAAGTAATTACTGTGGCAAATAAGAAAGTTAAATCAAAATTTGTGGAAAGTAGCAGTTGTCGAAAATGCCATTATCTCAAGTGCTTAGCCTAGATTTCAGAGCTGTCAGTTGGAGCCATATTACTTGAGGGTGGTTTTTTCTTTTTTTTTTTTTGACTTATCAAATTGGATTGTGTCATGTTAATGTGGTAACATATATATTAGAGAAAAGGGGAAATGATTCTGGTACTATCACTTGGGAGAAGGTTCAGAGAAGTATACTTTTAGTGAGACTTTGGTGTACTTATGATACATTTGTCCAGCAAAATTATTGACATAGCTGACCTGATTTATATTAGATTTTTTGATACCATCTGATTACAACTCTGTGGGAATTTCTTCAAGTGAAAACTAATTTATGGGACTTACTGATAAGACCACTTACATTTTAAAATGTTTTCTATTACTGGGGAAAGGCCAAGATGTCCTAGGCTTCATGGTTAATGTGCTTACTTTTAAGTCAGTGGTGACAGTGCAGCAGTGAGTCAATGCTAAATGACAGGAAGAGGAGGACTACTGTAACAACACTAGTGATGACAAAAGCACAAAGGAGGTCAGAAAAATGATGGAATTTTGAAGACTGATGAGAAAGTATGAGATTTTATTATCTTCATATTCCTCTTTTTTTTCTTTAAAAGTAAAGAGCTTTCATTTCATCTGAAAGTCAAATCAAAGTAGTTAGTATTCATCAGACCACTCTTCTCCCTTCTTATGTCTAAGAATTTTAAGATCTCAGAAGTTATAGCTGAAGCTTTATCCTTGATTCCGAAGACCCTGAAGAAAAGGAACTTAAAAATCAGCCTAACCTCAGCATGTAGAAAGAAATTGGAACAAATCATTTAACATTTAGCTTGGCATTACTTGTAAGAGCACGAGGTACTAGGGCAATAATCAAAATGACTCTGTGAAAATTGGTCATGTCAGATCCACTTCCTGTTCTATGATAAAACAAAAGACACCTGGACAAGGATGAAATAGTAACTTATTCTTAATTTCAGTAGGCTTTGATTTGACTTGTATGACATGCGACATTCTCACGACAAACTAGAAAAGCACCCTTTTCATTAATGGAAGCAGCCTCACAGAAAAAAGAATACTATGAAAACAAAATTTTATTTACACTTTTTCAAATTAATTGCTCTCCTTTGTTACAATATGTATTTTTAATTGCTGTGTTGACTTCTGTCTTATTGAGATATCATAATTTTTATAACCATTCTTCTGCTGAACGGTACTTGGATGATTTCTAGTTTTTCACTATTCTAAATAGCACATTTAAGAACATCTCTATACATTATTTTTCTTCCTTCTCCTTCTTTTCTTTTTTTCTTCCTTTTCTTGTTTGGGATTCTGAATATTTTGTTACATTCCTTATGTTGACAGCTGGAATTAGTGGGTCAAAAGATATAAATGATTTTTATAATTCTTGTTACATATTCCTGATTATTTTTCAGAAAGATTGAATCAACTAATAATGTCATTTAATAGAAATACAGCCTAGTCAACATCAGATTTTATAATTTGTATTGTTAGTTAAGGAGTAGTACTTTAAACTTACTTTAACTTCTTCATTTCTAACTGTATATTTTCTCGTGACTTCTTATTTGTATTTTCTTTTTCAAAAATTTGTCTCTCCTTTCACCATGTGTGAGTGAATTTTAGGTGTTGGCCTTATATAATTGTGTACTTGTTTTATATTTTTGGACAACAAATTTTTATCACATTTTTTTCAGTTAGTTTTATTCCTTTTTGACTTATGTATTACAACTTAGTAAGGTGATGCTTTTATTATCTTTTCTCAGATATTTTTGTAATCAACACAAAATATTTTCTGGTTTATTTTCTTTGTTTAAAAAATATTAAATCATACAAATATACAGATATACTAGGGAAAGATTGAAATAATGTGTTTTTTTTTTCACTATATTCAGTTATTCCAATATTTCCTAAGTGGTGATTTTTTTCCCCCAACATTGAGTTGCTATCTATTTCTCACTTGTGAGAAATTAAATAAACAGCACCAAATATATCTATCCCATTCCATGTGTCATTTTATTGCAAGCTTATGCAATATTGTTTTGATTAATGCTATCTAATTTATTATATTCATAAATGATTCTTGCCATCTTCTTTCTACATTTTATCAAGTTGGTAATCACTGAAAATACAAAAGGAGTCTAATTAGTATCGAAATAAACAATTAATTTAGGAGCTAGATAGCTCTTTCCTATTTAACCTGCACAGTGATTTCAGATTTTTCTAAAAATATTCTCATGCCATTCTTCTTCTTGGAATTCTTTAATGGTTCCATTAGTGTCAAGATAAAGCCAAAACTCCTTAGCATGGCTATAGGTCCCTTTATGATTTGACCCCTCTGTACCTCTCCACAATTATATCTTGACAGTCCCTGACAGTTGTTCTATACTCTAGTTATACTGAACTATTTGTATATCTCTGGATTATTGCAGCTATGAGTTTACACATTCTGTTCCCTTGAAATATGCTACTGCTTCTTCTTAGTCACTTCCTCTGAGAAGTTCACTTATTCATTCAATAAATTTTTTTTGCTACCTACTGTATGCTAGGTATTATTTTAGATGCCAGGCATAGTAATGAATGAAACAGAAGAATCTCGACCCTCATAGAACTTTACATTTTGTTAGGACCCAGGGCTGGGTTAAGTGTGGTGACTTTGTCTTCTCAAAGAGCCTTACTCTTTTTTTTTTTAAATACAATATGAAATAGACAAAGTTAGTCTTGTGATTCTAGCTTTTCTGTCAAGGGCCTTCTCCGTATCCTTCCCAGGAGATGGCATCACTGCTACTGCATGAATTGCTTTCTCTCTCATCCATTATCAAACCTGTTCTCATGAAAGGAGTTGAAACTTACTCTTTTTACAGAGAGAAAAAAATGAGAGTTTATAGTATTATTCCTTCTGGGGCTATTCTGTTCCAAAGTCCAGAGAAGAGAAGCCTTAAGCTTTGGGACTAGTAGGCATCAAATTGACAAAAATCTAGTTGAAATTATATATCTGTAGTTTTGTTTACAATCACCCTTCTATGTGTGATTGACTCAAAACATTATGAAGGATCTGAACATTATTTATAGTTTTCTTTGCTGAGAAGAAACAAATTTCTAGCCTAAGCATATTAAGAAGTATAGAATATAGTAAGTTGATTTTGTAAGTCAACCTCAGATTTAAGAGAATAAATACAGTGTGACATAGATGTCTTACTAGTGCAGATGGCTATTTTCATGTAGGTAAAAGTTGACATTAATAACATTTTATTACTGACTTATATTACATGTGACACATGTGGATAGTTTTGATGTATCTCTGTTTATGAGAAGAGTACATTGCATTTGTACAATTTGACTTATGTCCCAATGTTTTGTGTTTTGTGTTTTATAACACACATTTTTCAAAGTTGAAGAGGAGAGTTCAAACAGGTAGATTCAGGGCCAAATCTAGGTCATACTCAAGTTTTGTTTGATTCTCATAATATTTGCTCACTCAGTGTTGTGTGGTTTTTTTTAAAGATTGAATTAATTGCCAGTGTGTGAAAGTCAAAATATTTCGTAAAGAGATCTTGACTTCCAGATTCTTTTAAAAAATCAGAGAATTTAGCAACATTGGATCCACATTCCTCTGTGGCAGTAAATGACTGGAGCTAAATAGTGGCTGTTCTTGTTAGCTTGTAGTTCACCACAGCCTTCGACCTTTGTTGTCTCTTAACCCAGTTTGCTTATATCCTATTTCTTTCCCGATTCTGTGGGCATTTGAGTTTGTGTCTCTGCAATCCTGTAGACTTTATAACCATTACTTAAAATATTATGAAAAATCCATAGAGTAAGAATACTATAATTATAAGGTTGTTTTCTCTTTTTAAAAAAAATGTATATATATTCTGTGATTTTCAACTTTTAAACATATTTTCCACATTAGCATTGTAACCTAGAAGCAGAAGTATAGAGTAAAAAAATGAGGAGAGCTATATGACTCTTGAAAAACATGCAAAATACCTTTTCAATAAAAGATTGCCCCCCCACCCAAGTTCTCACATTGTCCATGTGGGGGTCATATCAGTTTAGGTTGTTTTTGACTTTTGTTGATAAAATTAGTAATCAAAAGATGGCTTGGTGAATATAGAATCAGAATAAAGGAAGCCAAATAGTCTTGAAAGAAGATTCTAGTACACCTGAGTGAAGACTGACATATTAAGTTTGCTTTATAATACAGAAAATCTGTTTCTCAAAACTGTAATGCCTGCTGTGTCAGTATCTATTTCCCTTGGACACTGGCAGGTAAATATTGTCAAATTCTTCTTCTTTGTACAACCTCTTCACCCCCCAACTTTTCTAAAAAAATCCACCTATACTGCCATCTTCTTTTAACACATTCTTTGTACAAATTTCAATAACATTGGGTTACAGCTTTATTTTAAATAAATCATTTTAGTGAGGTACCTAATCACTTTTTTGGACTAATGGTAGAGCAACCCAACTGATCTTTTTATAATAGATGGCTTTTCCAGAGAACTAATGTCATCCATTATGTTTACCCTTTCTAGATATATATTTAGTTTTATCTTCCAAGTTCTAGGCATACCTTGTTCTTATGAGATTACTAAACCAGCATTTGTTAAATACTTAATAGTTCCCCAAAGCTCACATAAATTGTATTTTATTTAATTCAATCCTCATGTCAATCTTCCGAGAGAGAATATCATGCTCCCCTTTTATAAAAATGAAGAAACTGATGATCAGAGCATGTAAGTGACTTGCTAAAGGTCAGAAAGCTAGTAAGCAATAGGGTTAGGTATCAAATAGAGATTTTCTGATTTTAAAGTCCCTGATTCCAAAATAAGCAGTAATGTGGAGTCTAAGGAATCAAGTAGAACCATATAGTGACCTCAGTGGTCAAAAACTAGAAGGAAGCATGATCCTAAGGCATAAACTGTTCCTTTGAAGGTCTTTTGTGCACCTGCTTTGACAGCAGGGAATAAGTTGTCTGGGTATAAGCGGTGTAGAACTCGACAGGAGGGATTCTCAGGGATGTAGTTGCAGCCTGTGTCTGAAAGTCCTGTAAAACTGAGTACCTTCTGATCCTGTCTGGGATCACTGTAGGTAGGAGGGTAAAAGTTGAAGAGAGGTTTTTTTATAGAACCATTCCTATAAGACCCTTTTCTCATCTGGCTAGACACAAAGATATTCATTAATGAAGCTTAGCTTATTTCCTGAAGCATTTTCATTTTAAAAGAGGACTTGTAAATAAAGATATGATAGCTGGAAAAAAATCAGTAAGAGTGTGGTAGATAGGGGATTCTCTGCTCATTAAAATTTTTTTCAGCATTTATCAAAACATTGAAGTGATTGAATTATAAAATTTAAAATAATGAACAACATTATTAATGTAAGGAATTGTTATATTCCCTTCAGGCTTTTATTCTCTTAAAACAATTCCAAAAACCATTTAAATGGAAGATTTTTATTTAAAACTACTTTTATGATAAGTTCATTATAATTCCTGTATACTTAAGATAAGCATTACAGCAAAACTTATAAAAGTAAAAATAAGACGTATTTCTGTCTCCACAGACCTCTGTCATTGAAAAGGGAGGAGTATTCGGCAAACCATTTTTCTGGCATATGGATTTCCTGCTGTTGACTTTTGAAATATCAGCTGGTGAAAGATTTCCTAGCTCCTTCTTGCACCCCTGTTGACTGAGAATGAGGAAAGCACTAAAGTAGCACCCATTTCTTTTGTAGAGATTAGAAGCAAGGTGCTTATTGTCCTGCTTCAAAGCATTTAGAATGGATGCTTAAGAGCAACTCTAAATATTTCGTAGTTGAATGAAAGTTGGAAACTAGATCCTCCAGGCCTAGTGACCTTGAGATTTACAAGGAAGCTGAAAGAAACCATATGCCTTTATTGGCTGGTATGTATTTGAAATTTTTCAAATGTATTGATATATTTTAGCTGAATTGGTATATATTCAGATCATATATAAATCATAATTAGAACTCCAATAATCTCTATTGCAGCAAAATCATTCTGTTCATGGTGGTTGAAACCTATGTAGGGGTGGAATGTTATTTTATGTGAAGTCTGAGACGATTACTAGATTTGTGTTTGCTTTAGCTAGTGCTAATATGTATACCGCTACTCTACAACTCTTTCAGGAAAAATTCGAGCCTGCCTTCTAACCTATGGAACTTTTCCAATTGCAAGTTATTCCAAGGGGAAAAAACCTCCCCATAATCTGCAAATTCTATCATATGCATTTTCAGTTGCTCCTAAAACAGTCTGTTTAGACTATGTATTCATAACTAACTGTCCTATGAACATTAAAGATTCTTTATGTTTTTAGATCTAAAAATCTTATTTTTATAAATCTTTTTTAGCCTGAGAATTACTATAATGAAAGAGATCTATACTCAGTCCTTATTTTAAGGATACTACTAGCAGCTGCACCAAAATATTCTTAGGGCTGTGTTTATAGACAGGATGAAACCTGAAAATCAAGATAAATAACTTGATCAAGTCCTTGTAGGAGCAATTAATTACTCTGTGATACCTTTGGAAATTGCTGAAAATGCATCCTGGCAGGAAGTTTTTCATTACCAAAACCATAAGATCATTTGCTTGATTCTTTTAGAGTCAATGAAATATGTGAGTTGGTAATGTAGTCTGTCCAAGAAAAAGTGAGCTAAGCACCGCCTGGCACTGTCCCTGTTGCAGATGGAAGGCCAAATGAGCAGGAGCAGTTGCCAATCATCAAGCTGATATATATAGAAACACATACACACTTACGTATGCTACATGTATATGTGTACATGAAAGTTAAAATAAGAAAGAAAAGATACTTTGTAGTGCATGGGAAGACCTTACATTTGCAGTGAATTGTATTCCTGGAAGAGACATTAAGAGAAAATGTTTTTAAGTTTAATTTGGTTTTCCTTTAGAAGTGACATTATGATAGGGGTTATATGCTTGACTAGAGAAGATATACCTGAGTCTTTATGCAAGTGGCTGTAAATCTAATATTTATTCAACTATTAATGATAGAAAAGTACAATAATAATACCTGAGCACTTTTCAAAGATAACACCTTTTCTCATTCAATTTTTCACATTATCATCTTCATTTTGCAAATGAGAAAATTTAAGTTTAGAGAGGTTCAATAACCTGGAGAATATCATAGGGCTTGGAAGTAATAGAGCATGGATTCATTAAAGGGATTAGAAAATGCTTTCCCCTTGAGAGTTTCAGAGATAGAGGTGTGAGGAGCAATGAAAAAATATTGAGGCTAGAGATAGATTATAATGGAAAAGAAGAGGTGGTCTGTGTTTTTACTGTGTTAAAAGCAGTAATGGAATGTCTTTGCCAGAGGATTGTATCAGTGATTTACTCTGTTGAATGACAGTAAATTGAGAACTGTCTGTACTGCAGTTGTAAAATATATGAGTCCTGTAAAAGGTAGGTACAATTAGTGTACATTATGATACAAATTTATTATGATGCATAATGACATCGGGCACGATATCTCTAAGATAGATTAGAAGAGCAAAGCAAATTATAAAGTATATAAAAGTTATTCATAACCACAGTATTCAAAAATAGGATGGAATAGACTTATGCCTAGTGTGCAGAAACTTGGAAAGAGTGTTGCTTTCACACCAACAAGAAAAATGTCAGATAATATATAAAACCATAACCTTCCTTGAATTTTTCAGAGAGCTAAGGTTGCAAAGCCTGAAATCTAGGGATAGATAGGCATATTCAAGGAGAGACAGAATGAAAGCATTGGCTTACTTGTGGCAGAATGTAGGAGGAAGATGGGATAGCCATACAAGTAAACAAGCTATAAATTTTAACAAATTATTAAATGTGGAGTATGGGCTAGGATGAGAGCAAAGAACACTTAGGAACTACAGACACAAAAGATGTTTGCACCTACTCATAGTTTCATGTCTAAGGTTCTCTTCTGGATATATTTTGGGAAGATTGGGGTCAGGGTGGGAGACCAGAGAAAGTCTCTCTGTTCTACAAGAGTGGAGATTGGAGCAGCTGATGCTGTGGGAAAGACACAAAGTTGTACCCTTCTCTAAGGAAAAAATTCCTTCATCCTTTGGAGGACAGCAAATCCTGTTGCACTCCAATGTACAGGTGGAAACTGATTGTGGCTGGAGTAAAAGGAAATAAAATACCCTCAACCCATGGGGCAAAGGGGAAACTGAGATTAGTTGATAGAGGTCTCTTGCATGATATATTCAATAAAAATATCGAATACACAAAAAGCAAGAAAAACCAGCTCTCTATCAAGAGACAAAGCAATCAACAGGACAAGACTTATAGATTAACAAAATGTTGGAACAAGAGACAGGGAATTTAAAATAACTAATATTTATGTAACTAGTATTTATATAACTATTATAATATGCAATTAGTATGTTAGATGATCCAATGGAAAAGATGGACAACATGTATGAACAGATATGGAGTTTCAGCAAAGAAATGAAAATTATAAGAATCAAAGGACAATGGAAACCATTTAAATCATATTAGTGATGAAGAATGCCTTTTATGAGCTCATCCATAGACTTGCCAGAGCTGAGGAAAGAATCAGTGAACTTGAAGATAATCAATAGAAATTACCCAAACTGAAACACAAAGAGAAAAAAAGAATGGGGGAAAAACACCCCAAAACAGAAGTGAGCATCCAGCAGCTCAAGAATAATATCAAATGGCCTAACATACTAACCTACATATAATTGGAATACCAGAAGGAAAAAAAAACAAAAACAGAAAACAGGCAGAAGAAATATTAGAAGACATGTGGTTGAGAATTTTCTAAAAATAATGAAGTGAACGTCATCAAACTACAGATCCAAAAGTCCCAAATAGGATGAATGCCAAACAGAATATACACATTCCTACCTATATGAATATATCATATTCAAATTTCTGAAAACCAAAAATAAGTGAAAATTTTAAAGTAAGCCAAAGAAAAAGGCACATTTTATACAGAGGAGCAAAGATATTAATTGAAGTAAACTCATCAGAAACCTTGAAAGCCAAAAGACAATGAATGACATCTTGAAAGTGCTGAAAGGTTAGACTTTAGGTGTCAATCCAGAATAAACTTTCAGTGAAGAACTGTTTCAAGAAACAAGAATATTATAAACAGATAAAATGTCAGTCCATTAGGAAGATACAATATTTATGTATGCATCTAACATCAGAGCTTCTAAATATAGAAAGCAAACATTGACATAACTAAAGGGAGAAGTAGACAGCAATATAATAATAGAGGAAGACTTAAATACTCCATTTTCAATAATGGTTAGAACACCCAGACAGAAGATCATCAATGAAATGTTGGACTTTAACCATACGTTAGATCAAATGTAACTGACAGAACATTCTATCCAACAGCAGCAGAATACATATTCTTTTCAAGCACAAACAGAACTTCCTCCAAGATAGATCACGTTAGGTTACAAATCAAGTCTTAAAAAATTTAAAATTGAAATCATGCCAAGTATTGGAATGAAACTAGAAATCAAAAGCAGATTTCTGGTAAAAAGCATTTTCTGGTAAAAATGGCAGAGTAGGTAAATGCTATTTTTGTCTACTCTTGCAACCACATCAAAATTACAACTAAACTACAGAACAAGTATCATTGAAAATTAGCTGAAGTCTAGCTGAACAGAAGTCCTATAACTAAGGATATTCAGAAGGTACCACCATGACACTGGTAGGAGGGACAAAGGTGCAGAATGGACTTCTCTCACACTTCCATGTGGAAGTTGAAAATCTGGAGGGATATCTCAGCTGTGGCGGTCCCTCTGGAGGAGTGAGGAGTCCCAGATCCACACTGGGCCACCCAACCCAGGTTTTCAGATAAGTCCCCATAAAATCTGGATGTGAAAATCTGGAAATTGTAGCTGAGTGGGGCAGAGGGCTGCAGGAATCCTGGATGTTCCTCTTGGAGGACCTATGCGCAGACTTAACTCACTGATGGACTCACTTGCTCTAAGCTCTAGGCACCAGCTCAAAGGGCACCAGGGACATATGGGAGGAACAGAATTGTCTGGCTTCAGAGAGAGGGCTAGAAGGGCAGCTTTCTCCCAGACAGAAGTTCTGGCAGAGGCTATTGTTTCTTTGTTGAGCCCTCCCCCAACCCAGTGTGCAGAAACAGGCAGCCACCATATCTGATTCTCCATCAACCTAGCTAACATTGGTTGCCCTGATCTGATGATTCCCTGAGACTCTGCTCTTTCCAACTTGTGGGTCCACCCAAGCTGCTTTTAATGGCTTTTCCATATAAATGTCATATCTTGGCTCATGCTACAGACTTTCCTAAGAACTCTCAAATCCTAAAAGGTTCACAAAACTCAAACAGCATCTGGCCTTGGCATGCTCCTTATCTCTTGCTGAGCAGCCCCAAGCCCAGGACTCTTTCAAACTTAATTATATGGCCAGCATTACCCTGATACCAAAGACAGATACAGACACTACAAGAAAAAGAAAAAAAAGAACCCACAGATCAATATCTTTGATGAATATAGATGCAAAAATCCTCAACAAAATACCAGTAAACTGAATCCAGTGGTATAGCAGGTCCTTGAATAATGTCATTTCATTTAATGTTGTTTCATTATGTTTATGAAATGCCATAGTCACTTAACTCCTATCAATTAGTATGTGGTAAAATTGGTTTTGTTATATTTGTTTCACCACAGTTCTAAGAACCTATTGAAGATATTAAGTGAAGACTTACTGTACATTAAAAGTAACATATGGGGGTCACTCTATAAATTATATGAATGTCTAAACCCTGTACTGTATACTGAAACTAATATAAAATAATATTGACTGTCAACTCTAACTGAAAAATAAAAATAAGAAAAAAAAAAAGGATTACACAGCATGACCAAGTAGGATTTATCTCTGAATTGCTAGGATGGTTCAACATACAAAAATTAGTTAATATGAAACACCACATTAACAAAATACAGGATAAAAATTACATGATTGACTCAATAGATGCAGAAAAAGTGTTTGACAAAATTTGACACCCTTTTCTTAAACCATACACAGAAACAACTCAAAATGGATTAAATACCTGAAACTGTAAAAATCCTAGAAGAAAATATAGGGGGAAAGTTTAATGTTGTCTTGGCAATGACTTCATGGCTATGATACCAAAAGCACAGGCAGCAAAAGCATAAATGGACAAGTGAGACCATATCACACTCAAAACCTGCACAGCAAAGGAAACAGTCAACCAAGTAAAAAGATAACCTATGCAATGGCAGAAAATATTTGCAAACCATATATCTTATGAGAGGGTAATCTCCAAAATTTGTAAGAAATTCATAACTCAGTAACAAAAAAACTAATAACCTGATTAAAAATGGATTAAGGACTTACATAGAAATTTTGCCAAGAAAGACAAACAAATGGCCAATAGGTATATGAAAAAAATGTTAACCATTTCTAATCATCAGGGAAATGCAAATCAAAACCACAGTGAGGTATCATTTCATACCTGTCAGGATGGCTATTATTTTTTTAAAAGATAAGTATTGGGGAGAATGTGGAGAAATTGAAACTCTTGAGCACCGTTGTTAGGAATCCAAAGTGGTATAGCTATTATAGAAATCAGTTGTGGAGGTTCTTTGAAACATTAAAAATAGAACTATTGTATGATTCAGCAGTCCCACATCTATCACCAACTCCATAATACTTTCCAAAACTAGCCTTCATGCAACATATTCTAAGGACACTAATTTTATTCAAAAGAATGGAAATCAGGATCTCTTAGCTATTAGCATTCCTAGTATTCATTTCAGCCCTATTTCCAATAGCCATGATGTGGAAACAATAAATGTCCATCAGCAAATGAATGGATAAAGAAAATGTGTTATATGTATACAATGGATTATTATTCCAACTTTAAAAATGAGGAAAATTTTTAATATGTGATAACATGGATAAATCTTGAGGATATTCTGCTAAGTGAGATAAGTCAGTCACAGAAAGGCAGATACTGTGTGATGCCACTTAGATGAGGTATTTAAAATGGTAAAATTCATGGAAACAAAAAAGAGGGAATGGTGGTTTCCAGGGGTTGAGGAGAAGTTGATGTGGAGAGCTACTAATCAATGAGCATAAAGTTACCTTAAGATGAATACGTCCTAGAGATCTGCTGTACTACATTATAGCCATAGTCAACAATACTGTATTGTATACTTAAATTTTTGTTGAGAAGCTGGTTCTCATGTTAAGTGTTATTACCACATTAAAATAAAAATTAAAAAAGGAAAAAATGGTAACTTTTTTATGCGTGTTTTACCATGGTAAAAGAAATCAAGATTTTTCAGGAATAGGGAGGATGAAAAGAATGAAAAAATCAAATAGTGAAAGTCATACTTTATAGTTAATTTGATTTAGACGAAGTTCAAGTCATATCCTCAGTTAAATTTTAACCTCAGAAGTTAAAATTATTCAAGGAGCATAATTAGTAAGGATAATATAAGTACAACAATATCAAAATTAATAATAGATAACTTTTATTTATCATATATTATGGACCAGACATGATGAATGTATTATATCTGGCATTAGCACACACATTTTTTTTTTGTAGGAGCAGAATAGTAAATCCTTTTTGCCTGTGCAGGCCACATACAATTAATTTCTTTAGCATATTATTCTTTGTTTTTTGTTTGATGGTTTTATTTTGTTTTTACATACTTTTAAAAATGTAAAGGCTATTCTTAGCCTGAGAGCTATTTAAAAACAGTCTGCAGGCTAGATTTAGCCTGGACCTATAATTTACTTACATCTGGTCTAGAACTTGAGTTTTTGACCTCAGCACATATAACTGCTTAACAATTTTCAAATCAATTGTAAATCCCTAAAAAGTTTGTAGAAAGGAAAATATAAGTTGAGAATTACTTGTCATATTTCCATACCTTTTGTTGCTGTAGGAAGGATGATTTTACAACATTAAATAAATAATTTAAATCTACCACCCTAGCACTATAACAAAGTCCATATTATTTTTCTGTTCTAGACTTCATTCAGCATATTTTAAGAATACTCATTTTTAATATATTTTCCTACATGTAAAAATAACTTCAGCATCTCTATTTTTAAAATCTCATTATCATATCATTCTTTATAATCTAATAGAATGTTAAAAAATTTATCAGTTGGATTCCAGTTACATAGCTTTATCAGAGCTGTCGCTTTTCCCCTCTCTTTTCTAATCACAGTAGCTTTTATTTCAGCCAGTGACTACAAAGCAAGAAAGAAGAGTTCCAGAAAGACAGGAGGAGAGGTGCTTACTAAAAGAGAGCGTAGGACTGAGAATGATGAAAAGATAGGAGTGGGATGGGATAGATTTGTTAAAATGGTGCATTTAATACCCAATATTTCACAAATTTCTCAGTTTTTAAAACCTGAAAAACTAATTTCTACTTAAGCTTTTGATCAAAATTTGGTTGGTATCATTCTTGTTTTTGGTTTTGTTTGTGCAGAGTTACTTTTAACTTCTTTATTATTTCTTCTAAGATTGGTGCTCTTTGTACTTTATTACAACTCTTCCTTTTCTTTGCCTCCCTGCCCCTAGCAATTTTCTCTACCTATGGCTAAGTTTGTATTTTCTTTCCCTTCTTATATCTTTTCATTTGCCCTTCATCCTCTGGCGGGGGGAGGGGGGTGGGTGGTCCCTGACACCCTTTCAGAGAGTCCTTGGAGTGACAGCTATTTTCATAATAATACTAGGTATTATTTACCTTTCTTACTTTCTTGAACTAATACATATTTCACAAATTTCTCAGTTTTTATATTTAATATGGTAGATACGAATAGATGTAATCCACATAAATGAAAGCTCTTTAAATCCTCAATTATTTTCACTAGTGTAAAGGGATCCTGAGGCCCAAAAGTTTGAGAATGGCTGATATATCTAATCCTATTAACAAACGTTGATTAAGCACTTTTTTCTTTTCAGGCAGAGTTCTAGTCCCTTGAAATATGTGAGAGAACCTTCCCTCAAAAGATCTCACAGTTCAGGTAGGAAGAGGTTGGTGAAAGGGTACAGACTTTCAGTTATAAGATGAATAAGGTCTGAGGATCTAATGTAAAACATGGTGACTATAGTTGATAACTATTTTGTATAATTGAAATTTGCTAAGAGAGTAAAACTTAAATGTTCTCACATACACACACACAAAGATAGATATGTGAAGTGATAGATGTGTTAATTAACTAGATGGAGGAATCCTTTCACAATGTGTGTGTGTGTGTGTATCAAGTCACCATTATGTACATTTTAAATATATTAAAATTTTGTCAATTATTCTTCAGTAAAGCTGAAATTTTTTAAAATGTAGTTCAGTAGAAAAGACAGGCTCTTCAAAGAATAAATATCATTGGAAGTAGGACATGCAAAGATATTACCTATCATGGGAATACAGAGAGAAGGATATCTAACCAATCATGATTATGGTGCTTGCTGGTGGTAAGAGGGATTGGTGAGAAACTGGAGCCGTATTTGTTAAGACTTCCTAGAAGAGGTGACAACTGAACAACTGACTTTAAAGATAAGGTTGTATTAGCTAGGAGAAGGACTGTGGTAAGAGACTTTCTTGAGGAAGCAGCAGAAGCAAAAGCATGGCAGTAAAGAAGACTGCACTGTGTGCAAGCAAACTCAAGTAGGTCTACATTGTTGTGTGTAGGGTGGGCCACAGGGTGGAGTAGAGGTGAGGCTAGAGAGATGTCAGAGGACAGATCTTAGCCATTTTAGGCCTGTTAGGAGTTTGGACTCCAACCTTAGAAAGAAAGGAAGGTTCACGTTTTATTTAGCAGCAGAGTTTTGGTTTTATTTCTTCTTTCTATACATGAAGAATTTGATTGATTAAAATAATATTAGTTAATTGCTGAGTGTCAGATTTACTTCTAAACATTTCACATATATCACTGCTTTACATACATGGTCGGTTTGCATATAAGAAGATGAAAGCTCAAAGAGGTTAAGGATGAAATGATATTCAATTCTGGCAGCCTTGCTCCAGACTCAGCACTCTTCCCTGGGATGCTGGGATGCTGGGATGCTGGGATGCTGGGATGCTGGGATGCTGGAGCACTTCTCGGTACAGAAGAAAGAAAAAAGGGTAAAGTTCTGAGAGGTGAAAAGCTAGTTACAGTGTGTTTTCAAAAATGAAAACTAGCTCTGTGAATGTGCTAAAAACTGAATTTTGAATTTCGAAGTAGAGATTTCTAGTCAATAAAGTAAGATCCTATGTTGAGATACATAGAGCTTTTATAGATGCAACTTATAATAAAAGTAAGTCTCTGAGTTATAGTCTAACAATAAAGCTCTTCCTTTAACATTTGTTGATAGACTGTTAGCAAATGGGCTCTTAATAAGCTTCTGTGGAAATAACCCCTTGGGAGCTACAAATGCAGGTTACGAGGCATATGTGTAAATTGGGTCACAGCCCTCTACGTGGTTATATGTGGAAATTTAATGACTTCTGCAGTGAATTTGTATAAAATAAGCTTGTTCATATCATGATTTAACTATTTCTTACTGTTTATATTTCTGCCGCTGAACTTTTAGTGTATTCTCTGCTTTGTATTGCACATATACTGATTTATGTTTTTGCTCTAAAAATCAAGTATTTAATGTCTTTTCATGTCTTCTTGTAAATATTGGTTTTTCTTAGGCTCTGTGATACCTTGAAAAATAGTTGGAAAAATAAGATATTACAACTGATTAAAATTAGTTGTATTAACAACTTATTAAAAATAAGCTGTATTACTCCTAATTGAAAAACATGTTTGCAAGTTTATGGTCTTTTGCAGGAAACCATTTTCATTTATTTTTTTTGTGAAACAATTTAACCATAGCTTTTAAAACTCAGTAATAAGCCTAATAGGAAGGAGGTATGAGGTAAATATTCATCATTCATTTAGTTAAAATGGGTAGTAATGATGATGTGTTTTCTTGTTAAAGCTAATGAATATAAAAAGTATTTTCACTTTTTGAAAGGCTTAATTGAGAACTGCTAGAGCTAAGCAGGATAGACAGAAAAGAAAGAATGACAGGCAACAAAATAAATAGTGGAAAGAGGAACAAATCTTTAAATTCTCACTCAGCGGTAAATGACAAAACATGTTACCGAATCTGCGTCATTTTTTTTTTTGCAGGCATTTAAATCTAATTCTGACAGTTTCTTACAATGAGTACATTTGTTTTGAAGAAATTTTGCTTTCTAGAATTTTGAAATAATATGAGTAATAGGCTCTTGGCTACTTTATATGCTACCAATATAAAAGTTTCAGATTCATTATCCATAATAGCCAGAAAGTGGAAACAACCCAAATGTTCATCAACTGAGAATAGGTAAATAAAATGTGGTGTATCCATACAATGGAATATTATTTAGCAATAAAAAATAAATATTCATTGCAACATGGATCAGCCTTGAAAATATTCTGCTAAATGAAACTAGTCACAAAAGATTACATATTATAATCTGTATGAAATGTTCTGTATAGGCAAATTCATGAAGAAAGAAAGTAGGTTAATGGTTGTCTATAGCTGAGGGAGAAGCAAATTGGGAGTGACATAATGGGTGTGGGACTTTTTGGGGGGGATGATGAAAATGTTCTAAATTGTTTTGTAGCAAAGGTTACATAATCCTATATATATACTAAAATCCACTGAATTGTATACTTTAAATAAGTGTATTATATAGTTTGAGAGTTAAATCCAACTAAAGCTGTTTGATCTTTCTATTCAACTATCTACATCTCAGCAGTAAGAGTGATAACTTGAATACTGAAAAGTTTA
This sequence comes from Cynopterus sphinx, assembly GCA_030015415.1. Classification (NCBI taxonomy): domain Eukaryota; kingdom Metazoa; phylum Chordata; class Mammalia; order Chiroptera; family Pteropodidae; genus Cynopterus; species Cynopterus sphinx. The sequence continues at coordinate 89,178,636 of CM057384.1, read as the reverse complement.
AAAATGCATAGTATGAAAGGACGTAAAAGGCCAAAGACTATATTGTATAAAGTGTGTAATCAAAACTATTTCATAAAACTGCTTCACGATTTGAATAGAAAGATTTTTCTTTCCACTGGAAGGTAAAAATCTATATCTTGTGGTCATTTTGTTAATATTTAATTTTCCTTTTCTCTCTTCCTGGAGAAACTTTGGATTCTGACAGAACTCATTCTACATTGACCTGACAAGGCCTTGGAGACTTGCACTGTTGGCCCAGTGAGTCAGATGCACACCCAAGCTGGCTACATTCCCAAGGCTATACTTAGGTTAGAAAAATGGCTTGAGGACAATTCATCCACTATATGGGCACAAAGAGGTTTTTCTTTATGATTGCCCATTGTGTCTTCCTCTCCTAGCCATGTCTTTCTTTCTTTGGACAACAGAAGGAAAATCTCCCAACTGTAACTGCTGGAATTCCCTTCTTTCCCTTTCCCAATATTCCAGGATATGAGTATAGGCAAAGCTTTTCTTTCAAAAACGCTATTTCCTTTTATCCATTTGCTTTCTTTATTCGTTTTAGGTCTCTAGGCCTTAAACCAAAAGGTTGTGACTGGTGAGTTTTCCAATTTGTTCACTCTTTCAGGCACACAAAGTGGACAGCTGGGAGCACCATCAGTTTCTTTGTCCCATTGCTTGTCTAAGTGAATCCTGAGTGAGTCAGTGAGACCATAAGTCCAGTTCTAACTATCTTTTTCGTTAGTGGGGTAGGCAGGCTGTGGGATGGAAAACCTTTTGAATTCTCACAGTGGACCTATGAACGCTTTGTTCTGCAGAGTAAAATAAAAGTCTGCTTGGGGAGTTCCTGAAAAAGACTCTCATCCTCAAACAAAAAGTATATTTCATCCAATCTAGATTAATATCATCCTTTTCTTTTCCTGTTAAACAGTAGTCTGCTTATGAAATCTTATTTCCTTACCCTGATCTCTCCGTGACTTTTTAAATTTAGCTTTGTTTCCATTGATTTGCCAGATCTGTTTACCAGCAGTAACATTCTCATAGGAGAGGACCTCACTCATGCCCAAACCTTCAGTCCTCATTCTACTAGATCTGAATGTAACACTACTGACCACTCCCTTCTTCTCAGAAGCCTCTCTCCCTTGGACTGGAACTCAACTGATGCTTATTGGATTCAAATACATTTTTTCATGCTAAAGCATCCAGGCTTACTTCTTACATTTCAGCCAATCCATCTTTGTCTCTTGCAATGAACTGTGTATTTCTCTCATCCCCTAATTGGAGTGTTATCTCAAGGCTCCACATGACCAACTATATCTGGTTTATAATTAGACTTTGTGGTCTACAATAGTGGTGTGTCCAAGAGGTTAAAAGTAATGGCAATGAATGGATAATGGTGCCCAGTGAACTGCTCCTGCCATTGTGATGTGTCAGTCACCATAAAAATCAGTTAAACCTTTTTAACAAGTCAGTAGGACAAAAATTTTAAGCCCTGTAATACCTTAAGCTGGGGTTCTTTAGTCTTCAGAGAACTCATAATTATTAAGGGTAATGGTTCAAAATAGATTTCTGGACCACTGCCAAACTTGTGATTCAGAATCACTTTAAGAGGAGCCCAAGAATCTGCATTAATAAAAACTCAAGTGATTCTGATGCAGTTGGTCCAGCTGTCATTCCTGGAGAAGCAATGCCACAATCCCCTTTCCTTTAGTTATATGCTACATTACTGGAGAATAAAGAAGACCTAGAGAACAAAGAAGAGCTAAAAATGATTTGCAAAATGTGGTATAAGTTGCCTAGGACATGGAATATATCTATTTCTGAAATAATAACAGTACTCAGCGCCTTATATTTTGTTCATTCTCACCCTGAGAACAAATACATTCATTGCCATTCTTTATAGTGAAGATCTAAAAGAAGTAGGCACACCAGTTCTCACTATCAGTCTATTTCTACCTTCATAGGAGTTTCAGAATCATCTGTAAGAGGCCTGGAATCCAAAGGCACCCAAGGGACTTAGCAACAAGAAATATATAGTAAGTAGGTTAGTTAATGAGGTTATGGTGTTAGTGTTGTTTCACATTATTTAAGATATTCCACTATGCCTACATTTTTGGGAAACATATCCTCTGATATTTCAAATGATTTGGTTTGATTTCTTACACTGCTATCCATAAGCTTTCTCTGTGCCCTCTTTCCTGGGGGTAAAGCCCCACAGAGTTATGTGAATAGCTGCCCAGCCACAAAAGCTGGCTTCTCCAGCCTGGCATTGCAAGGCTTGAAGGACTAGTTTATTTATAGCTGCAGGAGCTAGTTCTCTTATCTAGGTCTTTTAGCCTAACAAGTAGAAAAAAATCTAGAAAAACTAAAAATTTTTTTTAAACAGCAACTTCTTTAGGAGGTAGAACTGTAAGCTCAGAAGACAAGCTGCCAATGGCTCATATCCACCTTAAGAGATATCGCTTCATATGGTGTCTCATTGACATGGATGCCACTTTCTTTTGTTACAAGAGACCTTGGGTGCAATGTAAGGTCATGAAGACTAATAATGTAGGAGTGATTTGTAGTTCAGAGGAGAAACTTGTCAACAGCTTGTAATTTTAAATGTTGTCCTAGAAGGAAGTATATTGTATATATGGGGTAGGTGCTTCATTATTAGTGACTTTAATGCACCTATGAGCACTTTGATGTACCCTAATTATTTCTGGTACTGTAGATTCCCTTTATTGTTATGTAATGGTGTGGATGTTTGGGATGCAAAATTGTGGTTAAGGAGGCCTCAGAGTCAGGGTGGCTGGATTTATGCTCTTGTGAGTAAAATTTAAACTCTTTGTCTTCTGTATTTTATTTGTTATTTTATCTATCTGTTTGTTTAAATGCCTATAGTGCCTGGTATTCCTAGGTGGTCTCCCATCCTAGGCCTGACCTTGCTTAGCTTCCAAGATCAGATGAGATTGGGCACGTTCAGGGTGGCATAGCCATAGACTTATCCTCCATATTTTAAAATGAAAGATGTTTGGATATGCTCTACTGTGTTCCTACTGTAACTAGACTTAGAGTTTGGGTGTTGGAGGGAGGTTATAGTATGTTATTTAAATAGTCTAAATTGAATCACCAAGAGGCAAAGCAGGCAAAAATTGCTTAATCAGAATAGTTTGGTTAAGTTCACAGAAGTTTATCTTGTTAAATGCTGTAGAACTCTTGGAGATTCTTTATAGAGAATTCAGATATTGTTTAGATGTGTTCTAATGTCAGAGATAGTTTTACGGGCTACCTCCATAGCAAGTCTGACACCACCCCAGGGCTGGCCTCTCTATGGTAATTGTAAGCAGACAACAAAAGATAATGTTTTTGTATCTTGGATACTAGTAAGCCCTAACAACAAACAATCTCCAATTCTCTTAAGGAAGTCAGGATATCAAGTCAATTTTATGGAAAGGAGAATAGAATGATGATATGAGTCGAAACAAGAGCCAAGAATCCTAAATTTGCTTTTTCCTCTCATTCTCTAGAACTGAGAACTGGCAATTTCCCATATTTTCTCTATGCTTTCTCTTAACAGTGTCTTTTTGTCATAATCATGTGATGAGAATTCATGTGTGTCAGAGAAATTGCTTTGGCTTTGCAAGAGGTCATGGTAGAAGGCCTTAGTTTGGTACTTAAAATGTAGTCCATGGATCAGCAAGACCAGCACCATCTGGGAGTTGTTATCCTTTATAATTTCAGGCCCCATACCAGAACTTCTGAATTAGAATCTGTATTTTAATAAGATCCCCAGGTGATTTGTATACACGTTAACGTTTGAGAAGCACTGGCATTTTACCAGTTGTGAACACAGTGTTTTCCAATTTCTTTGATCATTAAAGTGGCTATGAACTTGCCAGAACTAACTAGTATGGCAACATATTGGTTTGAGAAAGATGTTTATATATGGGGGTGATTGGCTTCTAGCAGAAACCATGTAACACCCAGCATAAACAGGTTCTGATGATGTTGCTGTTAATCTGGGAAACCAAAGGCATAATGTCTTGATTTTAATATCTGACCACTGCTCTGTTCTACTTTGATAGATACATAGAAGAGATGGGAAATAGTTTACTATTCATTTGTAAAACAAGCACCTTTACTATAAATAACAAATAGTTAATTTTAGAAACACAAAAGATAATTTTAAACTAGTTTTGCATGAAGTTTAGATTTATTGGGAAAAGGTAATTTTCTAATTATGCCTGATCTCTAATTATTCTAATACATAATGATTAAGGGATTAAATGAATGTGGAAAATGTAAGGTGTGGAGTAAATTCTCCTTTAAGTCACAATTTTAACAGAGTCTCTCTAGGAGGCATCAGAAGTGTCAAATGACCTTTGGTGAGGAAATGGTACATTTGCAGTTAGGATTCGTGAACATCCAACTCTATGGATAAAGGGTGACCCAAGGCTCTGAAAGAAATCACCTTCTAGATTACTAGTATCTCTTTTTGTAGAGAGTATGCTTTCTGTTCAGTGAAGAGTCAAGTGACCAGAGAGAGTCATGTAGGCATTGAAGCTTGGACTTTTTGTTTTGTTTGTTGTTTTTATTACTCTAAGAATTAGGGAGTATGGCATTTCTTCTCTAGCTGCTTTAGGCATTTGACTCCTGCTGGTACACACACCACAGGGTCAGGCCAGTCTGTGCTGCTGCAGGTCCTGTACTTTAAGCAGATGACATTTTACATCAGGATGTAGTACACATGTCATTCAGAGGCTGCTCTGCAAGGATTCACAAGGACTCACTTAGTTTGTCATGATTACATGCAAATATTTGAAAAGTCAAATGCCTGTATGAAACAGTCTGTTAGGCTGCTGTTGGAGGAAAACAAGAACAAGTTGAAATCAGTTGTTTGGGAGGAATATTTTGACATGGTTTCTCTGAAGCTGAGTAAACATCATTTGTCCATGTACCCATCTGGGCACATAGTAGCAGTCCTTCTGCCCACAGAAGGAATTTGCACACATTAAAGAAGTTACTATTGTGAATCTCTGGGACATAAATGGTTCCCAAGTGTGTGTATTTGCTTTCATATTATCTCTGTGTACAGTGTTGGAGCCAGATTGTCCCCCTGGGCTACCTTGGTTTCTTCAGAGAGCCTCCTGTAGTCTGCTCTGGCAACACCTTCTACTTATTCCAAGATTAGTACAGGTGTCAGCCGGTGGTGGTTCCACTTCTTGTCTGCCTGACCTCTATACTTCCATAGGCATGTCATTCTAGGGATTCAAATCTGACCCAGAGTAAGTCTTCTGGTCCAGACTGTTTTCCCAGTCTCCTCCCCTGAGCATGATGGCAGAGGAAATTGACACCTTAGAATTTTTCACTAAGCCTGAAGTTCCTATCAGATGAGGGCAACTATAATTCCTTTTCTCCCCTTAGCTTTACTGTATTCTCTTATTCATTGACCTTGATAAAGTAGATTTTACCACTAGAAGTATCAGTTTGTTTATTTCAGAGAACAAAATGGTTCTATTGGATTTATTGTTCTCTCGCTAGCTTTTGTGGAGAGAAAATATCCTGCATCCTATAAACTGAAATGATAGCATTATAATTTTACATCAGTACAAGATTTGATTAACTATTAATAATAACGCTATGATTAAACCCTCTTGACATCCATTCTTTACCTTTTGGCTGTTGATTCACTACCATGCTTTTCATACTTTCCAAAGCAGATCCCAAACTTTATTGTCTGAAACATTACAGGCATGAGATTAGTGAGGGTTGTTCTCTATCACTCCTCCTCCTAATTGCCTCTTTCCTTGCTTCTGGAATTTCCCAGTGAACACTGGACCCTGTGTGGCAGCTGGAATGCACAATGGCAACTGTCTGTACATATACTTTAAGAATACATTTGTCATTTATGAAATGGGTTGAGCAAGGACTGCTCCCTCGAAGATTCCCTTCTACAAAATTTATTTCAAAGAAACATACTACTGGATTTATCCTTCAATAATATACTGGTGACTTTGTCTCAATATTTTTAAAGTGTGTATACAGGAAAGGTGCCGCATGTGTGATCAGATAGATCAACTTGAGGTGGAATGATGGACGTAATTTATTCTCACATTTGTGGATGGCATATAAGTCAGTCTTCCTGCAGTCTATTTTGGTTTGAGGTGGGCTCTCAAGGCTAAGCCATACCCAGCCAGGGCTGCCTTTGAGTGCAGCATACAGTTGGAAGGGCGAGGGAAGAAGAGGGAGAAACAATAGGGGCAGTTCCATTATCACTACGTTTCCAGTCAGCCATGCCAAAAGTAACAAGGTGGCTGAACTCTGGAAAAGCTCCAGAGCTGGTTGCAGAGGGTCATTTGGAGAGGAGCCAAAGAATTTAATGAAGGTCAGAAAATTTTATCTAGAGAGAAGATGAGGCACAGTGAATCAAAGCCTGATTCAGCAACATCTGACAGAGGCTTCGTCTTCAGTGTGAAATTCAGTGGTCTTTATTCTTTTTGTGTGTGTGATGGGAGGGGTCATAGGGTGTTTTATAGGAAGTGGAAAGCTGTTCAAATCATTTTAAATATATGTCTAGTTATTCCTAGCTGATCCAAGACAATTTATCATACAACTCTTAGGGATTTTGTTGATAGAGAACTAAGTTTAACATGGAAGAGAGTTAGCTATTCTCCCACAGCTGTTAACAATACAGTGGAAGTCTTAGATCAAATTCTGCCACTCATAGACATTTGTTAATCATTTATTACAAGCAAACACAAAATTGTTCATATAACTCATAAGCATGGTGAAGATCTAACTCTTTAATATTTAGGGTGATTTGACTCTTAGCAGTTAAGATAACATTGCTTTAAATGGACATGAAACAACCAGAAATCCCTAGACCCAATGTCTAGTCATAGGACTATTGAGAGTTCAAGCTTGCTTTGGGAACCTCCTATAAGGGTAAAGTATGTAACACTTGCTGGATTCTTATACCAAGTTTACTAAATACTAGAGAATTTCTGAACATTTTAGTCAACTTATTAATGTAATTAATAAGTATGTAAGAATGTAATCATTCTTTTTTTTCCCCAATGGTTATTTTTAAAGACATCCTAAATAGTTTGGGGCTTGCACATACAGAGTCTTAGGCCTTTCTCTTAGAGATTCTGATTCAGTAGGTGTGAGGTAGGCTCCTAGAATCTGGTTACAGGTGTTCTAGATGAGTCTTATGATTGGGTAATTTTGGGAAACTCTGCTTACTAGATTATTATGTACATTTTGTTAGATAGGATTCTGCATTGGCTGTCTCCCTATGGGTCCAGTGAGCGATGCGCAGTATATCACTTAATCATGGTAATGTTAATATATGGATATAATGATTCCATTGATGCTTTCTAAAGAGGCTATTTCAATGTGTCTCTCAATGAATTTTCCTAGAACTATGTATCAGTCCAATTGAAAGTTGTTAGATGAACTTGGTCTGATTAAAGAGAAGAAAGATAGCTTCTCTGAGCTCCTTGCCCTTTTATCTTCCAACATGTCTTTCAGAATACTGATGTAAATATATCAGCAATTCAGAGTGAATGTTAGCTATGAAATGAAATAGGAATTATAGACTCTGGATTTACATTACAGACATAAACTTTTAAATATAGTTTTAATATAGCCTAATGTAATTTGTACTGTAGTCAAAAGAAAATGTTCAATAAAGTGAAAAATAAAACTCTTAGATTTCTAGACACTGATGGTAGATAACTTGTGCATGGTAGGAGCTTAATAAACACCGGAGGCTTTTCAACATTCTGGTAAGTGGAATTTTGTGGCTCATACAATGTTTATGTCCTAGGACTAGCTGGCTATAGATCTTATCAGAAAGAGGAGGATTTATTATAAGGATATAGGGGTTGGCAGACCGAAGAACAAGAGAACAGCTGGACCTCAGAGAGAGACAAACTAGGAAGCAAATAGGAAACCAGCACAAACTTAGGGGTGCTCATGTTCCTTCTCCTGCTTTTGTTCGTACATCTTCTTTTATCTATATACAGATGAGATTTCTCTGTTCCACTGTCCACTTGGTAAAATATGACTACCCCACAGTACCCAAGTTTCCATGTTTACACTTCCAGCATTATGGAGACACTACCTTGACTGTTCTCACATGTTCAATTCCAAACTTTCAGGAGTGGAAATCTGATTGGCCTGGATTGTGTCAGTGCATATCCCTGGGCTCGTGGTGAACATCATGTGGAGGTGTAGTTTTTGAGAAAAGAGGATCCTTGTGAAATGATGTACTCACCTCAAAATATAACTACTGTGATATATATTGTTGAAGATTTTTGTGATTTTTTTTTTCCAGTGGGTCTGGATTGTATTGCTCCATTAAGACCTTAGTGTGGATGCAGTGTTTTATCAGCAAGATATTGCATTTCTTCTGTTCCTCTTCATGACCTACCAGATTTAGTAATTCCTACCCTTCTTCACTTGACTACACCCTATTTATGTTCAAGTTTTAGATTAAATGACCTTTTTCAGGACCAAGAACTCATCAGTTTCCCTTGTTTCTGTATGTCCCCACCTTCTTCTGTTCTTGATGATATCAATACTTTTTTTGAGGCAGGCCTGAAATGGGGAAGGGAAGAGAGTTTAGAAAATCTGTATATCCTTAAAAATGATCCCTAGGCTCCATTTCTCCTAACTTTACAAATTTCTGTGCTAATTCTTGTAAGTAATGAAAGGGAGCATAGCATTGTCTAGAACAAATACACAATTACTATAATACAAAGCACAATAGAAGTTCCAGGAGAACATTATAGGTAGAAGCAACATTAGGATGTGGGGTCAGCAAAACACTTTATGAGGGAGATTTCATTTGAGGTGGGTTTTGAAATATAGGTTGAATTTCTGGAGGTCAAGACAAAGGGAGAGAAAGGATTCTAGGCACAGAAGTCAGAATAAATAGGAGCATGGTGTAGTAAAATTCAAGGTGTGCTAAACACATTCCACTAGGACAGAGGGCAAAGGCACATTAGGAGATTAATCTAGAAAGGGTCACATAGCTCATATCCTCTGAGGGGCAGAATGAAAAAATTACACTTAATTCCATTGGCAAAAGGGAGCCATTGGATTTGGGGCAGAGGAATTATATTAGAATGTAAGCTCCATGGGGTCAAAAACCATGTCTTTTTCTCTGAATCTTTAAAGACTAGCATAGTATCTGACACAGTGTGTGCATAACAAATATTTATGACGCCAGGAATGATCAGAACTATGTTTTAACAACATTAACCTATGAGTACCAGACAGAATGTGTTAAAGGGGAAGACTGAGAGCTATGAGACTAATTTGGAGGTGAATGCAGTAGTTTGGTTGAGAATGAATGAAGACCACTCAACTAGAACAGAAAGGATGGAGGCTGACTTGTAAGAAACTCTGAAAGTAGAATCTGAAAGATCAGATAGACACACAAGAAGAAAGAGACCTTTTCAGTCAAGGAACTGACAGGATTCACAAAAGAGATTGAGGACAAAATAAAAAACCGAAAACCTATGTTTCATGAGAGTAAACTTAAATAGTTAGTTCCCTTTGCTTTTTAAATTAATATTCGGGAACACTAAACCTAAGTAAATCAGAAATTATTTTTAAAAATATAAACAGTAGCCCCCTCTCTGTGTGGGGGGGGATAATTTGAAGACACCCAATAGATGCCTGAAACTGTAGATAGTACTGAACCCTATATGTCCTGTGTTTTTCCTATACATACATACATCATACATACATATATACCTATGATAAAGTTTAATTTATAAGTTAGGAACAGTAAGAGATAACCATAACTAATAAAATAGAACAATTAATAGGCCGTAATAAAAATTATAAATGTAATCTCTCACCAAATATCTTATTGTATTTGTATATACCGTGTGGATATGCCAAATGGATAATTCATGTCCTGTGTGGGACAGAGCAGGATGTTGTGAGATTTTATCACATTGCTCAGAAGGGCATGTAATTTAAAACGTAAATTGTTTATTTCTGAAAATTTTTATTCAATATTTTGGATTCGGTTGACCATATGTAACTGAAACCACAGATAAGGGAGGACAACTATACTTCAATCTCTTCTATCCTTTTGTCATCATGAGGCTCTCTGTTGATGTTCCATGTAGGATGCCAGTTCTGAGCTTTAATCTAAAGTTCTTTAATATGTGGGTACCCTTTAATTTTCCCCTTTCTTGACTGAAAGAGAACAGGAAGATAGGAGAATACAGGTTCAGGTAGCAGAGTTTGAAATAAAAACAAAAGAACTGTCAGTTAAAAAAGAAAAAAATTTTCTTTGGGCAAAAGAAAATCAAGAGTTAGAACTGGCCAAGGGTTTTTTTTCTGAAAAGTTTGCAGAAAAAAAATAAGTACTTAATGAGCAACCATCATGTTTTTAAGGGTGTAGGTTGTATACTTCCTAAGAATAATTTTCTGGAACTTAGCAGTATAAGGCTGTCACTGATTCCCAATTTCCCCATATAAAACCTTGTTTACATTAATATCCTATGATTTATCTTCTTCCAAAGTCTCTTGTGTTTAGAAAAGAAGAGCCAAATTAGCAAAGTATTCTTTGTGAGCCGTATTGTAGGCCCTCTGCTAGGAAGTGGTGATGAGGTATCTTATAAGTTGTTAGTGTTTCTTGTGTTTGAGAAATTTATAATTCTGATTGAGGAAATAGGTCATACATGAATGGAGTAAATAATATTACAAAGCATATGCCAAGCTGATTGAGGAGGAGATACACACACACACACATACACGCACACATATAAATTTATTTCATATATATATAATTTGTTTCATATATATAATTTATTTCATATATGTATATATGTACACATGTAATGATATTACAAAGCATATGCCAAGTGTCAAAAAGCCTTATTTCATAGTGTTTGTTTCATAATAGGATCAAAACCACCAGTCAGATATACTGCACCACTTAGGTGGATTTAATTTATTTTCTTTTCCTTAAGGAAAACACTTTAGAGCTTCCTAAAGATCTCATTGAGAGAAAAATTCATGTTTGACAAATTAAATATAATACAATTGTTAATAGCTTACAGTTGATATAAATTGATCCAAAATGTTTGGTACTTGAATAATCAAACAGGTTCTTTGATTTATGTTGTAACTCCATTACTAAGTGTTTCCTTGCTCTTTGTGCAAGGTCCCCAGGCTGGTTATAATAGTCTCAAATTGCCCATTTTCTCAGATTGCATATTTGCAGTCTTTAGCAATGGAAAGAATTTAGTAGTCATGGTAAGGAATTATTTATTTATTTTTTTAATCAAAGCAGAGAAGTTAGAGTAATTAAAATATAACACTTTTTTTTTTTTAGAAATTATTACAATAAGATAATTTAAACACATATCTTTAGGAGAAAATTGCAGTTATTCATCTTTCTGGTAATTCAGAGAAGGCTTCCACATTTTGTCTTTGATTAAAGAAAGTATCTGGAGTTGGTTGCTGTGTTGAAATGCATATGTATTTCAGTATATGCTGAAAATATAATTACACATAAAAATACAAAATCTGGCTATTATACACGTAATTAAAGTTGGTAACATAACAGTACTCACTGATTTATTTTTATCATCTTGATAATTTTCTAGGTGAGCATCCTGAAATACTGAGAGATTAGTTAATTTGCTTATGGCCTTAACAGCACATAAGTGGTATCTAAAATTGTACCCTAATAAAAAAATAAAATTGTACTCTGATGTGGTTGACATTCACCAATACCACTGATTTTCAGTTTTCTTGTCATCACCATAGTCTGCCTGTGGCCTGAATAACTGATTTGAAAATATGGACCGGAGTAGGAGTTACCAAAATCATAAATTTAGTTCAAGTGAAACGTGTGATGGAGGTGAGCATGAGTGCAAGTATGTGCATGCACACACACGTGTGCACACACTGCTGAGGGACAGTGTTGGGGATCTTTGCCATGCTCTTTAAGATAAAGGGAAGAAGGTAGAAGGCAGAATTTTATTAGTCCCTTAACACTAGTCAGGTACTTTCTCATCTCTCCAGCTTTATAATATGTACTTCTGATATCTTGATTTACCTGGCTGCATGCACCTATGGACATTCTCCAGTGAAATTCTTGCTATTCATTACTTTCCATTTTTTTCCTTCTGCTTACTATGATTGCTGAAACCACCCATAAAAAAATGCCACCTGTTAGAAAGTGATCAATTTTTTAAAGGACATGCATGCATGACTGTCTATCTCATGGAATCTCTGGTGTTGAGAAGGAGTGGCCAGTTCCACATTATATATACACTTAAAACCATTATAATAGCTTTATACAGGTTTTCTTCTCTCTCATTTTACATATAAGAATAGACTCGTAGAGAAACATCTTAAAGCATATGTGAGGTTGTGAAGTAGGTTAATGCTGTAGAATGAGAAAAAGGAGGGGCAAAAATAAATCTGGGAAGTATGGGTATTTCTGGAGACCCACAGTCACCACCTTCCTCTCCTTCATTGATAAATTCTATTTTATCAGTCAGCCAGCTTTTATTTTCCCTAGATTTCTAACTGAATTTTTAATATAAATCTATAAAAAATATTAGTATGAAAGTTTATCAGCAATATCAAATATCCATTTATTTTCTATGCTAAGGAATTTATTGACTGGTTCAGAAGAAAACCACTACTGAGTAGTAGAGCTTCATGGTTAAGGGGGTAGGGCCTTAAAGTCAGACTGAAGAGGATTCAAATTCTACTTCTGGCATTACTGGCTTTGTGGCTTTGGGCAGCTAGTTAACTTTTCTAAAACTCAGATTTCTCTTTTGTGAAACAAAGGTAATAGTAATTCTTGTTTCCTAGAGTTACTGTGATAATAAAAGGAGATCATGCATGTAAAGTATTTACCATGATGCCTGACATGCGATGCGGAATGAATGAATGAAAGCTGTTGGAGTCATTTTCCCTCTGTCTTAACTCAAGTCCTCAGTACCTTTGTGGACACATTAGGTTTTGAGGAAAGGGAAAAGAGAACAATCTAGGAGGGATGGCCTGGAAGTATTGGTACTACTCAGAGGAGCACAAGTAGAATCAAAATTTGTGGAAGAATAATCAGGGCATCATTTCTCTCTTTCAAGTCCCAATATCGAATTAAAAAATGCTTAAGTAAGGGACTATTATAATTATCCTGGAATGGCCTTAAAATTACTGAGTTTTTACTGCATTTTATGATTCCATTTATATGAAATGTCCAGAATAGGCAAATCTATAGAGACAGAAAGTAGGTTATGGTTTGCTTAAGGCTGAGGAAGTGGTTGGAGGGAAGTGGAGAACAACTGCTAATAGGTACCGAGTTTCTTTTGGGGGTGATGAAAATGTTCTAGGATTGGTGCAGTGATGGTTGCACAACTCTTGTGAATACACTAAGAACCACTGAATTGTATACTTTAAGTGGATGAATTGCATTGTATGTGAATTATGTCTCAATAAAGTTGTTTAAGAAATTGTTGGATTCTTGCCCTATCTTGTCAACTGGAATGCAACTTCCATGAAGAACAGGACCTTGGGCTGTCCTCCAAACCCTCGGCATCTAGCATAAAAACTAGCACATAGATGTTAACCAAATATTGAATAATGAATGAGTCCCTAAGTAAGTACTATGTAATGTCCAGGACAGAATCCTCGAATGGTATGACTCACCTTGCAGGAATCACTTTAGTTACTAGAGCCATTTTGCTTTAATTCTGTTTAATTATTGGGCTTCCAATTTTAATTTTATTCACACACTCAAAAATGTTTGAAAATTGCTGTCCTGGAATACCAAGTTTTATTCCTCAATATAAATTACTCCTTCAGTATCTGAAATGGTAATGATGATGATGAAAATGATAGCTAATATTTATCAAGCAATTTGCATGTCTCAGGCACTATACAAAGCATTTTAAATATATAGTTACTCATTTAATCTTCATAACAATTTGAGGTAGGTTCTGCTATTCCAATTTTTCAAATGAGGAAACCAGGGAAAAGTAACTTGCACAGGGTCATGCAGGTAGTAAGTGGTAGTTGAATGTGGCTCCAAAACCCACACTTTTTGTTATTAATAGATTTTATCTTTTTAAAGCATAAAAAACACATGTGTTTATTTACATGCATGAAAGGAGATAATTTGATTAAAGATTTTATCTACTTAGAGTGGTTTCTAACTAGTCACTGGAAAGTATATGAATTTAAATGCATGTAATTTTTATGCATGGATAAAACAGTGGAAGTTACTGAGAGTTCCCCTATGTTGCCTCACCACTACATAAGTGGCCGACATCCCTCACTAGAGTGGTACACTTGTTAAGACTGATGAGCCTACATTGACACATCAATAATCTCGCAAAGCTCATAGTTTAAATTAGCGTTCACTCTTAGTGTTGTACATTCTGTGGGTTTGGGTAAATGTATAATGACATGTATCCACCATTATAGTATCATACAGAGTGGTTTCACTGCCCTAAAAATCCTCTGTGCTTTGCCTAAAACCCCACACTTTTAACTATTGTGCTAGGTTCTCTTACTATTTCATTTCATATATTTTCAAAAGAGCCTGTCCTGTTTTTCCCTCTTATTTATAACATATGTTGACTGCATTACTCTTGTTCTTTTACCTAATATTGTTTTTAATTGGTATATTATTGAGCTTTCTGTAAATCTTATCTAACTTGCTTTAAAACTTAATCATGGTGAAGACTAGCTCTTTCTATCCCTAGCCCTAGCCATGTATGGCCCTTTATATTATCAAGACCATGAATGATGATTTTGTACAGTGCATGGAAATTCTCTCTACAGTAGTGCTCTGTTAGGGCCAATAGCCCCTTCATAAAATGTGTTTCAAAAAATTTATTATTGCTTTTTAAATTATAGACTCATACTTCTCCCTCATCCTGATCAGTTCCAGCCTTTAAGTATCTTCTTAGAAGTATTCTATCAATAGGCCAGTATTCCCCATTTTAAAAATTGTGGTAAACTCCCCATAATATAAAATTTATTATTGTAATTTTAAAAGATATAATTTAGTGGCATCTAGTGTATTTACAGTGTTGTGCAACTATCACCATTGTCTAGTTCCAGAACATTTTCATCACCCCAGAAGAAAATCCTATATCCATTAAGCAGTCATTCCCCATTCTCTCCTATCCAAAGCCTTTGGCAACCGCTGCCATTTTCTGTCTTTATGGATTCACCTCTTCTGGATATTTTACATAAATGGAATCATACAATATGTGGCCTTTGGTGTCTGAAATCTTTA
This sequence comes from Cynopterus sphinx, assembly GCA_030015415.1. Taxonomy (NCBI): domain Eukaryota; kingdom Metazoa; phylum Chordata; class Mammalia; order Chiroptera; family Pteropodidae; genus Cynopterus; species Cynopterus sphinx. The sequence goes on along the minus strand of CM057384.1, from coordinate 89,163,359 downwards.
ATGTTTTAATAACTGAATAATGTTTCATTGTATGAATTACTATATTTTGTTTATCCATTCATCTATTAATAGACACTTGGATTGTTTCCACATTTTGGCCATTATCAATAGGGCTGCTATGAGCATTCACGTGCATGTATCTGTTTGATCACCTGTTTTTAATTCTTTTAAGTAATCACCTAGGAGTGAAATTGATGTATCACGTGGTATATTTAGCTTATTGAGGAATCTTTAATATTCCGTTTATAATGTTATAAATGTTGTATAACACATACAAACAGATACTGTTACTTGTATTACAATTAAACACCTCCCTTTTTCTCATTCCTAGAGCTAATTGGTCAGCAGTCCTTCTCAATTCTACCTTCTATAAACCCTTTCACTTAAACTGTCAGACTGTTAGTATATCTTACCTATCCAATTGCTAATTGTGTGACTTGAGCAAATTATTTAACATCTGTGAGTCTCAGTTTTATTACTGATAAAATGGGAAATCTCTATATAGAATTTTTGTAATAATGGGTAATATATATAAAACTCATAGCTTTGTGCTGGCACAGCATAGCCCAATGAATGGTAGCTATTATTAATAGTCTTCTAAACTTTCTTCCTCAGGTTTGATTTCTTCAAATCCATTAGCCATTCCGCTGCCAGAATAATTTTTATAAGGTGCAATTTTTTTCATATTGTTTTATTGAGATATAATTGACAAATACTACTTTGTCTTCTCTTGTAACTCTCTATGCCTACCAGATAAAGTCAAACTCTTTAGCTTGATTCAAGACCCTCTTATTTGGCTTCTCCTGTTCTATGTGGCCCTTATATTGTCAAAAACAATGTCTACACACCCACCTTCCACAGGATTGCTGTAGTATCACATCATTTGTTTACTCTTCTGTTTTTTAATTTTCTATTTTGGCCTCTAAAGAGTTCCCTTATTTTCTTGAAAACTTAGCCAAATATTTAAAAGGATGTTTGCTATATTCTTTGAATTTTGTTGAGGGAAGTCTTTTATGTTATCTTCCCCACCCCCATTACCAGAAATAAAAAGTCTTTTTTTATAGTCCTACTCTCATCTCCTAACTTTCCCTTTTGCCTCTCATACAAAACTCCTCTCGGGCTAGAACTGCAGTAAAATCATTTCATATTAGTAGGGTCTGAAACATAGTGGTTATATAATATCTGTTTAATGAATCAATGAATATTCTCTGGGCTACAATGTTTATTTGGAGTACTTGTTCACTTTTAAAAGTTCACAAGAAACTAATGTCTTTAGTTGTTAAATAAGAATCTAAGACATGCTAGCTGTTGAGTGAAGTTGGTGCACGTGGGAACATTTCCTGGTGGCCCTATTAGATTTCTGAGGGTAAATCTCTTTGTGATCAGATTACAGGCATCACAGGTATCCGGATCCCTAGATGTGACATACATGCACTGCTACCCCAAATTGTGTGCTGTAGTCACAGTCTTGTAGCAAAATTATAAATATAATTGCTATGGGCACAGTGGCCTCTGAGTTTTATAACTCAGGGGAAGTATTCTTAGAGTAGTTGTCAAACATTTACAATTATAGGATAGGGAAAATATGACTGAATAACAATGAATTAAAAATATTAAAAAGTATAAATATCCCATGGCTAAACTGTCAGATTCCACTTGGGATGATGTACTTAAGACAGGCACTGTCAAACTGGAATTTGTTAAAAGCATCCAATGAAAGGATTAAACACTTAGATAAAGAAATAAAGGGTAAAGGATGATTAGCCTGGTGAAGAGAGAAGACTTAGAGGAATGTGAAAACTTTTTCCAGTATTAGAAGACCTATCATATGGAAAAAAAGTTTCAAGTAGAAAAAAGGTTAAGATCTGTGTTGTCTTGCCCCAGAGGGAAGAAGTAGGATGTTGCAAGGAGATAGATTTATTTCAACATTTATATCTGAATTTGTATCAGAATAATTCCAGACAATTGGACTTAGTGGGAAATGATTTGGGCTGCCTTGGGAGTTCACAAAAGTCTCCATTAATAATAGTATCCAAACAGGAGCAAGGTGAGTGCTAGAAGGGAATTCTGTAATGGTGATTCAGGCATCCTGTGGGTTGTGTTAGATTATTTTCAACCTTGAAAAACTGATTCTTTGAAATCTAGAGAAAGCAAAGGTGGAGGAAGTTAACTATAGACTGCAGAACGGTGGGTATGAATAATGTAAATATGGGTGTGGTATCATCCTCTTGAAATTTAGTAGCCAAATTATAAAATTTTAGAGCACGGAGGAACCTCATTTACCACTTTGTCTTTGCCTCATCATGGTGTACATTGCCTAAGGTCAAACACCTAGTTACTGGCAGAGTCTGAGCTAGAATCCATCTCTTCCTAAAACAAATGAAAGAATTATTTATTTTAACAATTAAGAGAAAATATAAATAATATATTGGATAAAAATACTGACAGATCCAAGACTAGGTTATGCCCAGATCCTTAATGTGTTGTTAATGAAAGCTAGGTATGTTTAGGATATCTTACTAACTTTCTGGGAACAAGATCAAAGAGTGTGAATGGCAAGCTTTACCACAAAACTTAGCCTGGCACTGCTGTCAGAGAGAAGATACTGAGCTGAATGAACCATTGATTAGACACAGTATGGCTTTTTAAACTGTGTTCTATATCTTTATGGTTTTTCTCTTTGCCTTTATCATTGGTTTTGAATGTTCTATTATTTTCATAGTTTGATCCCACAGATCTTGTTTTATTCTAAGTTCACCTTTATCTCAGTGTCTTGAATGTTAAACACAAACAACAAATGCATTAACCATCAAAGCATTCAAGACTTATAACATAGATAACAGTAAAAACAGTAAGGCATTCAAGAGCAATGAAATAAAAGCAGAGGGGAAAAATCATAGGCTTTGTGGAAGCTCGGCTAGGAGCATGTCAGCCAGTAGTGAGGCCTGTGCAGGACCATTGAGGTGGTCTGGTTGGACACAGATGTGCCAGACTATGGATAGTCAGCAATTCTGTCCCCAAAACTTAGGCCCAGAGCATGAAAATATTATAACAATTAATAACCATTTAAGAATGGCCTGAGAAATGAAATCTAATCTTGGTCATTGTTTTGAATATTTTGAGAGGGGTTTATCAAATTCATTTTCTTCCTTAAAACAGATGCTTTTTGAGTACTGGGGCTTTCTTGATTCTCTTCTGCTCTTTTTCGGTGAGGTTACACATCTTATTCTTCCCCATAGTATCCTGAAGAGAGTATTAGGAGAGTCTACAGACTTCCAGTTCTCTCTTCACTGTTTTGTTATCACGTGGAATATCCTACGATATTTAGATACATCCATAGAGGCCCAAAGGTAAAAGAAGGGCATTTTAATTTGTCTTTTAAAGCATATAATCAGAAGGTGTTTGAGAAGCCTGTCATGAATTAGGAGCACTTTCAGGGAGTCATTTACAAAGTATTTTCACCCACAAAATCCTGTGAAATTTAGTTTCATAATTGCATCATACTCCTTTGATACCATTGTTGGAGTCAGAATTCACTGGGGAAAACACTAACTTAATTGCCAAACTTTATCTCTTGTTCTTTCAGCATACCTGCATAAAGTGCTTATCATAATGGGAATTATGCTTGTTCCAAGGAGAGGCTATCCTTGTGAATTAACCAATTAGCTAGTGTTCCACATCTTATCTTTCATTCCCAAGCCTATGAATTTTTTCCCTGCAAGCACTGACACTTATTTGTGAGCTTGTAAATGGAAATGTATGTATTCTTTTGCCTGACATCTCATCACTGCATAATATGACCTTTAGCTATGCTTTTAGGAAGTCATTATGTATGTCTGGGTAAAAAAAAAAAAAAAAAACTGCAAACTAAATGTAGGAACTGATTTTTGAAACAACCTTAAAAAAAAAATCTTTCATAGTGTTTCTTGGCATATGAAACAAGATGGTCTTCAACAAAAATAAAAGAACACCAGAATGAGACTTATACAAAGCTTGTATCTGAAAAGTCAGTACATTTGGCTGTCAGTTATAGACAAAATTATCAGAAATAAAATACAGGCCCCTCTAGGGAGGCGGGCGGGTTGGCCGTAAGCAAGAATCCTGGCTGACCTAGTACAGTTCAGTGTATGGGGTTGAGGGGCTCTCACCACCAGAAAAGTCACCTGTGAATACATTTGAAAAATACATTTATTAGGTTTTGCCATTGCAGACTTATTCTTGATTAGTGGATAGAGAATATTTGAAGGAGATTTGCTGAAATCTTGAAACTCATTCTTCCTCTCTCTATTCAGATGTGGGCTACAGAGGAGAGGGGACTTTGTTTTAGAGTTAACATGAGAAGAAAAAAAATGTGTGAAATTTTGAGCAGTTTTACGAATGACCGTTTATGAAAATAAATTGTTGTATTGCCCCCAAAGTACCAAGAAATTTAATGAATTTATGGGAAAAGCAGGTTTCAGAGTAATTTCAAAGTCTATTGCCATTTCTTAGATCATGAAAGGACTTAGTATATTGGTGTTGACATTTTGGGTTCACTTTCTTTCCTCATTGTCCTCTGAGGCTGTGTATATGTGGCAGATGGACCAGATTGTGGCACAGCTGACCCATTAATTTTGCCCATATTCATTATTAGAAACTTACATTGGTTGTGCCACAAAGATGGCCAAAATTAATGAATTTTTCAGTGACTTATAACCCATTTATTTATGGAACAACACAAACACAATGTCAAGTTTAGAATTTTATTTGAGAGGAGATATAAATCAGCTTGAGCAATAATTTTAAAACACAGACTAATAATTTTTTTTATTAGTCCTCTGAGTTTCTAAGCACACAGAAAGAATCTCAAAGGATCTCAGTAAATGTGAAACATATTATAAGTAAAAGAATGGACTGCAGTTCATTTTTGTATATGAAAGTATATAACCAGGGACTTGTTTGTGTTTAATATTACTGGCTTGCTGTTGTATTCCACCTAATAGTCTCTCTGTTTCCTGGAAGGGAGAATTTCAGATCTCTTAAAGAATCACAATACTGTTTTGCTTTGTGTTGTGTACCACAGGGAACTTCTTGATAGAACATACTTTCCCGAGTTCATAGTTGAGGATTTTAAGCAGTCAGTAAAGGCAGAAAATTAAAGGGGAGAAAATCTAAAGCAAGCTGTTCAAAACTGATCAGTAGGAAATTATGTGAACTTAATTAACTAGGGCATCAAGGGAAGGGCTATAGAGTATAATGAAATATTTTTGAAATGAGGCAAAGCAGCCAAACTAAAACAGGGTTAGTTGAAGTATTTCCAAAAGGGAGGGAGGGAATATCCTCCCTGCATAGGAAGCACTGCTTGACCTTGTGCCTTATTTTTGGCTGTAAAATTCTGTGCCACAATTCTCAGGAGAGGGTTGGTATACAAGGAGAGTCTGGAGCTAAGTGAACTCCCCCCAAAAGGGAAAGTTCTGCCTTGCACTTTTTATTGGATGATGTTCATTTAGTATAATGGATTCAAATATAGACATTATGGTCCAGCTGCCAACATATGACCTTCCATTTATAAATGAGCCAAAGTGATTAGCCAGAATTTAAAAAGAAATCCATAAATTTCAAGTCTAGGAGACCAGATGTAGAAAGACTGAAGGTTCTTTGTCTAGTGTTCCAATTCAGTTCAGTTTTTAAAAAGATGTTTATTGAATACCTATTCTATTAGAAATGATGTGCTAGTACTGCATGGGACAACTTGGTGAGTAGGGCATTTATTCTATTGCCCTTTAAGAGCTTACAATCTATTATGGAGAATGAGACAAGTACACAAATAATAAACATACTAGGCAGTGGTACAGAATACTACTCCTATGTCAGAAGATTCCTAAATCTCTCTCTCTAGTCCTATCTGCTCTCTTGAGCCCCGGATCTGAATAGTCCACTGCCTATTGGACCTCTCACATCAACATTTCTCCCCGGTTTTTAAAATGTGGTAAAATACATATAACTTAAAGCTTACCACCTTAACTATTTTTAATATACAGTTCAGTGATATTAAGCACATTCATAAAGCTGTGCAACCTCATCACCATTCATCTCTATAATTCGATTCCTTTTGTAGAACTGAAACTATACCCATTAAACAATAATTCTATTCTTCTCTCACCCCAACCCTGACAACCACCATTTTACTTTCCGTCTCTGTGATTTTGGATACTTGGAGTGGAATCATACATTATCTGTCTTTTTGTCATTAGCTTATTTCACTTAGCATAATCCCTCAGGGTCTATCCATGTTGTAGCATGTGTCAGAATTTCCTTCCTTTTTAAGGCAGAAAATTCCATTTTGTGTATATGCCACATTTTACTTATCCATTCATTTATTGTTCCCATTATCTTTTGAGTAGAGAAATATAAATTTTCATTCACTGATTACAGGTAAAGTTAGAAACCTAGATGAACAAAAAAAAAATGGAGTGTTTCTTTAAAATTGTCATTTGGGTAGGAAATGTAGAATTTAGAAGTTTTAGAAATACATGGGAAATGTTATTAATTAAATATATGTATATAATCCCACATACATACAAATCTTTTATTAAGAAGACAAACCCTCTAAAATACAGTACTATCAAATTTTGGAAGATAAAAAAATACGTATACAAATTCATTTAAAATTTGGGTTTAGAAATTTATACAAACTTTTATGAATGATCTAACATTTTATTTTGTCATTTTCAATTCGTCACTTTAGTGTTATGCTATTATAGATTAAATGTTTGTGCCTCTTCCTCCTCTCACCTTAATTTTTATATTGAAACCTAATTCCTAATATGATGTTATTTGGAGATGGGGCCTTTGGGAGGTGATTAGGTCATGGTAGTGAAGTCTTCATGAATGATTTAGTGGCCTTTTAAGGGAGATCCCAGGGAGTACTCTCATCTCTTCTGCCATATGAAGAACAGTGAAGAAGAATAGTCTATGAACCAGACATCAGGTGCTCACCAGATACGAAATCTGCCGGTGCTTTTATCTTGGACTTCCTAGCCTTCAGAACTGTGAGAAGTAAGTTTCTATTGTTTATAAGCCACCCAGTTTTATATTTCGTTATAGCAGCCCCGAACAGACTAAGACACATACTTATAATTTTTTTAATTATGGTAAAACATATATAACATAAACTTTAATATTTTAATCATTTTTAGGTATGCAGTTCAGTGGCATTAAGTTCACATTGTTGTGTTAACATCATTACTGTCCGTCTCCAGAACTTTCATCTTTCCAAACTGAAACTCTTAGTACCCACTAAATAATAACTCCCATTCTAACTTATATCTTATGGCTTTGACTACTCTAGATACCTCATGTTTAGTGGAATCATGCAGTATATGTCTTTTTGTGATTGGCTTACTTTGCTCAACATAATATCCTCAATTTTATCCATGTTATGGCATGTCTGAATTTCCTTCCTTTTCAAGACAGAATAATATTCCATTGTTATGTATACTACATATTTTTAGTCTGTTCATCTGTTGATGGGCATTTGGGTTGTTTCCATGTTTTGGGTTTTGTTGTGAATAATGCTGCTAATAATATGAGTGTACAAATATATGTCCAAGTTTCTGGTTTTAATTCTTTTGAGTGTATACCTAGAAATGGAATTGCTGAATCATATGGTCATTGTATAATTTTTTGAGGAACCGCCATATCATTTTTCATAGTGGCTTCCCCCATTTTACATTCCCACTATCATTGTACAAGGCATCCAATTTCTCCATATTTTCACCACCACTTTTTTTTATATTTTGTAAACAATATTCTTAACAGCCCACCATCCTGACTAGAACTCACTACTTTTTTTCTTATTTTTGAATAGCAGCCATCTTCATAGGTATAGATGGTATCTCATTGCAGTTTTGATTTGCATTCCATAGTGATTAATGTTGCTGAGCATCTTTCATGTGCTTGTTGGTTTTCTTTTCTTTGGAGAAATGTCAGTTTAAGTCTTTTGTCCATTTTTTAATAGGGTTATTATTTGTCATTGGCTTTTTTATATATTTTTATAGTAATCCCCTATCAGATATATGATTTGCAAATATTTTTTCCCATTGCGTGGGTTACCTTTTCAATCTGTTAATAGTGTCTTGTGATGTACGAAAGTTTTAAATTTTTATGAAGTCAAATTTATCTATTTTTATTTGTGAGTTGCCTTTGTTTTTGATATCATATCCAAGAAACCAGTGCCAAATACAATGTCATTAAGCTTTTTCCTTACATTTTCTTCTAAGAGTTTTATAGTTTTAGCTCTAATGTATAGTTTTTTGGCTCATTTTGAATTATTTGCATATAATGTGTAAGATAAGTGTCCAGCTTCATGTGAATATGCCAACAGCATCTTATGAAGACTCTTTTTCCCCACCCCCATTGAATGGTCTTGGCACCATTGTTGTAAATCAATTACCCTATTAGTAAGGATTTATGTCTGGGCTCTCTATTCTATTATGTTGATCTATATATCTGTCCTTATGCCAATACAACAATGTTTTGATAACTGTTGCTTTGTAATAAGTTTTGAAATCTGGAAATGTGGTGCCTCAACTTTGTTCTTTTTCAAGGGCCCTTTGAGATACCATATAAATTTTAGGACAGTGACATGCATTTATTTGTGATCTTTGAAATATTTTGTAGGAAGTGCTCTTTGACATTTTTATACAAAATCTCCTTTTGAGATTATCCTCTTCAGCTCATCTGAGTTTAGTCTAAATGGCAGGGTCTGATCATTTAAGCCAATATTGGGCTACATGATATTCCTTAAGCTTTTAGGAAAAAAATGGTTACAGAGTATAGGATTTGGAAATGATACTTCCTTTCTAGAGAAAAAGGGAGAAAAACCACATTAAAAAATGGTTTAACATGCTTTTGACTTAAAAAAAAAATCTTTTGGAAAGTATTCTTCATTTGCCCTTAGAGAATTTAGATCTGTCCCCCCACCCCCATCTTTCTTAATCTTATTTTTTTGTTTTGCAAATGGATATGTTTGGGGAATTTCCTACCATAGTCTATAACATATACATGTAATATTCAAGCTATGAAAAATTACTTAAAATTTCAGGGGCTACCTTTTTTTTGTTGAAGGATACATACATTTAACTTTTAGATAAGTCCTTCTCTTCACAACCTTTATTAAGTCTAGCATAGCTACCTTCCATAGCAGATGTTTTATAATTGTTTTTTAATTAAAAAAAATATTTCACATCCATTTTTTCCTGTTCAATAATAGACAGGATTTGAAGGAAGTTTTCTGACTTAATAAGTCTAATCACTTAGTTTTCTCCCTTTTCTGTTCAAAGGAAAGGTACTTACAAAATGATCTTTAAACCTTTTCTAGACTCTTTTCAAATCATTTTGATTCAAAGGTGAAAAGTTAGTATTTTCCCATCGATATTTACATTTATTTGAATCATCAAATTTCCTTTGGCTTTGAACTTCAGCATTCTTCAGTCTTTCTTTCTTTTTTTTAAATTTTGTAGTTACTTATTTGATCATTTAGTTTGTAATATATGTAAGAAGTTCTTTGCATCGCTCCAGCAGGTAGGATAAAATCAGATCTGTCTTGGAGAAATTCTAGAGTATTAACATTCACCTTGAGCACCTCTGACCTTTCCACTGGATCTGAGCATCCCTTCTTCCACTTAGGTCATTATGTCCTCCTTTGGATTAAGCCTGACCAACCACATATCTCACATTCACTGTTAGACATGTTAAATCTTTGTAGAGTCTGGTAATAGAAGTTTGTATCTTACCAGGTTCTCTCAAAGTTCGTCACCAATATACCACTGAATGTCATTTGCTCGTAAAAGGTAGCAATCATATCAGTTTTATCTGATTAATTTTCAGTAAGTTCCAAACCGTGTGGATATTTAATAAAAACTGTCTATATATATATTTTAGATAGGCTGTTACTCATAAAGCCCAATTTGGCCATTTGAATTTGTTCAGTTATAGTAATGAGTTACTGCAAAATAGTTGATAGGCTCACCATATGGTTGATTTAGTTTGGCTACAGTAGCTGTGGAAAAAGACAAAAATTAATGAAAAAAGAGTCATTTTATCATGTTATGATAGTACAAGAAACAGAATGTTTTTTAAAATGAAAGGGCACATGTTTAATGAAAGAACACATGTTTACTTCACATGAATATTTAAAAGATTTTTCTTAAACACTGAAAGATTAATGTGTAGATTTTTTTAAGATGTGATGGTCCCATATATATATTATACATATATAATACATATTATATATGTATGTGAAGATCCCATATATATAATATATATTATAACTATAATATTATATACACTATATTATATACATACATATACATACATACACACATACATATACATATACACATACATATACATGCATACATACATTTACGTGGATGTGTATGTGTATATATATATATACGTGTGTGTATACACATACACACACATATGTATGTATATATGTATGTATGTATGTTCAGGAGTGGTTCATTCATATGAAAACATCTTTCCCAAAAATCAAAGTCCTAAGGGACCTGCTGAGTGCACACAGACTGGGCTGTTATTGCCTGAGGCTTGTTCAAGTCTTCTGGATCATGGACATTTTCCAATTTTAGCAAACTGAAAAAACTAAAGTAAACTGATGTTTATGTCACCAAAGTTTGCTTTATCATCATTGCCACCAGGTAGCATTTATTTAGCATCAATAACATGTAACACTACTTAGAAAACTAAGTGCATAGAGACTGTACCCTAGAGATTCCTGGACCATTACTCTGAGTTGCATGATGAATTTAACAAGTGTCAGTCTTGTCATGGGCTTATAGAAAAAGCAGGCCACCAAAATTCAGGCTACATGTGGAATCATAAAAGATTTCTTGTCCTTTCAGCACAAATTCCAAACTCTTTCTTGGCTACTTTCCTCTTTCCAAATGTGATAGTGCTTCTTGGAAAATTTGGTTCCAGGAAAATTAACTTATAGGAATGTGATTTCTCTTAGTGGTTAAGAGTAGTCAAGGGCACAAGCTTTAGCATTAGACCTGTGTTCAAGTCCCAACTCTGGCACTACTATAATTTCAAATGGGCATAATCATAGTATCTATCCTCATAAGATTATGGCGAGAAGAAAATGAGATAATTACTGAAAGTGCTTATTTGTTCAATCTGGCCCAGAATGAGTACTCATTAAATGTGGCAGTTGTTAGTATTACATTTTATTGTTTCTTCTGCATATAGAAGCAATATATATTCTTTTGGAATTTTTGAAAAAATTTTGAAATATTAGAAGAAATTTTTAATTACTCATGTCACACTGTGTCAGAGACAGTCATTGATAACATTATTAGTGTTATTAGTTTGTAGTCTTTTCCCTATGTATGTATATTTGCATTTGTGTATATGTGTGTGGACACACATGTAAGTCTGGCAGATAGTAACTGTTTTGTGAAGATTTGTTGCTTGATAGTGGATATGGTAGAATATGTCCTTTAAAAAAAAAATGGCTGCATAGTATTCTCTCATAGATATACCACAGTTTATTTAACCAAATCTCTATGGTTGGGCTATTTATTGGGTTTTTCTATAAAAAACAACAATTTTTCTATTACAAAAACCTTTTAGATGAACATTTGTATTTATAAATCTGTATGTATGTAGCTGATTATTTCTTTAAAATAAATGCCTCTAAGTAGAATTGCTGACTCAGAAGTTATGAGCATTGTAAATTTTCTTTGGCACAGATAGCCAAAATGCCCAAAATAAAAGTCATTCCAAGAACAGTATTGCCTTTCTAAACTTTGCTAATTTTGTATGTCAAAAATGGTCTTTTGTCATTTCTTTTCACACTATCATAGAGTTTTAATTCATAATTTTGACTATTAATGCAATTGAAAATTTTCCTTCTATATTTAAGACTATTTTAAAGAAATTTCTATTTTTTTGTATAATTTTTTTCTCAAATTAAAGCTCCGCCACTCTAGTTCCTGTCGCATGGTAGTATGCCATAATTCTTGACAAGAAAATGAAAAATAATTGTGTGTGTATGTTTTAAGTAGTGGGTAGTTTCTTTGCTTTACATGAACTTTAAATCATGATAGGTAATGACAGTTTTCTTCTAAACCTTGTTTAGTTACCCATCCACATAGATATGCTGTAACCTGTCATCCTTGGCTTATAGATCTCCCCAGGAAAAATGTTCCAGGACAGTAAGCAAAAGAAATGTTTTCTGGGGGAAGGAATCAGGGCAAGAGTGTTGTGATTTCAGACCTTAGAGCTTTTGCCTATAGCAGTCTACATCCAAGAGCAAATCTCTGTTAGTGAAGCAGATGAATCAGGCATTTCTGTGAGTATATGTGATGGCTGGAATTGAGATTTCTGGTGACAACTGAGGGCCACTCCAAGATACCCATTTCTGGACATCTCACACTGAGAGAGGACTAGAAGGGAGACTGTTTTATGCCCAGAGACCAGAAATCTCTATACTTGTTCATAGAGCTTTCCATTTTTCTGAGTGTTTCCTTCTGCCTGTCAGGACTTGTGTTCTCATAAGTTCTTGCTGTCACATCAGTGGAATGCATTATTGAAATTAGATCTTTGGTTTTTGACTTGAATCACTCTTTTCCATGTAGAATGTCCATAGAGGAAATGGGTCAAGTAGAGTTCATGCAGGCAAGGAGGACAATCCTGAATGCATACCTGGATATTCATTTTTTTATATATGTTGGAACCTAAGTAAAAGGAAAGTACTGTCTAAAATAAGAGGATAATGTTCTATATTTATAGCACTATCTATAAATATAGATAAGTGTTTGCCATTGAATGTTTTTTATTATGTGTCAAAAGCAGGTTGGATCACTTAAATTAAGAGGGGAAACACTTGTTCTTTATAATGCTAAACTCTGTGCTTGGACATAGAGGCTTAAGAAACTTATGTCCTTTAATATCTGTAATAAGCTATTGCCATTCAAGGGTTGAGCATCATCTTGTTGGGAAAAATTTATTTTCCATTGAAATTGACAGCACTTTTATAATTTGCGTTTTGAAGTCTACTTTGGAGAAGACCTCGTTTCCCTTCTGATACTTTAAAATTGTTGCTTTCTAAGCCAGGCAGATGATGTTTTCCGGGTCTACTTATGATGGCTCTGTATTAAACCAGTAATAATGTCTAGTAACCTTCTAAGGGTTGTGTGTTTTTTAGAGGGAAGAAGCAAACATGTTCTATTTTATACTACTTGGGACCTGAGAATCACTCTTTCCCCTCAGGATTCACTTGTACTAAGGGCTGGACAGAGAAAAGCTGGCTGTTCGTCTTCCTGAGCTGCCCCAGCCCTTGCCACAGCCTGCAGTCTCAAGAGGGTTCCCAATCCATTTCCTTGGTGCTTAGGGCGTAAGTCTTAGACCTTTGAAATGTAGATCTAGGAAATGTCTGGTGATAGCACAAAAGTTGACATCTTAGGAAAAGCAGGAAGATGGTATTGTGCCCTTTGAGAGGAAATTTTAAGTGTTTCTTATATCCTAACTACAGTTGAGGGGGAAATCATAAATTAAGACACCACCTCCACTAACAGTGAACTTTCTCCTTAGCAAAAAAAAAAAAAAAAAATAGACCTCCAATATTGCATCTGGGAGGCAACTAACAGATGATCTTCTTTATTGGACTGTGACCATGGACTTCTCAATGTTGTCCTTGTAACCCTAAGGCCTAGAGGAAAACCTGGCACAGATAAGCACATAGTAAATATTAGCTAAAAGAATAATTCAGTGATCTAGCTCTGTGATTTCCACGTTTTCCTTTGTCAAAGATCTTTTTAATTAATTTTGTTCCCCACGGCCTCCAAATTTTGAAAGATATACTATTCTGCATTGATCGAGTAATACTTAAATTTGTTTCTAACTTTATTGGCCAAAGCTGACCAGGACTTCTGATCAACATAAGTAATCATGGTTAGTTAGGACCATAACACCAGCTCAGGAAAAAAAAAAAATCTGATATTTTATTTAGGTGATTTAGCAAGTAAGCTTTTGGAGATAAAAGTCACTTCCAGGCTCAATATTACTTTTTATGGGGGGTGGAGGGGGGGTATTCCTGTGAGTTTGAGCATACAGCCTGAAAAAAATCAATGAGTTAGTCTAACCCATTTATTTTACAATTAAACTTGCTAATGCTTAAGGGATTAGGGTAAAATGATTTATCTGCAACGCCAGACTAATTGATTCCAATTTTCCAACTTAAAGAATCTAGTTAAGATGGGTATAATACAGGTTAGGGTTTGGAGAGGATATTCTAGAATGAAGCCTTAGGTTCTCATATCTTTTTAAAGAGTAGTGTTTGGATTATTACTATCTAAAATAGATAACAGACAAAATCCCATTTTAACACATATTGTATTATCTCACATCTAGTTATGTATATTGCTCCATGTTCTGGCTAACAGTTCATACTAATGTTTTATTGCTGTGACTGCAAAATGCTACCAGATTTTTAAAATTTCATATGAATAGGTGTCACAGAGGAACCATTTTGTTACATTCTGGGAAGGATGTGTCAGTGTGATAAAGGTAGTCAGTGAAATCTGACTGTCAAAAAAAGTTACAAGTCCCTATTCATTTAGAGAATATAGGAGAAATCATGCAATGAGGAAACACCAAGATTTACCTAAAAGATGAATTTTTTACTACTTTTTATTTTAAAAATTTATTGAGGTGTAACTTCTAGATAGTAAAAAGCACAGATTTTTTTTTTTTTTTTTTTTTTTTTTTTGCTAGCAAAAATCTGGGACAATTTTATTTTGAAAAGGACAATGTCTGGCACCTAGAATCATAGTCTAATTAGTGGAATGAACTTCTTCCAACCTGAACACAGTCATATGGATATTAATATGGCAGAAAGAAATATAATATCATAAATTCCAGAGCACTACAAAAGCAAAAACACTCAGAGCTTTCCACTGGAAGTTTTTATAATGGAGGTAAACAGTAACCATCTAAAGCTTTAAAAGCTGGTTAAGTTATCTACGACAGTAAATTTCCATAATAATCTTTACTTTTTTGCCTCAGGATGTCAAGGTAGAGTCATTTAGTCACTGTTATGACAAGCAGAGAGAAGGTACAAACATTCACTGGGTAGTTTAGGTTGTGTTTCTCTTCCACGTGCCAGCCCCAGCACTTTGAGAGGCATATCCTGCTCTTTGTTTTGACTGTTTTATGTCACACTTAGAACTTTTAGGTTTTAGAATCATTAAAAGAGAACTGATGAGGTTGATAAGATCCAAAACATGTTTTCTGTCTGTTAGTATACTCAGAACTCTTAAAAAAATAACCAAGTTAAAAAAAAACCAAAAACATTATTAATAGTAAAGAAGCAGTTTTGGATATAAACACTTATATACATAGTGGGATATTAAAAGATTTAAAAAATGTTTTCCTCATTGTAAAAAATATGATCAGTGTACCTTCATTAATACAATCAATGACACAAGATTCAAATAAAGCTTCATGGGCTGAAATTATGGAACAGACCTTAAAAAGATGACATGAAGCAGAAATAAATATAAAATCTTGATCTTAGTTTCCAGAAATCAATTCTGGGTATACAAGATGGAGAAGACAACATTTCATGGCAGGAAAAAAAAAAAAGACTCAGTGATTTTAGTTATCTATAAGCTTACCATAAAGCAAAGTAGTAAAATGTTAGCCCCAAATGCTTATATTAAGTTGCATTAAATAGGGATGAGAGTTTTACAGTACACTTAACTATTGTTGCCAGGACTTTAGTTTTGTGTTACATTCTGGGATTATGTTTTAAGGAGGTTAACCAACTGAGGCATATTCAAAGGAAGGCAGCAAAGTGATGAGAGGAGTAAAAACTGTGGGAGAGAAGAAATGAGAATAAGTGGGCAATGACATAAATAAAAGCAAAGTTCTTGCCTCTGGAGGAAAAACGTAAGAGATTATTTAATCTGAAACTCTACCTTTTGAGATGAAGAAACAGAGAGATGTGTCTTGTGTCACAGGACAAGAGAAGAACGGAATACTTTCCAAAAGTGCTACATGATGAACTATCTGGCACCAAGGATGTGACATGCTAGGTGGAAGGAGGGCCCAGACATGTTTTCATAGCTTGAGAAGGCAGCACCAAGACTAATGTTTAGAAGTTAAAGGAAAGATTTGGAATACAAGTAGAAGGAATGACTTTCTAGCATGGGAGCTGCCTTGAAAAGCAGTGACCTACCTACTCATCACTAGATACGTTCAAGTAAAGGTTGTATAGGATGTTGAGGATGCCGTTGAGGTGATTCCTTCTGTGCACCAAAGGTTGGACCACACTAATTATTATAGTCCCTTTTAATTGCTAATAATAGTTAACATTTATTGAGTTATTATAGAAGCACTATGCTAAAGTATATGTATTATCTCTTTGATTCTTAGACTACGTGAGGAAGCTGAGGCCCAGAGAACCACTTGTTTTGCCTAATGGGCACATGGTTAGTAATTGTCAAGGTGAGATTCCAATTCAGGTAGTCTGGCTCTAGAGCCAGTTTTGCTAACTTCTATGTTACAAGTGACCCTAACTGCAGTTCTCTGACTCACATAAACTTTAGATCCATTTAGATCCATCATTTCATGACTTATAGCATTCTTGAATGGAAGAAGTCTTTTAGTGAGAGGGCCCTGCTTGCATTAAGAGGTTTCTGATGGGTTTTAGGTATTAAGAATATTCCATCAAGGCCTTTATGCATTCAGAGTATTTGACAATAAAGCCTCTGGAAACAGCCAGCCATTTGAAATTCCTGAGCCGTTTCAGTAATGGTAGAAGTTATATTAAATTACCAATTATTGTTAAGAGGACTTGTGTTCTGGAATCTGAACATATAAAAAAATAAAAATATATATTTTACATGTATATTTTTAAAAAATTCCCCCTAGTGGGTATTACTTCCTAGATTATAGATGTGAAAACTAAATGTCAAGTTTTGATTTGGTTTGCCTCCAGCCCAACCTGAACTATTTTTTAATTGATCTTTTTATTTTGAGATAACTGTAGATTCACATGCGGTTGTAAGAAATAATTTTGAGAGAGCCAGCGTACCCTTTACCTAGTTTCCCCCAATAATAATGCTTTGAAAAACTATAGTACAATATCGCAACCAGGATATTGACATCGATGCAGAGAAGATACAGACCAGGCCGAGCATCACGAGCATCCCTCTTACTGCCCTTTTAGCCACATTCCTCTCTTCCACTCCCCGTCTCTCACCCCTGCCAACCACTAATCTGTTCTCCACTTCTATAATTTTTGTCATTTTAATATTTCTCATATAAATGGAATCATACCATACGTAACCTTTTGGGGATTTTTTTTTTTTTTTTATCTCCACTCAGCTTAGTTCCTTAGAAATTCATCCAGGTTGTTGTATGTAACAATAGTTTTCTTTTTGTTGCCCTGCAGTATTCCATGGTGTAGCACAATTGTTTAACTACCTGCTAAAGTGTATCTGGATTGTTTTCAGTTTTTTGGTTACTATGAATAAAGCTGTTAGTAACATTTGTATAAAATATTTTATATGAACATAAATTTTTATTTCTCTGGGATAAATATCCAGGAGTGCACCTGTTAGGTTATATGGTAGGTTGATGTTGAGTTTTATGATGATCAAACTGTTTTTCTTAGTGGCTGTACCATTTTACACTACCACCAACAATGTGTAAATAATCCAGTTTCCTTGCTTCCTTGCCAGCATTTGGTGTTGCCATTATTTTTTATTTTAGTCATTCTGAGAGATGTACCACATTGTGGTTTTAATTTCTATTTCCCTAATGGCTGATAATGTTGAACATTGCTTATTTATCACCTGTGATCCTCTTCGGTGAAATATCTGTTCTTTGTTTCCCCCCTTTTTCTGATTGGATTGTTTGTGTTTTTACTGTTAGGTTTTGAAAGATCCTGGGCTTTTATAAATATGTTTCAACAGTGTGCTATTCATTCCTTTGACTCTCTTTGTCACTCCTGTCTTGCCAATACCCAGCTCAGGGTAACTCATGCAGTCTGATTTGTGTGACTTCTTACAGCCTGAGATAGTCAACATTCTATTCTGAATAGATCTAGAACAGAATACAGGCCCTGAACTCACTGATCCTAGCAATCCTTTTTTAAACAAAGATATAATTCATTTATCATAAAATTCACAAAGTGTACAAATCAGTGATTTTCTAGTATTCGCAAAGTTGTACCACCATCACACTATGTAATTCCAGAATATTTTTATAATGGCAAAAATAGAAATCTTGTTCCTACTAGCAGTCACTTCAGATTCCCCCATTCTAGCATTCTCGCAGTCCCTGAAAACCACTAATCTACTTTCTGTCTCTGTGAATTTGCCTTTTCTGGGTATTTCATAGAAATGGAATCATACAATATATGACTTTTTGGTCTGGCTTCTTTTACTTAACATGATATTTTTAAGATTCATCCATGTTGTTGTAAGTATTAGTACTTCATTCCTTTTTATGGCTGAATAATATTCCATTGTTTGGATATATCCCACATTTGTTTATCCATTCATCAGTTAATAGATATTTAAGTTGTTTCTATTTTTTGGCTATGAATAATGCTGCTGTGAACATTGTGTACAAATGTTTTCATTTGTCTTGGGTATATATCTAGGAATGAAATTCCTGGGTCATATGGTAACTCAATGTTTAACTGTTTGAGGAACTGCCAAACTGTTTTCCAAAATGGATACACCATTTTACATCCCCGGTAGCAATACAAGAGTTCCAGTTTCTCTGCATCCTCACCAACACCTACTATTTTTTATTATAGCCATGTATGTTTTCGATTATGACCATCTTAATTGGTGTGGAGTGGTACCACACTGTGGTTTCGATTTGCATTTTCCTAATGACTGATGATGTTGAACATTTTTTACATGTGCTTATTGGTTATTTATATTTCTTTGGAGAAATGTCTACTCAAATCCTTTGCCTATTTTTTTAATTTGGTTATTTGTCTTTTCATTGTTGCATTGTAAGAGTTCTTTTTATATTCCAAATGCTAGACCTCTATCAGATATATGATTTGCAATTATTTTCTCTTGTTGAGTTTTTTCACTTTCTTGATGATGTCATTTGAGGCACAAAGGTTTTAATTTTGAATAAGACCATTTTAACTATTTCCTTTGGTTGTGTTCACTTCAGGTATCTTAGCAATTTTTAAATAAATGCTTTTTTGCTCTTTACTACATATCTTTTGATCTTTTCCACATGCCTGCCCAATCACAGGAAGTACCCAATCTCTCCCTAGTTCTTTTATCCAGATAACTTGCCTTCTACTTTCTGAGAAGGTTGAGATTATTTGCCATAAATTCTTCAACATCTTTTGTCTCAACTTCATCAGTTAATATGTATCTTCATTCTCTCTCCTCTTTCCCTTTGAAACACAAACAATTTGCTTTTCCTTTTAAGATAAACACCTCTACCTAAGCCATTTCATTCTCTCCTCTAGGACTTTGATTCAAAGATTGGCCTCTCTCCCTCCTAGTATCAATACTTTCTTCTTCTTCTCTACTATTCCTTATTTTCTGTCTTTATATAATCTCACGTCTTTTTTTATCTTTAAAGAAAAACAAGAGAGAGGAGAGACTTTTTCCAATTTTATTTTCCTTTAAACTACCAACCTCTTTGATTCTCCCCCTTTACTTTAAATCTTGGAAGAGCTGTTTTATCTCATCTAAAAAATATCGATAACCTCTCAGTGGTCTCCAAGTCCCAGGTTTCCCACTTTGACTTAACTGACACACTTTCCATCAGCTAAATCTCCCAAAAGTGAAGTTCTTATCACCTAACTCTTCTGTCCAAAAATTTTAGGTGACTCATTTAATACCAAGTTAACAATAAGACTCCCCAGCCTAATATTTAAAGTTATTTGTAATATGTTCTCTCAACTCTGACATATCTAGACTATTCACTCCTCTCTGAATACATCCCCTAGTTTCCTGCCTGATGCCTGCTCCCCAGAATGCCTGTCTTCCTTTGTCTCTTCCTATGGAATTCTCTTCTTGCAAAAACCTCCTTTTCATCATCCCCTCCCTCACCCTTCCACCAGAGGGCACTCTCCAATCTTTAAATCCCTATCACGTTGCAAACTTTGATATGGCCCTTATTCTGCCTTGTCTTACAGCATTGAAAAATAGATTGTAAGCTCTCCAAAAGAGTAGCTTGTCCATTTCTGGACCCTCTCTAGCAACCAGACAGGGCTTTAGATCTAGTAGGTACTAAGTAAATATCTCTTGACGTAATTAGGTTTGAATTGAAAACAAGAACCTGGACACCTGCGTCCCAGGAGAAAAATCTGGAAAAGATAAGGCAGAAAACATGAGTTAGACAGGGGATGGTGAAGCAGATAGGTAAATTATACTTTAGCCTTACACAATCAGAACACAAGTTCAAAATCTCATTTTTCTGAATGTCAGTTTTCCCATTTAAAACTATTCAGTGCATAGCAGATATACTCTTTATTTTCAAAACACCAGGGTAAAAAGAAAGTGGCACTGGTTGAGTAAAATGATGTAGAGTCACCTTATGTGACAAAATTTATTATCTGTTCTGAATGAAGATCCTAGAATTGTTACAAAGGATGTCATGTTCTCCCACTTATGGAGAAAAGAACTAGCAAGTTGCAGGAACTTTGTAAAGTATTACATAAAGATAGACATTTAAAATTTAAAAATATTACCTACTAATGTGGGTCAGTTTATATGCTACTAGTTGGTGGGCAGTGGGCCTCTGTAACCAACTTTATAAATAGGGTCATGAAATCAGTTTCAAGACCAAAATCAACGTGTACTCAAGGATAAGCCCAATCTCAAATATTTCTATTAAAAACCTTTAGATCAACCTATATATTAGATTAAATTCATACCTCCATTCTATACACAGTGTTGCTATCAATGCTTTAGTGCTCAAATAAGATAAATCGATTAAATATTCACCTTTGGGGGTAGGGTGATTGAGACATGAATTTGTTCTAATTTTTAGGTCTGACTAGGAATGCAATACTCTTCATTATTTTATCTTTTTATTTAGGATATTCAAGTTGATTTCTAAATTGTAAGCCAGGAAGCTGCCCTGTAGTTTTTGTAACCTCTAACCCTAATAAGAACTCTTTTAGTATTATAATTATTCAATTATAATGGTAATCCCTAGTACCTATTGAGTTCTTACTAAGAAGTAGATGTCTTCCTAAATATTATATTATACTATAAATTCATTATTTATTTTAATTCTCATAGCAAGTTTGTGAGATATTTTCCTCACTTTGAAAGGAGAACATGAGGCTTCAATAATTTGCTCAAGGTCACATATTTCATGGGTGGCTGAGCCAAGACTGGAACCCAGGCAGTCTAACTCCAAGATATGTGCTCCACACTACACTATCTTCCTCAACCAATGTGTGTTCACAGTGATGCTAATTAGAACCAAGCTGTGCACATGGCATACGTGCAGTGACATCCTGTTTATGTTTTTATTGTGTGATGTACCCCGGATACTATGAGCTCACAGCTGGTGCCCATTAATGATTATGGTGTGGGAATTAAAAAATAATTTCCAGAGCATCCTGGACATAGGTATTACATAGATTTCATTATCAGTGATCTTTAAATCTTAAAAGAGATTTGTTATTTGAATACCCAAAATAGTTTTTTTCTTTTTCTAGAAGTTTGACTTGAAAAGGAGCTAATGGAAGGCTGCAGCGTGCTTTGTTTATTCTTTCAGTAGGATTTTTTTCACTTTTATTCTAAGTTATTTATCTACTTACACCCCTATAAGGGAGAGGTAGAGGCAACTTTCAGATTTTCTTTATTTCATCACCAAATTTCAAAACTAAGGAGCTTTTGCTTTAGCTGCAGGTAAGAGTGCTCTCCAGTTTTCTACTGCTGCTTTTAAATACATGGTGAGTACCAGACAACAGAATATGATGTAGCTATTAAAACAAATAAGCTAGATTAAATAATGTTCTGACAAGAAAAGATACCCATGATATATTGTTAAGTAAAAAGAGCAAGCACCAGAAATATGTCCAGTATTCTTTCTCTCAGGAATCCATTAATGTATAGAGGTCGTACAGAAAATTGTTGGGAATGATAGATGCCAAACTGTCAATTGTGTTTAACTCTGGGGATAAGATTGAGATTGAGAGAAGGAATGAAGTAGGATTTTTTGTTCTATATATTTTTATTTGATTTGATATTATACATGAATTTATTTCTATTTTTGTTGTGCTGGGTTTGTTTTTCTTAAGAAATAACTTCACAAATACAAAAAAAAGCACAAAGATTGTAAAAAACTCCCATTCACTAATCACTCAAAATGACGAAATATAAACATTTGTTTCATATTTGCTTGAGAATATTTTAAAAATTAAAATTATATAGTTGAAGTTTCCTGTGTTCTCCAATTTTATTCCTTTTATTCCTCTGTGAAGTCAACAATGATCATGAATTTATCATGTTTACATTCATGTTTTTATTCATGTTACAAAGATATAATACATAAATGATACATAGTATTTTGTGTATTTTAAACTTTATACACATTATAATATACTGCATTAATATTAAGCAACTTTTTTTACAAACATTGCTTTCAGTATCTTGAGATCCAGTTCAAACATTTTTACTAGTGTATTGTAGCCTTTATTATATCACACTTTACCTCTCCTCCTACTGATGGAAGTTTGGTTGTTCCTATACTTTTTTCTCTTACAGATTGTTCTTCAGTGTACATCCCTGTACACGTCTCATTGTGAATCTGTTGAGATGTTTTCTAGGGCAGGGCTTCCCAAACATTTTGTTTGCCAAGACAAAGACAGAAAAGGATTTTTGCATGGCACACTGTGGTAAACAGATGAGAGGTAAATGACAGGGTCTCTGACAGACTCAGCCCAACTGCCATCCTGAGGGCTAAAGGAGTCATCATTTAAGCACACCAGTAATATCTTGTCACATCACACCTGCTGAAAAATTCTGCTCTATGACCTTGTCTTTCAAAATTTTTAATGTGTATATGAATCATCTGATGATCTTGTTAAAATGAAAAGTTTGATTTTGTAGGTCTAAGGTTGAGCCTGAGGTTCTGCATTTCTAACAGATTTCGATGTATTGCTGATGCTTTGAGTAGCAAGTCTCTAGTGCTGTGCTGTGCAACACGATAGCCACTAATCACGCATGACTACTGAGCACTTGAAATGAGGCTAGTCTGAATTAAGATGTGCTATAAATATAAAATATGCGCTAGATTTACTATAAAAAGCAATACATCTTTTAAAATGAAATCTCATTTTTCCAGTTTTATTGAGATATAATTGACATATAACATTGTATTAAAAATAAACTTTTTATTTTGGAATAACTTTAGGTTTACAGAAAAGTTGCAAAGACAATAACCAAGAGTTCTTATGTAGCTCTCAGTCAATTTCTCTTATTGTTAACAGCTCGTATTTCCATGGTACATTTGTCAAAATTAAGAAACCAACATTGCTATGCTACTGTTATCTTAACCAGATTTTATTTGGATTTCTCCTGTTTTTCCATTAATGTGTCCATTTCAGGGTACCACTTTGCCTCATGTCTTCTCATTTTCTTCTGTGTGGCAGTTGTTCAGCCTTTTCTTGATTTTCATGACCTTGACTGTTTTGAGGAATATTGGTCAGGTATTTTGTCAGCATGGCCCTCAATTTGGATTTGTCTCTTGTTTTTCTAATGATTCAACCAGAGTTATGTGTTTGGGGAAGACTACCAGATGTGTATTCAACCATTAAAAAGAAGAATACCCTGTCCTTTGTGACAATATGGATGGACATTGAGGGCCTTCTGCTAAGGGAAATAAGGCAGAGAAAGAAATATTGTATGTTCTCACTTATATGTGTATGTTCTCACTTACATGTAGAATCTAGAAAAGCTGAACTCAGAGAGTAGAACGGTCATTGCCAGGGGCTTAGGGGTGGAGAAAATGGGGGAGGTGTTGGTCAAGGGATACAAACTTCTAGCTATAAGATGAATAAATTATGGGGATTTAATGTGTAATACGGAATGGTGACTATAATTACCAATACTATATTATATACCCAAACGTTAAGAGAGTAGATCTTAAATGTTATCACTACAAAAATAAAAAGTAATTATATGAGAGGATGGAGATGTTAAGTAACCTTATTATGGTAATAATTTTACAGTATTTAGTTGTATCATGTCGTCATGTTGTACACCTTAAGCTTGCATGTGGTATACGTCAATATCTTATTAAGCTGGGGGAAGAAAAGACCACCAGAAATGAAGTGTCTTCATTATATCACATAAAGGAGCACATGCTCTCAGCATGACTTACCACTGGTGATGTTAACCGTCATACATGGCTAAAGCAGTGTTTGCCATGTTTCTACACTGTAAAGTCACCTGCTCCCCTGCCATACTCTTTGCCACACTTCTTTGGAAGCAAGTGACTAAGTCCAGCTCATGCAAGGGAGTGGAGGGAGGAATTAAGCTCTACCTCCTAGAAGGTGGGATATCTACAAAAATTATTTGGAGTTCTTTTGTAAGAAAGATTTATCTTTTCTCCCCTATTTGGTTATCTATTTATGTCAATATAGACTCATGTATATTTATTTTTCTATTTTGTGTTATAAACCAGTACCATGTTGCTTATTTTATTGTTCAAATTGTTCCAGCTTTGGCCACTGGGAATTTTTTCAGGTTGGCTTCTAAATTTCTTTGACATGTCCTTATCCTTTTTATTTATTTATCTATTTATTTTTTATGGCACTTACCTTATGGCACTACTAGTTGCTCTAGGCTTATCTTGCATTTTCACCTCAGCCTTAGGATCATTCATATACCCATTCATATACTCATTTCTTTTATTGGAGAATGATGTTATCTGGGGACTAAATGTGCTCCCTGCAATGGGAGTGTGATCTCTTCTAGACTCTCTCAGCAGACAGAATTAGGGAATGTCTACATGTGTGTAAACTCATGTGTAAGCACTTATCTATAATTATTTCCGTATCTATCTTCATATATATTAAGCTATACTGATATTTTTAACTCTAATAATATCTTTAACCCATTACTACATAGTTCAGAAGCCTTTCTCCCTTACTTCCTCTTTAAAAGTGAGAAACCTGGCTCCACCATGTTTGCTTATTTATTTGATCCATCTATATGTATACTTAATTTTTTAAGTAGATGCTAATGTGTCTTCTAAAGAATTTTTTCTTCTGATTTTAATATAGACAATAATGTCTCTAACCTCCCTATGGATATGTCAACAAATACTTTGTGTAGAGTACATGCACATAATCAACTTACTTGGGAAAGGAACTTGGGACTTAATTTTTCATTAAGCATACATATTTTTAAAGCTCATTGCTGCTAAAAGACTTTATTGCAAAATAAAGCCTCACCAAACAAAAAAATAAAGTATTTACACCAATAAAGTAAAGAACTAAAGCACTGTAGCAAGAGCATTCAGACCACTATCTAAATTTTTTATAGTGGGACTACTCAGACTATATTTTCTGAACATATTTATCACCTGTGACTTATCATATTTCCCATGGACGCCAGCACCCTGGTAGCTTTTTGTGTATCTCACAAGATGTGGCATGGCCACAGCATGATTGGCTGGTACACTAGGTGGATAGCAGGGAGCAGCAGCATCAAATACTTCTCCCTCAGCCACCCAAGACAGGAAAGAATGAACTATTCTTAGCTGCTTGTGTTCCTGCGCACTTCATTTTACCAGCAAGCACCTTGCATGATGTCTTCTAAAGGGCATATATATATATCAGGTATCAGGACATGGTGGTGTAAAGTGGTTGTCTTGCAGATTTAACAACGTATAGGAAATGTAAGTGCAAAAGACCATGGGAGAGGATGAAAGTTTAAAGCAAAAAGCCTGATTAAACCCATCTCAATCCCACTCTAGCTTATTTTATTGTAGTGAATAATAACACTTTTTGAAAAGTAGATATCTGATCCAAATGTCAAATTGTATGGAATTTTCTGATTGCAAGTGTAAACTGGACTGGATGGCAGGCCAGGAGGAATGACCGCGCATTTATGGTCAACCAGCAGTCATAAACAATTCAAAGTACAAAGGATAATTATAATAGTCCAGCCAAAGGATTGATGGAGGACCATTGACATTCTTTATGGCTTTTTATCTTGATGAATCCTGGGATTACCCCATTACTTTTCTGTAGGACTGAGCCTCTGGGAGCATCTGCAGGTATTGCAATTTGTGTCTACTTTAAGCCCAGACAGAAATCATAATCTCCCTCGAATGGTTTGAAACCTGTCCCAGAAATCTACTAGATTTTGCCACTAGATTTTGACTGGGAGGGAGTCAGAGTTAAGTAACTATGACATTTAGAGAAGCTGGCATGCCTCGGTTGTGGGAACTGAGAGAAAAGAAATCAATGATAAAATCATATGGCACAGAGAGGCAGAAGGACGTAGGGTTTCCTCAGTGACATATCTTTGTGTCAAGAGCCTGAAAAATGTAGGAGGATACTGCTGTATTCTTCTAAGCTAATCAAAAGCAGCAGCTAATATATACTGGAAGCTCTAATTGTTAAATAGCAGGAAACATTGTGGTGGTTTGAGAGTTTATATTGCATGTAAGATATGTCTAAGTATTGTGGAGGGTAGAGAGAGAAACATGAAATAGTTTTTCCTTCACTGAGTTTATATATATATTCATATGTATATATATGCATATTAGTCTATGCATATATATTATATTAGTTTCAGGTGTACAGCATGGTAGTTAGACATTTACATGATTTACAAAGTTATTCCCCCAATAACTCTAGTACCCACTTGGCACTATACATAGTTACAACAATATTATTGACTTTATTCCCTATGTTGTACTTCACATCCTTGTGACTGTTTTGTAACTATCAATTTGTACTTCTTAATCCCTTCACCTTTTTTTACCCAGTCCCCAACCCCTCTCCCACCTGGCAATTATCACTTCGTTTTCTGTATCTATGAGTCTATTTCTGTTTTGTGTGTTTATTTACTTTATTCTGTAGATTCCACATATAAATGAGATCATACAGTATGTGTCTTTCTCTGACTTATTTCACTTAGTATAACATTTTCGAGGTTCATTCATTCATGTTATTACAAATGGCAAGATGTCATTCTTTTTTATAGCTGTATATATGTACCACATCTTCTCTACCCAGTCATCCACTGAAGAACATCTAGGTTGCCTCCACGCCTTGGCTACTACAAACAATGCCGCAGTGAACAAAGGGATGTGTACATTCCTTTGAATAAGTGTTTTGGATTTCTTTGGATAAATACCCAGAAGTAGAACTGCTGGGTCATAAGGTAGTTTGACTTTTAATTTTTTGAGGAACCTCTATACTGTCCTGTACAGCACTAATCTGCAATCCCACCAACACTGCACAAGGGTTCCCTTTCTCCACATTCTCACCAACACCCATTATTTATTGGTGATAGCCATTCCAAAGGTGTTAGGTGATATCCCATTGTGGCCTTAACTTGGATTTTCCTGATGACCAGTGATGTTTTAAGCACCTTTTCACGCTGGCCATCTGCATGTCCTCTTTGGTGAAATGCCTATTCTCACTGAGCTTAAATTTTTAGAGGGATATTAAATGTTTGCACATAGACACCTCAGTTTCCTCTTAGAACACAGGCCCTTAATCCAAGTATTCTCAGATTCTGAATTGGAAAATAAGTTACTATGTCAGGGATCATTTTTGTTTTTCTCTTTATTTCATGTAATTAAATGGCTTCTGACTTTGTCTTTTTTTATTGCCTTCATAAAGTTATCATCTCTATCTTTTAGCTGCCTTCTATTATGGAATGAAATTTCTATTGTGCTAGGTCATTAGGGAATAAACCAATTAAGGACTTAGAAAATAAGTTTGTCATATAATTGAGGATTTTATGATATATTCCCCAAATGTTTTGACTAATTTCTAATGAAAATATTTTTAAGATGTGCCTTTTTAAACAGAGAATCTTTGTCTTGACTTGATCTTTTCTTGATCCAGGGTCATGATTCGGAATGTCAGTATTTTGTGCTATGGATTAATATGATATGGAGCTTGACGCTAAATGACTTAGTTTTTCCCTGTAGTCATGTCCTTCTTAATGGTGGGGATATGTTCTGAGAAATGCATCATTAGGCAATTTTGTCATTGTGCGAGCATCATAGAGTGCACTTATACAAACCTGGTGGTTTAGCCTACTACACACCTAGGCTATATGGTATAGTCTGTTACTCCTAGGCTATAAACCTGTATGGCATGTTACATTTAATCTCAAAATGACATAAGATTAAATCAAGCACAAGAGATGCACTAAACACAAGATGAGCCTGTTTAGTGTAACAAGAGATGAGCCTGTAACAAGACATACTGTTTAGCATCCAACATTTTTTTATGAGTAGAGAGAGTACACTCTAAAGTAATTATAAAAACTATCGTATACTAAATACATAACTCAGTAACTTAGTCGTTTATCATTGTAAAATATTACATATTGTACATAATTGTATGTGCTAAGCTTTTATATAACTGGCAACACAGTAAGTTTGTTTACACCAGCATTGCCACAAACAAGTAATGTGTTGCACTAAAATCTTATGATAGCTATGACATTACTAGGCAGTTGGGATTACTGTTATATATATTGTCCATTGTTGAACAAACTTTTATTTTACAGCTTATGACTGTATATAGCTCTGTACCATGGATAGCCCCTTCTCCCCAGAGACCCTTTAACTGCCTTGTTGGCAAGCTTTTGAGTGAATGCATGTGTCCTTAGGTGCTCCTCACTTTCTCCTTCTCCCCTGCCTTCAAGGGCTGTTTATGAGCTGGTAACTCCTCATTGGCTTAGCCTTTAGAATGCATTTCTTTTCTTCCTCTCTTATAACTGGCTTTCTCCTGTTCCAGTGTCTGCCACGTGCAGCCTTGTTGCCTACCCTGTCATCTTTTCTGATCTCTGCTCCTGCTTCCAGTCTCTGTTGCTGCTCTTCTCCTCCGTATCTTTTCCTTCTCCTTTCTCTTCTCCTCTGTGCTCATAGACATTGTCAGCAAATCAGAGGAAGGCTTTTTTACAAACAGCCATGTGATCAGCTTGCAGCTCTTTATAGTGCTTTTGGCTGTTGTTGTCAAGCATTCAGGGGCTAACTCTGAACCTTAAATACTTTAAGAAAAAGATGCTTCTGAATTTGAAGCCAAGGATGTGTCAAAAGACTTATCTCTATAGAAATGAAGTTTTTCTCTCAAGAAGTATAGTGACCCATATGTCTGTTTTAAATAAGGTAGAATAATTTAGTGTTTTTATTTATTATGCTCCTTGAATGATTCCTATTATTTGTTTGGTTTCCCAGGATACAACAGTTTATGGAATTAGTATTCTCAAATGTTCGAGGTCCAGAGAAAATGACAGCTCTGTTATGAAGACTTCCTTAACCCTTATCGTACCTATTCTTGTCATAGCATTTATTCACCTGGCCTTGTAGTGTGTAAGTTCCTCTCTTACCAGATTAGAGCCTCTTTGAAGTAGAGGAGGGAATGAGAATCTATTCATGTCACTTTTGTATTCCTCTCTTTACTGCTGCTTTTAAAACAGTACCTTGTATAAAATGTTCTGTTGAACTGAATAGCCCACTGTCTCTCCCAGGTCTCTTATATAGTTTGTGACTGATGCTAGTTGAGGGTCCCTCTCACATGTGTCATCTTGCACTTGTTCACATTGAAACTCCTCTGTCAGTTGCACAAATTCCCAAGTTTTTCCTATAGTCTGACCCCAAAGAATCTGGCTCTTTGCTGCTTGGAGGAATTCTGTCAAACAGACACCAAGTAAAGTTATTGTGTTTGTCCTCCTTCAGAGCCTTTTTAAAGGTATAAATAAGCAAAGTTTCTTACAATTCTCTGTACTGAGGTACTGAGAGAGAAATGCTTATTTGTTCCTCATATCATTTTTTTTTTTTTTTGGTCTGTGAGCCACTTCATTCCCTATAATAAAAAAGCTTCATTATTTTTTAAACAACTTTATTGAGATTTAATTCACATGTAATTCTGAATTATATGTATAAACTTAATGCTTTTAGTATATTCACAGAGTTGTACAAACCATTACCATAATCTAATTTTAGAATATTTTCATTATCCCAAGAAGAAATCCCATTAACAGTCACTCTTCATTTCCCCAGCTCCCAGTCCTAGGTAACCATGAATCTACTTTCTGCCTCTATAGATTTGCTTATGCCGGACATTTCTTTATAAATTTGCCATATGTGGTCTTTTGTGATTGGCTACTTTCACTTGATACTACTAATTTTTTAAAATACTTTTATATTTATCACTTTCCCACAGAACAGATGTAGCCTTATAACTCTCATGAGTCCTTCTGTAGCCTGGTTTTATTGAATTTGTGATATTTAGTTAAGCTGCAGAATATACTGTCACACATCAAATAACCTTGGCTGCTGATGGTAATGAAAATGGCCCTATTTGAGAGCCAAGCAAATTTTGTCCAATCTAAACTATTGCTATGGTCAAATAAATTAGGATATAATAGGATTCCATGATTTTTGCACTGACCCATCTTCTAATGGGTTGTTTGAGGCTTTGGGTTGTATAATTCCTGAGGATCATAAAGCACTGGAGCTCAAAACAACTCAGCATTTAGCCTAGTCTTTCTTCCTCTAACTTCTATCCTATTTTACAGCTCTCAGAATGTTAACTTGTTTAAAGTCAAATAGCCAATTAATAGTACCAGTTATAGCAATGTTAGAACCAATGTGTCTTCATTACGAATCCCAGGTTCTTTCCTTTTACTTCTTGTTACTATTTTTACCCTGAGCTGTCTAGAAACCAGAGCCTGAGGTAGGAATTAAGTGAAGCTTTATTTGGAAGTACAATCCCAGCAGAGTGAGTGAATGAAAAGAGATGAGAAGCAAGAAGGTATGAGAAACAAAGTAAAGTGTTTGTTTTTCTATGCTGGCAATTGTGTCATGATGAGCCTCAGGTTCTGCTGATTGTTCAGTAACTGCGTGTGCTTAACCACATATGATATCTCCAGACAGAATAGATGAACAATTCATGGGAATAGAGAGGGAGAGGGCATTTATCTGTTTGGCCCCTTTTTGCCTACTGTTTCCCATTATCAAAGATCACCCTGTGGAGAGTTAACTCATAGTAGTGAGTTGTGTGATCCTATTTCATTGATAGCCACTTTGAAAGCCAGATTCCATGTGCTGATGTAGGACTTCATCCAAGTTTGGAAGGGGTGGCAAAATCCAGAAACTCGGGCTATATGGCTAATTAGCAGTCAGTGGGTAGGATTTCTCCCTCACTTACAGTTCCATGATTGGCCTCGAGGACAATGGTACGTAGGGGATTTGAGGGGGCATATAAGCTATGTTTGATAGCAAGCTAGCATTCTTCCTAGCTTAGGTTTCTGAAGTCATTTATAAGGATAATGGCACCTTCAACTAGTGTACTTAAAGAACTTACTTAAATTAACAATAACTTTATTCTAACAAGATACTTTTTCACATGACTGTAGTTGATATGTTTCAAAATATTAAATATTTAGAAACCTGTAACTAAGACCTTTGGCTAGAAAACTTGTTCTTTTGACTTTCTCTCTTCCCTACAATAAAGAAAACCCTGGAAAGGCTTCCCAGAATTATAATTGCTCAGGACTTAGCTTTCTGTGTCTGTTGCCCCACATGGAGAGATTTCCTCTACCATTTCAGTTCTTATTCTTCTCTCAAGATGAACTAACTCCAGCCTATATTGAGATATTTCCTGCACTGACCTCTTAAGTGTTTACTTTCAATATATTTACCCTACTCTCTTTCATTTATGTATTACTTCAAGATTATTATCTGCTCATTTGATAATATGCTCATTTTCCTCCTAGATGTCTTAACTTTTTGTAAATTTTCCACTGCCTAGAATTATAAATGCTTATTGACTGTCTAAACATGGGTTAGAGTATTTGATCTAGTCCAAGCTGTTC
Organism: Cynopterus sphinx; assembly: GCA_030015415.1. Lineage (NCBI taxonomy): Eukaryota > Metazoa > Chordata > Mammalia > Chiroptera > Pteropodidae > Cynopterus > Cynopterus sphinx. Next base: position 89,131,266 of record CM057384.1, on the reverse strand, counting down.
AGTAGAAGTTGAACAGGGGACAAAGAGATAATTAAGTCTTTAAGCTTTTTAGTAAATACAGTGGCCCTTAAACAACAAGGATTTTGGGGGCCCTGATCCTCTACACAGTCAAAAATCTACGTATAAACTTTGACTCCTCAGAAACTTTACTACTAATTACCTACTGTTGACCAGAAGCCTTACTGATAACCTAAACAGTCGATTGACATGTTTTTTTTATGTCATATGTTTTATATATACTGTATTTTTATAATAAAGTAAGCTTGAGAAAAGAAAATCGTAAGGAAGAAAAATACTTTTACAATATTTATTGTAAATCCATGGACAAGTCCATGGACAAGTGGACCCCCACACTTCAAAACTCTATTGTTCAAGGTCAGTCATAATTGCATAATGAAAAATTGTGAGTTTGGAAAAGTTTGAAGATGAGAGAGTATCATATGTTAATGAATAAGGGAGGTAGTTATTCCAGTGTGGGAAGAAATGGTAAGAAATACCAGGAAAAGGAGGCCAAAAATGGCAGTTAAATAGTAACTATGGTATAGTAGATGAAGAAGATCACACAAAGCAAAGGAGGTTTGTAGAATTATAGAATGTCAGAGCCGGAGGAGGTTTTAGAAATAATTTAGTTCAATCTACTTCATACAAGTGAAGAAACTAAAGTAGCTGAAAGAGGTTAAGTGATGTGAGGCCAAACAACAGGATCAGATCCAAAATTTGAATGGTGGCCTTCAATTCCAGATGGTTGTTCCACACCTACTTTGTGCTATAAACTATCTCATCTACCATAAGAATGTTTCGTACTTTTCCTGAGAAGATTCTACAGAGTTGTTTTTACTATTTAGTGTTTTTTTCTACTGCAATATTTGGTAAGTTAAAGGTATTTGAGTTTTTATTTATTTTTATTTTTTAATTAAGTTTGTTGGGGTAACATTGATTAATACAGTTATGTAATTTTTCAAGTGTACATTATAATTTGACATGTGTACATTCTATTGTGTGTTCACCACCCAAAGTCCAGTTTCCTTCAGCTACCATATATTTGATCCCCTTTACCCACTTCACCCTCTCTTTACCCTTCTATATTAGACCCCCTTTACTCTGTCTACCACCATCCTCCTCCTCCACTCTCTACCCTCTGGTAACCACGAGTCTATAGTCCATGTCCATGAGTCTCTGTTTGTCCTGTTCATTTGTTGCTTTTAGGTTTATATCCCACATGTAAGTGATATCATGTGGTTTTCAACTTTTTTCTGCCTGACTTATTTCACTTAGCAGGATTTTTATTTATTTTTAATATTTCAAAGCACATTGGGTATTAAAGCTTAGAGTGGGTGTCGTGACTTTACATTGCCAGTGTAGTGTCATTTAAAGGGCTTCAACAAGAAAAGCAAACCATCTTAGCAGCTGAGGGTAGTGTTAATAGTTTAATAAAAGCATTTTAATGGTTGCTTTTAACCACTATCTAAACCTAAATCAGGTCCTAAAAAGACTTTAGTGTTTGTCTTGGAGTTAAACAATTACTCTTATATATAATCCTTCTGCAGTGCTACTATTACCTATAGAGTGACAAAAGCACCAAGTCTTGTCCAAACAAAGCAAAATGCTTCCCACCCCATGCCTTTATTCACGCTATTCTAGTTCTGCTCCTAGTCACAAGGCTTTGTGAGAGGAGCTTGGACTGATTTTCAGACCCCATTTTCAGGCAGTTCACAAACTATGTAATCTTAGGAAACAACTCAACATTTTCAGAAGCAGATCCTTTGTATCTTTCATCTTTGTGATTCTGGGATTACCTGTATGAAAACTGACATGTCACAATGTTATCTTAAAGAGTTTGCATTTGATTAAAATATGGATAGGCTCTAATTTTAAAAAATATATTCAGTTCTATATACAGTTATGGTTAATTCTATTTTCTGGAGAACAGCCCCTGTGGAAATAGCGTTGAGTTGATGGTCATAATATATTAAACAAATAATTATTTGTATTAGATGTTTTCTCATTTAAGACTCAGTTTTGATAATGAGGATGTTACTTTGTCATTTATGTTTAATTAGTTAATGTATATTTGAAAAGGGTCTTGGTAAATCTGGCAGGTTTTTCTAAAAGTTACACCGCTTTGTATTTTCGTGGTTGTAATGAGTTGTTCTAGATGGTGTTAGGGAGCAGACAATTGGAGAGAAGGTAATAGGATGGAGGCTGTTCCTACACCCTTATTCTTTCTTCCCTTACTGCCTCATTTCTACCTGTGGGCTAATAATTAGGAAAATGAGATAACATTAAAGCAATATTGTTTTTCATATCATTAATAATTGTTAGTCCTTTATCATAACTACTAGAGGTTTTGTGCTTTTCAAGTAGTGAGTAACGGTATACAGATTGTATCTTAAGTGGTCGAACACAAGAAGGTAAACAACTATCTATGGCCATGCCACCCTAAACAAGCCTAATTTTGTCTAATCTCAGAAGCTTAGCAGGGTCAGCCTGGTTAGTACTTGGATGGGAGACCACCTAGGAAGACCAATCTGTGAGGTCAACCAAGGGTTACCTAGCCTAAAAAAAAAGGTAAATAACCATATATATTTCTTATAGGACTGTTCTTTATTAAACACACAATTTTAATTTTAATAGTAATAACAGAATCAGTGCTTGCAGTTTGCCATTTACTTCACATATGTGATGACATTTAATCCTGACTACAATTCTGTGAAATAGGAATTATTATTAATCTCATTTTGTGGGTCATTGATTTGCCCAGTGCCCCTTCCCTTCCCATCCTGTATGCTTTCCTACATTATTTTATCTGTGCTCATGGCTTCAGTTATCACCTATAAAACTACTAACTCTATAAAATTTATATCACTAACCCTGAGCTACAGATTTTTAGATTCAGTGATCTTTTTGGCTGCTCCATTTGGGTATCTCAGAAATACCTCAAATTCAACAAATCCAAAACTAAAGCCCTGGCCTTCCCTGTCAAACCTGGTCTTCTTTAAATGTTTGTTTTATGAGTGAATGGCATTGCCATCCATCATCTATTTAATTGTGCAAAACCAGAAACCTAAGTCTTGCCTTTAACCTGACATTTCCCCTGCCCCATACCTAAAATGTCACAGTTTTCTTTATTTTACTACCATATAGTTCTCAGATTAACCTATTTCTCTCCATCTCCACTGCCACCACTCCAGTCCAAGCTTGCCAGCATCATCTCTGTATTCTACTCCAGTAGCCTCTTACTGGTCACCTCCTACTAGGGCTTTTTGCCCTCACATAATCCATTCTCCACACAACAAACAGAATGATTGTTGCAAAACATAAATCTCAAGATATCCTACCCACCCTCACCCTGCTTAAAACACTTATGAGTTTTACTTCAGGAACTTCTCATTCCTCTTAAAATAAAGACCAAATCTTTACCATGGCTGGCAAGGACTTGTGGTCTAGTCCCTGCTTCCCTTCCATCCTCATCTTTTGCCAGGTTCCCCCCACTCTCTGAGCTTTGTAACATGTCACATTCCTTCCTTCCACAGAACTTTGCACATGCTTCCCCTTTGTTTTGAATTGTCTTCCTGCTGCCTCTAACCTAGTTCCCTCCTACTCTACCTAATCTCAGCTTCTTTAGGGAAACCTTCCCTGAATCCTAATCTACAACAGAACTACTCTTCCTTATCATTTACTTCTCCTTACACACTTAGCATGGTTATAATTATTCGTGTGACATTTTAAAATTTATATTCATCATTGTCACCAGACCATAAGCTCCATGATGTCAGAGACTATGTCTGGTTCTGTGTCCTGTTAATATCTTCATCATTTAAGATCATGCCCAGTGTGTATTTATGAATGAGTGAACAAATGAATTCAGTTTTCTCTAAGGCCCTTTCTAGTTCTAACATTCTAGGATTCCTTAAGGGACAGAGAAGTGTACTACTGAGTGATAACTAGATAAATACTGAGTGAAATATAAGTTTTCACTATGTGTAAGAAGTGTTGGCAGTGTCTTTTGTTGAGATTGAAGGTGATCTGTGAGAGTGGGGCTTCCAAAAGATTATTTGAAAGGCTTGTTGGTCTCTAATATCCTTCCTAGGCTCTGTCTCAGGACAGTGTGAACAACATGATTTAGGAAATGGAGAGAAATGTTTTATTAAAAGAATCGATGATAAAGGCAATGTCAACAAGTGTATCTAACACACAGCTTTTGGATCCTAATCCCTTTCTCCAATTAAAGGAACTAAAGATCCTTGGAGAAGTTGCTGATTCTAGGACTGGGGCAGGAAATATTTGGTATCAGCTTGGAGCATCTTGTGGTGCCAGAAAGTAAGAAAGTGCTCAAAAGAAATACAATAGTAGGATATGTTAAAGGAACACCGGAGTCGGCTATGAGTTCTCAGTGATCAAATGAGTTCTCAGTGATCAAAGCTGGAAAATTTTAAGTAGCAAAATAAAATAGTATTGTATTATAGCCCAAAGTATAAAATAAATATACATGAGTCTATTTTGATATCAACAAATGATTAAACAAATTAATAAATGAGAGAGAATAGAAAAATTTATAACAAATGGGATGAACAGACAAATCTCCCATGGAGAATTCCAAAATAATTTAGCTACTTTGCCCTCAAGGAGGGCAAAATCCCCAGTCCTGAACTGCACTGTGCAGTGACTTCCTTCCAAAGGGTACAGCATGGAAAGGGGTGAAGAAAGTAATTAACAGTGGGAAACCTGACAGATACTGCCTTCTCCAGGTGATGAAGACTAATGTCAACTGTGACCAGGTTCATAATATGCACTCTTGATATAATGTGATAGGAATAGTACTTTATATAATAATAGCCCAATAGCTTAGGTAGTCTGCTGCCTGATAAAATTCACACTGCAGTTTGGGGTTATAGCTCTAGATGGTCCCTATTTAGTAAATCTGATAGAGAAGTAATAAGCAGATACATAGCTTTGGTATAGCAAATATGGAAATGGAAGAACATGAAAGCAAGGTTTATCTAACTCAGGAACCTGGCTGACTTGATGTGCAAGTTGGACAAGTTTCAAAACCAGTGTTTCATGTCTTGGCAACATTTCAGAAGAAGGTACACCTTGACACTAGCTGTATCACTAGGAAATTTCTTTCCTCAAAGAGATTGCCTAAAGTACTCACCAAGTGTGATGCTAATGACATAATGTAAGAGTCACCTGACTTAAAAAAATATCTGAGAATTAGGGTGATGATAACACTGGACTCTGACATATAGTTTCCTTTGTTCGGCATTTATAAAAAGGATATCAATTCTTTTAGGCCTCAAGGGTAGTTTTTATGTCTTGCCCTACATTCCTTAGGACTGCAGTTTTCTCTTCTGGCTTCCTTAAATCACTGGCACAAGACAAACAAGAAGACAGTTATGGTGCTTTTAAAGAACTTGGAAAGCCATACAAGATATACATTCTTCAAATCTTTATTTTTTAGATATGTGCTTATGTTGTAAGCTGATTTCTATAATACACCTCTGACTCATTTTTATTATAGAAGTACTCTCAGTTATGAATAGAGCACTAATAAAAGGACTTATTTAAAAAAAGTAATGGCACTTTACCTCTGTGGTCTTCCTCTCAAAACTCATAAATTCAATATAATCATGAGGAAGCCTCAGACAAATCGCTACTGAGAGACATTTTACAAAATACTTGATCAATATTCCTCAAAACTGTCAAGATTATTTAAAAAAAGGAAATCTCAAAAACAGTCATACCCAAGAGGAGCATGGCTACAAAATATAAAGTGGTATCTTGGATGGAATTCTGGAACAAAAAAGTGGACATTAGGTTAAAATTAAAAAAGAATTCATATGAAGTATAAATTTTAGTTTAAAATAATATATCAATGTTGGTTTATTAATTGTGACAAATGTACCATACTAATGTAAAATGTTAATAACAAGAGAAGAAACTGGATGTAGGAGACATGTACTATCTTTGCAAATTTCTGTACCTTTAAAACTTTTCTAAAATTTTAAAAATTTATTTAAATAATTATTTAAAAGATGGCTGAATATATAAACTAATTACAAGATGAAGGATAGAGAAGAATTAAAGAAGACTCTAGAATATCATGGTCAATGAGAAACAGTCAATTTAGGATCTAATTGCTCTGTGGTTTTATTGCCCATATGGTGTAGATTTGGAGAATATTTTTCCAAACTCAAGGAAAAAAAGAAAAATGCTCTGGTCATACAACTCAAGAATAGCTTCTTCATAATTTTTTTGTATTCAGTATTTTGAGTTTCTTTCACTCAAACTAAAATATTCTAAAATTTTAACTACCCCCTTTGTGGCACACTGCTGAAAGTGAGAAGAAACCACTTATGTGGAGACTAGAATAGCTGGTATTCCAGACTAAGGTAATAATTTTTGCATTAACAATTCATGTGGTTTTTGTGGAAGATATGGTATACATTGATCTTCTGATCTTCTACTGGTATTTTTAAATTTGATTTTTTTAAAATTCCATTCACTCAACTAAAATTTATTTTGTGTTCGTGTACAGGTGGTTAGGAAGGTGACTTGTATACTGATCCTTTCCACAAGGAGTTTGTTGTTTAGTATTGGAGATAATACATGTTTATAAACAGCTATACCATGAAGTTGAGGACTATGACTTTACTCTAGAAGCGTTGATAAAGACCTATCCATGATGACTAGTGCAAGAGAGTACTCCAAATTGAAGGATTCTGAGAAGGCTTTGTGAAGAAAATAGTGGAGTGACTTGATCTTAAAAATTTCAGACTCCTCTAAGTCAGGGGTTATGTATTATTTATGTACATATAGCACAGAGTAGGCATTAAATAACATTTGTTGAATGACTGAAGGATTTGTAAATGCAGAGATGGGAAGAAGGGAAGACATTCTAGTCCTACCAGTGGCTTCTTATCATGTGATATAAAACTAATGTTTATGTCTATCTTTTTTTTGCCTGGTTGATTCTTTAGTTGATAAAATAGTTCATTTGATTCTGTCATTTTTCCATTTCTGCATCTTGACAAGTACATTATTTATTAATATATTATTTATGAAGGTTTTTACAGTGACTTTCTAATGGCTAGACTGTGGAATGGTGGAGCAAATCCAGTTCTTTATTCATTAAGAGTGCTCTATTATTTTAGGAGCCCACTGTCCACCTTGAGATTTATTCAGGCTACTTTTACTTTTGTTTACCTTTCTTTATTGGACAACTTTAAGGCTTGTGGAAATCTCTAGCAGATGGTACAGATTTAAGGAGAAGAAATAAAACTCAAACAAGTCATCTGCTTCTTAACAACTCTGATCAAGGGTCTGGTGAGGGTGGTTAAAACAATATCTAAAATAAATATTGCATATTGTCTGTGGATTTCAGTTCCATGGATTCTCTTCTACATTTCTATGGGTTATTAAAAGGTGGCTGATAGCACATTTCAGCTTTTTTTGAGGGTTTCCCTGTCAATTGCACTTTTATAATGGTTTTTTGATGACCCAGTTTTTAACTTACAAGCAGTAGCAATAATTCATGCTGCGTTTCCTCCAAGAACTACAAAGTGCCTTGGCAGTGGATTTTAGGGATATAGCTACAATGAAAACTAGATATGATATCAAAACCACAAGTGACAAAGATAAAAAAAATAGATACAATAGATTTTATCAAAATAAACTTTTGTGCTATAAATGATACCATTAAGAAAATGAAAATATAACCCACATAATGGGAGAAATATTTGCAAATCATGTAACCGATAAGAGATTTGCATCCATAAAATATAAAGAACTCTTACAATTCAAAAAAACTATCCAAGAAAAAATGTGCAGAGGAGTCGAATAGACATTTTTCCAATATACTAAATATACTGAACATACTAAACCTGAATTGTACACTTAAAATAGTAAATTTTATAATGTGTAAATGGTCAAAAAAATACATGAAGAGATGCTTAGTTGTTAGGGATATTAAAATTAAATCAAAGCCACAATGAGATACTACTTCACACCTACTAGGATGATTATAATACAGAGAATAGACAATACAAGTCTTGTAAAGATGTGGAAAAACTCAAACCCTCATATACTGTTGATGAGAATATAAAATGGTGCAATCACTTTAGAAAATAGTCTGGCAGTTCCTAAGAAAGTTAAATATATAGAGAGTTAACATATGATCCAACAATAGCACCCAAGAGAAATGAAAATATGTCCATACATAAACTCGTACACAAAAGTTCATGGAAGCTTTACTCATAATAACCTAAAGGTGGAAACATCCAAATAGCTATCTACTGAAAAATGAATAAATAAAATATGGTCTAGCCCTATATTGGAATATTATATGGCAATAAAAAAGAAATTGTTGATACATCTTGCAGCATGGATGAACCTTGAAAAAATGCTAAGTGAAAGATGCCAGACCCAAAAGACCACTATTTTACGGCAAATCCATAGAGATAGAAAGATTAGTAGATGAGTGATTGCCAGGGACTGGAAGAGGTTAAGGTTGGCAATTGAGAGGAATGGGAATTCACCTGTTAATGGATATGGGGTTTCTTTGGGGGGGGGTGTAAAAAATGTTCTAAAATTATATTTTAGTGATAGTTGCACAACCCTGTGAATATACTAAACCTCTGAATTGTACACTTAAAATAATGAATTTTATAATGTGTAAAGTATATCTTGGAAGTTGTCCTCACAGTAAAGATAGGGTACCGGCATGCTAGCAAAATCTGAATAAATGTTTTAAGCATGGTTCCAACTGATACTGGTGTAGAAAAGTTGCAGAGTAATCTTTTCTTGGACTACATGAATGCTTTAATTCTTGATATTTTGGAATTAAGAAAAATTGAATTTGGCTAACCTTAACACAGCTTTCAAATGTATTAAATTTATACATTATGTTATTTCCAAGAATTTGCAAACACTAAAAATGTGGAAAGGTTAGGAACTGCTTAGAAAAATTGTGGTGACCATTGCTATTCTTAGAAATGTATTTATACCAACATTGTATTCCAGTTCCAGAGCCAATAGAATCTATGTTAACGTAAGTTTGCAAACACCAGGAAAGCTGCTAGGAAGGGAAATTGGAAAATTGAATTAATATTAGCCTCTTGAGCCAGTACTTTTGTGTGTAGCCCATTGTACTTTTCTATTTGCCTTGAAATTAGCTTTAGTAATTAAATGCTGAATTAACCTTAAAGACATAGGTGAAAATGTATACTACTGGAGCAGTAAAGCATTTTCCATCATTTGTCTCCAAAAATTATTTTTGTAGAATGTATGATTTGTCTACTTCCATTCTTAATGTAATGTATTAGTACATTTGTAGTTATTTATTACTTTCTTCCCTTTTTATTTTTATTTTTGACTTCTTTTCTACTTGGCCTCTATTCAGAGATAAATTAAAGATGCCCAAATCTTCTTTCAAGGAACATTTAAGAAAGAAAACACAAGATACCTCTGTCTTTTCTTTAATGAAAGGAGAACCCAGTTCATTCATGCAGGATTTATTGAGTGCCTACTCTGTGCAAAGCATTATGCTAGATGTTGGGTGTTTCTGAAATAATCAAAGAAATTACTGCAAAGCTGAGCTCTGAAGTACAATTTAATGTAACATTACAGTGCTATGAATAACAATAGCAGCAAAGAGACTATACTTTTGTAGGTAAGGAGAAATAGAATAACCCCATTAAAAACTCTGTGATAGAATGACAAATGGCAGCAGACCTTGTTCAAGTCCTGATCATGAGCTGAAGAATGGCTGTAATTCCCAGTGGTGAGATAGTAGTGCTTTGACCTGATATTAAAGCCCGCTATTCTCATATTCAGGATATAATAGCATTGTAATCACATATCAAACATTTTGGGTGACAAATACATTTCCCCTTTCTACTCTTCTCCTTCTGCCCTTCCTTGCACTCTGAATGCCTTTCCTAACCATTTCTGTCTCCATTTTGTTTCTCCTGCTTTCATATTACTGTCTGTTGAAGAATAGTCTTTATTACTATTTTTACTGTCACTGATATTTCTGAACAAATCATCCAATCTTTCATGTCAAGCTTAAAGGACATATATACATGTATATACAAATATGTACACAGGCACTGTCAACTTTTACTTCCACTTTCCCATTCTCTATTTGCTATTTTAAATTGTTTTAACTATGGTTGATGTGGGTTGAACAGCCTTTTGGTATGAATCATTTAAGCATAGTCAGAATACAAGACACACTAGAAGGGGAAGTGAATCTGTCACAACTTATTAGCCATTTCTCTTGTTAGAAAAGACAGCATGACAGGAAAATGAGTCCTTGCCATAAAAGCCATATCCAGAAATCTAAGGTTAAATTGAAAAATATCTAGGAAAAATGATAGAATTTTCTAATTTTTTAATAATGTCACTTGTAATTATTTTGGAGAAGAACGAACAACTTCCTGGACACATCTGTTGAAGTAATCCAGGAGAGACTGAACTCTTCCTAACAGAATTTTGTTAATTATTGGGTCAAACTATGCTTTAAACTGGGCTGGATTTTAGGCTATGTTTTTCCCATAACCCAGTGAATGTAGGTTTTGGAAGAAAGTCAGATTAGTTCTAAACAAAATAAAGGAATTTTATTTTTCTTTCCAAATCTGGGTTGTATGTTAACGTATGTGTCACAGTTATATTTAGGAGTCAGTCAGAGGAAGTATAGTCAAAAAGGAGTCTGAGACAGAATATTCAAAGACATGGGCGGTGAGCATAGGGCATGTGCTATAGGGAAGCAAAGGGAGCAAGAGTCTTTTTTTTTTAAATTGTAGTTATTAATGTTGAATGATACCTAACAGGGAAAATGAGGATTGATATGTCTGTTAAATTAACAACAAAGAGGTCATTAATGGTTTTTGGCAGAAGTGACCTAGTGGGGCAGGGGTCCATTAAAATGGATGTATGAATGGAAGCCAAGAAGAAGATGAGGATGCTGATTAGCACTGTTTCTACCACCATCATACTAGAAGCCCATGCAGAAGACAAAACAAAACAAAAAAAATTAAGGCATAGAAAGAAACAAAAGAAAATGTCATTAGATGATATCATTCATATCTTCTACTTGAAAAATGCAAGAGAATCTACAAACTACTGGGTACAAGAATATATAAAAATTAGAATTTTATGTTCTACATATTTGACATGTATTATCTTGTCTAATCAAACGTGATGATCATCCCCATTTTATTTACAGAGAGGTTAAGTGACTAGCATAGTCATACAACCACATGAGTACAAGGATTTGAGCCCAGGCAGTCCAGCTATAAAGTCCCACACCCTTAACCACTGCTGTGCATTATCTTCAAAGACAGGGACAAGTAATTTAGAAAAGGGTACAGCATACAAGTTTGGGCTTGGGGTTTGGGAGTTTTTTCTGTTTTTTAAATTTAAAAATAGAAAAATGTTGAGCAGATATATGAAGGATGGGAAGGAGTGTAACTAATATGTGGAACTTAGTTCTGGAGGAGATAGAACAGTGAGTTTCGTCTTGGTCAGGAGAAAGGACCCCTCTTTCTCTCACACTGGTTCAAGGGTTGTTATGTCTCAGATAAATCACAGAGTTTGGAGTAAGGCATTTCGAGTGTTGTTCTAATCCCATTGACAAGTGCTTTCTGACTGCTTGTTATAGGCAATGCTGCATTAGAAGCTATTTCTTTAATTTTTGTGACATGTGACGCAGTTTCTCTGGCCAGAGGCTTCTCTTAGGTCAGCATACATTTCTCACTTAGTTCATCCAAGCGGTGCCTTTAGAAGGGGGTAACTATGGGGAAGGTCTGTCAGGAGCATGCATATGACAGTTTTGAGTCATTCTATTTAGTTGGCTTTAGGACAGAATAAAAGCTTCTGAGCTGATGAGTAAAAAGTACCTGACTATCACCTTCTAGAGATGTCCCAGAATAGCACAGGGCTGCACATGTTTTATGATACATAAACAGAAAATAGAGGTTTTAAAAAATAGGATCAACATTGTTCAATTGGCAGTTGATTCAAAGAAAAAATAGTCAGACATGAACCTTTAACAGTAAAGCATCCACATCATGACATGTCGCTGACAGTGTAGATCCAAAAGTGTCTCCAAATTCTGTTACTTCTGTAGTACACTAACAACACTAATAGGCAGATAATAATCAACAATCTTTGGACAAGAAAATCAAATATTCTTTAGGAGATAAAATGCATTTTGACACCTTCAAATGCCAAAAGAATTTGGCAAAAGACATTCTAGCAAATGCCAAAGTCGCAGTCATCCAGGATACTGTGCTTGGCTCACAGCCAGTCAAGCACATGCAAATTTGGAGGGGGTTGCTGCTTTACACCATCAGTGTAGCACTTGGGATAATGTTCCAGGTGTATAAGTATTCAAAATTTGAACTCAGACCAAGCCTAAGTGGTATACAACCTGTTCCAAGATTGACTTTATTGCCTAGTGATTGCAGATTCTTTAAAAGTCTTTATCCTCTTGTCAGCATGACATGGCAAAATAACAAAAATTTTAAACCACGTATTTATGTAGAGTGTCCTCCGGGTTTGGGTGTCATATCTTATAACTCCGCCAGCCCAGAGTCAACTGCAATAGCATGGTTTCAGGCTCTTTGGGGCTTGGACCACAGTCTGAACTCGTTGCATATGCTAGGAGGAATTCAGTTATTCTAGATGTAGGACAAGATCTTCAGCAAATATGGACATGGACAAGAGGAAGATTCTAACAAGAATCAGCAGTATTTTGGTAAGTCAACAAAAATGGGGGTGCTAGGAGTAAGTAACATTCAGTATTTTAAGCAATCAGCTTCAAGTCCTGAAAAACCAATACGGAATGGATACAGAAGGGGACAGGGTAGAAATACAGTTCTCTAGCTGGAATACAGAGAAAATGGACTCCTAGTTACAAGCAACCAGTTGTTAGGTTAGAGCTAGACTGAGCATGATACAGAACTCCTCAGTATTGGACTAGGGTTCCTTACAACCCTCCTTTCCCCCAGCCTCTAAGTTTCAGACTGTCCCAAAATCTGGAGAAAGAACTAAATTTAAAAGTAGCTAAAGTCACTGACAATTTGGTGTGGAGGTTGGAGGGACAGGGAACAAGGCAGCCCTTGCCCCAAATAGTGCTAAGTATTTTTACTGAGATATATAGGTGCTCAAGCCTATGAACTCTCAAAGGAGTATGAAAGGGAACTTTGCTTTCTCTCCATAATCCCTTACTGCAAAATTAACTGCTGCAGAAGCAGGTGCTGATGCAGGTGGCAAATGAGAGGAATTTAACTCCGTTTACCAGTCTGTAAACTTGAGTGTAATCGAAGTGGGCCTTCAAGGAAAATATGGTCAGAGTAACAAAGCATGTAAGTAACTAGTCAAAGCACTCTAACAAGAAAGCCTGAAAAAATAAATTATCTCGCTGAAAAGCAGGTTTGAATGAACAGTAGTCATCCCTGCTGTTTGCGGAGAGTTCAAGATTGGTGTTGTTTGTGATCAGTGACCTTTAAGGCCCTATTCTGATAAATCGTATCACTCTAGCTTTCCAGTAGACCAGATTCAATTAGACACCTGACTTAAGAGTATAGTTTTTATTGACTTTTGATGATCAAAATCAGGATCTTTTTCATGCCCAAACTATTGCCAAGGAAATAAGGATAACCATTCAAGTCTGCAGCCTGACTAAATTCCAGAATCATGTATGACCAGGCAAACTCCTGGAATCTTTCTGACCACCAGTATTAGATACACTATGTCTGTGGCCTATTTTCTTCCTGTATGTTATATGTGTGGCATGGGAAAATTTGTACTCTAGATCAAATACATAAGAAAGAATCATAATCACCATTTATTGAATACCTAGACATCATATACTGTGTTAAGTCTCATGAATATGAATGATCTTATTTAATTCTTATAAATCTTTAGAGGCAAACTATTTTCTCCCATACTATAGAGAAAATAAGTCTTAGATAAAATAACTTACTCAAAATTACTAAAAATTACTCAGTATCAGAGTCAGAATTTGAACTCAAGGAGTTAGTTTGACTGCAATGCCTGTGATTTTCATCATTATATTCTATTGCCTTTTCTCTTTCCACTTTTGAAATTAACTCAGAGCCTAAAATCATTTTTTAAGTATTAGAATTGTTTGTGTAGTTTTTTGAGAGAAAAATTTTACAAAGCAAATGGAAATAATGGGACAATGAAAGCCTCAATTGAATATACACACTACAGATTATAATATATGAAATTGTTAAGCACAGAGCTCATTCATGTTATGTCAAGAAAGAGGCTTGTATATGAGCTATCATTTGTGATATTTTTTGAGACTCCTCTTAAAAGAGAATTTGTTTTCTATCATCAGTTTGAAAAGCTTTAACGATCTATTTTTGTTAGCCTACTGGAATAATTAAAAGCTTCCAAGGGACCTGGTCAGTATATGGCCTGCTTCTGGCCCTATAATCTGTAGAATAGTGACAGAGTAATCATTTGAGAAAAACAGAAGATGTTCATGTTGTTAGTTTCTTTAATGTCTTTTTAACATTTGAGTAATCTTAAAGTTAAGGCAGATGAAGGTGAAGGGTAATAGGGGAATGCCATAGAAATAGCCACCAAATACTGGAGTACATGAAATAGAACACAGAACCTTAACATTATCAATTTGGTTTTCATTTTGATAGAGAAATGATGGAATAGTTGTAATATCCACAGTTTTTTGTTTATTTGTTTCTGTGTAAGAGGTACCCTGGACAGAACTTTACATTTTTGTTCATTTCAAAGAATTCAAAGACAACCTTCATTGACACTGCCTAGTATCATTGCTTTTGTCAGCCAAGGCAGATAGCTGAGCATACGTGCCCGTCCACCATGCAGGCAGGAGCCCAGAGCGCTCCTTATGAGGGCTGTCGAACATGGATGTTTAATCACTCTGCCAGGACTTCTGATTAGGACACTCAGTCAAACCAACAGCCCTCCTGCACACTTCAGGGTTTCTCCTTTCTTCCTTTATACTGGCATCTTTTAGAAATTTTGTAAGAATGCTTTATAAGACCTTTTACCATTTTAAGAGAGGATAGATTTCTTCTCCTTATTTCATTTTAGACCACTTTTCTCTTCCCAGCTGGTCTCAGACTTTGCATTCCTTTGTTCAGTATCCCTCATCCAGCACTTCCCTCCACCTCCCTTCCAGGTAAGCTCAAGTGTCACTGTGACAGAAGACAGCACAATTTCCCTTGGACTCTCCACAAGTCAAACCACGCCAGCCTTTCGTCGCCCTCTTTCTTCACCATCTCTTTTTTGAAGAAGAGAGTGGGATCCGTGGTCTCACCAAGCTTTGCTAACTGTCAAAGTTGCCTGTGATTATAACATTTAACTAGGAAGATTTAGAAAGTGAAATATGCTTGCTTTTTCCCAGCATAGAGTTTTGTTACCACAAACCTGAGAATGAAGCTATAGGGAGCGAGAAATCTCACCAAGGCAGTCTGTTTGCTTTGTTCATTCAGGGCTCTGGCGTCATTAATACATTAAGTAATCCCACAAAGGAGTGCCAAAGTATAATATAAATCGTAGCAGTAACACTAGATGTTTTCAGTTGCACCATATACTGTTGTTCAAGGAGAAGTAAATATAAAAATAAACAAATTAATAGAGACAGAACGAGGTGGCTTTGTGATTCTGCTCTTCATACCTTGTGTTTAGGTGTAGGATTTGGTTATGCTCATCCTCTTATAGCACCATTTTCCCCTGTCCTCCGCCCCTAGACCCCCAGTTCAACAAGAATTAATTTCATTTAATTAAAAAAATTATTTTTATAATGATCATGTGTTTATTCTCATTTAATCTGTCTAAAATTATGCAAGGAATTCTATTTGGGAAGTACACACTTAAACATAAGCTATCAATTTTTTTGTTTTCCATGTTCAAGTCTCTCTCAGAGATTGGGCCACCAAAGGAGAGTATTTCGGGACTTATTCATCATTTATTCATTTATTACAAGAAACATTGGAGGCTATCGTTTGAAAAAATGAAGAAGATATTGTCCACACTCTTGAATAAGTTATAATCCTAGGATCCTTTTCATTAATTAATTCATTTGCTATTTACTTATTATGTCCTTTAGGTGTTCTTTTTTGCAAGAATTCTCTGACAATGCATCAGAATTACCTGTGGCACTTTTAAAATTTAGTGTAGCTCAGGCCCCACCCATATCCACTGAATCAGAATCTCCAGACATCTGTTCTATTTTAAAGCTTACATAATTCTGCATATATCTAGGGTGTTGAGAAGCACAATTTATTGTGGAAGGTAGAGTGTCAGTTAGCACACATCTATACTTCACTTCTGTATAACCTTGTATTTTATTTACCATCTTTCCTGTATCATTCCCTGTGATGTTCTGTTTACTAATCCGAGCCACTATAATGCCTACATGTTCAGTGGCTCCAACATTGAGGTTATCTTGAGGCAGGTAAGGTCAAGTGGCCACCCAAATGCCAAAGTTAGTGGATTGGTTCATTCTGGTTCCATACCGCTCACTGCTTTCCTCTTGTGATTGAAAAGTTGAAATCCTGCTCAGCTATTCATATTTTTTCTTGAGACAAAAGGATGCAGCAACGTTATCCAATGGGCTTTGAAACAGGAAACCAAATGCAAGTTAAATACGGTGGCACGAGCCATTTCATAAAAGTAACAAGCTTGTTTCAGGAGTGAAGTGGGGACTGCACTGGCTTGGTGCCAAAAAGAAACTGGTATTGTCTTCTTAATTCATTCCGCCTGGTACCTCTATCTGGCATTACCAGTTGATGATTTCCCCTCACTTACAGCCTCTCATTTATTCCTTCATTCAGTAATAGTTATTGAATACCTGCTTATATCAGGCACTGTATTAAGGCTGTAGATATAGCAGTAAACAAAATAGAAGTGGTTCAGTTCATTTCTTTGAGCCTTCCTCAGAGAAATTATAGTTTCTTTATTTTGCCAGTGTCTTAATGGCCTTTCTCCTGAGCTCCTGCTCACTGATTAGCA
Organism: Cynopterus sphinx; assembly: GCA_030015415.1. NCBI lineage: Eukaryota > Metazoa > Chordata > Mammalia > Chiroptera > Pteropodidae > Cynopterus > Cynopterus sphinx. Next base: position 89,114,235 of record CM057384.1, on the reverse strand, counting down.
GGGGAGACAAGTTAGCGTAATAATCAATCTGGTATAAGGCTTTAGCTGATGCAATAATTTAGGCAGTCCCTTGAAATAGTTTCATAAATGGTGGTGCTGTCTGTCTTTGGGACTCAGGAGGCAATGGCCCCCATCTACCCGAGTGCTGATTGCTCTGCTGGCATTTGTGGCTGAGATTTGTGGCTGTAGGCTGTTCGATCAGAACCCAGTAGCACTCTGGCCAACTGGGCCTCACCTTGGCTTCTGGTTGCCCACCACTGAGTCTCTGCTGCATCTGCCACCACTTCACCCCCTTGAAATCTCTGTGTCCTTGTCTTATGGGAACTATGGGAGCGCAGGAAACTTAAACCTAAACCTCAGGCTCTTCTCTGGCAGTCCTGCTGCAACACTGAGTTGCTGTGTCTGTGCCCCATGTTGTGGTGGAGGCCACCTGAAAGTTGATCTTGTCCTAGAGTCCCAAACAGTTCGACATGAAGAGAGCACAGGCACTCAGCCTTTGGTTTCATCCTCACTTATTTAACACACTGATTTCTCTATAGCCCAATAAAATCAGGTCTGCTTGTTGCCCTTCCCCACACCTCCCAGAGTCTGGAAGGACTAGGCTTTCTCTCACATTATGTCCTCCCCCTTCCAAAGACATAGTACGGCCGAACTATTGAATAGAATATCTTCTCTACGTTCCCTTTTGTGTAGGCTTATTGGTTCATAATGGGAGAAATAAAGAACTTTGGTAAATCTTAAGACTTACAAGGCAACTGTCATAGATTATATTGTTGTGTGCACTTGTTCCTTCTGCCTTCCCATTGCCATGTGACTTTCATTGCCTCCCATGAGAGTACAATTGTTGCTCCATTGATATGGAGTTTAGACATGTGGCTTTCTTTAGCCAATGGCATGTAAGTGGGTGTGATATGGACCACATCTGAGCAGAAGCTTTGAGAGTCGGTGCAGGTTTCCACCAGCCCTCTTGCTCTATTGCTTCTGCCGTGAGAATGGCATGACCAAAATAGGGTTCTCTTCTTCAGCCTAGGTCAGAGAATAAGACAAATGAAACAGCAGCTAAGTGGACACTGACCTGCAGCCAAATTGTAATGTAAGAAGTAAAATTTTGTTGCTATAAACCACTAAGATTTGGGATTATTTGTTATTACAGCAAAGCTGACTAGTATACTCCATAATGGTTTGCATATCAAAAGCCAAATGTCACTTCCTTCTATTTATATTCCTTCTATAATAAGTCATAATCTCTCCCCAAGCAGATAAATGCCTTGAGCCAGATAGGGTGAAGGTTATGCATTCAGAAAAGCAAAAGAAAAACATTACCATTTTACATAAAGAGGAGCTTCATATAGAAAATAATTTAAACTGTGGGTTTTTGTGTGTGTTTTTTGTTTTTGTCTCTGAAAGACAATCATTTTGTAAATAAGTGGTGGTGTATGTCGTGCATATAGCACATCCAGGTGAAAATTAGAAAATAGTTATTAAATGGTATAACCTTAGTAATTTTGAGGTATGGCATCATTATAGAGATATAATATAGAGAAGAAGGCACTAACCTCATTCAATGGTAAATAAATTCTCAGTTGTGATCCCAGAGTCTTGGGCTACAATTTGTGGCCAACCATAGGATCCCTTCTGTCCTTATTTGTGTGGATGCAAGTAATTTAGCTCAGATTCTAACAATACCAAGTATTCTTCTTGCTTTTTTTATTCTACATATTTTAGGAATTTGCAAGCATGTACGGTTTGTTTAGTGGTGAATACACCTGCTGTTTATTTACTTATGCCAGAGGCAAACAAAATAACTGTTGGTCTCATAATAATCTTTTTAGCTACATCTGTGCACACATGGTAATCAGCACAAGCAGATAAATTTTGAAAAAAATGGAAAAATATAGTAGCTTTTTCCTTTAGAAATGCTCAGGATACTGCTGAATGTGAGCAATTGGAATTTCCCTGCTGCTATGGTCCATTTCTGATTTTGTATACAGAACTGCCCATCACTTTCTGTTTGAGAAAAAGCATTTCACTGTGCTCAAACCTGGAATTTTTCTAAGAAAAATTAAAAATAATTTGTTGTTCTAAAGAAAATTTATAGCTATATCTGATAATAGATTTGTATGTCAATTCCCTCATGAGTAAATAAATTATAAACTGTTAAGGACATGATGGAACATGAAAAGTACAGTAGTAGATATTCTAGTTTATTCTAGTACAGTCAAATACTATTTTAAATTATGAGAAGATAAAAAGTAGATACTAAATGGAGCACATTTTGTTCAAGACAAAACATACTGAATGGAATTTGCTTCATTCAAAGAAAAAAAAAGGAATTAGGCTGATAATGATGGCTGGGCCTATATTAGCAAAGAAAATGAGAAAAAAAAAGCCTGTACTTTTTCTGGGTCATATTTTCAGAACTGCTCCTATTTAAGAAAGAAAATCATATCTTGCTGATCCCCAGAAAGGCAGTAAATGAGCAACCACCAAATCCGGCTCTTCAGAGCAGCAGCCTGTCACGTATTTAGCATCTATATCTACTTGCTTTCTCTATACCAGTTACATGTGGTATCTCCTATTCTCCTAACACACCTTTCTCTAGATATTTTACACCAATCCTTGTGAACTAAATTTTATTTCAAAGTCAACAGTATTCTATATTTATACTTACAATGCTAATTAAGTCATGAGTTACATCTTAATGTATAGAGTATATGCACTGATAAACTGAAAAATTAATGCTCACTTCCTAAGTTATATTTATTTAGTTGTACCCATGCCTTGGAATACTGGAGATGTGTGTGTATAGTCTCCATGCCTCTGTTTTGCTTACTAGAATGTCTTTCTCCTTCATTTCTATATTCTTCCAAGGCCCATTCAAATACCATTTCCTCTCTGAAGCTTCCCTCGTTCTCCCCCAGCCCCCAGGTGGATGTTATCACTCTCATTTCTACATTCTGATACATCGAATTATTATTTTTCTCATTGAGTTTGTGATATTTTATTCTATAGTATAGTTATTTGTATGTATTGTATATCTCTTCTATTAATGATAGTGATAACAGTTGCTGTATGTTGAGACCTTTTTGTTTGAGCTAAACACTTCATACCTTACAATAACTCTGAATTAATATTATTATCCCACTTCTACAGATGAAGAAATTGAGACTAAAAGAGTTTGAGCAAGATGGGCCAAGGTCATAGAGTTAAATATAATAAAGTTGGGGTTTAACACCAAATCTGCTCAACTCTGGCATATGCCTTTAATCACCTCTCTATTACTCAGTTTTAAACTTCTTAAGGTTTTGAGTTGAGAGAGAATGGAGAAAACTCACATTTACTGAATATCTAATCTGTGCCTGATAATTGACAAGCTTTTAGGTATATTATTTATCATTTGAGGTAACATCATCACTTTTATTTTACAGGTGTTTATAGTTCACTATAAACAAAGTTAAAAAGGCAAGTAATAGATGTTGAGAATATACTTGTAGTATATCTAACTGGCAAAGGATTGAGAGCCAGGATATAATCAATAAGGAAAAGACTAATGTCTTAAATTTAAAAAATGAGCGAAAAAGGTGAACAGGAAGTTTACTGAAGGGAAAACCTGTAATAGGCAAAACACATGAAATGATACTCAACCCCTTTATTGAGGGACTACAAGTTAAGACAGTGAGATACCATTTCATGCCCATAGTGTTGACAAAAATTAAAATGCCTGACATCTAGTGTTGATAAATGAGAATGCTCCTACAGTGTTAGGCACAAAAGAAAATGATATGCCACTCTGGAGAGCAATTTGGGATTCAAAGATTATCATACCCTGTGACCAGCAATCCCACTTCTCGATATGTACCCTAGAGTAATTCTCCCAGGTGGCATGTTCAGTGCCAGCATTATTTGGAGAATGGATCCATTGTGGTATTTTCATACATTTGAAAATCATAGGGAATTAAAACAAATGATCTGCCAGACATCTGTTATTTTTTTCTGTAATCTTGTCTAGGATTGAAATATTTAATAACTTAAAAGATGAAACAAAACCTAGATTCCAGATCATGTCTTGTGTAGTGTAACCTTATTTAATTAAATATTTATATGCACAATGGTAATAGCAGTTATAATGTACTGAATGCTTACTTCTTGCTATGTGCTGTATATACTTCATATCCCCCTTTTTTCCCTCCTACAACAGCCCTGCAAGACAGGTATTATTAAACTACCTAGTACAGGCATACCTCTGAGATACTATGGGTTTGGTTCCAGAACCCCCACAATAAAACAAGTATTCCAATAAAGTGAGTAATCTTTTTGCTGTTGGAGAGTCTTGCCTTCATTTTGTAAAAGATGCAACACCTGTGAAGTGCAATAAGGTGAAGCACAGTAAAATTAGGTATACCTATAAATGAGGAAAATGAGGCTCAGGAAGGCAAAGTATGTCTTTTTCTTGATATGCTGATTCTTAGAAATGTACTAAGTATTACCTTTGTGTCTTGAAAACATTAATACTCTATGACTTATGATCAGAAAATAACTTGAGCTTTTAGAAGAGTCTACTTCAATATTAGTAAAAAGTAAAATTTAAATTCTGTAAGTGTTATATTCTCAAAGACTTTCGTATTTTTTAATTCCCCTTATATTTTCATTTTTAGACTGTTGGAGGGATCACTGTTTTGTTGGGAATGTGTGTGGATCATAAATAACTCCAGCTTCCTTTAAAGGAGGCTTTAAAAATTCACTCCACAGTTTGTATTTTTTTTAAGTCTCGATGTTTAAAAAAGGTTGAGGGAGGAACTTGTTTCCAAGAAAGAAATCAGTGAAAAAGTGTTGTGCTGGGTCATACGGTAATTCTATGTTTAATTTTTAAGGGACCACTATACTGTTTTCTACAGGGGTTATGCCATTTTACATTCCTGTTTACAATATATGAGTTCCAGTTTCTCCATATCCTTACCAACACTTGTTATTTTCTGGGGGTTTTGTTTTTGTTTTTGTTTTTGTTTGTTTGATTAACTATAGCCATTCTAGTAGGTATGAAATGGTAGCTCATTGTGGTTTTGATTTGCATTCCCTGATGATTAGTGATATTGACCATCTTTTTATGTGCTTATTGGCCACTTGTATATGTCCTTTGGAGAAATGTCTATTCAAGACTTTCGATGAATGTTTAATAGGGTTTTTGTTTTTGTTCTTGTTGAGTTGTCAGAGTCATTTATATATTCTGGATATTAATCTCTTGTCAGATATATGCTTTGCGAATATTTTCTCCTAAGAGTTGCCTTTTACAAGCTGGTAAGAAAAACCCAGAAATTATTAAAAATTAAATTATGTAAACTTTGTTATATGAAAAAATAAATACTCAAACTCATCATTTATGATTATTCTCTTGAGGTTATTTACATTCATTGTTTCTGAATGATGGAAGTATTATTTAATGGTGTACCTTTTATCCCAACTCTGAGTTCAGGAATTTCATATTAATAACATAAAGTTGCTCATGGTAAGAGTATTTAGAGTACAGAAATCAGCAAACACTATAAATCAGAGTTTGATTTATTTTTTTTTGATTGTCTAAACTTAAGAAAGTGACAGAGAAAAATGTTAATAATTCATTGTCTATGGCTGTTACATTGCGAATACCACAAAAAATTGAGCAAATACTCTTCTAGTATTTGAAAACTATTAACGTAGCAAAGAAGTCACTCATACTATTGAGAAATGAATGAAATTCCAACATATGACTATGTTATTTTATTTGTTAAAGTGAGGAAAATATTAATTCATACATTCATGGTGAACCTGCACTCTGAGAGCTGGTTGTTATATATTGGTAAACATACCCCGAATAAGCTCCATAAGAGCAGGAACTTTATCTTGTTCATCACTATAAACACAACACCCAGAAAGGTACCTGGCTTGTTGAACAAATGAAGACATAACGTCTTAGTGTCTCAATTTCTCAACTGTAAATTGAGGACAATGGACCTAAGTTGCTACCACACTGTGGGGAGGGAAGTGTAAAATGGTAGTAATGACAGGAGTGCTATACAAACAAGTAGCACTAAACAAATGTAAAGTGGTCTTACTAAAAAATGTTATATGACTATATTAAATATATATTTTCTTATGTTTGTTGGATAAAGGATTCTTAATGAAATAAGCATTTTATATAGCTCACTGGCTTTGCTCAAAGAAAACGTATATTCATTTTATTTTTTTTAATAATTGGCAGTCTTCTGCCTGGTTCAATTCTAAGTGCTCTAGGAAATTCCAGAGAAATATATTCCTTTCACTGAAAGGGTTTATAATCTATTTATAGTGATAACTTAAATAAAACATTAAGAGAATAGAAAAAAAATAGATGGTAAATATTTGGTATTAGACACTCTGCCGCGGATTGTAATGTTTGTTTCTTTTTTTTTTTTTAATAAGATGCCAGAGCTATTTTGACTAGCCTTTCTGATTATAAAAACCCTTCTTTGAATGCCTTTAAAGTAGCATAGATTTTCTTGTCCAAGGCATCTTGGATGGTGGTATTAGATCAGCATCAGTAAGCATTTACTAGATGATCACTGTGTGCACTCACTGTGCTAATAAGAATGTCAACTCTGCAATTTATAAAGTTGGGTAAAATATGGCCTATTGGAGAAAAAAACAGACAAGCATAGATGCATTAGAAATGAACATTTACATCAACTATTAGCCATCTCTCTGCCTCTCAGTAGTCTGTCTTACTCTGTCAAAAATTATTTCCTTGGGACAAATTGTCTATGTCAGTAAGACCAAAACATGGGGGAACAAAGGGACAGTGCTATCTTGGGATTTGATGGGCAAAGACTCCATTGAATCATATGAGAAAAGAAAAGAAAAGAAAAGTAAAGGATTAGGACTATGGAACACAGGGCTTTCTCCTACCTCCCTATATACTTTGTTTCATCCCTTAAAGTCAGACTAGAATTCTTAGAGGTACAACAGCTGATCCGTGCCTGTGGACTTGGTCTAAAGAAAATACACAGTTTGAGAACTCAGTGACAGGGCATTTTTAATGATTATGCCCCAAAGCGATATTCTTTCTTCTCAAGGCTTCAAATGCATAGACACCTATCAGATTTTCTTGCTCAGAGTTAATTATCTGCGTAACCTAACCGTACTCAAACCCTTCCTGCTCACTTTATGCAGACAGCTATTAAAGGTAGCTCTACATTTTATTGAAGGAGTTGACCCTCCCCCTGCATAATACCTAAATCCCACTGAGACATGGAACAAACAGATCTGTGTTCACTGCCTAACTGTTCCTTTGAGACAAAAATGATATTTCATATTTATATATTCCATTTATATTAACTTTTGAGAAACGTGCCTTTTGAAGTTTATTTCCATTAAGCTGCAAAGCCTAATCCCTTGATCTAAACCATATTAAGTACTTTGATGGCAGCTTGTGCTTTGAACAAATATTTCAAGTAGGTAATATTAACTTAAATAATCCTGCTGCCTAATATAGTCTCAGATAAAATATTGATTTAAATGCTAATATAGATGTGCAGGGTTCCATTTTCTTTCTGCTTTTTCCTCATACACAAAAATGAATAAATATTTAGCCTTTCCTACACAGTGGGACTATTCTGTAGACTGTAGCAGCATCTGAAAGCCATTTAGCTTCCCCCAGGTCTTCATGCTATTATATCAGTGACTTGCCCAAATCATGTGCTGATTGATTTATTATATCTCCAATTTATAATCCATACTGATTAATAAATGAAATAAGTGGTCAAAAGTAATCATGATAATAGAGAGTAGAATCTGCAAAGCCTTAACAGTTTACAAAATACTTGGTGATACATGATCTCATTTGATTCTCTCAAAAATGCTAGTAAGTAGATATGCAGGCACTATCATCTCTTCTTTTCTAAGGCCAATGGCTTATAAATGACGGAGCTGCACTTAAACCCAAGGCCTTCTACTCCAGGGCCTATGCATCGTCCACAATAACTTGCTGTGCCTTTATCACCTATTTCAAGGGATAATGAAGAAATACATTATTTGCATTTTAAAATATTAACTACATTATAAGGACTGTGATGGTTTCTTAGTAAAACACTTTATTGGCATAACAAATTTCTGCTACATTATTTGGTTCTGTTGGTCTAAGTGTTAGTCTAAGTGTTCTAGTGATTTTTTTTAGTGGTTTCCCTCCCTCTTACCAGATCTGCCACGTTTTGTCACTACTCAGGGTTTGCAGATGTTGCTATTTAATGAAATTGCTCTGTAAAGGATAAGAGAACTGGGGAGACTGTTAGCATAACTGATAAGCAGCTTGGTTCTGAGACAAAAGAGAGCAATGCTTCTTTTGGTCCTGTGAACTGATAGGAAGCCAACGTTTAGTCTTTCCCATTAAAGATTCTTTGTAAACAGGGATTTTCTCCACATCTAGGCACTCCCTAGACCTGAATATTGTTTTCTAAACCTTACTCTGTGCTCTAGCAAGTTAATAAGGATAATGCACATATAAATCAACCTTTCATTTACTTAAAAGGATCCTGAAGTAAAGGAGGAAATGACAGCTACTCTGATCCTTGAATACTAGACAAAGGCAAATCTTTCCTAAGTACACAGTCCTTCACTGTGACGTAACCATTTTCATTTAACAAACATTTTCCCCTTGTGCTGGCAGACTATAAAAGGAAGCGTGTAGACTTGGCAGCCCAACCCTGAAGTTTGTGTCTAAAAATTATTGCAATTTATGCACCAAGGGTCCAAATGACATTTGTCATTTGGCTGGGCAAAGACACTTCTGAAATTAAAAAGGATGACCTTATTTCACTTGGTGAAATGAGATGTATCCTTAATGGAACCCATTTTGAATAGTCGTTCTTAGGGAAGCACTGTCCAAAAAAGAAAATGTATTTTATATTCTTTCTTATCATCAGAAGAAAACACACTCTTAAAATAGTCTCAGTAAGACTGGCTTGGTTCTCACTGAGAACCTCATAGTACCATTTTAAAATTCCTATTCATAGGTGGTGATTTGGCATGCATTTTTTCTTTTGTGGTGAAAAATAGTGATCACAGCACAGTTGAAAATAGTATTATGCTTTTTATTGATATTTAATAAACAATACCCATCTTTTCCTCTTGCTCTTAATCCTTAGGAAGGGCTATAGTTTTCAAGGTTGAGGATGTTTTTAATCATTACATGTATAACATAATCAGCAACTTGTAGGTGCTTAATATGTTTGTTTAGTTAATATTTATGTTGCCCTTTTATATCTCAGGCACTATTTATTTAATCCTCCTATAAACCTTTGAGGTAGGGATTCTTATCCCCATTTTATTGGGATACAGAGAGGTTAAGTACCTTGTCTGACATCACATAGCTAATAAGTTGGGAGCTAGGGTTTAAAACCAGAAAGTCTGGCTTCAGGATCCTTGGACTTGACCACTATGCTCTAGTGCTTTACATTGGGTAAAAAGCCTCAGATAGAATTCACATGAAGACTCCTCAGGGTTTGCCTTGCATTTGATTTCCTACCCATCCAACTGCAGACACTTTGCTAGACCCCTTCCCACTCTAGTCTCTGTCCTCACCTGCTCCAGTCGGGCTAATGTTGACCATATGGTAATAGAATTGGCTGAACCAACCCTAATGATAGTCTTTGTACCTCTTGTCATTTCTTCCTTTCATCCCTCTAACTTTCTTTATAGGACTTCCCCCAATGGAAGTGAGAAAATGTTGAGAAAATAGCTGGTACTTAATTTGAGTGTTTTCAGAGCGGAGGGAGAAATTCTCACCCAGCCACCAGAGTTAGAGAATGAACCATATGAGAAGTTATTCCTTGCAACTAAGCTGGAACTCAGAACACGTTTTCTAAAAGAAACATTATTATATGCTAATTTTTATCAGTTATTTACTTTCAGAAAAGCATAGGCCTATACTTCACTTATTTGTTGACTCGTTAAACAATTTGTTCAACAAACTTTTGAAGAACATCATGTGCCAGGTGTTATACCAGACACTAGGGACACAAATCACCACCACTGGGTTAAGTCCCCAGCTGGTCTGCAGAACCTATTGCTTGTAGCATTGAATCTATGAGAAAATAAGTTAGTAGTTAATTTATTTCTTTAGGATTATACCTTTTTCATAATTTAGTTATTGCCAGTAATGATAGTTTTGACTTCAGGTATTTGAGAAAAATTTACAAGTTGGAAATGCAAACTGAAAAATATTGATTTTTAAAAATTAATATGTGCTTTTTATTTGGGAATTAACTTCTAAAAAGTACAATAACTTACCAGTAACCAAGAGAAGACTATATTAAACTTGGATTAATTTATATACCTATAAGCGTACATCCTACTGAGATCAGTGAATAACGTTAGTAGGGCATATCCTGTAATTTTTTCCACCAACATTTGTCAACATCACATCTTTGCAGTGCAGATGTTTGGGAAGTTGGTCACCGAATTTGAAAGTGGCATATCAAAGTATGCTATATTTTCTTTCATCTATGAATAGAATGGTCAGCTTTATTTAATTTAGTAGGGAAACTTTATTACTTCCTGCCATTTTCTGCTACAGATTTGAAATGGCTAAATACATTAAATTCCACGACGGTTTCTCACTTAATGTAATTAGAGTATGTAGCTTTATAAAACCTAAAGGTGTCAAAAAACTGACACTATGTTCAGTCTCTAGGAAGATTTAGAGTCTGCAATACCCAGGAAGACTTTGAAGTGTGCACACACATGATCATTTCTTTACTGGTGCACATATTTCTTGTGGCACTGATATCTGCCTGCCCCAGTTCTGCTCCTGCTCCCCTGTTGTTCTCTGTTATCTAAAGGCTGAAGATCCAGACCTACTGGTCCACTAGGAGCAAATCCAATCTAGAATGAGTCTTCTGCTTCTAATTCTAGCTGGTATTCAGTAATGCATTTAGTTCTCTGGACTTCTGCATGAGCATCAGACTTCATTCTGCCTATCTGACTATACCAGGTGAAGCCAGTCTCCCTACCTGGTCTTCCTGCCTACCTTCATATAATCTTGCATGGACTTTCCAACGAACAACCCAGATTCCACCAAACACCAAGAACTGCTGCTGTGCTAAAGTGACAGGCTCCATCCTGAGTAACTGGTCCATGTCCACATTTCCTACAGATTTGAAATGACTTACTCTCCATCACTTATCATCCACTTTCAGGAAGCTGGTTTCATAAGTCACCCCAGCACCGGCATAGGTATTTCTGCACTTACACCCTCACCCACTCTCTGGATGACTTTCTTTCCCTCCATCCCTCCCTCGCTCTCCCCATCCCTCTCCCCATCCCTCTCCCCATCCTTCTCCCCTTCCCCTCCTCTCTATAATGTCCTATGAAAAGCATCTTAATCCTACCTCTGTTTTGAATCTCTAGTGATCTCCACCTTTTCTAAGTTTTTTATTTCACTTATAAACATTCCCACACCAACTAGCACTAGTCAGATAGTCTTTTATTTTCTTATCTATATCAGCCTTCACTCTTCTAATGACATTGTGAGGCCAGAAACCATTTCAGATGCTTCTTTTGTATTCCTTATTCTCTCTATCAATAATAAATACTTATTTCACTAAGTAACCCTTGATAATAACATTTCAGTGACATGACAGAGATACAATTAATTGAGCCTCTTCTATATATTAGGCACCATATACATTATCCTATGTAGTCCTCACATCAGCTTTATGAAATGAGGAGTATATCCTTTTTGCAGTTGATGCTATTGAAATCACACAGCTAATAAGTGATAGAGGGGCAAGGGTTTAAACCCAGATCTGACTTCACAGGCCATGAAAATAAACTACTACATTTCACTGTCTTCAGTATATTGTGCCTAGGGAACAAATTTAGACAAGCAATAACCCTTTTAGGAGCCTGGGGATTCCAACAGGACTTATTCATTAATTATCTCTATATCAGTATTTGTTGAATTCTTAAATGAAGAAGCTTTAGAAACTTATACATAGCAGTGAAAGTGGACAGCTGGTGATTCAGGAAGCAAAAAGAGGAGGCAGGCAGTAAAGACAGAAAGACACCCACAGATATGAATTGAACAACCCTTTTGTTCTGTCTTTAACCCTTGAGCTTGAAACCTGATTTGTGATCTCACCACAAGTCTAGTAAACTGCTCCTCAAGTCTCATTCTATTTGACCTCTGTCTAGCACTTCCCATCGTGACCTTTCACTCCTTGAGCCTTTCCTCCTTTATTTTCTGTGACAATCTCAGATTATTGCTCTTTCTTTGGTTTCATTGTCTGGCTCTTTTTCTCATCCTATAAGCAAGCATCCCCTTAGGTTCTGCCCTTGAACCTCTTCACTCCTTCTAGATTCTCTCCCTTGGCCTCATCCATTTTCATTGTGTCAGCTCTCATTCGTATGCAGAATGCAAGCACATCTATAGGTCAGCAATCTAGACCTCTCTCCAGGGCTTTAGTCCCACATTTCAAACAGCTTGTCAAGTAGCTTCACTAGCACTTCACTGCATCCAAAAATCATATGTCATCTGTTTCTCTCAAGCCTCCTGTTTCTCTCCTGGGGACTCTATTGTTGAATGACATTGGCATTCTTCAAGCCACATCTCTCTTGCTGATCCCCACAACAATCATTCAGTTGCCTAGACCTGCTGATTTTATGTCCTCAATATCTGTTGGTTCTGTCTCTCAGTTCCCATTACCACGACTTTATTACTACCTGATTAATCTCTCCAGAGAACAGTTCTGATCATCTTCAATCCTCTATTCAAAATTTGCAAGGATGAAAAGTGTTAAGAAGAAAGGAAGGAAGAAGGGAAGGAGGGAGGGAAGAAGAGGAAAGAAAAGCCTCTTTAGCTAGACATTCAAGGTCCCAGCCTTCTTTCCTTCATTTTTATCCACCAAGCACAAAAGACTCCACTGCCACTCTCTCTACCTCTTCTAAACACAGGTATCTGTATCCTTCTTTCTCACTTACATTACAGTTATCATTAGTGTTTGTGTTTCATCTTTACTACTAGAGATCATGGGCTCTCATTTTGTTCACTTAGTTCCCCAACGTTGTGCTTTAACACCTGGTAGGAGCTCACAGAAGTTTTTTTGTTTGTTTGTTTGTTTGAGTAATGAAGTATGACTTTGGCAACACTTACCTCCAGTTACAGCTCTTTTGCCCAGCATGAAAAGTAAATGGAAGAATTCCCCATTGTATACCTTTTGGGTTTACCTCCCTTTTGGTTCTTTTTGTGTCTCAAATTCCCCATTCCTTTGTCAGGAACATGGTTTGTGAGGTCTGAGTTCGGGGAGAGGTTCTTGCAAGGCTTCATCTCTGAAGCTAGCCATTACTGTGGCTGTATAGAGCTTCTAGTCACTACTTATTTCTGGGAAAGTTACTGTATTCTGTAACCACTTGGGTCTGCTGAGTGTAAAGTGGAAACAGAAGGTGTCTTGCTGCCCCCATGAGTATTTCTGGTAATTCATAGCCAAGCCATCCATGGCAGGAAGTTTCCTCAGCAGAACAGATACACGCAATTCCAGAGACTGACTCTGTCCTCAACTGTAGCCTGATTAATCTTAACTCATGGTAAGAAAGTGCTCAAATAATGATACAAACATGTCAACAGGACATAGGAACCAACTTAAAATGGCTCCCATTGGTCAAATCTGGGACTATTTTAGCATCACATTAAATAATGATAGTAACAGATAGTAACCTACAGAATAAAATAAGAATCCATGAGTTCATACTGATATAATTAATAAGTGAATAAATACATCAATGAGAGTGAAAGTTCTTTTAGTAGAATGCCAAATGATAAATGAGTAAGGAATGATAAAGTTAGGAAAATCATCATTTGACAAGTGTCAAGGTAATAATTGATTTATGCAAGAATTATCAATGGGTTCTAAACTAATGGATGAAAATTTGATGAGGAACAGGATATCTACACAGTCTCAAAGTACTATTACAAAGGAAAAATAATAACTTTGCAGTAGAGAAACCTGGCAGCTATCATCTTAACTAAGGATCAAAGTTCATATCAACAGTAATGGGATCAACTGACATCATGAACTCCTTATATGATGTAATGAGGACACAACATCACTTTTGTAGAATTCCTGCCCAAAATGCATGGTGTCAATCTTCTCATGAAGAAACCTCAGACAAACTCAAATCAAGAATAATGGATATAGAGTTTCAGTTTTGCAAAATGAAAAGCATTCTAAAGATTGTTTGCACAACAGTATGAATGTACTATATGTAATAATGCCACTGAAGTGTATACTTAAAAATGGTTAAGATGGTAAATTTTGTTATGTATTTTGCCACAATTTTTAACAATAAAAAAAATTAAGGAGCATTCCACAAAATATCTTCACTAAGTCATGAAAGACAAAGGCTATGGAACTATTTCAGATTAAAGAGTACCAAAGAGAAATAACTAAATGCAACTTATGTGATTCTGGGTTGAACCCTAGATCAGGAAATACATAAATGTATATACACACACATATACATACATACACATATATATTGTTACAAAGTAAAATATTGAGACAATTAGTTTAAATATGAATAAGATAATAGTAATGTCACCTTCCTGATTTAGATCACTGTACTGTGGTTATGTTAAAGAATGTTCTTGTTCTTAAGAAACATACACAAACATTAGGGGAATAAAGAGTCATGTTTGTAACTTACTCTCAAATAACTCAGAAAATCATAATATAAATACATATATGAAAAGATAATGATTAAATACAGGAAAATGTTAACAATTAGGGAATGTGAGTGAAGGGAATACAGCATTTCTTAGTATTATTCTTGCAACTTTTCTGTAAATCTGAAATTATTTCAAAACAAAAAATTACAAAAGGAGTTCAATGTTGGACATGTGGAGTTTGAGATGTATGTTAGACATTTACATGAAGATGTAAGACAGGCAGCTGTACTGTATTCTGGAATTTGAGATAAAGGTTTGGGTCGAAGATTAAAAGTTGGGAATCTACATATAAATGACATTTAATGCTATGAAACTTGACAAGATTACCAAAGCAGTACATTTTGGAAGAATAGAACCAAGAATTGAGTCCTGGAACAACACAACGTTATTAATTCATGTCTCTCTCAATAATGTTTTCCACTTCGCTTTTAGTTAGTTGTTCAAGACAAAGAACTCTGGATTTGTTTAAAAGCAAGTTGTGAAGAAAGAAAAAATGCAATTAACAGCTGAAGATGGAATTATTGTCTCTTTCCTATTTCCAGCATTTGATGACTCCAGCTAATTTTTTTTTCCCCAGACATTTTGGTGCCTGGTTGCCAGCAGGTTGTCCACAGAGATCATCTATGTTCTAGAAGTGAAGTCATCTTGCAGGGTAGAGAGCAGCTGGATAGAAATAGGCCCGCCTATCTCACCGCAGGGCAGAACTTTGGAGAGCAAACAGTCTTTCATTCAAATTGCAGGCAAACTTCCTGATGCTGAAATCAGCCCTCATCTCACAAGCTCATCTCATCAGTTTCCTGGTAGAAAGCAGCTGTGCTGGCAGGGATAGAAACCCCTGGCTAGCCATAATTAGATCTAAAAAAGCACCCCATGTTTTCCCTTTAGTATGCACGCCTTAGTGTCTGCCAGTGTGAATGGCAGTGGGCCTTGGGGAGTTGTACTTAAAGTGAGTGAGCAACGGAGCATAATGATCGTGACTTCCCCCACCCCCACCGTTGGATCACATTTGCATTGCCTTTGATTAGTCTCTTTATTTGAAACTAATGTCAAAGGTAGTGTGTAATGTTGGCTCTAACTTTTAGCAAGAAACTAGAAATAGAACTGTAATTGTTCACGATTGTATGGAGATTTGCTGGAACTCTGTCTTTTCACACCTTCACTGTATCTTGGAAATTATTTACTCATCTTCTAGGAAGCATCATTCACTCCAACCAACTAATAATAAGCATATCTAAGTCTTTAGAGTGCTTTGCAATTTACAGGCACTTATATATCCATTATCTCATTTAATCTTGACAACAGAACTAAAAAGGAGATAGTCTTATCCCCATTTTGTAGGGAAAGAAACAACTTAAGATCATATACTACCAGAAAGCTAATGTGACTCTCTTTTCCCTGACGAATTGGTGAGGAAAAGACCTGAGTTTCCACACTGAACCAGTTGAGGAAATGTAACTATATTCATCCCATCATCTAATTAAGTCTCTCCAACGTGATGGTGGAAATACCTCACACAAAAGATAGAACATTTTTAAAACACCTACCAGAGGCAGATGAGAGGTCTTAGTCTCATGAGCTATGAGAAATTTATCTTGTTGTTGTTGTAATTTGGAAACAACAGAATTCAGATTGACTGAGATTATTGTTTTTTGTGTAGTGTGTGAACATTCTAGTTTTTCTGTAAAGAGGTGAGAGACAAGGAGTATATTTTCTTGTTATCACTGGCAAGCATCTTCTAGGTTAGAGAGAGAAAACTGTCACTGTTGAACTTCAACAATAGAAAAACTCACCTCTAGAAATCAAGCCCAGGGAAAAAAAGTCTCATTTTGGCAGCAAAGCTACATCAAGAAAACTCAGGGGAAGGGAGACAATAGCCAAGGAGACAGTTTCTCATATGGAGAAAGACTAGATTCTGTCGGCAGTTCTGGCATCCTAGGTTGTTGCCAGTAGGCACCCTGGAGGGAATGTGATGAACCACAAGGGAATGTGTTGATAGCAGTTTTCCTTCACAGCCTGAATACAGTAGGAATTTCTACTGAGCAGCATCCATTCTACTTTCCTAAAACGAGAAATACGTTTTCTTAAGAAACCTCAGGAGTGGTATCTTTGGGTATGGTTTGAGGAGAGGAGTAAGCAGAGAAAAGGACAACAATGAAGGCTGGTTTTAGAATCTTAGAGCAAAGATTCTGTGAATCACAGCAGTTAGAGCATCCCCCTTTGGGTGAAAACCAGGTAACAGTAGAGAGCTACTCTCTAGACCTTTATTATCATAAGGATCATTTGCCTTCTGGTGTTAGCAACATTATTCTGGTAAGTTAGGTCACTGTGTCTCTCCCCATAAAAGCAGGGGCTTAACTCTCCTTCTAGCAGTCATGACCAGAGTATATCTGAGCAGTCCTTATTTGGGTTTGTACATATTAGTTCAATGATTCTCACATGGGCCTCACATTGGAATCATTGGGAGCTTTAAAGAAATACTGATGTGTGTATCATTTTTTAAAAGCTCCCGCACATGATTCTAATGTATAGCCAAGGTTAACAATACTGTTCAAGAGCAGTGATTCTCAAATTTTGATGTGTAAGTATCTGGGGATCTTGTTAAAAAGTGGTTTCTGATTTCAGTAGATCCCGGGTGGGGCCTGAGAGTCTGCATTCTTCACAAGTTATCAGGTGATGTAGAATACCACAAGAAGCAAAAATTTACAGCAATGGCTCTCAAATTCTAGCCATATAATAAAAAATAATCACCTGGGGAGACTTCCGTAGCCCCATTCCACATGTAAAGAGCTTGGAAGTTGCCAATCTGTCCTAACAAGTAAAAAGCTGAACAGACTGAAAAATCAGCTCTTCTTAGATCCAAAAGAGAGGACACTGAGGAAACTACTGCCCCCAAGCCTGGAGGAACAGATGAATACAGCAAGTCATGGCTTATTGGAACAGAGACTCACAAGCAAGCAAGCAAGCAGAAACTGCCAAGGGAACCAGTGCCTGGGTAGGAAAACCTGATCCGTTATTGTAGAATCTGGAGGCTCAATTTGGACAACTTCCGAGAGTTAAAAACTCCAGGGGACCTAGTCATAATATGCCTCTCACCATATAGTAAGATTTGCCACCTGAAGCTCTTCCAGGTTCCCACAGTAAATATAAGAAAAATTCCTTTGCCCTTCTGGCAGGAGGGAAGGGAAAAGGAACAATTTTGAAATATACCAGGTACTCTGGTCTTTTTAACAAGGCCCACCCTCAGGAGAAACTGGATAACTAGATCTTACTCTGAGAGGATGAGAAGCAGCAGGAACTCTCATTCATTGCTGGTGGAAATGTAAAATGGTACAGCCACTCTGGAAGACGGTTTGGCAGTTTCTTCCAAAACATTCTTAATGTATGATCTAGTAATTGGGCTCCTTGGGATCTCCTATTGATTCTGACTTAATAGGTCTGAGCAGGACCACCATTGGTACATTTTCAAAGTTCCCCAGGTGATTTCTTAAAAAATTTTTAAAGACAACTTTATTCTTTTAGAACAGTTTTAGGTTCTACTCCCAAAGGAGTTGAAAACTATGTCCACACAAAAATCCTCAATGGATGTTTGTAGAAGTTCTGTTTGTAATTGCCAAAACTTGGAAGCAACCAAGGTGTCCTTCAGTAGGCGAATGAATTATAAATTGTGATATAGCCAGACTATTATTCAGTGCTAAAATAAATGAGCTACCAAGCCATAAAAACACATGAAGAAACTTAAATGCATATTACTAAATGAAAGAAGCTAATCTGAAATGGCTAAATACTGTATGATTCCAACTACATGACATTCTAGAAAAGGCAGAACTATGGAGACAGCAAAAAGATCAGTGGTTGCTAGAGGTTACAGGAAAGTGAGGGATGAATAGGCAGACAGCACAGAGGATCTTTTAGGGCAGTGAACCTACACTATATAGTACTATAATGGTGGATACTTGTCATTATACATTTGTTCAAAGCCATCTAATGCATACCACCAAGAGTGAACCCTTGTGTAAACTTAGGGTCATTATAATGTATCAATGTAGGTTTCTCAGTTGTAATTAGTGTATCACTTTGTTGAAGGATGTTAATCATGGGGGAGGCTGTCGGGTAGGTGGGGATGGTCTGGAAGTATATGGGAAATCTCTGTACCGTTCTCTTAATTTTTCTCTGAACCTAAAACTGTTCTAAAAGAATAAAGTTATATTTAAAAAGTTTTAAAGAAACCACCCGGGGAACTTTTAAAATGTACCAATGGTGATCCTGCTCAGACCTATTAAGTCAGAATCAGTAGGAGATAGGGTCCAGGCAGAAATATTCTTAGGCTCCTCTTAGTGATTCTGTTGTGTAGAATAGATTTGGCTACCTTGGTTCTAGATCTGCCCTGCACTAGCCACTAACCACATGTGGGTATTTTAAATTAAGACCCAAAATTCAGAGCCTCAGTTGCATTAGCCACATTTCAAGTTACATCAAGCTATAAGTGGTTAGTGGCTTCTATATTATATAGCGTAAATATAGAACATTACTCTTAACATGGAAAGTTTTATTGGCCAATATTATAAAATTTAGAGCAACTCTGTACAACAAATGTTCCTATAAGTTTTCTTATTTCTAACATTGTTACATTCTGTTCTTTTAGTTAAAAACAATTAGATTTTATCTAAAAGGAAGCCAA
Source organism: Cynopterus sphinx (assembly GCA_030015415.1). Classification (NCBI taxonomy): domain Eukaryota; kingdom Metazoa; phylum Chordata; class Mammalia; order Chiroptera; family Pteropodidae; genus Cynopterus; species Cynopterus sphinx. Next base: position 89,094,826 of record CM057384.1, on the reverse strand, counting down.
ATGATAGTAGTTCTTGTTTTATTGCAGTTTACAGTAGTTATTTTCAGACAATCCTGTTCTCCCAACCTCCTAGTAGAATATTCTGTGAGCTTGTGAAAAAAACAAATTGGTTGATCAATGTTTCTTTATAAGGATAGCTGCCTGTGTCAGAAGTTAAAGCAAAGTTTTATATGTGTGAGGGGAGTAGGCTGAGACAGGCTCTTTGTTAAACTCTGAAGTTGTTTGGTGACATGTATTTATTAGTGTCAACATTGAATTTAAAAGAAAAAATAAGTTATCTTATTTTAAGAATTTTTTCTTAGGAACTTACAACTTTTTCCTCAAATAAATAATTGGTCATACTCAGATACCCAATCTAAATTGGATATTTCTATTGTTGGGATAATTCTCAAGTCTGAAACTACAAGTCATATTAAAACAAAACAAAAACAGAAGTATGCTAAAAAAAAAAAAGTTTCAAGACTCATTAATGGAGAATATTTATAGTCTCTGTTTCTAAATTCAGTTTATAACAGGAAACAAATATTCTATTCACAGTAGAATTTTTTTTTTAATGAAAAGACACTTTATCCTCAAGTAACATACTTTCATCTTGTTGGGAGTCAAAGTTCGAATTTTGTCTATCACATGTTTTCCCCCTGGAAATATGGTAATTGGAAAAAGGATGCAGGGCTAGAAAATTACACTGTATTAGAGATTTCATCATCGAGCCATCTCCTGAAGAATAATAGAGTGAGTCGCAAGTTTAGTATAGCTAATACATAAATGGAGGTCAGAGAATGGGAGAATGGAGAACAGGACACGGTACTTTTTTAAAATATCAAGTATTCCTTCATTTGGTAGGCCCGATAATTCTTAATGGAGAAGAGATTATGAACTCCTTGTGGCAATAATTGCCTGGATTATAGTTCAAGAATTGTCAGTGCTGAAGAGGGATCATGGTTAATATTTGTCCTAACGGTGAATGCCTGGTCCTGGGAGAGCGTTAATAAGTCTGGTTTGGCAATGAGCTTTTGTAATGAATATCTGGAGTAGTGCTGGTCCAAGTGCATAAAATGAAGTGGCAGCAGCGACATCAAGGAACAGTCCAGATATTTGGGGCTCATTTGAATCGATGCACTGACACTGGGTGCTGCATACATCAAGCCACTGCAGCAGTCCCCAACATAGAGCCTTGGAAAACAGGCTTGTTCTGCAGCTTTGCTTTTCCAGAGTTCCACTCCATAATCTAATGCCCTTTAACTGGGACAAACAGAGCTGAGTGTACAAAGCAAAGAACAATTTAAGTACAGTGCTCAGAAATAATTGGCAGCTTAGAGTAAGATGAAGTTTCACAATAGTAAAAATCACAGCATCGTAGCTTTTGCAGAGACCTTGAAAGGTCACATCTTCCATTGCCGATCTTCGAAACTTAAACCTTTCTTCCAGATAGATAAGAACTGATTCTACATTTTAGGACTTCCTGAAAGAAAATTATTCAGCTCTCTTTAAAACATTTTCTGATCTATAGTAATACCTTTCTCACTGTTTCCAGGTTCATTCTTCAGTTAAAATTGGTTTTATTTGTTCAGTTTTTAGTGGAGGTGACTAACAACTAGTCAGTATCCCTTATGTAAAAGTCACTGAAGATCAGCCCTAGTTAAATTACTACCTCAACCTTCATTTCAGTGACAAAAATCTGTTTCCTTAGATATTTTTCTAAAGTCTGTTGTTTTAGCCTCTTATTGCTTTTATCTTCTTCAAGTTTTCCATATCAGTCTTTGTAATGTCTAAACTGGATCCAATGCTGTAGAAATATCTGATGAGTGGTTAGTACAATGAGAAACTCACTTTATGATTCCTAAATACCAGCAGTTTTTGCTTTGCACAGTAGTGTGAGACTGTAAAAATGACCATGAGAGACTGTAAAGGTAACCGTCCAAGCTAAGACTACATAATGTGACCTTAATACTCAGTGAAAAAATTCTGATACATAAATGTGCATCAAAACATTTAAAGCTCTATTCCGGTTGGTTATAAATGAATAGAAAATTTTTTTAAAATAATCAAATTAATATTAGCATACTGTAAGTTAAAAACATTATAAACATTGAGAATTAAAATAGTTTATTTATTAGTAACAGACTTATCCAGAGCAGTTCGAACAGTGCTTGCCTTCTTGTTGTCATGTAACTTAACAACACTGAGCAAACATCCTTCCTATGCCTTGGTGAATTGTCACACTCCTTTCTGAGCTTGGATCAGCTTCCAACATTGTATCCTTTGTGCTTTCAAAGTCATGAAATATCTCCAAGAGTTCCTTTAATGTGAAGTTTTTGCCAGCATCACTTCCTCTGGGGCATCCTTATACCTTTCGTCACAACTACTTTCTTCATTTACGTTGATTAGTTTGCCTTCACTAAGTTCCTCGGGTACATATCTAGAGTCTCTCAATTGGCAGAAGTGTCAGCAATCCCACAGTTAGCTATTTCTTCTATGACTCTGTTTACATTCCAATGTTACCATTTTTTGTTTCTTTGCTGCACTTTTATCTTTGTTGGCCAATTCTCCCTTTCCATTATCCATTCTGTTTTTGAGTTTATCACTGAGACAAGGAGGCACTCCCACTTACACATTTTGTTGGTGTGTGAACTAAGTAACAGATGCATGGTGACCTATCACCAACAGATTTTGAAGGAAGTGATGTGATTTGTCACTGATCGTGATGCACATCTATTATTTATGTCTTGATTTGTGATTCAAAGAGCTAGCATTGAAATTTTCACCTTATTCAATTATCGTCAATAGACCATGGCAACTGAAATTTGAACGTGGTTCTTGGGGAACTAGTCTTATTTAACTAAACCGTTTTTGCATTTTAGAACTATGCAACACCAGCCTTATTTAGCTCCTACATCTACTCCCAGGTCTAGTGCTAATGTCTGGTTCCTGGTCAGTTTGTTATCCACTCTTTTCTGGGTCTTTTTCTGACATACAGCTTACCAGCTTTATTTTAGTGTGGTTTTCCTGTTTTCTCTAGGGATACTTCATTGGCTCATTTCTCTTTCTTTGTACTTTTGGTTTTCAAAGACTCCTTTAGTCTCTAAAGTTGTTTGGAATACTGAGTCCCCTCCCAGGTTTACTATCATTTGTGAATTAAACATTTCCTCATGCATTAATGTGAATACTAATTATCTCCACACAATGTCAGTTCCTGATTACCTGTCCAGGATGACCCAGCTGGTCCATTGTTATCCTTTTGGTCAGACAGTCCAGTCATTTCTGTTGCCTAAGGCCAGTGGTTCCCAATTCTGGTTCATCATCAGGTTTTTCTGAGGTGCTTTATAAAACACCTCCCATGCCCTAGGGTGCAGCCTAGGGAATCTATACATTTGAACGGTCCCCATGTAATCAGCTAGGTTTGGTTTATAATATAAAGAACACTGCTTTCCTAGTCCTTAGTAACCTTATCATAGGCTATTAGAACTAAAGAACTGACAAATACAGTAGAGATCATTTTGTCAAACCTACTCATTTTATAAATGAGAAAACTAAAACGCAGAGGTGCCAGGCAATTTGGCTATGGTCTCACAGTTACAGGCAGAGTAGAGACTAGGACCCATGTTTTCAAACTCTGACTCTAGTACTTCTTATACCTAATTCCCTCATACGGGAGACAATCCAAATGATTGACTATAATCTTCTTCAAGCTCTCCTACAGTGACTTTTCTTTCTTCTATGGAATACCTTCTGAGACAAGATGCTCAAATAAGGCTCTCTGTAGCGAATGGGATTGTGGTAGTGGAGAGGATTTTAGAAGTAGTAGGTGCTCTAGGCCTTTGGAGAAGTACTGGGAGCCTCAGTTCAGTCCTGCTCTGGTGCTTACTCTCTGCTTGCTCTGTGCCTATGCACAGTGTCAGAGCTGCTGCCTCTTATGTGCTTAGATATCTGTTTGAGTCATATACAGTGCTTTGTTTCCAGAGGCTGTTTGTGTGACTATACACACTTCCTGACGGGAGAGGAGGAAGGTAGGGAGAATGCGAGATGTACTACTTTGTAAAGCTTTCTCTAGTTCTGTGAAATATTCTCACAACTAAACAAAGAATTTGGCTTTCAGTTTTGCTGACAGAGGAAATGAGTCTGTCTGTAAGCTGAGAGAAGCACTAATGAGTAGAGCATCTATTCCTTTGATATGTTGTATGGGTTCATGAAAAATAAATGGGAACGTTGAATAGTGTGTAAGAACAGTTAATATTTACATACTGAGCCTGACTGGGGAAAAAATAAAAACGGAATTTGTCTACCTCCTAATCTCCATGAGCTCACCTGTCACAGGAAACAGTATTTGAAATTACAATGTGTCTTGTAGCAATCTTAAAAAAGGAGCTCTGTAATCCTGGGATGCTGGGTTCAAGGGGCTTTCTTATAAATTCTTCTCACCTCTCAAGTACATGCTGCCCCCACCCTGGCCTCCTACTAGGCCTGGGAGATGAAAGATTATAGAATTATGAAGTTTTAGAGCTGAAAGAGGCCCTAGCACTCTGTTTTGCTTCCAAATTCTTAGTTTTCTCCCCTGAAATCCAAAATGGTCAGCAAACTTAGCTAGTCACACAGCTACTGGGTGGCTGGAATTGAGACAATAGGTCCCTATGAGTGGCTAGGATATGGACTTGGCTCTTTGCTTAAAACCATGGGCCAGAAAGGAACTGCCTCTTCTGTGGTTAATGTTCACTCACTGGCCAGGGGATGTGGCACAGAACTGGGCAGCCCACATGGGCAATGTTTTAAAAAAAGAGTCATTCTTGAAAAATCAGAGTCCCAGTCTGAGCCACACTTTGAGTTAGGGGACTAAGTTATATTGCTTATAAAATGCAGAAGCCCCAAGGTGAAGAAACTAATGTAAAAACCGATCTGAGGGCTGGACCGGGGTTGAGGAGCGGGGAGGTATGGCGCGTGGGGCGGGGGGGTGGGGCAGCGCAGTAGGGAATCCTCACAACCTCCCCATTGAGATCACTTTTCAACTCAGGACACCAGAACAGTCTCAAAACAAAAGCAGTTCTCACTGCTGATGAGCTCACAGTAAAAAAACAAAACCCATTAGCAGATAGAAGAGCCAAGGACCTACAAATAATAGAGTGAACTAAAAGGAATTTTAGAATAAGGATGCTAAAAGTGTTCAAGAGGTAATGGAAGAAAGAGGTCTTATGAACAGGACATTGTGAAGGATGGTCTTCATTATTCATTTGTTTCTGTGCATGGGTATTTACCTCAAATGTAATGTTTCTGATTTCACAGTCAAATCACAGATTTGAGCACATTCAGTGTTCCTTGGAGGTGGTGATTTTCTTTTTAAAATAGTTTTTGCCTTTTTCTCCTTTCATGAGAACTGATGAGTAAACACAATTCATCTTCTAAAAGCATGCCCAGCTCCCCTGGGAGTGGGCTCCCAGTATCGACTGCCTTTGCCATTGCTTGGTTCTTGGAATAATTGGTGCAGTGTAGCTTCTTCCACGTCCCTGGTGTGTTCCATCTCTGTTTTATCTGATTTTACCAACATGGTTATTACTATAGGATGATGCTTTGAAGCTATTAAAACAGGCCCTCCCCTCTACATTCTTTTTCATGATTCAAGTTTTCAGAAAGTTCTTTGAAGAGACTGAGACAGTCCTATCTGGGCTACAAACTGGAAACCTAAAGAATCATCTCAAGTACTTCTCATAGTAGCGTACTCTTTTAAAACATGCACAGACCCTATTGAGAAGATACAGAAAATGTTCCATTACTGATTTAAGTTAAGGTTTACCCTGAAGACTGGGACTAAAATGTAGAGAAAACACTTATTTGATTACATGTAGCTGCATCAGATCCCAGAACAATGAGAAAGAAAAAAATCATTTTAAAAAGCTAGACGATTTGAAAAAGAAACCTGAGATGATTTAGTTTGCAAGGGAATGCTCAGTTTTGTCTTTCCAAGTGAAGGTTAGCATCAATTCATAAATATTTTAGACATTAAGTTCTACACCCTGATAAACAAAAAAACATTACCTTCTGTTCTTTGGAAACCACACCAGAAATCTATTTTAAGATAATAATTTTCTTTTTTATATTATTTTTTTCCTTTTAAAAGAACTTTTCAGTATAAATTATAAAAAGACAAAGTGTTCTTTAAGAACTCCTTAGTGGGGTTGCCAAAGGCCTATTTCTCCTTGACCAAAGTATAAAAACTGAGTCCTCTAAACAGAAGGCAGGGATTACTGGCAGGTTCCCTGTGCATTGAACCAGGTGTCTTTCCTCCCACCCACTCCCTATTCTGTGAGTCCTGTGCACTCTTCAGTAGTCTTGTCTTAAATATTCTGCAATCTGCATGCTATATTTGGATACCTGTAGTTATCCATCATTTTCTAGGCAACAACTTGGCCTAAGCAGAGACAAGTTGGGTCTAAATTTGGTATTTTTACCTGGTCACTCATTCAAAAATTACAAAATGATATCTATCAGAGACTTTCTTTGTAACATTTTGGCATAGTAGGTGCTCAGTAAATGTTTTTGAATGAATGAATGAATGCCTCTTATGTATAATACAGAATGACTATGTGAAAATGATTATCATCTATAACCCACTGTGTCTAGCTAGGATCAGCTCTATACTTAACTTTACTGAAACCCTTTCCTGCATTAAAACAGTATGTATTTTCAGTTTTCTAGGGTGTTTCCAACTGGGAACCAGTCTTAGATCAAGAAGACTCTGATTTTTAATGTATGGTCTGGATGTTTATGTTTTTAATGATTACTTCATTTCATATGTCAAGAGACTAGAGGGGCGTCAGCATAGAAAGATGAAGCAGCATAAGCTCGGGGGTATTGAAAGAGAGCCAGTGCCAGATTCTAATTAAAATCAGAGGCAAGAAAGCATTTAAGAGACTAAATGACTTCAATAGTAGCCAAAAAGACATTAGAAGTTAAATAGGAAAATATTAAAGACTTAATGGAGGATGCTTGTTAGAGATAGTGAGTTATTTTCACTAATGCTAACTCTTCCTAAAGAGGGGCACATGTTTTTCTAATAGCAGTGATCTAAAGACTGTCTTACACCCACCCATCATTGTTCATTTTCTGAAAGACTTCTGCAAGAATGAAAGGGAGAGTTCTCTATTACAAGAGCTGAGATAGTTGAGCTCTTGGTTATACTTAAGCAGAGGCAGGTTTTTATTGACTTAGAGAAGCACTTAAGTGTTAAGTGTAGTGAATTAGTTTTGATTTTTTTTTTTTTTTTTTGGAAACATACTTTGTGGGGCCTGAATACCTTATTAAAAGCAATACGATACAACATTAAAAGAGTAAACAAGCATCTTGGGAAATCGTGCCTATAACTAATTAAATTTATATGCTAATATTTCAAAGTGGTAACTGGAGGAATTCAAATGGAACATCTGGGATTCTGAGCAGTGCATTGGACTTGGAATTTAACTATAATCTGATTGGTGTCTCCCTGTTTCCTTACCCTAAATACTCTATTCTCCAATTGGAGATTAATGCTGTTCTTCAGGTCTTGATTTTCACATCTTATGCCTGTCCTGTGTTGTCATAGTTAACTAGTAAATATTCTGCCTTATCTCACTATTTGGCCATTCTGGGACACTTTCCGGGCTTATCTAACATTTGTGAAGAATAGTGAATAAAAATGAGCTGATATCACTCCAGAAATTCTTAATAAATCAGAAAATGTACAAAAATATTTAGAGCATCTCCACTAAGTCCCTTAGACAATCCATTTGGATTTAATGGTCTGGAAAGAAAGAAGTACTCCAGTAGTTTTTGTATCACTACCTGGGTTTCTTTCTGGTCGATAATGGAGGTGATGATTACAGATTCCTCATCTCTTCCTCTCTTCCCACCTCCCTGCTTCACTTTCCATCACTACGTAAATTTAACCCTTGGTGTAAGCAGGTTCTGTAGTGCCCAGATTAAAGTATGTTGCCCTCAAAAGCACAGGCTTATTCAGTGATAATTTTGGGAACAATACTTTTGCCAACACAGTTCCATCTTTCTTTAACCAAACCTAACGTGCACAAATTCATGTTTATACAGTAGAATGAGGGCTAAAGAACTATTTGTTTTAAAGGCGAGAAAAGTTGACATATTTCATACAAAAATCAAACTTCCCAGTATTTTTTAAAACACAGATACAGAAAACCATGTAAACCAAATAATAAATTATTATAAGGTGAATACCACTATTGACTGAGTGTTTGTATCTGTCCTGAAAATAGTATGTTGAAGCCCTATTACCCAATATGACAGAATTCAGAGGTGGGCCTTTGGGGGGTGATTAGGTTATGAGGGTGGAGCCCTCATAAATGGAATTAGTACCCTTATAAGAAGGGACACAGAAAGATGATCTCTCTATTTCTCTCCCCCTCCCTCCCCCCTCTCATTTTCTTCCTCCCTTCCCCCCTAACCCCCACCATGTGCGGGCACAATAAGAAGAAAGCCATCTGTAAACCAGTAAGAGGGCTCTCACCAAAATCAAACCATTATGGCACCCTGATCTTGGATTTCTTAGCCTCTAGAACTGTGAGAAATCAACGTTTGTTGTTTCAACTGCCTAGTCTATAGTAATCTGATGTAGCAGCCTTAACTGACAACTGACCACCTAGGTCATGAAATAGAACTTTGCTACCCATTCCAGAAGCCCTGTGCATGTCCCCCAGCTTAATCATAGCCCTGTCCCCTTATTAGTAACTATTCTTCTGAGTTCTATAGATATCACTTCTTCCATTTTTCTTTTTATAATTTTATCACCAAAATATGCATTCCTAGATAGTATTGTCATGTCCATTTCTGCTAGTACATTTTAAATTAATCATTTTTAATTAACATAATTTTTCCAGGAAAATTTTTCATATAAAAAAGGTATTCCTCAAGTCCACTTATCTTTTCCATTGTAGTAAAGGCATTCATGGACTGGGACCTATGTTACCCTTATTCTTAAAGTTTACAGAGAATGGCCTAAGCAATTTGCTTGTCTTATTCGTATGGCCATGTAAAGGGCATCCCCAATAGGTATGACTATCTCCAAAGAGAAAAGGGAGAGAAAGAAAGGGGACAGTCATGAAGAAGAAAATCTTAAAGGAAAAGGAAATACATTATCCAATGTATTCCTAAGTATGGAAATGTAAGGGTAGAAGGAGGGAAGAGGGAAAGGGAGATAGTGTCAAATCCTACAGCTCTCAATTTGCTTAGGCTCTGAATTCTGGAAAGCATAAATCTTGTAGAAAGAGTAAATGCTACATGAAAGATATAGCATTAGAGTCAGGATGTGATTATTACAAACGTTTCCTCTTCTATCTCAAAGGGAGATTACCAATATAAATTACATAGGAGAATTAAAAAACACCAAATGAGTAGTTTGGATAGGGCTGATGATATAAAGGATGGTCTCTAAAAGCTCAGTTGAGATAACAGTTTTAAAATGAAATTTTAAGATAAAATAGTAAATACCATCCATTTCCATGGCCTTTTGAAAAATACAGGAACTCTCCCAATTTACACATCAGTTGTATTCCCAAAGTTTAGATTGGTTTATAGAAACCTAGAGAAATAATATTGTAAATGGTGAAGAGATTTTTGTAAGTTAGCTCACAGAATATTATTTAATTTATGGTATAATTAATGGACTGCAGTTTTGTAATGAAAAACAGCAGAAATAGAAGTAGTTACAGTACAATTTGTAAAAGCAAAACCCAATATTGAATACACTTTTAAAAATTTTTTAATGTAGTATTTAATGAAAATCTCATTATCAGAGGATTTTATGGAAGTTGATGGAAAGATTTATAGTGATTTAAGTAGGGTTTGGATATTTTCAGGGGCTTTATACATGACTCACTAATTTTTTACTTATCCTTGGTTCAAGGCATATTGATTCCATATTCATTGAAACCAGCATATAACTAAACCTAATCTTACATGCACATTGTCTATAATTTGGATCATTTCTGTGTTTACAAGTTGAATGAAGAGTGAAAGAGAGAGAAAGGAAGAGATAATGAAAACGTTTTGAGTTGAGAAAAAATTGTATGAAGAAATAGGAAGACAAAAAAAGTGCATGGGAATTGTGAATTATTTCTATTTTCTTTATTAAGCTTTTAATAGTAAGTATGCTTTACTTTTACAATGAAAAAATTTAAATGTTCATTTTAAAGAATGTGTAGAGTAAGGAAATCATTGCCTGAGGTGGTATTAACTAAATTGGAGTTCAGAAGGGAGATGGGTCATCTCTTTGTAGGGGCAATTGAAGCTATGGAAGTGGATAAGAAGTTCCAGAGACACTTCATTGAATAAGGAAAGAGGTTAGAAGAAGAAACCCCAGAGAACACCAGAATTTTAAGGGATGTAAAAGAGAAAGATTCTGAAACAGAGACACACCAGAGAGTGTGGTATATTGGAAGCCAAATTGGAACCATGTTTAAGAAGGAGGTGGTCATCCATTGTGTCGATCCACAGAGATGAGGAGAGGCAGAGGGTTCTCATTGGTATGGCAGAAAAAGACCAACTCCAGGATCTTCATCTTGATTCCTGGTGAGGGAAAGTTTCCCCCTACTTATTGGCAAGGTTTTAGACACTGACAAGGATGTTAGTGCCTGTTATTAGTGAGGTCCCTTCCCTCACAAGCAACAGCCTTATCATTATAGGCCCACATCACTGTACACACCAAATTTCATGTAATAAAAGTAATCACACATCCAATGCCAGGAGAACCTTTTTCTCACATATATAAGGCCAAAGTCACAGTTAGCTTTCTCCCTCCAAAGATGGTTTAGAAAGATTGTGATGAACCAACAGTAAATGAATCAGGAGAATGCTAGCCTAGAGCAACCTACAAAAAATATGTAGGTCTATTTCTGGGCTTTTTATTCTGTTCATTCAATGTGTATTTTTTTCTTTGCATCAGTACCACACAGTCCTGATTTTTGTAGCTGTATAATAAAATTTTAAGTTAGGTAATATTAGTCCTCCAAATTTATTCTTCTTTTACAAAGTTGTTTTGCCTGTTCTAGGTTTTTTGTATTGTCATATGAATTTTAGAATCCATTGTTAATTTCTTCCAAAAAAACCTGCTGATATTCTGACTGCAATTGCATTGAATTTATAGATCCACTGGGACAGAATTGACAATATTGAGTCTTAAAACCCATAAACATCATATATCTTTCCCTTTGTTGAGGTCTTTAATTTCAGCAATGATTTGTGGTTTTCAGTGTAATGGTTAGAGTTTTTAATACTGCTAATCACTGACATGTGAAGTGGTATCTCACTGTGGTTTTTGTGCAGGTGCCTGATCACCACTGAGATCAAGCATCCTTGGAGTATTTATTGGCCCTTCAAGTATCCTCTTCTCTGGATTGCTTTCATACTGGCCCTGTTCAAGTAATCTTATAGTCTTCTGGGGTTTTTTTTAATCTCTTTTTTGCCTTTATTGATAGTCAACTTTTATTTTCTTTTTAGCTCTTGAATTCTGAAATAGTAATTTAGACTCTGGGACAAATACTTCTTTACACATCTTCATTCCTTGTTAACTTAATCCTCTCCTAGTTTCTGCCAGTAGGAAGTTCTGATCTTTCTCATGTGCCCTGTTATGTTCTAACTTTGATAACTTTTGAGAACTCTGATTTGAAAGCAAAGCATGAGGTCACTTCACTTGTCAGTGTCCTTGGGCGATGCCTAGTTTATCTTTCTGCTCAGCTAATCTGTTCTCATTCTTCATGGTTCACTGCTATGGACATTCTGTAATTCTATTCCAACTGAGCACATTAAAAGAGAGAGCCAATTCCATATCACTGGGCAGAACTTGGGTAGCCTGGAGTTGGCACCTTGGCACATGACTCAGCCACTCTGGGAGAAGGTTGTTAGAAGGCAGAAGAACCTCAGCCCTTGTTCTGTGAACTTGCTTTGAGCAATAAAATGGATCTGCACATAACAATTTCTCAAGAAAATGTTGAGACTGATTTTGATTTAAAAGTAGCCCTTTGATTTCTGTGGGCTACAAAATAGGCTTTCTATGATTTCTAAGTCAGAGGGCTACATAGATCTGGTTGTGTCTTATAGAATGTTCTTTATGCATATTAGAATTTGTAAATAGTTAAGTTCTCCTTTTTAATACTTTGAGTATTTGTTGAGAACCTACTGCATGCCAAGTAGCATGTCAAGGACCTAAATTACCAAGATGGAGACAGCATGGCCCTTCTACTGAAAAGCTTACAGAAGCCAGAATGTGGGTAGGAGTTAACTCCAATGCTTTCTCAAAAAGAGAAAGAAAAGGGAAGATAAAGGCAGGAGTGGGACTATTCTAAGGCATAAAAAACAAGCTATCTTTACTTATAGAAATTTGCCTAGGAAGGGTAGAGCTAGAAAATTAAATGAATGCTTGCAACATTTGATTTCTGGACACCTGAACAGGAAATCAAAAAGAAAAAGATACTAAAAGAAGCTGGCACTCAGAGATTTCTGTTCTCAAACCCTTGCTCATACTCTTCTCTTCCTAGGATGCTTTCCATGACCTTTTTCATTTGGCCAACTCTCACTTATCCTTAAGGACTCATCTTAGATTTTATTTACTCACCTCCTACTTTGGCTAGGAGACCCTCTTACGTGCTTTCATAGCACTGTACCATATACCCTGACTGTCCCATTTATCATACTTCACTGAAAGGGCCTCTTTGTCTATCACCTCCCAGTATAACACAGATTTATCTTGCTCACCATGGTATCCAGTGTCTGGCACTGTGTGAGGCACATGGTGGGCACTCAGTAGCTGATAAATAAATGAATAAGCAATAATTAACTATCTCATAAGTAATGAACACACAAATGAACAAATGCCAGAGGGAGGAGGAAAGTTTAGCCCAGAGAAAGAAAAGGCCTAAATATGAAAATAAAGCTGAGGCCTCTGAGCCTAGAGGGATAAGCACCTATTAGAGAGAGAGTTACAGGAATTTAGAGGAGTATCTAATTTTCATTGTACTACTGATTGTTGTTGGCCCCGGTTTCCTCCATAGTTCAGGTTAAAAACTTGACAAGAATTATCAAAAATTGATTTTGTGCCTAGTTGTGTTCTAGGTATATTGGGAATTATGCCCACAGACGACTTACAAATCAGGTTGGTGACTTCCGTTATTATCTAAGTGAAAGGACTACTGAGAGAAAGGTCAGGTCATACTTCTCCCCTATAGATTGGACTGACCTATTAAGCAACACTCTTCAGAAATGGCTGTTCAAATGGCTATAAATTGAATTCACCTAAGTGCTGATCCTCTTTATTAGTGAAGTTCCTTGTTCAAAGCCAAATTCACCGTGGCTATCTAAAATCTTTCCCTGGCTTAGCTCTGGAATGACTGCTAAAAATTTGTTAATTTGATATGTGTAACAGGATTCTAACATACTGAAACAGTGGGCTAAAACCAACAAAGAGAAATGTACAAGGCATTATTAGTCCTGCATTTAGTCCGGCAATTGATTATACAAGTAGATTAGGGAGGTCTGCTTAGTAAAGGAATGCGTGAAATGGGGTTCTAGATATCCACAAATTGAATAAGGCCAACAGTGTAAGGTTTTCTAAAACCAAGTCCAGGTTTAAGTTATATTAAGGGAAATATAATATTCAGATCAAGTTTTAATAATTTTATTATATTATAAAGTTATAATATATTTGGAAAATAACACTCAGTATGATCTTCTGAGTTAGAAAACAATAACAAACCAGAGAATAATACGGAATGTGGACTAAGCTCTAGAAATAAGTCATAAGATCTAGAAGATTCAGTTACAAAAGTTAGGTATTCAGTCTGGGGAAGCAAAGACGTGGAAGACATGGAATAGTACAATATTGAGTATCTGAAGGGCAGTCATCTGGAAGCCTTGGCAGAGGTTATCTCAGTTCCTTCAGAAGCGAAACTAGGATCAGTGGGTAGAAGTTATAAGAAAACATTTCTTCTCATTGTTAGAAAAAGGATGTGCCACAATCAAAGCCATTCAGAGGTGGAGTGGACTGTCCATATGAGGTGGTGAGCGCTCTGTCAAGTGGAGATTGGAAAGCCATAACCTTAAGATAAGGACAGTGGAGTTGTATAGGTTGGTTAGTGCACAGGGGCACTTGGCAAAGTGGGCAACTAAGGCAGAAATCCAGCCAGTGCTGCAGCAGCTACATCATCCTGGCATTGGCCACCCAGAGGAAGAGGTACCTTTTTACAGTTCACCTAAAGGTACCCCAGGTATAGCAGATGCAGAGACATTTCCTCATCAGGTGAGAGATCAGATGAGTAAATGCGAATTTCTTGCCAACCCTTATTATCCATTAGTCTATGGTCACACTTATGTTTAATCAAAACTCAAGAAAATAAATTGAAGAAGAAATTCCAAGCAAATGGATTTCATTTAACCCAGAGGAGCATAAGTTAATTACACTTTCAAAGTATCGATGCACTTAAAGGCCTCCTTAAATCCATCCCACGTGACATTCTGTGACGTGCTGCTGCTGCTGCTGCTGGAAGAAATGAGAGAGATGGGGTTGAGTTGTCTTCTGTGCCTGGTGAGCTCTGCTACATCTGAGGCATATTCAATGTTTGTGCTATCTTTCTTTGCAGATGAAGCACCATTAAAATGTTTTCCCCTGAAAATTCTAATATTTAAATGTGAAATTCTAAAAGAGGGACTTAAAGTTGTACATATATCATTTCAACTCTGTTGCATAGACATTTTCTTGAACAAAAGATAAGAAAATAGTCCAGAGATCTAGTCTCTGAGGGATGGGATGTTTTTATGGGCGATGTTTTTTATGAGTGATTTTTATATATTACTTTTATAGACAGTAAATACTTTAAAGCTATATTTCCTTCACCTTAAAAAATATACATTTAAAATGTTTTATTTCACATTAATGTCTCCACATATGATATAGAAAGAAAAATGTTCTCTTTTTTAATGCCCCATGATCCAAACTTGTCTATAAAACGGAGCTGATGGGTTGGGTCAGTTCAGTAAGTTACCGCTGGTTTATCTAGGTTGGTTGCTGAAGTATATAGTAGTACCCTCGTAACACAAAAGAATTTGAATTTCTGAAAGGCCCAAATTTCATCTTCCCACCCTGTCAGCAGCTTACTCACCAATGGAATCCACAGCTTTTACATGCTCATTTCTTTTACCACATTACTACAATATGCTACCCAAACAAACCCAGTGCAATTAAAATCTTTTGGGGGAAAAAAAAAGACACCTTGTTTACTGAAGAAATGCTCCTGGAAATGAGCTTCAGAAACAGACGGGGCAAATGCTACATCCAAGAAGAGTGAGTTTCCCTAGATACCACACATGTTGAAGCAGGAGAAGGCGGGAGCTGAAAACAAACATCTGAGGCAGTACTTTCACTCTCTCCAGTCCAATGCTGGAAGAGAAACATTTCAAAGACAAAGGATGGAAGCATGAAGCTGAGAGCAAGAGTGAATTGTTGTGAGTGCTGGCAGCAGATAGGCCTCGAGTATCAGGCCAACAGCCTGGGTAGTCTCTGGGAACAGGGATTTATTTTAAAAGAAATCGTCACCTAGTTCTAGTTTTAATTTTAGACCTCCCTTTATATAGTTCATCAATCACATCACGATGTAGTAATTGCAGGAAATTATGCACAGAATCAATTTCCTCTTTTTCTTCTACCTTCCCTTTTGTGATCTGCACTTTGTCAAGTGCAGTTTGTGCCTCAGCCAGGACACTCTTGTGACTTTGTGTATGCAGCAATCTGCTTTGACTTCACCCTTGTGTGTGATCCAGGTACCTCACTAAAGGACATGTTAGCTAAAGGGCCTGTTCCAATTGCTAAGACACTTCCAGGACAGAAATTTGCCACAAGTTCCTGCTGGCTCCCACTGAAAGAGGACCCTCACTATGGGGTAGGGACAGAAAAACTGGTAGTAATTAAAGGCAGTTGGCAGATTTCATAATGAAAGGCAGGCCAAGGGAGGAGGATGCTTATGTTAAAGAGCAAAAAAAATACAATTATGTAGCTCCCACAAAAGCACATTTATAACCATTATAGTTCTTACCACTAGAAAATCTTAGGACAAAGGGACAGAGTCATTCATCTTTTTTTAACCAGGAAACAATCCAGATGACCATTACAGGCCCTTCCTATTCCCACAGTCACACCACAAGTTAATCAATAGCCTATGTTCTGTCTGGAAATTCTGAGAGAACTACAATTCTCTCAGACCCCAGTCATTTATTGGCTAAGACATTTAAAATGAGTCCTCCTCAAGAAGACCGTTCAGCGTTTTTGAGCATATGTGATAATTTTCAGGAATCAAAAGGTTACAACATTTATATGTAAAAATTCTACTAATCTATATGCAGGAATTCCACCCATGGGTGGGGGTGGGGGGAGGTGGGCCATTTCTGTCCTGTTCATCATTTGTATCCTGAGAACCTCACACACAACCTGGGCATAGTAGATGTTGAATAAATAATTGTTGAATGAATGCTCAAATGATGACTGAATGGCTATAAAATTCTTAATAATTAAAGAATCAAGCATTTTAAACCTCTCTTTGGGGTGTCTGTTACAAACTATATCCTCCCCTCTAAATCTGTTTGTATTAAGGCCTCCAGATATAATCAGTCTTAATTTGCCCACAGTCCTGTCTCACCTTGTGAAACATAAAGCAATGTTACTTTTGGCACTAATTCAGAATAAAAAGATAATTTATAGGGTTTTGGTGAAAGCAGAGATTTTTTGGTGTCTTTCAGTTATTAACTTTAAAATTCTGGATAGAATTTTTTCCCTAAGCAATGTAAAAATAAATGATTGTGAAGTGATAGTGTCCTTAACAAAGGAAATCTTTTTGCAATTTAGGAAAAGCTTGTTAAACACAGGAATGCATTTTTTTCCCCTCAGAGTACAGAGGGAAAATCAATTTCCTTTAGCTAGTGAAATCATCCCGCATATTCCATGCACATTCATACACAGTAGAATAACATAGATAGAGAGATAGATACAAGACATTCTATTAAAACCACCTTTAGGAAAGCTGCAAGTACTTCATGTACAATAAATGGACTGTCATCACTCCAGCTTAGAAAAAAGAAACATACAGAATAGGAGCCAGGAGAACAAAAGAAATATATTTCATTTTTCATGTATTGGAGGTAGCTTGAAAAAAAATGAAATTCCCAGGAAATTCTTCTGAAAAAGGGGTCATTTGTTTTGCTCTTCATTTTCCCACATCTTGGTAAGAAAAGGAGTGTTCTTAAGGCAGCATACATCCTTCTCCATTTTTCAATTAAAGCTGAAGATAGAAAATATTTCATTTGTTAAGGAATACAACTGATTTTGAGTTCTTAAAAATATTGTCTGGGCTTTGAATCATGATACAATTTGGAGGATTTGCTTCAAATAATTGGGGGTGGCTAGAGTCCAGATGAGACAAGATTGGTTGTGAGCTTATTATTGATGAAGCTGGGTAACAGGTAAATGGAGTTCATTACACTATTCTATTTTTGTATATTTTTGAAATTTTCCATTAAACTAAAAAATGATGGACCTCTAAAGTGGAAAAAGAACCATTTTTTGATTAGTAAATAGCAAATACATGGAATATGGAATCAGAAGTCCAATACAGGCAGGTCTCAAAAGGTGCTTACAGTGTGGCCTTGTGTTAGTTACTACAGGTCTTCAAGTCTCAGTTGCAAGATATGAAAAAATGGAAGCAATGCCAAATTTATGTAGCTCATAGAGAGTTTGAGGGTAAATGAATATTTCTGAAAATGATATATAACCTTCAAAATTATACAAAACTGTAAAGTTACGTAATTTTTAATTGAAGTGCCTATCCAAAGTCATATGCGCTTTATTTTTCCCAAATTTGCACTTGAACCAGTTCCAACCAGAACCAAGTCCAAATCTTCCTAAATCTGTAATATTAGAACAAAACCGAAATAACTTCCTCCTCTTTCTCTCTACTTCCGCCTGATATCAGAGCTGCTCCTGTCGTCAATCCCTAATCGTTTTTCCCTCTTCCTCTAGCCTTTCTGCAATCTTTCTACAACTTATTGCCAGAGAAATCTTACTAGAATACCACTTGGATCATGTGACTCTGTTGCTCCTAACTATTCCTGGATCCCCATTGCCCACGGGATTAATTTCAATATATTTAACCCACCCTTCAGAGTCTCCAACATTTGGTCTCTAACCTACCTTTCCAGTTACCTCACAACCACTCATGTTCTCAAACCTTCAGTTCCAAGCAAGCCTGGTGTTTTGTTCCCTATTTCTCTTGGAATGCAGCACCCCCTTTCTCCCTGTCTGCCCAGATTTTATCAGTCCCTAAGGATCAGCCTTAATTCTTCCTCCTCCAAGAAGTCTTTCTAAACCTCTGCAGCCCATACATCTCACTTTTCTGTTTTAATTATGCTTGATCTGACAATTAATCATACATTTCTTCATGATATAACTTTTATTGTTGTGTTAGTTAATTATCTCTATTGTTACTTCTTCTCAGCTTCTCCAATTAGATTATAAAATCTTAGAAGGCAAGAATTGTGACTTTTATATCCTTCTGCCTCAAGACCCAGTGCTTTGCATGTAGGTGGCACTTTCATTAACATTTGTGGGAAAATATTACCTGAACTGAGGTTGAATTTTATAGTCCTTTATGGCCAGTCCTCTATGGGTACTGTTAGCATATTAACAGTATCCTCATTTGTATTTCTTTGGATCTTAAAAATGACTACATTTTTAAAAACTTTTACATCGTACCTTACAGAGTGGCATAGTGGGAAAAAGTTCATTCTTAAGTATTATACAGATCTAAATTCAAATCTCAATGTAGACATGTTAGCTATGTGAAATCCTGGCAATTGACTTGACCTCTTAATTCTTTAGCTTCCTCATTCACAGAATGAAAATGCAGTGCTAATGCTTGCTTTATAAAATAAGCAGTTAGGCACAATAGATGTATTAGTGCCTGGCACGTCATCAATAAAAGGCAGATATTATCTTAGTGCCATCATATGGTTTTGACAGGTTGTCAAAGCGAAGAATCAAGATTCATCCTAACTTTGGGGTTAGGATGCAGTAAATAGAGAACAGAGTCAAGAAAAGCCTCTGCCCACTTCTCCAAGCCCTGCCTCTGTGCTCTCAATTTGCTCTTGTGCATCTTTAGCCATAGGGTTATGGGCTAAACATAGCTGGAATCCCTAATTATTAACTTAAAAAGTGCTAGGTCCACAGACCATTCTACATCCCTTTCTAAGGTAGGTGAGTTCCCTTACTAGGTTCCCTCTCAACCCAGCCTTAGCTCAGTCATACGCACTTTCTTTGCTTGCTCTTTGTTTCACAGTAACCCTAATTGTACTTAGTTTTCTGCAATCTTTTACCTATAGTTTATGTTGGGTGTACCAGCTCTGAATCTTCTGAGCCTTGGGCTATAAACCCTCATGTTTTCATTTATTTAGTGATCCAAGGTTGCCTCTTTTAGGGAACATCCAAAGCAATGACATAGACTCCAGTCATAAAACAACAATGTTGTTAACACTTGAAAACATAAAACTAGCAGAAGGCAAGGTCACATGACAATTATCATTATCTGGACTTGGCCTTTAGGGAAATAGTCTCTCTCTACTGAGGGCAGGCTTCTGGACTTCTGCTTGGTTACACACAAGAAATATAGCTGTGAAGCTATAGCATGTGAAAGCATCAGCATGTGAAAGAGCCCAAAATCTGATATATCAGCCAAAATTGAAAAACTTAGTTCTGTCAGGATTCTGTCATTATGAGCATTTACTCCCCAGTATTTAATGCTACCTTGTTTTCATGCTTGAAAAGAAAAAAATATTTCAGGAACAATAATCCCAAAAGTATTAGTTATCAAAGAAATGAACAAGGGAAAATACACTTACAAGATTATCAAATTATATATAAGAACTTTGATTTTGAGTCTGACCCACTGTGAGCAGTGACATTTCTGAGAAGGATCCTTGCGACTAATCTTAAAGTTGATCAATAACCAACAGTCATTTAATCTCTGGTTATAACAGAAGTTGCATTCAGAAATTGTTTTAATGCTTTTAAAACAGCAATTTTATATGGGTTACATTTTTCAAACACGATTAGACTTCAGTTGTCTACTTTTGCTACTCAACCTTGAATCATAAAAAGGGACTCAAATTCTAAATTGTATTTTTTCCCACTGCTCATTATTGCTAAGTTCTTTTTTTTATTTAACTTTCATTGAATGCAAAACAGACTGTAGGAGAACTGATGGTTTCCATTATATGGCTCTCATTTTTAAAGAATCATCATCTTACTAAAGAAGTTTATTGAGTATGAATGTAAGTAACTTGCTCTTTCAATAGCACCAAGTAATGGGTATTATCCAGTAGAACCCATTAACAGGGAAAAGAAATATTGCCTAAGTCCACTAATTGTATTTGCAAGTCTTTTAACAAGCAAGAATGTCCAGAAAAAAAATATCAGCGATCCCAGAAATTTTAACACAGAAAATATTATTTTCATGAGGTCCTCTTGGGATCCAAAAAGCAGCCCTATGTCTATAGATCTAAATCATATACTTGTAGAATGATGGAGTATTAACCCAGGGACGGATTTTGGTAATCATCTGGTCTAGAGACGTGAAATAGTCCCAGTTAAAGTCAGGACTCTTGTGGTTCATCTCCCACTTATTGTGCTCACCTCATGACCATACGTGCAGTTTTCCATTTTGACTATTAAAATCAGTCAGGGTTATTTTCAGGCACATAATTTCAGCTTTGCTAACACTACCTCAACTCCAATCAATTTCTTTGGAACTACCAGGACTGTATTTAGTTTATTTTTAAAGCCAACCAGTTTATTAAGCCTTAAAATATTTTGTTTTCAAAATCTAAAAGGCTCTTTATTTAGTCCATGATGAATATTTGAGTAGTGTTAAATTTATCATTCTGGCAGTACTCACATTGTACTTGTCAGTAATTGTGACTCATCAAAGAATGTTTTGATGTTGAGTCCTTGGCTAACAGATGGCTCTGTTTAGAGGAATCGAGGCAGTGAGCATTAAGGTCCAAGGAGAGATACTTCTTACATAATTAGTCACTAGAGGTTGTTCAAATTTGTAAGAAAGCACAGAAGTCTGTGATGGTGGCTTTGTACCAAGGGAGGGAAGTCCTCTTCTTTTCAACTCTGATCAGAGAGTTGATAGAAGAGTTGGCATCAGTGTTGCTGGTGTGCCAGGTGTCAGTTGGAATGACATAAACGGCCAGCAGAGAGGCACAAAGTCCAATGCTAGAACATTTCTATTTCCATGGGGTCTGTCATCCTGGTGGTTCCTGTTAGTTTCAGAGAACATTACACAGGAAAGAACAGGCACTGGAGCAATAGCAGTACCGATAAGAACTCGGTAATTGAATGTAAAGCAACGAACCCTCCTCCTTAAAACATTTACCTCAGAGGCCATAGAAACATGTAAGAACATCTCCCCCTTTTTTCTCCTCTTTCTTTCACCTTTTTCTTTATCTTTCCTTCCTGATTGTCTTTCTCTACCTTTTTACTCAGGTCCATCAATGGTACTCAAAGGTATGAGCAGTCCTCAGTACAACATTATGCAGCACCAATGAGTCTGGCTACATGAATAGTTAGTCTGATAGTCTGGTGTGTGCAAAAGTCAGTCATTCTTTAGAATGATATTTAGTGTTTCTTTAATTTACTTCAGAAAAAGGGAACACACAGAGTCATAAAGAATACAAAGAAAAACCCGAAAGACAAAATTTCAAATTTTCTTAGATATATACCAGATATAATCCCAAATAGCTTAATAGGTGACATGTACTTTATCTCTCTGAGCCTCAGTTTCTTCATCTGTAAAACAAGATAATAATGCATACCGTGTGGAGTTATATGAGAATTAAGTGACAGAAAATAAGCACAGCATCTCTCCCACGCTAAGGGCTCTGTCAGTTGTCTCTGTGTTTAGGAGGTAAAGTAAACTAAGTAGGTAAACCGTGAGGCTTACTTGCTGCTAGCACAAGGCAACATGGGAGAAATGAATGGGAACCAAAGAAGTTTGGTAGTTGAATTAATAATCAATGAGAAAAGGATGTTTTAAAAGGCTGCTTGGCAAGAGCACAACATTCAGAATCAAGCGGTACTGTTGTCACTGCACATCACTGGAGTGTTACTTCAAATTAGGGCTGCATGACTTACAAGTACGCAGAGAAAAACTAGATCAGATAATGCAAATGACATCTTTTGTGAGGTCAATACAGAACAGTGGAAAGAATCAAGGATTTGGAGTAGAGAACCTGGATATG